>CM034157.1:159273711-160718199 GCA_019776745.2 Taxus chinensis | reverse complement strand
GATCACAAAATTTTAAATAATTCTTCCAAGACGAAGAGGTAAGCCCTCAATTTTGATCATTTTTTTGCATTTTAGGTTTTATTGTGATTTTCATGGGTTTTCCATTTTTTTGTTTATGTATACAATTTATTTGTTTTTTCATTTGTTTGACAAGCTCGTAATCCTCCAAACCATCCAAATATTCCTCAAAACCCTCTAAACATTCCTCAAAACCCTCCTCTGAATAGTTATCCACCTCATGTGGCTCCTTCTGTCCCCATAGAACTAGCAGGAACACAAGCTGATATCATTGGAAGAATCCAACAAAATAAAATTGCCATTGAGAACCTTATTCAGACAATAAGACAAAATCATGCCACAAATCCATCCCACATGACTTTAGCCAACACATTGCAAACATTGATTGGTGAATTCGACTCCACAACCAACCAAATAGACAGATGGAATACCTTTAGAGCTGATTGTAGGTGGTGGTATGCAGATAAATTATCCCATGCTAGCCGTAAAAGACAAAAAAAAATGCAAAATACCACATTTGTGCATTATTTACTGATCCGAGAACCAATGCCCCCCCGCGACTACTTGTAAATGGTTCCCAATCCATTGGTGCCACGATGACCGAATCAAGAACAATTTTTGGGACCGATGGTGGATGGTTTTTTATTATCCACCATGCAACAACAATGAGGTTCCTCTCTATTTTTTGAAGAAATTGTATTGTGAGTTTGTGCTTAATGAGGTCCCAAATTATTTTGACTTTTCTGAGTTTTATGGGTGAGGAGGTGGCTCTGCACAGAGTAGACCAGGTGCACGTGTTGGTCAACCTAGGATCCCCCATGCCCCAAAACCCCCACTACCTTCAGTTATCCCTCCTATAGTGAAGGAGGTTGTGGAGATTGACACACTACATGCATTGAGGGAGCTCACTAACACTCTAGACCAACATAGTCGTCAGATTACATCTGGTGATGTTGGTGGAGGTGCAGTTCTAGTGCACCACACCACCGTGGATCATGTGGTGCCGTATGCACTGCGGGTGAGACATCATTTACTGGATCACATGATTTTTTTTCTAGATGAGATGATGGTAGATGTTTTTGGAACTGGTGCAAATGATCTTGGTCTTTCACAGGTAAATGTCAAATAAATATAATATATATATACAATAGTTTATTTCATTTGAGATTTTAATATATATGTATTTGATTACTGTCATACATACATGTAAAAACTAATATTTTTTTGATTTTAAACAACAAGAGTCGGTGAAGGACACATCTGGCATCGACATGCTAGCTACTACATGTTGGGCATGTTACAAACGTAAGTTTCAAGTTACTTACATTTCAAATTTCATTTGATTACACGTTTATTATTAAATACACATTAATTTTCATGTATTGTGTTTCATGTGTACATGTACATATTAATATGTTTGTCTTTTATACGCATGAACCTGGTGGGTCATCATCTACTCTGGGCACTTGAGGTTACTGGACATGCCTCACATGACTTTTACGCAGGTTAGTTTCTCTTTACACATTTTTTCTAATTGTGGAATTCTCTAATAGTTTGCAATCCCATAACTCTAGCCATTACAATTTGATCATAACATTAAGCTCTTATGATGCAAGGGTTAAGTAAACACTCTCCTAGATATACAAACTCTCCTTTTATCATGATCATGGACACTTACCTCTATGCTAGACATGTTTCTAGAGAACTCCATCTCTAATGCTTTCTCCATCATCCCTTTCCTCTGAGGATCTCTTTTAGCTTCTTAGGATGTATGCATAACTGACCTTGCCAACATTGTTAGTTCTATGCATTCTTTGTTAACCCTCTTCTCTCTAAACAACAAAGAGATGAAAATATGGGATACGTTACCTACACTTCTTGATATATCATGAGTCCCTTGGTTTATGTTTATCACGAATACTCCCTATGAAATTCTATACACCCAATCTCTTATTATATATTTTTTATTCATCAAGTTTCTCTATATTTTCATTCTCATGTACACTGGATATAGTTTGGTGAGGCCTAGAACCAAGTTCTACATACCAAATACATTCCACATCTTTAATGAATTACTTCTTGAATATTAATAACAGGGGTTATGCTTGAACTTGGTCTTTAACTTTTTTCTTTAAAGGTTTACTTTCACAATGGTTGTTTCAGGCAATATCAAAGAGCTTAAACTTTTATCAAATGACCAACCTATACCTACCCCTTCCTAGTAGGATCTAGGTACTTTTGATTATTCAATAATACCATTTGTATGAAAAAACACCTTGAGGTCCACTGAGACCTAATACATGCTCATAAAAACTAGAAGGGTCTTTCTTAGGTATATCAACTGATCTAGGGTGATCACTCCATATGATCATCAGCCAATGTCTAATAGATGTATTTTTCTCCTACATTCACATGAAGGATTGTTTCCTTGGAGCTATAAATTCTAACTTATGAGGTTCTTAGAAAACATTACCTCTCTTCACAATGGAGTCCTTTTCTTGCATATGCAGTCACAAGACCTCCTCCACTTATTAAGGTGTTCAATACATAGTTAAATTTAAACCTTTAGACTCTTTGATGAATACTCAAGAAATAACTTCAATTATGTATTCTTGTAATTATGCCCCTAGGTATCTCAAGGTTCTTAAATGCCCAATTCAAGGTCTTCAATGAATCAATTAGGAAGGTTTCTAAGGCATACCAAATTTTCAATAACACCATTCTCATCATGAAAGTTTCTTCTAATTCATGCACAAATAGTTTTTATAATTTGAAATTTCTAGCAAGATTCACCCTATATGCAATCAAAAGTTACACAGATTGCAATAGATAGATCTGAGAGCCTACAATTTGATCTAAAAACAAATTATGCAATTTTAAGACACATAAAAATTATGATCTGTGACTACATCACTTGTAGGATCTTTCCATATTAACATCAAGAGATATTATGCAAATAAATAGGACTAGGGTTTGAATACCATCCTTCCTCGTGAGACTTCTTAGCAACACAGTCCATTGGAAACATGCAAATTTCATGCCAACAAGGTCTATTCTTTCTCCAAATCATCATACATACTTTATTCACCATTTTCAAACTCAAGAACCTCTGTCTTACTCCATTACACTTGAATCACCTATGAATAGGTTTACATTGACTAAGTATAGAGTCTTAAACAACTCTATTCCTAAACTAACTCAATAGCCCTAAGAAGACTTAACAACCTTCCTAGCTTAGATAATACCATTAATGCCTTGGAAATCCATACAATTCTGCATTAAACTACTTGAATGTGAGCGATTCACATTCTTATTTATCACTTTGGTTTTACTCTTGGTTCAGTCATACACTTGTAATGTTACATAACTCTTTGTTTTAGGCCTTATTGCTACTAGTCCTCTTCTCATGCTAATACTCATGTATCTCATCTTTTTCAGCCTGAGCAGAGGAACATACATACAATCCATTCAAAAATAGTAATTTAAAAAAATTCACACAAAAATTTGTCTACAACATAAACATGTCTTCCTCTTTCATTAATTGGTTCTATTACATCTTGATACTCTATATATCATCATCAAATCTTTTAATAGCTCCCTTTTTTCTTACTAGCCTCCCTAGAAACCTTATTCTTAATTCCTTAGAGAGCTCAAATTAACATATAAATTTGGGAGGATAAAATTACATCCCTACATGCTAGATCCACACATTCTAAATCCTATTTCTTTTCTCTTAGTACAACAATATTTCCTTACTTAGGCATAAACGACTATCTCACTTATATACACCTAGTTGTTACATTGACAAACATAACCTCTTTTACAAAAAGATCATTTATCTTTACACCCACATTTGCATTTGAATAATGGATTCCTCTTGCCATCTTGTTTGATATCCAAAACTCTACAAATCAATTGTCACACTATTGAAGGATATAAGTTTCTAAGGAAGAAATTTGACATACCTTAAACACCATTCTCCTGGATCTCAAGTTTTCAATTAATGTTGATCTACATGTTGTTTGTACAACTTATGACTTCCAAAGATCTATCCTCCCTATATGTATCACTTTGAAATTTATTGTAGATGTTGCCATAGCATCTGCAAATCCACTAACTTAGGTACAATTTTTCAAATTTGTTAAATTTTGGATGAATTTTTTCTTACTACTTATCTACAATATCAAATTGTACATGAAATATTTAATTTGAACTATTTATTTGTATGTAGACTACCCCTCGTGAGTCTATGTTGACCCTACAGTGCGTCAAATGAAAAATTGATAGGGATTATGAGATTGCAGTAAGATTTCACATGCATTAAAATTCTAAGTTTCTAAATTTTGAATGTATTTTTAAAATTTGGGTGTTAAAAACTTGATGTTTATGAATGTGCAGGCTAAGTTGCAAGCCAGCTTAGAGATGCCTAGGACCACACAGATGAAATCCATAGTGGCATCTCCCTCCACTACATCCACAGGTCATGGACATGCTTCTACTAGCAGGGCCAAGAGAGGGAATATGTTTCATGATTAGATTCATAGGACCCATGTATAGATATATATGTCATCTAGTCCTAGTTCATGATTCTTCATAGTCCATGTATACAGTCTTATGCAACCACGTGTGGTCCTATATGTATGGCACACTTAGTTTGATACATTATTCTTATATTTTCATAGACGTGGCACACTTAGTTTGATACATTATATCCATGTTGGTTTTCATAACCATATTACTTATATGTTTGATTTGATTTCATTGCACATGATATATACTTCTATGTTTGTTTTCATAACCATATTACTTGTATGTTTGATTTGATTTTATGGCCTCGATTATGTGACCATTATCCATATCATACATGTACTTATAATGCTCATCGGGAAAAAAATTGCAAATGATTTTCTTATGATTTTCATTGCTATATTTTGAGGACTAATAACTCACTACTATTGTTATATTTTGATAACTCACTACCATGTGATCATTTTTTGTTCAAGAGATTCAAGTGTGGAGTTATATACTATGGTTTTCCATAATACTGTAGATATGGACCATGTTATGAACTACTAAGAGGTTATTCTTATGATATATGATGTTATGTTATATAATGGTTTTGAAGGTTCTTGGGTGCAAGATCATTTTTTGTTCAAGAGATTCAAGTGTGGAGTTATATCAATTTTCTTATTTTAAGCACGTGGTTAACACACTCCAAAGTGGGACAAAATGTACACAATTAAAAATGGTCTTGAGGGATTTATTACAAGTCATTTTATATGTTTTTAGTGTACTTATAATTTATTTGTTAAGTATTAGTCCAAATTAAGTGTTATTGATGTGTGTAATAATAAGGTCCTAATTTGAATTCACTTGTTTAAAAAAATACATAAACATTGTAGTTTAGTTGGCACAAGATATGCAAAAAATATTCTTAACACTCTATTGTTATTTACATGCTTTAAAAAGAGATCAAACAATCATTAGAGTATTTACATGGTAATGTATTTACCTTGTTGCAATCTCATTTATGCAAGTCCAAGTAGTGAGAAGTCATGCCCCGGGACACCATGGGAGGAAACTTGCACCAAAACGCATCTAATTGGGGGGGTATATGCCTTTTGGGTGCTATGGCGGGCTCCATGGAGGCCCGGTTTAGAGTTGGACCACCTAATCTGGAGCCAAAAACCCCTTCCCTTTTCATCCCAATTCACGTGTTTAGCAGAAACTTCTAATGATCACAACCTAACGCTTGGTCATCAAAACAGAGAACTGTCTAAGACAAAATTTGATCAAAGGAGGCATATAATTTCATCCAATAATTCATGGTTGTGGCATTCCTTGAGCCTTCTTGGCATAATGGTTTGCAAATTGACTTTTCTAAGCATTCCTAGGAAATGAATAGAGCCAAATAGTGAGAAGTCATGCCTCGGGACATCTTGGAAAAAAAAATAATAATTCAACACGATTGCATGGAAAGGAAAATTCTAGGGGAGGTGTCATTTAAGAGTGGGACAATTTTGTTGCTTCCAGGCTACTTTGTTCGGGCGTAGTCCCTTAAGAGGCCTGAGACAAAAAAATTGCATAACTTTGACGAGTGATTACTCGCTCTCCTTGGAACCTATAGACATCTTGTTAGATCTAATATCTCCATGTAGGGACCCTATATAATAGCATGTCTCTTTGATTTCCATCTACAATTTTTACTCTAGCTACCCTATTGTTTGCAAACGTGCCAAATAGTGCAGTTTGAGTCAGTGTAAGGTTGTCAAATGCTATTTTTTGTAAACGATAGGTCATGGCACTAAACATACAATGAAAACATGTCTAAGTGGAAATTTAAACTCTATTGGAGATGTCATTTTTGTGTGGGACAATGTTGTTGCTTCCGGGTTACTTCGTTCGAGAGTAGTCCCTTAAGAGCCTTCAGACCAAAAAAACAGATAACTTTGATGGGTGATTAATTGGTATCCATTGCACCTAGATACATCTCATCAGATCCAACATGCCTTCATAGGGACCCTCTATAATATCCCACATTAGTTTGTTTCTATCTCCAAATGGTGCTCTTGCTTCCATATTGTTTGCAATCATGCCAAATAGTGTAGTTTGAGTCAGTCTAAGGATGTCAAACTCTATGTTTTGCAAACGGTGGGTCATGGCATAAAATTAACCACACCAATATGTTTTGGTTCCCATTTAAATGCTAGGTGATGTGTTTTCTGTGTAGGATAATGTTGTTGCTTCCAAGATACTCCGTTCTAGCGTAGTCCCTTAAGAGCCTTGAGACCAAAAAACTGTACAAATTCGATGGGTGATTACTCGATCTTCGTGGATTCTAGGTATATCTAGTTAGATCTTGTACCTCCATGTGGGGAATCTCTAAAATAATCTGTCTCATTTTTTCACATATTAGAATCGTTGATCTTGTTTCCCTATTGTTTGCAAATGTGTAAAATAGTGCAGTTTGAGTCTTTGTAAGGTTGTCAAATGCTATTTTTTGCAAACGGTGGGTTTTGGTACCAAATGTACCATGCCAAAACATTTGGGAGGCCATTTGAATTCTAGGGGAAGTATATTTTTGGTGCAGAAAAAATTCATTGCTTTCGGACTACTTCGTTCGAGTGTAGTCCTTGAAGAGCCCTGACACCAAAAAACTGTGTAACTTCTACGGGTGATTACTCGGTCTTTGTGGCACCAAGAGAAATCTCATCAAATCTTAATACTCCACATATAGACCCTATACAATATCATATCTCAGTTTTTTCCATCTCCAATCGGTGCTCTTGATGCCTTATTGATTGCAAACACGCAAAATAGTGTAGTTTGAGTCAGTGTAATGTTGTCAAATGATATTTTTGGAAAATGGTAGGTCATGGTACCAAATGGAAAATGCCAAAACATCAGGGTGCTTAATTAAACGCTTCGGGAGACATATTTTTGGTACATTACAATGTCATTGCTTCCGCACTACTTTGTTTGGGCGTAGTCCCTTAAGAGGCTTCAGACCAAAAAACCATATAACTTCAACACGTGATTACTCGATATTTTTGGCACCTAGAGATGTATCGTTATATCCTACACCTCCATGTACGGACCCTCTACAATATTATATCTCAAGTTTTTCCATCTCTAATTGCTGCTCTTCATGCCCTATTGTTTTCAAACATGCAAAATAGTGCAATTTGAGTCAGTGTAATGTTGTCAAACATTATTTTTTCTAAATGGTGGGTCATGAAAGAAAATATTTAATTCAAACACATCGGGGTGGCTTGGTAAATGCTAGGGGAGGGATTTTTTGGTGTAGGAAAATGTCATCACGTCTATGCTACTTTGTTCGGGCGTAGTCCCTTTAGAGGCCTGAGACCAAAAAACCATACAACTTGAACGGGTGATTATTCGGTCTCTGTGGCACTTAGAGATGTATCGTTAGATCCAACACCCTCATAAGGGGAACCTATATAATATAATGTCTTAGTTTATTCCATATCCAATTGGTGCTCTCACTGTCATATTGTTTTCAAATGTAAAAAATAGTGTAGTTTGAGTCAGTGTCAGGCTTTCAAATGCAATTTTTGCAAACAATGGTTCATGATACCATAAAGACCACACCAACACATTGAGGTGGCTAGGTAAATGCTAAGGGATACATTGTTTTGATGTAGAACAATTTCATCGCTTTCAAGTTACTTCATTCGGGCGTAGTCCTTTAAGAGCCTTGAGAACAAAAAATGTACAATTTCAATGGGTGATTACTATGTCTCCCTGGAACTTATATATGTCTTATCAGATCCTACACTTCTACGTTATACAATATCCATCCTAAGTTATTTCCATCTCTAATTGGTGCTCTCACTGCCCTAGAGTTTGCAAACGCACCAAATAGTGCAATTTGAGTTAGTGTAAGGATACCAAATGCTATATGCTGCAACTGGAAGCTCATAGGACCAAATTGAATGCTCAAAAATATTTGGGTGATTAGGTAAATGCTAGGGGAGATGTAATTTCACTGTGGGAGAATGTTGTTGCTTTTGAGCTACTTTATTCTGGCATAGTGCCTTAAGAGCCTTGAGACCAAAAAATCATACAACTTCGACGAGTGATTACTCATTTTCTATGGCACCTAGAGACATCTCGTTAGATCCTGCAACGCTTCCTAAGGACCCTCTACAATATTCTATCTCAAGTTTTTCCATCTCTAATTGGTACTTTTTGTTGCCCTATTGTTTGTAAATACATGTCAAATAGTGTAGTTTGAGTCAGTGTAAGGACTGTTTAAATGCTATATTTTGTCAAACGAAAGCTTCTTGGGACAAAATATGACAGTGAAAACACGTTGGGATGGCCTAGTAAACACTTTGGGAGGTGTCATTTTGGTTCCTATGCTCTCGGTGCTTCTGGGCTACCTCCTTCAGAGCTAAGAACCCCCTCCACAGGTACATAAACCGTTGTTAGTTGCTTCTCTTTGCTTAGAAAAAATGAAATATTCTTTTATCTTTTGAAAGAATATAAAATTATCTTCTAACCGTGCTAACCATGTGAAGGTGGAAGATTCTCTGGCACCATTAACCTGCATAAAATTATTAGTCAAAGAAATTTAAGTTGAATAAAAACCATACTAGATATATACAAAATACACAAATGAACTTGAATCTAGTTGAAAAATTTAAACACTTCAAAGAAACTATATATACCAGAGGAACATGTAAATTCATCCCAATGAACCATCAGGAAGTGAAGGTGGAAGCTTTTCTGGCACCACTAACCTACATAAAAGTGTTAGTCAAAGAAATTTAAGTAGAATCAAAACCATACTAGATATATAAAAAAATACACAAATTAAATAAAATATATGAACTTGAATCTAGTTGAAAAATTTAAACACTTTAAAGAAATTATATATACCAGATGAACATGTAAATTCATTCCAATGAACCATCAGGATGTGAAGGTGGAATCTTTTCTGGCACCACTAACCTGCATAAAAGTGTTAGTCAAAGAAATTCAAGTTAAATCAAAACCATACTAGCTATATAAAAAATACACAATTTTAATAAAATATATGAATTTGAATCTAGTTGAAAAATTTAAACACTTCAAAGAAATTATATATACCATATGAGCATGTAAATTCATTCCAATGAACCATGAAGATCATATCTACTCTAAATAGCAAACATGATTGCTTCATGATCCGACTCTTGAACCTTCTAAAGAATCTTGTTATTAGGCCTTCCTCGATATCTATACAACTGAATATTCATCGCTAGAACTAGATACGAATATTTTTGGGGTTAGCACACCAGTTGTATAGATAATATATCAAATCTAAGCATACATGCAAATAAAAGAAAATATTCTACTAGAAGAAATATACAAAACAAGAGATATAAATCAACACCAAATTTAACGTGCTTCATCCAGTGTGGGCTACATCCACCAAGAAACAAGCCAATCTATTAGCCAAAGCTTTCACAAGATATACAGTGAAGATTTACAATCTTCCACACCTCTCAGATATATAATACTTTCTTTCACTCAAGCTTTTGCTTATTCTCCAATAATTCTCTCTGTCACAATTATTCTCACAATAATCATAAAAATTTACAAGTTCTTCTTAATTATTAATTCTAAACCCTAGCTTTAATGCTTATATAGGTGTATACAAACTTAGGGAACTTAGCCATGAAATTACAATTAATCGATCTTGCTTTAACACTAAAATTAGATCTAATCCCCGTGAGTTAATTAAAACACCCACACACAGGTAACTGACGTTGGTTAGCCCTAACCGATGTTGGTTCCTCCTTTCCTGACCGATGCTGGTCATAGGTGACTGATGCCGGTCCCTCCATAACCGATGTCAGTTACTGTGTTTTCCAGCAAGTTTCATATTGCATGCTAATATGAAGTAATTAAGCTCCACAACTCAACAATCTCCCACTTGGAGATTAATTACTGCATCATACCTGTATAACATCATTCTTGGATCCTTCCTTAACTTTGTTTCTTCCTCTTCAAGAATCAAACTTGAAGACCAACAGAAGTGGAGTGTAGCTCAAACTTATCCTTTGCTAACTGGGAAGCGGAGTTAGAGGCCTAAAAATCCATCCATCCACCCATTTTTTATGAAACATACTCAACAGTGACAAATTCTATACAAAATGCACAAAAACACACCAAATTTCTTGTCCATTGTGGCCCATCGAAGTAACGTTTGTGCTAAAAAATGAGTGTAGATCACTAGGGCCCTGTGAGTGTCATATAATCCTTGTAATTAGCAATTTCTTGTTCCTCTATCAACCAAAAATATCTATGAATTGTGAAATTTTCATGAGAACCACATACTATGTTGTCAATACACCATTCCACTATGATCTTTGCATATTTCAATTTAGCACCGTTTTTTTACTTCAGCTCTTCACTTGCAAGAGCTCTTTTCACACATGCCCCTGCACCGTCATTGCTCTCTTTTTCCATTTCCAACTAAGTGAAACTCCAAATATATTGCACACCCATCTTGATGTGCATCCTTCTCATCTAATAAAACATTTGTGCATTCTTAAACTGAGACGTGTTATTATCTAAACACATATAATGTTGATTGAAGCATACATCCCTATCAGACAAGTTTTCATGAAATAAATACAAACACCCTTGCACAAATTCATTAGAATGAGTATGATCATCACCGATATAAAAGTGGTAATGTCTTAAATTTTTTTGATCATTCTCTATACTATTAGGAGAATGTATAAATTTTATATGCACATAAATGACAACCTGTACTGAGTTGTAATATTGTGATTGAACATCCATTTTTGGTTGTAACATGTAATTCTCTGCAAAATTGACCACTAAAACAATAGTACCAATAGGAAATGTGTCATTGTATATTTTGAATTGTTCATCCAACCATCGAGCTCTATGTGTATGCCTATCACACTCATAAATAATTTCATCATTAAATTTTCTCATAAATTAAAAACAAAAATATGTTCTGTAACTAGCTCATACCATTTAGACTCCTTTCCATCTTTCAATTGGTATGATACTGATTTATATTTATCAAAATCAACTAAATTATTTCCTATTGCACCTCCAATTTTCTCATGGGTACAACTTTCCAAATTTAGGTAATCCACCACACGTACCACAACTTCCCTCTAAACAATCCTAACTATCTCAGCTTATCTTGAAATGGAGAGAGGTGAGCAATGTAGAGGATGGGCAGATGCATCACAGACCAAAGATAGAGTTCACATAGAACACCACTTCAAACCCATTAAACACGGATCTCAAAACCTAAACTAGACATCAGAAGTGTGCACAATATACACTGTAATGATGAGAGGCAAGAAGAGACAATAAAATTTCAAGGAAGGATGGACAAGATGCATCACAATTGAGTTTCAAATTTTATTGCTCCATAAGTTCACATAGTACATCATCAGTGGGCAAGAGGTAAGAAAATTCCATTACAGAGCAATGGGAGGAGGCAATTTAAGCTCCACATTCGACCCTAGGGAAAAAAGTGAGAGAGGGGGGAAGGAGAGAAAAGATGACCAACCCTTAGAAATATGCCCCTCCTTTACAATATATAGGAAGAATGAGAGAAACATGTAGAAGAAATCTAGACTCTTGTTCAACCATCCAAGAGATGCATTGAATCCACCTATGAAATTAATGGGTCTCATGGCACAACCCACACCTCCATTACCGTTTCTTATTTGGGAAAGAAATACCTCATTATAGTGGTGGGTGGGAAATGTGACAACCTCAACAATGACAACCTATATTTATTCCAGTCGTAGTCGAGGTCATCTAAAGGTCAGAGTCGAGAACCCAATGTGGGCTCCTACAACTTTTAAGATCCAAGCATTTAAAAATCTTGGCAGGCTTTATGATTATGCCAAATATCATTTCCAAACAAACTTTGGATTTGGAGTCTACCCCTTGAGATCACTACGTGGAGCCCCACATATTCTTAAGATTTTACTGCCTCCTTTCACTCTTGAAATTGCACACCACTTGAAGAAAATGACACGAAATGGCAAAAAATTCATGGGCCTGCTTGTTTCCTTTGTGTTCTTAATCTAAGTCCCTCCCATTGGCAGAGATGTCCTACTTGACCTAAGACACGTGGAGACCTAGCGCATGTTTGGGGACCGCTTTTGGATTTTCCTCTGTAAAAGGCACCAAAGAGACACGTGGCTCCTTCCATGTGCCTCACCTTAGGCTTAGCTGATTTGGGTCTAAAATGAATATTGCCTACCTCGAGCTATTCTATGAGTAAGGGGGGCCCATTATGCACCAAAAACATGTACCAGGTAGGACCCCTTGTAGCCAGCTCCTAAAATTGTGATGATGGGACACGTGGCATCCATTCTGCGGGCCGCTCCTCCATTTCCTCATGTTTGACTTAGTCCCTTTTGAACTTTGGTGGGGCCATATGTTTGACCCTAGGACACGTGGAGGCTCAACGCACATTCGGGACCTGCCTCTGGAATTTTCCTTTGAATGGATTGTGTGGACGAGGATGTGTGGAGGCTTCCATTGGTCCTTCTTTACTTTTCAACAACCAACTCTAAAGAAAGATTGGATTCTGGCCACATGGCAGGCTAACACTCATTTGGGGACTGCCTCCGACTTTTAATTTTGAAGATGTTTCGAGCTAACGGGTGGAGGCTTCCACTAGAATATCCCAAGCTTGGAATTTTCAATAGCCGGTGTCCCCTTTTTGGACCTAGGACATGTGGAGGGATGGTGCTAGTTTAGGGTCTTTCTTTGGGCCATGCCTTTGAATTTACACCAATGTGGCACGTGGCACCTTCCATGGCTCTGCTCTATTTCTTTGTGTTTTGGCTAAGTCCCCCTGTTTGGCAGAGCAACTATGTTTAACTCTAGACACATGGAGGCTCCGTGCTTGTTTGGGACCTAAACTTTTGGGTCTAACCCTATGAAAGATGTGCATCAATGAGACACGTGGAGGCTTCCACTAGCTCCATCTTTGCACTTCAAAATTTTCAAGTAACTTTCTAAGGTATCCATAGGACGGAACTCTTTATCTCACAGGATTGGTTCTCAGAGAACTGCCCCTTTACTTTACATTAGATTAAGCACACAGGAGCTACACTAAGAATTGGTTTAAAAAGCTGGGATTTCCACGATAGAATAAGAGAATGATTCAATGGACTATGAAAAGTTATTGGACCCTGGCACGTGGCACCTTAGTTGTTGGTCCTTGAACGGTTTCAACAAATTTTCTATACTGAGACATGTGGTGAGCCCGCGCTTGTTTAGTGGTATCTGCTTTTTTGGAACACCATATCAAAAGTGATGCCAAAGAAACATGTGGAGGCTTCTGTCTGGATCCTTTTTATACTGAGAATTTTTTAAATGCCAACATGGAAATTTTCTTGGGCCCAGGGCACATGGGAGCTTAACATCATTAGAGAAAGTCTCACCTCTAAACTTCATTTTCCCAAACTGCACCGTTTGAGAGACCAATCTAAAGCCCGTGCTCGTTTTAGATACCTTTGTCACGTCAAGGTTTGCAAGTGTGCAACTAGGGAAAGCTCTACAGATGGAGGTTTCCACCGGCTCCTGAATTTGCACTTGGCTAACTTGGACTTGCATCATAAGCATAATTGTGTTTGCTGATTATTCCATGCGGTTTTAAACTTCATTTCTGAGAGGCACAAATGTTAGGAATCCATACAAGGGAACTAATTTCTCAAGGTGTATTCATGAGGGTGAAAATGATTGCATTTGTCAGATTTCAGCTATAGATCAAGCCATCTAAAATGATTAAAAAGGTGATTTAAAATCACATGGCAGAATAAAAGAATGATTGGAAGCACTATCAAAAAATTGTGGCATGGTATCCTAGTCATTAGTCTTAGGGTCTAAGAAACGTGATCAACATTCATGATTTTATCCACCTACCAGTTTCTGGTGTAAATTTGTTAAACATCACTTTTTGGAAATCCACTGATGAAAAAATGGTAACAAACAAACGTTTCCTCAAATATTATTTTCTTGGGGGGGAAATATTTAATGTAAATGAGTGTTATAAAAGATCATGGTTAGTCATGAAAATGGTCAGGAGGTTGAATTCTTACGAGAAAATTTGAGAAATCCCATCTTCCTACAGAGACCATCTGAGAAACCTGTTAATCTCTTATGTTATTAGATTTGATCATCTCAAGTTGCGTGGGAGAATGTAAGTGTACAACCATTGACTAAGCTTTGAAGATTGTTCAAGAAACGTTCCCCTTCTTGATGAATCTAATCAACTTTGTGAGCATTAATTATGTTAATCTTGGGAAAATTTGTGTGGAAGCACACTAATTTAAAAATGTTCTGCAAATGGTATTTCTTGATTCCTATTACAATCTTGTGTTAAAATCCCTCCGAATCACACTAGGATCTTGTCACAACCTGTGATAGTTTAGTGGCATTTTCAATTTCATTTAACTGAGAAGATCCTTCATCCTACACTTGCATGAGACAAAAAATCACCTGTAAATCACTTTACTACATAGAATGCGACTCATATTGTTGAATAAAAGATTGAAGTGTAATCCTTTGAGTGTATCTTACGTGATGCTAGGAATCAGGGTCTTTACATGGAGTAATTGATATCTTAGATATACACAGAGAGCCTTCAGATGTTGAAGAGTATTTTGGAGATTGTGGGACAGTCTGACTGAATATGCAGATCCATTGCGTGCATTGGTATAGATGGATTACCGTTGAAGACATTCTTTTAATATTATGGAAGATACCTGACCTACTAAGTGTAACATTCAATATGTTTAAATTCTCGATAGACTGGAGCCATAAAATTATATCATGCCTCGATTAACAACATAAAAATTATTTTTTCATTCTATAATGAATCTTCTTTCGCTAATATACCCATTGCAAACTGCATGTCCTTACAAAAAATGCGATTGTACAACCAAATATGTAGAATTACCTATTAGGATTCCAAATGCTCTACATAACATCCTACTATAGAAAATAATTTATGAGAACCTGGTATTTGCGTGCTTGAGTGAGCATATATTCTAAGGTTTCCTGAAATGTTGTGCAAAGTCCTAGGGTGATATTTTCAAATTCACCAACAGAAGTTATAATAATAATGGTCCGTTTTCAACCTGAGTTTGAAACGATAAATTAGTGAGTGATAGAGGCCTAGGAAATATTTATGTATGGTGCATCATTTCTCTATGAATTCAAACTCATCAGTGAGAAAATTCAATAGCAAGCTGCAAAAAACCATGCAAATTTTCTAGTTATATAGGTTACAAATGCAGCATCAGAACTAATAAGAATGAGTATATCTTCCTGGACAAACTGTGAGTGTCATAAAATCCTCGTAATTGAAGGCTTATTGAGAAAAATGAATTAAAACATGGATATTCGAATTATGGTTATGTTTTGAACTCAGTGGTGAACCACATACCATGTTAGGCAATACATGGAAGTAATACGCTCGATTCCTGCATTACAACAATTAGAGCACAAGGATCCATTGTGGGAATATCATTTCTCTTACAAGAGTTTTGCCATACATGTGAATGTAACTACCCAGAAGAAGGATTCTTGTTCAGATCTATGCTAGATAGAGCCACATTGTAAAATGATGTAACCCATATGGTGTAAGTTTCCAGTGATCACTTGATGCATAGGAAAACCAATAAAATTATTTAGTGATATTCATTTAAACTAAATTGTATAGTCAATTGACCATCATGGTTAATGTGTATTGACTTTGTAGGATCTAATTCATTTGATTTTAAGTTTTCGTGGGAGGGTAGACTGGAATACATAAATTATCATAAATTCACTTAGAATTATGTCACAAATTGGTGGGCAAAAATATAACAAAGGATTTTACTCGAGCTATGGAATTAAATAGTTTTCAATTATTAAAACGAGTAATGTTTTAACTGAGAATGTGATAAATTTTATATGCAAAAAAATAGAAACATGTGCCAAGGGTACAATATTGCAATGAATTCCACCAATTTTTGGGTTGCTAACTATTACATTTTGTGTAAAATTGTTGCACGTTACCACAAAACTTACATTCCTAGAGATCCATTGAGCCTTTAACATGTTAAACTATCTTAGAAGTGTTCATACCAATTGATCATCTCAATTTTTATGCAACTAGATACTATAAAAAAATTCATTTTTAAGAATTTTAGCTCTAATAAATTGATGAAAACAGGTTATGAGATCTAATTGGGCATAGCTCAACTTCGAACTTAGAATCATGATTGTACATACCCACAATTGTCAATAGTTTTGTATAATTCGAAATCAACTAAAATTTATGTCCTACCACCGTGCTAAGGATCTCATGAGAAGAACTTTAGATAATGTAGTGTAGATCCATCCCTTCCAAATTCACATTGAATGAGCAATTTTGAGCTGATAGCAAATTAGTGGAACTTATCTTTCAAAGAACCTAAAAGGCTAGGAATGAAAGCCCTGGAACATCCTATTGACAACTTAAACACCAATTTAGTAACATTAGCTTTAGACATGTCAGAATTTTTATGACTAAAATTTCTTGTATAATGCCATCTCAAATGATCAACCATGTTTCCTACATTTTCAATTGGGTCTTTATGGTCATCACTTTCATACTTAGAATTGGCTAGGAGATTGTGTCAAACCGTGCACAATTGGGCTTTTTAACATTGAACACTCATGTTCAAGCTAATTACAGGGAAGGCTGATTTTAGTCTATCTATGAAATGCATTTGTCATGTGTGTTTGTCACAATCGTATGTGTATTGCCAATTTCTATTAGGTTTTCACCACATCTCTATATTATCCTTCTCTATGTTATGTGCCAAAATTGAATCAAAAATTTAGTTTTCAGCATTAGATATTAACAACCACATTTATTCATTGGTGATGTCCAGCTAATGAATAAATATCTATTGAACAACTGGCATTATTGCTTGAAGCACCTGTTAAATTTGCTATTAAATGGATATCATAATTGCTCTTATAAGCCAAACTTAGTTCCCATATAAAATATTCTTCTTGGGGGGAAAATAGGAAGTGATAGTGTTCTCAAACAATAATGTTTTATTCATGTAAATGATTTCTTAAGTGGTGTTGAAGCTAAAATTACGAGCTCAAGGTAACAAGTTATCCAAACTAACTAACAACCATTAGAGACAATAATTAATTCTTATGTTTACCCAAGTAAATACTAATGTAAATAAAATAAATTTCCTCATTCCACCCCTTAAAATGTTTACAAAGGCATGATTTCGCATTTGAAAAGATTTGAATACAATAAAATCATATGCATGTACATAATCCATTATCTACAACTCAAATTAGCTATGTGTTAAATCCATCTTGGGACTCATAAATATTATCTGTCTATCCTCTTTATGTGAATCTATTCAAATGAGTTTTGATGTCTTGCTTGCAACGTCCAAGGGACAATCAAATTACCATACGATAGCATAAAGATCACTACACTTAGAACTCGGACCATCCTATGTAACTATTTCAAGTCACTCCAGGAAGTTTTTCCAATTTCATTACTCCCTAGGGAAGAACAATCTTGCATCCATTTAATGAGATAACAATTTAATTAAGGTCAAAATTTCATTTCGACACTTCTGATAAATGATTATTTGTAGATATTCTTTGATTATACAGAGCCATTTCTTAACGATGATTAACTTTGGGGATTTCTCAAATTTAATTGTAAGATGACCGATTAGTAGCTAGAAGTTCGTCCTTGAATTCTAAAGGCATTGGCTATGTGCATCGTGCAAATCTATTGATTCTGACTATGATCTTCCCCATCTGGTTGATTGGAATATTTGCAAAATTTATTCCACCTAAAAGCTTCAGGGATTAAAAACTGTGAAATATCAAATTTTTAAATAGAAATTGGTAATGCTTAGAAAAGGATTGCTCAAACCACCATTTGTCCTTTTTGGGGGAAATTTTGGAATAGTGCAAGCCTGAGTCGATTTTCTATTGGTTAACATGCAATGAGGATTCTTTGGTCCATTTGGTTGCAATTCAATCCTTTAACCTTTGCATTGAATTCACATTGTCCTGAAGACCATAATGTGAAACTTTTTAATCCGTTGTTTTAATTTGATCACGCCTCAAGTTTTCTCTAAAAATTCTCTCAATCTTCTGTTCTTTCGTATTTTCTATTTCCCTGAATGGATCTGTAAAAGGTTTTATTCATTTGTATGCTGTTAAAGATCCTTATCTATGGTCATGGATTTACATTTGGGCCTTATATCATTTCCAAATTCTTTGTCCTTAAAGAAATATTCATTTCTGAGGTGCAAATGGTGAAGTTCCCTGCATCTTACTATTTGACGAGCGTGTTTTCCCTGTCAAAATTTATCATCTCAGCATCTATGGAAACGTGTTCATTCTTGATTGGATGTGGGTCAGTGGGCACTTTTAAACTGTAAGGCCTATTTCAACTCAAAGCTTATCCACGTGGATCCGATTTTGCTCATTCAAGGATTCTCCTTAAGTCCTACCTTAGAAGTTACCCAGTCAAGGAGACACTTGTGGAGGCTTCCGCTGGCTTGCTTCCTAGACTTAAATGTTGATTTTTAAGCAACTTTAAAGTTATCACCATAGGAGACATGTGGAGAGCCCGACTTTAGTGTTTGGGATCCTCCTATTGGTGCACACCTTATGGTTCTGCAGGAGCTACCAAGACATGTGGTGAGCCCGCATTACTTGTTTAGGGTGCTCCATTTTGGGCACCATTTCAAAGTGAATGCCAGCGAGGAGACACGTGGAAGTTTCTGCTTGCTCCTCTTTATACTTAAACTTTTCAAGGTTGTTGAAAATTTCTAAGTACCTGAGACATGTGGAGGCCCATGCCTTTTTTTGAACCTTCCACTAAACTTTATTTTTGAAGATTATAACATGATCCACAACCCCGGGACACAGATTACATGAATGTTTCCTCTAGGGTCTTCCCATACTTAGACTTTTCAAAGATCGAAGAAAATTTCTTGGACCCTAGGCACATGGCACCTTCTACTGGTCCTTAAAATTTCAAGAAATTTCCTTTCAAATTTATGAAAACGAGACACATGGTGAGCCCACTTGTTTAGGGTCTCCACTTTTGGGCACCATATCAAAAGGTGTGCGCAAAGAGACAATATGGAGGCTTCCGCTGGATCCTTTT
The DNA here is from genome assembly GCA_019776745.2 of Taxus chinensis. Taxonomy (NCBI): domain Eukaryota; kingdom Viridiplantae; phylum Streptophyta; class Pinopsida; order Cupressales; family Taxaceae; genus Taxus; species Taxus chinensis. The sequence continues at coordinate 160,698,461 of CM034157.1, read as the reverse complement.
TATACTAAAATTTTTCAAAGGCCAAAAGGAAATTTTCTTGGGCCTAGGGCATGGAAGGCCCTTGCTTTTTTGGAAACATGCCTCTAAACTTCATCTTTGTAGTTTGCACCAAGGAAACACATGGATGGCTCTAATCTAAAGCTGATAAAGGGGAGAATCAACGTTTCTTGTGCATTACTATGATTTTGCACCATTTTTTGCTCCAAGGACTCAAAGTGGAGATGCTTAGTTTTCCATACTGATTAACTCCTTTTTGCAAGTTGCTTGGCAAACTCAGACTCGCAAGCATTTTTTAGGTATGTGGAATAATCCATGACGCAAAACTTTATTTCTGAAGAGGGGACGAAAGCAGGCATCCATGTAAGGGAACTCATTTCTCAAAAAGGTGTATTCTCGAGGGTGAAAAGGATTGCTTGTAGTCAGATCTAGCTATACAGAGCCACCAACAAAGAAAATGATTAAAATGAGGATTTTTTCACATGAAAGAATAAAAATGATTAGAAGGAACTATCAAAACATTGTGGCATGGCATCCCAGTCATTAGTCAAGGGTCTAAGAAACATGATCAATTCATGATTTTTCCACCTGGCAGTTTTGGGTGTAAATTTGTTAAACATCACTTTCTGAGACAAATTGGTAACAAGCAAAGGATTCCTCGAATATTCTTCTTTTTGGGGGAAAATTTGGGATGAGTAAATGAGTGAAATGTATAAATGCAATGAGAATACTCTTGCAAATGGTCAGGGGTTGAATTCTTACAAGAAAATTTGAGAAATCCCATCTTCCTGAGAGACCATCTGAGAAACCTATTAATCTCTTATGTTTTAGATTTGATCATGTCAAGTTGGTTGCAAGTGTACAGCCATTGACAAGCTCTGAGACTGTTCAAAGAAACTTTCCCCTGCTGATGAATCTAATCAACTTCGAATTAATCTGTGTTAATCTTGGGAAAATTTGTGTTTGCTTTATTTCAGAATGTCTGCAAGTAGTTTTTCTTGTTCCTATTGCAATCTTGTGTTAAAATCCCTCTGAAATCACACAGGATCTCATCCCTGTGATAGTTTAGTGGCATTTGTAATTTCATTATGAGAAGAGCCTTCATCCTATAATGAGATAAACAATTTAAAATCACTTTACTGTCATTTTGTTGATAAATATTGTCTGTAAGCCTTTGAGTGTATCTTAGGCGTGAGGAACTAGGGGTATTTAATGTTTAATTGAGTCTTTAGCTCAAGCCTTCATGTTGAATTCTTGGAGATTGTGTGAAACCATGCAAATCTTGGGCCTCCATTGATGCACACCTTCTGGTTGAAGGAATATTTTAGCTATTCTGAAGCATTCTATCATTTAGTTTTCCAATTGTTGTGAAGGTTCTCAAAGATCTGGACAAAATCAAGTTTATCCTGCTTAATCTCCCACCAAAAATTATTCAAAAATAATGAATCCTACCTGAACTACCCATGTTTTCCCTGTATGTATCCACAAATGAATAAATTCTACTGCCAAAATATGCAAAAGCAATCATAGATTCCATAATGTCTTTAGTAACCTTAACCCTGTTTAGAAAATATCACCATTCTTTAGAAGTGACAACTCGTGAGAGTTAAATTGTGGTGCATTGATCATATTTTCTCAAGGTTTCCTTTCAAATTTGTGCAAAGAAGGATATATTCATTCTCCTTCACCAATAGAGGTTACAAAATGGGTCCTCTCACCCTAGTCAAAAGGCACGACCTAAAGTAGTGAGGATAGATCAAATCCTTTTATATGGTGTTATCCATTTCTCCAACATCTGAGTGACAAAGAGTCAACTGAATCCCTCCCCGGCTACAAAACAACATACATGATGATTTATCTGTCTCTAGGCTTCTTGTTAAATCGTTGATGCTGCTCAGCTTACAAGGGAGAATTGATTTGGGTACCAACACCTTACCATTTTTGGAAACAATTTAGCGTTCTTGGGGATTATATGAACTCATAGGACTTATTTTTTGCTAGCACACAACATTTTGGGAGCTAGGGATGATTTTGAATTCGAGGACTATTTGTGAAATGGCAACAAAACCATTTTTGGCACCATCTTCCAGGGATCTTCAAAGGAATTCTTATATTTGGCCCTGGTAATGTTTCTTACATGCTCTAAGTGCAAATATGTTCTTGAAACATCATCCTGTGTCCAATTCTGTAAGATTTGTGAAGTTACAAGTTCTGTGTGTAATATTTCCATTTTCTAGTTGGTTTTTGCACTAAATTTATATCATCAATGTTAAATACGGGTAAAGGAAGGTTAGATATGTGAAGCTTTATGCATGAATTTAGTGTTGATAGACATTTGAAAGATCAATTTTAGTGCATTTTCACAACTAAGGTGAAAATCCTTAGTGGTGACTCTGTGTTGAATTAATTTTTGATAAATTCCAATGTCTTAACCTCTGTCAATTGAAATTTATCACTAATATTTGCAAAGCTGGAAGGAAGAAGATATTTCTTCGTTAAAGACCCTGCTAGAAGGTTGTTTCTAGAATTGGGAAAGACAAATTCTGAAGGAAGAAGAATTTGGAAAGTTGTTGGAGATCAGAAATCAACAAAGGAGTTATCAATTGTGGAAACTAATCAACTTGGCATTGAAGATTGCCATACTTCCTCAAGTTCTTCTGAATCAGGTAGTCTTTTTGTAGATATTAATTCTCCAACTAGAGAGGGTCCTTCTTTTGTATTTGAAAAATTTGCATCTCATTCCATCCATGTGTTCTCCAAAGCTGATAGGATCTTCCAAGAAATAATTTTTTTAGAGAACATTCATTGTGAGAATTGCATTCCTGCGCCGCATAAACCCCTCACTCCCTGTCATTTTATTTCTACTGTAAGATCACCTCCCCAAAAAAATATGGCCCAGTCCCCACCTAGACCTCCATATTTGTTGTGAACACTTTTGGTACTATATACTTCAAAGGTATGGCTGTATATCCAAATGTTGTGCCCCAAGATGTTAGAAATAGACTACCTAAATTTCAAGGAAATAATGCTATTACTGGTGATCAATCACTTAAAGCTTTTTTTCAATATGATGGAAGAATTTGAGATCAAATTTGAGGATGTTTACATAAAATTTTTTATTCATACTCTAGAGGAGGATATATGGGACTGGTATAAATCTTTTCCAGACAACTCCATTGATTCATGGATAGAAATGAAAATTCTTTTAGATTGCATTATGGAGATAAAACAGACCCTAGGTTTCTTTTATCTCACTAGAATTTGAAAATATTAAGAATAATCCTAATGAATATGTTCATGACTTAAATACTTGGTTTCAATAAGACCCTGAATAGGCTACCTGTAATCTTGAGGCCAAGTGATGTTTCTTGTTTAATAAAATACTCTGATGCTTTTGAAGCAAAGGTTTCCTATTATTTAAGGGAAAAGAACCCATGGACATTGAGGCAGGCCTTCACCATGGATTTGCAAGATTGAAAATAACATCAAATGAAATTGGTAAACCTCCTAGGAGAGAAGGCATTAAGTTGATCAATCTAGAGAAGCCTCAGTTAAGTAAATTTGTGGATTTGGAGGAGGTTGTAAAAACTTTGGCTAGAGCTATTAAGGGAATTATCCTCTAAACTAGCCAGAGTAGAGAAGGGGATTGGACAAGGTTCCCAAGGTTTACACAACCCAAAAGGTCAAGAAATATTTGTAAATCATGCTAGGGGTGATCAGAGATCTGATGACAGGGGTAAAGGGTCTGTGGGATCAGGAAATAAACAACCCCAACCACGAGAAAACAAATTGGTGCCATGATCCTTTAGCTTGCTAGAGTTGTTGTGTTGAAGAAGCTCAACCATGAGAAATTGAGTGGTGTGATAGGATGTTTCTTGCCACATGCTCCATGTGTTGTTGAAAAGGGAGTTGAGGAAGAAGTTGATGATGATGATGATACAAATGATGATGTGCATGATGGATTGCTCTACAAGTTCATAGTAAAGGAGAAACCTCAACTGAGTTGATGAGTACCAGAACTGACTTAAAGATTTCTGGGATTGCATTTACTGGGTATTACCTCTTCCTCCCAATCATACTTCTGAAATTGATATGGTAAAAGCTATTGAATTACCTAATAATGCTTTTAAATACTTAAGGGCATTAATGATTGAGAAGTATGATGGAGGAATTACTTCAGAAGAGGATATACAATTGTTAATGAATGTAGTAATTGTCCACGAAAAATAGTATAATACCAGTAGCAAAGTTGTCAAAGGGGCAGGGCCTCAGGCCAAAAAAAATATTCCAGTGCTTACCAGTATCCCTAACAAAACCCCTAAAAAAGATACATATGGAAAAGGCTTTGTCACCCCAAATACAACTTGTGTTCCTCCCCATGCTCAGACTATGATAAATCCTATGCCATCAAATGAATTTGTAAACCTTCCTCCGAACACTGCATTACCCAAATATGTTCCTTGTGACATAGCCCAAATCCTGAGTCAGATGAAGATTATTGTTCCTATTTTTGAATTGCTTAGAATATCTAAGCATAAGAAGAAGGGTGTTTGAGTATTTGGGATTAAGGAAGAAAAGGTTACCCAAGGTAAAAATGAAAACAAAGTAGAGGTTCCACCTTCCATTGTAGAATTAGAAAAACCAAAAGCATTGGAGGAATTGGGTGAACAACCTGAGGTCTATTTTGGAACCTCTCTCGTTGATTCTTAGCTGAAGTTGGATCCATTTTTCACTATGCTGATTATTAAAGATAGGTTGTTACATAACTGCATGTTTGACTCAGGAGCTTCAAGTAATGTAATTCCTCTTGAGGTCATGAATGAGTTAGATCTCAAAGTAAAAAAATATTATGGGAAGTGCAATACCATGGATTCCAGAGAGGTTCGAGTGGTTAGTGTTGTATATATCTCCCTCCCCGGGTAAATATAGACAAACAGAAGAATATGGAAATCAAAGAAACTCAAAACCTGACATTTATTTACGCCACCAGTTGTGTCCCTGGTACAAGTTGGCACAGATCAGAAGGTGTCGACATGGAAAAAGTTGTGCACTATGGTGCAGGCACAGAAGAAGATGTCGACATGGAAAAAGTTGTGCCCTGGCAGCACAGGTTGGGGGCACAGATCAGAAGATGTCGACATGGAAAAAGTTGCGCCCTGGCGCAGGTTGGAAGGTGCAGATAAGAAGATGTCGACATGTAAAAATTTGCACCCTGGTGGGTTGGAGGCATGGATTAGAAGGCACCAACATGGAAAAAATTATGCCCTGGCACAGATTAGAAGGCACCGACATGGAAAAAGTTTGCACCCCTAGGTTGGGGGCGTAGATTAGAAGGCGTCGACATGTAAAAAGTTGTGCACCCTGGCGCAGATTAGGTGCAGGTCAGAAGATGTCGAACATGGAAAAAGTTGTGCCCCTTGCGGCAAGATTAGAAGGTGCCAACATGGAAAAAGTTTGTGCCTCTGGCGCAGAAGAAGGCGACATGGAAAAAGTTACGCCCTGGCGCAGGTTAGAGGCGCCAACATGGAAAAATTTGCACCCTGGCACAGATTAGAAGGCGTCGACACCACATTTTTAGTGCCTATGGCATACTTAAAAGTATGTTGATGTGAGGATGGATGCGCCAAGGTGCACCTTCAGGAGGTGCAACATTTTGAGCGTTGACACCCCGAACCCGACAGGAAGCAAACCCTGACCCAGATATTCAAATGGCCATAACTTTTCACAGGGAGCTCAGATTCACGCAAGGTTGGAATTTTTAATTACAAGGTCCTCTACCAAACTACGACTAGATATCTTTAATTGGGTGAGAACAAGTTCTTCAAAAATGCAAAATATAGTTCACCATTTTTTGGGTTTGCTAGGGTTCTCACCTACCACCATAATGAGATGAATTAAATACAATCTGGAGGTGGTTGGGGTAGATTTGGAATTCCTCTCTCTTCCCTCTCTCATTCTTCCTATAAATTGTAAGGAGGGGCTTCTTTCTAAAGGTTGGACATTCTTGTTTTGCCCCTCCCTTCTTCTCTTTGGCAGGTGAATTTGTGGAGTTCAAACCTCCCATCTAAAACTGTAATGCAACTTTGCCTCTTGGCATTTTGTAGTGTATTGTATCAATCTTTGGAGAAAATAATGCATGTCTGTGGATGATTCTCAACCCTCTCTGTGTTCATTTGCATCCTCCTGATCTTTCACTACAAATTTGGTTATCTGTGCATGATCTTGCATTGCATTTTAATGGTTTGTGTTTATTGGCAAGACAGGTGTTCTTCATTCCTCGGTGCATCACCTTTGTTAGTTTAGGTTTATTTTTATGCATCTTCTTACCCTGTCTCCTTGGCAAGTTAGATTAGGTTTTTGAGTAAACCCTCTACATTTTTATGTGTGCATCTGAACAGAGGAATAGGAACCGGCCTTCATCCGGAGAGCTTTCCCGATTCGCAAGGTCCCACACTTGGGAAAAGCTCCATGTTATGCAATCGCACTGAGAGTCTCAACCCATCGAGTTGCAGACATTCAGGGGTGCTGTGATTCGCCATCAACAGTTTTGGCATGCCCGGTGGGACCAAGAGGTCATTCCACAAGATTTGAAGGAATTTTCAAGAAATTTGGACTTAGAAATTGCAAGTTTTACAATTTTGGATTTTTTCACCTTCCAGGCTGAACTCTGAAATCAATTTTCAAGGGCTTAACTTGCTCAAAACAAGTCAAAATTTCACCAGTTGATAGATCGGGGGATAATCTTCAAAAGGGTATTCTTAGATTTTTGAGATTTTGACTTTCAAAATTTCATAGTTTTTAGTATTTCAGGTTTTCCCAGGTGTCGAGCATGTCCCAAGTTCCGACACAGTGTATTTCAGGTTTTGTAAGTTGCCTTGCATGACCTGAGTTTCACCTGTACCTTTCGGGGATTAGTAGCTGCACAACAAGACCCGATAACCGAATTGAAGAACTGTATCTTCCAGGTCCTTCAAAGTTTTAAATTCTATTTTTAATATTGTCAGGTTTGGTGTGTAACTTGGCAGAATCCAGCCTTTTGAGGCTCATTCTCTAACACATCTGGTGACTCCGAAGGGATAGAATTCAGTGGTGTAGCAGCAAAAGTTTCCCAGGAACATGAGAAGAATTCGAACCAGGTCTGATACTCGAGAAGAGGGGCTATTTGTCTACTTGCAACTATCACCAGGTAGAGGAAGGAGAGGAAGAGGACCACAAAGATCACCATCTCCACCTAACCGGACTTTGTCTACACCTCCACCTGGTAGACCTTTTCTCACATCAACCAGAGTTCTTAGGCCAATCATAATGGCACATCTACCACCGAATCCCTTTGTCAATTTCACGGGCAGTAGTCCACTCACCCTAAATGCTCAGAATCAGGTTCCGGTTGCAGCACTAAAGAATATCCCCTATTTCATAGGAGAAAATCATACTACTCCTATTGACCACATCCAGGATATTGCCAATGCATGTGCAATCCATGAAATAAATGAAATGGATGTTGCAGTCAAGTTGTTGGCTTCATCTTTTAAAGGTAAAGCCTTACAGTGGTTTAGGAGCCTAACAGCAGGGTCTATTACGAATTGGAACCAACTTTGTTCAGCTCTTTGCAACCAATTCGGGGAGAGGGCAGACAATTTGTCTTTATTGGAACAACTGACGACAATCAAAAGAGCTCCTAACAAACAAATGACAGATTTCAACTTCAGATTCCAACGGACATGGGACAGGATTCCAATAGCTGTTAGACCAACCACCGAAGGCATTCTTTTATTTCTTAAAGGCTATAAATTCAGACATAGCCATGATGATCCAATCAATGGGGGGAAAACGCTGCCAGGGGCCTATGACACAGCTATCAGAGTAGAGAACTGTTTGATCCAAGCTGGCAAGCTTGCACCAAGGCCACCAATGCCTCTCTATCTGGATATGGGAAATCCTACAACCAGTCAAGCACCAGAGTTGAATCCCATTCCAACTCCTAGAAATCAAAGCAATAATGAGGCATCGACTTCTTCAAATACTTCAAAGGAATTGCAGGAGGTTATGAAACAGCTGCAGAACCTTGGAAATGAGCTGGTGACTATCAAAAGATAGCAAGCTCAAAGTGCTAGACCGTATCAGCCTCAAGCGCAGTACCAGGCTAGGCCCCCATACCAACAAAATAGACCACCAGCTCAGGCTGCAAATCAAAACCAAAACCAGGGACAACCTCAAGCTGCCAGGCCATTTCGACCATATGATCCAAATGCAACGACATCCTCAAGAGCCTTGGTTCCAACACAAAACAACATGGCACAGGAGTACGACTGGTGTTACCCTTGCAATCTACCTCACAATCAGTCAGCATGTTTCAATGGTGCACTAAATCAAGCCTTGATGGTGCAAACCATTGGTGTGTCTCAAGAACCAAGCCAAGCAGGGAATCAGCAGTAAGAAACACAACAAGAAGCACCTCCAACAGAAACCATGTTGGCCAATTGGCAAACAGAAGACTTCTGTGGAGTTAACCAACAACCTTTTCAAGGTGTGGCTGTCAACACACAGTCAAAGAAGAGAAGCATAGAAGAGGGGAAACCATCTAATCCAGTTGTTTCTCAGCCCACTCCTACACAACAAGGGGTCAGTAGACCAAATGCAGTTCCAAATGTGCAAAATCAGCCTAAGGTACCTGTTGTAGCAACACATGCGCCTGTTCAAGCTCCAGAAAAGGTTGCGCCAAGTAAGGGACAGAAAAAAGACAGATCATCCCCTTTCAACATCATCGATCAAATGAAGAAGACACATGTGAACATTTCCATGTGGGAATCACTGGCGATCTCAGGGCAATGAGATTTATTGCAAGCTGCAATGGCTAATTGGTCTGCCTCGAATGTATCAAACTGGGGACAGGAGAAAGTTCTCACTAATGCAGTGCAACCGGGTGGGGGTCAACCAAGCAAGAATTTGAAGCCTCCACCATTCTATGTGTCATTGGTTGTTGGAAACCACTTGGTACACAACTGCATGATAGATTCAGGGGCAAGTAGTTCAGTGATGCCGAAGCAAATAGCAGATCAACTGGGTCTGAAGTATGAGCCAGTGTTGAAAGGAGTAGTACAGCTGGATGGAACAACAGTTCAAACAGTTGGGGTCATAAAAGGGTTAAGCCTAACACTACATGCCTGTCCTAATGTTACAGTTCTGCAAGATGTGTCTGTGATTGAACTTCCACCACTCTTTGCGTTGTGTCTATCAAGAGACTTCACTGCAAAAATCGTGGATATTTATCTGCAGATTGGTCACACATGATTTTCAGGATGAGGTATGGGGCCAAAGCAACAATCAGGTCAGAACCAATTGCCAATTTCCATATTGAACCTCATGTGCCAAGTCCTATCAATGCAAATTGCTCAGCCTTTGATCAGGAGGAGTGTTCAAATGATCTAGAAATAGGTACTAAGGTCGAGGGAATTCCTGATTTGACTTTGGATGAATGGGCAAACAAGAGTCATGAATTTGACCCATACAAGGAAATTGAAGAATCTGAATTGGGCATGTATTGTGTACATGAAGAAAATTCACCCATTCCTGACATCATTCAGCCTGAACAAAAGGATGACAACGAAGTTTGGCAACTATTTTTCGATGGTTCGAGAAGCAGATAAGGTGCTGGAGGTGGTGCAATGTTGATTTCACCACAAGACATCAAATATTTTTCAGCTTTTCATTTCCAGTTTTCCTGTTCAAACAACACGGCTGAATACGAGGCATTGATTCATGGACTTCATTGGGCCAGGAAAAAGGGCATAAAGAACTTGCAGGTGTTCGGGGATAGCGAGCTAATCATCAACCAAGTCAGGGGACAACATGCTACAAAGAATGACCTGCTGAAGAACTACAAGAACAGGGTATGGGACCTCATTGAGGATTTCAAAGCTTTCAACATCGTGTCCATACCCAGGAAGAAAAATGAAGCCGCGGATAGGCTCGCAGTAGTTGGAGCAACGTTTGATGTGGTTGACAACATCAGAAGGGAAAAAACACAACCACATATCCATGTGATTGTGAGGCCAGCAGTTCCAGATAATAACACAAGCTGGCAGGTGTTTGAGAACGATCAACAGATCATCAATTTTTTGCAAGAAGAGGCTGAATTCTCAGCTAGGAATCAGGACAGACTAGAGCAGCAGTACGGGGATCAAGTAGTGCAGCTGCGGAAAAACAAGCTTCCCAAGGGTTTAGTAACATTGGAGTCTATCTTCAACCCTAACGACCAGTTCCGTAAGGAAAAGGCTAACATACAAGTCAAGAGAGAACATTCAGAGCCAATTCTGGTTGGGGAAGGCAAAACACTTCAAATTGGTAAAGTGGCCACTGAGCAGGAGAAATCAGATTTCATACAGCTTTGCCAAGAATTTCCAGATGTCTTCGCTTGGAGCTATGAAGACTTGAGAGGATTCAATCCAAAGTTGGCACAACATACCATAGAATTGGATCCAGATGCTAAGCCCATCAGGCAGAAGCAGAGACCAGTCAACCCTCACATTGAGCCTCTAATGAAGAAAGAGCTAAACAAGCTAATAGAGGCAAGCATTATATTCCCGATCAAGCACTCAAGCTGGGTTGCAAACTTGGTTCTGGTCAGGAAGAAGAGCGGAGAAATCAGGTTGTGTGTGGACTTCCGAGACCTCAACAGGGCATCTCTCAAAGACCATTACCCACTTCCTTCAATGGAACAAATATTGCAAGTGGTATCCGGTTCGGAGAGATTCTCTCTCCTAGATGGCTACTCAGGGTATAATCAGATAATGGTGAAAGAAGATGACCAGTTCAAGATGGATTTCACCACCAAATGGGGCACCTATGCCTACAAGAAGATGCCATTTGGGCTATCAAATGCTGGAGCCACTTTCCAAAGGGCAATGGATATGGCATTCAAGGGATTGATCAATAAAATAGTTCTGATATATCTTGACGACATCACTGTATTCTCCAAAAATGTAGCAGGATCACCTCTTTCATCTGAGGCAGGTATTTCAGAGGTGTAGAAGATTTGGGGTATCATTGAATCCCAAAAAATGCATATTCTTGGCTCACGAAGGAAAACTTCTAGGCCATATTGTTTCAAAGGAGGGGTTGACGATTGACCCAGAAAGAGTTGAAGCAATTCGAGCATTGCCATTGCCAAGTCACAAGAAGGCTCTTCAAAGCTTCTTAGGAAGGATCAATTTTGTCCGCAGGTTTGTTCCAAACTTTGCAGCTCTCGTAAAGCCAATAACGCTGATGTTAAAGAAGAGCATGGCATTTAAGTGGACATCTGAAGGCAAGGCAAGTTTTGAGGCAATAAAAGAGGCTATATCTCAAGCTCCGACTCTCGTCAATCCAGACTTCTCCAAGGACTTCATGCTATATGCCTTCGGTGGTGGAGACACAATTTCTGCAATCCTGGTACAACAAAACAAAGAGGGATTAGAACAACCAGTTGCTTTCTTCAGTCAAGGCTTGGAGGAATACGAAACTAGGTACTCTTTCATTGAAAAGCATGTCCTTGCAGTGATCAGGAGCTTAAAGAAATTCAAGCACCTAGTCTCAAACAACAAGATCCAATTATTGGTCTCTCATGCGGGAGTCAAGGACTTCCTTCTAAACAAGGATCTGAATGAGAAACGTGCAGGATGGATCACTCGTGTCATGGAATATGACATCAAAATTAAGGTCACTAAGCTGGTCCGTGGAAAGGGATTATGTGAACAACTAGCCTCAAGTCAGCAAGTTGAAGCAGGTGATGAAAAAGAGACTGTCTTGGTACTACAGGATGGTCAAGAATAGGAAAATGATGATGTGCCCACTCCTTGTTGGACTCAGAATATGATACACTTCCTACAGACAGGCCTATACCCTCCAGAAATGAGCAAAGCAAAGAGGAGATACTTTAGATTACAAGCCATTCCATATGTGCTTGTTGATGGTGTTTTGTTCAAGAAAGACATCAATGGAGTTCTATTGAGGTGCATTGGGACAGGTCAAATTGAGAGGGTGTTACGAGATTTTCATGATGGAGATTCCAGAGGACATTTTTCCCCACGGATAACAGCTCTCAAGATAATGAAGGTAGGGTATTATTGGCCCACAGTGTTCAGTGACTGCTATACATGGATAAGAAAGTGTAAGAAATGTGCACTCTTCACAGGCAAAGAAAGACTAGCAGCGCTTCCATTGCACCCAATTTTGGTTGACCAACCATTTATGCAATGGGGATTGGACTTCATCGGGGTCATCAATCCAAACTCAAGCCAAGGCCACAAGTGGATTCTCACGGCAACGGACTATTTCACCAAGTGGACCGAAGCAGTAGCGCTCAAAGAAGCAAATGAGTCTAACATACTAGACTTTTATGAAGGAATAGTGACCAGGTTCGGTGTGCCGGCCACTATCATATCAGACAATGCATTGGCATTCATAGGTTCCAAGATTACAGAATGGGCTGTCAAGAATGGAATCTATTTGAGCACCTCTTCAAATTATTACCCGCACAGGGTAATGGACAGGCAGAGTCCACGAACAAGAATTTGCTAAGAATCATCAGAAGGACTCTGGATGAAAACCAAAGGGCATGGCATAACAAGCTAAAATCATCATTATGGGCTGACAGGATAACGCCAAAGAGGTCTACAGGTAATTCTCCCTACAAGTTGGTCTATGGGAAAGAGGCAGTATTGCCTATATCATTAGAATTGCCAGCATTGGAACTCATGAAGCAGTTGGAGTTGTCTGAGTTCAAACCAATGGAGGCCAGATATACATAGTTGATGGAATTGGAAGAAATCAAATAACATGCAGTTCAGAGGATTGAGAAGGATCAGGCCTTAGTAAAAAGATGGTTTGATAAGAAGGCAAGAGCAAGGACCTTCCAGGAAGGGGACCTAGTTCTGAAATGGGATGCAGATCGGGAAAAACCAGGAAGGCATTCCAAGTTTGATGCCATTTGGAGTGGCCCCTACATGGTCACGGGATGTAAAAGTAGTAATGCCTTCCAATTGTCTACATTGGATGGAGAAGAACTCCCGATTCCGGTTAACGGAATCTATCTTAAACATTGCTACTAAAAGGAAAAGGTTTACCCTTGTAAATATTAGCCTAGATTTCAATTCCTCTAAGTGCGGATGCACATTGTCTTGTCGTAGTTAGGTTTCAATTTCCCTAAGTGCTTCGGCACAGGTTTTGTTGCTCTCAAGTTGAATTTCTACAGTTCAGCGTGCTCTCGGAGAAGGAGTTGCGGTATCAGGCTCGGGATCAGATATCAGGTTGGTTTCAGGTTATTGCTTATGACTCCATGCCCAATGGATTGCTAAAAGGCCACTGATCTTCTACCTAGCAGGCAGGTGATCCCGTTGAGTCACCAAATTGTTGTATATATCTCCCTCCCCGGGTAAATATAGACAAACAGAAGAATATGGAAATCAAAGAAACTCAAAACCTGACATTTATTTGCGCCACCAGTCACGCCCTGGCGCAGATTAGAAGAAGATGTCAACATGGAAAAAGTTGCGCCCTGGCGCAGGTTAGAAGGCGCCACATGGAAAAAATTTGTGCCCCTCAGACATGAACATGGAAAAATTTGCGCCCTGGCGCAGGTTAGAAGGCACAGATCAGAAGATGTCGACATGGAAAAAGTTGCGCCCCTGGTGCAGATTAGAAGGCACCGACATGGAAAAAAAGTTGTGCCCCTGGCGCAGATTGGAGGTGCAAGGTCGACATGAAAAAGGATGCATGGAAAAGGTTGGAGGCACAGATTAGAAGGCGCCGACATGGAAAAAGTTGTGCACACAGGTTAGAAGGCACACAATTCAGAAGATGTCGACATTAAAAGTTATGTTGACATGAGGTTGGATGCGCCAAAGTGTCGACATGGAAAAAGTTACAGGAGGCGCACAACATTTTGAGCGTTGACACCCCGAACCTTGACAGGAAGCAAACCCCTTGACCATAGATATTCAAATGGCCATAACCCCCAACACTTAAGAAAGCTTTTCACAGGGAGCTCAGATTCACGCAAGGTTGGACTTTTTGGAAATCTTACAAGGTCCTCTATCCAACTATTCAAATAGATATTTTAATTGGGTGAGAACAAGTTCTTCAAAAATGCAAAATACAGTTCACCATTTTTTGGGTTTGCTAGGGTTCTCACCTACCACCATAATGAGATGAATTAAATACAATCTGGAGGTGGTTGGGGTAGATTTGGAATTCCTCTCTCTTCCCTCTCTCATTCTTCCTATAAATTGTAAGGAGGGGCTTCTTTCTAAAGGTTGGACATTCTTGTTTTTCCCCTCCCTTCTTCTCTTTGGCAGGTGAATTTGTGGAGTTCAAACCTCCCATCTAAAACTGTAATGCAACTTTGCCTCTTGGCATTTTGTAGTGTATTGTATCAATCTTTGGAGCAAATAATGCATGTCTGTGGATGATTCTCAACCCTCTCTGTGTTCATTTGCATCCTCCTGATATTTCACTACAAATTTGGTTATCTGTGCATGATCTTGCATTGCATTTTAATGGTTTGTGTTTATTGGCAAGACAGGTGTTCTTCATTCCTCGGTGCATCACCTTTGTTAGTTTAGGTTTATTTTTATGCATCTTCTTACCCTGTCTCCTTGGCAAGTTAGATTAGGTTTTTGAGTAAACCCTCTGCATTTTTATGTGTGCATCTGAACAGAGGAATAGGAACCGGCCTTCATCCGCAGAGCTTTCCTGATTCACAAGGTCCCACACTTGGGAGTGCTCTGAATGGATATGAGCCCACTTATGCCACCATAACATCTCACCAACACCACTCTCAACTCTCTTATCTACCTGAAAATAACCCAAAACTCATTCAGGACCTCCCGACAATGCCTCTTATGAAGTATTGCATGACCCATTGGTGTTGATAACTCTACAGTGAGCCGACATTTTGACCCATGACCGACAATCGGTAAATATCCTGACCGGCGTCGATCTTCTTGCGGATGTGTACTGAGGCAGCCTTGAAGTGTTGACCAGAAACTTGACCACTAGGCACAAAGTATAACTACCCAAAAACCCTAATCAATAGTAACTTGACCCGGTCTGTGAAATATATCATATGACCTAATTGTTAAAGAACCTATCCGAACGTTGCTTAGCATGGTCATATCAAGAATTAACATGAAAATTTTCCTTAACATTGATAGCGACCTAAATCAGAGTGCACCCATTGTAAAAAATGCACTAAGTTCTTTTGGTTTCATATGCTTTGTGTTTTTCTATTTTATTTCATTCTATAGTCCCTAGTTGACAGCCTTCTAGTTGGTTTACTCACGCTTCCTTGGGGGATCTAGCATTATTGTCTTTCAATCCATTACAATCTTTGTTATTTAACTCTTTCTGGTCATAATGGATTTCTTGGCACATGGTATGCTCTATTGTCCTTCCCAGCCAAAAAGGGAGTGCCCATTGTATGATTGACTGAGATCCAAAGTTACATGTGCACAATTTGACTCAAACCAAATAGCTCTAAGTAAACCTACCTTAAATTATGGGCTGTTTCATATCTTAACTATTGTACGCAAAAATGGATAGAAAAAAGGTATTTATTTAATTTGAAGAAGTTGATGAAGATCCTTCTCCATGGTGTGGATAAGATAATATGGTCCTTGTGTGAAAAACGTGTAATTTTCCTTATCTCAAAGATTCATTTTCAAAGCATTATGGTGTCAAGTTCTACTGTCTCATCTTAAACTGTTAGCTCAGGCCTGGTGAAATTTAATGATCCATCTTGCTTATCATTAATAGATTTCATTCTTGTATTCAAGGCATATAATGGGTCTTCATTACAAAATTTTAAAACAAAGTTTCAAAAATATATGAATACCAAATTTTACGAATGTGTACATTCGTCAAAGGATCCATCTAATTACCTTAACATGTTGAAAGAGGAGACTAGTTCAATCACACTTGAGTACTCTATACATAAAGATTAGGGATGTTCAAAAATTGTCTCAAACTCTCATGAACATGAGAGGATCTTTTATAATATCTTAAAAAATAGAGATTGTACCTTAAATGCCAGTCATCAACTAATCTTCACAACTTTTGAACAATATATTTCATTTCTATTACTTGAGATTCAAATCATGTTATTTTGGAGAGTCCCTTCTATAAAATGGTGGAAGGTTCATATCAGGGATGTCTATCTTTATAATTGAACCAATGTTTTGCAAAATATTTAGCTAAGGAAAATTGAACTGATAATAACAGGACATGTATGACCCAGAAGTATATTTAAATTTAACTTCTTCACTAGGAAAGTACACACAACACGTGGATACTTGAATATCTTTGAAAGTCAAATAACAATCAGAAATTCTCTAGAATAAAAAATGGCCAATGATAGGTATGAGAGTGAGGACCAAGAGCACATGCAAATTTTATAGCTATGAGGTTATACAATTCTCCAAAATCAATTTGTTCAATTGATACTGGTGAGTTGAAAAGAAAGGTTTAGGGTGTGTACTGAAGAAGTACATATGTAGAGGAGAGGCCAAGAAGTGTTCTGAGATATACTGGAGGCTTGTAGGGTTTACATGAAATCAGATAACTATTTTTCAAACAAGAAGAGAAGTTTTGATCTTATGCAAAGAATGATTATTGGGTGAAACTTAAAATATATGATGTAAGTCCTTGAATTACCTCTAAGGAGATTACATCTTAGCAGAAGTTAGCCAAAAAACAATGTGGAAGGAAGTGTCTTATATGGGAATGTTACCGGTGTACTATGTTTTAGAGCTTGAGGGCCAGGTTGGGGACCTATTAGAATCATGCATGTTCTTCTATTTGTGTCCATTGATCACTTCGGAATGTTGCAGTAGAATATTAACACATGGATGTAGAAGGTAGCATGTTCATGTGTGACATGACATAAGGGAGAGCATGATCTGAAAGTGCATGAAATGTTGCATTATGTTGCAAAGGCATTCATTTATCTACATAGGTGATTTATCGAAAGAGAAGCAAATTAGTAACAATCATTTAGATTTTCTTGCCATAAAGAGAGTTTGACCCAAATGAAAATCTAGTTCGATATCAGGATTTTTTTGTCAAGACAAAAAATAAGTCATTATGATTCCTGAACCTGTAAAATACAAAATGTGTACAGTTGTATCCACAGCATTAGATTTGAGGGAGTATTTATCAGAAACGTTATCACTTTTAATAAATCATGGCAGTAGAATTTTACTAGGGAAAAAGAAACTTTCTGATGCAAGTTAAATACTTGTAAAAGACAAAGTTTTGGGATTCCTCAAATATTACAGAATTTTCATCCAATGCATTTTAATACACTAAAATAAATGTCATAAAAATTATGTTACACACTATGCAAGGTCCTGAATAAATAAAATTTGACATAACATTTGGGTTAAGAGACATCCAAAAGTAAGAACATCTTTGTTACTCTCTCATGTTTTTTAGTTCGATCATGTCAAATGGTTGTAAGTGTACAACCACTAATGAAAAACTCTAATATTGTTCCAAGAAACAAATTTCCCCTGCTACATAAATTTCACCTCAAACTCTTAGTGTCTATGTTAATCACAAGGGTAAAATTGTTACACCTTATATTTCATTTGAACATATGGGAATAGCACCTAAAGTCTTGTTTATATTGTGATCTTGTATTCATCCCCTCATGGAAACTCAACATGGAGCTCTTGTCCTTGTTACTAGTTTAGTGGTCATTTAAATTTCATTTGAGAAGAGCTTTCATCTGTATGAAATAAATATTTAAAATCACTCTCTGGTTAGCATTTGTTAATAGTCATTCTCTGTAAGCCTTATGAGATATATCTTATATTGTGATGGACCATACATTTTGTGGGTTGGTCAGACCAACTTAATCCTTATGTTACAAATATCTGGAAAGATTGTGTGAAACCATGAAAATAATGAGGCCTCTAATTTCTTACACCTTCTGATGAAGGAATATTGTTGGACTATTCTGAAGTATTGTTATCTATATAGTTTTCCAATAAGTTGTGAAAGCTGATCAAATCATTTCCTGATAGTCAAGATTATCTGCTTCAAAACTCCCACCAAAAATTTTCAAAAGGAATTGTCAATCATACTTGAACTACCCCTGTTTTGAGTCTGTATCCACAAAACCATAAAATCCATTACTAAAAATAATGCAGAAATGCAGTGATCACCACTTCCCTAATGTCTTTAGTAACCCCTTTTTGACCTTGTTTAGGGCCCTAATATCTCCATCTTTAGAATGTGACAATTCGTGAGAGTTAGATTTGGAGTTTGATCATATTTTTCATTCCTTATAATTTGTGAATTAATTGAAGGATATCTTAGATAGTTCCAATTCACCAACAAAGGGATTAGAAAATGGGTCCTCTACACCCTAGGTTGAAAGGCACAACCTAAACTTAGTGAAGAATAGATCAAGTTGAAGATGTTAATAAGTGCTATCCATTTCTCCAATCCTAAGTATGAAATTTAGAACAGATCCCAAGCTACAATTTGACTTGGAAACATCATTTGAGTTTATCCTATCTAGGAAGTACATTCAAGTTCATTATTTGATGTAAACCTCAAATACAAGGAGAATCAATTTGGATATATCAAAAAACTGGTTGCCAATAATATTGGCCTCCACATATCTGGTTAACCTTTATCTTTTTAACATTGATCTGATGAGGTGTTAGAAACTCTCAGTGAAATTGAACTAATCCTTATCATTCCAACACTTTCCTAGCTCAAATTACCTCTGTGACACTTGGTAAAAATGGCATAGCTGTAATCTCCTCTCTCTATTTATTGCATGTGCACATGTATTTGCTGATGAATGAGTTGGACAGAAATTTGGCCTATTTTGGTCTCACTCTATTACTAAGCCAAAGCTATCATTATCACTTGCATATCAAAGGTTAGAAGTACATCTAGTTATTCTGACCCTTACAATTAGATATTCAAGTATCACTTGAATGAATCAAACAAGTAAGCAAGATAAAAGGGTCTCAATATACTTCTAGCATACATGCCTGTTACGTATACAATAGATTTCCTACCAAATATATCTGATGTAGAAAATGCCCAAAAATTAGCTGAAAGATTTTGCAGAGGAGCATTGGTGGAACTTGTATATTGTTTTTTAAGTTAGGACTGATCATTTTCCACCACATTATTATCCCTTGTTATTTCTACTCAGGGTATCATGAAGAAAATCTCATTTCTAGTAATAACAACTCACTTAACTTAGAAGATATATTGTTCAAAAGGAAGATTATCCAAGTGTATATATCATGTGATTGTCATATCAAGATTTAAGATATTATAATTATTTCATGACTTCAAGATCCCCAGATGTTGAACTTCTTATCTTATGGAAGAGTACTCAAGTGTGATTGAACCAGTTAGAGGAAGAATGAAGGCTATCTTTGATGGACCTTTAATTACACAATGTACCTTTCCTATTTGGTATTGATATTTTTTTTTTGTTTTAAAATGATGAAGATCAATGCCTTGAATTACCTTTCAAGGAAACCCCCAAATGATGAAGCAACATGTATCATGAGGAAGATCTTTTTTTAATGAGTTTTAGCATGAAACATTATACTATATGAACATAATTATGAAAATGTCTTTCACTCCTGTTCCATTTGAATTCTAAGTGGACATTAGAAATGGTGAATGTATCAATAAGAAGTCGCTCAATTATCTACAAGATGATGTCACTTGTGAAGAAGAAGGGTGATTTCAACAAACCCTTTCAAATTGAGCTAGTCATCTCCTAGCCATATTCTTGAGACCTAATGTAAATGTTTTTCATGATTGTGAAGGTGAGTATCTGGTATGCTTTGAAGAATGTGGAATTTGATGCAAGATGTTTGATTTTAAATATTGTGGTAGAAACTTGAATACCCTCAACTTCAATCTTTAAATGACCTAACCTATGTTATGAATATGCAAGTGAGATAAGTATGATTCTTGTTCGATTCATCAATTTCAAGTGCAACAAATGTTCAGTACCCTGCAGAAATGTCGTAATGATCATCAAAAGAGACTCAATGATTTTTTTTCTGAAACATTGGTCACAAGAGGAGTCAACCCTTTTAATGTGATCTATGAATTTATCCTTCCCATTATCTTTCTTGTTGTATCCATGTTACCAGTCCATAATCATTGTGTATTAGTCACTGTGTGGAGAATTAGAGAAAATCTTGATTGGCCCATTGAAGGTACAAATCAGCATATGTATTAGTATATGATTTGATGTTTAGTCAAGTATTTAAGTAAATGCTCATGTTCACCTAGTCAATTTATAGCATAAGTTTATTTTTAGATTCAATTGTTTGATATAAAGTGTGTCGATATTTTTTTATCTAATTTTATTTATTCAATATTCATCTAGTGTTTAAGTTTTAAGTCTTTATTGTCCATTGATCTATATGTGTGTTTAACTAATGTGTCAAAGTTCCTAAATTATATGGGCATCTACTTAGATCTTTGAGTGACTAGTTTCAAGTTTAGTTATTTATGGATTTAGTATCGTACGACCTTGACTGGTTCAATTAGATTGTCAATTGACCATCATTGAAACTAATTTAAGCAAGGACCATTCAAAATGTATCATTGAGTTCCAGAGAATAAAGTATGATTTTTTTTTCTCTAACTCATTTTCAGTAGTTATGGAAAGGATTTGGAAAATGTAAAGTGTTTCATTTTTGGGGAGGGGAAGAAAAGAATACGCTTTCATATGGAAACAAATGGTGCTTCATGTTAGCATCCTGTGTACACACACATGAAACATGGTAAATCTGGAGGATTCCTTTCTATATCAGAGGCATGATTGTTGACAATCATCCGTCCTCAAATTTTTCACTACCATGCAAATAAACAAACTATTTGTGTACTCATATATTTGTGTGATTTGAGTCATAAGAACAGATGAGCATGCATTTTCTTATGTGTAACAAAGGCTATCCATTGGATTTGTAAGGCCTTTGATAATAATGATCAACAGAAATGTACAACCAATACATAGGAGGCAGGATTTTTTGTGTGATCAAATTGATTTGATGGTTACATGAGAATTGGTTGAATGGCCCTATACGTACCCAAAATTGTAAGGTACTGCACGTTGTCGGAACAACGTAACACATGCCCCAATGATGATACAGGTCTCCTCATAAGGTGTTCGGGATCCAGAAAATCTCCCCAAGTGTGCGTTAACATCCCGCATGCCCCGCTTAGCCCCTACGTGCTTTGTTTTTCTCTTTTCCCCTCTTTTCTTTGCTTTTTGCTCTTCAGTGATGAAACCGCCACCCTGCCTGGGCGGCGGTCCTGTAACCGCCGCCCTGCTCAGGGTGGCGGTCCTTCACGCATTTTCCAGAATGTTCTTTTAACACGACTCACGTAAATTTCAACATTTACCAGCTTTTTTCACCGCCTTTGGCTTGCATTAATGATTTTGGTTCCCTGGAATAGTGTTTTGGCATTGTTTATGGTTTAAGAGATCAATTTGGTTTTTACCTTTGGGTAAATGGAAATGCTATAAATAGTTGGCTTGTGCTCAAGCAAATGGCCCCTCAAATTTGCCTCTGAATTTCTCATTTCAATAGTTTAGTCTTTCATTTTGCTTAGGATTCATAGTTTTATTCATTGCATACTTAGTGTTATTTTGCTGTTAGGAAGCCACATATCCATCTTGTGCAAGTGCTATCATTACTTCATGTAATCCACTGAAGTAGAAAGGTTTAATTTGCAGTAGGAAGCCATTAAAGTTGCAGGTTTTGTTCATCAAGAACAGGATAGTTTCAGGTTCTGGATGTTTTATGTTGCATGACTCGCAATAAATCCCACTAGGAATTGCATAAGCCAAGCTCTGTACTCTTGCGCTATCCCTCTCCTACTCACATTGTATTCAGTCTGTATCCTAAGCTGCCTTTGTTCCAATATCTACTTCTGTTGATGCTAGCATTACACACTTTTCTGGATCCACGTGAGCATGAAGGAACGAGGAGATCACACTGAGGGGACAAAGCCACACACACCATCGGATTCGCCACTGTTCTGCAGAATCCAGGTTCTAGCTTTCAAAGTTCTAGTTAGAAGCATATCAAATAGAGTAGCCAATCATCTTATTTTAGTTAATCTTACTTTCGATATTGCCAGGGAAGCTGTGGGGATTGATAGTTTCTGAGAAACTATGATTCATTCCTCACTTCTGAGGTAGGATCGAGAGTCTTTCAAATAGATTAGATCAGTTATTTCATTATTTAGAATAGATTTACAACTGCACAGGCAAGTAGCTATACTTGGCTGCCTTTGTTTGTTTTAAATTTCGTTATTAGTTTAGTTGTCAATTTCTAGATATATTAAAAAGTTGCTCTTTCAATTTCATTCAAATAGTTATTCAGAAAAATACAAAATAGAGAAGTTATATATGTTATAGATATACTTCACATAGTTGATTTTACTTTGCTGCAATTAGACTTACATTGTTGCTTTTGTATGACAATCACGGGACCTAGAGAGCCCAGAGAATACGTATTCGAGCCAATCGTGCCCCAACCCAATCTCATCACAGCAATAACTGATATAGATCAGAATCTTAGGATCCAAGTCTTCCAAACAATGGTAAACTTACAACAGATCAGCTTCCAGTTAAGCGGGTTAAACATAAAAGATGACCAAACGCACACATTTTGGTCAAATCAACCAAACTACAGATTACCCTAGATATATATCCACATGACTATAGAAGGGATTGAAAGAGAGCAAACATTTGGTTGTGATCCTTTGGTCCCACAGCTAGATGCAGGAGACACTCTCACAGACATAGATACTAGCTTAAGGATTTAGGTTGCACAGAACACCTGTGAGATACTCTGAGAAGATCACACAACTTTTAATTCTAAATATAGAGGCTGAGAAAGGCATACGACTATTGGATACTAGGGATTAGGGACTGAATTCCGCACATGACCATAGCAGGTCCACAACAAACACAAATCTACGGTTGTGACCCAAAAATCCCACAACCCAACGAATCCACAGGTGAATCAGACATAGATGCTGGCCTACGCACATTAGTATTCAGATCTACTCCACTCCCACCTATAATCATCGAACAGTTATCCTTGTTAGATATAGCAGCTAACAAAGCTAAGGATTTCTGGACTAGGCCAGAGAATCGCCCATAGAGTCCACTATATTTATCATCCACCCTATGACCCTGTCTGGAGACATACAAGAAACTATCCCAGGTCATTTTCCATGTATCCCACAACCTATAGACTGAATCACGCTAGAGCTTGATATTGATTGGAGCCTTCGAGTAGTCATCCTTGTCGATCAATCTATCACACCAGTTCAGGTTAGGAGGGCCTTTTTTGCCTTAGATTCACAGATTCCACTAGTGCGCGTCAAAGACATAAGATTTCCTAACTAGTTTGTCTGCATCCCACGCATATTCCATCCCCACCGGCTGTCTCAGCATGACCTCAGGAGGTCGGGTGCGAGGAAGAGTTACTTGTAGATTCCCATGCTCACTTGTCACTTTTCCATCGTATAAAATTGGTGAACCCGATGTGAAAGAAACAGTTCTTCCTCTTTTATTTTCACTTCTTCCTTCCACCTTCGCTCTTACCCATTATTCTGCGGGTATTCATATACCCCCCGAATATGTCAGGATTCGATGCATATGGTAGACCTCTCCTAGGTCTTGAAGCATACTACGCTCAACTAAATAGACAATCATCACCCTCACTCTCAGTATGGGGTGACAATTATTCACTAACCAGTTGTCAACACAAACTCCATCTCCAAATAACTAGATATAGTTCATCCTTCTGAACAGAGGATTTGGATCAGCTCACTCAAACACAACAAACAGAGCCTTTAGGCTCGAACAATATGACGTTCACAGGAGAATCTGGTTCGTCTCCTCAGGTACTTACTTAGACCACAAATTAGTAGACAATCAGACCCATACCTAGTTTTAGATGATGAACATTCAGTACGTTATGCTAAAAATGAGCAACACTCTCCAGAGTATGTACCCACCCATAGGGAGTTTACAAATGCAACCCAAGGTCTCTTTTCAAGAAAATACCTCCATACCACTACATATAGGAAATGCCCTTGGGGAAACTTGGCAGGGCAACAATTAGTTCATAGCAGGGTATCACATGCCTATACAATATCAGGATATACAACAAACGCCACTAAGGCAAAATACCGTGACTTTACCAAATGAAGTCATTTCAACTTTAGTAGAAAAAGTTAGGGGGTTAGAAATTGCTCAGGCAAATCACCATTCTCAATTCATACAGGCAGGAAATTCTAATCCTCCACACCATCCTAGCCAAGTAGACCTCCTCACAGGAATAGGCACGTTAGGCATGACTCCTCAGTATTCACAACAAACGCCAACTAGAACCACCATTTCTAACACCTGGTTCTGATACCTCCCAGTCTAGTACAAAATAATCCATTCCTAGACAATACCCCTTCATACTTAAACATGTACTCCAAATCACCACAAGGGGATATGTTCTCCTCTCCCGGCATGTTTACTCAACCACAGGGGTTTCCTTATGCCCCTACCAATGCATACACTACGCCATATCAACAACCCATTCCACCTCCACCCCCTCAGCAGGCACCATCAATGGTCGAAACCTATGCGATAGGGACTTATTCAAAATATTTGAAAGAGCCCTTAGACTTCACCATACGAAGCGTCATGCTTCCAAGACCTCTTCCCGATTTTCCCAAATACAAAGGTGAGGGAGATCCGAATGCACATATCAAGGCTTACGCCACATCCATTCGAGAACTACTCCCTTGGGATGGGGTTGTTGCTAAAATATTCCCCAAAACTTTGGAAGGCATCACCCTCGATTGGTATTATAGAATACCTGAGGCTTCCATCCATTCATTTAAACAACTCATTTCAGAGTTCATCAAGGCATTTGACATGAACAAACTGTTAAGAACAGGAATCAGGGAATTCTTCCACATTAAGCCAGGAACACAATGAATCTATTGCTCATTTCATCCAAAGATGGCGTACAGTTCTTTATTCTTCAGCAAGTGCTCCAAACATGGATCAGATGGAAATATGTGATTTATTCCTTCATTCTCTCAGCAGAGAAGTGAAGGAAGAAGTCCAGAAGTTCCCACTAAGGACTTACGATGAAGTACTTGAGAGCGCTCTCCGAATAGATCAAGCGGCAATAGATAACGGTCGTAAGATGTATGGAACAAATGAGGAGGTTAATCATCAACCAAAATACTACGAACTTATCCTACTACCACAAATGTCAATCAAGGACCTAAAATCCTTAATAAGAATCACGGAGTGACAACAGATGGAGTAACTGATCAGGCCAAAAGGGTAAATGTTGTGAATACTCCACCACTAATAAACAACCAACGAAACAACAACTTTACCCCAACAATCAATGCAGTGGATTTCAATCATCATCATCAACAACAACAACAACAACAATGGCGAAACCCTACACAGGGTCCAAGCCAAAACTCAACTGGATATCAAAACCAGAACCAAAACCAAAAACAACAAATGCAAAACTTTAATCCTAATAGGCAACAGTTTGATCAGAGTTTTGGGCCACAATATGCACCAAACCAGCAGACTAGGAATTACAATCCTAACTCGTATTGTGGTTTTCACAAAATCTGAGGCCATGACACTAGAACATGCCATGACTACAATAAATTCATGCAACATTTGCCAAAGGAACAAAGACAACTTTTCATAGATATGTTCTTGGCAGATCCTACGTCACCGGCACCAAATACTTTTACAGGGGTAGTTTCCCCTCAAAATGCACCCCTTAAGATCTTCAATGATCCACTCCCAAATCACAACAACAACAGGTTAAATTTGAATGGGACAAACAAGGGTGTAATGACAGGAAACAATGATCATGAAGCCTCAACTTCACTAAATCCATTAGTTGTGCCACAATTAGGAAGTCAGCCATGACCCAAGATAGTCAGTTTAGTGGAGTTAGACGCCGAACTACCCGTAGAGGCTGTAACAAGGACATGAGAGTATTCCTCTCAGCCAAGTCCAAGTTACCTACCAGAGACAGATAACATCCAACAAATGTTAGTAAGACCCGTAGGTGCCTACGATTTAATTAGTGATCTAACAAAAACCTTCTCGCACATTTCTTTTTTGGACTTACTAAAGAATTCTCCTACCCACAGGGCTGCTCTTTTAAAGCATTAGGTTTAGGTCATCTAATTAACATCACTCCACCTCCCGAAACATAGGTAAACCATATAGACTTTGATATCCACCCTCCGGGGCAGCCGGATAGGGATACCGAATTCATATTCGAAATAAACAAAATGCCAACAGACGCTGAGATTGCACGCTGAGGTGATCCAGCCTTACATTTGCAAGTATGGGTTTATAACAATTATGTGAAACGCGCGATGGTTGATGATGGGGCAGCATTAACATAGTCCCCTTCTCTTTCCTTCAAAAGCTAGGGTATGGAGAAACGAATTGTTCCACAACTTGAAATACACTAAGAGGCTATGATAGCCTTAAATCCACGTCAATTGGAACTATAATACTACCGGTCACCTTAGGACCCAAAACAATCCTGACTGAGTTTTATATTATAGATCAGGAAACCAACTATAATATGATCCTTGGCTAACCATGGATACATCGTATGAAGGCAATCCCTTCTACATTATTCCAAGAAGTAAGATTCTTGCATTTAGGAAAGGTGTTCATAGCCAAAGGTGATCCAAAACCATTTGATATACACCTAGCTGACTTAAAGAAAAGACCAGGCATTCACTCATAATTTGAACTCCCAACAAACCAACTTAATAAACCCACTGACACAAAACTGGAGGAAAATTTGGTACCTACAACAGATCTTGAGACTATGAGCCTAGTCAAGATGATCCCAGTCCCTCAAGGATGAGGTTAAGATTGTAGAAACAATATCATTATGAACTACTGCAAAAATCATTGAATTACTAGAACAGGATCTACCAATGTTCCTACCATTTGACTCTGTAGGCATGGGATATTCCCTAGGTGTTGGTTCTCTTCCAGCAAAGGATCTCTGCATGATAGAAGTAGAATACATTAACACAACAAGTGTCCCAACACCCATATTCCTAGCTAAGTATTGGACTCTCCATTTCTATGGAGCTAAATGTCATTACAGAGCTGGGGTAGGTGTAATCTTTACTTCTCCCAAGGTAAAAGTCCTACCATTTGCCTTTAAACTAAATTTCAAATGTAAAAACAATGGCGCTGAGAAGCCCTCCTCCTTGGCCTCGTCCTAGCTAAGAGGATCGGTGTTAATAACATCAGGGTGTTAGGAGACTCACAATTGGTAGCAAACCAAGTCTCTGAGATGTATGAAACCAGAGCCAAGCACTTACAGCTCTACAAAATAGCTGTATTGAATTTAAGCAAGGAGTTTGACTTCATATCAATTGAAGCAATCCTGCGAGAGAAAAATCTTCTCTCTAATTCAATAGCAACCTCGGTGTCATGCTTCACTCCAAACAGTGAGTTGGAAGATACCCGTTTCATGGTATCCCTTCGTACTGAACCATTGGTGAAAAAAATGTCAAATCCTCTTTTAACAAATAGAAATGAGAACAAATCTACTATCCTAGACCACGTTGATAGTGATAGAGCCACTCTGGATTACTTAAATGCCTATGTAGCGTTACATCTCACCCATCACGTGATTGATTTATCCTTAATCCCACATTCATCTTCCTACTTCGGAAAATCCCATGATAGAGCTTCCCCCAAAAAAGGAGCTCAACATATACATGGTAGAAAACGGAGACGATCTGGAATTACCTCCGGCCCCGACCTGAGTTTTAAGAAGGTAACACTTCTTTAATCGAAGAAACAATCGATATTAACATCAAAACAGAGGATGAACCAAGGATATTGAAGTTAGGATCCTCGTTAACTCCATTGGAAGTAGAAATACACACTCAAATCCTCAAGGAACATCAGAAGGCTTTTGCATTTAATTATAAGGAAATGATAGGGGTTGCACCACACATTGTGGTACATAACCTCGTCACTAAATCAGATGCAAAGCCAATTAAACAAAAATCAAGACCAATGAAACCTAAGGTAGCTCTCATGGTGAAAGAGGAGGTAATGAAACTCCTCCAAGTAGGATTCATCAAACCAGTTGATTACTCTCAATGGGTATCTAATATTGTTCCCATTCTAAAAAAGAATGGGAAGATACGCATCTGCATAGACTTCCGAGACATTAACAAGGCATGTCCTAAGGATGACTTCCCATTACCATCCATAGACGTCATTGTTGACGCAACAACTGGATTTGAGATTTTGTCTCTTATGGATGGATTCTCAGGATACAATCAAATCAGAATATCTGAACAAGACCAAGCTAAAACCACATTTATAACTCCTTAGGGAACCTATTGCTATGCTGTTATGCCATTCGGTCTCAAGAATGTTGGCGATACATACCAGCGGGCTATGACATATATATTTCATGATCTTATTCATAAAATTATGGAATCCTATGTAGATGACTTGTTGGCCAAGGACAAGAAGCGTTGTGACCATCCAGAAGTACTTCGCGTCATTCTTTCACATCTAATAGAATATGGAGTCACACTAAATCCAAAAAAATGCGTCTTTGGCATAACAGGAGGGAAGCTCCTAGGTTACATTATATCATCACATGGGATCAATGTTGACCCAACAAAAATTAGGGCTATTCTTGAAATGGTCCCACCTTCGGATGAATCTGGAATTAGGTCTTTTCTTGGAAAGCTTGGTACAATCCGGAGATTCATCCCATATTTATGTTTCGTCATTCATTCAACCAACAATCTACTTTAAAAATATTATAGTATTGATTGGACCAAAGACTGCAATGAAGCTTTCGACGCAGTTAAGTGTTTCTTTTTATCACCACCTACGCTAATGCCACATAAGCCAGACTGCCCGTTAATTTTATATTCACAAGCTACCAATGTCTCGCTAGCCTGTATGTTGGCTCAAGAAGATGATGACAAGAGAGAACGCATGATCTATTTCATTAGCCGAACGTTTCTTGACTATGAAACACGTTATACATAGGCAGAACAAGAATGCCTTGCCATAATTTTTGTAACCAAACGCTTAAGACATTATATGCTAAATCAAGAAACAAGGGTCATTGTAAAGACAGGGCATTTACGAACCTTCCTCACATAAGGGTCCTTGTCTAAAAAGGCTGGACGCTTTATAACCTTAATGGGGGAGTTCAAATTAATATTTTTAAATCAGAAATCTGTTAAAGGACAAATCATCGCGGATTGGTTAGCTGATAACCCACTAGATGGAGGCAATCTAGTAGATCTAGACTTTCTTGATGAATGCGTATACTACATCGAAACCAGACCTCCTATCTCTGAGTGTCCTTGGTATGACTGATATTATTAATTATATCATGGACCATACGTATCCAGAAGCTGCTACACCACAACAAAGAAGGCGGTTACGCATTATCGTAGCTAAATACGTCTTTATAGAGCAAGTGCTCTATCGTAAAGTGTTTGATGGAATGCTTCTAAGATGTGTCGACACAGAAGAATCCAAGAAGATTCTCCACGAATCTCACAGTGGAATATGTGGAGGCCACTTCGGTGGCCATGCCACCGCTCATAAAATACATCAGATGGGCTATTTTTGGCCTACTCTAGAACACGACGCAGTAGAGTTTGTACGAAGGTGTCATAAGTGCCAAGAATTCTCCCACGAGATCCACATGCTGGCACAAGCTCTACAACCAATCGCTACTCCATGGCCCTTTTCTATGTGGGGCCTAGATTTGATAGGGAATTTCTCTCCCTCATCTACAGACGGCCATAATTTCATAATCACAGCCACCAAATATTTTACCAAGTGGGTAGAGGCTATGCCTCTTACTACTGTACTGGGTTCTGTAATCGCCAAATTCATTTTGAACCAAATCATTTTCAGGTATGGTGTCCTGCAAATCATTATCTCAGATAATGGGACTTCTTTTAAGAATGACAAAGTTCGTGAATTATGCAATAAATTTAAAATAAGCCATCATACGGCCTCCTTGTATTACCTTCAAGCCAACGGACAAGCTAAAGTGACAAACAAAATGTTAAAAGCCATTCTCCTTAAAACTATGAAAGAAAACAAACGAGATTGGCATTTGAAGTTATATCCGGCCTTATGGGCCCACCAAACCTTGATAAGAACACCAACAGGAGTGACTCCTTTCTCGCTAGTATTCGGGGTAGAAGCAGTTCTCCCACTTGAGGTTGAAATACCCAGTCTCCGTATCTCATTACAAGGGATTTTGGATGAAGACACTTACAGAGAAGCACATCTCTCCCAACTAGAAAGCCTAGATGAAGCTAGGTTAGATGCTAAACAGTGGTACAAAGTCTATGCTGACTGGATGTTCCGGCAGTATAACAAGAAGGTCTATGAACGAGACATATATGAAGGTGATCTAGTTCTAAGGCTAGATAGCTGGATCGAGAAAAATACTGGCAAAGGAACAAAGTTCCGGCCCAAATGGTTGGGCCCATACCAAGTAATGAAGGACTATGAAAATGGTGCATATATCTTATGCACACTAGAAGATGAGGAATTTTGTGAAACAGTTAATTCCCTACACCTTAAACGATTCTATGCATAAGCAACCAACACTACTTGTCTAATTATATCTACATTGCATCTTCATATAGTTAGGATCATTTTGTCTGCTTGTTTCGTACAATTTTGTGATCAAGGAATTTATTCTCAAAGCAATTCATTACAAACTTATGATGGTATTGGCATAAACACTCTAATCATACTTCTTCATTTCATAATATCATCACCTATTTCGGAATCATCTCATCAAATAAAGCTAGATATGACAAAGTCTTAACAGTAACCATACCAAGATCTGCATGTTTGTTCGCACTTTTGGTTTCTTCCTAGGATAGGTGTCTTGCCTATGGTCTGTTCTAGAAGCTTCATTGTGTCACATCTATCCGATACGTATATCTCTTTAGAAGTAAGAACATACTGACACTTTGCTCAAGTAAACAAGTCAAACAGAAAATTTTAAATTTACACATTTCCTTGCCCCACCAACCTTTGGTGATAAACTTGCGTCTCTTACTAGTGATGTAGGTTTGGGAAAGGATGGAAATGCCCTTACTCACCTATGCCTTTCCCATGGTGATAAACCCACACTTCTTACTAGTAGCATGGGGCAAGGTGTAGGGGGTCCTCTTGACAAACAAATGTTAAAGGTCATAAACAAACAATTCAAATCTTGAAGTCTTGAGTCAAAAACAAATGAATCAGATGTCCAAAATTCCAAGAGAGCTAAAAACCCTGAAACCCAGATTATATCTACCATGTAACCATCTACGGATCTAAGTCTAGATAAACTGCAAAGAAAATTACATCACAAACTATGGAGTCACTCGAGTAGAGTAGGCTTGTAGCATCCTAATTTGGTTCCACCAAAGCTTTGTCTATCTTTCATCACTATCATTTCAACACATTTCATAACTTGTGCCCTTTCTAGCTCTCGGTGATGAGCCCCTGCATCTTACTAGTTGCGTGGAGTTTGGAGTGGGGCAAGTTTATCTGCTCATCGTACCGGCTTATCTTCACCACTTTTCCAAAACAGATATGAGGTATCAAAGTTTCTTAAAGAAACTAAAGTTCAAAATCACATTGTATCTACATTATCATATATCAGCACCATGAAATACAAAAAGAAGGTTAACATTTTTACCATTTGTTCTCCATTGCATACAATCTAAAAAGCATATAAGCATAACATCATAGTTTACATGTGGAAATGAAAATGGAAGCAAGGTCATAGATGCCAAGAGTCTGATCCAAAAATAATATATATATATATATAAATGATAAAAATTCCTGTATAATGCCATCATGCGCTAAGCATGGTCAAAACGCTCAAAGAGCCCGGGAAATACAAAATCATCATACAAAAATCTAAGAGAGCCAAGTGGCTTCTCAACCCCTATGAGATCCCTCTAAGGGTGCATGCCCACGCCTAGGACTCTGGCTACGCCAGCGCTCTGAGTGCACGGAGGGCTCATGATCCCGAGGGGCAGCTGTGGTCTCGCCATGAGAATGACTCCTCATCAGGCGCTCTGCTATCCTATACCCTACCAGCTCAGTACGGAGGGTAGATACCATCCTAACCACATGCCAGATGGGGGAAAAAATTTCGGTATGTCTACTACCTACTGAAGGCTCCACTGCATTGACAGACAGCTCTGCATGGGTCCTCTCCATAGGGATCATCAGGGTATCAGTCCATACCCTGCGAATCAGGTCTAGCCACTCATCGGAGGTCTCTGCAAACAAAGGAGAAAACAAATTAGAAATAAAATAAGAGATAAACACATAGATGTAAACAAAGGGAGAGATAGCAACTAAGGCAATTCTTAACTCAAAGCAAACATTAAAATATAAGGAAGATAACTCACTCGGATCGTCGGGCCTCCAAGATGGATCTCTAGGGTCAGTACCTGCCACAGATGCCAACCACTG
Source organism: Taxus chinensis (assembly GCA_019776745.2). NCBI lineage: Eukaryota > Viridiplantae > Streptophyta > Pinopsida > Cupressales > Taxaceae > Taxus > Taxus chinensis. The sequence continues at coordinate 160,665,835 of CM034157.1, read as the reverse complement.
ACTGAGGTACTCCTCCTGTGGCTAGAGACCAACGTAGCGTCCCGCTACGGACTCATCCTCCCCACCAAGGCCCTGGGAGAGTGGCTCCTCTGAAACCAGAGTCACCCTCTCTATGCTCTGCTCTGCATCCTATCTGCTTGTAAAATACCTTGAGTGTCATGCCACTCATGATCATTGTCCTCCTCTCCGCCTGACTTTCTAGCCTCAGCCTTGGTCTCCTCCTTTGTCTCTCTCCCTGTGAACTCCTCAGACTCAGAGTCTATGTCAATGGGGTCGTCACTGCTATGAGTGGGACTGGTAGCAATCTGAAGTAAGGGTGCCTGAGGAGAACCGGATCTCCCTCGAGCACGTACTACCCACCTAGCCACAATAGGAACACTAGGAGTAACAACTGTCCAACCCTGACCTCTAGGACCTCCCCTGGCCTCTCAAACTGACCTGTATACTGGCACCACCGGGGGAAGCATACCCATGTAGGGTAGGCCAAAATGCTGAGAAACTTAGCCAAAGGAATGTATCTCCACTCTCCCTACCCTATCAATAAGCTGCCCTGTGGTGGAGTAGGAAATCAAAGTAAGGGCCTCCTCACCCCATAAACTTGCCATGGCCTGATACGGTGTGGCCTCCATATCATCGGTGATCAGGGAAGAAACTGGCTGGTGAGGTGCTATGAGCACTGACATGTCTATCCATCTGGCTTCCCTCACAGCTCCGGGATCTGCCACCTCTACACCTCTGCCATAGGGGATAAAGCACTCATAAACCCAGCTCATAACCAGGGTAGGGTGACTCAAAGACTACCCCTGTAAATGGACCACCCTGTACAAATCGTGGTAGGTAGTCCCAAATATATCGGCTCCCCAAGCATAAATCCGGCCATGTCCCTCAATCTGTGTAATGATGGGGGATCAGTAATATAATAGTGTGTCTCCTCCCTTGTTCCTGATCAATCTTGAGGCAAGGATCCCCATAATGGCCTGATGAATCAAGGGGATGGGAAGGATAGGAATAGACTGGAATCTCATCCCCTTCTTCGAACCAGTGGAGATAACTGCATCTCCCATGTAAGATGCCCACTGCACTATCTGAGCCCGTGAACCTACTGTCTCAAGGGTAAGTCACCTCTCGATGATCGGGACCCCCAGGATATCGTAAACATCCTCCAAAGTAATGGTCCACTCATCCCGGACCCCTTGTAATTAAAAGGTGTTCCGATCAGTATCCCAATATGAAAATAAGTCACAAAGTATGTGACTGGACGGTGCAACATGTGGGATGCGTGATATACGCAGTATACCGGCCCTCTGAAGAGTGTCCACCTAATCCTGTGAAAGGGCATCTAATACTAATGGGAGCTAGTCACACTCTCTCTCTCGGCTCCATCGAGTGTACTCCTCCCTCACCTGCATACACCAAAAACACACAAAACAGAGCAAGTTAGCATCCGAATGACATTAGAAAAATCATGAAAACACATAAAAATGATAAAAATGCAAAAATAATTTCAAACAAGTGTTCCGTTAGCATTCTGTGAGGAACCACCGCCCTGAGCAGGACGGCAGTTTTGTAACCGCCGCCTTAAAGGCGGCAGTCTTGTAACCGCCACCCTGAATAGGGCGGTTGTCATGTGACCACCGCCCTGTTCAGAGCGGCGGTCATGTCCCAAAAACCCACGTGGGTTTTGTATTCTAAAAATTCCTAAAAATGTAAAAAAGGGACTATTTTAACTAAAACAAAGCCTACCTAGTAGGCACCCCCCCTAGATAGACCTTTTAAACCTAACATTTTCAAAAATAGTCCCCCCATGACAAAGATTTTAACATTTTAAAATTTTGGGGGTAAAAATGGTAAATTGAGAAAAACTAACATGTGATCTCGCAGGTCGATGTTCTGCTCGCAGAGGCATGATCGGTATCTCATCATGAACGTTTTGACTCTACCCTTGTAAGAAACCGTCACCGTGGGTCCCAGAGCTCAAAACCAACCAAATCAAAACACACAAATGAATAAGAAAATGGACCCACTTTCATATATATAGCAACCTGACTCGTTTTGAATCCCCTTTTCACAGGTTTAGAGCACCGATGGAGGTAAGTTCTTACCCCCACACAAATGGTATGTCCTCATTTCATATTATTTTAGTATTTATTTTCTGATCTATTTTGTCTATCTACACTTGGTTCCTCTTTTCATTTTACAGTTGGCGGGAATTTTGGATGGTGTCATTTCGACACATGGGCGTATCAGTTATAACTTCAAACTTCCCATTTCGGGACCGCCATAATTGGACCAACCGTTTTATGCCTCTTCATGGCTAAAACACTTCTCCGAGGGGGAAATATGTACATACCCAAAATTGTAGGGTACTGCACCGCCGAAACAATGTAACACGTTCCCCAATGATGATACAAGTCTCCTCGCAAGGTGTTCGGGATCCGGAAAAGCTCCCCAAGTGTGCGTTAACATCCCACATGCCCCGCTTAGCCCCTACGTGCTTTATTGTTCTCTTTTCCCCTCTTTTCTTTGTGTTTTTCTCTTCAGTTACAAAATTGCCGCCCTGACTAGGCAGTGGTCTCGTGACCTCCACCCAGACAAGGCGGCGGTCCTATAACTGCCGTCCTGCTCAGGGTGGCGGTCCTTCACGCATTTTTTATAATTTTATTTTTAACGTGACTCAGGTAAATTTCAACGTTTACCAGCTTTTTTTCACAGCCTTTGGTTTGCATTAATGATTCTGGTTCCTGTTGTATATATTCCCCCCCCGGGTAAATACAGACAACAGAAGGATATAGAAATCAAAGAATCTCAAATCCCTAACATTCCAAGGCACACAGAAGTGGTGCACGAAAACGGATGTCGACAGGGAAAACGGTGCACCCAAGGCGCACAGAAGTGGCGTACGACAAAGTACCAAGGATCAGCCGCCATACCTCTATTACAATACATATATTGAGCATGAGGACGAGCTACAAAGTACCAAGGATCAGCCGCCATACCTCTTCAATCTAGATGCATAGCAACTAAAAGAGGTATTGAATTTTCCTTCAGCTGATACCTTGATGATTTGGGTGGAAGACCAGCTTCTTGTTGATTTTCCACTCATCGTAACAGCCATGATCAGCTCCAAATCAATTGCATGGCTGCCACTTTTGAGAAAGGAAAGCTATTTCTCACAACCAATTGCAGGGTTTGTTTAGCTTGCCTTTGCTTCCAATTAGAGTAGAGTAGGTAGGTTTGCTTTCAGCAAAAGAAGTGCTTATGCACACTCTGCATGTTCCATTTTGGAGCATGTATGATTTTCAATTTTGTACATATTTTTTGGTGTTGCTGGGTTTGCTCTTGCACAGTTCTTTTCGGTGGCATTTTGGTGAGAAAAACTCTATGTTCAATGGGTTTCAAGTGGCTCAGAAGGGATTTTTCAATGTTCAGATATCAGGTTGGTTTCAGGTTATTGCTTATGACTCCATGCCCAATGGATTGCTAAAAGGCCACTGATCTTCTACCTAGCAGGCAGGTGATCCATTTGAGTCACCAAATTGTTGTATATATTTCCCCCCCGGGTAATTACAGACAACAGAAGGATATAGAAATCAAAGAATCTCAAATCCCTAACATTCCAAGGCGCACAGAAGTGGCGCACGACAATGGATATCGACAGGGAAAACGGTGCGCCTAAGGCGCATAGAAGTGGCACACGACAACGGATGTCGATAGGGAAAACGGTGCGCCCAAGGTGCACAGAAGTGGTGCATGACAACGGATGTCGACATGGAAAACGGTGCACCCAAGGCGCACAGAAGTGGCGCACGACAATAGATGTCGACAGGGAAAACGGTGCGCCCAAGGCGCACAGAAGTGGTGCACGACAATGGAGTATCGATAGGGAAAAATCCGCGCCCTTGGCGCACATAAAGGGATGTCGACACACACATGGATGCGCCTATGGGGCATCTTTGGGAGGCACAACATTTTGAGCGCTGACAGGAAGCAGAACCTGGCGCAGATATTTAGATGGCCATAACTTTTGACTGGGAGCTCGGATTCATGAAAGGTTGGACTTTTTGGAAAGCTTACAAGGTCCTCTATCCAACTACAACTGGATATATTTAATTGGGTGAGAAAAAATTCTCAAAAATGCAAAATACAGTTCGCCACTTTTGTGTTCGCTGGGGTTCTCACCTACCGCCATAATGATATGATTTAAATGCAGTCTTGAGGTGGTTGGTGCAGCATCCGAATAATTCTCTTCTCCCTCTTTTCTCCTCATATAAATGGTCAAGAGAGGCTCTTTGAAAAAATGCTGGACATTTTCGTTTGCATCCTCCATTCTCTCCTGCTTGCAAGAGAATTTGTGGAGTCTTTAAACCTCTCATATGGATTGTAATGCCATTTTTTGCCTCTTGGCCACTGCAATGTATTGAATCGATCTATGAGAAATATATGTATGTCTGTGATTGATTCTAAACCCTCTCATATATTCATTGCTGTCATTTTGGATCTCTCATTGCATTTTGGCTACCTGTGCATGGTGTCGTATTGCATTTATGTGGTCTGTGTTTATTCTTGCAAAACGGCTGTTCAACATTTCTCAGTGCATCACCTCCTTAGCTTAGGTTTATTTTTATGAATTTCTCTCTCCCTGTCTCCTTGGTAGTTAGATTAGGTTTTTTGGGTAAACCTCTGCGTTTTATTGGTGCATCTGAATAGAGGAATAGGAGCCGGCCTTCATCCGGAGAGCTTTTCCGATTTTGTGAGGTCCCACACTTGGGAAAATCTCCATGTTGTGCAATCGCACTGATACTTTCAACCCATCGTGTTGTAGAGTCCCAGGGGTGCTGTGATTCGACACCAATAGTTCCCTGGAATAGTGTTTTTGCTTTGTTTATGGTTTAAGAGATCAATTTGGTTTTTACCTTTGGGTAAATTCAAATGCTATAAATAGTTGGCTTGTGCTCAAGCAAATGGCCCCTCAAATTTACCTCTAAATTTCTCATTTCAATAGTTTAGTCTTTCATTTTTCTTAGGATTCACAATTTTGTTCATTACATTCTTAGTTAGTGTTATTTTGCTATTACAAAGCCACATATCCATCTTGTGCAAATGTTGTCATTACTTCATGCAGTCCATTGAAATAGAGCAATTTAATTTTCAGTAGAAATCCATTAAAGTTGCAAGTTTTGCTTGTCAAATAGGATAGTTTCAGGTTCTGGACGTTTTATGTTGCATGAATCACAATACATCCCGATAGGAATTACATAAGCCAAGCTATGTACTCTTGCGCTATCCCTCTCCTACTCGCTTTGTATTCAGTATGTATCCTAAGCTTCCTTTGTTCCAATATCTACTTCTGTTGATGCTAGCATTACATGCTGGAATGAGGAGATCATAGTGAGGGGACAAAGCCACACATGCCATCGGATTCACCACTGTTCTACAGAATCCAGGTTCTAGCTTTCAAACTTCTAGTTAGAAGCATATCAAATAGAGTAGCCAATCATCTTATTTTAGTCAATTTTACTTTTGATATTGTCAGGGAAGCTGTGGGGATTAATAGTTTATGAGAAACTATGATTCATTCCTCACTTCTGAGGTAGGATCAAGAGTCTTTCAAATAGATTAGATCAGTTATTTCATTATTTAGAATAGATTCACAACTGCACAGGCAAGTAGTTATACTCAGCTGCCTTGTTTGTTTTAAATTTCGTGATTAATTTAGTTGTGAATTTCTAGATATATTAAAATAAATTCTCCTTCAATTTCGTTCAAATAGTTATTCATAAAAATACAAAAATAGAGAAGTTATATATGTTATAGATATATTTCCCATGGTCAATTTTACTTTGCTGTAATTATATTTACATTGTTTCTTTTGTATGACAATCATGGGACCTAGAGAGGCCAAAGAATGCTTATTCGAGCCAATTGTGCCCCAACCCAATATCGTCACAACAATAATTGATATAGATCAAAATCTTAGGATCCAAGTCTTCCAAACAATGGCAAACTTATAACAGATCAACTTCCAGTTAAGCGGGTTAAACATATAAGACGACCAAGTGCACACATTTTGGTCAAACCAGCCAAACTACATATTACCTTAGATATATATCAGCATGACTGTAGAATGGCTTGAAAGAGAGAAAACGTTCAGTTGTGATCCTTTGGTCCCATAACCAGGCACAAGAGACACTCTCACAGACATAGATACTAGCTTAAGAATTCAGGTTGCACGAATGCCTATGAGATACTTTGAGAAGATCACACAACTGTTAATTCTAAATATAGAGGTTGAGAAAGCATACGAATATTGGATACTAGGGATTAGGGACTGATTCCGCACATGACCATAGCAGGACCACAAAAAACATGAATCTACAGTTGTGACCCAAAAATCCCACAACCCAATGAATCTATAGGTGAATCAGACATAGATGCTGGCCTACGCACATTAGTATTCAGATCTACTCCGCTCCGACCTATAATCATCGAACAGTTATCCTTGTTAGATGTAGTAGCTAACAAAGCTAAGAATTTCTAGACCAGGCCAGAGAACCACCCATAGAGTCAACTATATTTACCATCCACCCTATGACCTTGTCTGGAGATATACATGAAACTATCCCAGGTCATTTTCCACGTATCCCACAACCCATAGACTGAATCACGTTAGAGCTTGATATTGATTGGATCCTTCGAGCAGTCATCCTTGCTGATCCATCTATCACACTAGTTCAGGTTAGGAGGGCCTTCTTTGCCTTAGATTCGCAGTTTTCACTAGTGCGTGTCGAAGAAATCAGATTGCCTAACAAGTTTGTCTACATCCCATGTGATTATATCCCCACAGGCTGTCTCGGCACGACCTTGGGAGGTCAGGTACGAGGAAGAGTTACTTGTAGATTCCCACGCTCGCTTGTCACTTTTCCATCGTACATGCCCCAATTCATATTTTCATCTAATAGGTTGATTGTTCCTCAAATGATGTAGTTCCCATAGTAAATATTAAGGATCGAGATCATGTACAGGCTACGAAGCGACACACTACTTGGTTGACGATGGTATTTTCCCCCTTGTTTGTAGTAAGGGGGGAATGTTAGGAAAATATTTAGTACTCACATATTATAGAAATTAATAATAGTGAGAAATATAATGTATCCTGTTTTTATATGGTTATGTGAGTTATTTCAAAAACTCACTTACTTAAGAGGAGTTTTTATTAGGTGACATTTTAGCGATTGTGATTTTTTGGACTTGACTTTTCATATTTAGGAGATGAAGTTCTTATATATTGTAATATCATCTAAATGTTTAATATAATATTATTTGCTATGAAAATAATGTACCTAGCAGGTTTGACCACATATTTTAGATGTTGTCAATCCTAAGGTGTTTAATGTGGGTCTCATTTTATTCAATTTAATCAAACTAACCAAAAACTTACATCTTTGGAAATCATTTAAAATTTCAAAATGATTATTGCAAATTTCAGTGCCTTTTCTTCTAATTTTCTGTTCAGAAGGTTTTTCAGAAATTAGTTTCAAAATATTCTCATAAATTTCAATAAAATAATTAGGTATCTTACGTAAAATCCTAGAAGGTTTTTTTTGTCAAATTTCGCTTGTCTATGATTTCAATCTAAATTTCCTGATTCACATATTCATTATATCCTTCAATTTTAACATCAACTAAATGAAAATTATTTAATTCATCTTAAACATTGACGGTAAAAAAATATTCATCATGAGTATTTAATTCATCTTCCACATTGACAGTAGAAACATTACCTGGTTCCCCATTGCTTATAATAGTAGGGGTCGAAGATGAACCACTTCTTGATTCAAGATGTTTCCACATTCACTCACCATCTTGTAATATTTTTCCACTAATTTTTCTAGTGATTTCTTAAATATTGAAGTGAGTTGGCTTTATTGGATTATGTAGGAAATCTTGGGAGATTACTTCCGTAAATTTGTTTTGCTTCTTATGTCATAAGAAAAACATGGAGTTTAGTACATAATTTCACAGTAATGGAGACATGAGATGGGTGACATAAAGTCACCCTCTCATGGTAAATTGAATGATTGGAATTCCAATTCTTATGATTTAAGAACCGAGATCACAGTTCATGGAATAGGGGTGTCAAGGACTTTATAAAGCTTGATCGTTTTTACTATTGGAGTTGGAGAGAGCTTGGAGCGTTTGGATTGCTTTGGATTTAGATATTACTTTATCATGAGGTAGGACCTTCATAGGCTCTTGTATAGATTCCTATGGTATAATTTGCCCAAATAAAAACAATATTTATGAGAGGTCATTGAATGCTTGCATGTTGTTAATGGGTAAAACCTTTTAAAATCTTGTTTGTTCTTCAGACTTTCTCCATACCGAAAAATCCTAAACATGTGGTGGATTTTTGAATTGTACCATCGCGAAGAGGGAGGAAACCCTATTAGCTTCACACCACATAGCTTGATGGGGAAAGCCATTGAGTCGTCAATATTTTTTTCATTTCCTCCTTCTTCATATAGTTTGATGTGGATAATGAATTGTTATCATGGTCTTAACCAATCCATCTTTCAATCCTTGTAGTAAGGAAACTTTTATGCTTTGTTTATATTCATTAATACTAGTCTCTACAAGGATAGAGGTTTGATGTTCTGGGACTGGAGTGATAAGGAGTGTTTAGTATTTATGGATCCTAAGTGACAAGCAGGGTCCCATTCAAGAGGCAACAAATCTATTCATGTTATCCTATGATTGGATCACAATATTGTTTATATGGGATCCTTTCCACTGCTTCCCCATCAAGGATTTACATATCGTGTATATCCTCTTGTGTTTGTAACACATTTTAAATGTACATATTAAATCTTTGGATGTAAATATTATAAAATATCAGTATGTGTTATCACCCTTTGTCTCCCCTTATGAATACAATTGGGGCATGCAACGAGTATCTCTGAATAACGGTAAACTATGGAGGGAGGCTAGTAGTGTCAATCTATCTCTAAAATGAGATGACATGCCATGATGTTATTTTGTTGGGAGGAAACATTTTTCCCCTTTCTCTTGTGTCATTGAATACTTTCATATTTGTGGAAGCTTAGAAAATATGACTTCGAGCATGGATATGAAAAAAGGAACAAATTTTTGACATGCCTAAATTCCCCTATCTTTGGGGAGGTAATAGTACACTTTGTATATACTTATATTGTTGGTTGTAATGATTACTCATAGATATCTTGGTACCTTCTATTAAAAACTATTGAGAATAATGTCATTTACAATCTAAGTAAAATTGTTTCCACATTGAGTTGTTGCATAGACTCATATTCTCAGATTGTAGAATGTAATTTTATGGTAATTTCCACCATTAATGAAAACTTGGTATGCATTTGTATTTTGTAATAAGACCAGTGTTGGAAATATTATTTTAGGGGTTGATGAACATTATCAATTATCCTTGAAAGTGAAAGCCTAAATCTTTAAAAGTGTCGAGAATATGAAGACTTGTGTTTTTTTGTGAGTTCTTGTAAAGTAAAAGTTCTCATACTTTCAAAGTGTGAGGCTCACTCTTTCAAAGTGTGAATCTCAAACTTTCAAAGTTTTAGGATCGTAATTTCAGAATGTAAGAATTGAAATTTTTACATTGCGGGGCTCACACTATAAAAGTGCAAGATTCTCAGATTTTGCAAATTCTGAGGCTCACACATTTAAAGTATGATATTGTGAGATTTTTCAGAGTGTAGGATCACACTTTGAAAATTATAAGCAGCCTTTTACTTATAATAGTTAGCTATTGTCATCACCAATCTAGCACTATGATAATTCTTCACCAGGAACTCCTCATGCTATGATTATTTATTAATGCACAACCTTTAGTTTGGTGGATGTAATCTGGAAACAAAGCAACAAACGTAACACTACCATCGATTTTGATAAGACGGAATGATGACAAATCTGAAATATCAAAGTAAATTATAATATTAACATGAAATTGTTACAATCTGACCCATGAGGTACTTCAAGTGTTATTGACTTCACTTGCCTTCCACCAATACTATGGAAGAAACTTTACAATTACACCTCTTAATGGCTTCTTCAACACACCTTTAAACTGATGGCTTCCTTTACACACTTCATACAATATTTCTCACTACTTCCTTCTATGCTAAATGAGGGGGGTGGCCTCTTTATTTATAGAACTTCCAGGCTTATCCATCTTATCTCTAAGATAGGATAAGAAATCCACTCTGACAAATCATATTCCATACCTTAACTCTTATCTGTACATGTAAGCTTATCTCTTAAGATAAGATAAACCTTATCATTTCACATGGGTTCCACATTTTTAGAATTTTTACAAATAAAATACACAAAATATTTATGACCTCACTCCTTGTCCTTATTACCAATATAATATTTCTAATTCCTAATCATGTAGACCATACTTCTCTACTTATCCCAACTTTGACATTTTAACATTACCGGACCACTTATGACAAATGTTTACTTTTTACAACATTCCTATTGTACTTTGATTGTTACCGTACTCTACATTATTGGCGGCACCATTATCTTCAATCAGACGCTACTACTAATTACACTTAACAACATCCTATTCCTAATACATACATTAATGAAATAGAAATTATGGAGGAAAATTTTAGTGTCGACACTACCACTCACCTAAATACAACGGGCTCATAATATAATAGTTAGTGACTACTCAAGACTTTGAAATTTCTATTACAGGAAGTTATTTATAATTTTTTTATTAATCCAATGGGCTCATACCTTATAATAGTTAGCAACTGCTAACCTTACATACTCTCAACATTGAAAATATAAAAAATGGCAAAATTCGAATCCAATAATAGAGAAATTAGTTCCTCCATTCTTAATGGGAAAATGTAACTAGCCTTAAATCTGAATAATTATAAGGTATTCGGTGAATCCAAGATTGCTACTTTTCCTTTGTAAAAAACAGTAATACATGGAATCCTACTTCCTTATTAGACTACACCACAAGGACATCCACCTCCCTTACGCTTAAATAGATACGACATTTCTGTGGCAATACTGTGGCCTTATATGCTACCCTGTGCAAATTAACCTTGGATATATCATATATATATATAGTCCCGAAATACCAGCATCTATGTGAACAAAATATAGATTGATCATATCCACAAAAAGGGGATGGGGGTGTCTAGAAATGGCGTCTTGGTTGGGCATTGCTATCTAGGATGAGAAATATCAAGAAATAATAAATACTATTTTTTCTCCTCCCTCGCAAGAGTTTAAGATACAAAGATGGAAATGGATTTAGAAAGTGAGATATGAACAAAGACATGGGTTAATTAGTACTTTTATTAGGTATGAATCATATGAATAGGTTGCCTCCAATCAACCTTCTAGATAATTACTTCCAAACCGTGTGATTCTGCGTCTTGCATTTTCCCTACCTGTTTAAATGATGTTGAGAGAAATCTTGATAACATACAAGAAGATCAGAAGATGCATACCTGATCATACCAGGTAGATTGAGGGTTGGAAAGAATACCAAGATCTAGGAGCCCAGATTTGGATTTATATCCAGTTGAAGTGGGAAAACTAGAGACCTTCATAACTTTAAATTTGTGATGAATAAATGTCTTTTAGGTTTTGGGTGGTAAACATAAATGAAGATGTCTTTGTTGAACCATAGGTTGACTTTTCTATGCTGACCATGTGATTCATGTTATTTATGTTGTTAATGTATGATGAGGTATACTACCGCTTCCCATAAGGATGGACATTCAAAAACGAGATAAAGGATCATTTAGTAATCAACTACACGTGTATATGAGGGTGTAAAATATAGAATATTTTAGACTTAAGTTGATATTTAATAATGTGATAAAATGTGAAAAATGAACATGGTTTAGTACCTAGTTGGCCTTGACAAGGGAACCCCTTCCAGAATGTAAACATAATATGGATCCTATGGGATTATGTAGCAGTAGTGAATGACTACAGTAAATAACACAATAGCTAATTAGTGTTGTCGTATAATAGTTTCTGATTAATGTGTACGCCATATTAACTGGAAGAATTATAGGGATAAAAGTATGGTTTCATCCTCAGGATTTGTTAACTGGTTGTGTTGGTTATGGATCGTTCACAACATATGGTGTGTGACTATAGAATCTAGTTCGTACCAACTATTATCCAATCTGAAGAATTTTTCAGTAACTGTCCCTAGGATATAGAGTATGTACGTTGAGTGCTAGAGGACTATAGGCACCCGTAAATCTCCATGATTAAGTGCTTGGGTCAAATGGTGTCTTCACTGAGAATTTTTTTGTAACTGGGGACCTAAGTCACCAATCATGTAGGAAGGTCATCGAGGTTTGTGATGCACTACTTTCTGAGTCTGGGCACTGGTGTCTATGTTTTTATAAGGACCCATGTTAGGATCTTGATACCTATCTGAAACTTATGATTGTGCCTGTATCGATAACTAAATATGCTAAATTGTGGCTGTAAGATGTTGTATGGGGCGACTGATTCACCCAAATGTATTACTCACCTCGTTTGGGGCACATTCTGACATTGACTAAGGAGCATGTGGTCTAAAGAGAGGACCTGAAATTGATATGAAGTCATGTTGAAAAATATCCTCTGTAGAGGGGAGGGAGTGTTCATGGTAGAAACCAAGGAACATGCAAACAAAGTGGCTAGGAGACAAGTGTTAATACAAGCAAGACAAAAATGCATGTAAGATGTAATATCGAAAAAAAGAAGACAACGTGTAAGGTAAGACACAAGAAGAAAATGTACACTACGAAAAAGTGGTTTCCAAACATGGGATGTCGCTCATGATACATCAAAATAAAATCAAGGCCGACTATGCCAAATGCAGACAATTGTGCACACAAGATAAAGGGAAAAGTCCGTAAACACTAGAAAACAATGAAAAAAAGGGCAAGCAATGTAACAGATAACAATGGAAGTAAATAAACCTACAAGACAAATGTTGGACATGAAGCACCCACTAAAATTTTAGAAATATAAAAAGTATGTCAAGGTCTGTATAATCTGATATAGTAGGGTGCTATTAAAAATGATACAATAGCACCTGTAGTCAACAAAATTAAATGCCCCTAAGAGACATTGTGGGACTGGTAATTATTAGGAATCACATGAACTAAGAGGGGGGTGAATCAATGTTGAATAAAACTTATGAATCAATTTCCACTTTTATGATTGTTAGTGTTAAACTATAATGATTTTCACAAGAAGACATTATCAAGGGACGTTAATACAAACAAACACATATATACATAAGGAAACCAGATATAATGTGGGAAACGCTTTTGGAAAAAAAATCCCACAAAAACTAAAGAAACTAGTTTGGAAAATTGTCTTGTACTATTACACTAATTTTCAGAATTGATCTACATCTCAATTTTGAGCTACAACTCTAATAAGTTAATGCAGGCAACTACTCAAGTCGTAAAAAAAATTCAAATTTACTGGAAGCCACAAATCCAAAATTTTAGTACAGCACCCACTCAGTCTTTAGTAAGCTGAAACACTTACAAGGAGGCTTCAACCCCCTGGAATTTAACTCAACCACCACTGATCTTCTATAGGAAACTACCCACAAATAGGCTATGCAACCCCCTAAGATTCTAAGCAATAACTTAGACTATATATTACACACAATGATTTGATCATCTAGACTTCAATGTTGCACATATAACAGATTACGATCAATTCTTAATTTCACTTGCATTTTACAATCTCATATATTCAAGATTAACTTTACCTGGCTTTTATGGTCATCTCAAGCACTGTGCTCTCATTGGAATAATGTTCTTTTCTTGATGGATCTATCATGTTGTCTACCTTCTTTTAGCAAAAGAAAAATCCAAGTTTGACTAACACTTTTTCCTCATCTATTCAATTGTCAAGATCAATTTATTCAACTCTGTAGTTGTATCCTTATCATTTTCATCTTTAGGAAATCATATTCAATTGATAACTTCTGATCCTCTCGAGGGCTCTATATATTAGCATGGATTTGACTTGTTATAATAATGGCTCTCTTCAGCAACATTGAATCTTGAATATCATTCACATTTCTCTTCAAGTTAATACATTCAACACTTATGCGTGGAATCTCTGGTATCAGTCCTTCAATCATTCATTGGTATCTAGACTTCATTTACGAACTCTTGGAGATTCCATTGAACTTCTGTTTGATGGTTCACATGCACTAGAGAATTCAGTAAGACATTGATCTCATCTCTTTCTGATTAATAGATATGTCTCTTCCTCTTCTCAGTTAGATCATTCTATATTTTTATTCATGGCTCTCTTCTTCTCTCTCTACAGTAATCCTAGTCACAGAGAATTGCACATTACCTTGTCTCATCAAGTAACAACATTATACTTACAAATAGATTCTTTTATAGACAAAAATGGATCTCCTCCTCCTTCTCTCACGCAGATATTCAGAGCACTCTTGAGGAACTTTACATGCATTGGAGAATACAAAGGGTTGTTTCTAAATTTTCCCTCTAATAGTGTGTGACCTATTTTTTAGTCTACCGCTTCTATATTTGACTCCAATTTTTTTTTTCTTATACAAAGGCATAGAGAATTGAATTACCTTTCTAGAAAATCCAAGGAACTTGTGCATTTGTGGACTAGTTGGAACTGCAGATCTAATTATCTACATCAGACTTCTGGGGTTGTCATGGACTCACAAGTTCCAGATCATCACACATAGGATGTAACACACTACACTTTATAAACCTTAGAAATTATATAAAAAATTATTATCTCCACTTAATTTGTTTTCTTAGTCAATCAGGTATTGCAGATAATCAGGGAAAACAAGGAATGCAGTTACATAGGTCAATTGGGTCACATTCCTCTACATCCACTTTTGTCCACACTTAACTCTCTCTCCCTTTCCCTTTATATTTCGGATCATTTGGATTATCGGGGAATTCAAGGTACTGTGGAACATGGGCCTTTGGGGTTTATTGTGCCCGCAACTTTCTACATTTCTGTACAACTCAAAATACCTTTGACTTGCGGGTCAAACTTACTTGTGGGGACCTCATATTCACTTAGCCCTTGTTCTGTTGGCTTGCTCTATGCCTGAAATGGTATAGCAGCCTACAATGCACTAGCATCTTTCCAGTCCTTTATCCTATAGACCAAAATGGGTTGTGGGGAACTACGACACATTTAGCACTATTCCGTTCGGGACCTTACTTCCTTATTTTCACACAAAAGTTGTAATATAAATAATTCTTTATTTTGTAACCCAAAAAAGCTTTTAGGGAACGTACACACTCATGGAAATTTATCCAATGGGGTTTTTTGTGCCTAATTCATTTGTTCAACCAATAAAAAAAGGATGTGGCCCCTAGACTAATGTGGAAACACATTTTTCTGAGGAACATGTTCCATCCACACTCAATAAACCTGTAATACACTAAAACTCAACATACCCTAATTTTTGCAAATTTTTTCTAAGTACCAAAAATTTTCTTTCTCCATACAAATTTTTATGATAAAAAAGAACAAATGTAAATTAAATTTGGCCGTCAAAATCAACTAAGTAGAATTTACCAACCTTTTCAAATTTTATCAAGTAAACTCCATTGAACCCATATGACATTGTTTATGCTTGCAGTGACCTGAGCCAAGTGTTTTGACCTTTTCAATATCTCCAATGGAATTCTAACTCACTATCCGAGCATGCAGTGACTCTGTATCAACCTTAGAGACACATGTTACACACTGAAACACCTTTTGCACACATAATTGATCATTATTGATCTTTTTTGTCTTCTAAATCTTCCTGAATTAGGTCTCCTAAGATTGTCATGAAGACTTAATGACAGACTTATCATGCACCTGTAAATAGCCCTGAATATAACCATAGGAAGCCTATGCACACTATATTGAGAGGCCATACAACCCACATTGTGCTTGTTTGACCATGCGTATGATCACTATGAGTTCCACCTATCACTGAGAACTTGTCTTTCATGACTCAAGCACCTACTCACTATGACTAAGATCTTGTTAAACACTTCTTTGGGACCACCTTGTGAGCCTGACACTTCACCAATCAACCTTCATGCTTCTTGAATTATTCACCACTCACTCTCCACTACTCACCCTTTTTTCCATCAATGTCACTTGACATCAATGAAAAAACTAATGACCATGACAAAAATCACAAAAACTCCCCCTTTTTCATTCATGGAAACAAACTCAGAAACTTGATGGAATTTTTTTTTTCAAACTAGTTTCTAACTATTCTGATTGCACTTTCTCCCCATCACCACCATGACAAAGGGAAAAATACACAACACCATGACCAATATGCAAATAAGTATTTACAAAGCATAATTTAACCTCAAGGATCTCCCCCAAGGATTATCATTACTGTTCTGCCACCTGTGACTTTACTAGATGCATGAAAGTATTGAATATTTTTAGTAATTAGATTCATAGATCCATCTAAAACATTTCAATACACCATGTTTTACTTGACATTTTGCATCGTCACTCTTTTTCTTGAATTGATTAATGAACTCCCCTTGATCTTGCACCACCTCTATCTACCTAATTTTCTTGATTTTCCTTATTTGAGAATACCATGATGCTTTTCCTCTACCATCTTATTAGGAAAACCATAATTTTCCATATCACTCTTCTTGACATGATTCTAATCTTTGTATTCTACAATTTCCTCTTACTGCTGCAAACTTTACTTTTACCCATCATGATATTACCACACTCTGAGCTCTTATCACTCTTGTATATCCATATTTCAATTTTTAATTTTTCTTGCATCTCATTGTAATGATGCATTCTTCATTTTCATGGACTCTTCTTATGTTCACTTCCCATATTCTATTGACAGTGTGTCTTTGTGAAAAATTTAGTTTGAGTATCTATATCTCCTTCTACTCTTTATACTTGAAAGTTTCCTGAAGGATCTGATGCACTTAATTACCCTTTGAGGATTAATATATGAAATCAAAATTCAAGAACAATGAAAATTTCAAAATTATTGAAACAAATGATAAGCAACAAATGACCTTGCATAATTTCTAAGATACTTATCTTCTACGAAGAATATTAACATCCAACTTTTGGTCATCCTCTATAATGTTCATAACTTTAAAATAATATTTTTACTAATGATCATCAAGATTCAAACTCCCTTTGACAGTAGCACTTTCATCTTTACTCCAAACGTATGGATGATACAAAGCTTTCCTTCATATTTAATATCCAACCGAGATTGGATTGAGAACTGTTGAATCTTTCTCAACTTACTTATGGACAAATCATCACTTGAAAACATGATAGAGGAACCAATCAAGAACCACTGGAACCAACCAACATCCTTGACCCTATTATTCATCATGAGGAACTCATGACTAGTAGAAAAATACAGAACAACTTATGCTTCCTTCAGTTTGTGTATACCTTCTAAAATCGTAGAGAAGGAATATTATCATGTCATTTTGCTTCAGAATAAAAGAAGGTCATCAAAGTAGTATGATGACTCAGTTTTATTTTTTATCGTCCTTGTTCTCTTATCAGTTTCCTTGGATGCAGCTCTTGGTCTGACAGCCACATCACATGAACTCTCACACTTTGATTGTATTCGTCAAAAACAAGCATGCTGCATATTCTCTAATACTTCTTAAGGAAGCAGTTATTCATTATGTGCACTCAACTTGTCTTCCTTATTCTTTCCTTTATCATCATTTATTTTCATCTTAACATTCATTTATTTTTGCATTTCTAGTTCATTTACCCATGTTAATTTGTTGTCCTTATGCTTCTTTGACTCCTAATTTTGCTTCCTTGATCTTGTATATCCATTTTATTTTATTCTTTCTAGTGTCTTTCTCAACCATGGCTGACGTGGTTTCAATCCTAGAGTTATTATCTTAATACATTCAACTTATACCCATATCCAGGTGATTCATAATAGTTTCTAGAAAAATTCCCTTTCACATGACAGTTGTAGCATACAACCTAATATTTACCTCTTGAGTCCTCTTCTTCCAAAAATTGAGTTAAAGGTTCTTCTAGGAACTACTTGCCTATGTTTCATTTTTTTATAGTTTAAACACACTCTATTATTCTCATACTTAGTTCTAAAATATCTCCATGGGTGCTCTTTGTCAAATTTCTTCATGCAGTCTCTAGCTCTATGTGTAAAACCATTGCATGAAAAGTAATATCCATTAAGAGTTATGTCATACCTAGATGTATTTGGTTGTATGCGTTACTTAGCCTTCTTGTGCTTTTCTCCTTGGTCATATTCTTGTCTGTTTGCATGCTAGGACTAGTTTTGTTATCCTCCTTCATCTATGAACATATTTGACAACATACATGGCTTGATTCATCCCTCAATTCATTTTTCCTTGTATGATCTATTTCTTCCTTTAAGGTCTTCAATTATTCACTGAGTCTCTCACATTCTTCAGCCTTATATTTTATAGTAGCTTGACATTATTCATGAATATTCTCATGAATCAAATCACACTGATCTACTTCAATTTTAAGAACCAGACCCAATTTATCAATGCTTGAGATTTTCTTTATTATCACCAATTCATCCTTAGCTTGTTCTAGCCCATCCTTTATGTTTTTACATTCTTCTTCAAGTTTTACATAGGATTTTTCTTTAACATTTATACCTTTTGACAACTTACAAACCACTTCTACCACCTCCTTGAGTTATTTAAGATGATTTGAATCATTGAGTTGAATTTCATTCTTTAATTAGGGCTTGAGAAATCTCAAACTTCTTCTTCACCAATGTATCAACTTGACCACCCATGATTGTGCCTTAAGGACCATCTCTTAAGAATTTAAAATTTTACAAATAGAACCTTCTCTAATACCAATTATTAGGAATTTCAGGCACTGAGAGGGGGGGTGAATCAGTCTTGATTAAAACATATCAATCAATTTGAACTTTTATTCTTGTTAATGTTAAACTATAATAATTATCACAAGAATACATTATCAAACATGAGAGATATAAATAGAAATAAACACATATACACATGAGGAGACCAATTTTAATGTGGGAAAACTATTTGGGACAAAACCCCAATGAAACAAGAGAACTAATATGGACAGCTATCTTGTAATGTCAAAATGATTTCACGATTGAGACACAACTCAATGTAGATCTACAACTCCAATAATTTAATTGATCCACTACTCAATCTTTGACAAGCTACAAGTTGTCTAGAAGCTACAACTCCCAAATCTGGTACAACAACAACTGACCTTTAGTAAGATTCAACCTACAAGGAGGCATCAACCCCATGGAATTTAATCAACCACTACTGATCTTATGTAAGACACTAATTTCAAGGAGGTTGCAACCTCCTAATATGCTAAGCTAAAACCTATACTTTTTACAAACTTGATTGATCGCTTACTTGTGTTGTCATGTACAAATGATCATAATCACTTCTTCATTTCACTTGGCTTCTCCTCTCTATTATTGATTTGTCATGGTTTCTATTAATTGAGGCTCTTATCTCTTTTATCAATAGATCATCATCTAGAAATGATGTATCCTTCCATTCTTTATAACAATACAAGTATGACTAGACCTTTTTCTCATTCATTCAATTTTCAAGTCTTCGTTTCATCTCTCTCCTTGTATCTTTTTAATTTTCTCTTCAGGAATTCACTAGGCTTGATGAGTACCCCTATCTTTTTAAAGGTGATTTTGAAAGTATCCACGGGTTTATCATAACATAAATTATAAATGAATAGAAGGTCACTAAGCTGTAGGCCAACTGACTTCCATTCAAAACTAATCAAGAAATATTTACTAGATGATTGCTAACTCCCGTGTATTATTAGACATTCCCCTATCAAATTTATTCTTAAGCCAATATAGTTATTAAACAAGAACACCCGGACAAGGTGTTGGATCTGAAAATATGTCTCTAGGTGCCACGGAGTCTGAGAAATCACCTGTCAAAGATATAGCGTGTTATGGTCTCAGGGATCTTAAGGGACTACTTACCCTGAAAGAAAAAGATGAACTGAGGGCAGATTTGACCAATCCACAAGCAAACAGAGTTGAAACTCCCATAGATTCTGTCTATTACCATTACAGAACCACAAGAAGATTTTTGCATATTTGACCAAAAAAAGGCATTTCGAGCTATCAAAAGTCAATAATGGCTACACTGAATGTCTACAAAGCTTCCATAGAATTCTCTAAGCACTTCAAACTAGAATGAGATAGAGCTTGAAATCATCTCCTATGGCCGTCATCCATCGAAATTTTTTGATAGAGTTTAATTAGCTCAAACAAAGGTCAAATAATGATGAAAATAAGTTATGGTTTTCTCCTTTTCCAACCTAAATTTCATCGAGTTAGCTCAGCTCAACCTCGGGTTAAAGTGCACATGTGTCAGCTGCATAAAAAAACCCTAACCAGAGCTAGTTAGTCTCGTATGAAGAGCCACCAACAATTTACAAAGGGTCAATGCAACGTGAGGAGGGGAACATACTTTACACCCCATCATTATTGTTGATTAAGAATCAAATGGAGTATATGTATGTTGATGATTAATCAATGGGACCCCATAATTATTCTGAATGATTAAAGTCCACAATATACTTCTTATCTACTCTGCTAAGATTCTAATCAACAGAGTTATTTTGACTACATGCAAAGGGAAAGGTCAAAGTATATAGTCAAAGATGTGCAAGTCTAAGGTCATGAAACCTCACACATCAATTTGCAAAAAGGGGTAAGACTCATATCATATGACATCAAAAAGGGGCTGCAATTTTTCTAGGTCAATTTAAGGTATGCGAGTTCATGATCCTCTGTGACCTTTGGGTCAAAAGTGACTCCTCCCCATTACACAACAGGTGGTCCCCACTTTGGTGTGACCTTTTACTTTGCTAAGTTTTGAAAACAAAAGCATTATTTTATTACACGAGTATCTTTTAAAGTGACCACAAGAAGACATAGTTCTGGATGTCAGCATCAGTGCCAAAACGTGCTCCCCATCAAGATGGATAACATGGGTAGAATACCCTTTCCAACTATTGCAAGTAAAGGAATTATTTTTGGGGAACTCACACAGGAAAATAAATTTGTTGCATGTGCATCTAAGGGGCAAAATTAAAGAATGCTAAAATTATAATTACAAAACGATCAAATTGCAAGCCTGTCACATTCAAGTAGTCTTGAAGACCAAAATGGGTTGCATGCACATTGGAGGAGACATTTAGCACAATTTTGTAATGGGCCTATAATTAGCCAAATTATTCACACCAAATTTGTTAAAAATAGAACAGTCAACTATAGTTTGATTGGGATCCCAAAAATTTTTGTAGATGAAGGCTATTCATGAAACTTATTGTATTGTAGCGATGGGGTCTTTTATTCCTTTATTTATCTCATGATAACTGGATAAAACATAAGGATGCATGGGCAAATACAATTTTTAGCCTATTTTTAGGATGGGATGGGTGAATACATTTGGTTCCTCATGGTGTGTCCATTACAACAGCACAAGGGACCCACAATTTTTGGACACATGAGTGCTAAAGCAGACCTTTTTCTAGTTTTCCCTTTGTACCATGAGAACTTTATTTATGACTTCCCAATTATTTGTAGTGTTTTGTATATCTTATTATTTCTGGAAAGAATCTCAAATTCCCTGATTAATCATCTTACCTTGCTGTAGAAACCTCTTCAGTAATTTCTGCTAGTGAATATCCTAGTGTGCATGTTTCCATTGTTTTATTGTTTTGACCCTGCATTAACCTCAACACGCCATAGTGGTTTGCCTTAATATATCTAACCGAAAACTATTTGTTTGTGCATTCAAACCATCTAGCATTCTCAAATTGATTGTGTGTGTACTCAGTCAAATCCCTCAACAAGTTTGGTGTATCACCTTCTCAGTTTTCAATTCATTTAACTAGTCATCTAGAATTATGCCTCAAAACTTCCTAATAACTTCAGTTTAGGATACCGATAAAAAAGGGACCGACATTGATACCAGAGACTCACCTCAACAATAGGTATGACCCAATCTTACCTTGAGGTGTTCTCCATTGTAATCTATGAAAGATGAGAGATCCACACAGGAAGCTTACTTGACCATACATCTATCATTGATCATTTCTCTGAAAAGGTGCACATTATGAGATGACTAACATATTTTTGGACACGCCCGGTGGGATAAGATATTTTGAGCTACACTTCACCTACTATATGCATGTTATGGAGAATTGAATATCTGAAGCAGACATTCATTTGACAACTCCATGACAATATAATTTCCATGATCAGTACATCTATTTTTCAATAGGTATTGCATCAATTTTTCAACTGTTGTGTGTATCAGGTATTGCTCATAGAATCTGGGATCAGATTTAGTTAAAAATTCCATTATCAACTGTGTCTATGTGAGCAAGATAACTTGTTTTTCATAATTTCGATATTTTAGTGAGGTCTAATGAAGTGTACGAACCCTCATTTTCAGTAAATGTATTATCAGCCTAAGTGTGACCAACCCTTTGCAGTTATTTTTTCCTTCAGTATTAGTTATGGAGTGGAACCTCTACCAGAAGTGAATATCCTTATGGACCCAAACCTTGGACAAGTCAGTATGGATGTATCCATGATGATGAGGTTCATTTACAAATGTTCCCTCTGGTCAAGAGTTAACTGCAGAGGTTTAGTGCATGATCAGTGAAAGGTTTTGAATGAGTGTGCTTCAAATCAAGCTTAATGAACTTAAGGCATAGAGCATTTTTAGCTGTCAAGGAACTATATGATCGAAGTCATTGATTGCTCAAGTGATTTGATGAGGTCCATTGAGGTTCGTCAAAATGAGGAGTCGTGCCTATGGAACATTCCCCAAGAGTTGTCAGCTAAAGTAATGCCCATGTCATCAATGTTGTGTGAGAGATATGTTAGGATGTTGTAATTTGTTATCTTGAATGTCTGTGACCCTACAATCAATTGTTGAACCCAAAATAAAGTGTCCAATTTTTTGCATTTAGATAGATGTCCTAAAAACATTTAGTCTATACCCCATGTGCCCTTGTTCAAAATTTAGTCTAGTTAAGGATATGAAGGTTAGTCCCAGATCCTTCTCCTGATTACGCACAAAGAGATACTTCATAGTCCAGGTAAAAGAGAGAATGTCATAAATATCATTCAGAGTGTGTAGTATGTTATACTAAAGAAAAGTAACATATTGGATGTTGTTTACAGAGCAAAGAGCAAGGGGATTTCTAAATTTGCTAGTGTCGATCATATTCCAGAGTTAGATGAAGTAACCTATTCAAAAAGTATAATCTCATGACTATCAACAGATATAAAGTAGATTAAAGATGATCATCAATCTTTGTATTCTGAGAATAATGTGTCATGAGGGCACCAAAATCCTGTAAACTACTGAAGGTTCATAGTAGTTGATAGAATTCCCTAAAGAGTCAAGTCTGAACCATATCACTAGTTTGTGAAGATAACATCAATTGATGCTAAGGGACGAGCATCATGTTTGTAGCTTATCATGATTTTGATGGATTAGATGACAGAAAAGAGAAGAGTATCAGTTTCAGAATCGATGCTATGATCAAGTAATTGAGTGTGATGATACCCTTATTATGCTGCATGCATGGAGATAGTTGCATCTGATTAGGGACTTCCAGTGGTTCAGCAAGGACTATCAAGATGTGTAACTTCAAGTATTCGTGAGACTAGAAATGGTGTCATTGAAGAGGAAAATGAATGTTCAGTGAATGTGCATGGAAACCTATGAGATAAAATGGAGAGAATCTGAAAGATGTTGCTAAAGGTGATCAGTGTATGGTAGTCATGGATCAATAGACCACAGAAGAAGATAAATGCAACTATGTGTATGAGAGTTTCTAGCTGAAAATCTATTTGCAAATCATTGTAAAGAAGTGATGAACACCTATCATCTTATAATCCAAGGAGGTGAAGTATTCCTAGATGAAGGATATTTCTGAATTAGGGACTGAGAATGATGTGATGGACTAGACGATTGATGAGACCATGTAGGTTTTGTGCAAACATGTCAAAGCTAGGAAAATATGCAACTTTAGACCTATCAAGAGGTAAAACAACTTTCAAACCATCTTCAGAAATGAGCACATGGAAATCGAAAGTGGAGGTTCATGTTTCATGTAAAAACAAGAGAATAGGTGTACCATCGCATTGATAGAGGCCATGTCCTATCTTGTATCTATGAATGAATTTCACACAAATGGGTCATACAGATAATAGCCTAGAGTTCATGCTTAGCTATCAGAGCCTAAACAATGAGCATGTCACGATTCTTCAACTAATGGTACAATTCCAAATCCCCTCAGAAAATTTTGCAGGATCAACATTGATCATAATTTTTACTTCATGTTTTGGGAAATTTTTGGATACAAGGATTGTCAATAGTACACATCTCATTTTCTATTTTTTCATGTTACTTGTTTTGAAATGATGAATTCACTCTACCTCGTTATTGATAGAAGTGACATCCAATATACTCATGTAATGTGTAAGGATCATAAGATCATGCTAATGGATTACTTGATGAATTACCAAATAAATCGAGTTAAAGGTGGACATGTCTCTACTATGAGAAACTAGACATATATGAAATTGTCAAAAGTTGCACATATTTTTAAATACAAGATATGTCAAGCTTTTTCAAGGATACAAGTGGCAAAGTTTTTCATAATATGGTACAAATACAATTAAATATTTTGAAAGGTTATAGAGAGTTTGAATGGTATTGAAGAAAGCAAAGTAAAGGAATCTCTAGTTTCATTCTGAAGGAGAGCTAAATAACCACGGGGGATTCACTTAGTAAAAGTATGGTATAGCACCTGCGTTCTAAGGGTATTAAAGAATACCCTTAATTATAGTTTTCACCTCTAATTATTCAATTGATAATAACCCTTCTTCTTATATTATTAGAATGAAAATACCCCCTATTTTTTCCATGTACCTTACTACCCATTTTTCCATGACAATTTTATTTACCCCTTTTTATTTCTACCCTAATATATTAAACAGAAAATATATCATATTTCTCACTCAATTTTTTTTAATATGCATTTTCTCTTGAAAGATAGTTTGAAGCCATTCAAGACCTATTACAAGTTACCTTATAAATTTTAAGCTTTAAGCATTTATCAATAGTTCTTCAAATAATTAAGATGGTGAAATAATATCACTTGTGTTGAAAAGCATATTCAATCCTAGTTTTCTACCATCTTATTATTTCTTTGTTAAAAATATCCTAATTGATATTTCTTTATTAAAAAGAGATTATAATTTAATTTTATGACCACACTCCTTAAATTGCAATTTTAAGGTATTTAGTTTTAAAAACTAGGGTTCAAATGTTTTAGTTTTATATTAAAATTAAACCTCCCTTTCCTTTGGCCCACCTCTCTAACCTACCCCCAATACCTGATTCAAAATATTAATAAATTAAACCCTTTCACCCCCTCATGTCTACCGGTATATTGAGTTTACTTTTATTAATTTTAATTACCTCAATATGAACTCACGTGCTAAGATATTGCCTAGCTAATGAACCCCCCATGATCAGATCTTGTATGAGATTGTGAAGTTTTAAAAAATGATATGTAGTATTTCCAACGCATTGTCTAGAGTCACATCTAATATTTTCATCATAATTGCAAAATTTATGACGATATGGGTCTAAATTAAGCTAAGGAGGAAGCGTAATAATATTACTCTCACCAAATTGTGGTAGTAAAATGTGTGGAGCGATAGTCAATTTTGTGTATGTTCACTTAGGTGGTTTCCATTGAATTTATTTAGTATTGGATACAATGTTGATAATGATTTTATCTTCACTAGGTTTTTCTGATGGGTTGAAATTTGATTTACTTTGAAAATGTGTAGAAATGAAAGCTTGTTCCTGATACTTAAGTTGTGCTATAGATAAGAGCTTAGTTTTTCGTAGCTTAAGAGTGTGGCATATTTGATCGGATGATGAATATGTATGAAAGAGAATACTCTCCTAGAGAGGTAGCGATAGACTTTGAATGAATAAATATTGAAGCTCATATTCCACAAGCACATTAGACATATTATCTACGTTATTTTTGTATCGTAAGACATATTCCGCTAGATGTTCATTAGATCCTTGTCTAAGTTGTCTGAGTTGAGGATATGAGATCTTAGATGTGATATTCATAGAGATATGAGTTAAGAAAGAATCAAAAAGATGCATAAAATATGTTACCAAGTGGATAGGTAGCTAATAGAACCACCAATAGGAATTTGTTAAGGGGAAATGGTGGGTCTGTATGGAGTGTGAAGCAGTAAAGTGGAATCCAAAGATAGATCAGATGCACGAGAACTAGCTTGCTGCAATTGGTGGATTTTAACTTGAATGTATTGATAAAGGGAAGCTCAATTTAGAGTACCAGTGGAGGAAACATGTTGTGTTTGAGAAACAAGACGTGTAGTTAAATGGTTGGTGGGAGTAGGAATAAAATCAGGAAGGGAAGAAATAGGTGGAAGAGTGGAAGCAGGCGGATGAGTAGAAATGGAAATGGGGATAGCGACCCTAAAAGAAATAAGCTTTGTGAGATTGGTGGATTCCTCATGAGAACTAAATTAAATAAATTATAAATAGTTTGGACGCTCAACGATATGATCATTACGGTCTATAAGATGGGCTTCAGTGAAATCTCCATAAGAGTGAGCCAAAGTGATAAGAGGATAAGAGCCACAAAGAGATGGAGGATTCAAGCGTGGGGTTCACTGAAATTATTAAGAAAAATTTTCGAATAAATGAATAAAATACCAAATCTAAATATGTAACAGAGATGTAAAATAAATATGAAATGAAGTACATAAATTGATCTAAGAAAATTAATCTCAAAAATATGAAACCCTAGTTGCAAAGAAGGGATAAGATGTCTTATTTGATTTGTAATAAAATATGTAGTGTGCTAAGGTTACGACTAGATGAATAGAGCTCAAAAGAGTGTCACACAGAGCTTCATAAAATGTGTAACCAAAAGATTTGGCTGGAATGGGGTGCCTGGATAAGGGCAAGGGCCCCTTCTAGTGACACACACCTACTTTGGGTGCCTATGATTCTCAAACCCTTAGGAAACCTCCTTTGTAGGGTTGCAATATGTTTTCTTTCCTTTTCTTCTTGTCACTAGTATGTCATACAATGATCACTGATGTCACTAAGAACCTACAATAAATAATCACATGTAAAACCCTCAAAAGCACATCAAATCCTAAAAGGAAAATAAATCAAATTAGGGGTCATACTCTTCTCAACTGTCAAATAAGTGAACTTACGACTAAGCGTTGCACTAAATTTCACACCCAATGTAGTTATAGGTGTGTGTGTGTGTGGAATCACGCCCTAGGCAGCTCTTTTACATATCACACTTGATAGGAAGAAATTAGCTAGATGTAGAAAATTTAGATAGATGTGTACATGCAATAGAATAGAATTTCACTCATGTGAAGTGTATGCAGAAGAATGCACTCCCTTTACCTAGTGTGAATGATAGATGGATTCTTGAATGCTCTTAATAATGGCCTTTAGATGCAACCTTCGGTGGTGATAACTAATGTTTAGTGCTATTTCCTTTATTATGATCACATAACTTTATATTTATATGATTCTCTTTCTTGAATTTCGTAATTAACCCCAAAAAGTACAACTACAAAAAATATTCTCAAACAGCTATAATGGACCTAAAAGATGTTTAAAAAGTACAAATAGGTCATGGGCACCCAGAGGAGATGAGGGTACTTGGCTCTAGCATCTTGGATGGGTGTTGGTGTCTAGGATGAGAAATGTCGAGATATGAAAAGAGCGACTTAGCTAGAAATAGTGTAAGACCAAAAGTGGTAATAGAAATAAATTAAATACGGCCAAAGACATGGGTCGATTAGTACTTTTGTTACTTAGGAATCATATGAATAGTATTATACAATCAGGAATAGATAATTACCAGAAGTGCATGATTTTTTTACTACAATTATTTTGTAAATTGAATGTCCTTCAAATGAACACTCCCAATGCTCCCTACAACACCACCATCTTGTCCCCTATTAGGAGATCCTCTATGTGGACCCTATGATCAATGTCCCCCACTCCCAACACTACTCAAAGGTGTAAAATTACTTTATGCTAAGTACACATCATAACAAGACTCATCTGTTAGCCTCCATCGCATTATTTCCTCATAATACCATAGCTCATCACATAGAGACTAGTAGTTCTCCATACTCACACCACCTGGTGGCCCCATATTTCCATTTTCCTGATCCTAAGCCTGAGCCTGAGCCACCCATAGCTCAACACCTAATATTTAATGAGAAGTAACCCTAAGGATTTTTTGCAAGACCTCTTGGTGCTTTCGATACTAGTACCCATCCATGATAGCCTTTTCCAACTCTCCCTATATAATGGAAAGTTATTGACTGAAACCATTAATCTCTCTAACCAATGTGTTCCACTTTGTTGTTAGAATAACTTGATCAGGTAACAGTGCGGCGTTCTTGGCCTCTAAACACTCCACAGTAGCCTCTAATACTTCCTTGTCCTCACCCTAGCAATCATCCTCACCTCTTCTACCCTCATCCTCACTATCTACCTCCTAAGGTGTAACCTAGAACAATGAGGATGAGGATGATATTTGATCTCAAAATCTATAGATTTTTTACTCCAGTGAGAATGGAAAAATTCTTCATCATCACTACTATCATAATCAGAAGACTTTAAATCATGAGAAATAGGAGGAGTTGGAGGAACATGATGTTCCGCTATGAAGCGAAGCTCATATCACATATGGATCATTCGACAAATCATAATTCAGAATCATGACATCTATAAGTAGGGGCCACCTAAGGAACATCCTAGGGACTGGATGGAGAAGTGGAATTCGAAGATGAATCATCAAAATTAACACCTCCCAGTACCTTGGTCATCAACCGTAAACCTATGTGATCCTGTTGATAGGGTATCAACCTCATCCTCCTAACCCTTCACGCCATCAGGATACCCTACAAATATACAAGGTCTGGATTTTTTTTCTAAATCCTTGCATCTCTTTTTCAAAACCGTGAGAACTTCCCATAGTAATTCCCTCAGCCATGTCCAGGACAATCTGATCGTAAGCTCGACATCAATTTTACGTAAGAACCCCACATAGGATACCAAAGGTTTTCATCCCTATTATTTCCTTGTTTGGAACATGATTTTGAATGTAACAAGAAAATTTAACATATTCGGCCTAATATTGCAAAGGAAGGGATTTAGAGTGAACCATATAACTAGCCATCTCCTTAACCATTTAATGTCTACTAACATTCCTGTCAACATCCATGAAAATTGACCTCCAATAGAGTCATGTAACGCATAACTATATGCTACAATGTAGTCCCTTTAGAGGCATGGAAATATTTGAACCTATTTATCAAATATTCACCTCCATAGAGTGGTCCATATGAAGAACCCACATGATTAGATATTTCCACCTCGTCTACCTCATCACCATAAAGATCCTTGAAGTCCTCAAAACTTGATTCGAAAACTCTCAACCTTTTCAATAGAAATATATCTACTCCATTTGTATAAGGTGTCTCAAAATCTTATCAATGAAGTCCTATAGTAGTATAAATATCATCTATTACAATCAGTAACCAAGATGTGAAAGGGACTTTTTCACATGCTCTACAACAAAGAAAGTCCAAATCAAGACCCCAGTATCTATCAGGATACATCCTATAATGCAAAAATTTCTCGTTGGCCCATATCTTCTTGAGGATGCATACCCATGATCCGACAAGGATGCCCTTAGAAAATTTAGAATAACGTTGGATAACATATCTCGTATGGTCAATTTGTCCCTCGCATACATCCACAACATAAAAAATATGACCAGAATATCACTTAGTTTCTAATCCTATCAAATTGCAACATAAGTAAGGAGGCATATCTAATATCCAC
This sequence comes from Taxus chinensis, assembly GCA_019776745.2. Taxonomy (NCBI): domain Eukaryota; kingdom Viridiplantae; phylum Streptophyta; class Pinopsida; order Cupressales; family Taxaceae; genus Taxus; species Taxus chinensis. The sequence goes on along the minus strand of CM034157.1, from coordinate 160,635,743 downwards.
TTAGGTTTCAGTGATTCATTGTACAATTCTGATGGATGATCCACCTTTCCCTCATCAACCATACAAGCAATTTTAATCTCAAATAGCCGATTGATTCCTACGATTAGGAAAACATGCCCTAAACATTCCTAAAAAACATAAAAATTAAATAAAATAAATAAAACACAAAAACATAAAAATATCTGGTCCTACCTCTCCTAGTATGGGCCTCTAAATATCTCCTAGATCCTTTGGCAATCTCCATTTTCCTCTTTTCTCTTAAAAAATCTTTCAACACTAGAGCTATTGATACTCTCAAAATCATGTAGTAATAATGAAATCTCACTTAGTAATTTTCAACTATTTATAGAGATGCAATTTTACCTACCTAGGATATCACTGACGCATCCTGTAATTGTTGATGATTTCATTAAATCATCAGTTATTCACACAGTTCAAATTATCTTAACACAATGTTTAAGCATTCAAGTCATTTTAAATTAATGATTAAGCCATCATTTTCATCATTCCTTGCCACAATTTATACATTTGCATTTCACTTTCCTCATTTTTAGGCTCTCAGGCCCCTTATAAAATCAACAACAACCAATAAATCAAATTCTTTCCTCAATCGCAACAGCCAAATCAATCAAACCATTACCCTTACCAAAATCCACCTCATATTTCTTCTAGCCTTAGCACCAATAAGTCATACATCTATAGGACACAAACCCATTGGTTAAACCCATATCACTTGACTTCCTCGGTCTTAAAATCCCACCTTTGTGGAAATATCATCATGGATTATCATATCTAGCCAAGGATTTTCTCTCCTACCCTTTCATCCTATGATTCATACATCTATGGGTTGCGAACCCTTTGGTTCCCCAATCATTTGACTCCATGGTAGCGTAAAGCCAACTTTGGGGAAATCATTTTTCTATGCCTAGTCTTGGGGCACTTCAAAGTGAAACAAAAACATCATATAAATCTATCGCATTCAAAAAACTCTTTCAAAATGGTGATTATTGCACTTTGTCGCAATCACCCCTAGTTTGAGGTGGGACCACATATCCATTCAAGAACAATTCAAATGATCTCCCTCATTTCTATCCAGCACTTTGTTCCATCACAAACCACTTGAAAAAAGGGGGAAAAGGTAGACATCGAGTTTTCGTCACCTTATGATAACCCACCCACACCCTGTACAAACACAATTAAAATATTAAACCTATCAGTTTTAATATAAACTTAAGTTACTTCCCTCAACCTTGTAAAACCACATTTTTACCCCTCGTAAACCTTATTTACCTTCCCTTACTTACCTTAGCCTCCTAACCACTTGTAACCCATCCTAACCCATTTTATCATAACCATCTAACTCCTTTAACTCCTCTTAACCTCTTCCCTAACCATTTCCCCTCATCCCCATACCCAAAACCATCATTTTGGAAGTGGTTAAAACCACTTCCGATTGGGTTTCTCCACATTTTCCCATATTGTTGGTGACTTTAAGAAATCATGCCAGCGATTATAAATAAAATCTTAAAACACTTGCTTTGGGGATCTTCAAATTCTTGTGTATTGAAGATCTTTGTAACTTTAGGAATATTTAAGCACTACAACAAAGTTCTTATGCTCTAGAAATCCATAACACATTGTTTCATGTATCTAGGCATCTCCAATACCCTTGGCACACCACTAGAAATTCAACAAGACACCACCAAGAAGTCAACAAGTTTCATGTAAGTATTTACAACCATATCAGTTCCATTTTCACATCAACTGTAAGATCACATCCATCTATTCTTGTTTCCATTTCATTTTCACATAAAAAATAAGGTCAAATCAAGAATTTTAGTCTATGATTTTCTTTAATTTAGCATTTTTTCAAACATCAATTTTTTCATATAAATATCCTACAATCCCTCTAATCGATAGTGATTATCAGAAATCACCTACGATTTCTATGAATCACCTATAATTACTATCAATATAGTCACTTTTATTGGTCATTCTATTTTATCATCTTTTATTTATCCATCTAGAATTAATCCACCTATTTTCAAGATGTGTCTTCTATAGATGATTCTTCCAGGTAAATCCCATCCAATCACAAGGATTTGCGATCTTCCAACCATCTAGCAACCATTCCTATGGGAGAAGTTCGATATCCTCCATGATATGACCTTATGTGCCATTGCATTTGAACCAACCTTTGAGGATATTTAAGAGAATTTAGAGATCTTTAACGAAATTCTATAAGTAACCAAAGAGTACTTGTAAAATTACTTCAAAGACTTCCAGCTCACCACAGCCCTAGCCTGGACCACCTACGAAGCTAAACAAGACCTCCCTATCCATCTTGAATTTTATGTTTTTTGTAATATATCATTTCTATTATCATTATCAAATCAAATTAATTGTATCAACAAGTCAACACCCTTCAAGGAAGTCCCTTTGAATTCCTCGGATCATCCTTTGTCAAGAAACTTGTTATCCTATCTATCTAATATATATATATATATATATATATATATATATATATATATATATATATATATATATATATATATTAGCTACCTTTTCTTGCATGCCCTTTCACTTAGAGAAAGGAGGAGTAATTTTACATTGTCCACCTTCCATCATCTTGACATTACAAATTTCAGCATAGGTATCAGTAAACCCTGCTCAATTTTTAGTTTTATATACATTCTACCTTTGATAAGACTAACTAAAAACTTCCTAATACAACATTTTCCAAGAATTGTTCCTTTATTTTGCTTTGGTGGTACCTTTGAGACTAAAAATATTTGTGGAAATTTCATTTAGAATTTTAACATTGTGCATTCATTTATTTTTTCTATGTTTCTCCAATACGGGAAAATCTTATAATTTTTATGTGCTTGAAATTTGTAATATGCACAAAATAATTCTTACTCTTTCTTTGAAGGAAAATTAAATTTTAATGTGATTTTGTTTGTTGTAAAGGTAACATAGTACCCCTTATCTCTAAGTTAAGTATCCCATCCTCCTTTTCCAATAACTAGTGTAGTATGCTCTTTTTTATGCACCATATGGGTTTTTTAGGGAATTCCATTCTTGGTTTTTCCTCTTATATCCTCCATAGGAGGCTAGCAATGGAGGTAAATTCTACATAGGTGAATGTTGTAGAAAAGGAGGTTTCCAAGCCATATTATTTTGTAGATATTGTGGAGGCCAACTCAGGATAGGTTCTAGATATTTTGGTCTCCATTTTGTGTTTGATTACAATGATGGAAGATCCCAATGTATACTTGGTCAAGGATATGTGACGATTTCTATTTCTGGGATAATTGATGGTGATTTTTTGAACAATTACGTTTATATTTTGAATAATTTTTAGTAACGTTCTCTTTTAAGTCTATAAATTCTCTACAATATTGTTCTTCATGTGTAGTTTCCCTATAAACATTACATACTAGATTTTTTTCGTTTCTAGACATTATGTTGTAGAAATGGGAATTTTCAAAGTTATTTTCCCCATACCTTGCATACTTCAAAATATCATCCTCTCCGCATATCTATGTTTTGGTGTAATCATTCATGAGATTTTAGTTTCCCCTTTATTTTGCACACCATATACTTAGTTTTGGTTTATTTCCCTATTTCAATTCCTGCATTATTGCATCTAATTTTACTTATTTTTTTTTAATTTTCCACATCACTATTTCCATAGCCTTCAGTATTTTCCACTCTACTAATAGCTTAATTTCCTTTTATTTAGTATTAAATTTCATTGTCATAACTAAAAAACATATCTTATTACTGTCTTTCTAAAAAATAGGTTTCTTGACTTAGATCATAAAATTTGAAGCTAGTTTTGTTCATTATATTAGAAAAATACATATTTTATTACAAAATAGATTTTTCCTATTTTTATTTTATTTTTTGTAAATCTTGAATAGTCTCTCCCATTAACATATTTCTTTTGAATTCATGTATAATAGCTTCACACACTTCTTTGAGAGTCTTCTTGCTATGATTCCTCAAATAGATAAATTTCAATTCCCTAACACACATTTCTACTATGAGTTTACATTTTAGTCGTATAATCTGTTACTCCTTTTTTTCCCACCACAAGATGCAAGTTAATAATTATTACTCTTGATAAAAAAATCCATTATATGGTTACAAACTTGCATAGGGGTTAAGAGAATGGTCTATATTTCTTCCCATCCCAAGATGACTTCTTGTATGAAATTGCACATTATTATGATTCAAAGTAGTAGTCATAGTAACATTCAGTTTTGTACCTATGTGATTATAACTCACACCGGTACTTACACTATCTTTACTAGATTTGGGTTTTTCTTCCTCTTACTCTTGAAACACTGGAAAAATTACTTTATATTTTCGTCTCATAGAAATATTATCACTACACTCCCCACTCTTTTCTATTTCAACCAAACATGAGTATTCCCAATGGAAGTTTACACAATGATAGATCCATGTCCTTTGAAATCTCTTCCATGCTTATTTCCTTTCGAATTCTAGGTAATGTGATCTGTACTATGGACAATTGATTCAAAATTCTTATAAATGATTGTAAAATTATAATTTTATCCCAATCATTTAAGGAATACCAAGTATTAATTTCTCTATCTAACTCAAGGGACATATATTCCAGAAGATGGGTACTATAATCTTCTACTATACATTTTTTGATCTGGTCGTATTTCATCACTATGAGATGTTTCTTCTTTGTCTATGCAATACCTTGTCTTCCATGACGGGTTCTTCAAGTCCAACACTATCTACACCATTAACCTACCTCCAATCTTCTTCCTTTGTTTTCTTTTTGGGCTCCACAATAAGGGTCCACATGCCATTGCGCATGATTTCAATAACTATTTTTTTGTCATTTCATTTCTTTTTGAGCTTCTTTTCCTCCTTCCTTTGCCACTTTCCATACTATACTTCCACTTCAAAAATTTATTGTACCTTTCCTCTAATAATGCTTGAGCTTCCTCATCTATTGCATTTCTTAGATTCTCATTTCATTCTTTCCATTCTTCCTTTTCCTTCTCCATGATCTTTTTTAGACCTTCAAGCATCATCTTTGATTTTTTCCATTTCCTCTTCATCCCCTTCCTCAAGGAATACAACCCTTTTGTGCCTACCCAACTAACACATGTCAGGTGGAATTGACACCTTGGCCTTTTCCATAATTAACATCTTGACTAAATGAGGGATTTTCCTAAACAGTTTCTTCACAATCCAAAAATAAAATGAAATCATATTCCAAGAATTTTAGTTACATACCCATAAATAGTGATATGCATCCAATGTTTTATAGATTGGGTCAATGAAAGGTCTAATTTGTGCATTTTTTGATCTTTTCCTTTTTCCATTTGTATTCATTTATCTTTGTACCTAAAACAACAAAAATCTAGTTGAGATAACAAGGAGGCTAGTTGTTCAGAAAGATCCCACCATAATATCTCACAAATATTTTCATAGATGTGTTCCAACTTGATTCTTTCAATAGTAATTCATGTCACGGTCTATTCAACATCTGCAAAATGGTTCATATTCTCTAGCAACCACCTTTTTGCATCCCTTTGTCCAAGTAGTCATCATGACATTATTAAGTCCCGACATCATAATTTTTGTTAGCAGAGGTCTGTAGCTCACATCATCAAGACATACAATAGGTTGTAGTCTAGAATTAATTCATATTCTTCAAATTAGGAAATCGACAAATGGTATAATAGAGATCAAATACTATTGCAGGGAAACTACTTGAGGAGCACAATTCAAGAAAGTGAGTAAATAGAAGGGAATAGAAACAATAAATGGGAATGTGTACTCTTAAATCTTTACTCAAACATAGCTTAGAATGGAACTAAAGATTTAATATTACATCAAATCAAAATAAAGGATCAACCTTTTGCATGGTTCATGTACATAGTTTTATATAATATGATGAGATTGTTGAATTACTAGTCTCTTCTTCTTCCTTTCCTTGACGAAAGACGCTCTTCTCATTCTCTATCTCTTCCCAAAGAGCATTACATATTCTAAATTTTGTCTTATATAAATTAGGTGTATACATTACAATTACACAAATAAAAAATATATATTCATATAGGCTTTTCACCCCCTCTTCACTCAACACTACATCATTTCTCAATAAAAATAAACCTTTTAATTATCTTTTAGTGTTCAAGAAGGTAGTCTTTTTATGTGTAGAATGTAAGGGCGTATAGAGGATAAAAATAACCACTACGTGTATAGACATGTATAATCTGAATTACTTGACATTATTTCATAATTACATTAAATATATATTATAATAGTGATATACCAAACACAAATAAAATTTTCATTTAAGTCTGAAAATTAAAATAAATAGTGAATCCTTTAACAATCTCTTCGCCTGTCTTACAATTTGATGTTTAATGTTTTATCTACATGAATAAGTGGACGACATATTTCAACCGGAGTAGTTTTTAGTGGACTCTTGCAGATAACTGTGATGAGAAAAACTTCACGACCTTACTAAGATGTTTAATACACTTGAATATGATTTTGAAGAAAGTTTTATTGTTCCTCCAATTCAGCGACTACGCTTCTCTCGCAGAACAAAAGAATCCTCTTCTGCAAAACTTCCATTTCCAATTTACTTCTATTAATCATCTGTCACAAATAAACAACCATCATTAATACATGCGATATTTCTATGTTATGATTAATTTCAAAATTACAGCAGTGAACAGTACAAAAACTCGCCTGGAGATGAAAACTGTGACAGACTCCGTTCCGCAAAACAAATGAGGAATTATCGAGTACCTCCAACTCCTCTTCTTCTATTAACTCCAACAAGCTGGATAAGAGAAACGTAGCTGTGCAGGCATAGATTGTCACTAAAGCTTCCCAACTTCTCAAACCTGCACTGTTTACTGAAACGAAAGGAGGAGAGCACATCAATCCATCATCATGTGAATGTTTTCTACTCGCAGGTTTAAATTTTGGGTTGACAGTCGGTCTCTCACAATTTCGTTTAGCAAATAATAATCTATCACGTTGTCTCCCCAGCTTCTGGATTTCGTTTCGCAGTTCAGGAATGTATTTTAGAACTTTGCAAACGGTATTGGAGATGCTCAGTTTCCTCTGGAAATCCAAATTAATGAGAAGTGTATCAGTTATATGTTCCATATATTGGGACCCAAATTATGGACATTTGCATTGAAATGATTAGAATAAATACCTTGAGATTAGTGTTTGGAAGCAATTCTCGGAGTTCAGCGTAGAGCGCATTCAACTTCTTTCTCCTTTGCCGCTCGTTAGCATTGTGAGACAACTTCTTCATGCGCCATGGGTCAATGTCTGAATTACCCACTAACCCCTCGGGCTGCTGAGAATCCATCGGTGGAGACCTAATGTGCTGCTCATTGTTCAGCGTTTCAAATCCATTGATGAAACTGAACTCCATATCAAAAAGATTATCAAATACAGAATGCTGGCTTTCCACGTGAGACATTAAGTAAGGTTCCAAATTAGATATATGTTCAGAAGTACTATTCTCGAAAGAAGAAAACCAGAATGAAGGCAGTGTGCACATGATTAATTTGTGGTGATACACAGGGAAAGAACAGAAATGAAAAGAACTTGAGTGACCAGGATAAGCACAAAGAAAAGCCTTAAATGGATGGTCAACTTCGACGAAGTGGTGCAGATCCGATCAGCCTAACTGCCACCTAAGTTAGCAGCGCCTGACGTCAAATACATTTTTTTCCAAAATATGCTCAAAAAAAGCACGATCTATATTCCTGTTTGCATTCCCGTTCACACTGGTCCTTCTGCCATGTGAGCAGAGAAATTACAGATTTCAAAAACGTTCTCAATCATTTGAGCACGACAGTGGTTCTCCATGTGGTGGGAGGAAGGAAGGCACGCGCTCGCTGAAGTCCATACATAAGTTGTCTTGTGGGTAGTTGTTCATTGGCACATGTTTGTTTTTTATGCAACTACCACAAAGGTCGGTAGAAGAATATTGTGAATCGCATAAACATCAAGATTATAACATTGGAATTGTAAAGACAAAATCCCATGACATAAGAATTGAGTGTAAGGACAAGTTTCCATTTTTAGTTAAATAGATTTTATAGAAATTTATAAGCTGCTACGCATTATGATAAGACATTATGGTTGTGTTCCTAAAGCTGCTGAACCGTATATACTTTGATGCTCTTAGTGACTACTTGAAAGTAATTATTATGCAACATATGCGTAGCGAACAAAACACTATGGGAAGAATGTTAAAGCAACTTTGTAAATTAAATGTTTAAAAATTAGCAATTGTATGTGAAGTGTCCAATGGAAATGCTGAAAGGGATAAAGTGAAGAATTACAAATTGAGAAAGCAAAAAGAGGGAGAAGATGAGTGATTGAAAAGGGATTTGAGGGAGGGGAATAGTAGTCTATTCCATTATTTTGTCTATATTTGCAAAGGATGAAAGTAATAAATTACTCCACATAATAACATAGTGCTCCTACATATATGTTGCCCAATGCGTAATCATGCCTATAGCCAATCTTTGGAGCTTGATTCAAAAGCTTCAAATAATTTTAACCACAACAATACATAATTCATGGTAGAAATGTTTTCTATAAACCACTTATGAGACAACATTTTAAAACATGAAACAACTTATAAGCATTCAAATACACAAAATCGTGCCATAAATGAAATTTGATATCATTACATAACGTTGATATACGTAATAGATGAAGAGAACAGGAACCCTCCGTAACAAATACATTCTTGGTTTTACTTCCACAAATTTGTGGAGTAAAACTTAGCAACCTATTTTACAGGCTCTAACCAAAGATGCAAACCAGAAAATAAAATTCTTGTCAGTTTTGTTAGAATATTGCACATGATAGTTGATTTATGTAGGAGCAACATATAGTTGCCTTACTCAAATAGAAATTGTTGCTAGTATTGCCTCGACTACTAGATGAAAGAAACAAATTTCAAGCTTAAAAATAAGATCTGCCAATGGTAATTAAAAAAGTAAAACGTAACCATTAGACAAGAAATCAAACATGCAATGGTTTATTAGAACCAAATATCAGTTGATTTTGAAAGGATGAAAAATCACATGGCTCTTTCATGCCCTATTTCTGCTTAAAAGTTTAAAAAATGATTACTTGGTTCAACAATGTTGCTTTTTTTATTTGAATTCGGGAGAAGAAAAAGAAAATGCAAAAAAAAAGTTTTGGGTTCTAAACTAAAATAAATTTATTAGTCCATTCCAAAAAAAAAGTAATGGATATCAATCATCGAAATCCTTAACAAAACCAAACTTTACAGGTCCAAAAGAAATCATCAGTATTACAAAATGCTTCCAGACAACTGAAACGGACTGACACTGTTTCAAAGGTTTCTCGCTTATTTACAACCATGTTACATATATGTTCTATATACAATTAAACCCATTAATGCTAATATTTGATTGAAATAGGTTATCCCAAAGAAATGGCACCAAACGAATCATAAATACTTGGAATATTAAAAATTAATTTGCTCTCAACAAGAAAGAAAATTAGAAAACAATTATTCCAAATCATGTTATGAGAGCATTAAAGTTAGAATTGCTTCAAAATACATGATGAAAATAAACTTATAACATTTTGAATGATTAAATAATTGTTGAATGATTTTTTAATTTTTATTTCTAACATTAACAATCAAAATAATGTTGAATCTACATATTATTGTCTTATATATCTAACAAGCCTAACAAAAAAAATAAATATTATCAAATTGAAATCTGAAAAGACGATTAACACCAACCAAGTCTTATCGGGGCTTTCAAATGCTCATTACAAGGATGACAATAAAGACTCAGACCATCTTTCCACAAAGCAACCTCTGGACTCACCTTAGTGGGGTTTCAAGATAAGCTTGATTTCACTGCTCTGTCAAAATAATCTACTTGTTTCCAAAGAAACAATAAATGATCATACAATCAATACTGCATTCAAAATTACATTTTTATGCACTTAAATGTTTTGAGTAACTAATACAATTCCCATAACAATAGCCAAAGCTAAATACCAAACACAATTGCCAAGACAAACAACAAGCACTCCATACACAGTCCTATTAAGAAAAGTCTCAAGAGGATTCAACTTTGCTGGCTCAAGTTGTTCTGTTGCATGTGATGTATCTGATTGAAGTAAAAAATTATGGGAAAACAATTTCTACATTAAAATAGTGTGTAAACTAAAATAGGATGGAAAAATAAATGAAAAGGCAAGAGATACAAGTGTCAAGGTACCAGGTTACTTGACCAGATAAGCAAAGTTACATTACCTGGTATGTAAAGGGATGTGAAAAAGAGATATGTCAAGGCACTGGTGGCTAGCTTGGTTTTGAAAACCATCCAAGAATAAAATGATACAAAAGGGGATTTCAAGCTTCTTTTTCCAACAAAAGAATGGCTCTAGAAATTGAGGTTTTTCGTTCTGCAACAAATGCCCGGCCAAAATTACAAAAAATACTACAGTTTAAAAAACAAACTAATTCTTTCTGACACACATCTAATTCTATATCTATGTATAATCATTCTATTTCTTTAGTAGTTACCATGAATACTCTATTGAGATGTACTTCTGTTCAATTAGTCTCTGCTGAAGCGGTCCACAATTTTTTTATGTTGTATATGTTATATTTGATGTAAAAAATGAAGGATGTCATCTTGTGCAACTAAAAGTGTGCAACAATTCAAATCCTAGTCCTATTGGAACATCGTTTCTTGCTTATAAACTCTTCATAATGAATGTGAATATGATATATCTTTGAACTTGTAGAAAGATGAATGATTTGCAATTTTTTTCAACATGTTTTATGCTTTTGGAAACATAGCCAAAAAACTACATATTCATAATAAAGATGATAATAAGAGGCCTCTAAAATATTATTTTTCTAATAAGGGCCTTGGAGATGTTGTGTACTTAAATTCAAAAATGTCATAAAAATAATACCAAAATATTGATTTACATTTCACCACTATTAATCTTTGTTCCATCATTTAAATTCCTAGTCAATATTGTTTGTTTCATGGAGGCATTGGTGCATTGGCAGAGGAAAAAAATTAATATTTCAAATAGGACAGTTCATAAATGGAAATCACTCATTCCATTAAGCACTTGTATGCTAACAATACTTAAAAATTTGATTAATGTAGTAATGACATGAACTGGAGACAACTCTAGATAGCCTTGTTTATTAGGCTTTACATAAATAATTTGTGAATCTGGAATTGCCTATGGAGAAAAGAAAATGTATTATTACAGAGAGCATGTTTACTTCTAAGTAAGCAAGAGGGTAATTACCTTCATTTATAGTAAGCACTTGTCCTACCCTACTATATATAAATATCTTCACCTAAGCTATTCTCTAATCATAAATATGTGTATGGAGGGAGGATCCAGAAGAATTCCTATTATAATCTATCCTTTTGCAGCATTTCCTTGCAATCCTCCTGCATCTGTCCAAAATAAAAAGAAAATTTCTAGTCACTCCTTGTCAAAAAAGATGTAATTGAGATATCAAAGAAGTTCCAGAGAGGGTCTCCCTATTGGGAAATAAATTTACAAACAATAGGACATAAATTCAGAAAATAGGTATTAAAAGACTTATTTCCTAATCCATTTCGACCATACTCTTAGTTGTCCAACCCTGGAGGAGTTGGTCTGCAACTAGCACTAGGTGTCATATATTGTTAGGGTTTTCTTAAGAAAATTTCAACTGATAGCAATAAATATTAATAAGAATACAAATACACCTTCCCTAAGAGAGTACATAGGTTTATGCAGGGAACTATAATTTCCATGTAGAGACAGAAAGAATAGGAGAATCTTACCATGCAAGAGTTATAGAAAAAGGGGCCAAAATAAATAAATACCCAAGGTATTTATTTCCAGAAGGTTTGAAAATTAACAAGGTCCCCACTTCACATGGGGTTAGAATAAACATTATCTTACCCCATAAAGTGATCCCTTAAAAATTCAACCCATGTTTTTGAAATTAAAACATTTAAATTAAAAGGTAATTTCCACTCACCCACTCTCCACCTACTTTTTGTAGGGATGAATCTCATCCCTTGAAAGGATTGAGTTAGGACCCTTGATTTGGAAGAAGGGAATCTAATTCTAAAGTATGCTTATGAAGTCTTATTTCTCTCTTCTTTGGTTCATTATTTTCTCTTTTGTTTTTTACAGGTTAATGGAGGAAGAAGGGAAGCCATTAGAGTCCATCTCAAGCTTTTAGAGAGGCCTAATTGTTCCATTTATTTTCACATTTTCCTTACACCCTCTCCTAGGGTTTCAATACATTTATATCCTTTATTTAATATAGTTTTCCTTGATTTTCCCAAATGGGCTTGTAGTTTTTTTCCCATTTTATTTTTAAAGCTATATTTAGTATTCCTTTTCATTTTTCTAGGGTATGTATACACATATATGTGTATATACGCTTATAAAAATTTATATCTACTTTATGTAAACCTTTTTTTTTTAAAATGACAATGGGTTAAAAACCTGAATTCAAATGTATACAATATGTGTGTGTGTGTGTGTGTGTGTGTGTGTGTGTGTGTGTGTGTGTGTGTGTGTGTGTGTGTGTGTGTGTGTGTGTGTGTGTGTTTGTGTGTTAATGTACATATGTTTGTAGTTGAATGTGCATTTGGAATGGTTGTGAAATACTTGGTTTCTGATGTGGAAGCTTGTTATTGCCATGTGTTGGAATCACCTCTCATTGTAATGTGGTTGGGGCTTGGGGGCCAATGAGGTGGATGGCTTCTCCTCCTCATTCGATATTTTGGTTGGGTGGAGACTGTTGCCTCTCCCCCCATTTTTTTGTGGATCAAAAAAATCATGAAGGAGCTCTCTTGTTGGTGTTGTGAATCTTGGAACTTTTGTTGGAATCCTTCAAAAATTCATCCTTGTGAAAAGCCTTTTTGTCATTCCCACTTAGAGTGGAGGAACTTGTAATATTACTTTTCATCTTAGCTTTCCTTTTTGTAAAATGTTTTCCACTTTAAGTGGAAGACATTGTAATAGTCTTTTAAAGGAAAGTGTAGTGATTTTGATTATCAAGGTTGTAATGTAGATGGAAATGAAAATCACTACACTTTCCTTCAAAATATTAGTAGCAGATGTCTGTCCACTTAAAGTGGAACAACCATTACCAAGTTATCCCAACTATCAAGAAAAGAACATAAGAATAAAAAGTATTATTACAAGTTCATCCACTCAAAGTGGTATATCAACCAATTTTAAGGCTGATTTCACAAGGATGAATCTTTGAAATCATTCCAACATGACTAGATGTCCAAGATCCATCTTCATGCATCTTAGAGAGCTCCTTCATGACTTTCTTTTGATCCACATAAATTTTATTTGAGAGGCACTAGGTTTCCACTCATACCAAATTAGCGAATGAGGATTTCATTAACCCATCCACCTCATTAGCCCCCAAGCCCCAACCACATTACAATGGAAGAGGTGATTCCAACACAATGGCCAAATCCCAAAGGCTTCCACATCAAGAAACCAAGTATTTCACAACCATCTCCAAAGGTCTACATTCAAATCAAACGGTAAAAACAAATCTCTTTGATAGTAGAATAATCACTTAATATACAAGGCTTCTAAATGAAAGCTCAAAGGAGCAAGAACCTATGGTGAGGCCACTTATGCCTCTGCAATGGGAAATGGCTTCCCACCTCATAAAACCTCCAATACAATCTGTCAAATCCCATACATACTCTCATGCCTCCCACAAGTACTCTTATACCTCCCTCATTGGCTTATGCCTCCCTCATACAAGAACAAGTAATCAAATGCAAGCATTCGTTGTCCAAGGTGGGGCACCCAACCAGAAACTTCCTCCAAAACATGAAATAAATCTTATTCCTCCCTACATTAATTCTCCCCATAGTCCACCTCCTACACCACACTCAGGAAATATACCCAAGCACCCAACAAGCATTCCAAACACTCAACAAAATAAAAATTAGCACACAAAGACAAAAATAAAGGAATAACATAAGAAAAGTAAAGACTCCTACCTCTCCATAGTAGAGCTTCTTCCAAGAATTCCAACTCCAAGCTCCTTTAAAACCATCAAGAATTCACCAACAAGCTCCAACCAAACCACTAAGCTTTCTCTAATCCTCCAATAAAACTGGGCAAGAGCACAAAATAATGAAGTAACCCCCAAACAAGAAAAAGAACTTGAATAAATAGAACAACAGGGAGGTAACTGAGGATGGTGTGGCTCCATGTAGGATTCCACCTCGCCTGACCGATCTCAACTCCATAGGTCACCAATTCAAGTCCAAACTCCAAAGCACAATTAATAAGTGGTTGAGGAAATGAAATTTTACTTACACACCACAATCCATGCCCACACTCCTTGAGGAACAAAAGTAATTACATGTAAGAAAGTGAAATAAAAACTTACAATTTGTCTTTCCAAAACACATAATGGGGTCTAAGTTTTAAACCCCCAACCCATAGGTAGGGTTGGCATAGAAATTTAAGAGGTGTGGGAAAAGTTTAACTTGTCCCATAAGCCTTCCAAAATTGGCCCTTGAGGCCAAATTCGAATTTCCATGAGGGGGTAGAGTGTACAACACTCAAGATCACAAGCACTCAATCTTACAACACAACAATTTTAACAAGAGCCATCTAATCTAATAAATTTAATACTTTTTGTCATATGCTCCAATAATTAGTTAATAAAAGATTAATTAACTTAATTCATAGGACACTAAAACATTAAGATAAAGGGGAAGAATACATCATTTTCTAAATAATTCAAGGAAAATTACATCACTTAAAATCACATACTACATTAAATAAATGAAACTAAATAAAAGGAACAACACATAACCCCTTAGTCGCAATTGGAGGTGATTCCCTCCATGGGAACCCTACTAAAAAAAATTAAAATACATACACAAAAAAATACATGTTGCCATGGTGACCCTTGTTGAATTCATCTAAAATTCCAATGTGGTTGGTCTCCAATCCCCTCGATGTTTGTTGTGATATTTTAACCTGCAAAACACAAATACCTCCTTCGGCCTCATGGCCATATCAGAACATCCAAATAAAATATTAATATAAATTTCAAAATCATCTATATATGAATCAAATATCATCTAGGCAACAACAATATCATTTACAATTTCAACAACATTGCTTTCTAATTTCATCAATATCAATATTTCAAAGATTCAATTTTCTCGGTCTACTCAATATATCCAAATATCACATGTCCTAACAACATCGATATATATATATAACCATGTCAACAACATATCAACATCTATATAAATGTCTCTAATAATCCACATGCATCATATATGAATCAGAAATCAACAATAGTCCATGATCTCTAACATCTAACACCATACTAAATCAAAAATATAATAATGTCCATAATATAGTTACCAAGTATCATGATCAATATCAAAATGTGTCGAAGGGAAGTGGGCACTACACCAGATATCAAATCCAAACCTGTTGAATTAGAAATCTAATTAAAAAATCCATGTTTTGATACCATTCTGTATATCAATTCTCTTTGCATAAAAATAAAAACTAGCAATATTGAAATAAAATAAAAATTCTTTCAATTATAAAAAATTATTGCAAACTTATTGGATCATCTCCAAGTGTGCCCTCAATCAGGAGAAATTCCTTATGGGTAGAGCTTCGACTCCTAATACAATCTGGGCCATCTGAATGAATTGTATAAAAACACTTAGAAATTTTATCTATAGTAAATAGATTAAAGAATTAAACACATCTAGGTGCAATAAAGATCAATGGATTTTAAATTATTTGCACAGCTTTTGATATAAATTAATACATTCGGTATTAATATTTATTTGATTTATTCTTTAATATTTAGAACCCGTAAAAGTAGTCGAAATTTAAAAGTGAATTTCTTTATACAAATGAAGTTAAAAAATTTCCTCATGTAAATTCAACAAAATTTTGATTCTATAAGTTTTCTAGGTAAGATAAATTAAATCTTTAGATCAACACAGATGGAAACATGTTCCCAAACACATAACATGCATCTATTGGAAAAAAATTCAAATAGAACAAATTCAGTTGTACAAGTACAAAATAATTTTGAAATAAATCTAACTAAATTGACTAATTTTAGCTTTTTCATCAGATAAAACTTGTCTGCATTTATGAACAATAATACTCTATTTTAATGGAATCATCATTGGGAGAATAACAGACTGTGGACCTCTGATTCACTTTGATGTGAGTGGTATTTGATAAAACTGTAAATTGAGAAAAGATTAAATTTCAATGAAGCACCAAGGATTAGCAACTGATAAGAATAGACATGGGATGGAACATTATTGTCAATTACAACGTAAGCCCTTCCTAATTCTTTGATAGATGGTATTTCATAACATCATAGTAATTTGAAGGCCAAATGAAAAATCACTGTATTTTTTTCCCACCAAGATAAGATGAAATAAACAATACATGCATACATGTGGTGATAATAATATGCCCCTCCATGTGCTCTAATGGTGCTATTTAATTCAACAATATTAAAAATAGAATACAAATAAAACTGTCAATATCTCATATCCTAAACTATCCATGCCAAAGGACGTAATCTATACTTATAAGGGATATTATAGGGTTCATATTAGGGATTTACTTGCTTAATCAATGACCAATAAATGCATGCACACTAACAGAAACAAACATATTATACTGTGGGTAATACCAATTACCAATGAACATTGATCTCCTAAAACTAAGTATGGCCAAACAACTTATGCATGGCGTAGAAAATGCCCTTGATTGCTATCCTATCGAAAAAAAAATCAGATAGTTGTGAGTGATTACAACTCCTAATCATTCTAATTCAAGATATTCCATCAAGATGTCCTCAAATAGTTCAAAATTTACTACTATTTAGAATGTATTCCTCTAGCTAATTGACTTCATAAAGTACACTTCATGAACTTTTATACTCTAGTTAAAGGAGATCTAATAGGAAAAAGTACACTCAACGACAACAACAATATAAATGCCATTTAGTAAAAGAAGATTAATTTCATGTCTAATTAGATGAAGCTATGAAAATTTACATTTAGGGAACCCTGAATATGTATTCAAAAAAGTAACCTCTCCCTCATAAGTAATTTTGAAGGGAAACCCTAATTGCCAATGTGTTAGAAGTGGCAAGGCTGACAATGAAGCTAATGAAAGAATCACTTGGAAGAAACTAAAAGCCATCTCGATAATGGTTAAGGTACCTAATAAATATCCAAAGATTTCAACATGTCAAGAGTGAACAACATATAAGCTTATAATAAGTGGGAGATTAACTACCTCACAACTATGCCAAGGGAAACAGGGTTCAGGGAACCAAATTTTAGTGGCGAATGATCACATATGTAATATGGCACAAGATTCCAAAGAAGAAGAATTTTGAATCAAGGTGAAGGTTTTCTCATTTAGAGGTTCCTAGTGACCTGTTCGACTAAAAATTACACTTTAATTTTTTTTAGGGGTTTCAGCCTACCCTTGAAAAATAGTTGAAGACTAGTATGCAATCCTAGATTATTCGCCAGGTAGAACACTTCTATTTCAAATGTGTCAACAATATGATATATCCTTGTTTATCAGATTCTGAACTATGGGGTAAGTTATTGACATCAGACATTGAGGGTTTGCAGATATTTTCAAACATGACTGGAATGGCTTTTACTTCGATGATTCAACCTCTGCTTGATGCGTGACACTGACAGATATTCTGCTACATGGAGGTTTGCAGATTTACGCATAGTTTGAAACATTCAACTGACAAATCAATTTGGTGACGTTCTGATATCATTTGAGAAATGCAAAAGCGATGGATAGTTCCTGAGCACGACAATTGATCATTTGCAGAGTATTGACTGATACGTTTTTATGAAAAATGATTGCATTGACATCGATAATGACTAAATTTTGGGTGCGTAAAACTGTACAGCTCAGAAGGAAGACACGCAGGAATCCATCTATTTGTTTGCCCTAGATAAGACGCCCAAAACTTAAAAACCTTATGTGATGCGTCAAATCTGCATTGTCTGAAACATTTGTGAAATACCATGTCAATAAGCGGTGGAATGATACATTATTCTTTGTACGATCCACAAAACTTAAAAGCAAGACCAGCATGCTCCTGATGGGTATTTAAAAACCGTAACTGTCATTCCTTGTCGCACATAAATATTCCGAGGACATGCATCATATGCCATTTTGAACTGATTGTATGTTCACCAAGCAATGTTAAAAAGATTTACAGAAATCTCCCAGGGATCACATCTGAATTAGCCATGGAGAGGGATCTAGTGTACACCACTTGAAAATCAGAAGAGAAATTTTTTCATAGGAAATAAAAATTCAAAACGAAATAAATTTTTGGGGATTACACTATAGTTAACAGGTAATTAACATTATTTCCAAGAGGTCCTTAAGAATGAACACCTGCCAAAATTGGAAAATTCAAATAATTTGAATTTCAACGTCCAGAAGCCTTCCAATTTTGCAGCGAAAGAAGACAAACACATAGCTATCCTGGTCCGTCCAATAAGTTGTAATTAAATATTATAATGAATGTCTCAAAGTATTTCAGGATTTACATAAATCTATTTGTTTAACCTTATTTGGCATTTTGGGAAGATTCAACTAAATTGCACCTTCAAACATGATTTTATCTGTTAAGGTTTTCAAAATTTTAGGATAATATTGGCGTCCATTGTTTCTGCCGATAAAAATTTATGTCCTCTTAATTGAAATTCATGTTGTCAACTAAAGTGTTAGTAGTTTCAAAATCCAGTTAAAGTTATTAAAGGCAGACCGTAATGATTTCCACATAGGATACTAACTTGGTTATATTAATTCAAGCAAGTAAAGTCTCAGAAATAGCTAAAAGCCATTAATTGGCATTATCTGATTAATTTTTTACCCATGATTTGGATTAAACTATTACAAGATAAGAAAGTTAAAATAAATATAAGATTCAATTTATAACCTTAAGATTGTGTTTTAAAGCTCCTTTAGCAACCTTTGTGTATTTTTAGAGAGGTAACGCTGAAATCTTCGGCTTCTCTTAACCCACTGTCCCTTTAAATTAGTTCATCCTGCTCCATTTTTAAATTTTGTACAATTGGTTTCAATGAATTCTTTGTGGAAGACATAATGTAAATCCATTAAGAAATGATGAGGTATTAAAATTTGAAATTTACACCGGAAAGGTTCCAACATGCATTAAGGTTTCGTAAGTTTAGGGATTTGCATTTGTGATTTGCTATTGCAAGATGGCATATATGTTGGTAATTATCTTGTACAGAGGAACCATGAATTTTCTTTCAAATATTTAGTTATTCACACTTTCATGAGTTAAATGAAGGTAGAAATACCCCCATTTCAAAATAGATACAAGGAGTATAGAACAATATAATATTTAAAGCCTTTAGCTAACATGCCTTCATGTATCGTTTTGTAGCATTATATCAAAATGATAACTAATT
Source organism: Taxus chinensis (assembly GCA_019776745.2). Lineage (NCBI taxonomy): Eukaryota > Viridiplantae > Streptophyta > Pinopsida > Cupressales > Taxaceae > Taxus > Taxus chinensis. The sequence continues at coordinate 160,616,139 of CM034157.1, read as the reverse complement.
TTGTTTCATATTACTCATTTAAGTAACTATTTTGATTAAAACTCAAGCATGTGCACATCAAAGGACCAGTCATAAAATTTTTAAATTGAAGACGTTGCAACTTAGCGGATAGCATGAATTTAGACTATGGTTCTCGAATCAGGATAAATCATACTGTAATTAGGTCTAAAGACAGTTATTAGAAAGGCTGTCACTTATATGGTATATGGAATTATTGAATACCTGATCAACAAAAAAATGTAAAAGATTCTTTTTCCCCAAAAACAACGAAAACCATTTTTGGTATAACAATTTTCCAAAAATAATGTTGCTGGCGATAAATTCTACATGAAGTCAATTTATACATGGATGTTCAAATTTGAAGGACCTATGCTATCAAGTGTTTTGTGGTGACTATCTCAATTACAGTCCTTCAAAAACACAAATATTGTTATTTAAATTAAGGATATTCTATATTTACTGGACCATTTTTACAATATATAACTATTTATATAGTAATGTCAATACATCTTTTTGCTATTCCTAACAACATAATGATTGGCTCGTAAAAAGCCCACCAATCTTCCATTTTCGCCAAGTGCAAAACTCGATGTAGTTCTTTTAAAATAACAAGGTGCTAAAATTTCATGAAATCCATCTGTAACTATGCAAAAACTAATTACCTAATAAGTAGGAATGGAGTAACTCAAGCTTAAAAATATTAGCAAGGCTAGATTTACCAATTGGGAAGAATGATCAAAGGGTTGAACAACCTAGAATAAGTATAACTTCCATACATTTTATATCCAATACAAACACAACTCCCTTGTTACCCAAATGGAAGCACAAGAATCCCATTTCAAGATTTGAAGGAAATAAATATGTGGCCTATAAATACAACTTTCAATCAGTCATTTGATTCACCACATTTCAATACAACAATAATCTCTGGTAATAAAATTTACAATAATCTCTGTTAAAATACAAGAGTATATAAGCCTTCCACTCAAGTGGAAACAACATGCAAAAATTTACAAAAACAACTATTCTTTAACAAGTTTGATCTTCAACAAAGCCCCATGGTCAACATTTCAACTTCTGGATCTAGAAACTTTAAGGACAACATCATTGGACTTAATATGCAAAAGTGTGGTCCCTCAATCATTAGGTGAACATAACAGTCTTTTCAAAAGATGGAGATTTTTAACAATCTCGTATTTATACCAAACTTGATCTTTACTTCATATGAAGCCATATGGTTGTTGATTCATGAGAATATTCCTCTGATCATTCACATTTGAAGGAGGCAGTCTTTGCCTTCGCCCCTAAATGGCCTTCATCACGCTACCATGTTTAATGACAAGTCTTATTAAAATTTTCATAGTTTTTGGACGTAATTTTTGAAATGCATGGCACCTAAAATTTTGGCAAAGTTTATTAATAACAAATTGATCTTCCATTTGCTCTCTTATAGCTAATCTCTTTAAAATGAATCCAGATTTAAATTTTTATAAATATAAACTTTCTAAATGTGGAGGTGTGAAAGGAGAAGCTAGTTCCATGCTGGGTTTACATTGATAATGGAGTCAAAAATGATATTTTATTGTACAAATCCAATGGACATTACCCCAATATCCCACCTTGGCCACCCATTTTCTCAAGCATACAAGAACGTAACTGATGGTTTATTGGTAAATTTAATTATACTTAGTTGTCCACTCTCCCTTCCCATTATTTTATTCAAAGTTATATTTTCCAGCCGTCCACTCTATCCTTTCTATTATTTTATTTGTTTTTACCTGGTCCATGTTGTACGTGGGAATTAAGATATTGATGAGTTCTTGTAGTGGACACATGGTAGAGGAAAATATGACCACCTTCCATTTCTTTGTTGTTAGAGACCTATTGGATTGTCATTTATGCCTATGCGCCAAAATAAAGTGTTGGTTGATTACATTTGATACACAAGTTTGATTTATTTTAGCTCTAACTTTGTTTGCAGTTTGAAATACCAAATATTTGCTTGGTCACGTGAGGTATGATGGAAGGTATGTCTTCTTGATGGAAGCATGCATTGGACATGTCATTGTTTGCTAAAAACGTCTGAAATAAGCATGGTCACGTGGGTTTGGAGGAGAAAGAATAGTTTGGTGTTGTTGGAGAAGGATTTGACCCCCGAAAAAATGCATTTCCAAGTATCTGGACACCTGCCATGGCTGCATATCTCTTGAATGTGCCAAAAACATGGCTATGTGTAATGTTTGGATGCCCACCAAGCAAGATGACAGTAAGTTTTGGTTTATTATTGTTATTTTTGTATCTACTAGGCATATATGCAACCTTTAGAAGTGTTACAGGCATGATAATCTCCACCCTTAGCAAGATTTTTTGCAATGAGTCAACAGTGTAAAGCCCATCTCTGTTCTATTTGTTGGTATCCAGATTTTTTCTCCTTTTGAAGATCCGATTAGGATCACAGATTTGACATGGAGCTTAGAGACATATAGATCATAATGTATGTCATTTTGTTCCTGGGGATGAGATCTAACTGGCCCTTTGTCACTCATATTTTTGGAGAGATGGATAACCTTCAATGAGGATTTGACCTATCCTCTACTACTTCAGGCCACACCATTCGACCAGGTGAGAGGACCCATAGTGTAAGCCTCTATTTGATGAAGGAGATGGAGATATCCTTCCTTTTGCACATATTTTATGAAGAAAACCTTGGGAAAATATGATCAATACTCCATAACCTTAACTCTCAAAAGTTGTCACTTATAGAAGATGGAGATACTTTCTAAACAAGGTTAAGGTTACTAAAGACATTATGAAATATCTGATTGTTCTGCATATTTTGGTAAATAGAAATTATGTTCATTTGTGGACACACACATAACAAACAAGGGTAGTTCAAGATGGATTCATGGTTTTTGAATAATTTTTGGTGGGAGATTAAGAAGGATAAAGTTTGATTATACTAGATCTTTGAGAGACTTTACAAAAATTGGAAAGCTAAATGAATAGAATGCTTCAGAATAGCTAAGATATTCCTTCAACCAGAAGGTGTGCTTCAATGGAGGCCCAGATCAGCACGGTTTCACACAATCTCCAAGAATTTAACAATGAAGGCTTGAGCTAAAGAACTCAATTAAACATGTCAAAGACCCCTGGTTCATCATGCCTAAGATACACTCAAAGGCTTACAAACAATATTTATCAACAATGATAGTGAAAGTGATTTTAAATTTGTTTATTTCACTTCATAGGATGAAGGCTCTTCTTGATAATGAAATTACAAATGCCACAAAATTTATCATGGGGATGAGATCTTATGTGATTCAGAGGGACTTTAATGTAAGATTGTCAATAGGAATAAGAAAAACTATTTGCAAACATTCTGAAACATACAAGTAGACACAAATTTCTGCCAAGATTGAACACAGATTAACTCGAAATTTGATTAGATTCATCAGCAGGGGAAAGTTTCTAGAACAATCTCAGAGCTTGTCAATGGTTGTACACTTGCAACCAAATTGACATGATAGAAATTTAACACAAAAGAAATAAACAGGTTTCTCAGATTGGTCTCTCAGGAAGACATGCTCTCTCAAATTTTCTCTTAAGAATTCAACCCCTGAACCTTTGCAAGATTATTCTCATTGCATTTATACATTTCAATTGCTCACTCATCCGAAATTTCCCCCCTAAAAAGAAGAATATTCAAGGCACCATTGCTTTTGCTTGTTACCAATTTTCCTCAGAAAAATGTTTAAAAAATTCACATCCAAAAGCTTCCAGGTGGACCAATTATTAACTAATCATGTTTCTCATACCCTCGACTAATGACTAGGATGTCATGCCACAACTTTTTGGCAATACTTTTAATCATTATGATTCTGTCATGAGATAAATCCCCATTTTAATCATTTTCTGAAGGCTCTGTATAGTTGGATCTGATAGGTAATCCTTTTCACTCTCAAGGTAACACCTTTTTCATCTTTTACACCTGTAACCTCCATCATTTCATCCTTTTCCCTATTTTTCCTCTGCAAATCTTCCCCGCATCCATATTATCTGGTATTTCACGTTTTTGCAAGTGCCCGAGTAACTCCAAATTCAAAATATCGATCTTAGTAATCCTTGGACTCAAAAATTAAGTTTTAAATCCATTCAATGGAACTTTACAGACAAAAATGACAAGGAATTTCATCAGATACAAATGCATGAAAAATAGTCCATCAATTTGCCTTTCCAGAAGTCTTGGACCGTCCTACATGGTGGAGAAATCCGATGTTAATGCACATCAGGCATTGGGGGTTCCTGTTCCCCTTTTACTACCTTTATGGGAAAAAATCATAAACATGTTATCATTGGTGCTCTACCCCTGCACCTTGAAAAGTACAGGGCTCGACAGTTGTCCCAATGTGGGTCCTAGCGGAACCCGCGCTTTCTTTTTACACTTTAACCCCCTTTTTTTCACAAAAGGAAAATGGCTTTTGGCCTTTGAAAAAGTCTCCCCGGAAGCCCGCCTCCCCGCCTTTTGGATTTTCAAACTACCACGTGTCTTAAAGGTGCACTCTTGAGATGGTCCCCAAAATTGGATACCCCAAACAAGTGTGGGCTCACCACGTGTCTCACTCTGACAGAGTTGTTAAAAATTTTGAAGGATCAACGGAATGCGTCATGTGTCTAGGGTCTAAGACAATTTTCCTTTGCCATTGAAAAGTACAATCAAGGGCAGAGTGAGTGAAAGCCTCCAAGTTTCCTCCTGACGCTTCCTCCAAATAAAATTTAGGGGCCGGTCACAAAATAGGCATGATCTCTTCACGTGTCCCAGGCCTTAGAAAATTTCTTTGAAAAGTTTAAGTACAGAGTGGAGCTGGTTAAAGCCTCCATGTGTCTCCCTGGCACAACTATTAATGTGGAACCCTGAGGCAGATCCTCAAATGACCATTGGCACTACATGTGTCCATAGTCTGCCAAAGTTGCACCGGCCGCATGAAAAAATTGCCTAAGTCTTGGCAAGGCAGCGGAAACCTCCACATGTCTCCCCAACATAACTCCAAGGTCAAACCAAAAGGTGGATTTTCATATGAGCGTCGTCCCTCCATGTGGACAAGTTTTGAGTTGAAGTGGACCTTAGAGTTTTAAAAGTTCCCTTCTAAGCCACATTCAACCTGAAGGGCCACATTTCCACATATGTTGAGATGTAAATTTGACGGGGAAAACCACACCCATCAAACCATTAAATGCATGAAAATCACCATTTTCTCATGGAAATGAATCTTTCTTTTAAGAAAGAGAATTTGGAAATGATATAAGGCCCAAATATGATCCTCCAAGTTGCATCCAATGATGTTTCAAAATATATGGGGCAAAAAATGATAGGGAAAACAAAACGTGATTGTGGAAGATGGAAGGAAGGGAAAAAACCTAATTTTACGCCCAAGTTGGAAATATTTCCACATGGATAGAGGAATGAAAAAAAAAATCTAGATTTAAAGTGATCCTCGACCAAAGGAAGGGACTGATCATGGCTACCAATGGAGGACAAAGTTTTCATGCATTAATATGGGGATATAGAAAACATGACAGAGCCCGCAAATTGAATAATTTCAAGGACAAATAGGGCGAGATCAAATTGAGCACCAACACTAATTTTCTGAAAAGGCTTTCGATTTAGTCCTTGTAGTGGTAGTTTAGTTGTTCGTATCTTATTGATATTCTCGGTCATTCGTTGTTATTTTTTTGGTGATTTTGGAGTGTTGTGAATGCTTCCTTATTTGAGAATTACCTTATTTGATCCCCCTCTTAAAAAAAAAAACAATAATAATTGTTATTAGGAATGATTATTGATGTATGAAAGCCAAAGCATGGCTATAGCGTATTGGTTTTATATTTTACTTGACTAGATTAATGGTATTTCTATTTAAAAAATGCATTAGTCTTGCATATAAGCAAAGTGAAAGATTTGTAAATACCAATATATTAAGAATAAAAATAAAATAAAATAACATCATTAAACTCTTTCTTTGACCTTTAGAGATATATTTTACTATTGGTCAGTTGCGTAATGATTTTCATGGACGTCTTCATTCAAGATTGGTAAATAGAAGTTGGAATACAAAGTGTTTAATGCAAATGTGATATTTCTTGGGAAAGATGTTATATTATTGATGGTAGATGTTAGTGTAGAATCACAGAACCCCCGAATGGCCTTGTATTTGAGTGGGGCATTCAGTGTGGTTGCAGAACATGGGACCATCTCTCATGATGTGGGACTTACAAAACTTGAGATGGACCTCTGGAGAAAGTTGGTTCTTGCTTCCTAATCTACTTGCCACAAGCTACTCCAGTGCAAGGAAGAATATAATATAACCCTAATATAATCGTTCTAAGGAGATAGGGAGAGAGAGATAGTGATGGGAAAAGAAAGCCTACACTAAGTGGTGATATACCAGAAAAAGAAGTGGCAAGATACTATGTTGAGGGAGAATGAAAGAGGGAAAAGGGGACTGAGGGAGGTTAGACATGAAGTGACACAAACCGAGATACAAATCCACCACCGAAACTCCACGAAGCATGACATATTGCACCTATAAATGTGAAATACATACACAGGGAGAAAACACGAGATAGGGAGGCACAAAGAAACAATAGAACTATGCCAAGGGTTGAAATATGCCAGCAAAATAATATTTTATTGCTCATATAAGGTGCAAAAACTATTGTCATGGGTGCCCATGAGCCAGAAATACACTCACCAAGTGTAGGAGAATGCTTACAGCTCAAATGGACTTGGGGAATAACTTTGACATAGTTTCCCCACATCCCATAATGTCTCTCCCTTCTCAAATGAGAAGTGTTACAATATATAGATGATGAAAATAAGAGGGAAAGAAGATAAACATCGACTCTTCTCTTAAAGCCAACCACCAACAATTAATGCCCATTGTACGATCCACCCACAATCTTTGAATTCTTCCTATGTTGTTTGTCTGGCATGTTGAAGAAGGAAGACCAGTGGATCAAGTTAAATTTGATCTGGTAACTAAAGAAATAAGATTTTACATTAATGGCCTAATAGATGTTTCCCTATTTTTCACCCACCTAACCTCTGTCAAAATTAAATTTTTAGGCCCCATGGCATAGATGAGGTTGATATATTTCCAAAAAGTGCCAAATTTATTGGATTTTGGGAATTGGATTGAAATATATGTCCATTTGAATGATTGAGTTGGGTCTATACAAAAACGGTGAAAACGAGTTTATCAGAATGGGTCCACAAGACCGAAACTCACTTTGCACCTTTTGGCACCAAAAATACAAAATTGTAAAAAATTCCCCGCAACTGCGTAATTCATTTTGTCAAAAAACCATCTTCGGGCCCACCAGTCTACATTTTCCATTTGGGAAAAAATTCCTCCCTGGTCCTTTATGTTGGCAGAGACATGTAATCTGAGGCTTGACACTGTGGGCCTCCTTGGGCATTGCAGACAGTGCCCTTAGCTTTTATACTTTACACCTTTCATGAGCTAGAAAGTTTCTGAATTGCCTCCAAAAAACCTCCTTCCTCACTTGAATTTACCTCTTTGAACATGGCCACGTGGTGGAGTTGGCGTGCTCGTTTGGGAAATTGCCTTTTTGCGACGCACCTTTGAAATTGTGCCGATGAGCCATGTGGCTCTTTCCGCGGCCTTGCTCAGTTTCTTTATGTTTTTGCTAAGTACCTTTTGCTTGGTGGGGCCATAAGTCTGACCTTGGACACGTGGAGGCTTTGCACTTGTTTGGAAACTCACTCCAAATTTTAATTTTGAAGTAATAACGTGTTGACACTTGGCTCATTCCACTGGCCTGCCTTTGCTTTGACTATTCAACGCCCTAACTCTGTCCCTTTTTTGGACCTGGGACACATCGTGAGCCCGTGCTCATTTAGGGACTGCCCGCTCAGGATTTTCCTTTTGAAATTGTGCAAATGAGACACGTGGAGACTTCCACTTGACACCTTTCATACTTAGTCTTTTTATGCCTGCTCTATCCCCCTTTTAATTTGGACTACACATGGAAGCACACATTTGAGTTTCTATCTTTGGACCCAGCCTTGCTGTTGCACCGATGTCTTTAGATGCTTCCACTTGTAAGAATCTACTAATTATCTTCTTTCGGATGAGACACATGGAAGTTTTGTGCTTGTTTATGGGCTGCTCTTTGACACATGGAAATGCACTGGTCTCACTTGCCTTATGAGTCTTATGTTTATACTTAGGTAGTTCCAGCCTTTAGTTGACTCGTATGTGGCTAATTCTGAAAACCTTTGAGCCTTTCTTGATTCCATCTTCTAGTTTCATGTTGAGCTCTAGGTGATCTATTTACGCATCATTTGAGCTTCATTTGTAGAACCCTGCTCCTCCATTATGGAATCCCACTGCTTACCTTGATTCTGAATCAATTGTTGGATTTGAAATTTGGCTCTCAGGACAGAGCCAACCCTTCCATTTTTTATGTGCAGGGTCATGTTTGACCAATTTTACCTAGGGGGAAAATTGGGATAACAATTTGGTGACTCATGGGGACATATTCCTACTATATGAAGGGACCAGTAGCCTTGAAGCATCCATTGGGCGTGGAGTCAAGAATGATAGCCTGATACTGATCCTTTTTCTTTGAAACTTCTCCCCGATTACCTGCATCTTGTTGACCTAAACTCACCCTGCTGGGGCTTTACCTATTCCCGAGAACGACTATCTCAAATCCGATTTTAGTTTCTCTGTATTTGTGTTTTATTTTAAGCTAGACAACTATTACAGGAAAATATGGGTCTCCCTGTTGTGAATACTGAAGGGCTTGGCCTCTACACCTATACATCAATACGAACAAAACTTATGTACAAAGACAAAAATCAGACATGCCTCAAATGAGACATGCAGAGTGTGCACAAGCGCTTCTTATGCTGAAAAAAAATCTACTCGTACTCCTATACTAACCTGAACAAAGAAAATCTTAAAGAAATCCTTCCACAGGCAGGGAGAAATAGTTTCCCTTCCTGAAAAGGGGCAGCCATGTAAATGGTTTAATGTTGAATATGGCTAGTTGGATGAATGAAAAACTGACAAGGGGTTGATCCTCCACCCATATCATCAAGGTATCAACATACAATGGAAAATACCTCCTCAAGTTGATTTGCATTGGACTCTTAGAGGTGTTGATGGTGACCCTTGGTGCTTTGATACTCATCCTCATGCTCTGAAGTGGGCATGACTGGTCTTGGCTTCTCCCTTGGTTCCAATGAAGCTAAGTATCTGATTGGGAAAGGTCTTGTCCTTTGGAATGTGCCCATGGCTCAAAATTTCAACATCCAAGAATGGAGTCTTCTTGCAAGACCCTCCTACATGGATGGTGTGAGAGAGATGATGACATCCTCTTGATCTTTCCCTTCCTTCTCCTATGAAGAACTTTGAATATTCATAACTTCCAACCCTAGTTCTGGAGATCTGTTATGAAGTGTAGGATGTTGTACTTGAATGCTCTCCTTCATGGTAGTATGATCATGTGCTTGGAAGGTGGGTGATAGAGCAGTAAACAATGTTATATCCTCAGGCTCCTCTCCATCAAAGTAATCTTCCAATTCTGATAGACAGTATACCTCCTTAGTTGTCCTACTGCATGTGCTCAACCTCCTCCATGGTGTCCTCCTCATCTGAAACTTGGTCACCATGGTTCCCTTAATCCTCAAATATGAAGTTTGAAATATCAAAATCTTCTTCAACATTATAGCTTGATGGGGATGAAGTGGGAGGAAGAATTGAAGGTTATTTTGTAGCTTTATTTGGACTTGGAGCCTCTGAAACTATATGATACTCCTCCATCATGGGTTCATAAATCAAATCAACCCCTTGAAATGAAAGCAAAAAATCCTCAATGATGATTTCTTCATAGGGTGGTTTCAACTATGATTTGATCTCGCCCATCTTCTCCTCTTGAATGGGACTTGGAACTGATTGTTCCTCCTCCTTAATTGGTTGTGCAACTTGGATTAGATCAGCACCCTCTTCAAACAAAGTGCCATTAGGGATGCTGCATTTAGAGAAAATAGACTACTAGTCTTCTTCCTCTTGTTCTTGTTCTTCTTCTACTGCAAACTCAACCTCATCCGCCACTGGCTCTTCAACTCTATGACCTCCTCTATTAGCTTAACCATCAAGAGGATATTTGTAAACCCAAATTTGGCAGCTCAACTCTTTATATTTTTTGTCATTTCTTCTCTGTTGAGTGAATCTTCTTGATTTTCTCCTTGACTGGATTCTTGAGTCTCTTCCCAATAAAGACTTGGGAAAGTAAAAGAAGCGACAGGTTTTGGTTCAACCATCTTTGCAATTTTTTCTTGTGGAGAGGGGAGTGGAACTTCTTTCTTGTTTGGATGGGATGATTGTTTGGAATGGAAAAGGGGAGAAGAATTGAAATGAGATTGAAGATCTAGATATGGAGAAGAGAAATCAACACTTGGGGTAGCAAATGAGGGGCTTGACTCTTGATCATTCATAAATGATAAATTTTGAGAAAGAGAAAATGAAGGACAGGAGTTGGTGATTGACTTACCCATTGACAAGGTTTTGTCTTGCACTTTGCTCATATGCCTCAATATCCTCAATCCATTGTGTAAGTTGAGGTAACACTTCAACCATGAAGTCAAGATTGTCCTGATGGGCTGTAACGTCTTGGAAAAGGACCTCCCCATAGAAAAGGTGCCCTAAAACAAATCCTAAATGCATTCATTTTTGTTGTAGCCCTTGACTGCACCATGATAGCTTCCATCCCTTGAATCTTCTCTAGCGGATCAACACTTTCCATGTAGCTTTTAACATCATATGCATCCCCTTGTTCCTATTAAGCCCCGTAGCCAAACTGGTTTTGACCCTGCTCATATGGGTAAGCATAATGGTTTTGGATCTGGTCATAATGCTGATCTGGAAGAGTTGAGAAACACATTGGAGGTGGAACGCACTGCTTCTGCTACAAATGTGAGTTCCAAGATGGAAATGAAGTCATGATTGCACAACCTCATGGGAGTGGAAGAAAATGAAAGATTTGGAAAGGAAAATGAATGAAATGGGTGGAAATGGAATGGAAAGATCTACAACTTCAGAGATGGGTTCTTGACCAGATGGAGTCACCAGATGTACTTGAATGTGCCTCTAAAGGATGAACCTTAACAGGAACACACCAACCTTAATGAAATATAGTGGTAAGACCTCTTTAGAACTACCCACTGAGTTCAAAAACTTGTTAGTGTGGTTACATAGTGGCTTATGATTTGATGTTGTAATGAGACACCTCAGGAAGATGAGAAATTTCCAACTTCAATCCCACTGGGCATGCCAAAACTATTAGTGCAGAATCACAACACCCCTGAATGGCCTTGGGTTTGAAGTGGGGCATTTGGTGTGATTACACAACATGGGACCATCTCTCAAGCTATGGGACTTGAGAAACTTGAGATGGACCTCTGAGAGAAGGTTGGTTCCTGCTTCCTAATCCACCTGCCATAAGCTACTCCAGTGCAGGTAGAATTTAAATAATCCTAATCTAACCATTCCAAGGAGGACAGGGAGAGAGAGAGAGGGTGAAAGAGAGCCTACACTAAGTGGTGATACACTAGAAAAGGAAGTGGAGAGATACTCTGTTGAGGGAGAATGAAACAGGGAAAGGGGGACTAAGGGAGGTTAGACAACAGTGACACAGACCCAGATCCAAATCTACCATCGAAACTCCATGAAGCACAACATCTTACACCTGCAAACATGTGAAATACATACACAGGGAGAAAACACGAGATAGAGAGGCACAAAGAAACAACAAAACAGTGTCAAGGGTTGAAAAACACCAAAAAGCAAGATTTATTTTCCCTATAAGGTGCATAAACTATTACATGGGTGCTTAGAGGCAAAAATACACTCACCAAGTGTAGGAGAAGGCTTACAGCTCAAATGGAGTTGGGAAACAACTTTGACAGAGTTTCCCCACATCCCAGAATGTCTCTCCCTTCTCAAATGATAAGTGTTACAATATATAGATGATGAAAATATGAGGGAAAGAAGAGAAACTCGACTCTACTCTTAAAGCTCAACCACCAACCATCAATGCCCACTACGGATCCACCCACAATCTGTCAAGTCTTCATGCTATGTTGTTTGGCGTGTTGAAGAAGGAAGAATGTGGATCAAATCAAATTTGATCTGGTAGCTAAAGCAATCGGATTCTGCATTAATGGCCTGAAAGATGTTTTCCTATTTTTCACCCATATAACCTTGTCAAAATTAAATTTCAGGCTCCCATGGCATAGAAGAGGCCGAGATATTTCCAACCCAAATTTTTTGAATTTTGAGCTTCTCCCAGTCCAAAGATATGAGCTTTGAAACTTGGATCAGGTCCAAAGAATATGGTGAAAACTATTTAAGAAGAGGTCGCGGGCACCAGGCAATATTTAAAAGAGTATGTGCTGTAAAATTCGGCCTTGTCCATGTTCTAAAATTGCAACCAGATTGACACATGGGCTTCTGCCTCTGAAGATTTCCTTTATATTTTTCCTGAAAGTCCTCCTACCTTTTGCTTCTAAAATCATGTGGGGGCTTGACACGTGGTCCCCTATATTTTTCCTTTGAAGTTGTGTCTCCACAGTTTCATTTGCCAATCCTTTTAACTGAACGACCCAACTTCCCACCTCTTTGAAACTCTGGCACATGTGACGGGTTGGCGCTCATTTGGAAACCACGTTTTGGGGGTTTTGAAATTTGAATGAGACGACATGTGGCTCTTCCATGCCTTGCTCAGTTTCTATTTGAAAGTCCCTTTTTCTTTGTGGGGACATAAGTCTTACCCTAGACATTGGAGGCTTCACACTTGTTTGGAAACCCACTCTAAATTTTTACCTTTGAAGTAACGCCATGCTGACACTTGGCTCCTTCTGTGGCCTAGCCCTCTTTGACTATTCAACCTTTTTTGTCCCTTTTTGGACTTGGGACACGTGGAAGGCTGCGGTCATTTGGAAACTCACTTCGGACTTTACTTTGAAGGAGTGCCATGTTCACATGGTGGCTTCTGGCGCTTGTACTTAGTCGATTTTGAGGCCTGCTCTGAATTTTACTTTTGAAGTAGTGTTTGATCTTCAGCCTTTGCCCAGCCTTTGGTGTTGCACTTGGATTCCACTGAGTCCTGAAAATTTTTAATGGTGACTGTCTCCTTTTGATCTTGGGACACGCAAAGTTTCACACTCTAGGAGCTATCTTTAGGCCCCGAAACGTCAACTTGTATGTAGCTAAGTCTAAAAACCTCGAGCCTTTCCCATTTTCTTTCCTATCAAGCCATCTGGGTTCCTTTTGGCGTTGTTTGATCCTTCATTTTCAAGTCCCTACTCCTTGGTTCGGGAGTCCCATGTGTTACCTAATTTGGATTTGAATGCGAGCTCAGGACATCGATGCCGACCCTTAGGTTTTCTTATGTGTGGGGTCGTGTTTGACCAATTTTACTTGGGGAAAAAATTGGGATAACAATTTGGTGACTCACGGGGACATCTACCTGCTAGATGAAGAGACTAGTAGCCTTGAAGCATCCATTGGCATGGAGTCAAGAATGATAGCTTGATACTGATCCTTTTTGTTTTGAAACTTCTCCCCGATTACCTGTATCTGTTGACCCTGAACTCACCCTGCTGGGGATTTTACCTATTTCCGAGAATGGACTGTCTCGAATCTGATTTTAGTTGCTATGTATTTGTGTTTTATTTGAAACTAGCAACTGTTACAGGAAACTATGGGTCTCTCTATCATGAATACTGAAGGGCTTGGCCTCTGCACCTCCAGAGAAATATGAAACAAAACTTATGTACAAAGATAAAAATCATACATGCCTCAAATGAGACATGCAGAGTGTGCACAAGCACTTCTTTTGCTGAAAACAAAATCTACTCCTACTCCTATACTAACCCTAACAAAGAAAAGCTTAAACAAATCCTACCACAGGAAGGGAGAAATAGCTTCCCTTCCTCAAAAGGGGCAGTCATGTAAATTGTTTGATGCTGAATATGGCTGCTTATATGAGTGAAAAATTGAATATAAGCCAGTCCTCCACCCATATCATGAAGGTATCAACATCAACCAAAAATACCTCCTCAAGTTGATTGGCATTGGAGCTCCTTGAGGTGTTGATGGTGACCCTTGGTACTTTGATACTCACCCTCATGCCTTGAAGTAGGAATTATTGGTTTTGGCTTCTCCCTTGGCCCCAATGAATCCAAGTATCTAATTGGGCAAGGCCTGGTCCTTTGAATTTTCCCCTTGCTCTGAATTTCAACTCCAAGAATAGAGTCTTCTTGCTGACCTTCTTGGATGGATGGTGTGAGAGAGATGACATATTCTTGACTTTTCTCTTCCTTCTCCTGTGAAGAACATGGAAGACTCATATCTTCCAACCTTGGTTCAAGAGGGCCAATGAAGTGCAGGCTGTTGTACTTGAATTTCCTCCTTCATGGCAGCAGGCTCATGTGCTTGGAAGGTGGATGATGGAGGAGCAAATGATGTTATCTCCATGGGCTCCTCTCCATCAAAGCAATCTTCCAAGTATGACAAGCAGTCTGCCTCCTTGTTTTCCTGCTGCATGTGCTCTACCTCCTCCATGGTGTCCTCTTGATCTGTAACTTGCTCATTATGGTTCCCTTCTTCTTCAAACATGAAGTTTGAAATATCAAACTCTTCTTCAACATTAGAGCTTGAAGGGGATGAAGTGGGAGGAAGAACTGAAGGTTCTTCTATGGCCTACTCCGCACTTGGAGCCTCTGAAACTGTATGGTCCTCCTCCATCATGGGTTCATCAATCAAATCAGGCCCTTGAAATGAAAGCAAAAAATCTTCAATGATGCTTTCTTCATTAAGTGGTTTCAACTCTGATTTGATCTCCCCCATATGCTCCTCTTCAATGGGACATGGAGCTGATTATTCCTCCTCATTAACTTGTTATGCAACTTGGATTAGATCAACATCCTCTCCAGATAAAGTGCCATTAGACACTGCATACTGTTGATTTTTCTTCCTCTTGTTCTTACTCTTCTTCTGTTGCAAACTCAACCTCAGCCACCATTGGCTCTTCAACTCTTGACCTCCTCTATTGGCTTGACCATCAAGGGGATGTTTGTAAACTCAAATTTGACAGCCTAACTCTTGAGATTTTCTGTCATTTCTTCTTTGTTGGGTGCCTCTTCTTGTTGTTCTCCTTGACTGGATTCTTGAGTCTCTTCCCAACATGGACTTGGGAAAGCAAGAGGAGTGATAGGTTAGGGTTCAACCAGCTTTGCAATTTTTTTTGGTGGAGAGGGAGGTGGAACTTCTTGTTTGTTTGGAGGGAATGACTACTTGGGAATGAAAAGGGAAGAAGAATTGAGATGAGATGGAAGACTAGGAGATGGAGAAGGGAAATCAACACTTGGGGTAGTAAGTGAGGGGCTTGACTCTTGATCATGCTGAAATGATAAAGTTTGAGAAAGAGAAAATGAAGGAAAGGGAGATGGTGATTGACTTACCCATTGACAAGGTTGTCTTGCACTTTTCTCATATGCCTCAATATCCTCAATCCACTGTGTAAGTTGAGGTAGCACTTCAACCATGAAGTCAAGCTTCTCCTGAGGGTTGTAATGTCTTGGAAAAGGGCCTCCCCATGGACAAGGTGCCCTGAAACCAATCCTGAATGCCTTAATTTGTGTTGTAGCCCTAGATTGCACCATGCTAGCCTCCATTCCTTGAATCTTCTCCAGTAGATTATCACTTCCATGTAGTTGTTATGATCATATGCATCCCCTTGTTCTTGATAACCTCCATAAGCCAAACTGGTTTTGACCCTTCTCATATGAGTAGGCATAATGGTTTTGGATCTAGTCATAATGTTGATCTAGAGGAGTTGGGAAATACATTGGAGGTGGACTGCATTGCTATAAGTGTGAATTCCATGAAGGGAATGAAGTCATGATTGCACAACTTCATGAAATGGAAGAAAATGAAAGATGTGGAAAGAAAATTGATGGAAATGGATGGAAAAGGTCTGTAACTCAAAGAATGGGTTGTTAACCAAATGGAGTCACCAGATGTGCTTTGAATGTGTCTCTAAAGGCTGAATCCTAACCAAGAACACATCAACCTGCTATTGAATGAAGTGGTAAGGTGCTTCAGACCTCTCCCACTGGGCATGCCAAAACTGTTAGTGTAGAATCACAACACCCCCTAATGGCCTGTTTGTGAGTGGGGAATTTGGTGTGATTGCACAACATGGGACCATCTCTCAAGCTATGGGACTTGCAAAACTTGAGATGGACCTCCAGAGAAAGCCTAGTTCCTACTTCCTAATCTACCTGCCACAAGCTACTCGAGTGCAGGAAGAATCTAATCTAATCCTAATCTAACCATTCCAAGGAGACAAGGAGATGGAGAGAGAGGGAAAGAAAGCCTACACTAAGTGGTGATACACCAGAAAAGGAAGTGGCGAGATACTCTGTTGAGGGAGAATGAAACAGGGAAAAGGGGACTGAGGGAGGTTAGACAGAAGTGACACAGACCCAGATCCAAATCTGCCATCGAAACTCCACGAAGCACGACATCTTACACCTGTAAACGTGAAATACATACATAGGGAGAAAACATGAGATAGAGAGGCACAAAGAAACAACAAAACAAACTCAAGGGTTGAAAGATGCCACAAAACAAGATTTTATTGCTCTATAAGGTGCATAGACTATTACATGGGTGCTCAGAGGCAAAAATACACTCGTCAAGGAATAGGAGAAGGCTTACAGCTGAAATGGAGTCGGGAAACAACTTTGACAGAGTTTCCCCACATCCCAGAATGTCTCTCCCTTCTCAAATGAGAAGTGTTACAATATATAGATGATGAAAATCAGGAGGGAAAGAAGAGAAACTCGACTCTGCTCCTAAAGCCCAACCACCAACCATCAATGCCCGTTGTGGATCCACCCATAATATGTCAAGTCTACCTTGCTATGTTTTTCTGGTGTGTTGAAGAAGGAAGAATGGCGGATCAGATCAAATTTGATCTGGTAGCTGAAGCAATCAGATTTTGCATTAATGGCCTAATAGATGTTTCCCTATTTTTCACCCACCTAACCTCGTCAAAATTAAATTTTTAGGCTCCCATGGTGTAGATGAGGTTGAGACCTTTCCAATGGTGCCAAATTTGTTATATTTCAGGCATTGGATCAAAAGATATGTCCATTTGAATGTTTGAGTCGGGTCCGTACAAAATTTTTGAAAACTAGTTTAGGTGAATGGGTTTGTGGTCTTGAAACTCACTTTCCACCTTTTGGCACGAAAAATACAAAATGTAAAAAGTGTCCCACAGCTGCAAAATTTATTTTTTCAAAAAACCATCTTCGGGCCCAACATTCTGCATTTTCCATTTGCATGAAAATTACATCCAAGGCCAGTTGGCCCGCATGTAATTAAGGCTTGACACGTGGCTCCTTGGGCATCAGCAGAGGTGTAACTCACTTTTATACTTTATGCCTTTCGAGCTAAAAAGTTTGAATTACCTCCGATGACCCTACTTCCCACCTTGACTTGAAGCATGGCCACGTGTGGAGCTAGAGTGAATTTGGGAACTACCTTTTGGGGTGCACCTTTGAAATTGTGCCGATGAGGCATGTGGCTCTTTTCACATCCTTTTTTAGTTTCTTTATGTTTTTGCTAAGTCCCGTTTGCTTGGTGGGGCCATAAGTCTGACCCTTGACACATGGAGACTTCACACTTGTTTGGAAACGTGCTCCAAATTTTACTTCTGAAGTAGCATTGTGCTGACACTTGGCTCCTTCTGCTGGCCTTCCTCTGCTTTGACTATTCAACCCCCAACTATGTCCCTTTTATGGACCTCAGACACATGGTGAGCATGCACTCGTTTGGGGACTGCCAGTGGATTTTCCTTTTGAAATTACACTGATAAGGCACATGGAGGCTTCCTCTTACCTTTCGTACTTAGCCAATTCGAGCCTTCTATGTCCCACTTTTTAAGTTGCACTACGTGGAATATTTGCGCTCATTTAATATCTTCTCTTTGGATGCGTCTTTTGGAAATGCACCGAGCTGACACATTGTGCCTTCCACGACTCTGTTGTTTGACCCCGAGTCGAGTCGTATGTGGATAAGTCTTAAAACCTCAAGCCTTTCCTGTTTTCTTTCTTGTCGATCTCTGGGTTCCTTTTGGCATCATTTTATCCTTTGCAGACCTTGATCCGCCACTGTAGAGTCTTGTTATTACCTGATTGTTGGATTTGAATGTGATTTCTCAAGACAGAGCTAACCCTTAGGTTTTCTTTTTTGTGGGTTCGTGTTTGACTAATTTTACTCAAGGGAAAAAATTGGGATAAGAATAGGAAACCATCTTATTAGTGATGACAAGGTCAATTGGTTTGTATTGGGGGTTTTAAGCCTTAGATTGTGATGTGTATCGGTGTTCGTTTTGTCTTAGTCTTATTTGAGGTAATTAGAGGTATCGTGTCCTTATAAAATCATTTTAAGTTAGAAATTTTATTTTTAAAAAATAATCCTTACACTCTTACTTCGATAGTCTTCCTTCAAAGATTGATAGTATTGTTTAGTTTTCTATAAATATAATTTCATGCATTGCCTTAGATGTTAACTATGAAAACCCTCTTGATAGGAAAGCAAAGAGATTAAGGTAGGAAAATTATCCTTACTTAGTTTAATGTGAGAATAACAGTTACTCTTTGGAAACATGCATACTATGTCGGTTAGTAAAGGCATAAGATGACCCTAGATTATATATATGTCTTGTTGAATTTGAAAGGGAAAAATAATCAAGTGAGTGAAGTTACGCTACTTATCAAAAAAAATTAAAAAAAATAAAAAATTAAAAAATATCTTGTTGTGGGAAAATGGTGTCTCGTCTTATTAATTTGAAGTCATATATTAAATTAAGATGATTATAATTCAAAATACTAAGACAATTGCAATGGTTGTTTGGAGTACTAATTTTCCTACATGACATGGATAGGTTGGAGGCTCGTCGTTATACCAGTTTTGATAATTAGTTGTTGGATACATCAACTAACTTAGAAACTAGACATTGTCTACTGTGACATGTTGTTAACATTTATTACATTTATTGTTATTTGTGGAGTAACTTGCTAGACAAGGACATTTTGATGATTGGATTAAGTATTAGATTTCAAACTTGTAATCTAGAGCATTATACGATTGAAAACTAATCACATTTGATAGCCTGTATTTGTCTCATGAGGCCAGTTTCCCTATTTGATTGATTGGTAGTATATTGTAGTAGAGGAAATGTTCATAACTAGAAACATATGACTTTCTCCTTAATTTGACGTTGAGGAAATTTTAACATGATTAATGAAGTTGTTAGTGAATAGAGATTGGAACCATTTCATTAAATAGAAGTTTTTCCTTTCATGGTATTGTTAATTATAGCTAACCAATAGAAGTTCCAAGGTGTAGGTTTTATCATGCTCAGTTCTCATGAGCTGACCCATGCTAACAAATGTGCATGTGGATTTCATGAGTAGAAAAGAAAGAAAGTCGTGTAGAAAGTGGCTTCGGTTTTACTTATGAAATGCTATTGTATGAATGCTTATTGTGTTCTAAAACATTGGAATGGTAATTGTGGAGATAATTTAGAAGTCAACAGCTTAGAATTTTGTATTATCCTCATGTAGGTTATTTTTAATGATTGAAAGTCAAAATTGTGAAAAATATTATGGTTAATAAGGTTGAATGAACTATGTTGTGACATACGTATCTATTTATTGTAATTACACTTTTCGAAATATAGTTTATCCTTTATTTTTCAAGTTTTCTTTTAACTATCTAATATTGAATTAGAATACGTAACTTATAGTTACCTTATGTCGTGTTTCGTTTGGTAGAGTACCTTGCATCGAATCTAGTTATCATATTAGGACAATAGAAAACCTTCACTTGAGATATAACCTAGATTTAGTAAATTTTTCTAGAATTAGACAGTCATGAATTGTTTAAAATAACATCTTGAAATGATTTGAAGTATATAACTATATATCTAATGTTGTAAACAAATGAGGAAGTTAAGAGCCTTGAAAAATTAAATGTCCTCCTAACAAATGAACAAGTCAATCAAGTAAATGAAACAACCTCTTTCCGCCCATTAATCGGTTTACACTTAAGATTAACATTAACAAGGTAGGGGAAATCTTGTGAAAGGAAACATGAATTTCATATTCTTCTAACATGAGTCTCCTAGGAAAAGCTAATAATTTAAGCATACTTATAAAATAATAATAATAATAAAATATGTTTCTAAAGGAACTTACTGTGTTTTTAGCCATCTTTGAATTGTGTGTCATTTTTTATAGGAAATGATGTATCTATGACTAGTTATAAAAATGATAATGGTAATAAAACTGAGTTATAACCTTGATTTAATAAACCCTTCTAGATTGTGGCAATAACGTAATACTAGGTTTAACCGAGTGGTTTTATAATCCATACAAAGGTTTTACTGAAAAAAAAATAATATGACTTTGTTAACTTATAGGAGAAGTAAAGAATCTTTAAACAGAACAAAAGGAAACTATCTTCTTATGTTTAAAAGGATATACCTTATTACCCTTAATATATACTAATAAATTATTCTTAGTGTTGATGGGATGTAAAATGATATTAAAATGTAAACCAATGCTTAATAATTTATGAGGTTAACAAGGCTAAGTTAAACAGAGATAAATGATCAAGAAAACATTAAAGCCAATTTATCTATTAAGAAACCTGATTTGTAACCTTTTTATGAATTTAATCAAGAGATGACTAGATGATGCACTTACTCAATCTTTATTGTTTTTTTAAAGTTTCAACAAACTAATGGTTAATGTCTAGTGAGATCATGAAGATGAATGCATATTGACCTTCATACCACTAACTCTTGTGATGGTGCATTGTAATCCTTTCTTGAGTAATTTAACTGTTATGATCCCTGCTCAAAGGAATTTTTAATTCCGAACATAATGGCATTTCTCCTTAGTTTGATCTTAGGCTCGTCCCCTTGTGCCATGGAGGTATGAAATGGGTTTCAGTAGAGTGGGGATGGATAAATAGCCTTGTGAGAAATTGAAGACCCCTTTATTATCAAATGAACTAATAATGTTATTAACATATTAGAGAAGATCCGATTTCAAGAAATTTTATCTCAAACTAATTACTCAATAGTATAAAAGAAAATAAATATAGCTCTATAAGAATAATGATGCGAGTCATAACATAAATATTCTAGAACATAAGTTAAGATTCTAAAGACGTCTTAGTAAATAAGTAACCTTAAAATATTTTGTACCATGGGTTGCCCCTTACTGTAAGTTTTTTTTGTGGTTGGACTTCTATATTTTATCTTGTCAATAGAAAAGTGAAATGTTTGTGATGGGTGTCATATGTTCCTTTATTCCTAGGTGGTCAGTGTTGTGTCACTCCTATATTGAGTTGGTTGTGGCCCTTTGAGATCACCTGTAAATTCATTTAAAATTCAATGAAGTAAAAACAAGTTATCTTATACTTTACTGTGTTGTATTTATGTGTGTAACTTTTTAGGCGTTACAGTCTTCTTTAACATAATAATTTCAAAGATGAAAAATTGAGCTCCTTCATTTCTTCAATCTCCAAACACAACAAGGAAATGGGAGTAAGAAACACTCTCCACCCAGCCTATAATCTAATAAGAAGGATAATCCATCCTCCTCATTGGCCCCCGAACCCGAAAAAATAAGAAATAAGAGGTATTAATCAACTATGGTAGCTTTTAAAAGGTTTCAAGAACAAACACTCACACAAATTTTTTAACACAAATAGCACAATATAATATTGGCAACAAACATACAATTTTCCCAGGCATGAAGGCTTAATATCAAATCCAAAAGAGAAAATAAATATGGGCACTCACTTATGCCTCCTAATGGGTTAAGCTTCCACCTTAAAATCCAATAAAACATCATCCACACAACCAAAACCAAACTCTTATCCCTCCATCAATATCTTATCTCTCCCTCAATCTCTAGTCTCTCCCTCAAATAAACATATCAAGATAAATAAAAATCATTATTATTATCATAAGGTGGGACACCCAACCTAAAATCCCTCCAAATTCCTAACAAAACTCGTATCCCTCACTTAATATATCACCATTTTCTTTCTCCTACACAACCTTAAGGCCATACTATCCACAAATCCAAAACCATACAACATTCATACATTTTACAACCATTTGCACAAAAATTAAAAATAAAAATGCATGGGTGAAGTCCCTACCTTTCCATTGCAATAAATATCCAATCCACAAGGACAAGCTCCAATATTTTTAAAGTCCAAAACAAGCACAAAACAATCTCCCAAGGTTCCAACAAAAACTCCAAAAAACAATCTCCTCCAAAAATGAAAGAGTGAAATAAAAACATGTAACCCTAAATACTTCAAAACAACATACATAAATATAAAGTGAGGAGAGAGTGGTGATGTGGCTCCATGTAGGATTCCACATCACTTATCCTCCACTCCACTTTACATGTTCAAATACCAAGCCGAAAGATCATAAATTTCTAGGTGAGAATATGACAAGTTCTCCTTCCACACACAAACCATTAACAATACTTCTAAGGAAAAAATTAAAAGCTCATGTAAAGTACAATAATTTCACCTATTTACCTTCCAAATCACATAATGGGGACTAATTTTTACCCCTTACCCCATAGGTATAGTTGTTAGGTGAATTTAAGAGGTGTGGGACAAGCTTAACTTGTCCCAAAAGCCTCCAAAAATGACCCTAAAGCCAAAATTCGAGTTTGAGATGCAATGTTGAGTACGCAACACCAAAACCAATAAAATCATTTCCAAATCCATAATACAATCAAGGAAAATCTACCAAAATTAAACACCTCTTAGTCACATCCCAAAGTACTTTAATTAACATGATTAGTCAACTTAAATAAGAGCACATCAACTAACAATAATAAATTAAAAGACATTACAATAATAATTCACATACTCGAAAAATAATTAAAATGAAAAGGGAAAAGAACACATTTTCCCATGGTCACATTTTATGCCACCCCACAATGGGGAACTCATAACAAATTCATCAATAACATAACAACATACAAAAACATAAGTTGGCAAGGTAACCTGGCTTCTAATGCCCAATATTCTTTCATTATTGGTCTTCTATCCCCTTTTGTTTGTTGTGATATAATTTTCTACAAAAATTAAAAAAGTACCTCCTCAGCCTCATGGACATATCAATGACATCAAAACAATAAAACACATATATATATGTATCAATTCACATCATCAAATAACACAACTAAACCATCATCAAAATCAAGCAATTTCATCAATTGCTCAAAAATTTCAAAATATTTTAATTTTATCATTTCATCAACAACACTGAGATCACAAGTCTAGCTAGATCATCTAACAAAATCTATACGTAAAAATCCAAAGCATCAATATATATATATATAGTAGTAACTCTAGATCATCATCAATACTGAAATATCAATCCATACATATAATCCATCATATGAGTCACATCATGTCAATAATATAAACATCCATGTTGTGAGTGAAATAGGCTAATCAAAATATACTAATGTTCATGTCTCTAATCGGAAATAATAAGAAAGATAGTATAATAAGTGTTCAAGATAAGTGGGCATTACACATATGACATGGTGGCCTACACTATATAGCTGAGCCCTATAGATCTATATGGGAATGGAGAGGGGTGAGCGTAGTGTGGCCTAGTATATAGAATTGAATTATCATTTCCTATAAATAATAGTTTCTAAAGACACAATAACATACTATTGTGGTCATAAGATCATAACCCTTATATATTTATTTATATAATACATCATCTATGTCATAATCTGTATAAGAATTTTGTAAACGCTTATAAGAGTATGATAGTGTTATAATTTTCAAAGAAGTATACCCCTAGATGGAATTATTTAGTAACATTCCATACGGTACTACTATTCAATCCATTTACCATATATAAATTTAAATCTATGTCATGTAATATACCTATATAGAATGTAAATGTGGCATATACTCCAATGAATGCCTCTTTCTTTTTAGGCATGTATGATATATTGTTTGACTAAATATATCAACATAAATTATGTGTACCTATGTTATATTGTAGTGCCCACAAGTTTTCTCTCTCTTCCTATGATTTTTTGGCTTATCTAATTAGCTTGCATTGCATATGATTCATTTGATACTTGATGTTATTAGATTTTGATTAGTTATTGCTACGATTATCATCATATGGCACATGACATTCTTATTTTGATAGGGAACTATGGAGAAACTATTGGATATTCATAATTTTGGACATTTCATTTCAATTAGAGATGATGGAATTCTGATGTTGAGATTTGATGGATTATGGCTCTATATGCATTTTACTGATGATCTTGATCTTGATTTTGATTTTGTCGATATTGGATCATGTTATATGTATCATTTATTAGTAGATGTAAAGTAATCTTATGAAAAAATTATATAGTAAAGTTGAGTTTTATAATGATTTATATTGATATTTTATCATGTCGAGTAGATTTGAGGTTTTCCTTGAGTGTGAAGGATTGCAGGTTACACCACTTGATGAACACGAGAGTCAGTGTTAACAATACCAAAGATGCCTAAGTTGTCTTGTCCGAGCCATTTTTATCACCTGGTTGTATTTTGGTTATGCTTTTATTTTTTAGAATCTTGCTTGATCATTTTGTTTAATTTTTATTAAATAATTATATCACCCTCTTACCGTTGAGCACCATGGTAAAATTAATTTTACTTTATTGTTAACTTAATAGGGACTACTTTGTGCTAATGTGGTCATTTTTGATGAGTTTATTTTGGGGTGCTTTAATTATCTTAAACATTTTTAGGGATGCCTTGGGATTTACTAACAATTTTGTGGGGAACATTTCTCACCTTGTTTATCCCACTCAACTCTCAAATCCTGAATTTGATTTTAAAAGGGGGGTATTTTTGAAGGCATATATGTAAAGAGAAAGGTGTCCGTTACCATAAACATGGTTTGTGGGACCTAATCCATGGGTGGGGGAGGATTTTTGTGAACCCAAAAATCCTTCTTCTCACTCCGCCCTCTCAGAAGTCACCATCAAAGACTTCTCCTTTTTTCTTACATGGGTGACCTTGGGATTGTGTTGTGGGCTTTATGGGCTAGTTTGATTTTTTTCCCCTTTTATTTATTATTTAGAGGGAAAATTTAAAATGACATGGGTCACTTGGATGGATTACTTATTTGGATGGGTGACACATGTCACCCTCCTGGATGGGTTTGATAGATGGATATTTTTTCTATATATTTTTTGATATTGGATGTTTGAGGGATTTTTTATAGAGAAATTGGAGACGATACTTTTGAGGCAATATCCTTGGGATATTTTTGTAACGCCCACTAATTCAGACACACAAGATAACATAACAAAGTATAGGATTTTTTTTTTAATTGCGTAGAGTTTACATGACCACAGAGGAGACCATAAGGGGCTACGACCAACTCTAAATGAGATTGACACAAAATTCATCACATAGGCAACAATGCAACATATACACCCAGTATGAAGAAATCAATTTTCTTTTTTCGACATGGAATCACATACTAGTCCAACCGCAGAGAAAACTTATGGTTACGGCACCCCATGGTGAAAGTATTTTTAAGGTTTCTTATTTACTAAAAATTATTTTACTTCTTAACTTACGTACTAGAAGATTCATGTTATACGTATCAAGAAATCCTATTTCCTCTTACTAGGATTCCTCAAATCTAGTTAAAGTATTCTTACAGTAAGTCCCATTTAAAAGTTTCATCGAAGTTACAATATGTACTTGTTTTATTTCTTCATTTATTGAGAGGAAAAGATTAAACACAAGACCATTTACCCACATACAAACTACAATATATTATCTCATACTTCTAATACATGAGGAGGCGATTGGAAGATCAACTAAGTCAAGATTCCATTAAGGTTCAGAATAAATGAAATTCCTTTAGGCAGGGATGATAACAGTTAAGTAACTCAAGAAAGGGTTATAATACACCTTCACAAGGGTAAGGGGAATGAAGTTCAATATGTATTCATCTTCATGATCTCACAAAACATTAACCATACGTTTTTTACGACTTATAAAAAAATAAGGATTAAGTAGGTGCATCATCTAGTCATCTCTTAATTAGATTCCTAAAAAGTTACAAATCATGTTTTATAACAGATAAGTTGGATTTATTGGTTCCTTGATCATTTATCCCCGTTTAACAAAACCTTGTACTATCATAAATTACTAAAAATTGGTTTACATTCTAATATCATTTTACATCCCATCAACACTAAGATTAATTTATTAGTATAGATAAAGAGAAGATAAGGTACACCCCCCCCCCCCCCTCATTTTTTACACAAGAAGATAGTTTCCTTTTTATTTCATTTTAAGACTCTTTGCTTCGTCTCTAACAACATCATAATAATTTGTCTCTTCAGTATAGCCTTTGTATGGATTACTAAAACCACCTGGTGATACCTAGTATTACGTTATTTATGCAATGAGAAGGGTTTGCTAACTCAAGGTTATAACTCATTTTGATACCATTATCCTTTTGATAACTAGACAAGGAAACATTATTTCCTAACAAAGACAACACATAAGCCAAAGATGGCTTAAAAGGTCTAATGTAGTTTAACTCGGGATTAAATAGGTAAAATAATAATGGGTCATATCGAAGGATAAAATATATTTCAACATTGCAATCATACAATAAGATGCTTGTCATAATAATTCAGTGATCATTTTATTCTCATTCACAAATTTTTTCAAGAGTTTTAGCTTCAATACATATGTGCAAACCTACTCCACAATTACAAAAATACCAAGGCCATTGTCCTCTTTAAAATTTTCTCCACAATTATCATCCCAAAGTCTTACTACACATTAAGCATTCATATAATAGCACTTTTATAGGAAAAAACTGAAGAAACTTCTAGTAATCCTTTTTTCTCTCTCTTTTATTTTTCCCCTTCCAATGGTAAAATCTACCCCACAACAATCCTACCCCTAATTTCTTTCCAAGGACTCGCGAAATCCAGTCTGCACAATAAAATTTCAACATTTGAGTCATATTGCCATGCGATGAACAATAGAGAAAAGCATGATAAAGGAAAGAATTCATATTTAGGAAATCAGACATGTTACCATATTCTAATGCCACTCCCTTACAATCATTTAAATGAGCCTTCTGATCAATTCAATGACAGGTATGAAACTATATCACTGGTCATTTAATTATTACCATTACCCTCAATGATATCTTATCCTACCCAATTATAAATATACAGGTAACTTTAAAACTCTGACATAATAGATAAACCATTGTTCATACTAGAGGTGTGGAATTGCACATTTCAGCAGGTTTCCAACCCAAATAGATCTCCAATAACGATGATAATTGGTAAACAAATACAACAAAATCTACACTGTTCTCGAATCTATAGGATTTAGATTCCAGTATATAAATGATATCTCTCAGGTGAAACCCTAGTTCTTATGGGTATTCTCTTCAATGATATCTTACCTCCAAGACAATTTATACATAAACACATAACTATAAATACTCCAAAGTTATCAACGTATACTCTCTGTATCATTGACCTAAAGGTGTGGAAAGACACAACTGACAGTAGGATTCCATCTGAAACCCCTTAAACTGAGGTATTGTTATCACTAGGGGAGACATACAAGAGCCTGTCATATTGGTATCACAACAAATTTATTACCTTCCACACTGTGAACATTTTCAAAAATATAAAAAGCATAAAAAAAATTGAAATTGTGGCCAAAACTCAAACCAAAACACTGAACCTCCAAGGTATGGTTTTCTATTAAACCATAGGTTTCGAAAAAAAAACACCAAAGTACAGTTTTAAAATACCATTCTTTATTCCTATCATATCATAGAATATGCAAGATATATTTTATACCCATTTCATAACTTTTTGATCATAGAGATTCACAAGACAATTGAAAACCATGAGTTATAAATAAACATGGATCTCAATACCAAAAATTAAAATCCACAAAACATGACCATGCGATAGAAGAAATTTCCAATCACAATCATTTCAGCAGGATGAAACAACAAGAAATGGGTAAGATTTAATTCCATGCAACCATTGGCATAAAGGAAACAACCAGAATAAGTTAAAAATCGAGTGCCAAAACCATTTAGCCCAGAACCACATCTAGAAAGAAATCATCCTAAGAAACAACTAAGATAGGAGGAAACTAAAAGCATAGCCTGGAAGATGAGAAACAATTAAAAAAACAACTATGATAACCCCAAACAACAGCCACTTCAATAAATTAAAAGCATATTCATTTCATGCTATGGTTAAAGTTAGCATAATAGTAAAAATAAGTAGAAATTATCATGCCTGTGATGAGCTCCTGCATTTCCAAAATGACCACCCATACGCATGCAAAACTGAAAATCAACATCCCTCCTTCTGTTAGCTTGGGTGATCCAAACCTCATACACATCCATGTTCGGAGAAAACATACAAGGGAGCTCCATTCCACAAGTGACCTTTGCTGAAGAATGGGGGTCTCAAATACTGTCATGACAAAGGGTAAATTCCACCAAATGGGTTAAATGAAGAGGCCCAAGAAATAAAAAAGATAAACGTGAGAGGAGAGGGGAAAAAAACCAGACCCCACAACCTTGCAATCCATCCTCCCAAGCCCAAGTCAAAAGGGGCGATAGAAACAAAAAATGACATTCATCAGAGCATAAGGTCAAATCAAAATTTTGTCATATGTATATATTTATGCCCTTTCAAAGCCACGCATACAAGGTGTGGAAGCATCCATGAGGAGTGAAAAATAGTTTCCAAAATGCCTAAGGGTTTGATGGGGTCCCAAGAGAAAAAATCCATCGTTGCAGGAGAGACACAAAAGGAGACTTCAACGCGGTTTTTGCCCAATTATCCCTTGTCAGCAACCAACAGCCAGTCCAATCCTGGGCATCAGCAAACCACCACCAACACCACCAGGCAGATACAAAATAAGACACCCAATAGGTGTCCAATGAATGTAGCGAAGCATGGCCATTTCCCAAATCATGGGCCCAAGCAAGACAACATAAAACACAAGGAAATAACAACTAAAGAAATGACGTGTTTACCCATCAAAGCATTTATCTAAAAGTTCAAAGACTTTTCCAACAACCCCCAAATGTAAATCCTTCACGAGAGAATCTCATGCAGCCAAAGCAGAATGGTAGAGGCATGACAACAAAGGTCAAACCAGATTGCAAATCAAACACAATAAATGAGAGGAGTGCAACCACCCACAAGAAAAATTCCAACACGGGTAGCATTAAAGAGGATTAAGGAAATGACAGGTGGCCATCAAATCCACCCACCTCTAGCCAAAAAAGGAAATAAATAATCTAAAGACAAGCAAATTGAGTCCACATCTCCTCACACCAAGCTTGTCACATCAATAATCCAACTTGGGAGGCAAAAAAGTGGAAGCAACAATATAGTTCACCCTAAAATTAACAATTACAGTAAGGAATAGTGCAATCTCAGACAATCAAGGTCGGAGCTTGCGGCTGGAATTTTCAATAAAATATAAAACACGAACACCACTTCCCAAACAATGGAGCCACCAACAAAACAAGTTCCTCTTTTACGAGAATCAAGGATCGCTCTTCGGGAATGATCGAAAAGATACAATAAAATAACATTAAGATAATTAATATTAATGTCGATAACATTCGACAATAAAATAATAATAAAAATAAATTGTCGATCGACAAATAAAATAATAATAATAATAATCTAATATTATTATTATTATTATTTTACTAACACAATAATTATTAAAATGTTAATAATGATCTCCCGTCAAGCTTGACAACAAATTAATAATAATAACCAAATTATCAACAATTCAATATAATTATTATTATATAGATATTCCTTCTAGCCGGACATACCCTAATAACACCAATCATCATTCAAGCCACCTATAGAATTCGAGAACATGATTTTCCTTTAATAGGATAATCATAAAGGATGCCACAAGGTCGACAACTAGAGGCATCGATAATGACACGAGGAGGCAAGATGGAGAGGAAGGATCCTAATCCTTCACTTTGACAAGGTCGAAGTCAACCAATGGTCAATGGGGCACACACAACCATTCCATGCTTAGCGACATGGTCATCAAGGAAAGAATTGGGGTAACATCAAACAGGGCATTACATTCTCCTCCCCTTAAGAAAGCATTGTCCTTGATGTGACATAACACGGAAGGAAGGAAAGGTGATAAGCAAAAAAGAACAAAAAAATGAAAGTACACCCTATGGTTAAAATTTCAGTCATTAAAGCATGGCCATGGGGTAGCCTTAGAAACATTTTGGCAGAATTTTTAACTTTCAAAGTTTTGTGCAGATTGGTAGTTCCCTCTTATTCATTATTTAATTAGACTCTTTCCATTTACATCATTCTTAATTCAAGTTCTTTAAAATTTCATTGTTACGGAGTTTTAGTTTATTCATTCTTGTGGGTTCCCAACATGAACTGCTATCACAACACCCTACTAGGGTCATACACAACACTAATGATTCACAAGCATAATTTTACATACTTTCATGATGGTACCACACCACAAGAGCTTAACCAAATTATGGAAGGGAAACAAGCAAGGTCCACATAACATAGTACTTGTAAAACATCTATGACTGACATATAATACTTGAACAAAAGTGTACTACAACAACCAGAAATTTCCACAATTCCACAGATGAAGATTTCACATAACTCAGAACAATAGCTACATGTACATAGTGTCAACAAGGGCATCAACGTCATATCCACAACATCACAAAACATATCCAACTAACATGAGTAACACATACATCATAACACCACAACCAAAACATCATAACAACTCAACATATAAGCATCAATCACACACACACAAATTATGCCTCAATCACACACACTCTTACCTCAAGTCTCTTATGCCTCCCTCAAGTCTCTTATACCTCCCTCAAGTAGTAATAATAAAATAAATTTCCTTTTCGCTCCCCAAAGAGGTCGGTTTCCCTATGGCCCTAGGCACATAGAGTCCAGAGCACCCCTAACCCAAGTGACATAATAACTCATGGTTCGACAACCCACTAGTTATCTGTAACTCCTTGGGGCGTACCCCCATACAACGAAATGGGTCCATAGGTCCAACCATTCCATGGTGCTCATGACCCTATTCCACACATTACGATAATAGAACCAACATAGAAATCTTATTCAAATGCCAAGTGGCAAAAGTAAAAGCCTTGGGCAAGGTGGTAAAATTTTTACTTTAAAATAAGATCCAAATCCAAGAAAAACAAATGGCCAAATAGCCATAGTTAGTACAAAAATCCACATGTTAGTACCACAAACCAAGGAAATTCCAAAAATATTAAACATATCAATCAAGAAAACTGTTGGTCCTTACAGAAATAAATAAAAAGTTCAATTTACGAATAAAATACACATATAAGAATAGCACATTACGATGACTATGTGGCCTTATCTGGCCACCAAGGGGGTACTCAACGAGTTGTTGGCACTCAGAACATCGAGCCTCAGCTCGTAAAATAACATATCAATAATACAACTGTCATCATCTCTATTTGAATCATCCCTCCACCACTTCGACAAGGCTAAACACAGTCATTGCTACACTTAGGTTGTATCCATACAACAACCACAAGGAGAGAGGAAAGAAGCATAGGTTGTCATCTACAAAACCAAAGGTCAGCTTGAGTTATTGGCCCATGGTACATGATTCCTCACTCCCAACATACACTTTTACCGATTTCCCTCAGGGTCAGTTAGCGTAAGGTTCACAACATAACACGTATGCACATCACTAACACAATGGTGGTTCACGCACATTAACCATAGCATTTTACGCATGGTACCATATACATGGTATATCACATACATTACATTCATGTTTTACAACACACCACATCACCACATGCAACACCCAAAGTGCAATCATTACGATAGGGATCATACACTCACCATATGTCCCTAAATTACGACATGAATCATTACATATTACATGAATTTTACTTATGATGAGAACAATTACAACATAAAGTCAAACAAAACACATAACATGGGATATACACATTTCTATCACAAATGATAATGACATCATCACTATACAATCTAGTTTACTATACACCATCCTTTTCGTACAACACCTCAGCACACCCACACATCACAAATGGCAAAAGGATCCAACACTCCGCAAATCAACAATCACATTCCTTTCACACACACAACAAGACAGTACATCACACTTGAATTCTCATTGAATTCATGAAAAGGAGAGAGAATACTCTCATCTCCAACACATCAACATGCCAACAGTTACGCACTAAGTGACATACACAACATGTGCGTTCACAATATCATAATTACGACATAGTTCACATCACGCTTAAATCACATTACTCTTCCAATCACCACCACCACCATGTAACCTCACACACTCCAATATGTCCCAGAGGTTCGAGAGCATGAACCTCCGCTCTGATACCAAGTGTAACACCCACTATTTCACACACAACAATACAACACTGAAAAACTCAGATAACTTTTTTTTTACTTTCTTAGAGTTTACACGTCAACACAGGTGACCAGAAGGGCTACAACCAACTCTGAATGAGCTTGACACAACGTTGATCACATAGGCAACAAGGAAACATATACACCCAACATGAACAAATCAATTTTCTCTTTTCGACATGACATCACATACTAGTCCAACCACAGAACAAACTTACGATTAGGGCACCCCATGGTGAAAGTATTTTTAAGGTTTCTTATTTACTAAAACGTCTTAACTTAACTCTTATGTTATTGCTTTTCTTGCTAATTCCTCATAAAGTATTCTTACGTCCCATCAAAAATTCATCAAGTTAAAATATTTACTTGTTTGATTTGCATTTATTGGAGGAAAAAATTTCCACTCATTTACCCACATACTCAAACTACAATTGTGTAAGATCAAAAGTAATTCCATTACAGAACTAAAACCTCCTTTGTAAACGTTAACAACACTTAAGAAAGATTACAAAGTACATTTAAAAGAATTCATTCATAAGTTAACAAGATCAAGTTTTATAATCAGAAAAAAGTTACATAATTAGGTTTTCAAATATTTATTGGTTCCTTGATCATTTATCGTCGTTTAACAAAACCTTGTACTATCATAAATTACTAAAAATTGGTTTACATTCTAATATCATTTTACATCCCATCAACACTAAGATTAATTTATTAGTATAGATTAAGATAAAATAAGGTACATCCCATTTTCTTACACAAGAAGATAGTTTCCTTTTATTCCATTTTAAGACTCTTTTCTTCGTCTATAAGTTAACAACATCATAATATTTTCTCTTCAGTATAACCTTTGTATGGATTATAAAACCACTCGGTGATACCTAGTATTACGTTATTTCCGCAATCAGAAGGGTTTGCTAACTCAAGGTTATAACTCAATTTGATTACCATTATCCTTTTGATAACTAGATATAGAAACATAATTTCCTAGAAAAGAAGACACACAAACCAAAGATGGCTAAAATGTCTAATGTAGTTTAACTCAGGATTAAATAGGTAAAAAAATAATTGGTCATATTGAAGATAAACTATCTTTCAACATTGCAATCATACAATAAGATGCTTGTAAAATTTCAATGTTCATTTTATTTCATTTACAAACTGTTTCAAGAGTTTTAGCTTTAGTACATATGGGCAAACCTACTCCACAATTACAAAAATACTAAGCCATTGTCCTTCTAAATTTTATCCATAATTACATTCCAATTCCTACTACACATTAAGCATTCATACAATAGCACTTTACAGGAAAAAATTGAAGAAACTTCTAGCAATCCTTTCTCTCTCTTTTTTTTCTACACGCAAAAGCCATCTGCACAAGTATTAACTTGAGTCAGTTCACAAGAACTGAGCATGATAAAGACTACACATAGGAATAGAATGCTACCATTAACAATATCATTAAAAGAACCTTTTATTTAATGAAGGGGTGTCAAGTTCTAAAACTAACAACACCATTTCACATGATTGGAAAATACCATGTCAAAACTAAGAAGGGAGCCATAAAAATCTGATATGAACATTGTTTTAAGGCCAACAAATGATTAATCAACATATAACAAGTAGGGGTCAATGACCCGGTAAGTCTGAAACAAAGTGTCGAGCGTATTGGGATTTCAATCATATAATTACATGGATTATATGATTGAAATCCAATACTCCAACATTATCAACATTTTCCTAATAATTTCCCAGGATCCAAAAGATTAAAGGTTAGAAATACAACATCATGTGCTAACCACCATTTACCCCTTCCAAAGAAAATCTACCCCACAACAATCCTACCCTAATTACTTGCCAAAGACACATGGAAGTAATTCAAAAGGAAAGTTTAAACATCTGATCATCTTGCCATGCTATGAACAATAGTAAAACAATATGATAGGGGAATAATCCATATTTAGTAATTCAACGCATTAAAAAAAACCAATGCCACCATCTTACAAAGATTTAAATTACAGTCGAATCAATTTAATTACCCTAAAACCTATATCAATAGAATTTAAGTAAACCATCCCCAAGGAACCAGAGATTATATAGGGGTCGATCAATTTAATTTTGACTCAAGAAATACAAGTGTCAAATAATATTAATCCTTAATTCATATACCAACACCGATGATATTTGGTCCTGCCAAACTCCATACTGGTAGCACTAATACCAATTAGATGCAGGTATAAAATAATACTGATCATTAATTATTACATTACCCTCAATGATATCTTATCCTACCCATTTATAAATATACACGGGTAACTTTAAAACTCTACATCATAGATATACCCTTGTTCTTACTAGAGGTGTGGAATTACACATTTCAGCAGGATTCCAACCCAAATAGATTTCCAATAACGAAATAAGGTAAACAAGTTAACAACAAAACTACAGTTCTCGAATCAAGGATTTAGTTCATAGTATATAAATATATCTCTCAAAACCCTAGTTTTATTATTTCTTCTATACACCTCCAAGACATTTTTAAAAATATCGAAATAAGCAAAGTATCGAAAATCTTCTTAATTGACCTAAAAGGGAAAAGAACAACTGACAGTAAGACATCTGAAATTTTTACTGATATCTACCACTAAACATGTGGTATCGGTATCACAACAGTATATTCAAACCAATTCAAAAAAAAAAGTTCGATATAATTTATAAAACAAACTCTTAGAAACATCCCTAGACAAAAATTTGTAGGTATAACCTAGGGTATTATCCAGTGTGACTAAGCAATAACATAACACAACATATATTAAACCATTTTTATTCCTTAATATTCATAATTATTTCAATTCTTTACCTCAACACGATAATCAAGGAACACAGAGATTCACAAGAATTAAATGAGATATGTCAGTATTAAATAAACATAAATTCCCAAAATAACCCATCAAAACACCCCACAAGCATTTTTTCCAATACAATCATTACAGAGGATTAAACAACAAGAAGATGGGAGATTAGTAATTCCATGTAACCATTGGCATAAAGGAAACAACAAGAATAAGAAAAAATCATGTACCAAAACCATTTACAGACCCAAATCTAGCAAGAGATCATCCTAAGAAACAACTCACAGAGGAAGGAAACTAAAAGCATAGCTGGAGGATGAGAAACAATTGCAAAAACAACTATGAAACTCCAACAACTGCCACTTTAGAAAATAAAAGCACTTCCTTTCATGATATGGTCAAAGTTAGCATAAAAAAATCAGATGGTAGAAATTATCATCCCTGTGATGAGCTCCAACATTTGCAAACAATGTCTACCAGGTGCATGCAACAACAATCAAGCATCCCTCCAAAATTTTCTAGTTGGGAGTCCAAACCTCATACACATCCATGTTGGGCACCAGCAGGGAGCTCCATTCCACAAGTGACCTTTTTCTAGAGAAATGGGGTCTCAAAGACTATCATGAAAGTAGGGTATACACCAAATGGGTTAAATTAAGAGGCCCAAGAAAAAAAGAAAACATGAGAGACAGAGAGGAAAAAAAACCAGACCCCATAACCTTGTAACCATCCTCCCAGTTTGCGTCAAAAGGGGCGATAGAGAAACAAGACCAGGACATTCATCAGAGCACAAGGGAAATCAAATTTTCCAGATGTAGAAAATTGTGCCTCAAGGCCATGCATGCAAGGTGTGGAAGCATCCATGAGGAGTGAAAAATAGTTGCCAAAATGCCTCAGGGTGATGGGGTCTCAAGGGAAAAAATCCACGGTTGTAGGAGAGACACAAAGGGAAACTTCAACCTGGTTTTTTTCCCAATTTGCCCTTGCCAACAACCAACAGCTAGTCAAATCCTGGGCACAAAAAACAACCACCAGCACCAGGCAGATACAAAAGAAGACAACCAACAGGTGTCCAACCTACAACAAAGCATGCCCATTTCCCAAATCGTGGGCCAAGCAAGACAAAACAGAACAAAAGAAGGAAATAACAATGGCCAGTAAGGAAAGGACGTGTTTACCCATCAAAGCATTTATCTGAAAGTTCAAAACCTTTTCCAACAACCCCCAAATGCAAATACTTCACCAGAGAAGCTCACACGGCCAAAGCAGAATGGTGGAGGCATACAAGAAAGGTCAAAGTAGATTGCAAATCAAAAATAATAAATGAGAGGTGGTGTGGCCACCCACAAGGAAAAGTCCAACACAATGGCATTAAAGATGATTAAGCAAATGGCAGGTGGCCATCAAATCCACCCACCTCCAGTAAACAAGGAAATAAAGAATCCAAAGAAATCAAATGGAGTCCACATCTCCTCACGCCAAGCTTGTCATATCAATAATCTAACGTGGGAGGAAAAACAGTGGAAGAAACAATAAGTTCACCCAAAAAATAACATTTACAACAAGGCATGTGTGCAGGGTCAAACGGTCAAGGTGGGAGCTGGTGGCTGGAGTTTTCAATAAAATATAAAACATGAACACCACTTCCCAAACAATGGAGCCACCAATAAAACAAACACCTCTCTTACGTGAATCGAGGATCACTCTTCGGTAACGATCGAAAAGATACAATAAAATAACATTAAGATAATTAATATTAATGTCGATAACATTCGACAATAAAATAATAATAAAAAATAAATCATTGATTGACAAATAAAATAATAATAATATATCATTATTATTATTATTTTTACTCTCACAATAATTATCAGTGATATTAATAATGGTCGCATGTCAAGCTTGACAACATAATAACAATAACCAAAGATCGACAATTCAATGTAATTATTATTATATAGATATTCCTTCTAGCCAAACATGCCTTAACAACACCAAGTCGTCATTCAAGCCAACTATAGAATTCGAGAACACGATTCTCCTTTATTAGGATAATCGTAAAGGATGCCACAAGGTCCACAACTAGAGGCATCGACAATGACACGAGGAGGCAAGACGGAGAGGAAGGATGCTAATCCTTCACTGCAACAAGGTCAAAGTCAACCAATGGTCAACGGGGCGCACACAACCATTCCATGCTTAGCGACATGGTCACCGAGGCAAGAAGATATTATGACATCTGAAGTAATTTTTGGAATTTGAGACCACGAATGAGATGAATGTTGCATAATCCTTGCATAGTGATATTTTACATTAGCTTTGTTTCTCACAAAAATGGATCATTACTCAGGAGTATTTAATTTCATATTTGATATCAGTATGAAGATAGCGTAAAGTTTCTTGATGGAGGCTGGAGGCAATGTAGGAAGGAGTTTGATCAGCGACCTCTCGTCAAGAACCATCGACGAGGCCGCGGTATTGATTTGGTGGCCAATTATTTCATTTGTGTGTTTGATTCCATTATTGCGTGTTTTATAATAAGAACAAAAGGAAATTCTTGTTCAATTGTAATTTCCTATTATAAACCTCCTTGATGTAATGTTGTAATAGAAAGAATAAAACACAAGTACAAATTCAACATCATGATACTTGAAGGGGATGAACAAAGGTTCATGAATAGGGGTTCTTACCTTGGACTGAGGTCCATATGTGTACCAAGATCATAAGAAAACAGGGGTGTGCAAGCTTCAGAGAAAGTGTAACTATTCTTTTCTACTTTGTTCACATTAGGAGAGTGTAAGGGAAGTAATAATGTAAACAATAGGGGAGTGAATGTTAGGAATATTATATTGTTTACATTGGTTAATGTTTTAATGTAATATATATAATCATGGAGATAATATATATGGGTGAATAAATAAAATGTAATATTATTACATATGAGAAAACATATCTCATATTAATAATATAGGTTTTATATATTAGTTGTGAGTTTTTTGTATAAACAACTCACGTTGGTATTTTTAGGATTAGTTGAGTGTGTTGAGATAACTAAGGGATGTTAGAGAGATATTAATAGATGGGGTTGAGATTATGTAGGGATTGAAGATTATGTTTGACTCCACCATTGTAGAGGTTAATTGATCTATATATGTAACTCATCAATCATGAATAATATGTCCCGAATGAAATACAATATCTTTGGTTTTATTATTTTACCGTGCAATGTTTTATTTTTTATTGATTAAATCATGCACATTTTTGAGATCATAAAGGATGCCACAAGGTCGACAACTAGAGGCATCGATAATGACACGAGGAGGCAAGATGGAGAGGAAGGATCCTAATCCTTCACTTTGACAAGGTCGAAATAAACTAATACTCAACAAAGCACACACAAGAATTTCACACTTACCGACATTGTCACCGAGGCAAGAATTGGTGTAACGTTGAATAGGGCATTACACTTGCGGAGTGAAAGAGATTGGAGCTTGTGGGCTTGAGCATGGATTATGAGGAACGCATCACTCCTTATTTCATTTTTGTTTAGAAATTTATTTGTATGTTTCTGAATGTTTTTTTTGGTAATGGTTTGAGATTTGTGGGTTGCCTATGGGATTTTACATCTTGAGATATTCCTTTTTTTAATTTATAATATTGTTTTTTCTCCTCCACCTCTAAAGGGGTGTGGATTTGGAATTAATTTTGTGAATGAGATGTGATATCTATTCTCATGGCCTCTTGGGAAAGATATGAATGTTATATTTGATACTCCCTTCCTTGGGGAAGCAAGAGGAATTTCTATTTGCTTTGGAAATATCCTCCTATACTTTCCAAGTAAGCTTGCAAGGCTTGAAAATCCTTGGCAAGGAGGAGAAAATGGAGGTATAAGAGTTGGAGGATTGTGATGGTTTATTAGAGATATTACTTTGAGGATAATTTAGAAATCTTGATATGTATATATTGGCATTTTTTATCCCTCTTTCCTAATTCCATATCCATTGTTTCTTAGATCTTTGGTGGATTTGATGTTTATGATTGAAGTGGTTTTTATTTTTATATTCTATTGATCATCCTTGTTTGGGTTCATTTGATACTATTTTTAACTT
Organism: Taxus chinensis; assembly: GCA_019776745.2. Lineage (NCBI taxonomy): Eukaryota > Viridiplantae > Streptophyta > Pinopsida > Cupressales > Taxaceae > Taxus > Taxus chinensis. The sequence goes on along the minus strand of CM034157.1, from coordinate 160,576,429 downwards.
GGCATATTTGAGTAGCATGCAACCCCTCTATCCCATGGGCTTGGGGAAGGCTAGCATTCTCTCTCTTTGGAGAACAAGCATGTAATGATGCATGTAACTTGGGAGATAAATCAAGTATTTGAATTGTGTTGCTTCGAAACTTCGATAAAGTAGAGTTAGAGATATTATGAAGACATTTTTACGGTTGTTTAATTTGAGAAATACTCAAAATTTTGAGCATGTTGTTCCCACTTTATTGGGAGGCTTCTATTCTTGCACTATTATTGTTTTTTTTTTTGTAATTTTGCTTAGTTGGGAGTTTTGGGATTGTATAACATTTGTTGATCGTGATGTAATGGGTTTGGGATAGTACATTTCCTATTATTTTAAATGGATCTTGGAAGTTAAATGTAACTGTTAACCTCATTAGAAATCCCTTAGTTATGTTATGTTTTCATGATTCATTTCTTGTAATGAGAAGAAAGATCAAATTCTTGTTACTTGATTTCTTCATTTTAGTATTGTTCCATATTCTTTTGAGATAAGAAAAAAAAGAAAATGGGATTTCTTGTTGTATTGATTGAATGTTGTATAAAATGGTAATGTGATATTTTGTATTGGCATTGGAAAGAGGGAATGTTTTGTAAATTGAGTTTTGTTTAGAATTTCCTTCTGGATGAAAAAAAATCTAGTCTATCTCTCTAGTACATTTGAATCTTTAAAATGTGTTTGCAATGGTAGTAGATAAGTTTGGGTTGTGGTAAATGGCATTATGAAAAATTAAATGAATGTAATAAAGTTTCCTCATTCTGAATACAATTTAGAAATGTTCTCCATAGTAATCTCTGGATATATTTCCTTTAAATATGAATAAGTTCATTTAAATAAGAAATATCATAATTTTTAACTCCTTGGAAGTATATTATACCAATATATTTCGATATGAATGATCTTATAAAAAAAATAATCAGATTTAAAATAAACCTGATTTCTACTTATTTCTATTTATCTTGTACATCAGTTTAGCACTTCATTTGTTTAAATTCTACACATCTACCAGAGACATGCCTATATATACGTTTATGTGTGTGTGTGTGTGTGTGTGTGTGTGTGTGTGTGTGTGTATGTATATGTATACATATACATAATTATATGTATATATGTATGTATGTATCTATGTATGTATATACATATATAGATACATACATACATATATACATATACTTATGTATATGTATACATATACATATACAACATACACACACGCACACGCACATGCACACATAAATAAACATATAATTGTTTCCTTGAAATTTCATAGATGAGTTTTATTAGGAAATAAATATATGTATTGGGAGGGTTTTGGGGTTGGGTGAAATGGTCGACACATCTCTCAAACCTCTCCCTTACCACACACACTACTCCCTTATAGCTCCTGGTACCACTCCCCATACCGACATCTTGACCACCTGATTCTTTTAACCCTACTAGGTTTATAAAGCATTCTCTCCTACTCCTAGGACTTAAACTATCTCATTTCATTCATCAAACTGATCAAGAACACTCACAATCTCTAACCTCACTCTCCTTAACTAAACTTCCCTTTTTAGTACAATAGAACAAAGATATTTGTTCAATTCATGGTTGGAGTTTCTAAAGCCTACCCATGCCCTCCTAGCCATGTCACATTATTTTCATGACTAGAATCTTTTGCTATGCCATCCATGGCCGATTATGGCCTTTTCCCCCTCAACTACACACACACAAAGATATATATATATATACATAGCGCAAAGCAGAGTTTGATATTGCCTTAAAAAAGGAAAATAAATACATAAAGCAAGCCTTTCTAAAAAATGTACAGCCGTCCATTTTGGTTTTAATACAAAATTGTTAGAGTATCCATCCTGTCCATATGCCTTTAAAAAATCTACATCATAGACATGAATTATTGGAGATAAATACTTTAGAGAAATAAGTGACTCGATGTGAGTCATCCTGACCTATAAACAAAGACTGGAAATGAGAAGAGTGAGTGGGAGGAAATAATAATATATTGATATTTTTAGGTTTGTTTCAAAATCCTTCATCATGGGTGCAGGATCAACTGATCCTAGGGATCCTAGTCATCCTTTCAAGGGTACCACTTGGTAATTGGTCGACGTGTTTTACCTAATGAGATTCATTCCACATTTTTTATGGCTTAGAATATTTTTCTCAAATTTTTTTTTATGTATGGTTATGTGTTAACTCTCCCTTTATGCAGTTGTATAGCTTAGGTGATTTTTTTCTTTCTTTCCCAATTATCTAAATTATTATTATGGAGAAATAATTTTATTATATAGCAATTATCACTCATGATGAAAGTATAACGACCTTATAACAATTGGTTTGGCTTCCTGACTCCACGTAGAATTTTAAACAACCCTATTCGCTTTGAGATTGGAAAATGGAGATAAGACCTTTTTAAATTATTAAATATCATATTAGAGGGATTGACCCTCAATATGTAATTTTTTCGCCCTACATAACATTGATATTACATCTTGTATGTCTAACCAATTGGTTAATTTGTTTTCTAGAATGGAATTGTGAAGAAGCTTGTCAATTATCCCAAATGTATATATGTATTTATTTCTTAGTGAGAATAAATATTAATGCTCACAAGACCTAGTTATAGTTGTATAATTGTGGGTGGTATTGAAGAGTAAAATTTACCCTTGGTATAAATAAAACTAAAATAGAATAATATGTCTCTTAGAGTAGTCATAGAGAGAGCTTGGTTGTGGTCAATATGGTCAAATAATTGGAGCCATACCTATGTCTGGATTTAAACATGCACTTTAAGGAGTGCTCTTTTTCTTGACCCACGAATTATCTCACATAGTGGAAAAATACCATGAATTCTTGGTTTAAAAATATCTCTAAAATAGTTCAATTCATCACCTCTACTTCTTTTTAATATCCCAATTATATCATTTTTGTTGGTTAGGTTTTGGGACATTAAAATGTGGGCAATGACAGTTGGTGTCAGATCTCAGGTTTCAACACTAGAAGTTCTAGGAAGTTTGAAATTAAAATTTAATTATGTTGGATTAATTAACTTATCCTTGTTAATAATTTCTACCACCACATGTTAAAACCATTAAAAAAAATTCCTTCATTCATAGGATGTCTAGACGTGGTACAAAGTGTCGATCCATCAGGGCTCTAGGAAGTAGGTCACCTACGTCAGAGACACTTGCAGTAGAGTTTGTACCATAGATACTAGAGACATTAAAACAGATGATGTGGGTTTTACACGAGTTCCTTCCTCAATAGTGAGAGTTGATATAGGAGGTAACTCAACTATAGGAGGGTACACAATTGGCTAACAGTGCACATTCAGCAATGCATCAGCAGGAAACACAGAGACAAGATATGTCTCGTAGTCCTTTAGTTCATTTTGAGAGAGTGGAATTTTTTTTACAAAGCCTCTCTCATAGTATTGATAGGCCACCAGGGTTAGGATGACCTTATTTAGTAGATAGGGAGATGGTTAAGTACCGTCAACATAATCGTGATATGGGTAGTATTATTAGATACCTTCTCTGATTGTAGCCACCCACTTATGGAGGGACTACTAATGGGTTTAGAGCTGAATCATGGCTCCTAAGTATTTATAGTTGTGTTGGGATTCACCAATGTGAGATAAATTTCAAGGAGAGGATTTTCATTCACCTCCTCCGAGATGAAAGAGACATTTGGTGGAGGAATGAAGATCACAAGATCCATCTGACTCAGGATACAGTGACATGGGTCATATTTGAGTAGGGTTTTTATGCTTGATATATGTTTGAACATTTTTTTCATATGAAAAATGATTTTCATGACCTTCATCAGGGCTAAGGAACCATCGTGTAGAATGAGTCATGATTCTTGGAACTTCTGTAAAATGTGGACTACTTTCAGGATGAGAAGCTACAAGTGAGTAGGTCTATCATTGTCCTAAATAAGGATCTAGTTGGTGAAGTAAGGATGTTTTCTCCTCTGACCTTAGAAAAGGAAGTGGAGAAGGCCTACTTAGAAGAGAACAATAGGGGAAAGTCCCAAGAGTATTGAGAAAGAACCAGGAGTAGGATATGGGAGTGGGTACACTCATTCTTGGAGAAGATGACATGGGATACAACTCCAACAAATGGAGAAGGATTTAAGCCTCCACACTCAAACTCGAGACCACTTCCACACCTTTAGCAATTCTCTCAGCACCATGCACACTATAAATAAAGGGCTACACCCACACATGATATGCAGAGAGGCAAAGGTCAAGGAGGATTTAGATTTGGTAGGGAAATGAGGTAGGGAAGTCAGTAGGTGCAGCTATTCCATCCACAATAGTATGACATGGCTATCCATGTAGGTTCAATACAACATAATACATGTGGGACTCCCACATAGAGAGAGTCACTATGTTGTTATATTTGTGGGGCCCATAATCACTATGCTTTCCTTTTTTCGTAAAATGATTCCTTCACTGATAGATAGAAGTACCCTATTTTAGATAAAACAGTAGTGGATGTGGTACACACTCATAATACTTATGCAATAGTGGATAACTGTCAGGCCGAGCACCAAGCCATGGTTATCAAGATTATAGGTATTATCAGGGGTATATCTATCATTGTATTATTTGGCTTTGGAGTATCTGATTCCTTTATATCACCATTTATAGTAGACAAATGTGGGTTGGTGGCGTCTAGGTAGGAATATAGTTGGTAGGTTGAGTTTTCCACTAGGGCCAAACTCACAATGGAAACCTATGTGGAGAGTTACATCCTTGATTTGGGTGTGTTCTCCACTACCTTATACCTCCATATTTTACCCTTAAGATCATATGAGGTTGACAAGTAGGAAATCATGAATAGAAATACTCATGATGAGAATATCCTAGGAATATAAAAGCATTATAAGTATGAGGAACCTAAGAGTGTTTAGATCGAGTCAAGTTTACCAAAACAATTAAGAAAAATATTGAAAAATGAATAAAATTCCTAATCTAAATATGTAACAACATTGTAAACTAAATATGTAATGAATTACAGAAATGACCTAAGAAAATTAAGAAATGAAATATGAAACCCTAGTTGCAAAACAGGAGATAAGAAGACTTAGCTGGAATGTAATCAAATTTGGTCTCTTTCTAAGTGATGAATTGATAAAAAGAGGGATAATTATCACAAAGAGCCTCACAAAAATGTATGATCGGAAGATTTTCCTAAATTGGGGTGCCTGAAATGGATTAGAAGTTCATGGGGACACCACATACCTACTCTTGGATCCTATGACTACTTAAATCCTTAGGAAACCTCCTTTGCAGGGTCACAATATGTTCACTTTCCTTTGCTTCTTGTCGATAGTATGATGCACAATAATTGCATTTGTCATTGATAACCTGCAAAACCCCTCAATAGTGCATGAAATCCCAAATAGAAAATAATACAAATGATTCTTCAGACTGTTCTCAACTGTCAAACGAGTGATCTTACAACTAAGTGTTGCACTACATTTTAGATGTAATGTAGTTCTTTGTGTGTGTGTTAAGATATTGTGACCTAGGTGGATTTTGTACATGTTGTACTTGGTAGCGAGTAATATCTAGATGTAGAAAATGTAGATAGATGTGTGCATGAAATAATGAACTTCCTCTCCTATGAATTTTACGCATAAGAATGCAGTCCCTTTCCCTTGAAATGAATGCTAAATGGATTCTTGAATGCTCTTTAGATTCCTTTGGATGAAATTTTATGTGGTGATAGCTAATGCTTAATGCTTAGTCCTTTATTATGATCACATAACTTTATATTTATATGATTCCCTTGCTTTCATTTCATAATTAACCTAGAAACTGATGACTTATAAAAAGATAAGATGCCAAATAGGTAGAAACGACCCAAAATATGTGAATAAATTACAAAGAGTTCATGGGAGCCTAGAGGGGATAGGGGCATGTGGTGTTTGCTTCCTAGCTGGGCGTTGGTGTCCAGGATGAGAAATGTCAAAGTTTGAAATACATATTGGGATAGAAAGAGTGAAAGATCAAAAGTGGAAATAGAAATCAAGAAAATATGGCTAAAGAAATGGGTTAATTAGAAATTTTCTTACATAGGAATTATATGAAAAGTAGCATGTAATTAGCACTAGATACCAAAAGTGCATGATTTTGTATCTATAATTTCTTTTAGATCTTTAATACTCTATCAATTCACTTCATTGTTTTGAATTCTAGTGTAATATAATCACACACTTCTTTGAAATTCTTCCCACTAAGATTCCTCAAGTAGATAATTTCAGTTCAATTCCATACAATGGTCCTATGATTTCACATTTTAGTATTATCATATGTTACTCCTTTTTCTCCCCACCACATGTTTCAAGTTAGCAATTATTTCTCTGGATAAATAAACCCATCATATGGTTGTAAAATTATGTAGGGGTTGAGAGAGTGAGCCATTTTTCTTCCCATTCCTAGATCACTTGTTGTATGAGTTTGCACAGTATTACGGGTCAAACTAGTAGTCATTTTAACATTCAATTTTGTACCTAATTGATTATTACTCACACTAGTACTTACAATATCTTTACTAGATTTGGGATTCTCTTCCTCTTAACCCTTGAAACACTGGAATACTTACTTTGTATTTTGGTCACATAGAAATATTATTACTACACTCCCCAATATTTTCTATATTTCCACCAAATGTGAGTATGCCCAATGGAATTTTTCACAATGATAAATCTATTTCCTTTAAAATATCTTCCACACTTACCTCTTTACCACTTCTAGGTAACATGGTATGTACTATGGACGATTGATTCAAACTTCTTTGCAATTCTTGAAAAATTCCATTTTTCTCCGAGTCATTTAAACAATCCCGAGTAATAAATTCTCTATCTACCTCCAGTCACATATATTCCAAAATACAGGGACTATCATCTTCTACAAGACTTATTTGGATTTGGTCTTATTTATTCACTACAAACTATTTCATCTTTGTGTATGCAATACCATGGCTTCCATGATGGATCCTTCGGGTTCAACACCAACTACATCATTAACATACTTCAAACTACCTCTAATCTCCTACCTTCATTTTCTTCTTCTAATTCATTTGGTTTCCTTTTTGGCTCCACAATTAGGATCCACATGTCAATGCGCACCATTTCAGCAACTTTAGTTTTTTCCTTTAGTTTCTTCTAGAGGCACCTTTCCTTCTTCCTTGGACACATTCTATACTCTATTCCCACTCACAATATTTTACCTTTCCTCCATTAATACATGAGCTTCCCCATCTATTGCATTTTTGGCTTCTCTTTTCATTCTTTCTATTGTTCTCTTTTCTTCTCCCTAATCCTTTTTAGATCCTTCAAGCATCATCTTTTATTTTTGCATGTTCCCCTTCATCCCCTTCCTCTAGGACTACAACCCTTTTGTGCCTACCCGACTACTCCATGTCATGTAAATATCATGAATATGGAGACATAATTTGAATGATCAACTTATCTAATCATTATAATGTAAGAAGCCATTAGAATGTTATATGTAAAATAGTATCTTGTTGCAAATTGTTAAGAGCTTTTTTGTCAATTGTTGTATACGAGCCACTAACAATTCCCACCAGTTCGCATGAATACGTAAACATGAATTCCACTATTGGAATATCTATTTTTCTCAAAGGTATAAACTTAAGGTAGAATTCAAGGAATAAATTAAGAAATAAACAATAAGAAAGACATGAATGCTTTGGTAAGGAGGATTCTGTTTTTTTTGGTAAAAACCAAAATATTATATTCGAATAATTAATTGTTGAATATATGTGATATTTAGACGGAGAGACCCTAAAGTCAACCCTAAAAACCCAGTACAATAGAGAGTGGCTATTTCACTATCGATAAAATTCACCGGATTTTTAGCGTATACCAAAACAGTTACTTTTCCAACCCAACAAAATCATAATAATAATAAGTTAAGAAGACTTGGATCTGGATATCTTAAGCACAGTAAAAGCTCCATTGCCAGAGTCCTTACAAATCTTCATCTCTCCGCAAGTTTTTAAGTCGTTGAGACTGAGGAACTGTTTCTTGGCGGTGGCCCAGTTAGCAGTGGAACTGTGAATCCACACATATGACTTCAACATTCCTATTTGTGAGGTTTCGAACCTTCGACTCCCAGCCGCCACAGAAACCAAACAATGCAAATAACATACATTGAAGAAGTCCACAAAAAAATCCTTCTCTACGGTCAGGCTCCAATCGCAAATATAACAAATATAGTATGCAATTGCAAAATGAAGACAAACAAAAAAAACGTCTGGATGCCCGTTGAAACCGTCAACACGGGTGTCAAGTTTAATCTCATTGGAAAAACGTCCAAACAGATGTCAAATTTAGCACAGTTGTAGAAACATCCGGAAGAGCCTTGCCCATAGGGGGAACGCCTTCGGCGTAATAATACAGGACAAAGGCAGAAACCAGGACAAGATGAAGCAATTAATCAAATGTCTTACCTACAACAAAAGACAATGTAATTACGAATTAAATTACATGCTCAACAAAACAATAAATTCTGCACATTAAATTATGCACATTTTGTTTAATTATGAATTAAACAATAAATTCTGCACATTTTGTTGGAAAGGAAAAAAGAAAATCAGTATCAGAACTCTAGCTATGATAATGAAAACAATCAAGTGTAATAACTTTAAAAGTTAGAAAGTCCTATAAACCCTTATGCTTATGTTTACTGGATTTTTTCAATTAAAATAAGATAAGAAGATGAAAAAATAAGCCCTTAAATGCAGAGATTTCTATTCCTTATTATTATATACAATAAAATGTGAATCATTTAAAAATGCATAGAAATAAATTTATTCTCAACAAATAACTGATCTGTATCTCTATCTGCATAAAATACCTGCTTAATGATTAACGGCTGCTCATTCATTCTCATACAGTCCAAAACCCTTCTCCATTTTTTTATTGTGTTGTGCTACTGATAGTGGCCACAAAAATATAACAACAAAAATGCATAGAAAAAGCCCTAAATTGACAGATTAAACCCTCGAGAACAGAACAAAATGGAACAGAAGGAGCAACAATTGTCAAGTAACTCAACCCTGTGCATTTTTTTGGAAAAGAAACCTAGAGTTTTACACAGTTCGGCAATCTACATATTCAACAATTAAGATGAATTTCAAAAGGCTAATGAAACACACCCATTAGAGAACACTTGGTTAATGGCAAAATGAACAGAGCACTAGTACATTACAAGTTAATTTAAAAGTTAACATTCCACCAGTGTACTTACTTTAACAATCATACGTCTGCAAACAAAAAATGTCCAATGGTTCAAAATGGATCTCTATCGGGGTAAAACCGAGACCTTATTAACACAAAAAAATATTGAAATAGAACTTCTCAAAGGACATATTCAATACAGTAAAGTGCATTTTCTGTATTAATAAAAAAGAAAACATAATCCGCACTAAAAACAAAATGTATCTCTCTCATTCAAGAAAGGCATGATTTTAAACCCTTATTTTCATCTTAAAAATCACTATTAACTAACTCTAAACAAAATTTAAAAAAAAAACCTTAAACTACAACAACAAACCCTGTGCATAAAATTACTTACAAGGAAAGTGTGTTTTCCATTAGAAAGACCTGCTAGAAAGACCTGCTGACGCTGTTTATAATTTTTAAAAATAAATCTAAACTCTAAACACTAAAGTAGATAACCTTCCGCATAATTCAAAGCTTCTAAATCCTACAATACCCAAGAAAATTAAACTTAACAATGTCCCTAACGTTAACATACAGTAATAGCTATGAACAGGGAACACTTGTGCATTTGCATCAAACCTCATAATAATCTGTAAAGAGTAAGGATTGAAAGACTAATCAGCTACTACAGGATGAAAGGAAAAAAATGAATTAATAACCTGCAACATTAAAAAAAGAAAAGAAAATTACAACAGAAGTACACTACACAAAAACACAGAAATACAAAGACCCAACTCTAAAAGCATTGATAGGACAAAACCTTCTCAAAACAGAAAAATAAAAGACATAAAATGACTCGAAAGACACATCATGGCCATGCAAACTCATGGACTCATAGAAAAACAAAACAACATGAAGCAAATCCAGACAAGAATGGGAAAACCAGTGTCTCGTTTTCAACGGTTCACCTCCAACAGTCGCATAAGCTCTCTTCCCGCCTGCAAAAGAATCAAAATGTGTAATTATAATTTAAATCATAATCTTGAGCTAACTTCCCTTTGCTAATGCATATTATTCGAACTTGAATTTCCTATTAAACTTATCAAGGTATACATTTAATTGGGTTTCAGAATATGGATTATAGGAGTATTAACTTTGTTGACCAATAAAATTGCTAACCTATCAGAAACTATAAACCTATATGGTAAAACAAACATTATATTGTAAAATATTCATTTTATTATAGAAATCACAAACCAGTCTGACATTTCACAAAAAAAAAAAAAAAACTTGTACAGATTCTGAGTTACCAGCTTGTGCTGAACATATCAAGGTATACATTTAATTGGGTTTCAGAATATTGATTATAGGAGTCTTAACTTTGTTTCCTATCATAAACTATAAACCTATTTGGTAAAACAAACCAGTCGGACATTTCACCAAAAAAAAAAAAAAAAAAAAACTTGTACAGATTCTGAGTTACCAGCTTGTGCTGCAACATCTACAAACCTATAGGTGTCTTCCACATCTCTAAAATTCACAATAAATTGGGAACATACTAATCTATCGTGATATAAATCATAATACTGATAACTGCTTGTCAGTGCCTCATTGCAATTTACCTTGCTGAGCCTTGGCGGATTCTGTGACAGTGGATTCATGTCACTTCTTAAATGGCAGGGCAGAGAAGTCAAAACATATCCCAGAAAATCCGTGGTTTCCAGTGAGAGTGAGGTCCCGACAGCTGCAGGGCGATCCCAAGGCACCGCCGGTGTTGATCCTGATGTTCTAGATTGCACGCAACCTCAACCACAAGTTGTAGCAAATCCAGCTAAGTGGATGAACGAGGTAAAGTTTTAGTTGCGCTGTCCTTCCTTTTTCATTTTGGGAAGTCGCTTCCATCGAGCAGGCGTCCAACTGCAAGAAGCTGTTATCTGTTCAGTATCAACGCATCCTCAAAATTCGGGACTCTCCTTCAAGATATTTTCATCAAAATCGATTAGTGACAGTGAGAGTGTTGCCAGGAGACCCGATGTTTATTACAGAGATTGCTCTGTTGAGACTTTACTTGTTTTACTCTGTAGGCTGTCCAACTCACCTTGCATGGAAGAGAATCTCTCAGGTGACAGTGGATCTGTATCTTGTCTGAATATTCATGAAGCACAGTTTGCTTTGCAAGAGCTTTTAGGAGATCGATGAAGAGACATTTGTGTATGTTCTTTGCATTATACGAGAAAAGGTGTTGAGCTCGAATTCAATGGTTCCTTCAGGGCTTCGCAGTGTGGTGTTTGGAGATGCAGTCCTTGAACCGAGTGTGCTTTCTGCGGATTGTTCTTTGGGAAGAGCGACCGATATTGCTCATGAAACTCTGCTGATGCTTTGCACCGACCCTAGTCACGGACTTCTGCCAGAATTTCACCAACAATATGGTGTGTCCAAGGGGAGTGAAAATTCGCATAGAGGTAACCCTGCCAGGTTACTGAGACTAATGTTGAAATTAAGGTCGACCAATGTAGACAATCATAGGAATTTGTTGCTAGCAATAGTCAGCAATTGGCCATCACTATTTTCTGCATGCTTGGACTCGTTTCCTTACTCACTCGAGCCTCGGGCATCATCTACCTGGTTCGCAGCCATATCTCTTGTATCCGATTTGGTACATGCTGCTAAGGTTTCTCCACCATTTTCTTCGCTTGCAACAGAAGGGTCTTCTCCACCTTCTTTGGAGCATCCTACATTGCGTAGCAGATTGAAGTGCATACTTCCTCGCTCATTTAGTCGGGAGGTGAATAATAGGGGCCTCCTGCACACTAACATATTGGTGAAGCATGGCTCTTTGTGAGTACTTAAAGAGGCCTTGAGTTCTCTAGAATGCTTATTAAGTGCAATGCATGCTGCAGCTGAAAATGCATCCAAGAACGGACACTTTATTGAAATGAAGAAAGAAAATCTGTCTAGATGCGTATCTGAAATTCATTTATTGGAAGTCAAGGGATTATCTGGTATAACTGTTTTGAGAGCCTTAAACAGTGTATCACATGGTGAAGAAAACAGCATAAGCTGTACTGATACTTTTAATGAACTCTCTAGCTAGAAGTGGTGTTTTCTTCAACGAGAAGTTCAGGATGAAATACGGGGATTATTGCCGGATCCACAAGTTTTACTGTCTTTGCTTTTGTCCACAAAGTCTGGATTAACTGAAAGTGCTGGCAAAAGCAATAAGAGGAAGTTCCCTTCTTCCACGAAATCTAAGGAAGCTGAAACGAAAGAAAAAAAAAATAAAAATTCAAAAGAGTAAAGTCTGACAAAATTGATGGTGGTGTTGACATTCTTGTTAGTGGAATCAAAGCAGGGGATAGAAAGGATATACTTGAGGGATCTGTAGCATTTCATACTGAACAGGATAGCCATGCCTTAGATAACACAGACAAAGTTTTGGTAACAGTAGCTCAGATATGGGGTGTGCAAGATGCACTTTCTTATAGAGATGATTGTAAAGATGGTGAAAGCATGCTTTATACAAAAGTTCTTGATGTGTTGGGTTTGTATCAGAAAAAAGTGCTTCTATCTTCCCGGAGTTGCTCCCGAGGATTCCAAGAAGGCATGTTTCAATCACCCCCTTTCCTATGCCAAGCATGGTCGTTAACAGGACATGGATCTTCAGCTGGCGGAGGAAGAGAAGTTGCGTAGGTTGTGTTGCTGTTGCCCGAGCCCTGGTCGACGTGGTTGTTGGTTGGAGGAATCCTAACCAGGCATGTTAAATCTACTCCCTGTAATAGTTTTCTACCTTCTTTCAGTATCTCGAAATGAATTTTCTTTCCTCTTGAATGGCGCCTAGACTAGATGTTTTCGTGGTTGTTTATATCACTGCCTGATTGTGTGGTTGTTCCTTTAAATCTCGATTCCAATTTCGCTGATTTTGCTTGGAATGTTCCTTCCTCTCTTATAGCTTACTCTATTTCATATTTGTCTAAATGGGTTACTGCAATTTTGAGTGATGCAGTCTAGTTCGTAGGGAAGGAAACATTATTGAGTTTTGTTTGCTTATATGACTTTCTTTTAAAAAGAATTCTGTGATGGTAATTATAATTGAAGGTTACTAAATAGAAGGTTAAGCCTACATACCTCTTTTGGTTGAATAAATACGCATTTCCTGTTTAGGGCTCTCTTGTTTTGCTAAAAGGTACATTAATAGTGACGTTGTGTTCTGAAACTTGTTTAAGCCTGTGGGCATTCCTTACTTTATGTTTGATTAGAAAATGGCATTTGGGGTTTGTTTTAGAACTGTACATGGTTGACTGTTGTACCTAGTCTAGATGAGGGATAACCTGGCATCTATTTTGGCCTCCACGTGTTGAGAGTATTACTATACCTAATTCTTGATGTAAACTCTTGTATGATTAAAGCAAGGGGAAACATTGTAAGTTTAACTGAATGAAATCTCTACAATTTTTATTAAGGGTCGCAAGCAAGCTATTACTAGCTAGACTGAAACAAAAGTTGTAGGTGAATCCATGGTACTGGACTCGTGAACTCGTTTCCTGTTAGATGACAGCTGATTTCAGTGATAATATCATAGGTGGCTGTTATATTTATCTGTTTGATATTTGCTAAGACTTTTCCTCGATAAGCCCACATGGATCGGGTAAAATTTTCCATCTTCTATACCTTTGGCAAGGAGTTCATAGAACTTCTAGGCCTGACCGCACTGCGTAACCTTCCTGATAGCTATGTGCGTTGGTTCTTGGTTTGTGCTTGTACTCGTGGTAAGGTCTTTTGAGTCTGGGGCATCGTTGGTGTTTTGCCCTCTGCGTATCGAATCCCTTTGTTTTCGAACTCGAATACCTTATACTTCAAACTTGGTTACTAAAAGGTCCCATTTTGTGGCCTTGTTAGGGAAATCAATTTTTATTTTAATGTTTATTGACATTGTCTGAATTATATAAAAATTATTAACGACTTTTGGGTTTAGTCTTCCCTTATATTATGTAGAGAAGTTGACGATTAGGATAGGGTTTGTTGGTAGAATAATGGCCCTTTCTGTGTCTCTTTCGTATGCTTTTGGAAGAGTGGATTTGTTTTGGTTAACTAGTACTACGTTTTAAGAAATCCGATAAGGAGGTAGTGGTAAACTCCTTGGTTAAAACCAAAACTATAGTTGTGTTCTTTTAAGGGCATCGAACCCATATTACTTTGAAGCCCCCCTGGAAGAATTGGATAACGTCATTTTTGCTTCGCGCCTACGATCATAATTAGTACGCTTTGTCTTCTCTTGGACCCCTTTAGTTGGATGGAGTAAATTTTGGATTCCAATCACGTAACCCATAGGATTACATGAAGGAGATATCAACACTCTTGACTTTCTTGTTCCCAACCCATAAGGTCTTGCCTTGATTTATGTAATTTTGTTCTTACTAGTATTTGGACTTTCTCCTTGTTGGATGATTTAGTTTTCTCTCTCATGAGATTAATATTGGAGTTGTGAGTTGTGTTTTAATCCATTTCTGAATTTAGAATATTCCTTTCTTGATATTGTTAATTGTTAGCTTACTATTGCATTGTGTAGCCTTAACATGCTCAGTTCTTGCGAACTGACTTTAGTTAATATTTGTGCAGATGGATTATGCGAGTAGACTAGAAGAAAAGAGTGTAAAAGTTTCATCTGTACCATTATGAAGTTCCTTGTAAAAATGTCCAATGTGTTGTAAATTGTGTAACATTGCTTGTAAAGAGAGTTGATATGACCTCTTGCCTTGTATTGTTTGGTAATGGTGAAATAAAGTGTCTTGTTCTTGTGTAGTTAAGCTTGAAATTATCCTTGTGAGAAATGGCTTCAATCTTTACATTGATATGAGTATTGTAAAACTTTGATCTTGAGAATAAATTGTTAAGTTAAATCTTTCTAAGACTTAGCGACAATATTTTATAAGTAAAGTAAAATGAGTCGGTTAACCCTTAAAGAAGCTAAACAAAAATAATAATTTTATATTCAACAAATAAATGTAAAGGTGATCTATTTGAAATCAAATACTTCCATGAGTGATCAAAATGAAAACATCCTTTGTGAAGTAAACATTTATAAATTGATACCCCTAGCTAAACTAGCGAACACTATCCCTTTGGGGTGAACTCTTAAACAAGCTTAAAGGAAAACAATGGTTAGTTTCTGGAAGATATTAAGATTTAGTAAGTAGGAGAAGACTTTAAGTGAACTACTCTTCAGTGTATAAGAAATTAACTTAGTTGGTGAGATGAATTTGTGCGAACCATATATTGATTCCTTCTGAAAACTTAAGTCATGAGCTAAAGGGTGTCTTACCAAAATAAATAAACCCTAACCATTTCTTACTGTGGCTTGCCCTAGCTGTGAGTGTGTCATGTGGTTGGACTTCCATGTTGTCTCGTCAAAAAGAAAAATAAATTGTCCTTGATAAGTGTGAACGTTTCCGTGCTGACCTTGTGGTCTTCCCCGTAACAAGTGGTTCCAAGTGTTGGTTGTAACCTTGTGACGACATGTTGTGTCGTGTTGAGTCAAAGCAAGTCAAAAAAAAAAAGTTATCCTGTATTTCACTGTGTTGTTCTTGTGTTGGTAATTTTGGTGCGTTACATTTTGGTATCAGAGCGTAGGTTCATGCTCTCGAACCTATGGGCCGGATTGGTGTTGTATGGTGATGTTGCATGGTGGTGGTGGTGTTACATGATGATACTGCATGATGATGATGATGTTGCATGATGATGATTTATATTGGAAGAGTAATGTGCTTTAAGCGTGATGTGATTATTGTCGTAATTGTGATATTGTGAACGCACGTGATGTGTATGTCACTCAGTGCGTATTTGTCATCATGTTGATGTGTTGGGGATGAGAGTATTCTCTCTCCTTCTTGTGGATTCTAGGAAGAATTCACGTGTAAATTATTGTTTGTGATGTGTGAAAAGAATTCTAATGTGGATGACGTAGTGTTGGAGCATTGTGGCATATTGTGATATGTGGGTGTATCAATGTGTTGTATGACTAGTTGATGTTAAAAGAAACGAGTTGTATCATGATGTTTTTACCATGTTCTGAAGAAATGTGTGTACTACCTTGTTATGAAGCAATTATTGTTATGTTGTGATGTTATTATGTTCATCGTATATATGAGTTGTGCAATATGTAATGCCTCATGTCGTGAATTAGGGTCATACGGTGAGTGTATGAACCCTATCGTATTGTGATTGCACTTTGGGTGCAGAATGTAGTAAAGTGATGTATTGTGCCCTGTGAATGTATAATTGTGATCTACCCCGTATACCTACCATACGTGAGACGTTATGGTAGCTATGTGTGTACCACCATGGTGTTAGTGATGTAGTTACATGTTATGTTGTGAGCCTTACACTAACCGACCCTGAGGGAGATCGGTAGAAGTGTATGTTGAGAGTGAGGAATGGTGTACCATGGGTCAATAACTTGAGTCAAAACTCGGTTTAGTAGATTACATGTGACTCTTTCCTCTCTCCCTATGTGGTTGTATGTATGCAACCCTAGTGTATCTATGACTATGTTTAGCCTTGTCGAAGGGTGGCGGGATTGATATATATATTTTACGAGCTGAGGCTCGATGTTCCGAGTGCCAGCAACTCGTTGAGTACCCCTTTGGTGGCCAGATAAGGCCACACAGTTATCGTAATGTGACATTATTATAAGTTGATTTTATTCGTAAATTGAGCTTTTACTTTATTTTTGCAAGGACCAGCATCTTTTCTTGATTGCAATGCTTTACAATTTTGGGCATTTCCTTGGTTTGTGGCACTAACATGGGGATTTGATACTAACTTTGGCCATTTGGTCATTTATTTTAGCTTGATTTTGGGGTCTTCTTTTAAATTTGGAATTTTTACCGCCTTGCCCAAGGCTTGTACTTTGCCACTTGGCACTTTGACTGGATTGTTGTGCTGGTTCTAATGTCGTGATGTGTGGAATAGGGTCATGGGATGCACCATGGATTGGTTGGACCTATGGACCCGCTTCGTTGTATGGGGGTACGCCCCAAGGGGTACATATGACTAGCGGGTTATGGAGAACTACGCGTCATTATGTCACTTGGGTTAGGAGTGTCCAAACTCTGTGTGTCTTTTGACCATGGGGACAACCGGCCTCCTTGAGGGAGGCAAAAGAGTTTGAGGGAGGCATAAGAGTTTGAGGGAGGCATAAGAGTTTGAGGGAGGCATAAGAGACTTGAGGGAGGCATAAGAGTTTGAGGGAGGCATAAGAGTTTGAGGGAGGCATAAGAGTTTGAGGGAGTTTGAGCTTATGATATTTGTCTGTATGGTTGATGTTTCAGGATATATGTTGAGTTATTGTGATGTTTGGTAGTGGTCTTTTGATGTATGTGTTACTCATGTCAGATGGTTATGTGTTGTGATGTTGTGGACATGTCATTGATTCCCTTGTGGACACTATGTACCTGTAGCATGGTTTGTTGTTATGTGAGTCTTTCATTGATGCAAATTGAGGAAATGTCTGGTGGATTGTAGTACTCTTTTGGTTTGAGTATTTGGTATGTCAGTCATTGATGTGTGATGAGTACCTATGTTATGTGGAGTGTGCCTATTCTATTCCGTAATTGTGTAACCTTTTGTGGTGTAATACAATCTTGAAGTATATACTTGTGTGCTTGTGAATCTGTCGTGTCTTGTGAACCTGATAGGGTGTTGTGGTAGCAGTTCATGTTGGGCACCCACAATAAAGAATAAACCAAAACTCTTCAATGATGAAATTTTAAAAGGAATTAAACTAAGAATAATGTTAACGGAAAGAGACTAATGAAATGATGAACAAGAAAGAACTGCCAATCTTCACAGAACATTTAAATTTAAAAATTTCTACCAAATGTTCCTAAGGCTACCTTGTGACCCTGCTTTAATCAACTAAAATTTAAACCATAAAGTGTACTTCTCCTGTGCATGTTGTTGGTAACGTGCTTTTTCTTTCCTCTGTGTTATGTCGCATCGAGGACGATGCTTTCTTAAGGGGAGGAGAATGTAATGCCTCTGGACATTGCAATTCTTTTTGTTGCTACCTGACCTGGCGGATGGGTGACATGTCATGTCACTTTTTCCTGTCTGTCCTTGCGTGAGGTATGGGTAGAGACCCGTTTTCTTTGCCATAATCTATTTTTTTTCTGATTCTCCTTCAATGCGTGCAGTGGGTGGTGGGCGCGTATTTTCTTGGACGTTTTTTTTTCTTTCTTCCCTGTCACCTCATTTTGACCTTCTCCTCCTTGGCGTGTTCTGAACGGTGGATGCTTTAATGGTGAAATGAAGGTCTGTCGCCCTGGTGTTGCGTGAGGGTGGAGGATCCTCGAAATCGTTGCTTGTGCAGGGAGCTACCGTGGAAGCGCGGAACTGAAATTCTCCTGCAGAAAGTGCCGCGAGGAAGATTTTGGTGAGATCAAAACATATCCCACAAAATCCGAAGGTTCTCAGAAAATCAGTGAGAGTGTGGTGTGACAGCTGCAGGGCGATCCCAAGGAACCGCCGGTTCATTTATCCTGATGTTCTGTTGCACGCAACCCAATCCACAATTAGTTGTTGCAAAATCATACAGCTGTGGTAGAAGCCTGTTGAGCGCTTCCAACAAGCAGGATGTCCAACTACATTGTTATCTGTTCAGTATCGAATGCATCCTCAAATTCGGGATTCTCCTTCAAGATATTTGGTTGTGGATGTTGCCTATGTAAGGTGATTCGTGAGCGTGTTGATATCTGATAGCGGATGAAATTTATTACCCTTGTCGATTGCAATATACTCATTTGTATATCATTAATCATTGCAGTTGTTCGATATGGTTGGATCTGTTTCTGATGCAAGGCCATGTCTCTGGCAGGTTTCATCCCATGTATCCGCTTGTCTGTATGATTCAGAAGCACAATTTGCAATTTGCAGAGTTTTAGGAGATCAAGGGAGCTGATGTGATGTTCTTTGTTATACGAGCATCTGTGTAGTGTCGAATGTGCAATGTTCTTCAGTCTCAGTGTATATTTTGCAGTGCT
The DNA here is from genome assembly GCA_019776745.2 of Taxus chinensis. Classification (NCBI taxonomy): domain Eukaryota; kingdom Viridiplantae; phylum Streptophyta; class Pinopsida; order Cupressales; family Taxaceae; genus Taxus; species Taxus chinensis. The sequence continues at coordinate 160,557,155 of CM034157.1, read as the reverse complement.
TGAGAGTGTTTTCTGTGCTTGTATTTGTAAGAGCGACTGTATTGCTCATGCTAACTCTACATGCTTTGCAACATTATTCACGGACTCAGATTTCAAAACAGAGGTGTGTCCAAGGAGGAAAATGGCATCATATTGCGAGGTAATAACTTGCCTGGGGAGACTGAGACTAGAGGTTGAAGATTAGAAAACAGAAAAAATGGAGGCGGCATCATCATCAGGAATTTGGCTAGCAAAGAGAGCAATCGAGGCCACTATTTCTGGTCAGTTGATGTCTCTTTCCATTATTTCGATGCTCGGGCAAGCATGTTTTACATCAAGAGCAGTATATTCTTGTTCCGTTTAAGGATGCACCTAAGGTTTCTCCACCATTTTTTTCGAGGCAACAGACAGGGTGTTTAGGAGTTTTTAATTGTTAGCAGATTCTGTTGTGCATTTCCTTGCTACATTTCTATGTCTGATAGGAATAATAGAAGGCGTGGATTTGCAGTTGTGAATATTGGTGAAGCATCTATGTTCTTTGTTAGCTATTGAGTACTTAAACGAGTACTTGAGTTCTCTTAGAATGCTGTATTAAGTGCAATGCATTCAGCTGAAAATGCAAAAATTCTCTACGTGTATTGATGAAGAAACACAAAGCCAACTGTTAGATGCTATTTGTAAATTACAATGGAAGTCACTGAGGACTAATCTGGTAGTTAGGGTTTTGCTTTACCATCTAGAAAATTATCATCATGTGGGTGAAGCAACTTCACCTGAAGCTGTAGTGACTTTGACTCTTTGATCTTCTCTAGCTTTAAGTGGAGTTTACATACAATTCTTGTAATTCGAGGATGGAAAGTAATTTATTGTTAGTCCACATGTTTTATGTCCTTGGTTTTGAGACTTCAGGTACCTGACCAAGTGTTTTCCCTTAAGCAATTTAAGAGGAAGTAATCCCATTATGTTCCAGGAAGATTATTTATTGTGTTTGAAATGAGGGCAAAATTTGGTATTCACACTGAGTTTGTTTTTGAGGACAAGGAATTCCATTTTCTTCAGAGTCTTGGAAATTATTGTTAGGGGTTAGTGAATTTCCTCGGTTGCTAATCAAAGCAGGGGATCAGAAAGGATATACTCTGTACCATTTCAGTTAACATGATATTTATAGCCTTCCATGATCCAATACCGAGTAAGATAGTTGGTAACTACTAGGTAGATTAAATGTTTCTTGATTATATGTTACTAAAGTGTTTGATCAAGCATTAAGTTTAGTGCTTTGGTTGTGTGGGTTCATGGTGTTGTGGTGCTCTATCAGAACAGAGTGCTTCTATCTTCCCGGAGTTGCTCCCGAGGATTCCAAGAAGGCATGTTTCAATCACCCCCTTTCCTATGCCAAGCATGGCCGTTAACAGGATGGATTTCAGCTGGCGGAGGAAGAGAAGTTGCGTAGGTTGTGTTGCTGTTGCCTGAGCCCTGGTCGACGTTGAGGAAGAGAAGTTGCGCAGGTTGTGTTGCCTGAGCCCTGGTTGTTGGTTGGAAGAATTATAATCAGGCATGTTAAACCTACTCCTTGTAATAGTTTTCTACCTTCTTTCAGTATCTTGAAATGAATTTTCTTTCCTCTTGAATGGCGCCTAGACTAGATGTTTTCGTGGTTGTTTATATCACTGCCTGATTGTGTGGTTGTTCCTTTAAATCTTATTCCAATTTCGCTGATTTTGCTTGGAATGTTCCTTCCTCTCTTATAGCTTACTCTATTTCATATTTGTCTAAATGGGTTACTGCAATATTGAGTGATGCAGTCTAGTTCGTAGGGAAGGAAACATTATTGAGTTTTGTTTGCTTATATGACTTTCTTTTAAAAAGAATTCTGTGATGGTAATTATAATTGAAGGTTACTAAATAGAAGGTTAAGCCTACATACCTCTTTTGGTTGAATAAATACGCATTTCCTGTTTAGGGCTCTCTTGTTTTGCTAAAAGGTACATTAATAGTGACGTTGTGTTCTGAAACTTGTTTAAGCCTGTGGGCATTCCTTACTTTATGTTTGATTAGAAAATGGCATTTGGGGTTTGTTTTAGAACTGTACATGGTTGACTGTTGTACCTAGTCTAGATGAGGGATAACCTGGCATCTATTTTGGCCTCCACGTGTTGAGAGTATTACTATACCTAATTCTTGATGTAAACTCTTGTATGATTAAAGCAAGGGGAAACATTGTAAGTTTAACTGAATGAAATCTCTACAATTTTTATTAAGGGTCGCAAGCAAGCTATTACTAGCTAGACTGAAACAAAAGTTGTAGGTGAATCCATGGTACTGGACTCGTGAACTCGTTTCCTGTTAGATGACAGCTGATTTCAGTGATAATATCATAGGTGGCTGTTATAATTATCTGTTTGATATTTGCTAAGACTTTTCCTCGATAAGCCCACATGGATCGGGTAAAATTTTCCATCTTCTATACCTTTGGCAAGGAGTTCATAGAACTTCTAGCCCTGACCGCACTGCGTAACCTTCCTGATAGCTATGTGCGTTGGTTCTTGGTTTGTGCTTGTACTCGTGGTAAGGTCTTTTGAGTCTGGGGCATCGTTGGTGTTTTGCCCTCTGCGTATCGAATCCCTTTGTTTTCGAACTCGAATACCTTATACTTCAAACTTGGTTACTAAAAGGTCCCATTTTGTGGCCTTGTTAGGGAAATCAATTTTTATTTTAATGTTTATTGACATTGTCTGAATTATATAAAAATTATTAACGACTTTTGGGTTTAGTCTTCCCTTATATTATGTAGAGAAGTTGACGATTAGGATAGGGTTTGTTGGTAGAATAATGGCCCTTTCTGTGTCTCTTTCGTACGCTTTTGGAAAAGTGGATTTTGTTTTGGTTAACTAGTACTACGTTTTAAGAAATCCGATAAGGAGGTAGTGGTAAACTCCTTGGTTAAAACCAAAACTATAGTTGTGTTCTTTTAAGGGCATCGAACCCATATTACTTTGAAGCCCCCCCTGGAAGAATTGGATAACGTCATTTTTGCTTCGCGCCTACGATCATAATTAGTACGCTTTGTCTTCTCTTGGACCCCTTTAGTTGGATGGAGTAAATTTTGGATTCCAATCACGTAACCCATAGCATTACATGAAGGAGATATCAACACTCTTGACTTTCTTGTTCCCAACCCATAAGGTCTTGCCTTGATTTATGTAATTTTGTTCTTACTAGTATTTGGACTTTCTCCTTGTTGGATGATTTAGTTTTCTCTCTCATGAGATTAATATTGGAGTTGTGAGTTGTGTTTTAATCCATTTCTGAATTTAGAATATTCCTTTCTTGATATTGTTAATTGTTAGCTTACTATTGCATTGTGTAGCCTTAACATGCTCAGTTCTTGCGAACTGACTTTAGTTAATATTTGTGCAGATGGATTATGCGAGTAGACTAGAAGAAAAGAGTGTAAAAGTTTCATCTGTACCATTATGAAGTTCCTTGTAAAAATGTCCAATGTGTTGTAAATTGTGTAACATTGCTTGTAAAGAGAGTTGATATGACCTCTTGCCTTGTATTGTTTGGTAATGGTGAAATAAAGTGTCTTGTTCTTGTGTAGTTAAGCTTGAAATTATCCTTGTGAGAAATGGCTTTCAATCTTTACATTGATATGAGTATTGTAAAACTTTGATCTTGAGAATAAATTGTTAAGTTAAATCTTTCTAAGACTTAGCGACAATATTTTATAAGTAAAGTAAAATGAGTCGGTTAACCCTTAAAGAAGCTAAACAAAAATAATAATTTTATATTCAACAAATAAATGTAAAGGTGATCTATTTGAAATCAAATACTTCCATGAGTGATCAAAATGAAAACATCCTTTGTGAAGTAAACATTTATAAATTGATACCCCTAGCTAAACTAGCGAACACTATCCCTTTGGGGTGAACTCTTAAACAAGCTTAAAGGAAAACAATGGTTAGTTTCTGGAAGATATTAAGATTTAGTAAGTAGGAGAAGACTTTAAGTGAACTACTCTTCAGTGTATAAGAAATTAACTTAGTTGGTGAGATGAATTTGTGCGAACCATATATTGATTCCTTCTGAAAACTTAAGTCATGAGCTAAAGGGTGTCTTACCAAAATAAATAAACCCTAACCATTTCTTACTGTGGCTTGCCCTAGCCGTGAGTGTGTCATGTGGTTGGACTTCCATGTTGTCTCGTCAAAAGAAAAATAAATTGTCCTTGATAAGTGTGAATGTTTCTGTGCTGACCTTGTGGTCTTCCCCGTAACGAATGGTTCCAAGTGTTGGTTGTAACCTTGTGACGACATGTTGTGTCGTGTTGAGTCAAAGCAAGTCAAAAAAAAAAAGTTATCCTGTATTTCACTGTGTTGTTCTTGTGTTGGTATTTTTTGGTGCGTTACAATGGAGAGGCCATAGAGGATAGGAAGGTTGTTGAAAAGGTACTTAGAAGTCTCCCTTCTAAATTTGATGCTGTAGTTGTGGCTCTAGAGGAAACCAAAGATTTGAGCCAGTTTAGTGTTGATGAACTACATGCCTCTCTTATCAATCATGAATATAGACTGAATAGATCAAAAAGTTCAGTAGAAAATGTATTTTCATCTCAGATTTATGTAAATCATTGAAGAGGAAGGAGGAGTTTCAGTCCTAGAGGAAGAGGGAGAAGTTCTCCTAGAAGTGGACGTAGCAGCCGTTATGCAAATGCTAGTGGTAGAGGTCAAAATCAGAATTTCAGTCACCCAAGTGGCCAAATATTTGACAAATCACACATTCAATGTCACTATTGTAAGAAGTTTGGGAATTATGCTCATGAATGTAAGAAAAAATAGTATGACCAGCAGAAGCAAGCTCAAAATCAATCAAGTAGCACTCCCTCAAGCAGCATGTTCATTACATGCACAAAGATTGCTGAAGCAATCCCTACAAACTCTCAAGTTGAGTGCAATGTTGTTCAAGAAAGCCCATGTGACATATGGTATTTAGATTCGGGCTGCAGTAATCACATGACAGGTAATAAATATTTGTTTTCTAGCCTGGAAGAATCAGTTCAAACTGATGTTACACTTGGTAACAACAACAAAGTCATTGTTTTGGGTAAAGGTACGGTCACTATTCTAACCAAAAAGGGGGAGCTGAAATTTATGCCTGATGTATATTATGTTGCTGGTCCAAAACACAATTTGATGAGCATTGGACAACTGATACAAAAGGGATATAGAGTGTACATGGAAAATAATGAATGTGTTATTTTGGACAAGCTTCTAAGCAATATGCTTCTTGCCAAGGTAGAAATGACTATAAATTGCATGTTTCCATTAAAAATAAGGCTAACCATAAAAGGAAAAATAGCTCAAGCTGTTCATGAGACACATACAGTAAATTCTGGAGCATCTTTTAAGGTAGAAGATACAAAATCAGCAGTAGAGACAGCTACGGAAATGTCCAAAACAGTCACAAAAAGGTTCAAAATTTTTACGGAAATTTCCAAGATAGTTACAGAAACAGCTAGAATAGCTCCAAAGAGGTAAATGATGTTTCTGTAGAAACTCCAGCAGCATTTCAATCAGTAGTAAAGGATGATTCTTGGATTTGGCATTTTAGATTTGGGCATTTATACTTTGGAGCACTGAAATTACTTCATATGAAGAATATGGTAAAAGGGTTGCCATTAATTGAGAAACCGGAAAGAGTTTGTGAAGGATGTATTATGGGAAAACAACATAGAGAGTCATTTCTGATTAGCAAGGAAAATAGAGCTACATCTCCACTTGAGATTGTGCATTCAGATATTTGTGGGCCAATGCAAACATCGTCTATAGGAGGCTGCACTTATTTTCTTACTTTTATTGATGATTTCACAAGAAAAATGTGGGTTTATTTATTGAAACACAAATCTGATGCATTTTCTTATTTCCAGCAGTTCAAGACACTTGTGGAGAAGCAAAGCGGCCACTACATCAAGGTTCTAAGGACATATAGAGGCGGTGAATTTATATCTAATGAATTTGTAATTTTTTGCAGATCTCATGGCATACACAAGTAATTTACAGCCCACTATACACCTCAGCAAAATGGTGTGGCGGAGAGGAAGAACCGAACAACTATGGATATGGCTCATAGCATGATGGCAGCCAAACATCTACCAAATGAATATTGGGCTGAGGCAGTGGCAACTGTTGTTTACATCATGAATAGGTGCCCAACAAAGAGTGTAAGAAACAAATTCCCTCAAGAGGCTTGGACAAGAAGGATACATAGTGTTTCACATATGAAGGTATTTGGTTGCATAGCATATGCGCATGTTTCAGATGAGTTGAGAAGGAAGTTAGATAATAAAGGACAAAAATTTATATTTGTTGGTTACTCAGAGGAAACAAAATCATATAAGTTGTTTGATCCTATCATTAGGAAAATTATAATCAGCTGTGATGTTCAGTTCGTGGAGGATGAAGCATGGGATGGAAGCATAGAGAGGAATGTCAGAATTACAGTTGTTGTCCCTAATGATAATATGGCAGATGAAGGGTTTCCAACACCAAATATAACTCCAACAGAAGCTCCTTCCAATCCCGGGATGGTACCACAAGTTGCAGCTCAAGCTACGCCTTCATTCACACCAAGGATATCTTCAAGGCTACTGTCCACACCAACAGGAAAAAAAAAATTCTCAAGCATCTACACTAGCATCTACATCAATCGGCATCCTTCGAGCAACACCATCTAGCACTCCAAGTAGTTCTTCATCTCCGGATCCAACTCTAACAAGCATGATGCCACGAAAAATAAGGAGTTTGAGTGAGTTGTATAATGTTGACACAACTAATTCATTTTCAGCTTTTGCTTTATTTTCTCATATTGATGATCCATTAACATTTGAAGAGGCTGTGAGTAGTGATATATGGGCAGAAGCCAAGGATGAGGAGATTGAATCCATTGAAAAGAACCAAACATGGGAGTTGGTTGATTTGCTGGAAGGCAAAGATGTAATTAGTGTCAAATGGATTTATAAGACTGAACAAGATACTGATGGGAAAGTGGAAAAGCATAAAGTAAGGCTAGTTGCAAGGGGCTTTACACAAAAGCCCGGTATAGACTTCAATGAGACATTTTCTCCAGTTGCTCGGCTGGATACAGTTAGGACTATTTTAGCTATTGCTACCCACAATAAGTGGTTTGTATATCAAATGGATGTAAATTCTACATTCTTAAATGGATATTCAGAGGAGTAAGTGTATGTGGAACAGCCACAAGGCTATGAGATACCGGGTCATGAAGACAAGGTGTATTGGTTGAAGAAGGCACTCTATGGATTGAAGCAAGCTCCACGAGCTTGGTACAGCCGCATTGACTCCTATCTCATTCAAAATGGTTTCCAAAGGAGCAGTTGTGAACTGACATTGTACATCAAGGTCAACAATCAAGGTAACATTTTGATTGTTTGATTTTATGTGGATGATCTAATATTTACTGGTGATCTAAACATAGATTCTTTCAAATCAGTAACGAAGAATGAATTTTAAATGACTGATTTGGGTCTTATGAGGTATTTCTTGAGGATTGAAGTCCATCAATCCAATGATGGTATATTTATTTCTCAATATAAATATGCAAATGAAGTTTTGAAGAGATTTAATATGGTAAGGTGCAAGGTATCCCCAACACCGGTTATGCCAGGAATGAAGTTAAGCAAGGAAGATGATGGAGCATGTGTGGATTCTACATTGTTCAAGAGGCTAGTTTGAATCCTAATGTACTTAACAGCCACAACGCCAGATATTATGTATGGTGTAAGCCTAATTTCAAGGTTTATGGAGTCTTCAAAAGACTCACATTGGCAGGTCGGTAAGAGGATATTGAGGTATGTAAGTGGTACAAAGGATTTTGGTATTTTTTATTCCACCTCAGATGATTTCAGTCTTGTTGGGTACACTGATAGTGAATGTGGAGGCAACATAGATGTTAGGAAAATTACTTCTAGGTATACTTTTCACTTTGGTACAGGTGTTGTGTCATGGGCATCGAAGAAACAACCGATTGTGACCCTTTCTTCAACTGAATCTGAGTATGTGCCAGCCACTAGTGCTACGTGTCAAGTTGTCTGGATGTGAAGGATGTTGAAATATTTGATGCATGATCAAAAGGAAGCCACTATAGTATTCTGTGATAATATTTCAGCCATAGCATTATCAAAAAACCATGTGTTTCACTAGAGAACTAAGCATATTAATACGAGGTATCATTTTATCAGAGAGCTTGTAAGAAACAAAGAAATTTGTCTTGATTTTTGCAAGTCTGAAGATCAGCTGGCTGACATATTTACAAAAGCATTGGTGAAAGAGACATTTGAGTACTTACGAAGTGGCTTAGTAGTTTGTGACTTTCACAAGTTAGCAGCTCCGGAAAACTGTTAGCTAGCTACAAAAATGCTACAACAGTTTTTGAATAAACTTGATTCATATTTCCATGATTTGCAGTAGTTCATAATTAAGGGGGAGTCTTGGAAATTCAAATCAGAATTTATTGTGCAACTACATTTGATTTTCCCAGATTTAGCTATCATATTTGCATTTAATCATGACTGTTGCACATTTATTTTTGGTTTTTGATTCTCCCTAATTATCTCTTGTCAGAGATTTTGTGTAGGTTTTTATTATTAATACATTTGTTTTATTGGGAGAAGTAGTAAGAGAGAAGAAAAGAAGAGAAAGAAAGAAAGCAGAAGGAAGAAGAAGAAGGAGGAGAAAAACTAGATTTGGGAGAAGAAGAAAAATGCGTAGTCCCAACTCAAGTCTAGACTGGTTTTGTTGAAAGAATTTTTTCATTTTCATGTTGTTAATGTATGAATGTATGTTTTGTGTGTAGCTGTTGCTACTGTTCATTATTGACAAATATATTTGTATTGCTCAAGTAATTTCAATCCCAGATCTGTGTTATTTGCAGCCAAAAGTTTTATGTTATTTTGCTGTTATAAATTTCTGTAGCTTTCCTTACCTTTTCCCCTATTTTGCATCATTTGAAATCCGCTGTGATTTATTTTCTTTTGCTGCATGAAGATTCTATAGATTCCGTAGAATCTGTAGTTTCCATAGATCCTTGATTCATTTCCCTTCACATTCAACTTCTTTCTCCTTTGTCTTGCATTAGCATTGTGAGACAACTTCTTGATGTGCCATGGTTCAATGTCTGAGTTACCCAGTAATCGCTTGGCCTGCTATGGAGACAGAATGAACTGATCATTTTTTAGTGTTTCAAATCCATTGATGAAATTGAACTCCATATCAAAAATATTATCAAATAAAGAATTCTAGCCTTCCATGTGAGACATTAAGGAAGGCTCCAAATTACATATATGTTCAGAAGTACTATTCTAAAAATAATAAAACCAAAATGAAGTGTGCACATGATTAATTTGTTGTGAGACACAGGGAAAGAACAGAAATGAAATGAACCTAAGTGACCAAGATAAGCACAAAGAAAAGCCTTAAATGTGTAGTACCCCATATTTTGGCATTCAAAATCCTCCTTAATCGCCTAAAAATATGGGAATTTTTTTTTGACACGTGTTAATTTAATTCTAATTTATTTTCTCTAATGGTTCCGGATTAAATTAAACCCTTAGTCCCCATTTAATTTATTGAATTTATTTTCTAATTTAATACTTAACTTCCCCTAGTAATTATTTGAAATGCGTCATTATTAATCTTGGAGAATGCACAGGAAAAACACCGAATATATTCAGAATATTTGAATTACATACACAGGCTATTATATAGCCATATCAATAGGAAAACTGACTTCCTATAAAATAGGAAAGTGTTACAACAAATAAACCTATTTAGTTGTGATTGTTACTCCCGTAACAATACACAACTCAACACCAATAATATATTATTGTTTATATAACAATAATATATTAATAACACATATGAAAGTATTATGAGCCAATATAATGTAAAAACTATATTTCCTAACAATTAAAACATTCATTTATTTAACAATATCATAAAAGCCATATTATTTTAATTTAATTCCCACCATGACCCTAGTTTAAATCCCTAAGTACCCCATTAAACTATTTTACCCCATGCCCATTTAAAGACCTATTCCCATAACTTAAAAGTTGGAGGGTTTATTTTGAGCCCTTGGATTCTTTTGTCCTCATCCCTAGATCTTTAGGGTTTCCTACAACCATAATCCCTATTTTTATGATTGTCTTTTTTACGTTTTTTTTTGGTTATTTTCTCCTCATTTATGTAGGTTAAAACAACGAGGTTCAAGGAGGCCATGGAGGCTATTTAGGGAGATTATTTTTTATATTAATCAAATTTTCATTGAGGGGCAGTGGTCCATATCATTACATTGGGTTTTAGATTTTAGATCAGAGTTTCTAAGCTCCCTTTCTTTTATTAAATTTCCATAAACTAGGGTGTTGGTTATTTTTTTATTTTTTTTATACAAATGGATGCATATATATAACAAGTTGACTATATTCCTATTTCAAAGTCTAACAAATGAAGATTAAATATTGTAATAGGATGATTCTTTTAGGAGATGAATCGAGATTAAAACTACACTATCACTTTGCATTCCTTTACTATCATATGCTAAAAGTGCAACATAAAATTTGTCCTTTTTCATTTCCATAAGTCATAAAAATAAAATCATCATTTGATTAACACAATGAACTACTAAGTAAGAACTATTTTCTCTCAATCCAATAGGAAAAACAAATAGAACAAAGGTAACCAATTCCATGTACTAAACATGCATTCATTTCTTCAAATCTTCAATTCAACACAAATGATAATACAACCTTTCCATACCAAAATCCAAGCCTTACAATATGCCTTTCAATGAATACAAGCATACCCACAACTTCCTTAAAACAATGTTTACAAGCATGCTAAAAAATAATGATATGAGTTTAAGGCAACACGAAGGAATCGAGATTACAATATGTCAATATTCCTTCTCAAGAGAGAGGATAACATGACTCAACATTTCAAGTGCAAGATACAAACTTCATCCCAAGATAGGAGAAATATTAACAATATTACAACATCATTTCAAAATCATACTAAAATGCAAGAGGATAAGCCTCCCCAAAATGGGGAACAACATGTCAAAATTTCCAACTTTTCTTCTCCAAACTCCAAGTCAAATCTACAAGTTTCCACTCCAAGATAGTCTTCAAGCACAAGGAAAAGGGGCCCGGTTTCCTCCCAACCAAATGACATCATCACATGCCATCTCCAACAATTGGAGGACATGATAACCTCCCTCCAATCCCATGAGGAGAGAGAGTAGCAAGCCTCAAGAATGCACAAGTAAAGTGGAACAACAGGTGACAACTCACACACACAACATTTCAACAACAAAGCGCAAAAGAACAACACTTATCACAAGAGGAAAACTCCATGTTTTCCCCAAAGGGGAAGAGTGGAAAGGATCCCATAAGAATATCATAATGTGAACCAACCATAGGAACACTATAAAATCTCCAAAATGCCTTCCTTATCCCTCCATTCAAAAATAACCTCCTTATCACTCCATACCAAACACCAAGTCTCCCCCTTGGGAGGATTTTAAAACCATATATAGTTTTCTAGCGTAGGATGGAGAATGAGGTTCAAACCATATAAACAATCCTTCTACATGGACATCAAACCATATGAGGGGAGTGAATAAAAACATGGACCATCATGGCTTGTCCCATCAAGCCATGTGGTGTAAGAGGGGTCATTCCTCCCTCTTCCCCAACAATTCCAAAATCCACCACTAAATTAGGATGGATGGAGGAAAAGATAAGGAACAAGAACACATTACACCCCCACAAAAAACATGCAACATACAAGATTCAAACAATCATTCTTTCTTTTTCACATTATACTATAGAAACCAGAAACAAGAGGTAAGAAGCCTACCTCAAAAATTAGCAAATCCAACTTCAAGCACAACAAGCTCCCCTAAGCAAGCTCCAAGCTCTCCAACTCCCAATAAGAGTAAAAATGACAAGCCAAAGTTCCTACCCCTCTCCATGAGGGAGTATAAAAATAATAACAAGTCACCAATCCTCACAAATGAGAGGGTGACATGTGTCACCCATCTCATCTCCCAACAAAAGATTCCCAAAATCACAAAGAGCATAAAACAAAATACATTTAGGAGGTAATCTCCCAAATTCCCTAAAATGCAAATAAATCCAATACACTTCATCTTTTAAGAAATCACAAAAATCCACCATACTTACAAGATGGTGACATGAGAGGGGTCATATGGGAGGGAAAATCCCATTTGACCTTGAAAAGAGACCCCCCTACCCATAGGTAGGGTCCAAGGGGCTCATTTCCATGTAAGGGAGACCCCAAAAGTGAAAAGAGACCCTTAAAATTGCCACATTTAGGCCAAATTCGAGTTTGGGTAAAGTGGCTCAAGAGAAGAGGTGGTGGGGCCCACCCAAATGATAATTAGGTGGTCCTAAACCACTAACAACAAAATTAATTAACTAAAAACATAACTAACACGTGTAGGGACCATTAGGTCCCTAAACTAGTTTATCACAAGGCTAAACAAATTACAATTAACATAAATACAATTAGGAATCACCAAAGGTGTCCAAACATGAATATGCCACAAACACACAAGACTACACACAATCATGCATGGCTAAAGGACTCTTCCCAGTCAGTCGCCTGTGTAACTTGAGGTAACACCTTGAAACTCACGTTCTCCTTTGTGTCATGTAATCTGCACAGTCAATTCAAACATTAAACGTACATACTTGATAAAATATATTAATTAAATTAATATCAATAAGTCAATCATGTATAATCATTCTAACTATACCACAATCAATGTCAATATAGAATGGCTAAGCACTAACAAAGTACATCCATATTAACTAAAGCTATGATATCCATCTAAGCACTTACATGAAAACATACAATTAGCCATTATCAACCAATGATATCAAGATATACGAAAAAAATCATACATCCATCCATCATATATGAAATAAAACCAATTGTACCACAACCTGCTAATGTACAAAACCATATAATGCAAGAACTAAGATAATGATCCATAATGCTAGCTTGGCGCTACGGACCCTAATCACCACAAGTTTCATCAATGATTCATAATGAAACCACATAGTACTAAAATCCATGTCCATAATCTATTAAAAGAAAAGGGTTAGCAGAAGAACTGATGTAAGAAAAGGTGGTCACTGTAAAATGGAGTGTCAATTTCTACTAAGTGGTGCAGATCTATATTCTTATTCGCATTCCTATTCACACCGGTCCTTCTGCCATGTGAGAAAAGAAATTACATATTTCAAAAACATTCTCAATATTTTAAGGACAACAGTGGTTATCTATGTGGTGGGAGGAAGGAAGGCACACACTCGCTAAACTCCATACATAGGTTGTCTCATGGGTAGTTGTTCATTGGTACATGTTTATTTTTTATTCAAATATGACAATGACTACTATAAAAATATTCTGAATCACATCTTTGAGCTCTAAAATCATCAAGAATATAAAATTTGAATTGTAAAGAAAAAACCCATGACATAAGAATTGGGTGTAAGGACAAGTTTACATTTTTAGTTAAATAGATTATATAGAAATTTATAATTTTTTACTCATTGTGATAAGACATTATGGTTATCTTTACGCCAAAAGTTGTATATAGTTGAATTTAGGTGAGTTTCTTTTGATAGATGTCAGTAAATTGATGGCGGGGGATACGCGGAGGGAATGAGTTAAAATCAGATAGAGGGAGTTTTGGGAGGCAACTGAAGTGCCCACTTACCTTCGAAACCTTTTGGATTATTGATTTCGATACAGTCAACTGCACTTATGGATATATTATAGCTTTTGATTTAGCGTGTTAGTAGATATTAGAGATACTGAACTATTGTTGATTCGATTCGAATATGATGCATGTGGACCATTAGAGACATTTGATGTTGATATTGATATACTGTTGACATGGTTATTTATATATATTTCTGACATGTGATATATTTAGTCATATTGAGTAGACCTTTGATAATTGGATTAATGTTGTGATCATTTTGACATGGATGAAATGTGGAATAGAATGTTGCTAGAAATTGTAAGTGATATCGTATTTGCATAGATGATATTAATTCGTATATAGATGATTTTAGATTTATATCACATATTTTGGCATGGATGTTTTAATGCGGCCACAAGGCCAAAGGAGGTATTCTCTATTTTGCAGGTATATTATATTCACAACAACATCGGGGGGATTGGAGACCAACCACATTGGAATTCGAGATGAATTCAACTAGGGTCACCATGGCAACATGTAATTGTGTGTGTGTTAGAATTAGTTTGGTTAGGGGAAAATTGTGACCAAAGGGTCATGTGTTGTCTTTTATTATTAGTTCCCTTTTTATTAATGTTAGTATGTGTTTCTTTTAGTAATGCAATATACTTGTTTTAATTATTTAGATTTTCGGATGTATGTTTACCCCTTTATTATTAATGGGTTGTAGTGTCTTAATTAAGCTAATTTAAATTTGTCCTAAACTAATTAAAGATGTGACCAAAAAGGAGTTCATTTATTAGACTTGATTTACTCTTGGATTTTGTGTTGAGTGTTGTATGCTTGAGTCTTGAGTGTAGTACACTCTACCCTTCATGGGAAACTCGAATTTGGCCTTAGAGGCCAAATTTGGAAGCTTGTGGGACAAGTCAAACTTGTCCCACACCTCTTAAATGTCTATGCCAACCCTACCTATGGGTTGGGGGGTCAAAATTAGGCCCTATTAGGTGTTTTGGGAAGATAAAAAGGTGAAATTTTTATTGCACTTTCTTTCAAATATTTAATTTTGTCCTTAGGGGGAGTGGGCTTAGATGGAGTGTGTAAGTTTCTTGTCATTCCTTCAACCACTTATTAATTGTGCATTGGAATATGAGGTTGACTAAGTGATGTGGAGTGGAGAGGAAATGAGGTGGCATCCTACTTGGAGCCACATCATCCTCCTCTCTCCTTTTTCTATTTATTGAAATCATTTTGCTTGTTTGGGGGTTACTTCATTATTTTGGTGCTCTTGTATTTTTGGAGAGTTAGAGGATTTTTGAGGGAGCTTGTGGATGCTTGCTTGGTTTTTGGAGGAGCTTGGAATTTCATTCTTGGAACAAGCTCTACTATGGAGAGGTAGGAGCTTTACTTTTATTATGTGTTTATATGTTGTGTTGAGTGTTGTTTTCCTTTGGAATGTTTGTTGGGTGTGGGTAGATTGCCTAAGTTTGGAGTAGGAGGAGACTATGGGGAGTTTTCTTGTAGGGAGGCATAAGAGTTTACCTTTCTTGTGGAGGGAGTTTGGGTTGGGTGCCCCACCTTGTATGAGGAATGCTTGCATTTCTTCTTGTTTCTTGTTATGAGGGAGGCATAAGAGATTGAGGGAGGCATAAGAGTATATGGAGGTATAAGGGGTACTTGAGGGAGGCATAAGAGTTTGTAGGGGATTTGAGACATGCATTGGAGGCTTTAAGGTGGGCACCCATTCCCATTGGGAGGCATAAGTGGCCTCCCCATAGGTCTTGCTCTTTTGGCTTTCTTGATAAGCCTTGTTATATTGTTGTTTTATTGTTCTTCTTACTTGTGTTGTTGTTGTGTTTGAATGTGGATGGAATGGATGTGAAACTATTTTGTTAAGTATTGTGGAAGCTTGTTGTTGCCATGTGTTGAAATCATTTCCCATTGTGATGTGGTTGGGGCTCGGGGGCCAATGGAGAGGATGGCTTCTCCTCTTCATTGGATGTCTTGGTTGGGTGGAGAGCGTTGCCTCTCCCCCTATTTTTTTGTGAATCAAACAAATCTTGAAGGCGCTATCTTGCTTGGAGTTGTAGAGCTTGGAGTTTGTTGGAGACCTTGAGAACTTATCCTTGTGAAGAAATTTATTGTATTCCCACTTAGAGTGGAGGAACTTGTAATATTGTAGTTTCCTTTATTTACATTCTTGTATTATTTCCCACCTTGAGTGGATGAACATTGTAATAATCTTGTGAAGAAAAAAGCATTCAAATATTTGTATGTATTATATATTGAAAAGAAAGAAGAAAGATTGTATGTGAATTAGTTTGAGAAATGGAAAAGAAAGTTTACTTTCATTATGAGTTGTAAATATGTTAAGAAAAGTAAATTTTGATATATTGTGGAATAGTTTGAATTATAAAAAGAAATTAAAAAATTTGTAGTTTGAAATGAGGAAGAAGGAAAAATTTTAAGAAGTTGAACTTGTTGCAAAGTAACATTGCATGGAAAAATAAAGTTATTGTAGCTATTTTGAATGTATGTTGCATTGTAGTGAAATGAAAAGAGAGAACAAGTTTGAACATATTGTATTTAGAAATGTTGATTTCTTTTGTTATGGAAAGAAAACAATAATGTAAAGTAGATTTAGATTCCTTTTGCTCTTGTAATGGAAAGAAGAATCTAGTTAACAAATGGAATATTCTTGTAAGAAATTTATTAGTAGATGAGAAGGTTTATTAGAGTTGAAAATACTTTAAAATGAGTAGATTTAACTAAGAAATGAATAAAAGAGAAATAAATCTCAAATCTGGAACTCTAAATGAACAAAAACAAACTCAGAATGCATTTGTACATCTTTTAGTAACTTTTAGTTTTTGGAAAATCTCGGCATTAAGGTTCTATTTTTCAGAAATAGGACCGCCACCCTGTGCAGAGTGGCGGTCCCGTAACCACCACTCAGGCTAAGGTGGTGGTCTCAAAACCGCCACTCAATAGGGCAGCGGTCCATGGTTTGTCACCTCACAACCGCCAAGGGGTGATGGTCAGTCCCAGGACCGCCGGTCTGCTCTAGGTGGTGGTTCTGTCACTTATGACAGAACTCCATGGATCCGCGCCTGTGCGTGAAATTTATCCAGTTTGCACCAATTTATAATATGTAAAATTTATGTGTTAACTATCAACAAGAAAAACAATGAGAAATCCTATGGATTTGAACAACAAAATATACAAATGGTGGATCTAAAACTAGCATTTTTCATTTATAACAATGGGGTAGGGTTTGCCCCAAATTTAAAACCCAATATACAAATAACTTGAAATAAAAACCAGATTGGTGGAGGAAATCCCTCCCAATCCTTGAATGAAATAGATTACATAAATAAAACTAAAACTAAACTAAGCCTAGACTAAATCTCCATGTAGAATCCTCCATGGCTCTTCCTCTTTTGCTTTCATGGCTTCCTCCTCTCCAACCTGCAAATTTAACAAAAAGGAAATAGACCAAATGAGAAGAATAGAATGAGAAAAGGTTTTAATAGAATTTCATAAGGATTTTAGGGCTAAGTTTGGAACCCTAGGATCTAGTGGCCAAGATGGATTTGATCTAAGGGTGGAGGATTGACCCTACTTTTATTAGGTAGAAATGTATTTTAAATGTTTAATTTAAAATCCCTAAGGGTATGTGTAGATGGGTGAGTGGGGCCATTTAATTGCCTAGGGGTGTAATGTCCTTATTAATCCTTAGTATGTTGTAGGAATTTAATAAAAGGAATTTTAAACTATTAGGATAATGAAACTAGAGTAATTAAGCATGAGGTTAACCATATTAGAGTTGAGCATTATTTAAAGAGAAGAAAATATTTAATTAAGTAAATTAATCCTTGTTACCTTCCTTTTGAATGATTGATTAATGGACCCTAGAGATAATTTTGAAAACATGTAACTTTTAACTAGACCTGGTTCTTCAATCATAAAGCTGAGTTAAGTAGTGTAAGTTAAGTTAATGAACCCTAAAGGTTAAGCACCCTTGTAACCTTCTTTGTAACTTAAACAAAAAAAATTAGTCACAATTTTCAGGTTAAGTGTTGGGTTGTAGCGTGTTCTTAGAACGTCATTTTTGCGGGTGTTACACTTGGTATCAGAGCTGTGGGTTCAAAGCTTGGACCCTTGGGCACACTTAGAAGACATGAAACATGAACATTTAACCTAGTGCAAAATTGGTTTCTTTTAATCTAGAAAACCACAATGTCTGATAATTGTATAAATTAGAAAACATAGAAAACTGAAACAAGACCTAGAACAATGAACTAACTCTCACCTTGATCTTTGCAGGAGGCGCGGATCAGATGAGGGGTCTTTTCACATAGACCTAGATATACCACCTCCAGAGTAGGCTGTAGCAGCCATTCTACCTCATATTTTACAGACGCTTCATGACATCAATGCCGCTATACACGGAGAGCCCTTGGAGGATGATTTGCTAGACATGGCATGGAGCTGTTGAGGCTGAAGGCCCATGTATTCCCTCGACACATTGAGGAGTATAGGGTAGAGAACTTCCACGTGGAGTCACCTAGGGTAGAGTCACCACAGAGAGGGACATGGGGACAGGATCTCAGGACATAGGGATAGGTCTCGAGCCCTAGACAGAGGGAGGATCATGCAGAGAGACCTAGGGGTCATCAGTCGTTAGCTGCAGACCATATTAGGGAGATCCTAAAGCTACGACCATCTCACTATTCTAGGTGATATAGGAGTTTCAGGTAGAGGCCTGGTTGGTGAGCTTGAGCGGATGCTTCAAGCTCTGCCCTTGTACTAGCAACATGAAAGCTCGTGTTGCGATCCATCTTCTGAGGGATGGAGTAGGAGTCTGATGGAGGACTGAGGAGTAGAAGCTCCATGTTGACTCGGAGACAATTACCTGGGAGCTATTTGAGGAGTGTTTCAGGAGCAGGTATTTTCCCAGGAGGTTTATACAGTAGTGGATAGATGAGTTTCATGACCTCCGTCAGGCATCTATGACTATAGCCGAGTATGAGAGTCGATTTATGGATCTACTCTAGTATAATGACTATATGCAGGATGAGAAGGTATGGATTCACAGGTTCATCAGGGGCCTAAACTTGGATT
Source organism: Taxus chinensis (assembly GCA_019776745.2). Lineage (NCBI taxonomy): Eukaryota > Viridiplantae > Streptophyta > Pinopsida > Cupressales > Taxaceae > Taxus > Taxus chinensis. Next base: position 160,538,246 of record CM034157.1, on the reverse strand, counting down.
TGGGTGGCGCGGTGTGCATTCACTACCCATAGACATTAGCAGAGGCCATGGAGAAGGCCTATATTATAGAGGAGACACAGGGGAAGATGCAACAGGCTAGAGATAGAGTTTGGAGCCATATCTAGTAGATGTAGGATGGTAGATCGAGGGGGTCAGTTCCTCCTCCATGTGGTGGACAAAGTTCAGGACAGGCTTCAGTTAGGCCACCACAATAGCCACCTCAGCAGTAGCAGACCCACCCACCTTACAAACCTCCTCAGATATTTGATGCATAGAGGGGGTGGAGTATGGGGCCTCCTCCTAGAGGTCCCATCAGGACACAGGGTGTACTGAGAGCTCAGTCAGTAGGAGCTCGTCAGCAGAGACCTCAGCAGTCCATAGCTAGATCATCAGGATCCATAGCTCAGACCTCTAGAGTACCAGCTGGAGCTGCATCCCACTGGAGAGGACCAGGCAACTGTTATGGTTGTGGTGTTGTTGGACATCATTGGAGAGATTACCCATAGAACCCTAGCAACAAGGGTAAGATGCAGATATCAGAGCCTACTATTGGAGATATGGCTCGGAGCCATCGGATCTACACAGTGGTCAAGAACCCGCCAGGCTAAGCACTAGAGTACCGTGATAGAGACTACAGGTAGTATTGGTGGTATTTCTGCCTCTATATTATTTGATTCTGGCTCTTCTGATTCTTTTATTGCACCATCCTTAGTAGAGCGTTGCAGGTTGGTGGCAGTTAGGCAGGGTCATAGTTGGGATGTTGAGATGGCTTCTGGAGCCAAAATTTCTGTAGACTCCTTAGTTAAGGAGTGTGTAGTGGATTTGGGACCCTTCACCACTACCTCGGATCTTTGAATCCTTCCATTAGGATCCTATGGTGTCATTTTGGGCATGGACTGGTTGTCTTCTCATAGAGCTAGAGTGGACTGTTACCATAAGACTATTTCTTTCATAGATGATCTTGGAGTGGAGTCAGTGATATCAGGACTTAGGAGACCCGTTTCTATTTGTACCATCTCCACTATGCAGCTTAAGCAGTGTGTGTGAATGGGTTGTCAGATGTATGTTGTTACAGTTAGTGACAGATCTGAGGATGAGTCTAGTGGACCATCCCTTGATGAAAATCCCATCTTGAGAGAGTTTGTTGATGTTTTTCCAGGGGAGCTACCAGGGTTACCTCCCCCACGTGAGATAGATTTTCACATAGATCTGGTTCCGGGCGTAGAGCCTATCTCACGAGCACCTTATCGGATGACTACCCCTGAGCTATGTGAGCTCAAGTTGCAGCTTGAGGGCCTTCTAGAGAAAGGCCTAATCCATCCTAGTGTATCCCCTTGGGGTGCACCAGTGATCTTCATGAAGAAGAAGGATGGATCTCTTGGTTGTGTATTGATTACCGTCAGCTGAACAAAGTAATGATCAAGAATCGTTACCCCCTTCCACGCATTGATGATTTATTTGATCAAATGAAGGGGGCTGCAGTTTTATCAAAGTTAGATCTTAAGTCAAGGTACCATCAGCTTAGGATTACGGAGGTGGATATTCATAAGACTGCATTCTATACAAGATATGGCCACTAGGAGTTCACAGTGGTACCTTTTGGTCTGACGAATGCCCCCGCAGTGTTCATGAGCTTGATGAATGGGGTATTCAGGAATTTTCTAGATCGCTTCATGCTCATCTTCCTTGATGAAATTTTGATTTACTCATGTACACATGAGGATCACGAGGAGCACCTTCGCTAGGTTCTTCAGTGTCTTCGTGAGCAGCATCTTTATAGGAACTTGGAGAAGTGTGCATTCTTTCAGACAGAGGTGCATTATTTGGGCCACATAATTTCTGGGGAAGGTATCGCAGTCGATCCTTCAGATATTTGAGCCTTTATGGATTGGCCAGCACCCACGAGTGTGACCAAAGTGTGCACCTTCATGGGTTTAGCAGGATATTACAGGAGATTTATCCAGGACTTTTCTCGGATTGCGCACCCCATCACTTCCCTTCAATGGAAAGGGAAGAATTTTTCTTTGTCAGAAAGATGTGATCAGGCCTTCAGTACACTAAAGGAATGCCTCACAACAGTACCTATTCCTACATTACCGAATCCTCAGGGTGAGTTCTATGTTTGCACAGATGCTTCTTTGGCATGGCTTGGAGGTGTATTGATGCAGAAGGGCAGAGTAGTTGCTTTTGAATCTCGTAAACTCAAGGATTATGAGCTCAATTATCTAACTCATGATCTTGAGCTTATAGCAGTTTTGCATGCCTCAGTAAATTGGTCATATTTACACTTAGGATTTATGAGTCTTTTCCACCTCTTAATGCAGTCTAATCTCAACGCTAGTCAACGATATGGAGTTGCTTTGTGAGTCTGACATGGTGATAGAGCATGTGAAGGAGAAGGAGAATTTGGTTTCAGATGCCTTGAGTAGATGGAGACATTTATAGATTTGCAGAGCAAGATAGCAGCTTCCTCGAGACAGTTTCTACCTTGATCTAGAGAAGAGATTGAGTCTCAGAGACCTCTTGAGGGGAGATTTGATGGATTTTCATTAGAGGCAGATGGCCTTCTTAGACACATAGATTGGAGATATTTACCTAGAGAGGAAGTAAATTTTTATAGAGGCTCATCGTGCACCTTATTCATCCCATCCCGGGGTGAAGAGATGATAATTTGATTTGTAACATTGGAGATGACTTCAGAGAGACGTGGCTTTGTTTATGTCCTGCTTAGAGTGACATAGGGTGAAGGATGAGGATTATCTAGCTATCCTTCTCTTTTCTCACGCCATACTAGAGTGGAAGTGGGACAGATTTCCATGGACTTCATCATTGGGTTACTGACATCGAGATACCATAGACACCATTTTGGTCACGATGGAAAAATTGATGAAAGTAGCTCATTTTCATGATATACATCTAGTGTAGTGGTATGGGTATATCTTGATGAGATTGTCAGATTACATGCGATTCCATGGAAGATCATTTGTGACTGCGATCCTTTGTACAATTCCCATTTCTGGACCACCATGTAGCCTCTCGGGATGAGGATCAATTTTAGCACAACATACCACCATGAGATAGATGGACAAGCTTGGGTGAATCAGATCCTAGAGGACATGCTTAGGATGTACGTTATGGATCATCAGTTGAGATGGGAGGAGTATTTGTATTTGGTGGATTTTTCCTAGAGTTCAAAAGGCATGGCTCCTTTTCAGGCATTATATGGCAGAGAGTGTAGGACACCTCTTAGTTAGACTTAGAGGATAGAGCATTATTACAAGATATGGAGCAGTAGGTTACATTGACCAGACAAAAATTACAAGAGGCGCAGGACAAGCAAATGAAGTATGCGGACCAGTAGAGGACAGATCGTATTTTTGAGGTAGGCATGAAGGTGTTTCTTCATGTCATACTACATAAAATCCCTATCCATCATGGAAAAGGTTCTATTTTTTCTCCTAGGTTTGCGGATCCCTTTGAGATCTTGGAGTGCCTTGGTCCCATGGCCTATCGTCTAGCATTGCCACCTATCTTATCTCGTGTCCATGATGTGTTTCACGTTTCTGTTCTTATGAGATATATTTTTGATCTTTCTCGTGTGCTAGATTAGACTGCATTGTAGGTACAAGATCAGGGGCAGGTGTTGGTGGAGCGTGTATGCATTATAGAGCGTAGGACCCTAGGCCTTCGCGGTAGAGAGATTGACCAGGTTCGGGTCCAATGGGAAAGATATGATGAGACTGCGGCTACATGGGGGGATGCTACTTTACTATGAGTGAAGTTTCCACACATGTTCCAGTGACTTCCAGGAGAAGGTCGATACTAAGGGGAGGGGAATGTAGTGCCCACTTCCCTTTGACACCTTTTGGATTATTGATTTCGATACCATCAACTGCACTTATGGATATATTATAGCTTTTGATTTAGCATGTTAGTAGATATTAGAGATACTGAACTGTTGTTGATTCGATTCGTATATGATGCATGTGGACCATTAGAGACATTTGATGTTGATATTGATATACTGTTGACATGGTTATTTATATATATTTCTGACATGTGATATATTTAGTCATATTGAGTAGACCTTTGATAATTGGATTAATGTTGTGATCGTTTTGACATGGATGAAATGTGGAATAGAAATGTTGCTAGAAATTGTAAGTGATATCGTATTTGCATAGATGATATTAATTCGTATATAGATGATTTTAGATTTATATCACATATTTTGGCATGGATGTTTTAATGCGGCCACGAGGCCGAAGGAGGTATTCTCTATTTTGCAGGTATATTATATTCACAACAACATCGGGGGGATTGGAGACCAACCACATTGGAATTCGAGATGAATTCAACTAGGGTCACCATGGCAACATGTAATTGTGTGTGTGTTAGAATTATTTGGTTAGGGGAAAAATTGTGACCAAGGGGTCATGTGTTGTTTTGTTTTAATTTATTTTTTAATTAATGTTAGCATGTGTTTCCTTTAGTAATGTAATTTACTTGTTTTAATTATTTAGATTTTGGGATGTATGTTTACCCCTTTATTATTAATGGGTTGTAGTGTCTTAATTAAGCTAATTTAAATTTGTCCTAAACTAATTAAATATGTGACCAAAAAGGAGTTCATTTATTAGACTTGATCTACTCTTGGATTTTTTGCTGAGAGTTATATGCTTGAGTTTTGAGTGTAGTAAAATCTACCATTCATGGGAAACTTGAATTTGGCCTTAGAGGCCAAATTTGGAAGCTTATGGGACAAGTCAAACTTGTCCCACACCTCTTAAATGTCTATGCCAACCCTACCTATGGGTTGGGGGGTCAAAATTAGGCCCTATTAGGTGTTTTGGGAAGATAAAAAGGTGAAATGTTTATTGCACTTTCTTTCAAATATTTAATTTTGTCCTTTGGGGGTGTGGGCTTAGATGGAGTGTGTAAGTTTCTTGTCATTCCTTCAACCACTTATTAATTGTGCATTGGAATATGAGGTTGACTAAGTGATGTGGAGTGGAGAGGAAATGAGGTGGCGTCCTACTTGGAGCCACATCCTCCTCCTCTCTCATTTTTCTATTTATTGCAATCTTTTTGCTTGTTTGGGGATTACTTGATCATTTTGGTCTCTTGATTTTTTTGAGAGTTAGAGGTTTTTTGGAGATCTTGTGAATTGTTGGAGCTTTGTGGATGCTTGCTTGGTTTTTGGAGGAGCTTGGAATTTCATTCTTTGGACAAGCTCTACTATGGAGAGATAGGAGCTTTACTTTGCTTTTGTTATACTTTTATTATATATTCTTATGTTGTGTTGAGTGTTGTTTTTTCCTTTGGAATGCTTGTTGGGTGTGGGTAGATTGCCTAAGTTTGGAGTAGGAGGAGACTATGGGGAGTTTTCTTGTAGGGAGGCATAAGAGTTTACTTTCTTGTGGAGGGATTTTGGGTTGGGTGCCCCACCTTGTATGAGGAATGCTTGCATTTCTTCTTGTTCTTGTTATGAGGGAGGCATAAGAGATTGAGGGAGGCATAAGAGTATATGGAGGTATAAGGGGTACTTGAGGGAGGCATAAGAGTTTGTAGGGGATTTGAGACATGCATTGGAGGCTTAAAGGTGGGCACCCATTCCCATTAGGAGGCATAAGTGGCCTCCCCATAGGTCTTGCTCTTTGGCTTTCTTGATAAGCATTGTTATATTGTTGTTTTATTATTTCTTCTTTCTTGTGTTGTTGTTGTGTTTGAATGTGGATGGAATGGATTGTGAAACTATTTTTCTAAGTATTGTGGAATATTGTTGTTGCCATGAGTTGAAATCATCTCCCATTGTAATGTGGTTGGGCTCGGGGGCCAATGGAGAGGATGGCTTCTCCTCTCCATTGGATATCTTGGTTGGGTGGAGAGCATTGCCTCTCCCCCTATTTTGTTGTGAATCAAACAATCTTGATAGAGAGTAATCTTTCTTGGAGTTGTGGAGCTTGGAGTGTTGTTGGAGACCTTGAGAACTTCCCTTCTGAAGAAATTTATTGTATTCCCACTTAGAGTGGAGGAAACTTGTATTATTGTAGTTTCCTTTATTTACATTCTTGTGTATATTTCCCACCTTGAGTGGATGACATTGTAATAATCTTGTAAAGAAAGTTTGCATTCAAATATTTGAATATTGAAAAGAGAAAGAATGAAAGATTTGTGTGAATTAGTTGTGAAATGGAAAATAAAGTTTACTTTCATTGTAAAGTTATTTTTAAAATTGTAAATAAAATGAAAATGAAATTGTAATGTTGTAAATGAGAAAGAAGGAAAAATAGAAGTCGTAAGAAGTTGAACTTGTATGCAAAATAACATTGAATGGAAAAATAAAGTTATTGTAGCTATTTTGAATGTATTTGCATTGTAGTGAAATGAAAGAGAGAACAAGTTTGAATTATATTGTCAATTAGAAATGTTGATTTTTTTATGCAAGAAAACAATAATGTATAAGTAGTTATAGATTCCTTTTGCTCTTGTAATGGAAAGAAGAATCTAGTTAAACAAATGGAATTATTCTTGTAAGTAGATGAGTTTTATTAGAGTTGTTAATACTTTAAAATGAGTAGATTTAACTAAGAAATGAATAAAAGAGCAATAAATCTCAAATCTGGAACTCTAAATGAACAAAAAAAACTTAGAATGCATTTTTGATATTTTAGTAACTTTTAGTTTTTGGAAAATCTCGGCATAAAGGTTCTGTTTTTCAGAAACATGACCGCCGCCATGCCACCCGTAAGTGCAGAAGGCGGTTGTCAGGTCACTCATAAGCGGCGATCCTAGCTCAGGTAAGGCGGCGGTCTCACAACCACTGCTTAGTAGGGCAGTCGTCCACGGTTTGTCACCCAGGCAGGGCGGAGGTCACAGGACTACCAGTTTACTCTAGGTGGCGGTTCTGTCACTTATGACAGAACTCCATGGATCCACGCCTGTGCATGAAATTTATCCATTTTGCACCAATTTATAAAATGTAAAATTTATGTGTTAACCACCAGCAAGAAAAACAATGAGTAAATCCTATGGATTTTGACAACAAACTATACAATGGTGGATCTAAAACTAGTATTTTCCATTTATAACAATGGGGTAGGGTTTTCCCTAAATTTAAAACCCAATACATAAATAAATTGAAATAAAAAAAATATTGGAGGAGGAAATACCTCCCAATCCTTCAATGAAATAGATTACATATGAATAAAACTAAAACTAAACTAAGCCTAGACTAAATCTCCATGTAGAATCCTTCATGACTCTTCCTCTTTTTCTTCCATGGCTTCCTCCTCTCCAACCTGCAAATTTAACAAAAAGGAAATAGACCAAATGAGAAGAATAGAATGAGGAAAGGTTTTAATAGAATTTCATAAGGATTTTAGGGCTAAGTTTGGAACCCTAGGATCTAGTGGCCAAGATGGATTTGATCTAAGGGTGGAGGATTGACCCTACTTTTATTAGGTAGAAATGTATTTTAAATGTTTAATTTAAAATCCTTAAGGGTATGTGTAGATGGGTGAGTGGGACCATTTAATTGCCTAGGGGTGTAATGTCCTTTTAATCCTTAGTATGTTGTAGGAATTTAATAAAAGGACTTTTAAACTATTAAGATAATGAAACTAGAGTAATTAAGCATAGAGGTTAACCATATTAGGATGAACATTATTTAAAGAGAAGAGAATATTTAATTAAGTAAATTAATCTTTGTTACCTTCCTATTGAACAATTGATTAATGAACCCTAGAGATAAATTTGAAAACAGTGTAACCTTTTAACTAGACCTGGTTCTTCAATCGTAAAGATGAGTTAAGTAGTGTAAGTCATTTTAATGAACCCTAAAGGTTAAGCACCCTTGTAACCTTATTTGTAGCTTAAAAAAAAATTAGTCACTTTTTTTAGGTTAAATGTTTGGTTGTAGTGTGTTCTTAGAACATCATTTTATCGGGCGTTACAGCAACTTCAGTGACAAGAACCGACAACACAACATGAGAAAAATCCTTAAATCTTAGCCTGTACGAAGACAAATCCACCATTTAATTAATTTTTTTATTCAACAAAAACATACAACTTCTGGTAACAAAGTTGTGGTAAAACTTCCCATCTTCTGATTGGTAGCTATTGCTAAAGGAAGAAAGAAATCCCGAAATGCCACACTAGAAGAACAAAAATCCTGTCAAATAATAATTTGCGGTGTAGCAGTGGCCTCCCTTTGTAGAAATGGGAGATAATATTTGGAAGGCCAACACAGTGGTGGTGATATTCAATAATTTCTTTAAACATAAGAGGCTTAGTCAATTTCAATAGGTTGGCTCTTATCATGTTTTCTGTCCTTAAAACCAACAAGTTCAAACTCATAATTACTTTATTCAGACAAGTTGTTACTCTCAGAAGGTGACCGTTGCACAATTTTCCTGCTATCAAAGACTTTTAATATGGGCAGTTTGGATTTCTTCCCATCACTCCCTTCCTTAGCAAAAGAACCAATACCATCTTCTAATCTTGATTTACTCTCTGAACTATCTTTCATGCTCCTTACATTGGATATTTTGGACCTGCCAACCTTTTTCTTTGAATTATTATTATGCTCCTCACGTCTTCTCCATCATATCTTCTTCTTCTTTCTCAACCTTACCTTTGTGCTACTATATGAAAATGAGCCTTCAAACATACTATCATCTTCTTCACTCTCACTAACAACCTTATTTGTTCTACTTTTGCCAGAATTCCTGGGTCTCTTCTTCCTCTTGGAATTGCACCCCTTCTTCCTACCTCCTCACCTATCATTGGAATCGCTTAAACTAACATCATCTAATTATTTTCTAGACATGAATCCCTCATAAGTATTATCACTACGACTATCATTATGAGGTTCTGCATCACATTTTCTTCAAAAAACCAATTTGACATAGTTTTGTTACACAAAAACTATCCCCCCCTTACAATGAGCCCAACACTCTAATTTATAGAATTTTGAGAGGAGAGAGAGAGAGAGATAAATGAAAAGCTTGAAATATGTCTTCCCACTACTTGCAATATGTCATAATTAGAGTGAAATTATGGTATGTTTCTTGCAAAAGGCTCCCCATGTTTCCCCATAACTTGCAACAATGAAAAATGTCCGCCCATGCTTCATTAAATGCATCCCAACTACCAATAAAATCATGTTTATGAACTTGAAACATTTTTGCAAAATAACCATCAATTCTTCATCTAATTATGAATTTCTTGATTGTTTTACATTGGGCTTAGAATCATGATTTCAGTGGTACAAATTTTGCATGATTCCATTGAGAAATGCAAAAGATATGACAATCTGAGTGTAGGCAGTTGTTTTAGGTCTGCGAGACATTTCTTGCATTTGATTGGATTGCTTATCTATTTTATTGGAGCTGGAGATGTTTATTTTATTTTCAGCAACCTACCCTCATTTAAATTAGATGATGATAATTATGAGGGCTCCATGTCTGGAAAATAATTATATGTTTTTGGTTTAATAGATTCCGATGATAGGCGAGAAGGTAGGAAGAAGGGGCACAATTCCAAGACGAAGAAGAGACCCAAGCATTCTGGGAAAAGTAGGAAAAATGAGGTTGTTAGTGACAGTGAAGAAGATGATAGTATGCATGAAGGATCATTTTCATATAGTAGTGTAGAGGTAAGGTTTAGAAAGAATAAAATATAACGGAGCAGGCGTGAGGAGCCTAAGAATAATTCAAAGAAAAAGTTTGGCAGGTCTAAAAGCTCCAATGCAAGGAGCATGAAAGATAGTTCAGAGAGTGCATCAAGATTATAAGATTGCACTAGTTCTTTTGATAAGGAAGGGAGTGATGGGAATAAATCCAAACTGTCCATATTAAAATTATCTGATAGCAAGAAAATTGTGCAACGGTCACCTTCTTAGAGTAACGACTTGTCCAAACAAAGTAATTATGAGTTTGAACTTGTTGGCGTTGAGGAGTAAAAACATGATAAGAGTTAACCTGTTGAAATTGACCGAGGCTCTTATGTTTAAATAAATGATTGAATCTCACCACAACTATGTTGTCCTTCCAAATATTGCATACCATTTCTACCAAGGGAGGCCACTGCTACACCGCAAATTATAATTTGCCAGGAGTTTTGTTATCTACTGTGGGATTTCGTGATTTCTTTCTTCCTTCAACGATAGCTACCAATCATAAGACGGGAAGCTTTACCACAAATTTGTCGGTTCTTGTCATTGGAGTTGTTTTCCAAAACTCGCTCTATCTGATTTCAACTCATCCCCTCCGCGTATCCTCCACCGTCAATTTACTAACATTTATCAGAAGCAACTCACCTCAATTCAACTGTATACGAATTTTGGTGTAAAGATAACCCTAATGTCTTATCACAATGATGCGATTCACAATATTTTTATAGCAGCCATTGTCATATTTGAATAAAAAATAAACATGTGCCAATGAACAACTACCCACAAGAAAACTTATGTATGGAGTTTAGCGAGCGTGTGCCTTCCTTCCTCCCACCACATGGAGAACCACTGTTGTCCTCAAAACATTGAGAATGTTTTTGAAATATTTAATTTCTTTTCTCACATGGCAGAAGGACCGATGTGAACGGGAATGTGAACAAGAATATAGATTTGCACCACTAAGTAGAAGTTGACACTCCATTTTTTAGTGACCACCTTTTCTTGCATCATTTCTTCTGCTGACTCTTTTCTTTTAATAGATTATGGACATGGATTTTAGTACTATTTGGATATTATGTGGTTTTATTATGGACCATTTGGTTGACACATGTGATGATTAGGGTACGTAATGCCAAGAATAACACTATGGATAATTATCTTAGTTTATTACATTAAATGGTTTTAGGATATCAACAGGTTGTGATACAATTCAGTTTTATTTCATATATGATTGACGGATTTGTGATTTTTTCGTATGTTTTGTTATTATTCATATATAATGGTAAATTGAATCATATCGTGCAAGTGCTTGAGATGGATCTTATAGCCTGAGTTACTAGTGGATATATGCTGTTATTGCTTATCCATTCTATAATGAACATTGATTATTTTATAGATAAAGTTATTATCCATTATTCATTTACTGATATTATTTATTTAATATATTATATCGAGCATGTATGTTTGATGTGTGAATTGAGTGTGTAGATTACAAGGCACAAAGGAGAATGTGGGTTTCAGAGTTCCACATCAAGTTACACAAGCGACTAAGTATGCCGAGTCCTTTAGCCATGCATGATTGTGTGTATCCTTGTGTGTTTGTGGCATATTCATGTTTGGACACCTTTGGTGATTCCTAATTGTAATTATATTAATTGTAATTTGTTTAGTCTTGTGATAAACTAGTTTTGGGACCTAATGGTCCCCACATACATTAGAGTTTGTTTTATGTTAATTAATTTTGTGTTAGTGGTTTAGGACCACTTAATTATCATTTGGGTGGGTCCCACCACCTCAACCCTTGAGCCACTTTAGCTGAATCTCGAATTTGGGCTAAATGTGGCAATTTTAGGGGACTCTTTTCACTTTGGGGGTCTCTTTCATGAAAATGATCCCCTTGGACCCTAACTATGGGTAGGGGGTCTCTTTTCAAGGCTAAATGGGTTTTCCCCCCCATATGACCCCTCTACATGTCACCATCTTGTAACTAATGGTTTGATTTTTTGTTTCTTAAAAGTTGAAGTGGTGTTGGATTTGTTTAAATTTTAGGGAATTTAGGAGATTACCTCCTAAATATGTTTTGTTTTATAATCTTTGTGATTTTGGGAATATTTTTTTGGGAGATGAGATGGGTGACACATGTCACCCTCTCATTTGTGAGGATTATATCTTGTTATAGTTTTTATACTCCCTCGTGGAGAGGGGCTGGGAAATTTTTTTATCATTATTTTGCTTTTGCAGTTGGAGATTCTAGAGAGAGCTTGTGGAGCTTGGGAGTGAGCTAGATTGCTTGATTTTGGAATAGCTTATTTTGAGGTAGGCCTTCATGCCTCTATAATTTTTATCATGATAGTATGCTATGATTTAGCAATAAAAATGGTATCAAATGTGTTGTTGTTGTATGTTTGTTGAGGGAATGTTTGTGAAATTGGATTCCTTTTCATTTTTTCTCCATCCATCATGCTTTTTTGGATGGATTTTGGAATTGTTGGGGAAGAGGGAGGAATCCCTCTTGCACCACATGGCTTGATGGGAAATCCATGATGATCTTTTTTATTCCTCCCCTCATATGGTTTGATGTGGAGAAGGATTGTTCATATGGTTTGAACCTCCTTCTCCATCCTTGGCTAGGAAACCATGATTGGTTTGAAAATCCTCCAAGGAGGAGGCTTGGTGTTTGGGATGGAGTGATAAGGAGGGTATTTTTGAATGGAGAGATAAGGAGGGTATTTTGGAGATTCTTATAGTGTTCCTATGGTTGGTTCACATTATGGCTTCTTATGGGCTCCTTGCCACTCTTCCCCTTTGGGGAAAACATGGAGTTTTCCTCTTGTGATAAGTGTTTTTGTTTTTTGATGGTTATTGTGTGTGTATGTGTGTGTGTTGAAACGTTGTGTGTGTGTGTGTGAGTGTCACCCTTGTCTCAATTTTTACTTGTGCATTCTTGAGGCTTGAATACTCTCTCTCCCATGGGCTTGGAGGGAGGCTAGCATGTCCTCCATGTGTTGGAGATGGCATGTGATGATGCCATTTGGTTGGGAGGAAACTGGGCCCCTTCTTCCTTGTGCTTGAAGACTATCTTGGGCTGGAAACTTGCAATATTTGGATTGGAGTTTGGAGAAGAAAATTTGAAAATTTTGACATGTTGTTCCCCTTTTTGGGAGGCTTATCCTCTTGCATTTTAATATGCTTTATGATAATGTTTTTGTAAATATTGTTAAGTTGTCTCCTACCTTGGGATGAAAACTTGTAAGCCTTGTACTTTTAATATGTTGTAGTCATTGTTAAACTTGTCTCAGGAGCTATGAATTTTGGTAAAATTGAGTCATATCCTCTCTTAAGTATTATCTTTGTATTTGAATTTCATGTTATAATGTAATTTGAAATGTATATGCTTTATTTGGAGGATGTTTTTAAATGTTGTTGTTTTAGGAAGTTTTGTGAGTATGAATTCTTCTATTTTAAAAGAATATTGTAAGTGCAATTTGGCTATGAATGGGAATAAATACTTTCATTATATTATGTTGAAAACAAATTTTGATGAAATGAATTGAAATTTGAGTACATTAAATTGGTTACCTTTGATGTATTTTTCTTGTTTATTTTCTTGAGAGAAAAGATATCTCATTTGTTAGTTCATGGTGTTATCAAATGATATCATATGTTGCATGAGTTATGGAAAATAAGGAATGAAAATTTTTGTTGTTGTATTTCTTAGTAAATGTTAGTAAAAGAATGCATTTTTCTAAATTGTAAGATCAAGTATTATGTGATTTTCTCCCAAAAGAATTAGTTACTTGTGGTTTTAAGAAATTATATTAGAATACTATATGAAAAGAAGGTAATGTTGTTATTTTATGTTTTTGAATGTTTAGCTACTAGTAATTAAAACTTTTTGGCTCCATTTGAGAATCTTAAAACATATATATCTTCATTGTCTTAATTGTTAGAGGAAAGAAGTTCTTGTTATTTGTTAAAAAAAGTGTAGTGTTTGATCCTGGTTGAAATGATTTAAATCTATCTCTTGAAATTATTACCATCTTTATTTTTATTATGAGTTTGCTATTTCCTTAAAGGAAAATGAGAATTAGGAACTATTATTAATAAAATTAGTTTCTCATGGAATTCCACTTTATTATCTTTGTAGAAGCATTTGTTACAAACTAGAAATAAAAAATGTCATTGACGACTATCATTTTATTTATTATGTATATTCATATATGAGACACATACAGGAAACACACACATTACACACACAACATTATACAGTCATTCACATACATGCATACATGAAAAATACATGCCACTATACAATCATACATATACATGAATTTGAAACTTAAAATCAATAAGATTTCTGCCCTTCACATGCTTTTATTGTTTTTTGTTGATGTATTTAAGTATATAAGGGGGAATATTATATTCTAGGGCCTACACCACACACACACCACACACACCACTGCTAACATTTTTGTACACATGGTCATCACAGCAACACACACACACACACTGTGGTGTGACAACAATCGTTTTCTTCCACTATGCCTCGTGGTGCCACGCCCTACCCTGCATCCTCCCCTCTTCCACCATTGTGTGACTCATAGGACACGTGGCCACCTACTACTATACGCTGGTCATTCCATTGAAACCTTGGTTACACCACTTGCCTATACCCTGCCATAACCCAACTTGCAAACCACATGATTATGATAAATATATATATATACACACACACATCTTACACATATGATAAATATTTTATATATATATATATTAAATAAGATATAACCCTATATAATCACACACAGATATATGCTATAATAACAACAATAAAATGCCTTAGTTGTTAAATAAAAATTTAAGATCTGAAAGAAATACCTAGAAGGGGAAAATATCCTCCTCCACCATTGAAAAAAAAATATGCCTCCATGAAGCCTCCATCTTCCTCTCCTCCATCCTCCCACTTCTTCCTTCTCCATCCTCATGTATGGAATAAACTTTTGCACATGAAAAGAAGACAAAAAAACAAAAAATGAAAAAGATAATAAGACATAAAGGAGAGGATTAGGGTTTTCTAAAAATCCCTAAGATCTAGGGATGAGGATAAAAGAATCCAAGGGCCTAAAATAAACCCTCCAACTTTTAAGTTAACATGGGATTAGGTGATTAAAATGTTAGGGTGGGGTGAATTAAATAAATGGGTATTAACTGGGGTACCTAGGTAATTAAACTAGGGTCATGGTGAGAATTAAATTAAAATAATATGACATTCAAGATATTGTTAAATAAATGAACATTTTAGTAGGGGTGAATTTGAAATAATTACTAGGGAAAGTTAAGTATTAAATTAGAAAATAAATTCAATAAATTAAATGTGGACTAAGGGTTTACTTTAATTGGAACCCTTAGAGAAAATAAACTAGCAATCACATGTGTACAATGCAATGTGAAATCCGAACGGTATATGTTATTTGATTTAGAGGGATAGTTATTACTTTTGTAGTTGTTGTTGATAAGGGGTGTGATTGATTTTGTAAGTGGTAGGAATATAGATGGAGCACTTACATTTAAAAGTTCGTACATATCAAACTTGTTACAATTCTTATATCATGAATGGTAGCATTTTGCAAACTATTTTATTGGAACTAAACATGAATACATGAAGACTTCCATACATTTGCCAATTTTATATCATGAGTGGTAGTCTTTTGTGGCCAATTTTTGTTGGCACTAAACATGAATGCATTTGATACCACACTGAATAGTTAATTACTTTTGTAGTTGATGTGGTTTGTAATTATTTGGGGAAAATTTTGTTAGTGTTGCAACATGTGTGAGACAATGGTTACATTGGTTGCATTGGGCTCGTTTTGCAGGAGTCGACATGATTGAGAAGTCATAGACTTATGGAGTACCACCTATTGAAAAAAACCCATGCAAGTTTTTGCAAGAAATGATACATTATTTGATGACATACAAATGCTTAAATATTTGAAATCAATAAACTATATACAATTGAAATTAATGTGGAATTCCAATGGAAATGTATGCATAAGATGTAAAATTTTGAAAATAAATAACTGCATATGTTGTTGAAGGAAAATAATATTAGTTATATGGAAAATATAGTGCATTCACATGGTCTGAATAAGGATGCAAATATGTACATAACAAAAGTGCAATAAATATTCACTTATTTTCTTAATAGTACTTTCAATCAACTTAGTAGTAGGAGGCAATAGTATGTTAGTGTAATAGGAAATACAATAGTTTTCTTTTGAAACTAGAAAAAAGAGTGAAACATTTTCAGAAGTGCTAATGGATGATGATGGAATAGGGTGAAGGAAAGATAGATATTAAATAACTAACATAGTGTTGATAGTTCAAAGTATAGAAAGGGATGAGGGATGGGTTCGTTAGAAAACTTTGCATAAAGAAGGTTGTGGAGGAGATGTACATGATGCATGAATATAATGGTATAAAAAAAGATAAGATATATGCCGCAATTGCAAAATTTAAACTAACAAGGAAGCACAAATTACGACATAATTTCAGCATCAATTCTAGGGAGTTGGTCAAATAAGGCATTGACATTGAAAGCATTTACCAAAAAAATAGACAAAATCAGGTTTGATAGGTACTCTCACAATTTGTATCTTCCCCAAATCAAACGTATTTTCCCCAAATCAGATGGTCTAAATACTTAAAGTTCACGAGTGACGTTATCAAGAAACTTGTGTGCCTTAGAGAATGCATCCACATTTTGTATACATATTGATCAACACATTTGAAACTACAACATCTAACAGAGACCGATTGTTGATTATTTTTTGATTGATCTCCATGCCCTGTTCCAAGAGCTCCAATTTTGCCAAATGCTAGAAGGATGATGGTGAAGTTTTGGGGGTTTGTATTTTTACGTTCATGTTGCATTTTCTTAGGGACAAATCCGAGGCTTTTTCAGCCAAACCATTTTTTACATACCTCCCAATCATTGCAGTCCATCACCAACAACTTGCCGTAAAATTAAATCTAGAAATGTTCGCACTGTAGTACATGATGCATGTGAGTAATGGTATCAAAAAAGATAAGATACATGTTTCATTTGTAAATTTTGAAATGGTATTTGTGTTGCACATTATTTTCACTTTGCATTCCCCCTTTAGAGTGGGTTCTTGAATTGAAGCATACTTCAAATTTAAATAGACTTCCACCAAGTTTTATGAACTTGAAATCACACGTCTCGGCTTTGATGCAAGTGATTGTAATCTCTTTGATGGTCTTCTTGAAGAGATTGAATATTTATCGGCATTGGGAATGTTGAACCTAGATGAATATTCATTTTTTGTAATGCCTCTAAGCATTGATAAACAGGTTCATTTAACCAAATATCAGTTTGAATAAATGCAAGTGTCTTGAGAAACTTCCCAACTCTTTCTGTGGGGCTGGTCATGGAGTTGGATGTTGGTGATTACATGCAACTAAAAAGAATATTTGACATGTCAACATTTGAATAGATCTCAAGATATTGATCCTCTGAAACTATGAAAAACATAAAATGTTTCCCCAAGCTAAGCTCATCCCACAACTTGGAAATTATCAACATATCAGGATGCTTGAAAATTATAACCTTTAGATTCTGGATGACCGGGATGAGTTTGTTGGAAACATTACACTTTTGTGGATCATGTATGGTATATATTACAACTTTGTCAGATTTCTATGAGGTTAGTGGTTTTTAATGTTTTGTGAATTCTAAATTCAAACACCTATATTAATGATAGTTGAACTTATCATCTCAAACTGAATTGACAGGACATGCCCCACCTACAGGGAGTCAACATCTTTGTCAATCATGTTCCACAGTGGTTTGAATAATGACAACTTCAAGGATATATTAAATGTTTCTTGCCTTAGAGAACGACAACAAATGCATAATTCTTACAACTCTTGAATTTAATTATAATTCAAATTTAAAGAGACTTCCACAAATTTTTGATGCAAGAATATACAACAGTAAGATTACTGAAATGTAATACCAAATCTGGTAAAGACATTTGAGATAATGTAATTAGCTCAAGTTTTTCTAGGGATAAACCACTGAAAATGTAAATGCTAACATTGTTCTTGTCGTCATCTGAGACCATCCATGGGAAAGGAATAGTATCATGAGGTGAGCTATGAAAAGTGATTACACCAAAGCAAAAAAAATGATGGGAATACCAGAAAATGTTTAATATTGTTAATCTCTGTGTAAGGCCATGGAAGCTTAACCAATAATTCTTCAATAGGCTAGTGTTGCTAATAGAAATGTGACAATACATGATAATCACCATAACCACCCGTCGCCACTTCTGCAGTCATGAGAATTCCCGCAAATGTAGGCTTTGTGTCTTCAAAACTTTTAGTGCCAATGCTTTTATTATAGTTTTCTTCAATCTGCCTTAGGCATCTTTGTACAAAATTACAACCAAGATGAATCCCTACATGTAATATTTCTCCAATAAATATTCCCACTATAATCAACTGCAAATATTCATAGAAAACAATAGTGTCATCAAAATCTTAGGTCTAACTATTCACTTATGCATGCAATCATGGATTTCGTTATAGCAATTACAACCAACAAATAATATATATCTAGTACTCTTCAACATTTTATTATAATCCGTGTAGATTCATGATATTAAATTCATACTAATTTCCATATGCACAATGAATAAATCTGAGAAGAAACATGCAACGTTGATGATATATTTTTACCTTCTATAGAATTCTATGTTGGCCATGATATGCAGAGCGTTAATTCTTCTATTTTGGGAGTGAAGGATTGATCTAAAATTCCATTTTGATATGCATCACTTCAACAATGGTAAGCTTAAAACATGATTTCTAGTTGGGAAAGATGCCAATGCAAGAAGCTAGATTAATTAACCGAATTCTAGTAAACAACAAACTATTGAAACATAAATGGTCCAAACAAGCTTCCTTTAAATTTAAAATGCATCTAAGAAACAAAAAATGGTAACTATGTTCAAATGTTTCTTGCATTTTTTATATTCCACAGTTATAACATAGCATATGAAATTTTAAATTGTTAAATCTTAGATAGTTAAACAGAGCCTAGTGGATTTATTCAAAAACTTAATATGTATAGAAAAAATCAAGTTATAAATATATTTTTGATGGGTCATAAGACTTCTACTATCCATTTTGGCCAAAATTATGGGAGACCAAACAATTATATCCGATCTTGTAATGTTAGTTCTTGCAAAGAAATTGTACAACTATCTCAGTACCTTCATGCATTCCCATCGTTGTAGAAAACTCGGATTAGAAGACTAGGGTTCCTTGGAGAAAAACATAAATGCAGCCCTTGACTCAATATTATGCTTACTACAGAAGGGCACCCATTTTTTGGCAAACTTCAAGGTTTCTAGTAGAGAGTAGAAATTAATAGGAGTCCGACCATCATTTGACACATAACATGCAAATTTTTCAACTGAGTAATCCAATGCAAACACTGAAAGAACTCTATTGGTTGTTAGTATGGCAGGCTCCCTAAAAGGGTCTGTTGTTGTGATAATTATGTCCACAGAAGGAAGCTTCGAAGAAAATTATGCACTATACCTTCAACATAAATAATCAAAACCAATAATTTATAATCTTGATAAATGAGACATAATGATAATATAATATATATGTGGTGATGTTTTTCACCTTCATGCAAGCCCGTCTGTGTATGCTTTATATTCAACCAAAAGCCATCTTAAGTTGTGATAAAGAACCCACTGAAAGAAAACCAAATTTCACAACAAGAGACTGTGATCCACATGATCCCATAACATCCATCTAGGTAATGCAATAAACAATGTGTCAAGAAAGTTATCAAAAGCAGCAAGTGAAGGGTGGCATAAGCTCTATAGAGACGTCAATTTTGTATGTACTTTTGATACAATGATGGATTAAAATTGCAGAAACTCAGTGTCTTCTTCATTAACCCTTGAGATTGTTAACTACAACACAAATTAATTGATAGTGGGCAATGTTTTTGTAGCTGTGATTTAATATATAGGAAACCTCATGTTGAATTGCAACCTTATATTTTCTTTTCATAGAGGACATTCTTCTAGAAAAAACCTGCATTAATCATAACTTCATCTTTTCTTGTCATGGGCATTCTTCTAGAAGTGAGTGGGTTCTACTTAATATCATCATATACTCTAGAACTACTATAAAGTTAGTTCAATGACAATTATCATAAGCATCTTGGTCAGACTGGGATGTTGTTTTAGTGGATGAGATTCTCTCAAGGCTACTAAAGAGAACACTAAAAGAGGCTATGATATGTTCAGTGGTAACATATACAACATGACAATAGTGGTGATAGAGTTAGTGTGGTAGACAATAAAAGCATAATAGTTCAACAAAAAAACATTAAAATTTGCATTAAATTTTGTTTTGTGTAGGTATACTGATTTTAGAATTTGATGAATTTGAAAGCCATACCATTTTCAGTAAGAATAAGATACATGTGAAAGTGAATATCCATGATATCTCACAAGATTCCAATGCTTGATGCTTCCAACTGTTTCCAGCTTAGTTTCAAATTCACAGTAATAGTCAGCTTTTTGGGTTGCCCCTTCCTATCCTTGTTTTGAGTTCCCAGGGATTCTAGGACTGTATTATTATGGTTGTAGTCATATTTTTGGATGGGCCCTTCTGGTTCTTGTCTTAGGTCCAGGGTGTTCCTTATCGTCTTTCATTTTCTTTTCTCATTTTTTTTATAGATGATGTTTTTCCCCTGCACGCAAGCTTATCTGGGTATGCTTTATATTCAACCAAAAACCATCTCAAGTTGTGATAAAGAGCCCATTGTAAAGAAAACCATCTCAATTTGTGCTAAAGAACACATTGTAAAGAAAAGCCATGCTCACAGTATTAGTAGCCCATAACATCCATGCAGGGTATACAATTAACCAAAAGTCAAGAAACATAGCAAAAGAAGCAAATGAAGGCATGCATAAGTTTTACGCACATGTACATTTCACAGAAAGGAGGATTACAATTGCAGGAAGTAAATTACTATCGTTGCACATAAGAATGGTTATCAGTCATGATTTGATTTAGATTTAAAAATAATAATAATTTATGTTCTTTCCATATATAGCACTGTAAACATGTGGATTTCTATGATTTAATAAAATACTATTGTGCCACACTTCTAGAAGAATGCAATGCTGATTTTCCATTGGAGAGTGGAGAAAAAAAGTTGCATTTAACTTGGATTCTCTAACTATTGCACTCAATTTTTATCAAAAAAATTAGCTATAAGATCTACTTATGACGGTGAAAAAACATGTTGGTATGCTTGGGAAAATTCTCGACCAGGATATTGAGAAACAGTAGGCATCCATGTTCATCTTTACCATGAGGTCTACATCCTCCTGCACACCAAATATTTGCAGTTGAACTTGGAATTTAACTTTAACATTCAATTTCATTTCAGCAACAAAGGACCAATAACAATCTGCAAGGTACAAGCCTTCACTTGAACTAAGCATCACTGGTTTGTGAACAGAACTAAACAAAATTTAAACAACAATTGCACATAAGTTGCAAAGTATGCCGAAAGGAATGTCTATATATAATCTTGTCTTGTTCTCTTTGCTCCTCTTGTAGTCCCTTTAACCTTTTTGGTTACTTTAGAACATTAATTTTTAAAATAAAATAAATTAAATATCTATAAAAGCCTTCTTTTGTATTTCAATTTTTTAAATTTTTAGATTAAGTTTGGATTGATTGTCTTCTATGCAAACCAGTTGCTAGATTCCCTAATCAGTTAATGGAGAATTATATTTTCAGACAGTGATCCCACTGCGGGGGTTTCCCTAAATTTTCTAGGAAATGCTGAGTACATTCTTGGAAAGGGTTTTTCCAAAGTATACGATCTTTTCATAATCAAATGGTCCTATCGATATGATATTTCATCTCTGCTACACATTTTAAGAGCATTAGCTGTCATTTATTCATTTGTTTCCCACATAAAAAATTCTTCACTCTTCTCATGTAGTCATAAAACTCTTAGGCAGGTTTGCAAACTTTCAGACCCCCCTCTCAAGTAGCCTCTGATGAAAATATTCTTCATAAGTAGTAGCTGCAGATAAGTTTTTGGGAAGAATCCAATATTTGCTTTTCCTAATGAAGAATGATTCATAAGCAGTAGTTGTTCTGATTGTTTTGGCCTTTGGGGATGAATTTGAATCTTTACATTTTTTAATGAATAATGTTATATAAGATCTCCTGCAACTTAAATTTTGTAGTAGTAGCCCTCTCCATGAGACCCCGCTCTTACACTATAGTATATACCATGTTAACATTGTGAATGTTTTATTTCCAAGTATGCACTGCTGTAATTGTATGGGTCAGAATATTTTTGTGTCTTTTCTAATTTATATACCAATTTTCATCAGAATTCAACCAACACCGAACACCCACAAGTTTTCTCAAATTTGTGGTGTATACTTTTCTATTCTTTAGGAACATATGTATACTATAAGCAATAATAGGGGAAATATCACTACGAATCAATTTATTTAGAAGTCATTAGTGTCACTCATATTTGCAATTGATAGTAACCATATAGTTTGGTGAATGATTGTCAATTAGGATCTCTTCCTGAGATCAACAATGGATTCAATTTGCAAAGTCGGTTTTGGGTTAGAGATGAACAACTTATCAAAGTCAAACTCTGGGTCGGAAGCTTCTTTCACAAGGGCTTTTGATACTGCAAGTAGTATGGTTTTATGGCGTTATCTTGACATTTTTTGGAAATTCAAAAGATATTTCAATATTGGGTCGGAGGCCATCATGAAGGAGAGCATCAAAACTGTGGATGATTTTGTCTACAAGATCATTCAAAGTAGAAGGCAAGAGATTTCTGCTCAAAACAACAACGTAAGGAAATACTCACATCAACCATAATGGCTATTGAGAACTCTGCATAAATAATAAGTTAGCCCTTTTCATCATTACTTATAACCACGTTGCTTTTCACTTCACTGGCTTTGAAACTGTTTACAGGAAAAAATAGATATACTGTCTCGCTTCATTGGTTTAAGTGAAAAGGAGCCAGAAATTTTATATGACAAGTATCTATTATATTGTTGAATTTCATGATTGCTGGAAGGGACACAATTGCAGGTACTCTATCTTGGTTCTTTTTTTCTGCTTCGCAAAATCCAGGTGTTGAAATTCATGATGACAACTCCTACACACACGTGGTAAATTGAGATGGCACCCATGGAACCACTGCAAGACGAATATCTACAAGTTTTGTCTCTGAGTTGTACAAACCATGAATGAAGCCCTAAAAAATAACCAAAACCCTAACACACATTTTAAAAGAAAAGGTTACCAAGCAAAATATTTTTGAAGATGCCAGGAAATCGCCATAGGAATACTTCGCTTCAATGTTAGCTGCTTCCTTCCTATTCAGATGATTCACCATTTCTACCCTGAAAAACAATATATGGAGAACACTCAGGAAAAACCTATACGAAAGTTTTAAGGATTCTAAGTGGACTGAATTAATAAGAAAAATATATGGGCTATTAAAGGAAAGAGGGGTTTCATCAATAAAAGTCACCAAAATCTCATATAAAAAGAATAAAAAGAATCATGGGTGAAAAAAATATCAACTGTTTTGAACAATGCCTGCATCATATACGAATTTGAAACTTGCAACCCTCTGACTAAGCGGTTCAAAGCAAAGAGAAAATAAAAATAGATGGATTTGACCACTAAAATCAGGGAAAACTGTAAAAATAAATGCAACAACACAATCTAGAGAAAAGATTTGAAAAGGGTTCAAATCATCAAGATGTTGGGTGGTCTGTACGGGGATTTGTCCCCACCCCTCTTCGGTCTCCATGAAAAGGGTTCAAATCATGAAGATGTTGTCAATGCTACTGTCGTCTCCAACTCCACTAGTTCAATGTGATCGAGCAACAAAGCTAAAAACAAATTTAATCGCGTGAAAGAAATCTCCAAAAAACTGTCAAGATCTCTGATATGTTTGCATGCTTTCATGGAAAGAAAAAGCAGCAGCAAAGCGAAACAAATTATTTCGATTGTTGAAACCGCCATTGCCATTTTGTGTTGCCATTTATTGCAAAACAAAGATTGGATTTTTATTCTCAATCTCATATTTCGTTGTAGGTTCATGTTTTCCCTTCGTAAAACCTACGAATGTCGATTAATATCAAGAAAATCGATGAAATATTTAATCTTCCGCAAAAAAAAACATTATATGCAAACGAAAAACCCAAAAAAACGAAAAACATCCAAAACGTCAAAATGGCCATCAAATTTTACACAATCTCAGAAACGTCCACCAACGCCTTTCCCATAGGGGGAACGCCTTTGGCATAATTAGAACTAAATTAACACTTGTCACAAAGAAATTTCCCAAATTTTTAGACGATTGAGGAGGATTTAGAGTGCCAAAATATGGGGCACTACACATTTAAGGCTTTTCTTTGTGCTTATCCTCGTCACTTAGGTTCTTTTCATTTCTGTTCTTTCCCTGTGTCTCACAACAAATTAATCATGTGCACACTTCCTTCATTCTGGTTTTATTCTTTTGAGAATAGTACTTCTGAACATATATATATATATATAATTTGGAGCCATCCTTAATGTCTCACGTGGAAGGCTAGCATTCTGTATTTGATAATCTTTTTGATATGGAGTTTAGTTTCATCAATGGATTTGAAACACTGAACAATGATCATTACATTATGTCTCCACTAATGGATTCACAGTAGGCCAAGGGATTACTGGGTAACTCAGACATTGACCCATGTCACATCAAGAAGTTGTCTCACAATGCTAACGAACGACAAAGGACAAAGAAGTTGAATGCGCTCTATGCTCAGCTCCAAGAATTGCTTTGAAACACTAATCTCAAGGTATTTATTCTCATCATTACAATGCAAAACTCCATAATTTACGTCCCAATATATGGAACATATAACTGATACACTTTTCATTAATTTAGATTTCCAGAGGAAATTGAACCTCCCCGATACGGTTTGCAAAGTTCTAAAATACATTCCTGAACTGTGAAACGAAATCCAGAAGCTGGGAAGACAACGTGATAGATTATTATTTGCTAAATGAAATTGTGAGAGACTGGTTGTCACCCCAAAATTTTAAATCTGCGAGTAGAAAACATTCAAATGATGATAGATTAATGTGCTCTTCTCCTGTCGTTTCAGTAAACAGTGTGGCTTTGAGAAGCTGGGAAGCGTTAGTGACAATCTCTCCTGCACAGCTACGTTTCTCTTATCCAGCTTTTTGGTGTTAATAGAAGAAGAGGGATTGGAGGTAGATGAAAATTACTCATTTGTTTTGCGGAGCAGAGTCTGTCACGTTTTTCATCTACAGTCGAGTTTCTGTACTGTTCACTAGTGTGATTTTGAAATTAATCATAACATATAACTATCACACGTATTAACGATGGTTGTTTACTTGTGACAAATGATTAACAAAGGTAAATTGGAAATGGAAGTTTTGCAGAAGAGGATTCTTTTGTTCTGTGAGAGAAGCGTAGTCGCTGAAATGGAGGAACTATAAAACATACTACAGAATCATATTTAAGTGTTTTATACATCTTTTCTCGTCACATTTATCTTCGAGAGTCCACTGAAAACTACTCTGGTTGAATTATGTCGTCCATTTATTCATCTAAATTAAAAATAAAAAACTAAACATCAAATTGTAAAACGGGCGAGGAGATTGTTAATGGTTTTACTATTTATTTTAGTTTATAGAATTTTTTTTTGATGAAATAGTCTATATTACTTAATATAAAATATTACAGCCTATCCACAAAAAATATGGGTGGTAAAGGGCACACCCCACGATCCAATTAGCCATGATGGCTAGGAGACTAAAGTATCAAGCACAATGGGCAACAACAAACTACAATGTGTAACACCCCGTTTTACACATAGAAAAAACAACAGTGATTATACCAGGATAATTTTATTTTTTTACTGACATTGCTCACTACACAACACTGCAAGGGCTCCAAATATAGAATACTCAAGGATGCATACAACACTTACAAGTCATCGACTCACATAGACACATGACAACACCATAGACATGTTGATGCCACACTTTTCCCAATGAACGAATACTAGCAATGACCCAAACAACAAGAAAAGGGACCCAAGCATTGACCAGCCCACACACATCATTACTATTATTACATCTTAATTACGATTAGCATTCCAGGAACATTTTTTACACAAGGCTGATTTTTTTTTTTTTTTCCACATACACTTTTTTTTAGTTCATTCCACAATTTAAATTACAGTTCGACCATTTTTAGATGGCTTTTTATCCTTTAAGAAAATTTCCATAAATCTTACATACTTATTTGGCATAATTCAAATTGCTTATAAAGTGCTTAGTTATCTTGTTCTTATGTTAAGAATATTCTTCTCAAACATTTATTCAATGTCTACCTTTTACCCTTACAACTCAAGTGAATCTAACTTGATGTCCATAAAGCAATATTAGGATTTAAGGGAGATTTAGATACAAGATAGCTTTTTCCCAAAAATATTCTTCAATCATGGTATAATTTATTTCCCTACCATAGTTATTCTAATTCAATGACTTGTGGAATTCCATTTTGATTTATATATATATATTTTGTTTTCTCGAAGTTTTGATCACACCAAGGCAATTCATATTCTTTGAAACAATGAAAATATTTAATTGAGTTATAAGGTCTCCAAGAGTGACATTATTCCTAACCTCGAATCTCATTTTTTTTACTCTTATATGCTTTACTTTTTACATCACATTATGGTCTTATTATTAGCATTGTCTTGTAAAAGGAGTTACAGAAGTGTTTGTCTAACATCCTTGAATGCATATATGATTAGAAGACTTGAAACTACACATGAACCCTAAGTTAACATCCAAATCAAGGTGAGGTTTGTTTAATTCCATTTCACCTAAGGATTCCACCCCTGGATCAACTATATATGGGTTTAAGGTCATAGAGGACATATTTATGCTAAACCACCTTCAAGAAAAGACCAAGGTGTTATGTTGATAGGAACCAAGGTATCACATTTAGCTGAGTGGATCTAAGGGGTTCATTAACAAGAGTTTAAGGCCTAGAACAATTAATTCACAACCTCCATCTATGCTTCTAGATCCGACAGGGATTTCATTCACCGATGAAGATTAATTAAGGTTAGATCTTATCTTACAAGACCCTGACAATCCAAAAGGATACTAAGGGAGTACTATCTCTACTTACCCCACAGATGGTAAGGTTACACTAAATAGTCACTTCAAGAATGCAAGGACTCATACCGATGATCTCCAAGGTCGGTCTCCACCACTCAAACACGGTGTCATTTGACTGAAGAGAGGAATTATCCTTCGGAAGACAGTTACCAACACTAGAAGGAAACCACATACTCCAAATAAAGTTGGACCATGTCATTTCTAAAATATAGGTTCACGACAAGGTCACTAAAGATGACGACTATGACGATAAACTCCAACTAGGGGTTTTATTTACCTAAACTAGGAGGTTCCATCGAGTGCAGAGTTTAAGTTCATTCTACGGTTTCCAATGTCTTCTACGGTAAAAGTATCACACAAGAAGACATGTTATGTTCCGATATTATACAAGGGTTGAGTGTTTCGATTAAATCTCTTTATTACATTTACAAAGTAAGAATGCACAAGATGATTCATTAATCATTTATTAAACACTGAATATGCACTACAAGATATTACTTCAAATTCATTTACCTTATATATATATATATATATATATAACTTTTTTTACCATACGTACTATGAATCAAATTGAACCTATGATTAAATACACATTTCCTAGATATCCCTAAAAACTAGCATCTCATACATATTAGCAAATTATCAAATATAACCTTTTGTAACATGAGACTACATTATACATATATTCATTTAACAATGAACTATATAAATTACAATGATAATTAATGAATTACACATCACCTTTTTGCCATCATTCTTGCATCCTGCAAAACCACGTGAGCATGAAATCAGTGATAAATTGCTGGCATGGCATCCACCCTAATCTAACATAATTAACATTTTTTTGTGTTTCCCATTTACATATAATAATAATTACAATTCGTAATCGAAAGAAAAGGTTTTGAGAGACATGTATTCATTACATTTCATTTCACTTCATTTCGTAACCCGTGAGAGAGAAAGAGAAGGGAAGAGAGAGAAAACACCATTTTGTCCAAAGTTCTATTTCAAACAACAAGTTACACTATAGAGTTTTTAAATAGTTATTTACATGTGTCAAAAGTTTCCATGGTGGTTTGGCAACCCGACGAGGGTCCCACAACTTTCTATTTTTACATTTTCTTGCTAACTACAAAAACGTTCAAAACGGGCTTAGAGGCTAAGAAACCACTTTCAAATGTGGTCTTCTAATGAGAAAACACACCACGATTAAATTTATACGTGTCCACTTATATACCAAGAGTTCATAGCAACTGACAGAATTTGGAACTGGCGAATGGTTTACGTTTGGCGGCTAGTTTTCCGGGGCCACTGGTCGTAATTGTCCCAGTTGCAAATGAACAAAAGTTAGCTCGAGGGCTCAGAAAACCACGTCCAAAACTGACGTTCGATGGATGAACGCGCAATGAGAAACTTCCTACAAGTTCCCCTATATAAGGATAATTCATCAGAGTTGACGGGACTGAGAACTAGAAAACCATTTTCAAACGGCAACAAGTTTTCTGGACTGACAAGTCGTAATTGGTCCAGTTTGACCCCATCAAACTGCAACCGGAGGCCTACAAAATGGCTTTTCCAAACTATACAGAAAAGTGTTTTTCCCTAAATTGAATGTTCTATGTAATTTTCTAGTAAAAACACTAAAGGTTAGCGAAGACAGATAATAATTTCTCTATCCAAGTTTCAAATGGCGGTTTAAAACAAAAACCAACTTTCTAGATTTTACAGCTTCCTACCACTACAAAACGGTGTGTAACATGGCTCCTATAAGAGCATAAAAAAAGATCACAAATGTTCATTCAGGGTCAAACTAAAGGTTAAGGTGACTCCTCACATAACAAGGTACACGAATGAAGCTTAAAATCTCATTTTCAGAGTTACAAAGGGTACCTAATGAGTCTCTAAAAATGCAAAATTATCTATTTAAAAAGTAGATCAACATTATTATTGGGAAGTCAATTTCGTCTTGTCGATAAAATAATATTGTAGTGATCTAGTTGGGTAGGAATTTTTTTAAATCACCTCAGAGTGAGGGTTGAAGTTCATGGTTTAATATAAAAAGGTTATTTTGATTTCGTGAGTTACGATACGAAATTATATTGTTTTGCAACAAGTTAAAATAAAACAATTAAAAGTATTTTAATCCTAATATTTTAAAATTATATTAAGTTGCAAATGAAAAAAAACTAAAGTACGAGAGTTATGATAGATAAGGAGAGATGAACCATGCCTAGAGAAATGAAGTCAGTCAAAGTTCCTAAGGTTCGGTTCAGCATCTCACTAAGGCCTTTTGTCAAACAGTTCGTTGTCCTGACATAACTCCATTTTTTAAAAAATCAAGGGTGTGGTTAGAGGAGAAAAACCACTGTTCATTGTCCTTAGATGCGTTTCCATACTACAACAGGGGTCCGATCATATGCAGACTTAGAAGGTGCTGACAAACGTTGTGGGCCAAACATCATTCCCACCCACAACCTCTCATTCTACACAGGCTGAGGTGTGTAGATCTGCCACATAAGGTAAGGGCCTCTATATAGCCATCATAAGAAATATATTTGAATGTGCAGTTTAGATTTTTCCCCAAAATGGTTGGGCGGCCACACAATCACACCCAAAAGATCATTACAGATCCATATTTCTGCATTTATTTTTCCCTTGCTACACAAAAGGCAGCCCACGTCCTTCTTTTAATCCAACAACTATGTTAATAAACCACAAAAGAAACATTAAATGGATACACTCCAGAAATCTCCTCTCCTTAAGGTGGTTTTGCAAAACAAAACAAGAGCCTACACCTGGTTCTCACGTGAACCCTTCTCTGAATCCCTCTTTCAACGCAGAACAAGGAAATACAATGGCAAGGTGAATCGATCTGGTGGAAGTCAGATGGTTGCATTTGTGAAGCAAATATCAAGGCTTCAGATGGATTCCCAAATCCCCTGCAAGCTACAACCATTACCATCTATGAGACCACGTTTCATAAGGTAGTTGGTCTAATAGCACACGTACCCTGCCCTGTGCATCCACATTTTGTAGCATATTTGTCAAGCGGTCACACTACAATAACTGGAAATAATTTCTTCCTTGATTCTAATGGATTACTCTGCTTAAACTCTGATCCCTAGCGCGAGTAGAGAGAGAATATGACAAAATATCCCTGGTGTTTGCTTTACCGCCACCCACACACTCGCCCATTCCCAAAAGAATAAGGATCAAACCCTAACTCAGTGTTTTAGATATTTTTCCACCCTTGCCTCCATTTAGTTTTATTTTATTTTATATTTTATTATATATGTATTTTTATTGAATTAAGTGACTGTATAAGTTTATGCGTTTTCCATACATTTGCTTATTTGGTCTATATGACATCATATTTATTTTTTTAAATTTCCTTTTTACAAAAATATTTAATACTCGACATTTCCTCTATTTATTTTATTTTTTGGGCCAACTATTTCATATTTGTTTTTTTATAAAGTTTAAAATTTGTGAGATTGGGTTCTGGATTGACTCGACCAGAGTTGTCTTCAAGATTGACTAGGTAAGATTGAAGCCACACCCTAGCGATAACACTTATGTGGTCCAAGGTTCTCGAGGTCCAGGGCGCGAAGCAAAATATGGCATAAAAAGTTTGAAACGGTCACGAAGCCAAAAGATGACCCTTGGAAAGCTTTCTGACTAAGTGTGGTAGGTAGGGACAGTACAATCACAAACACTAAAGAGACCAACTCGTTACCACAACAATGTGAATGAAAACGAGAAAATATGGGCATTACATAATGCCAGAAAAACATAAAAAAAACTAGGCCGCCACAACAAACATAGGGGAAAGGGGTGGTGGAGGCCCCTTATCCTCCAAGTTACTACTAGGAAGATCATTTCCATCCAAAAGGGGTGGCTAGCCTGAAGCAACTTCTTTATCTTTGTCTTCATTCTTACTAGGAGAAATAATAAGAGCCAACCTAGGAACTTTGCCAGATTCCCACCCATCCCTCTGCATAGGAGGCAAGGAGTGGTGGTGGGAACCCCAACCACTGTGCTATATAGAATGGTCAGGAGACCCCCAACCACCGTGATTAACAGGTCTACGCCATTGCTCGGGATGTCACCTAGGAGAGCAATGATGATGAGCTTGGTCTACCGACCGGCCATGGCCACGACGCCCTCTTGAATGAACACTTCTAGAAGGGGAGGTAGGAGGTTCACACACCACAGTGCAAGGAGCATTGGCCCAATGATCCAGAAGGGTCAAAAGGTTTTGCACCTATAGCTCCTTCTTACAGGCCTGGTCTTGGATCTGTAAGAACACATTTGAGATAAGCATGGTCTTATCATAATTTGAAAGAATACAAGAAACTACGGAATTAGAAAAAAAAAGCAAAATTGTGTTCTTTCCATATAAAAAAAGGATATCCACTCTGAAAGTATGCCACACTTGTGAAAAAACATGGGGAATGGAAATGGAATCCCCTAGCAAAGCATGTTGCCAATGAAATTGAGCTGGTCTAAACGACCAAAATAAGTCATGGATCCAAGCCCAAATAGCTTGAGCTTTTGGACAGTACCAAAACAGATGTATGATCGTCTCAATGTGCCCACGAAAAGGGAATAACTGAGGAGCTATCCCGTAATGAGCTAATCTATTCCCAAGAGGAAGACCTTGATGAAGCAAGCACCAAGCAAAACAAGCTAACTTGGGCTAAATGATGGCTTTCCATATGGTATGAAATCTAGCTCCCCAGGATGACCATCTAGAATTGATGGACCATCTGGATTTAAAAAAGGGTACCATCAGTGGCCTGGGGGTGAGCAGATCATTACCTTTTCCTGGGGATTAATTTAATAAAGGGGTATCTGGAAACCATTTCCAATCCTTCCACCAAGGCCTGAGAGAGATGACACCAACTTTGTGAAGCATCTCGATAGGAATGGAATCAATAACTTCCTGATAAGACTCTCTGTCAGCAGAAGCAAGTTGAAACTTGGCTTTAGCTTGAGGCCAAGTGAGAAGTAATCTGGTCTTTCTGTAAAATATGTCTTTAAGAGTGCGCAAGCCTCGACCATACATCTTAAGAACATGAACCCATGGCACTTGCGAAAGTGGCACGTCATGAAAATTGATGAGGAGACCACCAAATGTTGTGGTCATTAATGGATAGCCTATTTCTGAATCCATCCCCTTCCTAGATTAAAAAGGGTTTGAGTAACTCCCATGCTTTCTATATGCTTTTGACAATAAGGGTACCCACAATATTAACCATGGATTTGATAATGAGCAGACTATGAAAATCTAACCCTTGCCAAGTTTTACACCCCTGTGGAGAGCCTTGACAAATACAGTTGCGAATCAACACTTTCCAAGCTTCGTTGCCAGTGCAGGCCTGAATAATCCACTTGGCTGCAAGAGCAGACCCTTGGAGGCCAATTTCAATCACACCAAGACCTCAAAAATCCCTAGGGAGACAACAATACTCCCAGGAAACTCTGTGAAATGCTTTTCCAAGGTCCGAGCTAGCCCAAAGGAAATCTATAAGGAGGTTCTCGAATTTCTTGTAAGAGACTTTAGCTAGCACTTAACACGAAGAATAATAAACATCTATGGCTGCCAATATCTTGGACCAAATCTAAAATTTTCCTGCAAGCAAAAGGGGTTTAGTAATCCAGTACTCCAATTTACGGGAAACCCTGTCAATAACATATTGCCAAAGTTGGTTGGGAAAAGTATTGAAAGCAAAGGGAATACCCAGAAATTTAAAAATTTCTCCATGTTGGATATATTTCTAGTCAAAAAAACTCAACCAACCAGGTTTAGGGAGAAAATATTTCCTAAAGCAATGGATCTTTCTCCATTGGATACTAGAACCTAAAGCTAAACAATACGTGTCCAAACATTACATGGAATTGTTGATATTCACTTCCTCCTCCAGGAGCATGAGGAAGGATTCATCTACAAACTGCCCATTGAAAATCTTAAGGGGAGTCACAGAATGGATTCGAATACCCATCACAAGCCCTTGAGCATGAGCATGGGCAAGGAGGAAACCAAAACCTTCAGTGGCTAACACATAAAGAGTAGGTGCTAAAGGAAAACCTTGTCTGATAGAACAAAAAATCCCAAACTGCTCGGAAGTATGACCATTAATAGATACAAACTGAACCATTTCCCAACACTTAAGGTGCTAAAGGAAAACCTTGTCTGATAGAACAAAAAATCCCAAAAGCATTTTGACAGAGGCAATGAAAACTGAACTGAATCCCAACACTTCAAGCATCACAAGAATGAAATGACATTCAATCCTGTCATAGGATTTTTCAAAGTCAATTTTGACAAAGTCAATGGTTGGCAAACATGGCTAGATTGTTTAGAGGTTCTTGCCCACTCCATACATTCCCAGACATAGCCAAAATGTTATCCAGAATGTACCTACTTTATATGAAACCAGTCTACTCAAGACTGAAGATAATGGGCAAAATGGACTGAAGCCGAAGAGCTAAAGGAAGGCTTAGCTATGATTTTGTATGAAACATTGAGCAAGGTAATCAGCCACCAATTGCATAGATGAGCTCCGGGTCTCCTGCTTAAGGGATGAACTTTATGTGACCCCTATTAATAAGGGCACTGAGGGACCCTGAGTGGAGAGCCTCGATGTAGTAAAGCTGCAGTAGATCATGGCCTACCATGTCCCGAAGGGCTTTGTAAAACTCGTAAGGGAAGCCATCCATTCCAAGAGCTTTATCATTAGCCATAAGGGAAATAGCTTCATATAAGTCCTCTAAAGTAAGAAATATGTCATAGATAACTCTATGAGCAGGTGAAATCTTGCAAGGAACTACTAAGAGGCATTCAGCAAGCATGGATTTTTTGCTTAGGAGACTCGTCCTGCATGCTTTGAAAACCTGAACGTAGTTCCTAAAAAAGGCTTGGACCATCTGAGGAGTGTTTGAAATTTGAATCATCAACATCAATAATGGTAGAAATTTGTTCAGCTCATGTGTTTAGCCTTGAGCCGCTAGTAAAAGTCATTGGTGTTATGGTCTCCAATTTTAATCTAGTGGATCCAAGCCTTAATCTGAGCACCCCGAGTTGTGCAGTCGTCAGTAATGGATATTTTTTGCCGTAGTTTTTCCACTTGGAGTTGTAGAGAAACAATGAAAGGATCCTATTCAATCACCACCTTCGAGTGGATCAGCTCAGTGGAGGTGGTGGAATAGACCCGCCATCATAATTTAGCGAGATGAACACCATACATTTAGAGGAATTTAGTGAGCCAAATTATAACATCTTTCCACCAACTTATCCAACCCACCTTACCAAGAGGGCAAGGTGCAAGGATCCAAATTTGGTGGATGTGCACCAAATTTGGGTCATGATGCAGTAAAGCAGTATTTAAATAAAACCACGCCTTTTTAATTTTTTGTGGCTAAAAATTCTATTCAATCCAAAACCAAATCAGAATGTGATCATAAAGAGCAATGACTAGTAAATATTCCACCGGAAGAGAGTAACATTTGGAAAATTTAAAGAAAGGATTTAACGAGATCAAGGCACGATCTATCCTTTTAAAAACTCGATCTTGTCCATTTCTAAGATTAGACCAAGTGTACCATGGCAGCATGCTGGTGTGACATGAATAATTAGGGTCATAAAACCCAAATTTATTACATGCATGTAAAACCAAGCTTCCCTTTCACCAGCTAGCCATCTCATGGGAAGAAGACCCATTTTTAGGTCTTTGGGATGCTCAACCATATTGGGATCCCCATTGATTAACCAATGTGCGCTTGGAATGTTGTCAGCCACCCACCGCCAAAGTGACATCCTTTCTAACACGTCATTGGGTGCATAAACATTAATAATCCCAAAGGAGATATTTTCAATATTGAATAGCACCCATAGAGAATATGGATTTATAGGGTCACATCCATGATTGACATAATGCGGCCGCCAATTTCAGAGAAATAAATGTGATCATTCCACCTCTGCCACCTGCATAGTTGCTAGGGATAGCTAGACTGTCTAGCCAAATAGTCTTGGTGACATAATCAAGAAAAAAAATTGTAACTTTGATTTCTTGTAAACACATAATATCCATATCCGAGAAGGTTTTCCTAAAATATCGCACTATGTATTTTGCGAGTGGAGTCTGTGAGACCCCGAACATTCCATGAGTAGTAATTCATGAAGGAAACATTGTCCAAATGCATTTCTGATTCTAGCTCACTCAAACCATCAAGGGCCCCAAAACATTGTTGTGTAAAAACTTTCATTGTTGGTTAAATATAAAGAAATCAGGACAGTGAGTAGCCCATCGGCTGTTAGGGCTATAATACCCCTCCTCGAGCTAGCGAGGAGGGCTGCGAGAACGCCTTCGATACCGCCTGATTTTGTGGTGAAACCAATTTGTTAGAAACTAAGTAATGGTTGAAAACCACTCTCATTCTGCAAAAGAGCAGGCTGCATTTTTTGAGGCCAAAGGAGCCAATTTACTTGAAGAACCAACCATACTTACTAGCCATAACCTTCTTACTATTGAACCAGAGGCAACTTGGTATCTGAAGGTTTCTTTGCAGCTGAGCTGGAGGCATTTGGAAGTGTCTTTTCTAGCTTGAATAGTTGAACTTTAGGTTGCAAAGGCCCGAAGGAAGGCGAATTTGTTCTTATTGGCTCTTTGGCCACCCACTGTGTGCCAAATCTCCTCTTCAGGTTGAGGGTGAGGATCACCAAGTGGCTTTGAAGCATGGCTCGGCTTAGCAGCCAACAAGGGATAGTCTCAAATTTTATGCTCAGAAGAGGTTGACATCAGAAACAAGTATTCAGAAAATTGATGTATACCACCTTTTGAGTGAAATACACATCACCAACCTGGATGGACAATGGAATCTTTAAGGTCCTTCAAAAGATCCAGTTCTATGCAAACCCTCTTCTATGAAAATGAGCTACAAAAAACTCATGTTAGGCTCTATGTAGATAACATGGCCGAGGGTGGCAGAAATACGACTTTAAAAAATGCCAGCAAGGCATAGGAAGCTCTGGGAACTCAACCCAAATGGGGACCTTAAGAGTCCGTCTGGTCAGAGACTACAAAGTCCCTGGTCCATGGAGATAAAACTAGAAGGGAGCTTCTTACATACCATGTTTTAATTGAATTATGTAAGATAAGGGAAGCATGACTAGGATCAACAAAACTGAAGGCAAAAAAAATATCACGGGTTAGGTTCTGGATAGATTCCAATTTAATACCATGCAAACTCGTCCAAGTAGTTTGGACCCAATGATTTAAGCATACTTTCAAAGGGAGTCCTTCCAACAAAATACCCTATTAAGCAGAATTGTTCTAGCCATTTATAGGTGGACTCAAATTCTTAAAGTGGTAAAACAATATCAGGGGAAGTATCATTACCTCATGGAATACTTTTAGCAAAAACTTGCGAGGGAATTTCCCTGGAGCCATTTTTCGTAGAATCTCTACTCTCCTTCGCAGTTGAAATAACTAGACTAGAGTTGAGCGAAGTCATATTTAAATCCTGCCAAGCATAAATAGGGTCTAGAAAAGAGGTTGAATAAATGCGTTAATGGCAATGTTATCTATAACTGAAGGGGATAAACTATTTAACTCTATTAAAAGAATTAATGGTACATTTTTCTCGAGGATTGTAGATTTAAAATTGACATTAGAAATGGTATTTGAGAATTGGTGTAATTATTAATCTATACCCGATCTATTCATTTTAATGTAGAAAATAAGTTTAGAGTGAATTAATGTCACACACATATTATATATGTATTGACTACCCTTTCTAGGCTCAAGATGCCATTACTTTTTACATAAAAAGATGACCTTCCACAACTTTCTGAACGATAATTTAAAAGATTTAATGTGATTATTGAGAATGTTAGAAATGTGTAAGATGTTACATTTCCTTTAGTGTCATAGTGTTTTATAGTTTAAGTCAAAAAAATGTATATCCAGTATTTTTTACTGTTTTATTTATCATGTCATAAAATGCCTGGATGTAACATTCAGTATCAAAGCGAAGTTAGAATGCTCTCAATACTCTCTGGGACAGATATAGAGAGTTATGATGATTTTTCATGGGTGTGGTGGAGATTGGAAGAGTAATTTGAAGATATGTTCTTATGTGGCCACAATTGTCTCATATTGTAGACAACTATGAATGTACATGTTATGCATGTAACTTAATGTGTATTTTTTATCCTTGATTAATGTGCTTGTGAATAAGAGTACTTCACTCTCCTTTGTGTGGATTCAATGAGGAGTTCACGTGTGATGAGTTACCTTTTTCAATGTGTGAAATATTCCAATTTTATTGTTTGTATTACCCGAGTATTGGAGTGTCACTTTTATGAATCTTTGATATCCTCAGGGGAGTTTGTGTGTAATATGAAAAACTTTATGTAGAGTGAATTAGATTATATCGTGATGTTGTCACTTGTGTAATGTGATGAAAATGAATTCATTCACCAGAAGTACACCTGAGTATATGTCCTAATGTTGCGCAATCATCCTGTAGCTAAGCAATATGTATGTTTTCAATACTGTGAGATAATGTCAAGATGGCATAAATAGAGGCAAATGGGGATCGTATGACACGTGGTTGCAAGTAGTACTTACATACCATTGGGTGTATATGTTGAAATATTCCATGACATGCCACATATCTTAACCCATGAAAGAATAAGTTGGAATTGTTTCATGGGAGGTATCAGATTTGTGATTTTACCATAGGTAATAAGTTTGGTTGAACATGTGAAGCCCAGGCTACTTATCTTGAGTGAATGTTCACCCACTTTTCACAGGTATAAATTACAAGATATGACAACAATGGATCAATAGTGAAAATATGTGCGGAAGATGCAAAATTCATCGATTCAAGCTTGACGTGATCTAAAATCCGTTGATATGAATGCTCACGAGTATCTCTCCAAGTGGAGTCTAATGTAACTAAAAATTCCACTATTAAGGGAAATACCGTTTATTGCATATGAAACTTTTAGTTTTCTACCTAGATGGATTGTGAAACCCATTCCTTTAGGCTAAATTTCGTTGCTGCAAGTCTAGAAGTTCCCTACTGCTAAATTTCATAGTGGGTAACATTTTACATGAACAATGGTTGTATTGCGATTAGGTCTCAAAAGTGTTGTGAGATCCTAGAGGAAGGTGATGAAAGGAAGAACATGACAAAAGGAAAATCCATGATGCTTAAGGTATTTCCCAAGTTGAGGCCGTTGAAGACACACCACCGCCCAGTCCTTCCATCATTAGAAACTCGAACTGAAAAGAGACCCCAAAAATGCAATAGATGTGGAATTATCATAGTGATTAATGTAGGAAAGGTAAAATATTTAGTGGGAATAGTATTATAAATGTGTCCACTAGGAATTGATCAGGTACCTCTTATAATATCATCTTCCTCGAAAGTGAACAAACTAAAGTTGCTCAAAGGGTAGGTGGCAAGAATTGATGTGTGACATCCTATATTTTAAAGCCAAACAACTTGTCGGTACAAGCAAATGACCATTAGGGAAGACAAACTAAGGTATGGCAATTCGAGCCAGTTTGAAGTTCTTAATGTTCTAGTTTGTGTTGAACCCGAAGTTTCCATATTTACTTTATTATATGGTATTTCATAGCCCAAGGCTTGAAATTTTTGTAGTGATTAATATAAGAACATCTGTAATATTAAGATTGTTTAGATGATAGTTCTAATTTTGGAATATATGTGACTGGAGATAGCCCAGACAATTTATCTGACATCAGGATTGTTTACCATGTACTAGGTGTAACGACTATGAAACTGTTATCACTCGAATCACAGCACCCCTATGTTTATACAAGTGCATATACTTGAGCTCATGGTGTGATTGGATAACATGGGTACTATCTCCAAGTTGTGGGACTTGCTACTTGAGATAGACCTCCAGAGAAAGCTGGTTCTTGCTCCTAAACTACCTGCCACAATCTACTCTAATGCAGGCAAAACTATCTATCCTAATCTAAATTTCCAAGGGACCAGGGAGAGAGAGTGCATGAAAATGAAATCCTACACTAAAGCGGTGATACACCAGAAAAAGAGAGTGTGAGAATAGTATCTAATGTGTGAAAAATAGAAGTAAAGTGCATACTATAAGGGGTGATAACAGTTCTCCACAATCTAGCAAAATGCATTCACAATAATATTTCATGCACATGCACAATGATAATGGATCCCTGGAGAACAACATAAATAGACACAATATTCTTGTAATGAAGATTGAAAGGGGCAAGAAGAATGCAAACAAACATAGCAGGGGAAGATACATCCACAAACTTGCATTTATTGCTTCATAATATGCACAATTCAATCTATTACAAGATAAGGGCCTGGATCACCATGCAAGGAGTCCACTACAAGGGCCTACAGTACATTGGCTTCAAAAAGCAATTTTGATAGAGCTTTTCTACTACAAAAACTACCTCCTTTACAATGAGCCTAACACTCCAATTTGTAGATGAATGAGAAAAGAGAGAGAGAAGGGAAAATGAAAATCCCAAAATATTTCCTTCAACCACTTGTAAGAGGTATTAAATGGAGTGAAATGATGTTCTGTTACTTGCAAAAGGCTCCCCATACTGTCCCATTACTTTGCAGCAGAGAAAGAATGAGCCCATGCCTCCATTGAATGCATCCCAACTACCAAATAAAACACTGTTATGAACCTAGGCCACATTTTATAAAAAATCACCATTAATTTCTCATCAAATTCTTGAATTTCTTGATTTTTTGTGCATCGGGCTCGGAAACACGATTCCAATGGTACCAATTTTGTGCGATTTCATTGCTAAGAAATGCAAAAGTTATGGCCTTCTGAGTGCGGGCAGCTATTTTGGGTCTTGCAGGCATTTCTGTCATTTGACGGGAATGGGCATTTAATTGATTGACTACCCTCATTAAAAATGATAAATCTATTTTTTTGATAGTAGAGGACCGTCGTGACTCATTCCAAAAAGTCCAATTTTGTGAAAATCGGAGCTCAGAGTCAAAAGTTATGGCCGTTTGAAGTTTTAGGGGGTCAAACATTGACTTTTCCTCTTGCATGCAACTATATCGGCCATTCAGGTCCTTGCGTGTCCCAGATGTCCCAAAAAAAAACCTTCGATCCATCGGCATAAGTCTCCTTCCTTGTCACCATTTTGAGGCAAAATTGCCTTTTCGGCGTCCCGCTTGTCCCGTTGATACTTTTGTCCCCATTGACTACTTTTTTCCCGCATCCCTTCAATCTCACCTTGTAAATTGAGACAAGTCATGTTTTCGGGTTCCACTTGTCCCGCACATACCTGTGTTACCTAGATTCCAACCCGATGCCACACAACAAAGGAATGTGGCTATTTCGGCTCTGCGGGGTTCCACGCATCCCGACTTTTGTCCCAACTATCCCGCGGACCGCCTGGGACAAAAATGTCTGACTTGTGCCAATTCCCTTTGTATTTGTCGGCCAAACTTCAGGTACGGGAACCTAGGTATGACATGCCTACACATACCCTTCAACCCCAATGGTTTAAAACAAGTCCTGACCTAATTTT
This sequence comes from Taxus chinensis, assembly GCA_019776745.2. Classification (NCBI taxonomy): domain Eukaryota; kingdom Viridiplantae; phylum Streptophyta; class Pinopsida; order Cupressales; family Taxaceae; genus Taxus; species Taxus chinensis. The sequence continues at coordinate 160,497,650 of CM034157.1, read as the reverse complement.
TCGATTTTTTTCCATTTTTTTCCAACTCTTGGGATCCCAACTGTCTTGGATGGGTAGTTAGAAAGAACCCGAAGGGGCCCCAAAAACATGATTTTGGGCCTTGCAATCACACTAGCTCAGGCCAAAGAATTTGCATGTTTATCAAAATTTCACCTTGAGGGGTGAATTTTGGATAACAGGAATTTAGAGAGAATTGCCAATGAACCCCTAAAATTGATTTTTATGCCCTACGAACCATCTCTACCTATTGAACTGGTCAAAAGGTAATGATGATAGGTTACAAAAAATTTACCTTGTGGTTGAATTTGGGCATAATCAATGTATAATAGAAAATATTAGAGGAGAGATAGTAATTCAATTTGGGTATGTGTCATCACTGAATACAAAGAAAGAATCAACAGTGTTATCAAGGGGGACTGAAGAAAGGAAGAAGATCCTAATGGAAGTAAAATGAAGGAATTGTATGTGGATGGGAGTCTTGAATAGATCAATTAGGAGAATGCATTGAGGATGGTAATCAAATGACTCATTAGTATGAAGATGGTCCAAATTACATACCAGAAAAGAATTAGTTCAAGGTAGGGGATGAAGAAATAGAGGTTTAGATGCATTCTCTATTCCTAGTGAGAAGTCCTAAATGAGTGATATTGGTTTAAGTTATTCTAGAGAATAGGAAAATTACATAAAAATAATTGTGTATGGAGAAAGAGAGAGTTACAAATATGAATTACTAAGAAGGGTGAAATCATTAGGTACCATTATATGGAGCAATGTGAAGAGGAAGAATGGTGGAGGAGGGATCCTATTGGGAAAATTTCAATACTGTGTGATTATATTAATGGGAATTCAAGAAATTTTACATGGAGAGGATTAAGTACATGTAAATCCAAATGAAATATGAGGAATATGGGAATCATGCCTTTGGGTATCTAGAATCCATGGGGGAGGATTGGATAAGTAGGAAGGTATAATTGTCCTAAGGGAAGAAGACTTTCGAATTCTATATGAATATTTCCCTTGAGTGCTATTTCCAAATGGGGTCTTAGATTGACTCTTGGATCTATAAATACATTTAGAAAACATTTAACATTTGGTATGGATTTTGGAACCATGAAAACAGTTAGGAAAGTGTGAAGGAACCAATATTCCGTCTAGGCTCAAAGATGACCTCTTTGTAAGGAATTCACCACTTGGGTAGGACCTATTTGGGCATATTATTTTGGAAGTGAAATTTTAAAGGTTAATTATGAAATTAAATTAAGGGTCTTGATAAATATAAGGCCATATAAAGTTAAATGATCATGGATGGTTCAAGGGATCCATTTCGGTATTGGCTAATCCTCCACATATACATTGCCCTACTATATTGATCATGAGAGATGCAAGATTCCATGAAAGGATATTTATATTGAAGAAGGTGAAAGGGATAAAATTCTGCAATAATTCATATGAGAGGAAGTGAGGAGTCTTGGTCATGGGTAAAAGTTGTATTGGAATTTTATACATCTAGTGAGATTACTTCCTGACCAATGGACAACATGTTTTTTTTCAGGTAGGGCCCCACAATAAATCTTGAAGTCACCATAGAGGAGACTAAGGACAAACATGGGTTAGATGTAGAAGACTCTTAGTTGTAAGATAACATTATGAAGTATGAGGAGAGACAATCATTTAGATCTATGGATTATCAGTTACCAATTTCATGAAGGGACTAATTCCATAGGGGTTATTGTAGAGGTTATAACATTCCATAGAAATGAATACAGTGTGTCATATATCAAAACATAAGAAGGATGAAATATCTGAGGACCGGATAAAGGAGGTTTCTCACAGAGATTTAGAGCAGTGAGTAAATCAAGAGTAACTTTGTGGTGATATGATTATTTTAACCCATGGAGGCACCCCAATGTTAGAAAAAGGGTCACACATGGATGTTATGAGAATCAATGAGAATTCTCCCATGAGAATTAAGGTTGGATACTTAGGGGATAGGTAAATTTGATTAGAAAAAAAATTCCTGAGGACATTGGAGTTTCATATTTCAAGGGACCACTAAATTGGTTGGATCATTTAGATACTTCATGGTGGATAGAGTTTACAATGTTGTTAAGAGAGTTTAAGAGGTAGGATTTGGAGGATATTTGTCACCCTACTTTTGTTAAGAGCATTTTGCCATAGATCCATGACTTAGATCTGAAAGGTTTGAGGTTCTCATAGGTTTTATATTCCTAAGATATTCTCATCATGAGGAACGATGGGTTACTAGACAATAGGTGATTTCCAACTATAACAAAAATAGGATCTTAATAAAACATGGATTCGTTAAGGGAGAGGAAGAAGGATTATAAGGTATTAAGGATAACGAGAGATGTCCTTCATGATGAAGGAAGGATTATTGATGAAATGAGGAAGGATATTAGGTGGAATGGCTAATAGGGCCAACTATTCTCCTAGGTGAAGATACCAACACCACATTTCACTAGGGGTCTAGCGAGGGTGATCCTAAGAAAACAAATAAGCACAAATACCAATTGGATTAGACGTACATATGATGGAATCTACCCCTAGAAGGATTGTGTATATTATTGATAACCATGGCCTAGGTGCTGGGCCTAATGGAATCCAAGGGATAAATATTATTAGTGTGTAGGATATGACTACTGGTTATCTGAAATAGGGTTACTTCTATCTATTAATGAAGGAATCATTTTATAGAAAAAGGAAAGAAGTGGGGTGGAAATGTAACATAGTGAGATCTCTCTATAGTGGTGGATTCCCACATGTAAATGTGTTGTATTGTACCTAAATGCATAGCTGTGACATCTATTGTGGATGGAAAATGTAAATTGATGACTTCCCTATGTCATTTCCCTACCCAATCTTAGAGGATAGATCCTTGTTGATCTTTTGAATATAATGTGTGGGTGTAGCCTTTTTTTTCTAGTGAGATTTTTGCTTAAGATGTTTTGTTAAGGGTGTAGGTAGGGTCTCGAGTTTGACTATGGAGGCCTAAATATATTCAAGCTATAATGGTGGAAAGGACAATATAGGGACATGTAATCATGCTCCTAGAAATCAAGTGTACCCACTAAGAACATACTCAGGGTTAATATCGATTCTTGGGACTTTCCCCTATTAGTACTATCTAAGTAGATTAGAGATTAATGGTTTCCTTTAGAGGTGAAGCCTCAGAGGATGTGATATCCTTAGAGTACGACCTAGGATAGATTTATCTTATGGTAGAAGTAATAACCTACTCAGGAGATAGCATTCTTCTTTGAGTTGAAAAGGGGGTTTATGAGAAGAAATTCCCAGAAGCATTATGTTGGTGCTCAAAATATTCTCACCCTAATTTGCATTTGAAAATCTATCGATTTACGGCCTCTGTCACTTTCTTTTTCCCTGTGTTGTGCCTGGTTAATCTTTGTTGCCATTTTTAATTTGTTCCTGGGTCATAGATCACTTATGGGTCCATGGTTTGCTCCTTGTTTCTTTGTTCCTCTGGAAAAGGTCTGTAATTTGGGTCTCTCATTCTCTGTTCATCCAAAAACTCAGGTTCTCCCATATTTTTCATCTCCACAGTCAGGATTTGTCTTCCTTGTTCATTTTTGCCCTAAATACTTGAAGAAAAATGAATGGATGTATCTCTAAGAAACATATTTGAGCCTTGTAACATTTCTAAATTCTCTTTCCTTGGAGAAATTTTCATTTTCAGGCTCGAATGATCATTTTTCTATATTTTACGGTTTGACGGGCATTTCTCCTGGTCAAATTTACATCCTTGCATCGACAGGGGACATGGCTTCTTTTGGTTGGTCAGGGGATGGTGGGAAAATGCTTTAACTTATTGCTTTTTGGCAAAAAGGAAAATTTGGTCCCATAGCCTCCGCTCAATTCTGATTGGTTCTTTTGGTGCTTACGTGGCTTCTTCTGATTGGATGGGGCACGACGGGTCTATTTTTGAACTTGTTCTTTTTGGCTACTTTGGCAAAAAGTTTGAACCCTCCCCGCAGCCCCTCCAGGCTCTGATTGGAGCAAATTTAAGAGGCAGGGAAAAAGTCTCACTTTGACCCACAGGAAGACACATGGAAAAGCTAATGACAGAGATGCGGGCCTTCAGAGGTAAGTTGGATATTTTGCCCCTTTGGAAAAATGGAGTAAATTCTAAAGTGGAATTGCAACCCCACCAAATCATTTTTAAAAGCCTTAAGGTTTTTGAAGGAGCGCCGCAATGACATGTGGAGAGCCACTTTGCATTTTTCTTAGACTTTTCAACAGCCAAAGGAGACTTCAAGGTTCTCTGAGCTTTTGGACAAAATTTTCCAGGACACATGTTCAAGATATCAAATTTTTGGGATCTCAAGCGCCATTGTGACACATGGTAGTTTGAAAAGTCAAAGAGGGGGGGAAGCGGACCATCAGAGGAAAATTGGATTTTTTGCCTCTTGACATCAAAAGGATTAAAATCTCAAAATGGCCTGCAAGCCCGATAAAGAAAAAGTCAAAGCTTGCTCCAGTCAATGGGGGAGGTGCAGACTCTCAGGGGAAATTTGGAAAATTTTCCTTTGGGGAGAAAAGGGTTAAAAGTGAAAAAGGGAAGCGTGGTTCCACTGGGACCCACATTGGGACATGTGTCAGGCCCATTTTTCAAGGGCAGAGCTGTGGGGAAAACTTGGAAAATTTTCCCTTTTCCAAAAAGTGGGTAAAATGGTAGAATTTGGCCATGGTTCCATTGGGGCCCACCTTAGGACATGTGTCAGGCTCATTTCCCAAGGGTGGAGATGCGGAGAAAAATGTGAAATTTTTCCATTTCTCCAAAAGTTGTAAAAAGTCAGAGGAAGCCCCCGGGTCTGTTTTTAAGTTTGAATCTTCCACGTGGACGGCCCAAATTCAAAGTAAAGATCAACGGTAGCTGAGAGTCTGAATCTGATTTTCCCCCATTTTACTAAAACACGCCTGGAAGTGCAAGTCTTCATGATTTCTTGGTATTTCCTATACGCCAAGTAGAGAGCAGAGTTAATGTTGATATCTGAGTTTGGTGGGGAGATCTGGAAGACATCTTTTGCCATTAAAATGGTCTGACTATCAGTGCTCGATCAGATTTTCCATTTTTCTTCTCCCGAGCATGCAAGGAGCCAGATTTGACAGATTAGGGGTGGAAGTGGTTGGAAAATTGAAGAAAGAGTGATCTACCAGAGGAAGGAGTTGAATGTGGGAGATATTCGATGAGATCTACCCCCTCAAGCACCTGGATGAACTTTTACAGATCTGATTCCTGAGAATCATGATCAAAATCATGGCGAGCACTGGTGCACTCAATGTTTTTTTTTTGGGGGGAAAAAGGGGCTCTGTTGTAAATGTTATAAATGGCACAATTTTTTGCAAAGGGTTGCAAAAAGTTGGTTGGAGGTTAGAGGTTGGAGTGTTAGAGGTCGAAGAAAATTCCCAAGAGGAAAATTTGACAAAGCTAGTCTTTTGAGAATCCATCTGAGAAACTTGGTTATCTCTTTTTGTATTAAGTTTTATTGTGTCAAGGTGGTTGCAAGTGTACAACCATTGACAAGCTCTGAGACTATTCTAGAAACTTTCCCCTGCTAATAGATTTAATCAAATTCAAGTTTTTCTTGTGTTGTCTTGAGCAAAATGTGTTGGTTTTATTTCTGAATGTATGCAAGTAGTTTTTCTTGTTTCTGTTGCAATCTTGTATTAAATCTGATTCAATCACACAGGCCTCAATCCTTGTGATAGTTTAGTGGCATCTGCAATTTCATTTCTCAGAAGAGCTTTCATCTGGGATTGGAATAAATGATTTAAAATCACTTTTCTTTCATCTGTTGACAGAGATTGTCTGTAAGCCTTTGGGTGTACCTTAGGCATGATTTGACTTAGATCTTGATGCTTTGTTGGGTTTTCTAACTCGAGCCTTCATGATAGAATCTCAAAGATTGTGTGAAAGAGTGCTAATATGGGCCTCCATTGAAGCACATATTCTAGTTATAGAAACATTTTAGCTATTTTGTGGCATTTTGTTGGTTTAACCTTCCATTTTGTAAGGTTCCTCAAGGATCTGGTGAAGCAAGTTCACCCTGCCCCACCTCCCACCAAAATATTCATTCAAAAACAATTCTAATCCTAGCTATACCACCCCTGTTTGTCCTGTGTGCACAAATGCATAATTCTATTACCAAAACATGCAGAAGACAATCAGGGTCTCAAATGTCTTTAGTAACCTTTTCCTTGTTGTGAAAATATCTCCATGATCTAGAAGTGACAACTCATGAGAGTCAGATCTGGTGTGTTGATCATATTTTCCCAAGGTCTTCTCTATAAAATTTATGCAAAAGAAGGATTTATCATTGTCCTTATAATAAACAGAGGTTACAAAATAGGTTCTCTTACCTTGGTTGAAAGGCACAACCTAAAATAGTGAGGATAGATCAAATCCTCTTGAGGGTGCTATCCATTTCTCCACATTTGAGTGACAAAGGGCCAGTTAGATCTCATCCCTAGCTACAAAATGACTCATCATGATCTAATCTATCTCTAAGTTTCCTGTCAAACCAGTGATGCTGCTCAGACTTTGAGGGAGAATCAATTTGGATACCAACACCTAAGTGGCACCGTTGCCATTTCTAGGGATTTTAGTTCAAAATCAAGACCTAGGTAAAACACTTCTTGTATGCTCCAAGTGTTGTGTGCAGTTCTTTCAGTCTTCACACCTAGTGCACTAGCTTTCATTTGATAAATCTGGGTAAAGAAAGGTTAGAATCTTTCCATTTCTAGTTTCTAGCATTGACAGACATTTGACAGATCATATTTAGTGCATTTTCACAACTAAGGTGGAAATCCTTAGTGGTGACTCCCTGTTGATCTGATTTTTTTAATGAGTACCAGTGTCTTAAAACTCTGTCAAAGTCAGATTTGTTACTAATATTTGCAAAGCTGGAAGGAAGAAGATATTTCTTTGCTAGGGATCCTACTAGGACATTGTTTCCAGAGCTAGGAAAAGCAAAATCAGAAGGAAGAAAATCCTGGAGAGTTGTTGGAGATCAACAGACAAGAAGAGGGATCTCCATTGATGAAAGTGATCGGCCTATCATTGAAGACTACCATTCAAGTGACTCTGAATCAGGTAGCCTCTTTGTGGAATTGAACTCTCCAGCTGGAGAGGGGCCTTCATTTGATTTTGAAAGGTTTTCTTCACACTCTGCACCTGTCTTTTCTGAGGTTGATAGGGATTTCCAAGAAACAAGGCCTTTGGGGGATATCCATTTTGAAAATTATACTCCTGTGTTCCAAGGACCCTCTTCCCCTTATCAATTTGTCACCCCTCCAGGGTCACCTTCTCAAATCAACATGGCCCAGCCCCCACCCAGACCCCCTTTTGTTGTAAACACCTTTGGACCTATAAATTTTGTGGGAATGGCTGGATATCCAAATGCAGTGCCTCAAGATGTAAGGAACAAATGCCAAAGTTCCAAGGAAACAATGCTATTACTGGTGATCAACATCTAAAGCTTTTTATCAATATGATGGAAGATTTTGAGATTGAACATGAAGATGTATATATCAAGCTGTTTATCCATACCTTGGAAGAGGATGCTAGGGACTGGTATAAAGCATTTCCAGATAACTCTATTGATTCTTGGACTGAGATGAGCAATGCATTTAGATTGCAGTATGGTGATAGAACTGACCCTAGGTTTCTTTTGACAGAATTTGAAAACATAAAAAAGAATCCTAATGAGTCAGTACATGATTTCAACACAAGGTTTAATAAGACCTTGAGGAGATTTCCTATTAGGATAAGGCCTTGTGATGAGTCATGTTTGATCAAATATACTGATGCATTTGATAAAAAGGCTGCATATTATTTAAGAGACAAAAACCCCACAAATTTGAGGCAGGCCTTCACTATGGCTTTGCAAATAGAGAATAACATCAAGGCAATTGGAAAGCCTCCAAAAAGGGAGGGTGTAAAGCTGGTTAACCCAGAGAAAAACCCAAACAAGCAAGGCTGATAATTTGGAATAGGTTGAGAAGACTTTGGCAGGGGCTTTCAAGGAGATTTCCTACAAACTAGCCCAGGATGAGAAGGGAATTGGGCAGAGCTCACAAGGTCAACACAAGCAGCAAGGCCAAGACAGGTTCACAAATCACCAAAGATCTGATGACAGAGGCAAGGGACCTATTGGATTTGGAAATAGACAGTCTCAAGCTAGGGATAACAGAATGGTACCTGATCCTTTGGCTGCCAGAGTTGTTGTGGTGGAGGAGACAGATGTCATTGATTGGTGTGACAAATGTTTCATGCCTCATGCTCCTTGTGAGGAAGATCAACAAGAAGAGGAAGAAGCTGATGACAATGATGATGATGTCTACATGATGGGTTGCTCCATGAGCTTACAACAAGGGGCAACTTCAACTGAGGTGATAAGTGCCCGAACTGCTGCCACTTTTTGGGACTGCATTCATAGGGTACCTATTCTTCCTCCCTCTCATACTTTAGAAGTAGATATTGTACAAGATTTTGAATTTCCCAATAATGACTTTGAATATTTAAGGGCTTTAATGATAAATAAGTATGATGGAGGAATCCCATCTAAGGAGGACATGCAGTTACTGATGAATGTTGTTGTGGATCAAGAGAAGGAATATAACACAAGAAGTAAGGCTTGTCAAAGGGGCATAGGGCCTCAAGCCAAGCCAAAATCTCCCTTACTTTCTAACATTCCTAAGGAGGCTCCTAAGAAGGATCAATCTGCTAAAAGCCCTGTAGTTCCAAACAAGAATCATACCCCTCCTCATGCCCAAGTTGTCAAAAATCCTGTACCACCTAATGAGTGTATTGGCTTTCCTTCCAATGCTGCCTTGCCAAAGAATGTCCCATATGATATTTCCCAAGTGTTGAGTCAAATCAAAGTCTCTGTTCCAATTGTTGAGTTGCTTAGGATTCCTGAGCACAAAAAGAGAGCATTTGAATACTTGGGGTTGAAAGAAGAGAAGACTGCCCTAGGCAGAAACATAAATATTGTGGAGACTCCTCCAATCATTGAAGAACCAGAAGCACCACCAGCATCAGAAGAGCTAGATGAACCACCTGAGGTCTATTTGGGGACATCCTTGGTGGACTCTCAGATGAATGTGGATCCATTCTTCACCACTTTGATCATTAAGGACAGACTGCTGCACAACTGCATGTTTGACTCAGGGGCATCATGCAATGTCATTCCTTTAGAAGTCATGAATGAGCTAAACATCAAAGTGACATCAGCATATGGGAAGTGCACTGCCATGGACTCCAGAGAAGTGCTAGTAGTGGGATGTGTGAAGGGTTTGGTGGTGCAACTTGCAGCTTACCCAGGTAAAAATTTAAAACTTGATGTTGTCATTGTTGACTGCCCAGCCAAGTGGGGCATGCTACTGTCAAGAAAATGGGCTGCAAGTGTTGGTGGGAGTGTCCAAATGGATATGTCCTATGCCACCATTCCAATTGAGGGCAGCCTTGTCAGGTTGTATGGGGAAAAGAAAATGTTGCACCTTATTGAGGATCCCAACAATGCATCCTATGAGGTATTGTACACAAGTGTTGATGCAGATAACTTTGTGGGATTTGCTGATGGAAAGGAGCACAAGATTGAAGAATGCAAATTCCTTGAACAAATGGGATCTCCTTGGACTCTATTGTTTGATGGAGCTTGCTCCAAGTTTGGGAATGGTGCTGGTGTTGTTCTACTTTCTCCTGGTCAGGAAAAATTTGTTTTTTCCTTCAAACTCAACTTTGAGTGCACTAACAACATTGCTGAGTATGAGGCATTGTTGTTAGGTTTAAGAATTTCTTGGAAATATGGTGTCAAGGACATCATTGTCAAAGGAGACTCAAAATTAATAGTAAAACAAGTCAGAAAACTGTATGCCACAAAAAATCAACGAATGAAACAGTACAAGCATGCAGTTTGGGATTTCATTGAGATGTTTGATTCATTCAACATAGTGCATCATGATAGGAAGTTTAATGACTTGGTAGAAAAGCTTGCAGTGTTGGGGTCTCGGTTTGACAATTGTACAATGTCCCCATATTGTGAATATGAGGTTGAGGTATTGACAAGACCTTCTGTCCCTGACAACATTAAACATTGGCAGGTTTTTGATGATGATGCTCAAATCAGAAGATTTCTGCAGAACAAGGGAGAGTTTTTTGATCAATGCATTGATTTGGAGCCAATGGTATGTACAATAGAGGGAAGGAAACCTTGTTTGGCAAGGGCATCATCCAGCTAAAGACCAATACCATTCCTAGAGGGCTGGTTGCTCTTGAGTCCAATTTTGATAATGTTGATCGCATTATTAACAGATGCATGGCAGCCTCAAGGGATATTGAGGAGCATGACCTTGGCAAAAGAGGAGAAGCCAAGGAAAATTTGGTTTGGCAGTAGTCTCAGCAAGGATGAGAAGCAGTCATACATCCAATTGTTGAAAAAATACCAAGATTGCATGGCTTGGACCTATTCTGAACTAAAAGCATATAGAGAGGACCTGTTTCAACATGAGATTCCCTTGGAGTCTAATGCAAATCCATTCAGGTAGAAACAGAGGCCCATCAATCCACTCTTATCCCTCAAAATGCAAGAAGAACTGAAGAAGCTAAGAGATGGAGGGATTATCCAGCCCACAAGGTATTCTTCTTGGGTTGCAAACCTAGTACCAGTCAGAAAGAAAAATGCTGACATCAGGCTATGTATGGATTTCAGGAATCTAAACAGAGCATCAATGAAGGATAATTATCCTTTACCAAATATGGAGAACATGCTGCAGTTAGTGACTGGTTCTGAGTTGCTTTCCACCTTGGATGGTTTCTCTGGTTATAACCAAGTTGTGGTGAAGGAATCAGAAAGGATCAAGACAGCCTTTACTACTCCTTGGGGGACCTATGTTTATGTCAGGATGCCCTTTGGTCTGATGAATGCTTGAGCCACCTTTCAAAGAGCAATGGATGTTGCTTTTGCTGGTTACATCAATGAGTTTATTGTAGTTTATCAAGATGATGTGACTGTGTTTTCTAGAAAGAGAAGTGATCACTTGCTGCACTTGGAGAAGATGCTAATAAGATGTAGAGAATATGGCATCTCACTCAATCCAAAGAAGTGCCATTTTGGAGTGCAGAAGGAAAAGTTTCTTGGTCACATAGTGTCACAAGAAGGAGTGATGATTGATCCAGAAAGAGTAGAGGCCATCAACAAGGTCCCAATCCCAAGAACTAAGAAAGGAATTCAATCCTTCTTTGGGAAAATAAACTTCATTAGAAGATTCATATCAAACTTTGCTGAGTTGACCATTCCAATCACTTCCATGCTGAAGAAAGACTAGGTCATCAAATGGGAGGAGGCTGCCATCCAAGATTTCAATGGGATTAAAGAGGCACTAAAGCATGCACCTGTTCTGGTAGCTCCAGATTATAAGAAGCCTTTCCAACCTTTTTCCTTTGCTTCAGAGAACACTATTGCTTCTGTCCTGCTACAGAAGGATGATGAAGGGGCTGAGAGGCCAATTGCCTTCTTCAGTAAGGCCTTGTAGGGGCTGAGATGAAGTACACTATCATGGAAAAGCAGGCATTTTCCTTGGTAAAAGAAACAAAGGTTTTTAGACCTTACATTCTAAGTTCTAAAGTGGTTGCTTATGTTCCCCACACCATGGTGAAGGACATCTTGTTAGAGATGGAAGTCTCAAGAAAAAGATGCAGGTGGGTGAAAAAATTGCAAGAATATGATATGGATATCCAAACCACGAAGTTGGTGAGAGGTTTGGGCTTGGCTAAGCTTATGGCTGAGAGAAACTTGCAAACTATTGAGGTAAATGAGGTAGAAGAAGAAAGGGTAGGTGTTTTCAAACATTGATGAATTATGAGTGGTACAAAGATGTAATCTTTTATCTCAGACACTTGAGCTGCCCTGAGCATTTAAGTAAGAACCAGAAAAGAGCCCTTAAGTTGGCTTCCCAAAAATATGTCATCACTGATTATGGGTTAGCTTGGAAGAACCCAGAGGGAGTCCTCTTAAGGTGCATTACTGAAGAAGAAGCCCCCAAGATAATTGTTGATCTCCATGGAGGAGTTTGTGGGGGGCATTTTTCTGCAAGAGTCACAACACACAAGATCATGAGGGTTGGTTATTGGTGGCCAACTCTCTTTCAAGGATACAACCTTGTTGGTTAGAAGATGTGAAAGTTGCCAGTGCTTCTCTAGAAGACTGAAAGCTTCAGGCTCCCTTCCTTTGCAGCATGTATCAATTGAAGCCCCATTCAAGCAATGGGGAATGGATTTCATTGGTGAGATTTCAGACCCTTCAAGTGTTGGCCATAAGTGGATTCTTGTAGCAACTGATTATTTTACTAAATGGGTGGAGGCAATCCCCACTAAGAAGGAAACACACCAAGTTGTCATGGACTTTGTGCTAAACAACATCATATGCAGGTTTGGGGTACCAGTCAAGATTATTGCTGATAATGCCATGAGATTTAGAGCTAAACCTTTGGTGGAAATGTGCAAGGAGTATGGGATCAACTTGACATATGCCTCCAATTACAATCCCCAAGGAAATGGACAAGCTGAGTCTAGTAATAAAAATTTGCTGAAGATTATCAGAAGAACATTGGAGCAGAACAAGAGAAAGTGGGGTGAATAGTTGAAGTTTGCTGTTTGGGAAGATAGGATCACTGTCAAGAGGGTCACTGGAAAGAGTCCATTTGAGTTGGTATATGGGACTCAGGCCCTGCTGCCTCTTCATATGTAACTTTCTTAAAATTAGTTTATGCAACATCTATAAGATCAAGAAGTAGGTCCTTATGATGCCCGCATTAACCCGATTGTTGAGTTTGATGAAGAGAGGAGGGAATCCCACCAGAGGCATGTAAAGTTCAGAGAGAAACTGAAGAAGTTATTTGACAAGAAGGTCACTCCCAGAGCTTTCAATGTTGGAGATCTTGTGCTGCTATGGGATAGCAAACATGAGGATAAGGGCAAGCATGGAAAATTTGACTCATTATGGATGGGCCCTTACTCCATTGATATCAGGATTGGTGAGCATACCTTCTTCCTCAAGGACTTAGATGGTGAACTGCTCGAGTTTCCTGTTAATGGCAGGAATTTGAAGCATTTCTTGGATTGATTCCCCTAAATCAAGGCATGGATCTTGTGTACAGTGTATAGCCTATTGTTTGTTTCTTGTCTTTTGTGTTTTTGCTCGTTCTGGTCCTCAGTGACCTATTTTTGTTGGTTTCTCTATTTGCTTTTTGAAAATGGCTTTGTTTCTCTGCTCTGTAAGATGACTCCATGGCCCAATGGATATTCTTGGCACTTGGTCTACCTTTGTTCTTGTGGCACTCACAGGGAGTGCCCATCCCCGAGTCGGAGCCGATGTTGGTGCTCAAAATAGTCTCACCCCAATTTGCCTTTGAAAATCTATCGATTTACGGCCTCTGTCACTTTCTTTTTCCCCGTGTTGTACCTGGTTAATCTTTGTTGCCATTTTTAATCTATTCTTGGGTCGTAGATCACTTATGGGTCCATGGTTTGCTCCTTGTTTCTTTGTTCCTATGGAAAAGGTCTGTAATTTGGGTCTCCCGTTCTTTGTTCACCCAAAACTCGGGTTCTCCCATATTTTCGGTCTCCACAATTGAGATTTGTAATCCTTATCATTTCTGCCCTAAATACTTGAAGAAAATGAATGGACGTATCTCTGAGAAACATATTTGAGCCTTGTAAACATTTCTAAATTCTCTTTCCTTGGAGAAATTTTCATTTTCAGGCTCGAATGATCATTTTTCTGTATTTTACGGTTTGACGGGTGTTTCTCCTGGTCAAATTTGCATCCTTGCATCGACAGGGGATGTGGCTTCTTTTGGTTGGTCAGGGGATGAGTGGGAAAATGCTTTAACTTATCCCTTTTTCTTTTTTGGTGAAAAGGTAAATTTGGTCCCATGGCTCTGCTCAATTCTTATTGGTTCTTTTGGTGCTTACGTGGCTTCTTCTGATTGGATGGGGTGTGGCGGGTCTATTTTTGAACTTGTTCTTTTTGGCTACTTTGGCAAAAAATTTGAACCCACCCCGTGGCCCCGCCAGGCTCTGATTGGAGAAAATTTAAGAGGCAAGGAAAAAGGTCTCACTTTGACCCCACAGGAGGACACGTGGTAAAGGTAATGGCGGAGATGCGGGCCTTCGGAGGTAAGTTGGATATTTTACCCCTTTGGAAAAATGGAGTAAAATTCTAAAGTAGAAGCACACCCCACCAAATCATTTTTAAAAGCCTTAAGGTTTTCGAAGGAGTGTTGCATTGACACTACCTGGAGAGCCTGGCACCTTCTTGTTCAAGATCTCAAAATTTGGGACACATGGCAAGATTCGCCATTGTGACACATGGCAGTTTGAGAAGTCAAAGAGTCGGGGAAGTGGACCATCGGAGGTAAATTGGATTTTTTTATTCTTAACATCAAAAGGATTAAAATCTCAAAATGGCCCACAAGCCTGATAAGGGAAAAGTCAAAGCTTTCTCTAGTCAACGGTGGAGGTGCGGACTCTCGGGGGAAATTTGGAAAAAATTCCTTTGGGGAGAAAAGGGTTAAAAATGAAAAAGGGAAGTGTGGTTCCACTGGGACCCACATTGGGACACGTGTCAGGCCCATTTTTCAAGGGCGGAGCTGTGGGGAAAACTTGAAATTTTTTTCCTTTTCCAAAAGGGAGTGAAATGGTAGAATTTGGCCACGGTTCCACTGGGGCCCACCTTAGGACATGTGTCAGGCTCATTTCCCAAGGGTGGAGATGTGGAGAAAAATGTGAAATTTTTCCATTTCTCCAAAAGTTGTAAAAAGTCAGAGGAAGCCCCCAGGTCTATTTTTAAGTTTGAATCTTCCACGTGGATGACCCAAATTCAAAGTAAAGATCAATGGCAGCTGAGAGTCTGAATATGATTTTCCACCCATTTTACTGAAACATGTATGGAAGTGTGAGTCTTCATGATTTCTTTGTCTTTTCTACACGCCAAGTAGACAGGAGAGTTAATATTGATATCTGAGTTTGGTCGGGAGATCTGGAAGATGTATTTTTCCATTAAAATGGTCTGACTATCGTGCCTGGATCAGATTTTCCATTTTTCTTCTCCCAAGCATGCAAGGAGCCAGATTTGACAGATTAGGGGTGGAAGTGGTTGGAAAATTGAAGAAAGAGTGATCTACTAGAGGAAGGAGTTGAATGCAGGAGATATTCGATGAGATCTTCCCCCTCGAGCACCTGAAGACTTTTTGTAGATTTGATTATGAGAATCATGATCATGATCATGACAAGCACTGGTGCACTCAACAGTCTGGATTTTGGGGAAGAAGGGGATCTATTGTAAATGTTATAAATGGCACAAATTTTTCATGCAAAAGGGTTGGAGGTTAGAGGTTGGAGTGTTAGAGGTCGAAGAAAATTCCCAAGAGGAAAATTTGACAAAGCCTGCCTTTTGAGAATCCATCTGAGAAACTTGGTTATCTCTTTTTGTATTAAGTTTTATTGTGTCAAGGTGGTTTCAAGTGTACAGCCATTGACAAGCTCTGAGACTGTTCTAGAAACTTTCCCCTGCTAATAGATTTAATCAAATTTGAGTTATTTTGTGTTGTCTTGAGAAAGATGTGTTTGTTTTATTTCTGAATGTATGCAAGTAGTTTTTCTTGTTTCTGTTGCAATCTTGTATTAAATCTGATTCAATCACACAGGCCTCAATCCTTGTGACAGTTTAGTGGCATCTGTAATTTCATTTCTCAGAAGATCTTTCATCTGGGATTGGAATAAACGATTTAAAATCACTTTTCTTTCATTTATTGACAGAGATTGTCTGTAAGCCTATGGGTGTACCTTAGGCATGATTTGACTTAGATCTTGATGCTTTGTTGGATTTTCTAACTCAAGCCTTCATGATAGAATCTCAAATATTGTGTTAAAGAGTGCTAATCTGGGCCTCCATTTGAGCACATATTCTAGTTAAAGAAACATTTTAGCTATTCTGTGGCATTCTGTTGGTTTAACCTTCCATTTTGTAAGATCATTCAAGGATCTGGTGAGTCAAGTTCACCCTGCCCCACCTCCCACCAAAAATTAATTCATAAACAACCAATCCTACCTGTACTATCCCTATTTTCCCTATGTGTGCACAAATGCATAGTTTCCATTACCAAAACATGCAGAGACAATCAGGATTTCAAATGTCTTTAGTAGCCTGAACCTTACCCAGAAAATATCTCCATGATCTAGAAGTGACAACTCGTGAGAGTCATATTTTATTGTAGTGATCATATTTTCCCAAGGTCTTCCTATAAAATATATCATTAAAGAAGGATATCTGCATTGTCCTCCAATAACAACAGGCTACAAAATAGGTTCTCTTACCTTGGTTGAAAGGCACAAACCTAAAATAGTGAGGATAGATCAAATCCTCTTGAGGGTGCTATCCATTTCTCTACATTTGAGTGAAAGAGAGCCAGTTAGATCTCATCTACGGCTACAAAACAACTCACCATGATCTAATCTATCTCTAGGCTTCTTTTCAAACCAGCGATGTTGCTCAGACTTTGAGGGAGAATCAATTAGGATACTAAGAACTCATACTACACCATGGTTTCTTAGCCCTAATGAAGGTCATGAAACTCATTTTTCATCTGAAAAAGTGTTTAGATATATATCAGGTATAAAAACCGTACTCAAATATGACCCATGTCATTGTATCATGAGTCAGATGGATCTTGTTATCTTCATTCCTCCACCAAATGTCTGTTTCATCTTTGAGGAGGTGAATGGAAATCCTCTCCTTGACATATCTCTCGCATGGGTGAAGCACAAAGCAACTATCAATACTTAGGAGCCATGATTCAGCTCCAAACCCATTAGTAGTCCCTCCATAAGTGGGTGGCTACAATCAAAGAAGGTATCTAATAATACTACCCATGTCATGATTATGTTGAGGGTGGTTAACCATCTCCCTATCTACTAAATAAGGTCTTCCTGACCCTAGTGGTCTATCAATACTATGAGAGAGGATCCGGAAAAAACATTTCCACTCTCTCAAAATGAACTAAAGGACTACAAGACATATCTTGTCTCTGTGCTTCTTGCTAATACATTGTTGAATGTGCACTCTCATCCAATTGTGTACCCTCCTCTGGATGAGTCACCCCTATATCGACTCTCACTATGGAGGAAGGAACTCTTGTAAAACCCACATCATCTTTTGTAATGTCTCTAATATCTGTGGTCCAAACACTACTGCAAGAGGCTCTGACATAGGTGATCTACTTCCCATAACCTTGTTGGATCAACACTTCGTACCACGTCCAAACATCCTACGAATGAAGAAAAAATAAAATTTTTATGTTTTTAACATGTGGTAGTATAAATGATTAACAAGGATAAGTTAATTAATCCAACGTAATTAAATTTTATTTTTGAAATTCCTAGAAATTCTAGTGTTAAAACCCGAGATTTGACACCAACTGTCATTGCCCAAATTTTCATATCCCAAAACCTAACCAAAAAAAATGGTAAAATTTGGATATAAAAAAAAAGTAGAGGTGATGACTTGAAATAGTTTAGAGATATTTTTAAATCAAGCATTCATGGTAGTTTTCCACTATGTGAGATAATTCATGGGTCAAAAAAAAGAGAACTCCTTAAAGTGCATGTTTAAATCTAGACATAGATATGGCTCCAATTATTTCACCATGTTGACCACAACCAAGCTCTCTCTATGAATACTCTAACTGACATATTATTCTACTTTAGTTTTATTTATACCAAGGGTAAATTTTACTCTTCAATACCACCCACAATTATACAACTATAACTAGGTCTTGTGAGGATTAATATTTATTCTCACTAAGAAATAAATTCATATATACAATTTGGATAATTGACAAGCTTCTTCACAATTCCATTCTACCAAACAAATTAACCAATTGGTTAGACATACAAGATGTAATATCAATGTTATGTAGGGCGTAAAAATTACATAATGAGGGTCAATCCCTCAAATATGATATTTAATAATTTAAAAAAGTCTTATCTCCATTTTCCAATCTCAAAGAGAATAGGGTTTTTTTAAATTCTATGTGGAGTCAGGAAGCCAAACCAATTTTTATAAGGCCGTTGTGCTTTCGTAATGAGTGATAATTGCTATATTTTAAAATTATTTCTTCGTAATAATAATTTAGATAATTGGGAGAGAAAAGAATCACCTGATCTATAAAACTCCATAAAGGGAGCCTTAACACTCAACCATACATAAAAATAAGTTTGAGAAAAATATTCTAACCCATAAAAAAAGAGAAATGAATCCCATTAGGTAAAACAAGTCGACCACTTACCAAGTGGTCCCCTTGCAAGGATGAATAGGATCCCTAGGATCAATTGATCCTACACCATTAATCAAGGATTTGGAAACAAACCTAAAAATATCAATATATTATTATTTCTTCCCACTCACTCTTCTCATTTCCAGTCTTTGTTTACAGGTCAGGACGACTCATATGGAGTCACTTATTTCTCTAAAATATTTATCTCCAAGAATTCATGTCTATGACACAGATTTTTTAGAGGCATATGGACAAGATGGATACTCTAAAAATTTTGTATTTAGACCAATACACACACACACACACACACACACACACACACACACACACACACACACACACACACACACACACACACACACATACCTAGCACAAAGAAGAGTTTGACCTTTCCTTAAAGAAAGAAAAAAATATACATAAAGCAAGGCTTTCAATAAAATGGCGTAATAAAAAAAATTTAGAGTATCCATCCTGTCCATATGCCTCTAAAAAAATCTTCATAATAGGCATGAATTCTGGGAGATAAATATTTGAGAGAAATAAGTGACTCCATATTAGCCACCTTGACTTGCAAACAAAGACAAAAAATGGGAAGAGGGAGTGGGAAGGGATAATAATAAATTGATATTTTTTTTATGTTTTTTTTCCAAATACCTGATCATGGATGTAAAATCAATTGATCCTAAGGATCCTATTCATCCTTGGAAGGGACCACTTAATAAGTGGCTGGATTATTTTTCCTAATGGGATTCATTTCTCTTTTTTTTATGGGATAGAATATTTTTCTCAAAATTTCTTTGAAATTATGGTTACATGTTAAATATAGATTTATAAAGCTGTGTAGCTAAGGTGAATGTTATTTTTTTACTTCCCAATTATCTAAATTAGTATTAGTAAGAAAATATTTTAAAATACAGAAAATTTTACTCATTAGGAAAGCATAAAAACCTTATAACAATTGGTTTGGCTTTGTGACTCCTCGTGGCATTTTAAACAACTCTATTTGTTTTGAGATTTACAAACGGGGATAAGGAAAATTGAAATTATCAAATATCTTATTAGAGGGATTGACCCTCAATGTGTAATTTTTGTGCCCTAGATAACATTAATATTACGTCTTTTATATCTAAGCAATTGCTTAATTTGTTTTGTATATTGGAATTGTGAATAAGTTGGTTAATTATCCAAATTGTATATACAATTTTATTTCTTAGTGAGAAGAAATACTAATCCTCACAAGACCTATTTATAGTTCAATAATTGTAGGTAGTATTGAACAGTAAAATTTACCCTTGGTATAAATAAAACCTAAAAAGAATAATATGTCTCTTGGACCAGTCATAGACAGAATTTGGTTGCGGTCAATGTCATAAAATTATTGGAGCCATACCTATATCTAGATTTAAACTTGCGCTTCGAGTACTATATTTCTTGACACACGAATTAAATCACGCAGTGGAATACTACTGTGAATGCTTAATTTAAAAATCTTTTTAAACTAGTTCAAATCATCACCTCTAGTTTTTTTATAAATATTATCCCAATTTTACCAGTTTCTTTGGTTAGGTTTTGGGACGTGAAAATATGGGTATGAAATTTGGTATCAAAGCTTGGGTTTCAACACCAAACACTCTGGGACTAATGAAAATAAAATCTGATGATGTTGGATTAATTAATAATCTTTTTAATCCTTTTTTCCACCACATGTTAAAAACATAAAACTTTTCTTTTTCCTTCACTCGTAGGATGTTTAGACATGGTATAAGGTATCAATCCATCATGGCTTTGGGACATAGGTCACCTATGCCAAAGCCGCTTGTAGCAGAATTTGGACAAAAAATCTAAGAGGCATTACAATAGATGATGAAGGTTTAACAGGAGCACCTTCCTCCATAGTGAGAGCCGATAGAGGAGGTCGCTCATCCACATGATGATACACAGCCAATCGATGGTACACATTTTGTAACAAATTAGTAGGACACATAGAGACGGGTAAGGTCCCGTAGTCCCTAATTTCATTTTAAGAGAGTGGAAACTTTTTGACGGAGCCTCTATTATAGTATTCAGGGACCATCAGGTTCAAAATGACCTCACTTAGTAGATAGGGAGATAGTTGAGCACCCTCGGCATGATCGTGACATGGGGAGTATTATTAGAGACCTTCTTTAATTAAAGCCACCCACTTATGAAGTGACGACTAGTAATTTTGGAGCCAAACAATGGCTCCTATGTCTTGATAGTTTCTTTGGGTTTCACCCATATGACAATAGCGTCAAGGATAGGATTTATATTCACCTCCTCCGAGATGTAAATTTTTTTTTATGGAGGAATGAAGTGTGGAAGATCCATATGAATCCAGATATAGTGACACTGGACATGTTTAAGTAGGGTTTTAGAGCTTGATATATGTCTAAAAAATTGGTTCAGAAGAGGATAAATGAGTTCAATGACATTCGTTAGGGCTCAGGAACCATGGCGCAATAACAGTCATGCTTCTTGGACCTTCTACACTATGTTGACTACTTTCAAGATGAGAAGCTACAAGTGAACATGATTTATTAGTTACATCAATGTGGATCTAGTTAGTGTAGTCAATATGTTGTCTCCTCTAACTTCAAAAAAGGTAGTGGAGAAGGACAACTTGGCAAAGAACAATAGGGGTAAGCCCCAAGAGTTTTGAGATAGGACCAAGAGTAGGATAGAGGAGCAAGTAGAGTCATTTAAAGAGAAGAAGACACGGGGTATAAATCTACCACCTAGATGGGAATTTAGGCCTCCAGACACATCCTTGAGACCACCGCCACACCATCATCAATACTCTTAGCACCATGCACACCAGCAAAAGAGGACTATACCCACATAGGATATGTAGAGATTAAAAGGCCAAGGAGGATTTATATTTGGTATAGACATGAGGCAAGTAATTTAGCAGGTGTAGCCAACCCATACAAAGCAGTCCATCATGGCTATTCTAGTAGGTTCGGTACACCAGAGTACATGTGGTCCTCCAACACAAAGAGAGTCACTAGGTTGTTATATTTGTGGGGGCCATGATAACTATGTTTTCCATTGTCTGCAAAAACCATCCATCAATGATAGATAAAATTCCCTTATTTTCAAGAAAATAGTAGTGGATGTGGGACAAACTCATCATATTTATGCAGTAGTGGAAACTGTCAGACCGAACACTAGGCCACGGTTATCGAGACTATATGTATTATCAGGTTTATTTTTGTCTCTGTATTATTTATCTTTAGAGAATATTATTCCTTTATATCACCATCTATAGTGGAGTAGTGTGGGCTGGTGGCGTTTACCTAGCCATATAGTTGGTAGTTTGAATTGGCCACTAGGGCCAAACTCATAGTGGATACCTAAATGGAGAGTTGCATACTTGATTTGGGTGTGTTATCCACTACCTTAGACCTCGATTTTACCCCTAAGATCCTATGTGGTTATTTTGGGTATGGATTTGTTTGATTCTCATCATGCCAAAGTAGACTGTAGGACTAATATCATTGAGTGTCAGGATAACCATGGGATTTTAGTTGTGATTTCTTATATGTAGAGGTATATCACTTTGCATATGATATCTACTAAATAACTCAAACAAAGCATACGTAAGGGTTGTCAGATATTTATAATAATTATTAGTGATAAATCACAAGAAACTCTAGGTTACTCACTACCTTATGATAATTTTTTATTAAGGGAGTTTTCAGATGTGTTTTTGAGCGATCTTCCTTATTTACCACCATGTAGAAAGGTGGATTTCACTATAGACTTATTACCGGAAGAAGCACCAGTTTCTTGAGCAACTTATTGAATGACGACTCTAGAGCTCGATGAGATCAATATTTATTTAGAGGATTTTTTAGAGAAGAGTTTTGTCTGACCTAGTGTGTCTCCTTAGGGGAATCAGTCATTTTTTTGAAGGATGGATCCCTTAGACTTTGTGTTGATTTTAGACAACTTAATGAAGTAACGAGGAATAAATATTATCCTCTTGAGATGTTTGATGATTTATTTTATCAAATGAGGGGAGCCAAGGTTTTTTCCAAGATCTATCTTAAGTGAGGATACCACCAATTGTGCATTACAAATGTAGACATTCAAGAAACAACTTTTCGCACCCTATATGGGCACTATAGGTTCATCATAGTTCCATTTAGTATGACCAATGCTCCTAGATTTTTCATGAGCCTCATGAATGGGGTATTCAGGTACTTCTTGGATCATTTCTTCTTCATTTTTACTGATGATATATTGATATAATCTCGTTCAAAGGAGGAGCATGAGGATAATTTGAGATAGGTTTTATAGGTTTTGAGAGAGCATAGGCTTTTTCAAAACGTAGAGAAGTGTAGCTTCTTTCATTTTGAGATTCTTTTCTTGGGGGACATCATTTCTGGAGAGGGTATCTCTATATATCCCTTAAATATATGTTCCATTATTGATTATCTAGCACCCACTTCAGTTACAAAGGTGAGGGGTTTTATGGATTGGCATGTTATTACCAAATATTTATACAAGATTTATGTAGGATTGCACATCCTATAACTTCTCTTTAACGCAAAGGGAAGAAGTTTGGTTTGGCCATAAAATTTTGAGTAGTCATTTCAGTTGCTCAAGCATAATTTTAGAATAGCACCTATTTTATCAGTTCATGAGACAATGAGAGAGTTTTTAGTTTGTACTGATGCTTCCTTGGAGGTACTTAGAGTAGCACTCATGTAGGAGAGGAGTTTCATTGAATATGAGTCATGTAAGCTCAAATACTATGAATTTAATTACCCTATTGTTGTCATGCTAAATGTCTAGCATAAAAATTTGAAAATTTGGTCATGAAAATCAAGTGCACACTCAAAAAATCCTTGAACCGAGTAATATGAAAATGCCCTCTGAGAAATATCTTACTATGTAGCCCCCATAATTTTCAAGAGGGATGTGCTAACTATATTTTTAAAGTGTGTTTCATGTGTAGGTATGTTGGCAGAAAACAATTCACTACCTTATTATGATTCACCTAGAAGGAGTTATTCTTGGAGGCCTAAAAAGACCATTTTGGGACTTCTTGCACCTGCATAGAACCTCCCATAGATGTCCCAAGATGATATAATTCCTCCAAGAAGTGTATGATAGATTTATGTGATCATTTGAGGTAGTTTAGGAAAGTTTTGGATAAAAATTAGGGTTTAAGAATAAGTTATACAAAATCAGGGTCAGTATTGGGAAATGCATGTTCTAAATAGGATAGTCACCTTTTTTAAAGAGTTTCAAGAGCCTTGTAAGGATTTAGAAGCTCATACCCTAGGAATTGTAGATATAAAATATTACACTTCATTTTAGAATCATCAAGGAAATATTTTTGGAATTTTTAGAGGTGGAAAATCATCTCACATTGTGACACAAAGGTCCTTGTACAAATTGTAACTTGCCTGAAATTTTTTAGGAGCCTCATAAATATTTGATAGCCTAACCAAAGATCAAATGAAACTATACTTTTTTATCTTTATATCCCATATGATTTTATATTCCACGGTGATCATAAACTCTTTCTATCACTCAGTTTAGCGGTGCACACCTCCCGGTAAAAATAAAAATAGGGGTAAAAATTGATGATTACTTAATTTTCATGACTTCTGAATATTGTAATTGGATTTTTTGGTCCTTTTCTATAAATATTCATATATTTAATGACCATTTTTCATTAATTTTTGACCTCAGAGTGAAGAAATAAAATTTGGTCCAACGACACCAATGTGTTACCAGCTAGGAACATGAAAAATGTGCTACCGACCGGTAACAAAATGGATGTATTGACATCCGGGAACAATATTTTTTTCACATAGTGGAACAAGAATATTTTGATGACGTCTGGGAGTGAAATTTTGATGTCGGTTGGGAATAAGAAAAAGTGATGATGCCCGTCAACAATAATGTGTTGACGTATAGTAATAAAATGAAGTTATTGACATGCGACAAATTCAATTCCAAAGTTAAGGAATTTGAAAGGTCATAGTGGAAAAGGAACACTAAAGGGAAGGAATTCTAAATGTCACAGAGGTGAAGGAACACCAATGAACAGTTGCGAAGGAAGGTGAAAGGTGATATGGAGGAGATGAAAAGATAGTCTTAACACTATAAATATGAATGGTGCCCTCATTTTGAGAGAATGGTTCTTTCTTAATAGCTCTTACTATCTTTCTATAAGAATTTTCCTCCATTTATTTTGTTTCTTATATGTTACTGTTCTATCTCCATCTCAATTTTTAATCTAGGAGCATTGTAAATTGTGCAACATGATGCAATAAGGCTGAGTTTCTTGTTGATTGTTCCTCTTTATTTGTAAATGGTTTATTTTGATTGATGCAAGTGAAATCTTCTATTTTTAATGCACCAACATCTACTATGATATTTGTTAATTGAAATAAATTTCTCACTTTTCTCTCCTATCTCCCTCACTAAGAAATTTTCTTCTCTTATATTGAATACAAGAATTTTCCACAGGTTTAGGAAAGTATTCCTGTGTGATCCTTGGTCTTCGAGCGAACCCAAAAATTAGTTTAGATTTTTTTTCATTTCCTTTTTCCAATAAATGGAGTTTCCCCATTCAAGCAGAAGGACTCAATGCCACTCAAAGTTGGTGAGAATCCACTAATTTTCCCACTCGAAAATTATTTCACCAATATTTTTTGGCAACCACTATGAGGAATATTAGCATTTCTACACCTAATATTGTTTCCAAAAATTCCAAAATTACACTTGTGCAAAAATGGGAAACTCAAAAATTTTCTTTCGATGGAAGGTATTGATGAATGAACCTAACTAAGGGTAATACATACAATTTCTTAAAGGTTTTAAGTTGCAGTAAGTGGATCAACAAAGAAAAATGCAGCTATGTGCAACACCTCACGTATGTTGTTATTCCATGTTCACCTTCATCAAAGTTGCACAAAAGCTCCAAAGAACTAAAGTATAGCCTTGAGGAAGGCAGAAATACCTACAGACCTAGAAATTTGGACTCAAAAACAACAAAAATAGTTGTTGTTTACATGGTTGAGAGTTCATTATTAAGTTACAGGTATTTTCAATTTGATCATTTCCTATGATTAAGTGTTATTAAGTATGTTATTGAGTTGTTTAATTCATTGTACAATCATTACATATCATAAGAGCTGAAAGTAAAAGGAAGTACACAACTCAATTACAAAAATAATATCATTTATTCATGAGGAAATTCAATGTTTCCCACACAAGTCGTGGGATGTAACTTATGATTATTGAAATAAAAGATACATGTGCATAAAGTTAAAAGAAAAAGAGTATAGAAGAAACCCATCATTGCCTTGGGTTTTCTCTTGGTCTTCATTGCTTCAGTTCCAGCTCCATCTTTATCTTCTGCATCATCTTGTTCATAAATGTACCTGAAAAGAAAAATAAAAGAATGTCAGACTTGAGCTCAGGGTTTAATCTGTATTCATGTGCTAACTAGCTTCAAGAAAATGAATCATTTGAGATCAAAAAGAACAAGGTACATCAAAGTAACAAATGATACAAATTGAGAAACTAGTATCTTGTAGAAGCTCATGGCATTCACAGAAATCATGAAAGTAATAAAATAAAGAGAAATAAATTTACTATGGAATACAAGAGAGGCTAAAAATCCTATTGTTTTTCTAACTATTTTATCTTAAATGTGTAGGTACAGGTAGTAGAAAAAAAAATTTAAATTATTATATTATAAAATAAATTGTTTTCAAGATTAAATTGATATCAGTTCAAGGAATAATTGGTTTCATGAGATACTAGAATATTGCAACCATAAGTACATGTTTTTCATAATATAAATAAATAGTCAAATCATACTTCATATTCATCATGTAAATTTAAACAAAGAGGTTCAGTAAACTTTCATTTGGATACAATTTTAGCAAGGAATGCATTTTTCAATTATATGTTAGCATGTAAAATAATGAACAATGGTAAATATGATATTACAAAGGAACAACCATAATACAGTTTTAATCAAGTTCATGCCAAATTTTTGAAAATTGCAAGATTTTAACTCATCAGTTCAAATTGATAATGTTTTCAAAGAATCAAATGAGAAGTATGTTCAAATTCTAAAAGGAAACTCTCACTTCAGAATCAAAAGGTCTTACCATGTTTCTAAAAAATTAGTCATGAAGAAACAAGAGCATAAAATAATCTTCAAAGAATCAAGTGGAAATATATTAAGAATGATACATGAATGTCCTTTTTCAAATGCTCCAAATTTAATTTTCAGATTTTCAAGGAAAAGTTTGAAATTGTTTATATAAGTGATTATTCAATAATTTAAGAAGATTTCAAGAAAGGTTCTTTACAAGATTGAAATGAATATTTCAAAATATAAATTACAAAAGAATGAAAGATCAAATCAGCTGCAAGAACAAAAATGCATGATTCAATTCAAATATTTTCAAAGGGAAGTATAGGTTCAAAATAAGAAGTAGGAATATAAACATGCATATGAATGTTTTTATGTAACAAAAACTAAATAGAATTCAAATAATTACAATTTGAGAAAAAAATTTAAGGATAAGTTTGCAACTCATGATGAGAAATATCAATCCAAAAGGAAATATTTAACAAAGAAGGTACAAAATTTAAAGTTTTAAATGCATCATACTAGAAAGCATGCCCATAAATTTTTTGAAATAATTCAAAGTATATTTTTTACAAGGAATGCTCATAAAAAAAAGATTTAATGTATGCAAGTAAAACATTGACATTTAAGGAGTTTGAAATGAATCTGAAAAACACATTTTTAGAATAAAGTTTTCAAAAATAGATTTGTAAATTACAATGCATAATAATATCTTATAGGAATCCAAAAGGATGCATAGCAGAAAATAAAATTTGTAAAGCTTTAATTTAACTTTTAGCTATTCATTTCAAGCAAAGAGGAAAAGAAAGTATAAATCAAAGTTTTCACAAGGAATATCAATCATTTTCAGAGATTTCTATATAACATAAAAGTTTACAAAACAAGTCCATATCCATTCTTCAAAATAACCTATATGTTTAAAAATCTATTGTTCATCAAGAATGCAAATAATCAGCTTTCAAGTGAAATAGAAAGGAAAATATGTATCTTCATAACAACAAATACAAGAATATAAATATTCAGTTTCAAGAAATTGAATGATACCAAGATGTTCTTCTCTTGGATCTAAGACAAATAAGAAAGTTCAAATGCAAATGTTCAAGTATTTTTTACCAGAAGAAATATAGCAACTACAAGAGAATAATCAACAAAAATTTGAAATGAAGTTCACAATGAAGTTACAAATCCACCAAAAAAGAAGAAAATTATTCATCCAAAGCTTTGGAATGTGAATACAAAATCTTATCCAAGAGATCACAAATTCAAAGTACAAAGGAAGTGTAAAATCTAAAGGTGAAACAACATTAATGAAATTGCACATTCTTACTCATTGCTAAGTCAAAATATTGATTTCAAGCACAAGATTCTAAAGAAATAAATTGATGCATTATAAGAATATTGCTAATAGGAAGTAAGAGAACAAAATGTATGGGTCTAGAGCCAGAATTTTTTATAAATAGTATCTACATGCCTGAAAAATAAAATACCATAGTTAATTTACAAAAGCATAAAGCAACAAAGCTTTGTTCTCTCTAGCAAAAGAGTACTTTCAAAAGATTAAAATTTCAGCTCCTAACCGAGAAAGACTATCAAAATTAATTATGGAGCTAAATGAAGTAATGGACTCACAAGTGAAATTTCAAGATATTGTTTGGAAAGAACACAATACAAAAAGGCTACAAGAAAATTTGTAGTAACAAATTTTACAGTAAGAGCCAAAAATTTTAAACAAACCCTCCAAATGATTTCTAAATTTTGAAGTACGAGCAAATTGAGAGATTCACAATGAACTCACAAAAAATGTAAAACCCATAAAGAATTTCAAGACTTAAAATATTCATGATCATGTCAAGATATTGTTTAGCAAAAACATTTTTCTCCAAAAGTTCAAAGCTTTTCACACAAGAAAACTAGAAGTGCATTTCAAAACTAAAGAATAAAGATGGAGCTTCAAATAAGTTTTCCAGGCAAAGCTTGAAAAATACTTTGAAGTAGCAGAGATAAAGATAGACACAAAAAGATTCGAAAATAAGAGTTCAAAGTGTCAAATGCTCAATAGAAAATTCATGAAATGTTGAGTTTTAAAGTATCAAATTGTCAAAATGAAGCTTTAAAATAAGTTCAAAAATAATAGAAGAAAAAATGGTGAATCAAATGAGCCTCAAGAGTTGATCTCAAACAAAAAAGGAAAAAATGCTCAGTATGGTGGTCTAGAAGTCACCATAGGTTTGCTAATATTTCACCAAAGCAAATAATCTTCATAATGGAGGCCACCTTCAAAAATTAATGAGTTTAAAGTTGGGCACAATAGAAATCTTTGGTAAGCCAACCAATGAAGTTTTTTAAATCATTTTTACAGCTCACCATTGAGAGCAAACTTAAGGGTGTCCAAAAAAGGCTTGACATGATCAATGGTTCAAGGAAATGAAGATCAAAAGTTCATCAACCAGGGATTTTGCTAAACCATAAAGAAAGATCAATATGACTTTTGAAACTCAACCAGGTGTTAAATCATTACAAAGATCAACAGGTATGCAACCCACAAGAACATCAAATGGTTGAAGTCAAATTTTCACATGGTTTCTCAAGAAAGATAAAATTAACGACAGTTGAGATCAAATTAGTACAATGATCAACTCAACCAAATTTACAATCAATAGATAATCTCATCATAAGGTCATGTAAAGTACAACCACAATCAACCACAGTAAAAACCCTAACAATTGGTTAGATCAAGTGCAAACCACAATCAATTAAAAGGGTCTGAATTCATCAATGAACGGAAACCAACCCAACTTAATGATTCATTTGACCAATACATCGAGTTTGAATCTAATGGTATATGATCATCAATCAAAGGGGGAAAGGGCTCCCAATTAAAATGCAAACCATTATTAGACCTTGCAAAAAGGTACTCATGATAAGGGGAATTGCCATGTTAATCCAAAGGTGGTCCCGGAACCATTGAAAATAATCAAAGGTGAATGATTATGATTAAATGTATAATAAGTATCAAACAAATCAAAGGTGATTTTCAAAAGGTATTATTTGCTCATGACCAATGTAAAAAATAAAGATGGGCGAGTGATTATCCAAGGGGGCCAAGAAATAACTATTATATGGTGCAATGATTAAAGTCAAAAGGGCAATGATATTTGCAATAAAAAGGAGGGTCCAATGTAAAGGGTTTCATAACCAAGAACCAAATGTGCCACATGATTACCTTAATTTCCACAAATTTACCTTATTATTTGCAAAAGGAGAATATTATTTTGCACATGCTACAGGTGGTCCCCACAGTGGGTGGAATTATTTTGCTAAGTAAATGAAAATTAAAGAGATTATTTTTGCACAAGAGTATATTTTGCATGCCTTCACAAAAGGAAAGATCAGAGATAAAGACAAATTTACCTTTGCAAGTGGATGAATGAACATAAGTGTCACATCATGCAGAAGAAGACAAAGATCATGTAGTTGCATGCACATTGGAGAAGACTTGCACATCAAGCAAGGGTTAAAATTAGCTAAAGTATTCACCCAAGTTATTTATTGTATTAAAAATAGAGTAGTCAACTACACTTTGACTAAGTGTATTTTTGTAACTAAGGCTATTAATGCCTCATTGTAAACTACATGTTTATTTTTATTCCTTTATTTATTCATGATAAAGGCTAAAATTAACATGCATGGGCGAGTACAGACTGCAACCTATTTTTAGGAGGGGTTGGGTGAATTATTTTTGCTATATATTGTGTGCATTAGCAAGGCACAAGGAGGAATTTTTGGATGTAGGAGTGCTGAAGCAAATTTTTGCTAGTTTTTCCCTTGAATGAGAACCAGTTATTGCCTTTCCAATTATTTGCAGTGGTGTGTATCTTTATATTAGCTCTTGTGAATGTTAATTCCCTAAATTAATTATCTTACCTTGCTGCAAATTTGGTGTTTTCTACATAGTCTTAGTGTGCATGTTAGTTGTGTTGTTGTGATTTATCCCTCAACACATAAGTGTTTTCCTTAGGATCAAGCTGAAAACCCATTGGTTCGTGCTTCTGCAATTTTTCTCAATTTTATTGTGCATGTACTCAGTCAAATCCCTCAATCATTTTGGTGTATCACCCCATTTTAATTTCAGTTACAATAATATTTTTACCCTTAAAACTCAAAAAACCCCAAAAAATTAGTTTAGGATACATCAATAAGGAACCAACCTTGATACCAGAGACTCACCTCAACAATAGGTATACCCACAGACCTGAGGTGTTTCCATTGTATCTACAAAAGTGAGGGAATAAAGTAAGCTTAGAACCCCTATTGTTATCCCTCAACCAGGGTGCGCTTCTGAGAGATAACAGTTTTTGGCACGCTCGGTGGGACACGAATCAGATTCAAAGCAACATTTTTCAACAATTTACATCAGATTTAAAGCCAAGAAAACAACACTTTTGGAAGGAAAAAGCTGTAGATATCCATTAAAAATCAAAAGAAAATTATTTGGTGACTCTATAAGGCTGATTTCAGACCAGTTTTGTAGCATGTTCCATGCCTAAGGTGACTACAAGATCAACGGTAAGAGGTCTTCCTCATAATTTTGTTTCTTTGCCTTTAAATTCAACAAGAAGAAGAAGAATTGGCAATACCTTACCCTATAACAGGCTTTATTTTGGAAACCCTCCTCCCCTTGCTTCACCACGTATCAATCTTGTTGTTCAAATCCCATTTATTCCAATGGCTCAACCACCACCACCTAGGAATATTTTTACCTTCACTAATGGCATCCCTTTGATAATTCATGTTTATCATGATATATCTATGGCTACCTCACAAGGTTTACCCTCATTTACTGGTGAAAATCATATTACCCCTGTTGAGCATATTAAAGAGATTACAACCCTTTTTTCAGTTCATAATATTACTCATGAAGATGCAGCTTCAATACTTTTAGTTGCATCATTTAAAGGATAAGCATTGCAACAGTACTTAAATTTATAAGTAGGGACAATAGCGACATGGGATGAATTGAGAAATTAGTTACTTGATTAGTTTCAAGAGAATTCAAATAATTTATCTCTCATAGAACAGTTGTCTATAATCAAGAGAGATCCTCATTAATTTATGGCTAGTTTTAATATCAGTTTTTCTAGAACTTGGGAGAGAATTCCATCCAGCGTTAAGCCTCAAGATGATCATGCATTTTAATACTACCTTAGAGCCTTAAACAATTATATTTCATATATGATATAGTCTATGGGAGGAACTACACTTTAGTAAGTTATGATATTGCTATTAGAGGCTGAAAAACAACCTTATTCAAGATGGTAAATTAGCTCCAACACCTTCTATGCCTCTTATGGTAGATTTAGCACCTATTCCGCTGCCTATTACCATAATAGAGTCTGTTATTACAACACCTTTAGATGAAGTACTCAAATCCTTGCAAATACTTGGGAATAAAGTGACATCAATTGAGAATAGAATTAGAGCCTAAATACCTTATCAAGCACCTTATCAGCAAATAGGAAGCCATACCAGCAAAATAAGAATTATATGAATCCTTATCACCCAAAGAAATTTGATCCTAAAGCTCCTAGTTCATCATCTAGTGCTTGTTCCAGTCAACATGGCTTTAGAAGAGTGGTGTACACCTTGCAATCAAGCCTCATCTCATTGCTAATTTTCCAAATGCATTCCTTAATTTGAGCCTTGTTGCACAACCTCCATCTGAAACATTGTGCATGCCTCAAATGGAGAGTGGGCAACAAGAAGCTTAGAGTCAGAAATATGTTAACAGAACTTAGTTAGTTTTGGAGAAGAATATTTTATTGTAGTTACAACTAGGTCTCAAAAAAGGCTCAAGATTAAGAAAAATACAAAAAGGACTTGTTTTACCTACCGTTACTAATAAATTATAAAGTACAGGTCCAAAAATAGTAAACAGACATATTTCAGGTCAAAAAACAGCAAGCAGTTCAACTCCTAAAGAGTAGAAAAAATTATTACAGCATGATCCCAAAAGATTATTCATACCTCATATTTTAAAAGTTGCTAAAGAAGAGTCATTTTTTGCTAAATCTTATGCTAAAACTAGAGAAGGTTTTTCTAAATTTTTTTCTTCTTTTAATGTTATCAAGGTTATGAAAAAATAGAATATTAGTATTTCATTATGGGATGCTTTAAATCTGACTCAGGAAAACAAGATTTACTTGCTCAAAAGCTTGCTAACTCGCATTTCAAAACCTTGTGAAAAGAAGTATAAAGAGTGACAATGAATTGGTACATTATCAAGAGTGAAAGAGGTATTTAACTGGAACAAAAGGTGGCAAAATATGATATTAAAAATCATCCTTTCTATCTTTCCATCTCTTGAACATCTCTTCATAACTACATGGATCAAAAATTTGCATAAATACTAATGCAAAGAAGGTGTAAAATATTAAGCACTGTAGCTATGAACCAAAGACATCAGTGTATTGTAGCTCATTATGACAACACAGTTACTTTGGGAAACTGAGTTAACAAAAGGAGACTAAGCACATTTTAAATAGATCAATTAACCCAATTTTCCCATTGAAATTGGAGCTAACAAAAATCTTGAAATAAGTTGTTTTGAAAGCATTTCTCGTGCCACAAAAGGATCATAAAGCTTTCGAGAAAATAACATGTAAGCATGGGGAATGAATTGTTCTTGTTAAATGGAAAAATATCGGTGTAGAAATCATCGTAAGAGTGCATCAAGGCCAAGCTCACAATAATTAGCAAGAAACAGGAATGAGTTGGCATGCCGGTCGAGCTAACTTGATCTTAGAATTCAAACAATCAAGCAATTTATAGACCTTTGCGGCAAGTGAGAAGAAAATGCCCTAGTAACCCCAAATTGGTTTGAAAAATATGTCTACAAGACCCAAAGACACTGACATGTTTCAGGTCATGGTGAGAAGGTGAATGCAGAAAAGGTGGGGGTAATTGGACCTCACGTTGACAATGTAAAGTATGGAATCTCAGGCTATCCTCAAGGTTAGAGGAGCCACAGGAAAAGTGTTACAGGAAAAGTTGTTGGAGTTGCCCGATTGGCCCGGGAGGAAATGAGTGGAGCTTAACCTCAAATAACCACACAATAGTAATGTGAATATTTCAAAGATTCAATGGATGACCTTCCCAATCAATGGAAAATGTGAGAGGATAGAAGAGCCTTTGAGTTCGGAGACACAGAGAAAGGAGTGTAAATTGTATAAGTACAAATGCGGGGATGTGAGTTCCCCATGAGGTTAAATTTCCACATGAGTATGTTTATCATAAAGGTAGATTTGGAGGCCTAAATGTAACAAAATGTGGACAATACTTAAGTTGCATAAACCTGTAAAACATGCAGGCCCAAATAAAAAGGAGTAATTAAGCCAATGTATTGCAAATTGTGAGAGGAGCCACGTCGAACATCCTGACCTTAATCTTAAAATAGTCATACCATAGACTGGAATCTTGGATTTTCACAAAATTGGACTTTTGGGAAATTTCTCAACATCCTCTACACCATGATATAGCTCCTAGAAATTATTTAGTTTCATAAAATACAAGAAATCCTTGGCAAATTATGAATAACTATCACACTTCAAGGACTATAAATTTTGTAATTCACAATGGATTTTCAAAAAATTGGTCTCATTGGAATCATGAATCCAATCCCAAGGCACAATAATCATGGAGTAAAAAAAATTATGAAGTTTTAGGTGATGATTTTAATGGGGCATGCTAGGTTTTGAATAAGTATTTTGAAATTGGTTGTAGAGGAATTTAATGAAACTGCATGACATTGTCATTCGTTCTTTGCTACAGGTTATGGGGAAACCTTGGAAATTGATTTTGCAAAAGCCAAACATTTAGGTTACCACATTCATTTAATATGAAACATGTATTTGGTTGAGAAATGGATTTCGGTATTTACATGGCCCCTCTATGTCTCTTCAAAAACTCTAAAATTGGAAATTAGGCCCATTGTAAACTCTGAAATTTTAGACTAAAACAAACTTTCTTATCATTTTGGCAAGGATGAAGTAAAATGTTCTAAAGTGCACAATCGTAAGTTGCATAAAATTGCATGGTGATCCAAGCCCACTTTCAAGTTTTCAGAATTTTCTTGGGCCATAATATTATGAATTGTAGCATAAATCCTTAGACAATAAATATCATTTTGACTGGAACTATCTTCCCTTGAGCAAGAATTTTTTGCAAAGTTCTCCTTGTCTCTCTACACTGAAATTTTTTGTGTCTTCTAATACTTTGTAAGAACCTATTATTATTGTGTATGCATGGATAATGTGTTGTGAATTTTGTTATTATATTGTGAAGATCTTTCATCACCCTCTCTGATATGTATTTTGCTTCAATTCTTCCTTAACACATGAAAATTGTTCTCATTCCCTTATTTTGGTGCATCACCTTTGTAGTGTAGATTTACTTAATTTGTATGTTGGTTGAGCTTAAATCTATCTTGTCATCACCTTATCTTCAAATTGTTCAATAAAGATATAAAGGAATAGTTCATTTCATTGTAAAGGGTTGGATTAGGTTTTGCAAGAAGGACCCTTCTTCTTGAGGTCAGAAATTCTTAGGTAGAAAGTCCTACAATTAAATAGTACTCATGTTTGTGTCCTTCACAAATGATCTCAAGCACACACACTTTGGTAAATTGGATGTGCTATGGATCCATTGATAAAAAATTACTTTCTCAAGAGCTGGCTAAGTTGTAGATTTCTTCAAAACTAGGAGAGAAAGAAGCTCAGAAAGTATGATATGGTTTATTACAGACAATCAAGACTGTATGAAAGAGATCAAATTGATTAGTACAAAAGGTTATAAGTTCTCATGATATCAAAAATCCACCTCCTTTCTATTTTTCTCTTATTATTGGAGATCATCTAAATTTTATAAATGCATGGTTGAAAGTGGTACAAGTAGCACAGTTATGCCTAAAGAAATTACATAAAAATTAGGCATGCACTATGAACCAACAAAAAATTATTGCAATCACACTATTCTTCAAGATGTAATTGTTGTAGATCTACCTCCCTACTTTTCTTTATGTTTATCAAGAGATTTTACAGCAAAGATAGAAGGTTATATTTCTTCATATTGGTCATTTTTTTATTCACTACAAGGTATGGAACTAAAGTTACAGTTAATTCAGAGCCTTTGGCTAGATTTCATATTTAACCTCATGCTTCAAATGTTACAGCAAATTATGAAGCCATAGATCAGTTTGATTTGGACGTTACAACACATGTTTCTGCATTAGATGGTGTTTCTAACTTGTTTATGGATGAAAAAACTCAAGAAGAATATGGTTATGATCCTTTCAAGGAAGTAGAAGAAGGTTTATTTGGTGTTTATTGTTTGCATGAAGAAAATGCACCTATTCCCTTGTTGTCCAAAACAGAACAAATAATTAAAGACTTATGGAAGCTTTATTTCAATGGATAAAAGAACAAAAAAGGATAAGGTGCAAGTTTGATGCTTACTTCCCCTTCAAATGAAAGGTATTTTTCAGCTCTAAGTCTGTAATTTTCATGTACTTGTAATGTAGATGAATATGAAGCATTAATTCATGGCCTACAATGGGCCAAAAAGAGAGGAATCAATATGTTACAAGTTTATGGTGATTCTGAGTTAGTGATAAATCAAGTAAAAAACTTTAATGTTTGTAAAAACTCATTGTTGAAATCTTACAAACATAGAGTTTTAGACTTAATGGATGATTTTGAAGCTATTAACATTAAATCAGTCCCAAGAGCTGAAAATAAACATGTAGACAAACTTGCAGCAGTTGGAGCTAGCTTTGAAGTGCTAGAACAGATGGAAAATGGAAAAATACAGCCACATATAAATTTTATTATCAGACCTTCAGTGCCTGATAATGAAAAAAATTGGCAAGTATTTGAAGATGATAAACAAATCTATAGATTTCTATAGCAAGAAGTTGAATTTTTTGCAGTTAATCAAGAAAAATTGCAGCACCAATATGGTGACCAGATTGTCCAATTAAAGACAAACAAGTTACCTCAAGGGCTTGTCACATTAGAAGATATTTTCAGTTCAGATGATCAGCTCAGAAAAGACAAAGGAAATATCTCAACTCATACAAATAATTACAAAGAGATCTTAGTTGATGATGAAAATAAATTATTCATTGGAAAGTATGTTCCTTAGCTAAAAAATAGTCTTTTATCAATTTATGCAAAGAATTCAAAGATGTTTTTTCTTGGAAATACCAAGATTTGAGAGGATTTGATCCTAGTTTAGCTCAGCATACCATAGAATTGCAACCAAATTCAAAACCAGTTAGGCAGAAACAAAGGCCTGTTAATCCTAAGATTGAACCATTAATGAGGAAAGAGTTATCCAAGTTAATTGAATCAGGTATTATCTTTCCAGTTAAGCATTCAAGTTGGGTAGCTAATCTTGTGCCTTGTTCGGAAAAAGAATGGTGAAATCTGGTTATGTGTGGATTTTAGAGATCTTAACAAAGCTTCATTAAAAGATCATTATCCGCTGCCCAATATGGATCATATTTTAAGAACAGTTTCAGGTTCACATAGGTTTTCCTTGTTAGATGGTTATAGTGGATACAATCAAATTCTTGTGCATGAAGAAGATAGATACAAGAACAACCTTCACCACAAAGTGGGGTACTTATGCTTATAAAAGAATGCCTTTTGGACTTTCTAATGCTAGTGCAACATTTCAATGTGCAATGGATATGGATTTTCATATCATTCTAAATAAATGCATCTTGGTTTATTTAGATGATGTTACTATATTTTCAAAGAATTCTGATGATCATCTTATGCATTTAAGGCATACTTTTCAGCTTTGCAGGTAGTTTGGAATATCATTGAATCCCAAAAAGTCCATTTCTTCAGTGCATAAAGGTAAACTACTCAAACATATTATTTCTACGTAGGGATCAGCTATTGATCCTTTTAGAATTGATGCAATTTCATAGCTATCCTTGCCTCATCATAAGAAGGCATTACAAAGTTTTCTTGGAAAAATCAACTTTGTTAGAAGATTTGTTCCATATTTTGCAGCATTGGTTAAGCCATTAACAATTATGTTAAAGAAAGACAAAACTTTCTCTTGGACCAACGAAGGAAGAAAATTATTTGAAGCTATTAAATCAGCTATTTCACAAGCTCCTACTTTGGAAAATCCCAATTTTGATAAGGATTTCACTATGTATGCACTTGTAGGAGCTGAAACTATTTCAGCCATATTAACTCAGGTTAATGATGAGAATATAGAACAACCCATTAATTTCTTTGGAAAGAGTTTGCATGACTACGAGACAAGGTACACTTTTCTTGAAAAATAAGTACTTGTAGTTAGAGGACTAAAAAATTCAAGTACATGCTTTCCAATAACAAGATTCATGTTTTAGTCTCTCATCCAAGTGTTAAAGCATTCCTGTTGAACAAGGAACTGAATGAGAAGTGAGAAGGTTGGATTACAAAGGTTATGGAGTATGATGTTGACATCCATGTTACAAAAATAGTATGAGGAAAAGGATTATGTGAACATCTGATTGTTGATATGGAAAAACAACAAGCTACAGACTCATTACAGCGATCACAGCATGTTGCAGTTTCATATCAGCAACCTAAAATTTTATTACAGCCTAAAAATCAGCAACCAGAACTCAATCCAGAGGTTCCAGGATCAAGTTGTATGACTTATTTGATTAATTACTTATAGCATGGTACTTATCTGGAAGGTATGGACAGAAAAAATGAAGGTATTTTAGATTACAAGTTGTATCTTATGTTTTCATTGATGGTGTGTTGTTTAAAAAGGATATCAATGGAGTTTTTTTTTGTTGTATTGATTATGATAGAGTGCAACAGTTATTATCTTAATTTCATGAAGGACCTACAGGAGGTCACTTCTCAGCATGTACTACAACTCTTAAAATCATGAAAGATTGGTTATTATTGGCCCAACATATTCAAGGATTGTTTTGAATGGATCAGAAAGTATAACAAGTGTGCATTCTTTGTTGGAAGAGAAAGATTAGCTTCGCTGTCCCTATAGTCTATTTCAGTGGATCAACCATTCATGCAGTGGGGTCTTGACTTCATTGGCATGATAAATCCACCTTCATCACAAGGACACAAGTGGATCTTGACTGCCACATATTATTTCACACATTGGACTGAAGCAGTAGATTTGAAAGAAGCTAATGAGACTTCAATCTTATCATTTTATGAAGGTATAGTTTACAGATTTAGTGTTCTAGTAAATATCATTTCAGATAATGCCTTAGAATTTGCTGGTGTAAAGGTAACATATTGGACTGTTGAGCATGATATTTATCTGAGTGCTTCATCTAATTATTACCCACAAGGTAATGGATTAGCTGAAATTACTAACAAAAATATATTAAAGATCATCAGAAGAACACTCAAGGACAACCAAAGAGCTGGTATCTGATGTTAAATTCAACACTTTGGGATGATAGAGTGACTCCTAAAATATCAGTTGGTAATTCACCATACAAGCTTGTTTATGGTCATGAGGAAAGAATACCTATTTCAGTTGAGCTTCCCACATTGGATTTACTACATCAAATGGAATTACTTGATAATGAACCAATGCAGGTTCGTTATGTAGAACTTAATGGAACTGCAAGAGCTAAGAGATCAAGCTCACTTGAACATGGAAAAGAATCAGAAACAGATCAAGAGAATGTTTGATAAAAAGGCTAAGTTCAAAGTCTTCAATGAAGGAGACATTGTGCTAAAATGGGATGTTGATCGTGCAAAGCCAGGAAACCAAAAAAGTTTGATACAATCTGGAGTGGTCCTTATATGATTTCATCTTGCAAAGAACAAAATGCATTTCATCTTTCAAGGTTGAATGGAGTGGAACTTCCCATTCCTATGAATGGTATGTTTCTCAAACACTGTTATTGAAAATCCTACAGTGTTGGTTAGAGTAGGATTTCCCTTTCAATAAGTGTAGTTCATGCACATTGCAATGTTTTTCAATTCAATAAGTGCATTCATGCATGTGATCTGGTTTACCAGATCCTTTCCCAGCTTTAGTTTGTTTTTCAGAAAGGTCATTTTTTTAGAAAAGGAAGATTTTGGTTATATGCTTTGACTCCATGCCCAATGGACTAGAGCAAGGCACTGGTCTTGAAGCTAGCAAGAGCTTTCCCCATAGGATCACCAGAAATGTTGACAATTTTTACACTTGTGCAAAAATGGGCAACTCAAAACTTTGTTTTCGATGGAAGGAATTGATGAATGAACCTAACTAGGGGGAAGTTTATAGTTTTCATTGTGTTTTCAGTTGTAGTAAGTGATCAACAAATGAAAAATGCAGCTATGTGTGTTGTTGCAGAATGCAACACCTCACATATGTTATTATTCCATGTTCACCTTCATCGAAGTTTCACAAAATATCAAAAGAACTAAATTACAGCTTTGAGGAAGGCTGGAATAGTTGATAGACCTGAAGGAGTTGGACTCAAAAACAACAAACATAGTTGTTGTTTGCATGGAAGAGTTCATTATTAAGTTACAGGTATTTTCAATTTGATCATTTCCTATGATTAAGTGTTATTAAGTATGTTATTGAGTTTTTAATTCATTATACCATCATTACATATCATAAAAGATGAAAGTAAAAGAAAGTACACAACTCAATTACAGAAATAATAGCATTTATTCATGAAGAAATTTAATGTTTCCCACACAAGTCGTGGGATGTAACTTATGATTATTGAAATAAAAGATACATGTACATGAAGCTAAAATCAAAAGAGTATAGAAGAAACCCATCATTTCCTTGGTTTTCTCTGGTCTTCATTGCTTCAGTTCCACTTCCATATTTATCTTCTACATCATCCATTTATCAAGTGTACCTGAAAAGAAAAAGAAAATAATGTCAATTTTTGAGCTCAAGGTTTAATCTGTACTCATGTGCTATCTAGCTTCAGGAAAATGAATCATTTGAGATCAAAAAGCATAAGGTACATCAAAGTAACATATGCAAATTTGAGAAAGTAGTATCTTGCAGAAGCTCATGGCATTCACAGAAATCATGACAAAAAAAGAAAGACTATGGAATACAAGAGAGGTCAAAAAGCCTATTGTTTTCTAACTAGTTTGATTAAGTGTGCAGGTACAGGTTGTAGAAGAAGAAATTTACATTCATGTATTTCAAATATAGATTAACAATCATTGCATTCATGGTAAATAGTAATCAGCTTCAGAAACATAGTTTGAAGGATAAAGTAAGTAATGATTGCATTTAAATGATAAATAATCATTCAGATAAGTTCTGAAGTTACATATTAAAAGATGAAAAAAAGAAGAAATTTCAGAATTATAGCAATCTCGAATCAAGCAATTTTGAATATAATTCAAAATATATGGAGTTTTCATAATAGAACTTCATAAATACATGAATTGTAAAAAGAGATTACAGTTCAATACAGTTTTGAAGATGACTTCTGTGCTTAAATGAATACTGAAGAAATAACTCATTCGAGTTCCATAAAGCTAATACATTTATGCAAATTAAAAGAATAAAAAAAAAGTAAGTAAAATGAAAGAAATCCTTAATTAAATTCAAATCATTAAGTTTCAATGGAGATGTATACTCAAGATCAAAAGAAAAGATAAGATTCAATTTATCAAGATAAAATATAAAATAGATTGAAACCTTCAAAGTTATTAACAATATGGTTTGGATTTTCAAGGAAAATTGATAGAAAGTACAAGATTCAAGATTGGGATTTGCAAGAATCATGTAAAATTTCACAATGAATACTCAGAATTGAAACTATGTAAAAGATAAGTCATAGAATATTGTAAATTCATAAAATGAATAGTTTTAAAAATGATTGTAAAATATAAATTAAATTTCAAAAAGTATGAATTATTGAAAAGTTCAACATGAAGGAAAAGCATTGTCAATTTACACAACAAGATACATCTCATTAATAATGCAATAAATAAGGTTTAAGTTAACAATTCAAATCATTCAAAGATTTAGCAACATAAATATCATCTATTAAGATCAATAAATGAAGAAATGAAGTCATTCTAAGAAATTAAAATAGTACATTTGTCTTTCAACAAGGAAACTATTTAGAAAAATAACAAAATCAATTTTAGTAACAGGTTGAAAATTTAGACATCAAGGATCATAAATTTTAAATCAGATCAATAAATGCAAAATATGAAAAATCATATAGAAAAGAAACTTAAATATGATTCACTTGAAATTTGATCAAAGTTTAAATACATTTCTAAACGTAGAGCTAATGTGAGAAAAAATAGAAACAATTTACAGTAAAAGATAGTCTTACAATTCAGGAAGTAAATTTAGAAAAAGTCGGTATGAAATTAAAAAAAAAGAAAATCCATCAGGTAAAATATTGCATTTTTCAAAAGTTGAAAAAAAATCAAAAATGGTCACCACTTTCAAAGAAGTTGCATAACATTGAGATACAAAGATGAAAAGTTTAGAAATAAATTTCCAAGAACTTGGCAAAGGAGTTCATCAAAGATGAAGTAAATCAAATGATTATTTCAACAGATTGCAATTTACAAAGAATCAGAAATACATTCTATAATAAAGTATTGATAAATAAAAAATATAGAGAGAATTAATCAAGAAATTGAGTGAAACAAAAGATGATGCAAAACAAACCAAACCTTTAAAATAGAGCTTACAAATGCATGAATAAACTTTCAAAAGTATAGCTCAACTTTTTAGAAAAATAAAGGGGTGAAAGAAACAAACTTAGATAAGTTTGAGGGACAAAATCCCAAAGAATGAGGAATGAAACCAACACAACTGAAATTCAATGACATAAAAAAATGTATCCATGGAATACAAAATTAAGGTCAGAGGGTACATCAAAAGAATTTTAAAGCAGATATTTCTCATGAAAACAGTTCCTAGAGGATCAAAGCAATGATTGAATTATTTACTACAAAAACACTAGAAGAAAAATATATAAGGATAAAAAATTGAGAAAAAAAATAAAAGAAATAAGCAATAAACCCCTAAAGGCTATGTTCGAAAATCAGAATATCAAAGTTAAATTAATCAAGCAAAGCCAATATTGCAAGGATATCAAATCAGATATCAAATCAAGCCATTCCTCAAAATAGTGAGATTTGAATAAAGTAGAAAATGTGAAATACATAACAGAATAAAGATTCTCAAAGAAACAAGTTTCAAAGAAAATTTTACATTATCAAATGGATGAAATATTGCAGATTTCAAAATAGAAGCTCATCAACATTGAAAATTAAATTTTTAGTATAAAAATTTAAGAAATAAGCAAATTACACAATTTCAAGATATTTTCAACCCAGAAAAATCATAATAATTTCAAAAAACAACCAAATAGATTTTGAGCCTAGTGTATCAAAGGAAAACACGTATGAGCGTTAAAATTGAAAGGAAATGGTACCTTCTTTCTAAGGAAGAAAAATGTACAAGAAATGCCTATTCAAATGATTCGAAGAATGGTTACTAGGTCAAAATTACATGAAGAAATGAAATATCAAGTTAAAAATGTGGCAGTCAAACATTATAGAGTTTTTTAGAAGAAAAGAATTAAAAGCTCATTCAAATCTCATCAGTGCTGAAAAAAAGGAATCAAAGGTAAAAAACATTTTGTAAGAAATGAGCTAGAATGATCAAAGTGGCGAACAATCAAGAATATTTCACAATGCATGTCCAAAAAAGAAAGTGAAAGATATCAATTCACAATCAGTAAGCCTCAAAGCTAGGATGGATGCTCAACCTTCATAGAAAAGCTTAAAAGTCAAATATTCATGTTCAAACAAAAAAATTTGAGTGATTTTCCCACAAACTTTCAAAATAAAGTGAAAAAATGATGGGTTTTGTTTTACAGAGCTAACTCAACCATTTCACAAACCTAAATCGATCAATATTTGATTAACGAACAGATAAAAAAGAACAAACATCAACGATGTGAAAATCAAAGTTACCACTTCCAATCATACCACCATGGTTGACATAGGTTAGAAAATGAAATTGGATTATCCTTAAAGCCAATTTCAAATGATAATGGGTCAACAAAAACCAAACCAAATCACCTAAGTCAAAGCATTGAGATCAAATGGTCAAAACCTAGATTATCAACAGATCAATCAAGTTAAAATCAAATGATTTTGAGCTAGGTCACTGGTGATCAGAGCATCAAAGACAAATGATCAAGTCAGTAGATCAAATGGTCACAATAGAAATCCCAATCAATGCAAACCCAAACTATTATCAACCCAAGTCAAAGTTAACAAATATGCGATGGGAATAAGTTCAAAAATTGAGGATCCTAGCTAACTAAATCAATGTGAGTAATCGATACGCCAAGGGTAAATTATTTGTGAGGGGGACTAGTCCCAATGAAACCACATAATTGTAAAAAATTTGATCAAGAGTCCAAAAACGTATGGTTAATGGATTGATGATTAACCACAATCAAACCAGGTGTCTAATCCATATTTGATATGCCAATGATCAAAAAGATGGCCAATATCTAAGGAAGGGTGCCATACCATTAAAAGGTATCCAAAAAATGCCATGTAAATGATATGGTTGCCAATAATAAATGGCTATTATATGCTACATGTGTAAAGGGGTGCCAACCAATAATTAAATAATGTGGCAAAAGGTTAAAATTAAGACAATCACCAAAATTCAAAAATACCTTAAACCTTTTTAAAGATACCCCGCAGATATGTGATTATTAATTAAAGGGAGATACATTGATTTGAAAAAAATGTATCAAAAGGTGAGAAAATTATTCTTGACATTTGCATGAAATGTTTATGTCAATATCAATAATGATGATAAAGTGGATATTCCTAATTACCTTATTTTTCACAAAGGAAATATTATTCTTGCACATGCTCAGGTGGTCCCCACACAGTGGAGAATATTATTTTTCTAAGTATTGGATATCAAAGGGAATTATTTTTCTTGCACAAAGTATTTTTTTGCATGCCTTCACAAGAGGAAAAATCATGAAAAGAAAAATTTACCATTGCAAGTGGATGAATATTCAAGGTGTCACATCATGACAATTAAGATGATTATTTAATTATCACCTAAATGATGAGACAACATGCAAATAGAAGACTTGCACATCAAGAAAGAGCTAATATTAGCTAAAATTATTCACCCAAATTTATTAATTATATTAAAAATAGAGTAGTCAACTACACTTTGACTAAGTGTAATTTTATAGATAAGGCTTATAATGCCTCATTGTAATCAACATGTCTACTTTTATTCGTTTATTTATTCATGATAAATGGGTAAAACTAACAT
This sequence comes from Taxus chinensis, assembly GCA_019776745.2. Classification (NCBI taxonomy): domain Eukaryota; kingdom Viridiplantae; phylum Streptophyta; class Pinopsida; order Cupressales; family Taxaceae; genus Taxus; species Taxus chinensis. The sequence goes on along the minus strand of CM034157.1, from coordinate 160,452,754 downwards.
GCATGGGTAAGTACATATTGCAGCCTATTTTTAGGAAGGGTTGGGTGAATTATTTTTCTATATATTGTGTGCATTGACAAGGCACAAGGAGGACTTTTTGGATGTAGGAGTGTTGAAGAAAATTTTTTCCAGTTTTTCCCTTGAATGAGAACCAATTATTGTCTTTCCAATTATTTGTAGTGGTGTGTATCTTTCTATTAGCTCTTGTGAATGTCATGTTAGCTTGCTATGTTGTGATTTATCTCTCAACACAGAAGTGTTTTGCCTTAAGATGTAGCTAAAACCCGTTGGTTCTTTCTCTTTTAATTTGTTAGGAAAATAAATTTTACATTATATTTGTATTGTTATTAATTACGTCAATGTAATTACTATTGTAATAGTGAAGTTGTTAATAAACAACTCACTAATATAGGTTTGGTTTATTACTTAATATTTTATAGTAATATTGTTATAAACAATATTATGATATAGGTTGTTGAGATATATTGTTATAACAATATATATTGTATTTAGTGGTTTGCTTGATTGAGGTGAGATATTCGGGTGGAGAAAACAGTGGAGAATAATAGGAAATCATTTTCCTATATATTTGTAATTGTCTCCGAATGATTTATTGTGAGAATATAGAATAAAATAATATATTGTGCATTAGAAGATTTTATTATGTCTCAATTTTGAATTCGGCTCTCACTGATTTACTATCAGTGGTATCAGAGCAATCTGTTATCTATGAATGTCATGTGATGGAGTTGAAATTTGTTTGGGGGAAACATAAGCTCAATATTCCCCAATGGATGTCGATATATGAGCATTCAATTAGATTTTTGCATTGGATATTTTTGTTTATGATTAGTAAGGGACATAAAATCTTTCAATAGGTGTACCTATTATTAGTAAATTTATCGCATTACAAGTCTTGTCGTTGAATATTTGATTCTAGATCTTGCAGGCTTATAAGATGTCAGTTAATGTGAATATTTGTTAATTTTTTCTGAGCATATTTTGGACATACACTAGTGTTGTGAGGATCTTGCTTCAACTTCAATACTATTATTGTCTGAGGTAAATAGTTATGATTCAACGCTTTTGCCTATGGGAGAAGTTCTCGAATCTCAACAGCATTTCGGTTCTACAGTGTACGTTTCATTCTCATCGCACCCGAACATCAAGTGGTTTTACTTTTCAATACGTTGTATTTGGTTTCATAAAATCACTGTGACGTCTGACAAATTCTGCATATTCTTGTAAAATATCGCTATATAATTTGGTGGGGTGTATCTTTGAAATCTTGGTGTAGTTCGTGTCAATCTACATCCACATTTTCACAAAGAATTATACAAATCTCAGGTTCTACAAAGACATACGTTAATTGATTTTGGGGAATAAGCCTCCTGATAATTTACTCGGTGATGAAACATTTCGTTGTTTTGTATGTTTAAATTTACATTTGTGTATTACTGTGTTCAGTTCCCAGTGACATTCTCCATGACATTCACTGTGTTCGACCAGACTCCACGTATCAAATTTATGGAAGTGTTGTAAGTATCTTTTTAGATTTATCAACTATCAGTGTGTGCTACATAGGTTGGTCTATTATTTAGCTCAAATTTCTTTATGTCAAATGGTCAAAATTTAGTCATAGTCAATTTTTTATAGTTTTATTTAATTAATTTTTTGGTAAACGTATATTAAAATTGTAGTCTTAATTATGTGCTTTTAGTATTATTTTCTTTTTGTATCACTTGTTAAATCTATGTGATTCACAAGTCTTATTTGTAATTCACTGTTTAAAATTGATATAAATCAATTTCCATTGTAAAAATTGTCAAATTTTGTGTCGTTAAATAGTGTCAACAATATTTTGTTACTGATCAAATGTCCCGAGTCTAGAGTCATAGTTATGTATATTCATTGTTTAGTGTTTAGAGTCATTTATCAAAGTCATAAAAAGTATCATTTTGAAATATAGTGTCTATAAATTTGTTAGTCACGTGTCATCATTTTGGTGTTAATAAATTTCTGTAAAAAATTAAAGTGTTTGACTCATTGTAAAAGTGGAATAAAAAATCTCAATGTGGAATTAAACCTCAATGTTCATCAGTTGAGTTAAGCAGCATATTACTGGAGGATGGAGGCATCGAAGGCTGGAGGTCAATCAACGACCTCTCATCAAGTCGCCAACGGCGGGGCCACTTCAATGATTTGGTGGCATGTGTGTGAAGTGTGTTTGTTTGCAATTTCCAGTTTCACATTGTGTAGTTTGGATTTCAGTTTTTCATTTCCAGTGTGGTGTGAAAAATAAGAACATGTAGGTTCTTTCTTGTTCACTAGTAGATGTGGCTATTCCTACATAATTCCCCAATGTAATAACATAGTGAAGAACAGATAGCACAGATGAAATGCAACATCATGAGTCTTGAAGAGGTTAAACAGTCAGATGTGTTCCTGTTCATACCTAGGTTTGTGGTTAGCCTCTGGAAAACCATTGAAGGTTGTTCATATGTGTTCCTGCTTGAGTTCCCACACTGCTAGGTCAGATGTGTTCCCTAGAGTGACTGGTTGATAAGCAGATGATTCATGAGCGTGTTCCCATCCTCATCGGTCAGATGTGTTCCCGACAGCACATGGTTGATAAGAAGTTGATGTGTTCCTTCTTCTACCTTCAGTTCGAGTGTTGTACCAAGATCATGAGCAAACATGGGCGGCAAGCTGCAAAGGAAGTGTGAAAGTTATTTTACTACCATGTAAACATTAAGGGGGGAATGTTAGGAAAATAATGTTTACATTATATTTGTATTGTTAGTAATTATGTAAATTTAATTACTATTGTAATAGTGAAGTTGTTAATAAACAACTCACTAATATATGTTTGGTTTTTTAATTAATATTTGATAGTAATATTTTTATAAACAATATTACAATATAGGTTGTGTTGGTATCTAAATTGATTCTCCCTTGCAAGCTAAGTAGCATCACAGATTTAACAAGAAGCCTAGAGACATATAAATCATCATGTATGTCATTTTGTAGCTGGCGAGGTGATTCAGCTGGCTCTTTGTCACTCAGATGTTGGAGAAATGGATAGCACCATATAAAAGGATTTGATCTATCCTCACTACTTTAGGTTGTGCCTTTTGACCAGGGTGAGAGGACCCATTTTGTAACCTCTGTTGGTGAAGGAGAATGAAGATATCCTTCTTTGCACAAATTTGAAAGGAAACCTTGAGAAAATATGATCAATGCACCACAATTTAACTCTCACGAGTTGTCACTTCTAAAGAATGGTGATATTTTCTAAACAGGGTTAAGGTTACTAAAGACATTATGGAATCCTGATTGCTTCTACATATTTTGGCAGTAGAATTTATTCATTTGTGGACATACAAGGAAAACAGGGGTAGTTCAGGTAGGATTCATTGTTTTTTGAATAATTTTTGGTGGGAGATTAAGCAGGATAAACTTGATTTTTCCAGATCTTTGAGAACCTTCACAACAATTGGAAAACTAAATGACAGAAATGCTTCAGAATAGCTAAAATATTCCTTCAACCAGAAGGTGTGCATCAATGGAGGCCCATATTTACACGGTTTCACACAATCTCCAAGAATTTAACATGAAGGCTCGAGCTAAAGACTCAATTAAACATTAAAGACCCCTGGTTCCTCATGCCTAAGATACACTCAAAGGCTTACAGACAATCTTTATCAACAAAATGACAGTAAAGTGATTTTAAATTGTTTATCTCATTACAAGATGAAGGCTCTTCTCGTAATGAAATTGCAAATGCCACTAAACTATCACAGGGATGAGATCCTGTGTGATTCAGAGGGATTTTAACACAAGATTGCAATAGGAACAAGAAAAACTACTTGCAGACATTCTGAAATAAAGTAGACACAAATTTTCCCAAGATTAACACAGATTAATTCGAAGTTGATTAGATTCATCAGCAGGGGAAATTTTCTTTGAACAATCTCAGAGCTTGTCAATGGTTGTACACTTGCAACCAACTTGACATGATCAAATCTAAAACATAAGAGATTAACAGGTTTCTCAGATGGTCTCTCAGGAAGATGGGCTTTCTCAAATTTTCTCATAAGAATTCAACCCCTGACCTTTTGCAAGAGTATCCTCATTGCATTTATACAATTCACTCACTCATTCATCCCAAATTTTCCCCCCAAAAAGAAGAATATTTGAGGAATCCTTTTTTTGTTACCAATTTGTCTCAGAAAGTGATGTTTAACAAATTTACACCCAAAAGCTGCCAGGTGGATAAATCATGAACTGATCACATTTCTCAGACCCTCGACTAATGACTGGGATGCCATGCCACAACTTTTTGATAGTCCTTATAATCATTCTTTTATTCTATCATGTGAGAAATCCCCTTTTTAATCATTTTCAGGTGGCTCTGTATAGCTGGATCTGACAAGTAATCCTTTTCACCCTCGACAAACACCTTGAGAAATGAGTGCCCTCATGGGATGCCTATCCATTCATGCCTCTAAAAATGAGTTTCCATGCATGGATTATTCCACATACCTGCACTGATCTGAGTTGGACAAGTGCAAAGAGGATTTAGCAGAAACCTCCACGTGTTTCCTTGGCGCAACTGCAAAGCTGAAGTATAGAGGAAAGTTCCCAAATAAGCATAGGCCTTCCACGTGCCCTGGGCCCAAGAAAATTGCCTTTTGGCCTTTGAAAAGTCTCAGTATAAAAGGAGCTAGCGAAAGCCTCCACGTGTCTCAATGGCGCACTTTTGATATGGTGCCCAAAAGCGGAGACCCTAAACAAGTGCAACTCACCACGTGTCTCGACCTGGCAAAGTTGTTGAAAGAATTTAGGGACCAATGGAAGGTGCCACATGCCTAGGGTCCAAGAAAGTTTCCTTGGCCATTGAAAAGTCTAAGTATGGGCAAGAGTCCAGTGGAAACCTCCACAGTGTCTCCCTTTGCTTTTCAAAATTAAAATTACAGGGGCAGGTCCCAAAACAGGCGTGATGGCCCTCCACGTGTCCCAGGATTTAGAAAGTTACTTGAAAATTTTAAGTATAGAAAGGATCCAGTGGAAGCCTCCATGTGTCTCCTTGGCGCAACTTTAAGGTAGGACCCAAAGGCAATATCCTCAAATGAGCGTTGGCCTTCCACATGTCCAAGGATAGGAAAGATCTGAAACGTGGGCCTTAGAGTTTCAAAATGTCTAAGCCTTCCCCGCATTTGTAACCATGGAAAATTCCACGTGTCCTCCTTCAGGGTCAAAGCTAAGACTCCACGTGTCTTCCTAGGTTTTGGATATTAAGGTCAATCAGAGATGGATTCAAATGAGCGCCACCCTCCATGTGACAAGCTTTGAGTTGAAGTGGGCCTTAAAATTTCAAAATACCCCATTGAGCCACATCCAATCAAAAAGGTCCATGTTTCCATAGATGTTGGGACAAAATTGACAGGGAAAACAAAACATGACTGTGGAAAAATTGAAGGAAGGGAAAAAACCTGAATTTACACCCAAGTTACAAATTCTTTCACATGGACAGAGGAACGGAAAAAAAATTCTAGGACTTAATGTGATCCTCGAACCAAAGGAAAGGACTTCATGGAAACCAATGAAGGAAAACCTTTCACACATCAATATTCAAGGAGATAGAAAATACGACAGAGCCCGCAGATTGAAGAATTTTTAGAGAAAATGGGGTGAGATCAAATTGAGCACCAACATCAGCTCCAACTCAGGGATGGGCACTCCTAGCGAGTGCCACAAGAACAAATAGTAGACTAAGTGCCAAAAATAAACCATTGGGCAATGGAGTCAAAGAACAAGCTTGCAAGTAGAAAACAATAACCAACTCCCCCAAGATGAACTGAGAAACCAACAAAAATGGCTCACCAAGGACCAGGATGAACCAAAATAGAAAAACACGAAAGTAAAATGAAACCTGAAGACTATACACTATACAATGGTGAGCACCCTGATTCGGGGAAAATAATCAAGGAAAATCTTCAAGTGCCTTTCATTCTAGATATGACCATGCTAAGCAGTTCTGATATGTCTTTAACAGCTAGTCATATGATTGTTTCTCTTTTCCATCCAAGTTGCTATCTGACCACATTTTTTCAGGCTTATCCTTTGTGCCTATGTCAATTTTTTCAACATCTCTCAAGGTTGCATCAAACATCAAAGTCCCAGGAAAATCAACCTGCTCAGGATATCTGCATTGATCAATTTCATATTCCTTGAAAACAACATAGCTCACAGAGTTATCAATATCAATATCTACATGCAATACTTCATAAGAAGCATTTTTGGGGTCCTCAATGAGATATAACATTTTATTTTCACCAGGTAACTTCACAAGGCTTCCCTCAATTGGTATGGTGGCATAAGACATGTCCATTTGCACACTTCCACCCACACTAGCAGCCCATTTTCTTGATAACAACATTCCCCATTTGGCAGGGCAATCAACAATAACAACATCTAGCTTTAAGTTCTTGCCTGGGTAGGCTACAAGTTGCACTATCAAACCCTTGACACATCCAACCACTGGCACCTCTCTGGAATCCATGGCAGTGCACTTCCCATAAGTTGTTGTTACTTTGAGATCCAACTCATTCATGACCTCAAGAGGCATAACATTGCATGATGCTCCAGAATCAAACATACAGTTGTGTAACAACTTATCCTTAATAATCAAAGTAGTGAAAAATGGATCCACCTTTAGCTGAGACTCAACCAAGGATGTTCCCAAATATACTTCAGGTGGCTCACCTAGTTCTTCCAGTACTTGGGGTTTTTCCAACTCTGCAATGGCAGGAGGAACCTCTACACTTGTTTATATTTTTACCCTGGGTGATTTTTTCTTCTTTAAATCCCAAATATTTGAATGCTTTGTTCCTATGCTCAGGGATTCTAAGAAATTCAATAATAGGAACATAAATCTTGATCTGACTCAAGATTTGGGCTATGTCACAAGGAACATATTTGGGTAAGGCAGTGTTAGGAGGAAGGTTTACAAATTCATCTGATGGCACAAAGATTTTTCACAGTCTGAGCATGGGGAGGAACACAAGTTTTATTTGGGGTGACAAAGCCTTTGCCAGATGTATCTTTATTAGGGGTTTCCTTAGGGATATTGGTAAGCACTGGAATTTTTGGTTTGGCCTGAGGCCCTGCCCCTTTGGCAACTTTACTCCTGGTATTATATTCTTTTTTGTGGCCAACTACTGCATTCATTAACAACTGTCTATCCTCTTCTGAAGGAATTCCTCCATCATAATTCTTAATCATTAATGCCCTTAAGTACTCAAAATCATTGTTAGGCAACTCAAAAGCTTGTACCATATCAATTTCAGAAGTATGAGTGGGAGGAAGAGGTAATACCCAGTGAATGCAATCCCATAAATTTTCAACAGTTCTGGCACTCATCAACTCAGTTGAGGTTGCTCCCTGCTGTGAACTTGTAGAGAAATCCATCATGCATGCATCATCATCTGTCTCATCATCATCAGTTTCTTCCTCAACTCCCTTTTCAACATCACATGGAGCATGTGGCAAGAAACAACTATCACACCACTCAATTTCATGAGCTTCATCAACAACAACAACTCTGGCAGCTAAAGGATCAGGCACCAATTTGTTTTCCCTGGGTTGGGGCTATCTATTTCCTGATCCCACAGGTCCTTTTCCTCTATCATCAGATCTCTGATCACCCCTAGGATGATTTGAAAATATTTCTTGACCTTGTGCTTTATGATGACCTTGGGAACCTTGTCCAATCCCCTTCTCTGCTCTGGCTAGTTTATAGGATATTTCCTTAACAGCTCTAGCCAAAGTTTTTACAACCTCCTCCAGATCCACAGCTTACTTGACTGAGGCTTCTCTGGATTGATCATCTTGATGCCTTCTCTCTTAGGAGGCTTACCAATTTCTTTGATATTATTTTCAATATGCAAAGCCATGGTGAAGGCCTACCTCAATGTTGTTGGGTTCTTATCCCTCAAATAATAGGCAACCTTCTTATCAAAAGCATCAGAGTATTTTATCAAACAGGAAACATCACTTGGCCTCAGGATCACAGGTAGCCTATTCAGGGTCTTATTGAACCTTGTATTGAAGTCATGAATAGAATTCATTAGGATTCTTTTTAATATTTTCAAATTCTGATAAAAGAAACCTAGTGTTTGTTTTATCTCCATACTGCAATCTAAAAGCATTCTTCATTTATGTCCATGAATCAATGGAGTTGTTTGGAAAATATTTATACCAGTCCCGTGCATCCTCCTCTAGAGTATGAATAAACAATTTTATGTACACATCCTCAAATTTGATCTCAAAGTCTTCCATCATATTGACAAAAAGATTTAAGTGTTGATCACCAGTAATAGCATTATTTCCTTGAAATTTAGGTAGTCTATTTCTAACATCTTGGGGCACAACATTTGGATATCCAGCCATACCTCTAAAATCTATAGGACCAAAAGTGTTCACAACAAATGGAGGTTTGGGTGGGGGCTGGGCCATATTGTTTTAGGGAGGTGATCTTACAGGAGAAACAAAATGATGGGGAGTGAGGGGTCTGTGGGGCACAGGAATGAAATTCTCAGAATGAATGTTCTCTAAAAACTTTGTTTCTTGGAAGATCCTATCAGCTTTGGAGAACACAGGGACAGAATGAGACGCAAATTTTTCAAATACAAAAGAAGGCCCCTCTCCAGATGGAGAATTCAGATCTACAAAAAGACTACCTGATTCAGAAGCACTTGAGGAAGTATGGCAATCTTCAATGACAGGATGATCAGTTTCCACAATTGATAACTCTTTTCTTGATTTCTGATCTCCAATAACTTTCCAGATTCTTCTTCCTTCAGAATTTGTCTTTCCCAATTCTGGAAACAACCTTCTAGCAGGGTCTTTAATGAAGAAATATCTTCTTCCTTCCAGCTTTGCAGAGATTAGTGATAAATTTCAATTGACAGAGGTTAAGACACTGGAATTTATCAAAAATTAATTCAACACAAAGTCGCCACTAAGGATTTTCACCTTAGTTGTGCAAATGCACTAAAATTGATCTGTCAAATGTCTGTCAACACTAAATTCATGCAAAGCTTCACAGATCTGACCTTCCTTTACCCATATTTAACATTGATGATGTAAACTTAGTGCAAAAAACCAACAGAAACTAGAAATATTACACACAGAACTTGTAACTTCGTACAATTCTTAAAAATCTCTGACACAAAGGATGACGTTTCAACAATGTATTTGCACTTAGATCATGTAAGAAACATTACCAGGGCCTAATATAAGTAACGGTCCCAATGTTGTTTTTCGTTGAGAAATGCAAACAAGTTATGGCCCCAGAAACAATAAATGGCAAAAAAGTGTTGTTGCACACAAATAGGTCTTCCCAGAAGATCCCATTTGAATACGAAAATCATTGCCAAAATGGCACCAAAATGTGTTGGTATCCAAATTGATTCTCCCTTGGAAGCTGAGCAACATCACAGATTTAACAAGACACTTAGAGACAGATAAATCATATTATGTCATTTTGTAGCCAAGGAGGGGATTCATCTAGGCTCTTTGTCACTCGAGCATCAAAGAAATGGATAACACCTTCATTAAAAGGATTTGATCTATCCTCACTACTTTAGGCCATGCCTTTCGAACCAGGGTGAGAGGACCCATTTTGTAACCTCTGTTGGTGAAGGAGAATGAAGATATCCTTCTTTGCACAAATTTGAAAGGAAACCTTGAGAAAATATGATCAATGCACCACAATTTAACTCTCACGAGTTGTCACTTCTAAAGAATGGTGATATTTTCTAAACAGGGTTAAGGTTACTAAAGACATTATGGAATCCTAATTGCTTCTGCATATTTTGGCAATAGAATTTGTTCATTTGTGGACATACAGGGAAAACAAGGGGTAGTTCAGGTAGGATTCATTGTTTTTGAATAATTTTTGGTGGGAGATTAAGCAGGATAAACTTGATTTTGCCAGATCTTTGAGAACCTTCACAACAATTGGAAAACTAAATGACAGAATGCTTCAGAATAGCTAAAATATTCCTTCAACCAGAAGGTGTGCATCAATGGAGGCCCAGATTTGCACGGTTTCACACAATCTCCAAGAATTTAACATGAAGGCTCGAGCTAAAGACTCAATTAAACATTAAATACCCCTGGTTCCTCATGCCTAAGATACACTCAAAGGCTTACAGACAATCTTTATCAACAAAATGACAGTAAAGTGATTTTAAATTGTTTATCTCATTACAGGATGAAGGCTCTTCTCGTAATGAAATTGCAAATGCCACTAAACTATCATAGGGACGAGATCCTGTGTGATTCAGAGGGATTTTAACACAAGATTGCAATAGGAACAAGAAAAACTACTTGCAGACATTCTGAAAATAAAGCAGACACAAATTTTCCCAAGATTAACATAGATTAATTTGAAGTTGATTAGATTCATCAGCAGGGGAAAGTTTTCTTGAACAGTCTCAGAGCTTGTCAATGGTTGTACACTTGCAACCAACTTGACATGATCAAATCTAAAACATAAGAGATTAACAGGTTTCTCAAATGGTACAAATGCGCTTTATCAATACCCTCTCTAGTTGGAAAATTCAAATCTAACAAAGAATATTACCTAATCAGAAGCACTTGAAGAAGTATGACAATCTTCACTCATGAGAATCTAATCAGTTTCCAGGAACAGATTGGAGGAACTCTTTTCTTACAAAAGGGTGTGATCTCCAAAAACTTTCCAGATTCTTCAGGTTACGAGGGCATCAAAAAATGTGTCAGGGACTTTCCTAATTTTGTAAACAACCTTCTAAAAGGTGTCATGGAAGAAAGTCATGTTCCTCCTTCCAACTTTTCAAATATTAGTGATAACATTTTAATTGACAGAGGTTAAGACACTTAGCATTTATCAAAAATAAATTCAACATAGAGTTGTCACTAAGGATTTTAACCTTCTCGTTGTGCAAATGCACAAAATTTGGTTTGTCAAATTGTCTATCAAAAAATTCATGCCTTAGTGCAGATTCATAGATATCACCTTCCTTTACCTGTATCGAACGTTGAATGATGTAAACTTAGTGCAAAAACCAACAAAACTTGGTCAAATATGCATGCAAAACTTGTAACTTGCACAAATCTTACAGAGTCTCAAGAAAAATGACGTGTTAAATGCATAAAAGTGCACTTAGATCATATAAGAAACATTACTAGGGAAAAATATAAGAGTGTCTTTGAAAGGTTTTCCTAGCAATGGCACCAAAAGGGTGTTGTTGCCGCAGGTGAAATAAGTCCTGGAATTCAAATAATCCCCGAAAATGCTAATATTTCCACGGCCTTTAATGGGCGTAGCCAAAAAGTGTTGTTTGTACACATTGAATAAGTGCCAGAGTTCAAATAGGTGTCCCTGAAAACACAAATCAGTGTTCCTGGCGCAGGTTAGAAAAGGCACCACTAGTATTGGTATCTAAATTGATTCTCCCTTGCAAGATGAACAACATCAAAGATTTAAAAAATTCCTAGAGATGTTGAAATCATCATGTAGTCGTTTTGCAGCTGGGGAAGGTGATTTAGCTGGCTAGGTTTGTCACTCAGATGTCAACATGGAGAAATGTCAGATAACACCTGGCGCAGGTAGAGTCCTTGATTTGACCTATCCTCACATTCTTTAGTGCCTATGCCTTTCAATAAAGGTAAGAGGACCCATTTTGTAACCTCTGTTAGTGAAGGAGAATGAAGATATCCTTCTTGCACAAATTCTGAAAGGAAACCCTGAGAATTCAATATGATCAATGCACCACAATTTAACTCTCACTAGGAGCTCTCACTTCTGAAATAATGGAGATATTTTCTAAATAGGGTTAAGGTTACTAAAGAACTTATGGAATCCTGATAGCTTCTGCTTATTTTTCTAAGATATGGAAGTAGAATTTATCTCAAGTTTTTGGACTTTACATGGAAAATCAACGATAGTTTAGGTAGGATTCATTGTTTTTGATTATAATCTTTGGTTGGGAGATTTAATTATTAGCAGGAGTAAACTTGATTTTTCCTAGATTTTGAGGAGACCTTCTGGACAACAAGGTTAGAAAACTAAATGACAAAATGCTTCAAAATCTTCTCAACATGTTCCTTCAACAATAAGGTGTGCATCAATGGAGGCCCCCATTTTAAACTATGGATTCACACTTTGATCTCAAGGTATTTTGTAGTGTATGTAGGCTCAATATTTGGAGAAAAAATGCATGTCTATGGATGATCTCAAACCTCCTGGTTCATTTGCATGCCTAAGATGATACTCAAATGCTACAGATAATTTTATCAACAAATGATCTTAAAGTGATTTTAAATTGTTTATCTCATTACAAGATGACAGGCTCTTCTTCTTGAAATTGCAAATGCCACTAAACTATCACAAGGATAAGAGTTTGTTGATTCAGAGGTTTATTTTTATGCATTTTCTTACCCTGTCTCCTTGGCAAGTTAGATTGCAATTTGAGTAAAAAATACTATTTTTTTGTTGTGACATTCTGAAATTAAGTAGACAAAAATTTGAACCCAAGATTAACACAGATCAATTCTTTGATTAGATTCATCAAACTTGGGAAAGGTCCATCTTGAACAATCTCAGAGCTTTTCAATGGTTGTACACTTGCAACCATCTTGACATGATGCAACATCTAAAACATAAGAGATTAACAATCTCAATGTGGTCTCTCAGGAAGATGGGATTTCTTAAATTTTCTCGTAAGAATTCAACCCCCGACCTTTTACAATAGTATCCTCATTGCATTTATACAATTAACTCGCTCATTCATCCCAAATTTCCCCCCCAAAAAGAAGAATATTCCAGGAATCCTTTTCTTGTTACCAATTTGTCTCAGAAAGTGATGTTTAACAAATTTACACCTGAAAGCTGCCAGGTGGAAAAATCATGAACTAATCACATTTCTCAAACCCTCAACCATGACTGGGATTCCATGCCACAACTTTTTGGTAGTCCTTCTAATCATTCTTTTATTCTATCATTCGAGAAATCCCCGTTTTAATCATTTTTAAGTGGTTCTGTATAGCTGGATCTGACAAGCAATCCTTTTCACCCTCGAGGAAACACCTTGAGAAATGAGTGCCCTCGTATGGATTCCTTCATTCATGCCTCTGATAAATGAGTGTCCACACATATATTATTCCATGTACCTGCTTTGTGAGTCTGATTTGGCCAAGTGCAAAGAGGATTCAACGGAAACCTCCACGTGTTTCCTTGGCACAAATGCAAAGGTGAAGTACAGAGGTAAGTTCCCAAACAAGCATGGGCCTTCCACATGCCCTGGGACCAATAAAATTGCCTTTTGGCCTATTGAAAAGTCTCAGTATAAAAGGAGTTAGCGAAGCCTCCATGTGTCTCACTGGCACACTTTTGATATGGTGCCCAAAAGTGGAGATCCCTAAACAAGCATAGGCTCACCACGTGTCTCAGCCCGAAAAGTTGTTGAAAGAATTTAGGGACTTGCAGAAGGTGTCACATGCCTAGGGTTTGAGAAAGTTTCCTTGGCTGTTGAAAATTCCAAGCAAGGGAAGAGTGAGCGGAAACCTCCACGTGTCTCCCTGGTGCTCTTTTAAAAGTAAAGTGCCCAGTAGCAAAGTCCCAAAAAGGCACGGGGCCTCCAAATATCCCAGGACTTAGAAAGTTTTTAAAAAGTTTAAGGACTATAGAAGGCGCCAGTAGCTTAGGGAAGCCTCCAAGTGTCATCATCCTTGACAAGATAAGTTTGGGTAGGACCCAAAGGCGGAAGCCTCAAATGAGCGTGTCCCTTCCATGTGTCAAAAGCTTTAAGTTATAGGCCTTAGAGTTCAAAAGGTACCAGGCCCTCTACGTGTCCCTAGGCCTTAGAAACATTCTTGAAAACATACCACATTTAAGTATAGGAGGAGTAGCGGAAACCTCCACATGTCTCCTTGGTGCAACTTTCTAATAGGTAAACCAGAGGTGGTTCCAAAATGGTGACGGGGCCAATTCCATGTGGACAAGCTTGAGTTGAAAGTGGGCCTTATAGTTTCACCAAAAAGACCCACCAGGCCACATCCAATAAAAAAGGACCACGTTTCCATAGATGTTGAGATATAAAATTGACAGGGAAAACAAAACATGACTGTGGAAAAATAATAGGAAGGGGAAAACCCCTTTTATGCCCTAAGTTACAAATTTCTTTCACATGGAAGAAGGAATTTGAAATTTTACAATTGGAATTAAATGTGATCCTCGATCAAAGGAAAGGACTTCATCATGATAACAAATGAATAAAAGAGCTTTTACACATCTATTTAGGGAAATAGAAAATATGACAGAGCCCGCATATTGAAGAATATTTTAGAGCACATGGGGTGAGATACATTTTTATTACAATATATTGTATTCATTCATTTGTTAGATTAAGGTGAGATATTGGTGGAGATTGCATCTCCCTAATTATACAAAAGTCTTTTCCTATATATTTGTAATTGTCTCTCAATAATTTAATAGAATGAGAATAATGAATGAAATATTATATTGTTAAAAGAAAATATTATGAAAATCTAAATTAAGCTCAAGACCCTGCTAACAAAGTTTCATTCAAAACTTTGAACTACACCCCCCATAAGAGGAAGTTGGTGAAGAATATATTGACAAAATCAAAGTTGTTCTTAAAGGATTTGAAGAAGAATAAGAAGAAGAATCTGAAGAGGAAGAACTGCTAATGGCTCAACAAGCACCGCTACCTCGGGGAAAAAATACAGGTCTTTTATCTCTTACCCATCCTCTGCATGATCTACCTAGAGGGTTGAGAAATAATTTTCCCAAGTTCCATGGTGATTGGAAGAAACATCTAGATGACCACATTACAACCTTTATCACGTCTTGTGGAGTTTTGGGCATTGGACATGAAGATGTATCAATCCACATTTTTATAGAATCGTTATAATATGCAGTAGCAGACTGGTTCTACCACTTTTTAGCTAGATATATAACTAACTGGAATGACATGAAGACCAAGTTTGAAATCAGATCCAAACCTGTAGAATATTCTCATGCACTTTTCGCCGAGTGGTATCAAATAATGAAAGATCCCTTCAAACCAATGAGGTATTTTTTGAAAATTTCAAAAGGATGCTTTATAAGATACCTGAGGTGGCCCGACCTACCGAAGACAACAAGCTAAGATTCTTCACAAATTCCCAACTCCCTGAGGTGATTTTTATGCTGAAAAGAACAGAACCAATGGATTTGGATGAAGTATAAAAGCTTGTAATTGAAGTGGAAGATGATCTAATCATGTCAAGATAGATCCAAAAAATTCCAAGGAGGAAGGCCAATGCTCAAATTTAAGTACAACAAATTCATTAGTCCAAAAATTGGCTAATGATGTCTTGTCTCTTAAGAAGTAGTGTTCTCAAGTTTCTGTGATCAGAGAGGCACCCAAGAAGAAATTTCCAAATAGATAAAGGATCAACCCAAAACCTCAAAGAATGCTCTAAAGGCTTCCCCTCTAGTACACAGGGTGATGATGAGGATGAAATTTCTGAACAAGATGATGAAGACGAAGAAAAATATGGGCCTTGGATTTAAGAATCCAATGATGCTCAGATTGGGTATTTCAAGTACTCATCCAGAGATGAAATTGAATAATGTGATGCACCAAATTTATCTTGTGCGGTGCTCACTCATTATCAATCAAAAAATAAAATTTATTTTGTTGTTACTTCTAATAAGAATAAAGATGGAGATTCTTCCGTGGTGACTCCGTCTGATAAAATAATCAATAGAGAAGTTGAACTTCCTCTTTGGATGGGATATTCTAAGGAAAAACCATACCTTGTGGCAACTAAGAGGACCACCAATCAAACGAGTAAGTATCCTAAGTCTACACATGTCAAAGCGTCTTCTTCTAATTTTTCTAATGCTACTTCCTAATTGGTAAAGGTATCTAGTAAAACTTCTAATGTACCTAATAAGCCTGCAATAACTTCCAAGTCTACCTCTGCTGCAAAAATAACCCTTGCTTCAAAATTAGTGTCTTCTTCCAAATATTCCACCACCTTAGATACATATACTTCATCCTCTTTTGATATCATACATCATGTCAAAATTTCTCAGGTCTAAATATCTGAGTCTGAATATTTGCAGACCCATCTAGAACATTTGTATGAACTAGTCCATCTTATCAAAGGTAGTAATCCAATGCCCAATTTTTTCACTCCATCTTCCAAAGGGTTACTACTAGCTCCTCATTCCCCATCATCTCAAAACATACAATCCCTAGTTGTATCTAAGATTGACAAGATTGAACCATTCTATCTTTCTCTTCTTGTTGGAGGATACAAATTAATCAACTGTATCGTAGACTCAGGTGCTTCTGATAATGTGATGCCAATAAAATTATCTAATGCCTTTGGTCTAACTCTAACATGGGCTAAATGTCAGTTTTATTTGATGGAAACTAAAAATGTACCTCTTGTGGGGATAATAAAGGATGCGCAAGTTTCTTTAGCTGATTTCCCTGAGAAGAAAGTGTTATTGACTATCCTGGTAGCAGAAAATCCAACCTCATACAGGATGTTGTGTAAAAGAATCTTCTATAGATATTTTTGAAGAGAAATTCATATGGTCTGGTCTTCAACAAATATTTTAGTCAAGGGCCAAATGAAAAAGTTGTTTCCAACAAGAAAAATGACGCATACGGTGTAGAAATCAGAAGCTACTAGAGCTAATATTATTTAACAAGACAATGGACATGGGAACTAATTTATAATATCTTAAGAGGAGGATGAAATTCCTATCCTAATAGGACCAAAAATCCCTTTCCAATGGGGTATGGAGTATGAGGGAGAGTGGAGAAATCTTAATTTACTTTAGGGCAGCCCTGAATTGCCAGAAGAGAAAAAGTACTTCATTAAAAATTGGTTATCCCTCGTATGTTCCATAAGTGAATATAGGTTTTTTTGTTTCCCTTTTTTCATGTGTTTCCATTAAATTTGTGTGCTTTTTTGTTGTGTTTTCTTCAATAAAGAAGGTTTTTTTGTGTCCTCCCTTGTTTTGCAATGACTCCTATAGCCCAATGGATAAGGCACTGTTCCTTTTAGTTTGTTGAGATTTTGGGATTCATACTTTCCCCATCTTCAATTTGTTCGATCCAAGACAAGTTCCTAAGGTAGATCTAGTTGTTTTTATGCTAAATTTATAGCATAAAAATTTGAAAATTTATCCATGAAACTAAAACCCACACCTGAAAAACCCTGAACTGTGTAATGTGAACCTGCCCTCATGCCAATCTTTGACTATGTGACCTTCATCATCGATGAGAGGGATATGCTAACTATGTTTTCAAATTGTGTTTCATGTGCAGTTAATTAAGTAGAAAACAATTCATGAGCTTATTATAATTCACCTGGAAGAAGTTTCTCCTGGAGACCTAAAAAGGCCTATTTTGTAGACTTCTTGCACAAGCAAAGAACCTCCCATAGATGTCCCAAGACAATCAAATTCCTATACCTAGTGTATGATAGAGTTATGTGATCATTCAAGGTAGTTTAGGAAAGTTTTGCAAGAAAATTAGGGTTTAGGAACAAGTTATAAACGATCAAGGTCTTTATGAGCAAGGTATTATGAAATACATGTTCTAAAAAACCTAATCACCTTGATTGAAAAAATTTCAAGAGACCTATAAGGAGTTATAATCTCATACCCTAGGTATTTGAGGGAAATAATATCTCATGTCATGTTAGAACGATCAAGGAAATATTTTGGGATTTTTGAGAGGTGGAAATTCATCTAACATTGCAACACAAAGGTCCTTGTACAAGTTGTAACTTGCCCAAAAAAATTTAGGAGCCTCATGAATATTTAAGAGACTAAAAAAATCTAAAATGAAATTATATTTAGTGTTACTTGTAGGCCATATAATGTGTTCGTTCGCAGTGATCATAAACTCTTCCTATCACTCAATTTAGTGGTGCACACTTAAAGGTAAAAATTAAAATAGGGGTTAAACATGATTGATACTTAGTTTTAATGAATTCTAAATCTTCTCATTGGATTCATTGGAAATTTTCCACAAATATTCATATATTGTATGACCAATTTTTATTAATTTTTGACCCCATAGTGAAGAAATAAAATTTGGTCTTGTGACACCAATGTGTTACCCACTGGGAACAAGAATGTGTTACCAGCCGCAAACATGAAAAATGTGCTACCAGCAAATTAAAAAAATGGATTTTTTGGTGTCTGGGAACAATATTTTTTTTATGGCCAAGTATAGAAAGATTTTGATGACATCCGGGAGAAATATTTTGATGTCGGTCAGGAATAAGAAAAAGTGATGACACCCATCAACAAGAATGTGTTGATGTACGGTAATATAATGAAAGTATTGACGTGTGACAATTGGAATAAAAAAGGTAAGGAATTAAAAAGGTCATAGTGGTGAAGGAAAACCAAAGGGAAGTAATTTGAAAGGTCACAGTGGTGAGGGAACACCAAAGGTTAGAAGTGTAAAAGTCAATAGTCATGAAGGAAGGTGAAAGGTAATATGGAAGAGGTGAAAATACATTCTTAGAACTATAAATACGAATGAAACCCTCATTTAGAGGGAATATTTAATGCTTTTCTACTATCTCTCACTGTCTTTCTAGAAGCAAGTGTCTTCATTTATTTTGTTCCTTATTAGTTACTATTCTATCTCCATCTCAACTTGTACTCCCGGAACATTGTAAATTGTGCAAGATGATGCAATAAGACTTTGTGTTTCTTGTTGATTGTTCCTATTTATTTACAAATGGTTTGTTCTTATTAATGCAAGTGAAATGTTCTTATTTTAATGCAACAAAGTATGTTATGCTATTTGTTTATTAAAATCCCTTTCTCAGTTTTCTCTCTTATCTCCCTCACTAAGAAATTTTCTTCTCTTCTATTTAATAGAATCATTTTCCATAGGTTTAGGGAAAATATTCCTATCTTACAACACATCTTTTCACAGCCAAACCTCAACACCCATCAACGACATTGGATGGAGTTCTTGTGTAAGTATGACATTGATATTTAATATATTAAGGGAAGGAGAATGTCATCACAGATGCCTTGAGTAGATGATGACATCTGATTTCCCACTATGACTCTACAATCAAATCTTCGGGGTAGGATACTTCTAGTATCTTCCAGGGGACATGTTTTATGAGGGTTCTAGTCATATGTTTAAGTTTGAGGATTCTTTAGAGGGAAGGTATGTATGATGCATCTTAGAGGTAGATGACCTTACATTTTCAAAGGCTCATTTATGTGCCTAAGGCAGGAGATATTTGCACAGTTTCATTCTTTCAAATACTCATCAAGCCCTATATGTATCCCATCCTAGAGTGAAGAAGATGCACGACTGATCTTAGGGATTTGTACTATTGTCCAGTACTATGTTGGGATATAGCAGACTTTGTAGCTTCATTGCCTTGAGTTC
The DNA here is from genome assembly GCA_019776745.2 of Taxus chinensis. Lineage (NCBI taxonomy): Eukaryota > Viridiplantae > Streptophyta > Pinopsida > Cupressales > Taxaceae > Taxus > Taxus chinensis. The sequence goes on along the minus strand of CM034157.1, from coordinate 160,433,243 downwards.
TAAAGGGTCAAGGCCGAACACTCTCATCCCGCGGGACTTTTTTATCCCCATGGGAGATTCCTGAGTGGAAATGAGATTTCATATCTATGGATTTCATTATTGATCTTCCCATGTCATTGTATCATCATGATGTCATCATTTTAGTGGTGGAAAAGTTGACCAAAGTTTCTCATTTTTACCCAACCAAGGTCACTTACAATGTATTCGCCATTGCTAGAGTTTTTATTGACAATATTGTGAGGGTGCATCGGATTCCAAAAAACTATCATTAATGATCAAGATACTATTTATACTTCATATTTTCTGGACTTCTTTTCAAGCCACTCTGGGAACTTAGATCAATTTCAGTTCAACTTACCACCTAGGGACAGAGATTGTCAAACTGATATAGTTAACTAAGTGTTAGAGGATATGTTGAGAATGTATTTGATGCATCGGGAAAAGAAGTGGGAGGAATATTTGTATCTCATTGAGTTTTCCTATAAAAATAGTGATCATAGCTCTATTGGTATGGATCCTTATCAGGGACCTTGTATGGGTGACCTTGCCGAACACCATTGAGTTGGGAAAGATTAGATGAAAAGGTTTTTCTTGGGCCAATATTTCTTCAGGATATATAGGAGCAAGTCATTTTGACTAGACAATGCCTCGAGCATGCATGAGCACACTAGAATGTGTATGTAGATACTAAGAGGATTGAGCTTCCCTTTGTAATTGGTGACAAGGTATTCCTGAGAATATGGCTGCACAAGAGCCCGATCTATTATAGAAAGGGTTCTAAGCTTTCACCTCACTTTGTGGTGCCATTTGAGATCTTGGAGGTCATTGGTCATGTTTCCTACTATTTAGCCTTATCATCATGCCTAGCTCAGGCCCATGATGTATTTCATGTTTTAGTTTTGCGTAAGTATGTACCAGATTTTTCTCATGTATTGGATTTATTTAACTTACATTTGGAGGATGAAGGATAATGGATATTAGATCCCATGCATATCTTAGAGCATAGGAGATTGGCCTTCTGGGGGAGAGATGGACCAGGTTAGTCTAGTGGGACTGATATGATGAGATAACAACTACTTGGGAGGATGTGATTCCATTGCGGACCAGATATCCCTACCTCTTTCAGTGACTTCATGGAGGAAGTCTAATTATAGGGGAGGGGGATGTAGTTCCCAAAATTTTTACTCTCTCTTCCTATGATCTGTTGGCTCATCTGATTAAGATGATATTGCATATGAGACATTTGATACTTAATTTGTTAGATTTTGATTAGTTATTGCTACGATTATCATCATATGTTGTATGGCATTCTTATTTTGACATGGCACTATTGAGACACTATTTGATATTCATGATTTTGGACATTTCATGATGATTAGAGATGATGATAGTGTGATGATTGAGATTTGATAGATTATGTTGTTATATGGAATTTATTGATGACCGTGATTTTGATTTATATATTGTTGATATTGGATCACGTTTCTATGTATCATTGATAGGTAAATGTGGTGTAACCTTATTCATATGATATGGTATAGTTAATTTTTATAATGATCTATATTGATATTTTATCATGTCGAGAAGATTTTAGGTTTTCCTTGAGTGTGCAAGATTGCAGATTACACCACTTGGTGAACATGGAACTCAGTGTTAGCACTACCAAAGATGCCAAAGATGTCTTGTCTGAGCCCTTTTTCTCACCTTCTTGTATTTTGGTCATTATTTGTAATTGGAGGATTTGATTGATCATTTTATTGAATTTATATTAATTCATTTTATAACCTCTTAACCTTGAGCACCATGGTAAAATTAATTTTACGTTATTGCTCACTTAATTGGGACTATTTCTTTGTGCTAATAATGGTCATTTGTGATGATTTGATCTTATGGGGTGTTTTAATTGTCTTAAACATTGTTCAGGGGTGTCTTGGGAGTTAATAATCAATTTTTGGGGACCATTTCTCACTATTTTTATCCCACTCAACTCTCAAATCCCGAATTTGATCAAAAACGGCATTTTTGAAGGCATGTATGTAAAAAGGTAAGGGTTTCCCTTACCTTAAAAATGGTCATTTGGTACCTAACCTGTGGGTGGGGGAAGATTTTTGTGAACCCAAAAATCATCCTTCTCACTACACCCTCAAACAAGTCACCATCGTATTCTTCTCCTATTGTCTACATGGGTGACCTTGGGATTATGTTGTGGGATTTGGTGCCTAGCTTGAATTCTTTTCCCATTGCATTTATTATTTGGAGGGAAATTATAAAATTACATGGGTGAATTTAATGGATTGCTTAGTTGGAAGGTTGGCACATGTCACCCTCCCATGGGTTTGAGAGATGGATATTTTTCTTATATCTTCCTTTATTTTTGATGTTAGGGGGCTTTGGGTGGAAAATTTGGAGAGAATCCTTTGGAGGTAATAGCCTTGGGAGCTCGCGGAGTCAAAGAGATTAGGTCTTATGGTCTTGTATTTTGAGTATGAGGTAGGTCTTACTCCTTATTTTATTTTGGTTTCAAAAACCTACTTTGTATATGTGTTTGAATGTTGTGTGTTTGTAATGGTTTGAGATTTTTGGGTTAGTTTTGGGATTTTTTATCTTGAGATATTCCTTTTTTTTTAATTTATTTTAGGATTATTGCTCTTCCACCCCTTATGGGGTGTGGATTTTGAGTTAGTTTTAGGAATAGGAGAGTGCCTTTATTCTCATGGCTTAATGGGGAAGCCATGAATGTTATATTTGATACTCCCTTCCTTGGGGGAAGTAGGAGGCATTCTCATTTGGTTTGGGAATATCCTCGTATCCTTTCCAAGGATTCTTCTAAGGCTTGAAAATCCTTGGCAAGGAGGATAAAATGGATGTATAAGGGTTCGCGGATTTTAATGGTTTCTTATACATATTACTTGGAGGACGTTTGACACTCTTGATATGTATATATTGGAATTTTTTGTATCCCTCTCCCCTCTTCCCATCTCCATTATTTCTTGGCTCCTTGGTGGATTTCATTTTGATGATTGAAGTTGTTTTTTTTTGTTCTGATTTTCATCCTCCTTATTTGGGTTAATTTGAAACTTTTTTTTATTGACATCTTTTCTTAGAAGAATGCTACAACTCTTTCCAATGGGCTTGGGGGAGGTTAGCATGCTTGCGTTCTTTGGAAGAAGACATGTAATGTTGTCTATAGGTTGAGAGGTAGATCGAGGCATTGAATTGTTGTTTTGGAGCTTGGATAAAGTGGATTTAGAGATATTATGAAGACATTTTGGAGGTGGTTTCATTTGGGAAATGCTTTATTTTGAGCATGTTGTTCCCACTTTATTGGAAGGCTTCTATGCTTGCATTATTAATGTTTTTTTTGTAATTTTTCTTAGTTGTGAGTTTTGGGTTTTGGAGAGTAGATTTCCTATTGTTTTTAATGGATCTTGGAAGTTAAATGTAAATATTAAGCTCTTAATAAATCCCTTAGGTTATTTTCTCATGATTTTTTTATTTTAATAAAAAAGTGGGATATAATTATGTTACTTCATTTCTTCATTCTATTATTGATTCATATCTTTTTAGATTAAAAAACAAAAAAAGGGTTATGTTTATTATATTGATTGAGTTTTGTATAAAATGGTAATTTTATATTTTGTATTGGCATTGGAAAGAGGGAATGTTTTACAAATTGAGTTTTGTTTGGAATGTCCTTACGGATGAAAAAAAATCTAGTCTATCTCTCTAGTCCATTTGAAGGTTTAAAATGTGTTTGCAATGGTAGTAGATGAGTTTGGGTTGTGGTAAATGACATTATTAAAATTTAAATGAATGCAATGAAATTTCCTCGTTCTGAATACATTTTATAAACATTCTCTGTGTTAATCTCTTGATATTTTGTTATCTAAATAAAAAAAATCAATAACTTCATTTAAATAAGCGATAAGAGATTTTTTTACTCCTTGGAAGTATATTATACAAATATATTTTGTTATGAATGATCTTATAAAAAAATAGACTTTAAATAAAACCTGAGTTCTACGTATTTTTATTTACCTTGTACATGTTTTTTAATATAAAATATATATGTGTTAAGAGGGTTTGGGGGCTAGGTGGCAAGGCTGACCTACCCCCCAACCCTCTCTCTTCCCACACAAACTATACCCTTATAGCTCTTGGTGCCACTACCCATGTTGACATCTCAACCAAAAAATATGCCCTCCCTACTGTGCCACAATATTCTCATGACTAGGAATCCTCTTCTCTAACTTCCATGGCCTATTATGGCCTTTTCCCCCTCACCTAATTTTATCAGTATGAAGAGCACCATGAGTTCAAAAAGTGCAAGAAATCCTTATCTTTGATTGATGCAATAAGATCTTCTCTGAGTGTGGGTCACTCAATGTTGAGAATAACCTCTAGAGAGGGTTGGTTCCCTAGATAAATCACCTAAAAAAATTCTCTTGTTGGGGATGAGGGAGAGAAATAACATAAAATCATAGAAAGCATGTGAAATTAGTTGATCCACTAATTATTTTGGAGACCTATGACTACAAAAGACACATTATTTAAGTCTTCAAGACCTGAAAACTTCACTTCACTTTTTTTAATTTACTATCACATAAGGTTTTCAAAAAATCCATGCACAAGCTATCAATCTAGGATGGGAGGGAAAATCTTAGGTATTTTCCACTTACAATATTATTAAAAAACTACATATTCACTTAAAACGACGTATAAAAGCTTCAAAAATTATTAATGGAGGTGATGAGATTCATAAACATGCAAAGGAAACAATGAATTCAGTTAAACATAAAAATGAACCTGATGCAACACACTTCAATTTATCTTGCAAATGGAGGAATTCAGTCTTTTATTGCATCTAATGTGTTCTGGAATACAAAATTTGGTATGACCTTGGTATGTCAAATGTGCAAGACCCACCAATGCTTCAAAAGCATGGGTACATATAGAAAAAGGAAGAAAAATTAAGAGGAAAAGAAGTGGAGTTGGAACTACTCAACACTAGAGTTCACTCCATCTATGTAGTGCCCACTTCCCTTTGACACCTTTTGATGCTGATCATGACACTGTCAGCTATATTATGGACATTATTATAGTTTTGATTTAGTATGATGTTAGATATTTGATCATGGATTATTGTTGACTTTGATTCTTATATGATGCATGATGATTATTAGAGACACTTTATATGTTGATGATGTTATACTGTTGGACATGGTTATATGATAGATGTTGTTCGGACTTGTGATATTTGGATATTGTGAGTAGCCCTAGAAATGGAAAATTATTGGATGATGATATAGTTGTTGATAAAACTATAATGATATTGTTAGATTGCTTTGATGTTGTTGTGATTCATATATCTAGATGATTTTGAAATTTAATTATATTTATATTATTTTGGATGTTCTGATATGGCCACGAGGCCGAAAGGAGGTATTTTTTTTTGCAGGTTAAACTATCACAACAAACATCGGGGGATTGGAGACCAACCACATTGGAATTCTAGATGAATTCAACAAGGTCACCATGGCAACATGTTTTGTGTGTGTGTGTTGTTGTTTTTGTTAGGGATTCCCATGGGGGGCATTACCTTTGAATGTGACCAAGGGGATTTATGTATTTATTAATGTGGTTTCTTTTATTAATGTTTGCATATGTTTATTTTGTGGAGATTTTACCCTTTTTCATTAGTTATTAAATGTTGTGTTAATGTTGTGAATAATCATGTTGTTAAAGTAAACAAATCAATATGTCATAAGAAAGTAATTAGTGAAGTGGTTGGATTTTGTATTAAATGTTGTAAGTATGTGTAAGTGACCTTGTAAGTGATGTGTAAGTTTAATTATGAGTGTGAAACACTCCACCTTCTTGGAAATTCGAATTTTTCCTTGGAGGCTGATTTTGGAGGCTTGTGGGACAAGTAAAACTTGTCCCATACCTCTTAATTTTATTTACCAACCATACCTATGGTTGGAGGGTTGAATTTAGACCTTCTTTATGCATTTTGATATGACTAATTGTAATTTTTAATTGCACTCTTCTTACATTTTATTAAATTCAGTCCTTATGGGGTGTGGGCTTTTTGGAGTGTGTAAGTTTATTGTCATATTATTCACCCACCTCTTTATTGTGCATTGGAGAATGAATTTGACTTTTGTGTTGGAGTTGAGGATATGTGATATGGCATCCTACATGGATCCACCTCATCCTCTTCTCTTCCCTCTTCTATAAAATTAGAACTCCTTGCTTTGTTTTGGGTTGTTGAACATTTTGCATACTTCCTTTTGGGAGAATTTTTGTTGTGTGGAGCTCTTGCTTTTGGAAGGAGATTGGAGACCTTTGCATGCTTGTTGGTTGTTGATTTTTGAATGTATTTTGGCATTGGAAAGCTTGTTGTTTTGGAACTTAGACAACTCCTTCATGGAGAGGTAAGAGCCTGGCTCTTAAAATACTCTTTTTCTTTATGAATGTACATGTTATTGTGTGAATGTTTTATCATGTTTGTGGGTTGTTTGGGTAGACTGCCTAGGAATGGTGTAGGAGAAGGCTATGGGGAATCCATGTGGGGGGGCATAAGGGAATGCCAGTGGCATCATAATTCATGTGGAGGGAGTTGGGATTGGGTTTCTACCTTGGAAAAGAAATGGCATTGCATTTCTTACTTTGTGGGGGGCATAAGAAAATTTGTGAGGGGGGCATAAGGAGGGATTGTGGGGGGCATAAGGATATATGGGAGATGTTTTATATTGGCGGTCTGTTATAGGTGGATACCCAATTCCCATTGGGAGGCATAAGCAGCTTCCCCCATAGTTCCTTGCTCCTTTGGCTTGCTTGATGGAGCCTTAGTCTTGTTTGTATGTTTTAATGTAGTTGTAAACTACATTCTGTTTTGAACTGTGTTTAAAATGTGAAAATGTTGCATGTGTGTTGTGGAAGCCTTGTTGCCATGGGTTGAATCACATCTTTTATTGCATTATGGTTGGGGCTCGGGGGCCAATGAAGAAGGATGGCTTCTCCTCTTCATTGGATGTCTTGGTTGGGTGGAGAGCGTTGCCTTTCCCCTACCTTTGTTGTGATCCAAAAGGAGAAATTTATGTTGTTGTTCTGGAGCAGAGGAGAAAGACAGTTTGATAGTTCCATGTGAAATGAAATCTCATTGTAACCTTTCCCACCTTGAAGTGGATGATCTATATATTATTTGTAATGGAAAGATACTTTGTATTAAGCTATGAAAGTTATGTATTCCAATTTGTGAAAGAGATATACTCTATTTTGATCAACTGAAAGAAAGAAATTGGAAATATATTATTTTCATTAAAGGAATTGAAAGATGTAAAGTTGTATTGTTTTTTGAAATCAATAAAGGATTGCAATACTTTTCTTCAATTTGCATTGTTGCATTGAAATTGATCATCAATTTGTGATTTGAAACCTCTGTTTGGAAAATTGAAAGAGGAATACGTATGAAGGAAATATATGGAACTCTGTTCTTTTGAAATATGTTAAAATTGGAAATCAGACCTTGCATTTTATCTGTTAAATGGTTTGTTTGTATCAACTAAATGTCTTAGGCTGGAATGGAAATGAATCTCCATATTTGGAAGATGAAAAATGATAAATAGCCCTTTTAAATATGATCTTTGTTTTAAATTTTAAAACTGGAAAATACTTCTCTAAAATGCACAGTTCGAACCTGCAACCATAAAATGACAAATTAAATGATTAAAATTGAAGTATGTATGGCCCTAAATGAACTCAAATAGACTAAAACACTTAAGGAAATATTTCAAAACTTAGTAAAATCGGGCTCAAACCGTTTTGCAGTCATTTTCTGTCAAGAAACAGAAATGCTCAAATTGGCAAGTCAATCAAACAAATTGAACCTTGAATCCTTCCTTAAATCCATTTAGGAACAATCCTCCATGTCTATTTGACATGTTGAGAGAGGAGGAAGATCAAATTGAATAGATCTAACAAGTTAAAATTTACCAGTTCGCACTATAAAATCCTACAGGCCATTTTCTTAAAATTAACCCCTTAAAATTTATCAAAACCAAAAATTAATGATCTTTTTGCAAAGAGGACATTGAGAGATTTCTAGAAAGTCCTTGTTTTCCCCAAACTGAGCTCTCTATCAAAAGTTATGGCCTTCTGAAGTTTTCTTCACTTGGTGTTAAAATTTTGGGAAAAATTTCCTTGGCGGGCCCACGGCCTGAATTTTTCCCTTGGGGCTTAGGAAAATTTTTTGGGAAAATTTTCAAAATTTTCTCTACCACCTTACTGGCCCATAGACAATCAGAGGCTACCACATGGCACCATGAGGTGACAGCGGAGGGGCGGATCCTCTTTTGAACTTAGCGTTTTCAGAAAATTTTGGGAAAATTTTCCAAACTTTCCCCGCCGGCCCGAAACCAATCAGGTGATGCCACGTGACATCACAAGGCATCAGCGGGGGAATGGATCCCTTTTTTTTCTTGTGTCTCAGAAATTTTTTGGAAAATTTTCCAAGTTTTCCACGTTGTTCATTTGGCCCGCAGCCATTCAGGGGCTGCCACATGGCATCGCGAGGTGTCGGCGAAGGCATGCGTCTATGTACCCTCTTAGCCCTTCGGGGCTTTAAGTTATTTTTCTCTCCTCTATCCCTCCTTCCCTGCATTAGATTAGGAGATGCCACATGTCCTTTGTAGACGCGTAGGACCTTGGCCAAAGCTGAATTTTCACCCGCGCGGGAGAATTTGTAAAATGTCTCCTGCCACCCCGCCTTTCCTAGTTTTTCCCTGTGCTACCTTAGGGAGTGCCACATGTCATTTGCGGACCCACGAGAGCATGGGCGCAAATGTGATTTTTTCCCCACATGGGAAAATTTTTACAAAACTCTCCCTGTAGCCCGCTAACGCGCCCTTTGGGAAAATTTTCACCCCTGGGCCTGCAGGCGCGCTCTTGGGGGAAAATTTTCACCCCAAGGCCCGCCGGCCCATAACTTGAAAAATATGAGGAGTTAGGAGGACTTCTTTATATCAATGGAAAGGTGAGGAAATTTCCTATCCAATGGGAGTGATTTAGGAAAATTTTGAATGTGTTAAGTATGAGAAAAATCAAGTTGAAACTTTAAGCCTGTTAGAGAGTGGGTATGGTGAGGAATTTCCCTCTGAACCTAATTGAAACTTCTAACCCTAATTTTTTTGGATCTTGTGACCTCTAATAATTATTAATAAAAAAAAATTATACTCTAGTAGATTAGAATTGTTCCGGAACCTGTTAGTGATAGTTGTTGTCTTGTAACATGGTTGTAGATTCTTTTAATAAAAAAAAAATTATTCCATAATTTTCCTAACTAATCCTAGGTTGTTCTTGGATCTCAAGTGGGTTGTTTTAATGGGCGTTACACTTGGTATCAGAGTAGTGGTTCAAAATATTGGACCATTGGGGACACTAGAAAACTTGAGACATGAAACTTAAACTTAGCACACTTTTAAATCTAGAAAACAACTTAGTTTAGAAATTGCATATTTTAGTAAACATGGAAATTGAATAAAACTTAGAAAAATGAACTAACTCTCACCTTGGTCTGTGCAGGAGGCGCAGACGGGATGAGGGGAATTTTCACATAGACCCAGACTTACCACCACCAGATCATGTTGTAGCAGCCATCCTACCCCAGATTTTGTAGACTCTTCAGGATGTTAATGCCACTCTACGCGGAGGATCAGTAGGAGGACATGCAGCCAGACATGACAGAGTCCCTTCCATTGAGGGTCAGGTATCTCCTTGACCCAGCGAGGAGCATGGAGGAGAGAACTCCCATGCAGAGTCAGCCAGGGTAGAGTCACCACAGAGGGGACAGGGTGACTGAGTTTCAGAGCATAGAGAGAGGTCTCAGAGCCCTAGGCTTAGGGATGAGCATGCAGAGAGACCTAGAGGCCGTCAGACCACAGCTGCAGATCACATCAGGGAGATCCTGAAGCTTCGACCATCACATTATTCTAGTGACATAGGTGGATTTTAGGCAGAGGCCTGGTTAGTGAGCTTGAGCGGATGCTTCAAGCTCTATCCTTGTTCTAGCAACATGAAAGCTCATGTTGTGATCCATCTACTGAGGGATGGAGCTGGTGTCTGGTGGAGGATAGAGGAGTAGAAGCTCCATGTTGATTCTGAGATAGTTACCTTGGAGCTCTTTGAGGAGAGTTTCTAGAGTAGATATTTGTCACAGAGGTTCATACAACAGCGGATAGATGAGTTTCATGACCTCTGACAGGCATCTCTTACAGTGACTGAGTATGAGAGTAGATTTTTGGATCTACTCCAGTATGTTGATTACATGCAGGATGAGCAGGTGTGGATCCACAGGTTCATCTGGGGCCTGAATCTAGACATTGGAGGTGCAGTGTGGATCCATTGTCCATAGACATTAGCTGAGGCCATTGAGAAGGCCTATATAGTAGAGGAGACTTGGGGAAAGACCCAGCAGGCTAGAGACCGAGTTCAGAGCCGCATACAATAGATGCAGGACAATAGATTGAGGGGGTCAGCTCCTCCTCCTTGTGGTGGACAGAGTTCTTCACAGTCATCATTTAGACCCAGTAGTAGTAATAACAATAGTCCTACCCACCTTATAGACCTCCTCAAAGGTTTGATGCATAGAGAGGTCAAAGTATGGGGCCTCCTCCTAGGGGTCCCATCAGGACACATGGTGCCCAGAGAGCTCAATCAGCAGGAGCTCGCCAATAGAGACCTTAGAAGACTATAGCCAGATCATCAGGATCCACACCATAGACCTCCAGAGTACCAACTGGACCTACTACATAGGGGAGAAGATCAAGTGGTTATTTTGGTTGTGGTTTTACTGGACATTTTTAGAGAGACTACCCACAGAACCCTAACAAGGGTAAGACACAAATCTCAGAGCCTACTATTGGTGACATGGGATGCAAACCATAGGATTTATGCAGTGGTTGAGAATCACCAGGAAGAGAATCAGAGCATAGTAATTGAGACCATAGGTAGCATTGGTGGTATTCCTACCTCTATATTGTTTGATTCTGGTTCTTATGATTCTTTCATTGCACCATCTTTAGTAGAGCGATGCAGGATGGTGGCAGTTAGGCAAGGTCATTGTTGGGATGTTGAGATGGCTTCTGGAGCCAAGATCTCTGTAGACTCCTTAGTTAAGGAGTGTGTGGTGGATTTGGGACCTTTCACCACTACCTTGGATCTCCGTATCCTTCCTTTGGGCTCTTATGGAGTCATCTTGGGTATGGATTGGTTTTCTACAAACATGGTCCAGGTGGATTGTTACCACAAGATTATATCTTGTGCAGATGACTTGGGAGTTGAGTCAGTGATTTCAGGGGTCAGGAGACCCATTTCTATTTACACCATCTCTGCTATGCAGCTTAAGCGGTGTGTACGATAGGGTTACCAGATGTATGCTGTTACAGTCAGTGACAGATCAGAGGATGGGTCTAGTGGACCATCGCTAGATGATCACCCCATTTTGAGAGAGTTTGCAGATGTCTTTCCAGGGGAGCTACTGGGGTTACCACCCCCATGTGAGATTGATTTTCATATAGATCTGGTTCCGGGAGCAGAGCCTATCTCACGAGCACCTTATCAGATGACCACCCTAGAGCTCTGTGAGCTCAAGTTATAGCTTGAGGGCCTTTTGGAGAAAGGCCTTATCCATCCTAGTGTATCCCCTTGGGGTGTACCGGTGATCTTTGTGAAGAAGAAGGATGGATCCTTGTGGTTGTGTATTGATTACCACTAGCTGAACAAAGTAACGATCAAGAATCGTTATCCCCTTCCACAATTGATGATTTGTTTGATCAGATGAAGGGAGCCATGGTTTTCTCTAAGATTGATCTTAAGTCAAGTTACCATCACTTGAGGATTTCGAAGGTGGACATTCATAAGACCGCCTTCTGTATGAGATATGGCCATTATGAGTTCACAATGGTGCCTTTTGGTTTGACTAATGCCCCCGCAGTTTTTACGAGTTTGATGAATGGGGTATTCAGGACCTTCTTAGATCACTTCATGCTCATCTTCCTTGATGACATTTTGATTTACTCACGTACACGTGAGGAGCACGAGGGGCACCTTTTCCAGGTTCTTTACTGTCTTCAGGAGGAGAAGCTTTACGGGAACTTGGAGAAGTTTGCATTCTTTCAGATGGAGGTGCAGTATTTGGGTCACATCATTTCTGGGAAGGTATCACCGTCGATCCTTCCAAGATTAGAGCTATTATTGATTGGCCAGCACCCACTACTGATGACTGAAGGTGCACATAGCTTCATGGGATTAGTAGGTTACTACCAGAGATTTGTTCATAGGACTTCTCTCGGATTGCACACCCCATCACTTCCCTTTAGAGGAAAGGGAAGAAGTTTGTTTGGTCAGAAAGGTGTGAGCAGGCCTTTAGTACACTAAAGGAATGTCTCACTACAACACCTATTCTTGTAGTGTCAGATCCACAGGGTGAGTTTTTTGTTTGCACGGATGCTTCTTTAGTAGGGCTTGGAGGTGTGTTGATGTAGGAGGGCAGAGTAGTGGCTTTTGAGTCTCACAAACTCAAGGATTATGAGCTTAATTATCTGACTCATGATCTTGAGCTTGCGGTAGTTGTGCATGCCTTGGTTCGATGGAGACACTTTCTTCTTGGTCAGAGATTCACACTCAGGACAGATCACTTGAGTCTTCACCACCTCTTCACACAGCCCAATCTCAATGCTCGTCAGCGGCATTGGATGGAGTTACTTTGTGAGTATGATATGGAGATAGAGCATGTGAAAGGGAAGGAGAATGTGGTGGCATATGCTCTCAGAAGATGGAGACATGTGGCTATGGCCACCTCAGTGAGCACAGATTTACGGAGTAGGATTCTTCAACAGCTTCCTCTTGATAGCTTCTACATTGCAGTTTGAGCAGAGATTGAGTCTCAGAGACCCCTCAAGGGGAAGTTTGATGGTTTTTATTTAGAGGAAAATGGTCTTCTCAGGCACAGAGGCTAGATTTATGTTCCCAGAGATGGAGGCTTGAGGCAGGACATCTTGGTAGAGGCACATCATGCACCCTATTCAGCCCATCCCATGGGGTGAAGAAGATGCACGCCACCTTGAGATAGTTATATCATTGGAGAGGACTTCGGAGAGACGTGGCCCAGTTCATGTCATGATGTTTAGAGTGCCAGAGAGTTAAGGCCAAGCATCAGCATCCAGCTGGCCTTCTTTTCCCTCATGCTATACCAGAGTGGAAATGGGACACCATTTCCATGGACTTCATTGTTGGGCTACCGATGTCGAGATATCACCACGACACCATCATGGTCATAGTTGATAAATTGACAAAAGTGGCTCACTTTTCTCTGGTGAAGACCACTTATACAGCTAGAGTATGGCACGTGGATGAGATTGTTAGGTTGCACGGGATTCCATAGAAGATCATTAGTGACCGCGATCCTTTGTATACTTCACATTTTTGGACTACCATGCAACATGCCCTCGGGATGAAGATCAATTTCAGCACAACATATCACCCTAAGACAGATGGACAGATCATATTTTAGAGGACATGCTCAGATGTATGTGATGGATCATTCTAGATGGGAGGAGTACCTATACTTGGTGGAGTTTTCCTACAATAATAGTTTTCAGAGTTCTATAGGCATGGCTCCTTTTCAGGATTTATATGGTAGAGAGTGCAGGACACCTCTTAGCTAGGACAGGCTAGAGGATAGGGTTTCTCTTGGACCAGCTTTGTTATAGGACATGGAGCAGTAGGTGATTTTGATCAGACAGAGACTACAGGAGGCACATGATAGACATAAGAAGTATGCAGATCAACATAGGACCGACCGTAGTTTTGATGTGGGCATGAAGGTGTTTCTTCGTGTCAGGCCACATAAGAGCCCTATCCATTATGGAAAATGTTCTAAGTTAGCTCCTAGATTCATTGGTCCTTTAAAGATCTTGGAGCATATTGGCCCTTTGGCCTACCGTCTAGCATTGCCACCTAGCTTGTCTCACATACATGATGTGTTTCATGTTTCAGTTCTTAGGAGATATGTTGTAGATCCTTCTCATGTGTTAGATTGGACATCATTGCAGGTGTAGGATTAGGGGCAGGTGATGGTGGATCCCATTCGCATCCTAGATCGTAGGACCCTGGGCCTTCGAGGCAGAGAGGTTGATCAGGTTTAGGTGCAGTGGGACAAATATGATGAGACTGCAACTACATGGGAGGATGCTACTTCATTACGAGTTCAGTTTCCACATTTGTTCCAGTGACTTCTAGGAGGAAGTCGAGTCTAAGGGGAGGGGGATGTAGTGCCCACTTCCCTTTGACACCTTTTGATACTGATCATGACACTGTTGCTATATTATGGACATTATTATGGTTTTGATTTAGTATGATGTTAGATATTTGACATGGATTATTGTTGACTTTGATTCTTATTATGATGCATGATGATTATTAGAGACACTTCATATATGGATGATGATATACTATTGGACATGGATATATTATGATATGTTGTTTGACTGTGATGTTTTGGATATTGTGAGTAGACCTAGAAAATGGACATTATATGATGATGATATAGTTGTTGATATAAATTGTAAGTGATATTGTTAGATATCCTTGATGTTATTGTGATTCATATGTATAGATGTTTTTTGTGATTATATTTATATCATGTTGGATGTTCTGATATGGCCACGAGGCCGAAGGAGGTATTTGTTTTTTTTCAGGTTAAACTATCACAACAAACATCAGAGGATTGGAGACCAACCACATTGGAATTCTAGATGAATTCAACAAGGTCACCATGGCAACATGTTTTGTGTGTGTGTGTGTGTGTGTGTTGTTTTTGTTAGGGATTCCCATGGGGGGGATTACCTTTGAATGTGACCAAGGGGCTTTATGTATTTATTAATGTGGTTTCTTTTATTAATGTTTGCATGTGTTTATTTTGTGGTGCTTTTACCCTTTTTCATTAGTTATTAAATGTTGTGTTAATGTTGTGAATAATCATGTTGTTAAAGTAAACAAATCAATATGTCATAAGAAAGTAATTAGTGAAGTGGTTGGCTTTTGTATTAAATGTTGTAAGTATGTGTAAGTGACCTTGTAAGTGATGTGTAAGTTTACTTTTGAGTGTGAAACACTCCACCTTCTTGGAAATTCGAATTTTTCCTTGGAGGCTGATTTTGGAGGCTTGTGGGACAAGTAAAACTTGTCCCATACCTCTTAATTTTATTTACCAACCATACCTATGGTTGGAGGGTTGAATTTAGACCTTCTTTATGCATTTTGATATGACTAATTGTAAGTTTTAATTGCACTCTTCTTACATTTTATTAAATTCAGTCCTTATGGGGTGTGGGCTTTTTGGAGTGTGTAAGTTTATTGTCATATTATTCACCCACCTCTTTATTGTGCATTGGAGAATGAATTTGACTTTTGTGTTGGAGTTGAGGATGTGTGATGTGGCATCCTACATGGATCCACCTCATCCTCTTCTCTTCCCTCTTCTATAAAATTAGAACTCCTTGCTTTGTTTTGGGTTGTTGAACATTTTGCATACTTCCTTTTGGGTGAAATTTTGTTGTGTGGAGCTCTTGCTTTTGGAAGGAGATTGGAGACCTTTACATGCTTGTTGGTTGTTGATTTTGGACTGTATTTTGGCATTGGAAAGCTTGTTGTTTTGGAACTTAGACAACTCCTTCATGGAGAGGTAAGAGCTTGGCTCTTGAAATACTCTTTTTCTTTATGAATGTACATGTTATTGTGTGAATGTTTTAGCATGTTTGTGGGCTTGTTTGGGTAGACTGCCTAGGAATGGTGTAGGAGAAGGCTATGGGGAATCCATGTGGGGGGCATAAGGGAATGCCAGTGGCATCAGAATTCATGTGGAGGGAGTTGGGATTGGGTTTCTACCTTGGAAAAGAAATGGCATTGCATTTCTTACTTTGTGGGGGGCATAAGGAAATTTGTGGGGGGCATAAGGAGGGATTGTGGGGGGCATAAGGATATATGGGAGATGTTTTATATTGGTGGTCTGTTACAGGTGGATACCCAATTCCCATTGGGAGGCATAAGTAGCTTCCCCCATAGTTCCTTGCTCCTTTGGCTTGCTTGATGGAGCCTTAGTCTTGTTTGTATGTTTTAATGTAGTTGTAAACTACATTTTGTTTTGAACTGTGTTTAAAATGTGAAAATGCTGCATGTGTGTTGTGGAAGCCTTGTTGCCATGGGTTGAATCACATATTTTATTACATTATGGTTGGGGCTCGGGGGCCAATGAAGAAGGATGGATTCTCCTCTTCATTGGATGTCTTGGTTGGGTGGAGAGCATTGCCTTTCCCCTGCCTTTGTTGTGATCCAAAAGGAGAAATTTATGTTGTTGTTCTGGAGTAGAGGAGAAAGACAATTTGACAGTTCCATGTGAAATGAAATCTCATTGTAACCTTTCCCACCTTGAAGTGGATGATCTGTATATTATTTGTAATGGAAAGATACTTTGTATTAAGCTATGAAAGTTATGTAAATCCAAGTTGTGAAAGATATATACTCTTTTCTGATCATTTGAAAGAAAGAAATTGGAAATCTGTTATTTGCATTCAAGGAATTGAAAGATGTAAGGTTGTATTTTTTTGAAATCAATAAAGGATTGCAATACCTTTTCTTCAATTTACATTTTTACATTGAACTTGATCATTAATATGTTATTTGAAACCTCTGTTTGGAAAATTTGAAAGAGGAATACGTATGAAGGAAATATATGGAACTCTGTTCTTTTGAAATATGTTAAAATTAGAAATCAAACCTTGCATTTTATCTGTTAAATGGTTTGTTTGGTATCAACTAAATGTCTTAGGATGGAATGGAAATGAATCTCCATATTTGGAAGATGAAAAATGATAAATAACCCTTTTAAATCTGATCTCTGTTTTAAATTTTAAAATTGGCAAATACTTCTCTAAAATGCACAGTTCGAACCTACAAACAATAAAATGACAAATTAAAACATTAATTGAATTAGTAGGCATGCTAATCAATGAGTTCAATTGGGCTAAAACACTTAAGGAAATATCCTTCAAAACTTAGCAAAATCGGGCTCAAACCTTTTACAATCGTTTTCTGTCAAGAAATGTAAATGCTCAAATTTGTAACTCAATTAGACAAATTGAACCTTGAAAACTTCCTTTAAATCATCTAAGAACGATTCTCCATGTCTATTTGACATGTTGAGAGAGGAAGAATTTCAAATTGAATACATCTAACAAGTTAAAATTTACCAGTTCGCACTGTATAAGCCTGCAGGCCGTTTTCTTAAAATTGACCCCTTAAACTTTATCAAAACCAAAAATTAATGAGCTTTTGCAAAGAGGACGTTAAGAGATTTCCAGAAAGTCCTCGTTTTTCCCAAACCGAGCTCTCTATCAAAATTTATGGCCTTCTGAAGTTTTCTTCACTTGGCGTTAAAATTTTGGGAAAAAATTCCTTGGCGGGCCCGCGGCCCAAATTTTTCCCTTGGGGCTTAGGAAATTTTTTGGGAAAATTTTCAAAATTTTCTCCGCCACCCTGCCAGCCTACAGCCAATCAGAGGCTACCATGTGGCACCATGAGGTGATAGTGGAGGGGTGGATCCTCTTTTGAACTTAGCATTTTCAGAAAATTTGGGAAAAATTTCCAAAGTTTCCCCATCGGCCCGCAACCAATTAGGTGATGCCATGTGGCGTCATGAGGCATTAACGGGGAACAGGATCCCTTTTTTGTATTTTGTATCTCAGAAATTTTTTTGGAAAATTTTCCAAGTTGTCCCTGCCGTCTCATCGACCCGCAGCCAATCAGGGGCTGCCACATGGCATCACGAGGTGCAACGCGGAGGCAGCAGGTCTTTGTACCCTCTTAGCCCTTTTGGGCTTAAGTTCAATTTTCTCCCACCACCCCACTTCCCCATTGGCTTAGGACCAATGCCACATGTCCACTTATAGACTTTGGGAGGTGGAACAGGTTTTAACTTTGAACTTTTCACACCCACGTGGGAGAAATTGTAAAATGTCTCCTGCCGCCCCGCTTTCCCAACTTTCCCCCGACGCTGCCTTAGGGAGCCGCCACGTGTCCTTTTCTGGTGACCCGTGGGAGCATGGAGTGAAAATGTGATTTTTTCCCTGCATGGGAAAAATTTTTCAAAAGGTCTCCCCGCAGGCCCTCCAACCCGCCCTTTGGGAAAATTTTCATGCCTGGGCCCGCAGGCCCGCTCTTGGGGAAAATTTTCACCCCAAGGCCCGCCGGCCCATAACTTGAAAAATATGAGGAGTTAGGAGGACTTATTTATATCACTGGAAAGGTGAGGAAATTTCCTATCCAATGGGAGTGATTTAGGAAAATTTTGAATGCATTAAGTGTGAGAAAAATCAAGTTGAAACTTTAGGCCTGTTAGAGAGTGTGTATGGTGAGGAATTTTCCCTCTGAACCTAATTGAAACTTCTAACCCTAAATTTTGGACCTTGTGACCTCTAATAATTATTAATAAAAGAAAAGTATACTCTAGTAGATTAGAATTGTTCCAGAACCTGTTAGTGACAACTATTGTCTTGTAACATGGTTGTAGATTCTTTAAACAAAAATAAAAAATAAAAAAATTATTACATAATTTTCCTAACTAATCCTAGGTTGTTCTTGGGTCTCAAGTGGGTTGTTTTAACCTCTCCTTTGCCAAAAATAAGGAAATTATTTCAATCCTTAGCAAAAATTAAGGTAATAAATCTCTCCTTTTTGGTTTTGGGAACTCTTGAGCTAATGATATTATTTTTTACTTTGGGAAAACATGAATTATTCATCACCACCCCATGTTGAAATGTTTATAATAATTAAAATTATTAATAAAAATCCCACCTACGTAGGTATGAGGAAGTACGATTAAGGTTTTAAGGAGGCAAGTGATTTTAACCATGATAAAAGTTGACCATGGTTAAAATACATTTCATCGACCTCCTAAGCTTAGGGTTAAAACCCTAAAATGAATTCATTTTTCATTGTAGTTTTTTAATGTGAGGCTCTTCTATGGAGGTGAAACCCTTACAATTTTTCTGTTTGGCCACCATTATTTCGTGGAGGTTGAGCTTTGGTTCTTGTTGCAGACCTGCATTTCTTTAACATTTTGATTACTACCACCATGGGTTTGAGATATGCATTTTCACTCTATTATGAGTTTTTTACCAAGCTTGACTTCCATTAATTTGAGATCTCTACACTTGGATCAGCTATGACTTATATTTTTGGTTCGAGCTGGTATTTTGAGCTCGAGCTAGGAAGTTTTCATCACTTGGCCATCATTTTCATGTTTTACGTGACCTTCTTTGAGTTATTCTTTTAAATACACGGCCATGAAGTTTTTACCCATCTCTCATTTTTTTTTCTGGAGTTTGATACGCCACAGTTTTTAATTATGAGCGCTTGTTAAACCTCAATGTGGTCTTATGTTCCCTAGATCATTAGTTTATTTGTTAATCTTAGCCATGCATTCTCTTGTAGATCGGTTCGAGCTATCTTGGAGGCCGATTTGTGTTTGATTCATATTTTGTGCTCTATTGTTTCTTAGAGGGCTCGCCTGGGGTTTACTCTGGTTTGACCATGCTTTCACTTTCACCTTTCCTCAACCTTTGTTTCTAGAGTTCGTTGTTTTTTCATGTTCGAGCTGGGTTTTCGTTTGCTTGTTGTGTCACTTCTTGAGCGTGACTAAGTTTTCCCCAGCTCATAGTTGTGTTCATCTCTCCATGTTGTATTCCCTCAGCTCAGCTATGCTCTTAGTGATCTCTTCTTCGTGGGTTTCTTCACTAGCTCATCATTCTCTATATTTTCTAGAAATGTAATCATTTCTACATTTTTTTCATGTAGATGCATTATTTAAGAGTACTGAAAAAAAATGTTTCCTTCTTCCACTACTTTATTTTCTGAAACTCCTTCATTACTAAAAGAATGCACATATATTTGAAGCTGAGAATATAACGAAGCTTAAGGAAACCCCCAAGCTCTAACACCTTAGATTTTACTTTCCTCTCTTTCAGGGGCACTTGAGCAGCAACATGGACCAACCCGGAGAAAAAGCATCGAGTAAGTGGATTCATATTTCAAGAAATGATGGGTACCCTCCTCTTCCTTTTGTTTTTTATTTTCACATATACCTATATTATTTTCTTGCGCAGTTATATCCCACAACTTTTGTGGGGAACTTGTAAAAATTTCCTTATGAATATACACAATTTTTCTATGCAATGAGTTGTACGTTGATTCTTTTACATTGCTTTTAATTTCATAACTGAATGAACATCTGAAAACTCAATTGTTTAATACAAATCATAATAAATTAATTTTACATTTTATAAGAATCTGAATCTAAGAAGAATGAATGATTGATCAATCCTAAAATTGTAACTTGCATCCACACTTCAAAAAATTTAATCTTCTAAAACCGGATTCCATCCTTGTTCCATCAATATCTATTTCCGATGTACGGCGCCATTCCCATCTCCATCAGGACCCTACAACAGCTCATACATGCTGATGCATAATTTTGGTGAAGATAAAGAAACTAAAATGGCATGTTACATTGGGAATGCGAATTTTGATAACTAATTTCAAGCTTATTCCACGACTGCTCATTAACTACTAATTCACCCATTTATTGACAATAAGGAACTGGGAAATATTTTGTCTTCTCCTACTCTATGATGAAAAAAAATGGTCAACACCTACACAAACATAGAGATGTGTGTGTGTATTTGTCTACCTAATGTCAAATAGAGTTATACATTAAATTAAAATAAAGAAAATATTATACATAAAGAAAGGATTTAAAAAAACTATATGAATCCGCCCCTTCTGGGATTAATAAAAAATATTTAGAGTATCCATCCTCTCCATATGCCTCTATAAATATCTACATCATAGGCATGAATTCTGGGAGATAAATATTTGAGGGAAATATGTGACTCCATATGATCCGCCCTGACCTACAAACAAAGACAAAAAAATAAAATAAATGAGAAGAGGGATTGGGAAGGAATAATAATACATTGAGATTTTTTAGGTTTTTTTCCAAATCCA
Source organism: Taxus chinensis (assembly GCA_019776745.2). Taxonomy (NCBI): domain Eukaryota; kingdom Viridiplantae; phylum Streptophyta; class Pinopsida; order Cupressales; family Taxaceae; genus Taxus; species Taxus chinensis. The sequence continues at coordinate 160,412,120 of CM034157.1, read as the reverse complement.
TGATCAATTAATCCTATGGCTCTTATTCATCCTCTTAAGGGGGGCACTTAGTAAGTGGTTTACTTGTTTTTCTTAATGGGATTCATTTCTAGTTTTTTTATGGATCGGAATATTTTTCTCAAACTTGCTTTTAAAGTATGGTTAAGTGTTAAGGCCCCCTTTACAACTAGTCATGTTTTTACTTATAACCTGAAGTTGATTTCTTGTCATCAATGGTTCCAACATAGTCCGAGTCTAAATATCGCTGCAAGAAAAACTAATATTTCTTCTGATACTCCAGACCATACTCAACTGTACCTTAGACATATGTCAACACATGCTTCACTGCTACCCAGTGACATTTCTCTAGCTCCTACATGAATCTGGAAAGATAACTCATAGCAAAGCACAAGTCTAGTTTTGCATACGTCAAGTAAATAAGACTCCCAATAAGTTGTCTGTAGAGAGTGTCATCTAATTGAGGTGAATCCTAGAGCCTAAAAAGTTGCAAACCTTTTCCCATTAGAGTGGATATAGGTTTACAATCTGATATGCCATAATTTTTCGGGAGTGTCTTTATGTATTTCATCTTAGAGATAAAAATATGATTCTTGTTCTTACATATCTCCAAGCCAAGACAATAGTGAAGTAACCCCAAATCTGTCATGTCGAAGGATTTATTCAAATCGTTCTTTACATATTCAACGAGATTGTTAGAACTCTCAGTGATCACAACATCATCTACATACAAAACCAAGATGACAATCTCTCTCCCTATATTTTTTATATACAAATTTTAGTCAGACGGGCTATGAGTGAATCCATACTGCAATAGGTGATCATCTCTTTTTTATGTACCATGCCCTAGGTGCTTGTTTAATTCCATAAAGAGATTTAATTATACGACATACCTTTTGAGGATTTTTCTCATCGATAAATCCTTCTAGATGGGTCATGTATACCTTTTATTTGAAATAACCATTCAAGAAAGTAAATTTTATGTCCATCTGCTGAAGTTTCCATCTGTTTTGTTCTGTTAGTGCATAGACAACTCTTATGGTTTTTATCTTCACAGTGGATGCAAATGTCTCATCATAGTCAATTCCTTCTTGTTGAACATAACCCTTTGTAACTATTCATTCTTTGTACATGTCGATAGATCCATCTTCCCTGTATTCTATTTTGAAAATCCACTTGTAGCCAATGGAATTCTTACTTGCAAGAAGATCAACAACTTTTCGTGTCTGATTTTTTATCAAGGATCCATATTCAGCATCCATGGCCTTCTTCCACTCTCGCTGACTCAGTGCCTCACGAACTGCATTAGGTTTGGTGTTATCAACCACTAAAATCATGAGTGTGATATTTACCTCATTTCTCACCTGTCTTCTCATAAGAACCCCTAATGAAGTGTCTGCAAGAGATTTCAAGTGGGAATCTCTCATGGTGCTTTGGATCCACTTCGAACACTGGTGCTACTGCTGATGTGAATAATTATTTTCAAAATTCTCAAGATCAACGAACAACTCTCCTTGCAACTCATCCTTCTTATTTGAATAATTCTCATGCTCATCATCTGGATGTGTGAGAAATCTATGAGAGGAGATCGGTGTTGAATCTTCCTTCTATGGAAATGAGTCCAATGATGACTCATCACAAAAAACATCTATGCTCTCATATATCTTCTTGTCTCAAGATCCATGAGACGATGTACTTTTGAGGTTATATTGTACCCCAAAAATATGCACTGGCATGTTTTGGGATCAAGTTTCTTCATCTTCTTATTTAGAACATGCATATACGGAGTACATCCAAAAAATCTCAAATGAGAAATAGAAGGTTTACGATTTACTCCATACCTCTTCCGGTGTCTTGTCCTTTAATATATTTATAGGTGATCATTTTAGAAGATATACAGCAGTTTGTACTGCTTCCGCTCAAAAAAAATTCTCCAACTTCACAGTGGAAAGCATCCAACGAGCCATCTCCATGATAGTCTGATTGCAACATTATTCAATTCCATTCTACTGGGAGTATAGGGTGTAGTCAAGTATTGTCTGATGTCATGCTCATTCACAAATGCCAAGAATTTCTTCGACGTGAATTCCCCCCTTGATCTGAGTGGAGGACGAGAAGGGATTTCCTAGTCTGCTAAACAACTCTCTTATAGAAGATCTAGAAATGTTCAAATGCTTTTCTCTTCTTTCTAAAAAATAAAACCTAAGTCTTGTAGGAATAATCATCATTGAACAATTTGAAGTACTAAAACCCCTTAAATGAGGTAAGCAAGGTTCTACACATATCAGTATACATGACCTCGATACAGTTCTTGGCATGGAATGTATCGACTCGAACGGATACGGATATTTTTGCTGCTAGACATCCAAGAAAAAGAGGTAATGACTGAGATAGAGGAGTAAGTCTTCGTACCATCTCCTTCGAACTAAGCTGATAGAGGGAGTTGACAGAAATATGTCCATACCGATAATTTTCCAAAGTGTAGTGGATTCCACCGTGGAGGCATATAATACAGCTGCAGAGGATGAAACTGAGTCTAATGAAAATAAACAATCCTTCAAAAAATCTCTAGCAAGTGTCATGTACCTTATTTAGATATCAGACATGATTTGATTTTATTCTAAACTCGGAACTTCACCTTGAGTTTGTGATTTAATAGCTAAGAGACAAAAAGAAGATTTTTGGTCAATCTAGGGACATACAACACCTTTGTGAGAGTACATCTCCTTGTCCTGAGAGGAATGATCACATTTCTTTTTCTTTCTAATAAATATTCTTTGTTTTCTGCAATTTGGACCCGATCTCCAGTGGGCCGATCATTCAATGAATCAAATAGCTTTCTATCACCCGTTATGCTTGTTGGCACCTGAATCAGTCAACCAAACATTATCTGATGGGTGTAATTTTTGGGAGACAAGAACCAAATCATCTTCATGTCCACTACAATGTGATGATTCTGGGACATCTTCATCTAAGTCATCATCTGGCTGGGTTTTGACATTTCCTTTCAGCTTCCTTTTACAAGGACACAACTTGGATTTTTGTAAATCACCTTGGCCAAATGTGCTCTCTTCTCGATAATTGCTTTGTGTGTGACCATTGTACCAATAGTTCACAGTATCATGCATATTCGTGGTGCAAATGTGACACCATTGATTCACCTTTTGAGACTTTTGTTTCTATTATGGATTTTTTGGTTGCTTACGTCTGCTTCTCTTATTGTCCCTTGTGAGGCTTCTGACTCTTCTTCTGCCTTGAGATCAACGCTTTTTCCCAAAACTGTTCTTACACTATTTGAATGGCTTCTTCTTGTTGCAAAAAGTTCACCAGTTTGGAAAAGTTCACCTCCTTTTGTGTGAAGGTCAATGTTGTGATGCATGTCCTTAACTGTGATGGAAGATCTCGCAGTGTGAGTGGGACAAGAAACTTATATTTGACCTCTTCGATGAGCGCGGAAAGTTTTGCTCGTAGTTTTGCCACACGACACAAGTATTATTTGACTTTCTCGCCTTCTTGCATACTCATGGTATGAAGATTTGACTAGAGATGTATGATTTTTGTCAAGTTATTTTCTTCGTAGATCGTGGAAATATTATCCCAGGCCTTCTTTGATGTTGTCGCATTCCGAATTAGTGGTTTCACCTTATCAGATATGCTCAGTGTGATCAACATCAAGGCTTTTGCATCTGCCTTGTCTTACTTCATTCCTTCATCTACACAATTTGGTTGAGTGAGTTTGCTAGTGAAGATCTCCTAGAGATCTTCAAAGATGAGAATGGTTCTCATCTTTGTCTTTCATGCAACAAAAATGGGCCCTTTCAAGAGCTTGGCATCAGATACCAATAACTTTGGAGCCGACATGATGTCAAAAACAAAATTTAATTATTATTATTATTATGTTCAAAGATACAATGCCTTACTGATGAACAATAGAATGAAGGTAGGCTCGATATGCTCTTGCAATGAGACGTGGATGCTTGTGTGGGTGTTCCATCTCGCATTCATCATTTTCCTCGTACCCTTTTTCGAGCTCCACACAAACCTTATTAGCTTGACACCATACATCAAACCATAACCACTCCAATAGTCCTTGATCCACAAGCTCCTCAAACTACATATTTCCGTTGTTATGAAGGGCATCGAGTAATGCGAAATACAATCCGGTGCTTTTCTCTTGGCCTCTTAATGGTGATTCACCTTGCGAATTTAACGCAGCACTACTTTCTACATCATGAATGCGTGACATGTGCTCTTACGGTCACTTTTCTCTTTCACGTAACAGCAATCTGATTAATCCTTGTTGGGTCGTTTGGCTTCTTCAATGCATGCCTTTGAACAGCCACGTCCCCTTTCCACGCATAAATACTTTCACTGGTCATTTCCAAATAAAATATCATTGGAAAGTCTCTACACAACCATGTTTCCAAAAGAATCAGTCTCTGTGCAGCCACATTATCCTTCACACTGCTAATAAGAATGCTCCAAAAATGGGAAAAAAATAGGTCTGATTGATGCCACGCAGATCTTTGAGGAGGTCGCTCTCAAAAAATAAATTTTAGAGATTTGAAACTTCTCCACATGCCAAGTAAGTCACTCAGATACGAATTTTATTTAGAGAGAGAGAGAGAGACAGATTTGTTTGTGTATCTTCCAAGCAAAGAAAATGTCATATTTATACATGTACAAAATCCATCTTTGACTGCATCTGAGGAATGGTTTGACGTCCTTGGAGGAAGAGGAAACAGTAAAATAGATCACGATCTGGATTTGGTCACTGTTGAGGCAAGTAGATCCTGCATTGAAATCCCAAAGTACGGTTAATTCCATTTTCCTAATCAGCATGACCTCCTCAAAATTAAAGTTGATGCATGACCTCCATGGCGTGAAGATGAAAAAACTAAGATGGCATCTTCCATACGGGGAATACGAGATTTTGGTAGATGATTTCGAGCTTGTTCCATGAATCGAAAGATATGCCTACTAATTCACCCAGTTTGTATCGGGTCCGTACAGGAGGGCAGGAAACAACTGGAAAAATGGTTCCCCTGTTGATATGGGACACATGGTAGCTCAAATTGGAACAAAAAATCGGGCCTCACGGGTTCGCAAAGAGAGATCTTTTGCCCTTTCTTCTAATTCCCTGCTTTGACACACACAAATACAAGACACATACTATCAGGATAATTCTATTTTTTTGGCTTACATCACTTGATACATAACATCACATAGGATTACTTAGGATAATGTATAACACATGAGACATTTGCTTAACCATGGACCCACATATATAACATGAAACACATGATGCACATCAAAGCCACATGTCCAACATGACAAAGTACAACAACGACCCACGACAAGATACACTTACTCACAGGCACTTCCCACAACACATCATTATTCATGGTGAAATATTTATTTCAATCCTATTTTTATTAGTTGACTATAATTTTCTAAAGAACACATAACATGGGACCCTTCATTCCTTTACAACTAGGTTGCATGTTTTTGGTTTAACATTTCACCTATAGTGGTTTCTTTAGAATTCGTCTATTTCTCTTGTGGAAATAACTTTATATAGCATGATTGTGATTAGGAACGTATACACACACATGAATCTTCTAATATTTGACTTAAGGATTTGTTTGAAAGAGCCATGTTTACTTGGTTTGGAAAAATACTCTCGTTACAAGGAGAAAAATTCACTGGAAGAAAAAAGAAGGTTACTAGATCAATAGAAAACATATCCCGAAGTTCATTTCATAGCATGTTTAATACTAACAATACACTCTTTTCATCTTCAAGTTATTACAACCAACTATGTAGGTTAACTAATTAAATTGTATCATTCTTGATTGATGATCATTTGCTCCAATTAGGAATTCATATTTTCACAATCATATTGCACTTGGAAGGGTATGTTACACTTGTGTTCCTGTTATAGATATTTTTCCTTGAATTGATGTGACGAAATTCATATTTCAAACTACTGCGGTTTCATCCTCTTAAGGATTTACCCTCAATAATAACGGGTGAGTTACATATTTTGACCATAATTCTAATTCCTAAGTTATCCTAGGTTTATATATTCCTATCCACATGCCAAGGGTTCTACTAGCTTTTATAAGTCCAACTTGAGTACAATTTCCTTAACTCACCATACCTTGGCCACAACTAAAGTTATCCCATTCTCAAGGCTACATTTTATTATTTCATTAGCATCGTTGTTTAATCCATATTTATGCAAACAAGGCATGTGATCATGCATCATATTTTTTTTTCGATGATTTATTATGTTGTTGTATTAGTCATGGACCTCTAATTTATTACATTCATTTTATGATCACATATGACATTTTAGTTGGTTTTGACATCACTCAAAGGTGTACCATTTTTCATAGCAGGTATTCCATCAATTAATCTTATTTACCCTTTTTGACTGTGACTACACTTATGTGATGTTTAAATTTGGTCACTGTATAACATCATTTTGGAACAAACTTTATTCCTATAACATCCATTACTCTTTTATAACACTTATGGGCATTGGAACAATTTAAGAATACAAGGAGTACGACCTCGCACAAGACAACTCATTTCATTGCTCTTCGACATGCAAGTATTAAGTGTATATTGAAAGAGAGATATCCCAAAGTAATCTTATGCATTACAAAATCCTCCTAAGGACCTATTTCAATTGTTGGGTAAATACGCAAGTAATTCAAAATGTAGTCTCCACTCACATAATTTAGATCTCACAAGAGATCAATCGTAGGTACAACCACCAACTATCTTGCAAGGCTTTGGCCACCCACTAGGGTACCAAGGGAAATTATGCACAAGGGGGTTAAAATTATTCATGATATGGTCATTCCTACAACACCTAGACATGATCACCTCACTCGTCCCAATATGATAGGTTTCACAACATATATGCACCACATCATAAAATATCAAGGAAATGGTCCTTAATAAGACATCTTAGGTGTAAAGCATGAAGATGATTAATGAGATCAAAGTATTTTATTAACATGATCAATGTTTTATACCCTAGAAAAAGACTCAAATGGGGGAAGGAAGTACAATAGGCATTATAACTTGTTCTTTTAATTTCGTTAGTTTTGATGAGAGGATATTCTACCTAGCATTGTGGTTGTTAAGGAAATATACCAATAATTAACATAGCAAAAGATTAGCTTAATATTTTTATAACATAGGTGCAAAATTGAGTACAACTTCACATCCAATTCGACACTATAAAATATAATCCACATTGGTATTCCCTTTCCAAATACACAAAGAACAATTCTTCAAACAATAGTACATATAATTATTCTATGGTAATACATGTATTGCAAGATGAATATAACTTTACAATGACAACTCATTAATTACAACATATCACATCCAGAAAATTTCTCTTGTTTAAAGTACCTGCAACCAATGTTGCATCAGTCCTAGGATTGAGTATGGAAATCCCCTACACTCAAGCATAAATTCCATGCATCCATCATTTCAAACAATCGGAATAGACAATAGAGAGACATAACGATAAGGAGAGAGATAGAAGAGTTAGGGAAACAAGAAGAAAATATAGGATTCATTTTCTTTTCAAATCACCGTAACATCCCGTATTTTTTTCATTTCATTTCAACTCATATACATTTTGACCCATTTGTATTTTCAAAACCCAATCAATATTTTCATAATTATCTCTAGAGAGAGAAATGGGAAGAGAGAGAAAGTATGGATTTCATTTTCCTTTCTATTCATCATATCATAACCACATACATTATCAAAATTTTAATTTCATTTCCTACCCATGAACATTTATAACTCATTTACATTTCTAGAACCAGTCAAAATATCAGAGTTACTTCTAGAAAGAGAAAAGGGAAGAGAGAGAAACATCATAATTTCCCAAAAAGCATTCATACAATAGTTTGATCAATTCATACTCTATAATGTGTGGAGATGATATGTACAAGGTTCCAAGGTTAGTTAGGAGTCAACAGAACCCTTAGAAGGTGTGTTTAGCTAAAGTTGCAATTTTGGTGCAAGCTGGCCGAAACATCAAAAGTGCCTACAAATTAGGCCTTGAAAACACTTGTTTTAAGGTTGAACACAAAATTTGATGATTCTTACATACTCTCCCATATACATAGAATTCATTATGTTTGAAAGAGGTTTATTATGATGGATAGAGCTCAAGTTACAAGGGAGACTCCAAGGCCAATTATCGTAATTGCAAGCAACTCTTGTCACACAATGAACCAGTGGGCCCCAAAATCCACTTGAAAAACTAGTCTCTGAAGGCATTTTCATTGAAATGAGGTGGATTTACATGATCATTCTTGTTGGTGGTCTAGAGGTATGAGGTAGTGGTTTTCAGTTTTTGCTCAAGCTAAGCGACAACCATAAGATGAAACTAATCATGTTTTATTAGAATGAACATGTCACACAAGTGACTGATAAGATAAGAGGGTTTAGGAATATGACATTCAAGGGCATTAATTAATTTTAAAAAACTTGGTTAAGGTTCTCTAAGGTGTTCTATGTTACCAGGGGTCATAAGAGAGTTCCAGTTTTGCAATACGTTAGGGTGTGGCGTTCCATGCACATGACTTTCGAGATTTTTTTTTTTGTTTTAACAGTTCACGTCAAGGTAAGATTTTGTTAATTGGTGGGGTTACATCCATCTATCATTCAAAATTATATTTCTAAATTTTTTTTTGAAATGATGAAGCGGAATTTAGTGCAAGCGAAAAGGGGAAAACCATACCTGTATTTGACATTTGTTGGAGGAAACAACATGGGGACTTTCAACCTATCTTTAGGTCGGCGCCCTAGGCAATAGTTTGAGTGGGTTCCCTCCACAAAAAATTAGTTAATATTTTTTTCCATAAAGTAAATAAATAAAATTTGTCTATATTTTTGTATTTTTAAATTTACATCATGGTCATAATGAAATAATAATAAAAATATATTAATAAATTATCATAGAAGGATGAAAAATATTCTGTGGATGGAATACATTAGTCATAGGAGATGCTCATAATGCAAAAAATACAATATTTTATACAAGGCTTCTTACAAGTCTGATTTAGCCATATCAAGTAGGTGACATGAACTCTATCCTAAAATAAAACACCATTTATTTGCAAAGAAACAAAAATGTTTATGTAGCTCCCATGGTTTTGTGAAGAGTCGTATTTGGACCAGGCCTACGGGTTCCTCCGTAACAAAATAATAGAAAATTTTCCCCCAAAAAACTAAGAATAGAAAATCAAATACTTTTTTCCTTTAATTATACTCACCTCTACTAAATACACTAGCAACATTATAAAAATACATTAACCTTTTTCTAGAACAAATTACACACCTACATAATCTAGAGCTACATCAGAGAATGGGTAACAATACCAAAAAAATCATATGTGATATTTTGTTTTACTTGCAAAAATATTACAAAACTTTTTTATGTGTATGCATGAAATTTATGTTACTATACAATAATATCTATAAATGGGGTGATCAATATTAAGTCTTCAGATAAATTATTTTAAGGTTAAGTTCTAAAATTAACCGACAAAAAGGAAATTTTTAGATTCAGGCGCCCCCTGACTGTTGGCGCCCTAGGCAACTGCCTAATTTGCCTAAGGCTTAATCCCCCTCTGCTTTAGCTCCCACATCTTGCAAGTTGCTCCATTAATGGCACACATACTCTATTTGAATCTCATATTGTCATTTTTTTCGACATAGAATGGTTAAATAGAGGGTTTCACATAGAGGAAAGGTAAATCTTGTAGAGAAATAAGTGGGATAGCAGAAAAAGGGCACGTTCAATGGCTTAGCAATACAAAAATTACTCAGAATAAAATATAAACAATAGATAATGACAAATAACAATAATCTTACAGTGTACGTAGCATAGGCAATTAGAAGCAGATGAAGTAGGAATCAATACAAGAAAATATTATACCTCAATGAAGTGCCTCATACCCTCAATCTTCTTCTTCTTCTGCATATAACAACAAAACAACAGTAGTAGACATGCAGAAGCTTCCTTTGCACCCACAGACAAATGAAAATGCTTCAGACCCTTATACAAATCCAGATCAGTCAAAATTGTGTCTAGTAACATGAAGAGAGATTAGGTGAAATTTATTTTTGTATGCAGGACCAATTAAACACGAGATGGTACTAATTTTAAGCAACTATTCCTGAGAGCTACATTCAGCAAAGTTCCCCATATTTTTTGTTTATTTAATAATGAGATTTCTCCACTCACTGCAAGTATCCAATTACTACTAAATTACCAACATTAACTTGGGTTTCAAACTGGTGAATTCCTTTGGACCTCAAACAAAGTGCTTATATTTTACTGCAAGGAAAAGATAGGTTAGAAAGGACATTAAGGATGTGTTGTTCTCCATGTTCTGTAGCAGCTGAAAAAGCTCAAAGAAATTTCTTGGGAGGTGAAAGATCAGCTTGATGGGATAGGGACACTAACAATATTAACAATGTAGTCAAGCTTTACACCTTTCAATTGAAATATGTGTAAATTGGGGCACTATCGGAATAGTAATACATTTATACTTTTTTGGTTTTTTTCCAAATCCTTGATCAAGGGTCCATAATAAATTAATCCTAGGGCTCCTATTCATCCTTAAAAGGGGACCACTTAGTGAGTGGTTGGCTTGTTTTAGCTAATGGTATTCATTTCTATTTTTTTTATGGATTAGAATATTTTTCTCAAACTTACTTTTAAATTATGGTTGATTGTTAAGGGCCCCTTTATGGACTTTTTTATCTTAGGTGGAGTTTTTTTCTTTCCTAATTATCTAAAATACTATTAGGAAGAAAATATTTTAAACTATAGCAAATATTACTCGTTACGAAAGCATAACAACCTTATAATAATTGGTTTGTCTTCGTGACTCCTCGTGGCATTTTAAACATCCTTATTCTCTTTGAGCTTGGAGAATGGGGATAAAAACTTTTTAAATTATCAAATATCCTATTAAAGGGATTGACCCTTAATCTATAAGTTTTTTGTCCTAGATAACATTAATATTACATCTTGTATGTCTAAGAAGTTGGTTAATTTCATATGTATAATGGAATTGTGAAGAAGCGGGTTAATTATTGTAATCATATATATGAGTTTATTTCTTAGTGATAAGATATAAAAATCCTCACAAGACCTAGTTATAGTTCAATAATTGTGGGTAGTATTGAAGAGTAAACTTTACCCATTGTATAAATAAAACCCAAAATAGAATAATGTGTCATTGGGACTAGTCATAGGGAGAGCTTGGTTGCACTCAATGTGGTGAAATAATTGAACCCATACCTATCTGAATCAAAACATGCACTTGAAGGATTACTCTTCTTATTGACCCACAAATTATCTCAAATGGGGGGAAAATACCATGAATGCTTAATTTAAAAATGTTCTAAACCATTTCTAATCATCACTTCTAGTTTTTTTTAAAATAAAAATTATCCCAATTTTACTAGTTTGGTTGGTTAGGATTTGGGACGTGCAAATTTGGGTATGAAATAGATAAGTTTGATAATATATTTTGGATCACATTTAAGGATGTAATGGTGGTCATCATTGGGATCGCATTCCATCAAAAGGGCTACACATGGTGGATACCATGGCATACAAAGAAGGAAACATGAAAAAGAAAGACTAAAAATAGCAAATGTGTAGATAGTAATATAAAGTGTAGAGGAAAATCAATATTAAATAAATATAACATAAAAATTATCATGTAAAGGAGTCATATCAAGGCATAGGTTTGTAAATATGGGAAAATCGTGGTGTCTCAAGAAAACCATAGTAAAAGCACACACGTTGCAATGGGACACCCATGGTGTCACAAGAAAACCATGACACTAAGGATGAATTTAAAAAGTATTCAAGTATTCAATTAGTTGAGTAAGAAAGTAATATAGTAATTAAATATATAATATAGTAGGGAAAAATAAGATAGAGACAAATACGTTAGAGCTACAAAAGACAATTATGTTAGCCATGATATCCAAAAAGATAACATATACAAAATATAATTCCTTATGTATGATGAGGATGTGAAATTAATATCAATCAAGAAAAATCATTTGTATAGCATATGAGTTGCCCCTAGATGGCAACCATTACTTGAAAGGGACCAAGTAAACACATTTTATCATGTATCAATCTAATCTCTATGGCCTATATCAATATCAACATAACTCATGAATGTACATGTAAATAATATATACAAAAATATGTAATCTACAAAACTATCATGACAAATAAAATATATAAGTAATAAGCTAGCCAATATATTCATATGCAGCCCCTGATTTTTTGTTTTTGTAAATGTTTAAAAAAATCAAATATTTTATTATTCAATTATTTTTTTTATATCTAAATTAGATATGTATAGGGAAGATTTAATATAAGATATGCCTAATTATTTGTTTTTCAAGAGGATATCATATTAGAATATTGATAATCCTTTATAATGTGTATAATCCATATAATGAGTCATAACTGACATAAGATGAAAATAATTATAGAGAGAAACATGTGGACTAAACGGCCCAGTATAAGTTTGAGGATAGGTGGATCCACTAGAATAAGTATGTGTAATAGGATACCTAGAATGAGTCCACTGAGATAAAGAGCCAATATCTAAAGTATTTGCAATAGGTAGGAGGTCTAGAAAATAAATATTAATTAAAAAATGCATGCCCAATAGGATACCTAGGAGAAGGCCTAGGATATTAAGAACCAATAGAAAAAGCATGTAAACTAAGAGACATAGAAGGAGGCTTAGAAGGGATATTCCGAGTAGAAGAATCTTGTTTTGAAATATTGCAATGAAAACAAATTTTATGAAATAATAATTAGTTGAATTATTAAGATTTGTATATGGATTATGAATTTTCATCCTCATTGATATCATTATAGAATAAATTATGAATTATATGTTTATTTGATATCAAGGTCTATTAAATTTATTGATTTTATGAATTGTGATGCAAGAGTAGAGGCAATTCTTACTAATACTTGAATACTTAATGGGAGAATACAATTGGGGAGAAGGTAGCAAATTCGTTGTGGACATTATTGTATAAAAAGGTAAAAAATGGGAACCAACACACACTCACACATAGAGATACATTTGCATTTATAGTAATGTATCATCATCTGTGATTTATTATATTTTATGAGGTGGAATCCTTGAATTTTTTTTTTTGTATTTTTGTATGCAACATGTAGAATGGTTTTCTTCATATCAACATTACACAATACTAATATTATGTTGAGTGATAATTAGTCACGCGAGACAAAATGAGCATCATACAATGTTATTTATAATGTGTGTGTAATTTTTTTATTAATCAGAAATTGTCACCAAATAATCTATTCCTATTTAATTTATTTTATTTTAAAATAACAATTTAAATGGTGACTATTTATTTTTCTTAGTAAGTTATTTTTGAGAGCGCAAAAGTAGACATCCAATGTTACAAGATGACTTATATTCCTAAAAAAGATAACAAAATCAATTTATGACATGAGTTCTATATATATCACTACACTTGGGATAAGATAAATTATAATAGAATAAAAATGAGTGGTTGAAGGAAAATTGAAATAATGAAAGGGATGTTTTATTTTTACCATTTGTCATCCTTCATCTTTGATAAAATTTGGTTTATTTATAACCATAATGCAATCCATTTAGCCACAAGTTGTGTTGTGGAAATGGTAGATGATGTTGTTGTTGTTTCAAGTATGTACAATATTTTCCTCATGTCATGAGTATTTCTATAAATGCAAATGAGTTTTTTAGATCCCTAGAGTATATTTACCTATTTTTTCTAATAGTTTTACAATATATGATCTAGTTTTCAATTCAATATTGATTTGGTTCTCTTCTTGTCCCTTAAAGCATAGTATAGTTCTAGTTGAGTTTCTTGGTTTTGGTTTATTTTTCTAAGTTTAGTTCACCTTATTATCTAGACATATTTTCCATTGTCTCCTTATAATTTTTCTCTAGATTATGATAAAATTTTAATTATTGTAAAACCTTTTTGTCATGTTATTAAAGCATTTTAATTATATTTATTTTCCTTCTTTTTATAATATTACAATTACATTTTGGTTTACATAATTGATGTATATTTACTAATTATATGTGTTTATACCTAGTTTCATCTATAATACGAAAAATAATGAATAATATATCCCAACCTTTCAAAAAAATTGACCTCTAGCCTCTTTCCCATTCTAAAACCACAATGTTTAATATACACTTGTAATGTGTTATGTGATATTTATGCAAGAATAATTTTCTTCAAGTCATAGGAATTAAAGACAATTGAATGAGTAGCTATATTTTGTTAAGGGAGGGAATCAAATAGTTGGATATGGCCAAATAGTTGAAAAACTATATTTAAAATAAAATACGATTAGTTATTTAAATAAAAGTAAATAGATCTGACTTTTACAACTAAACTAAAATTTGAATAAAAAATAACAATCCAAATTAAATCAGATCAAACAACTATAAAATCAAATGATTAGATATATGAATAGTAAATATCGAATTTAATGTTTAAGTAATATTCTTCTTTATTTCATTTTTATTTAACCTTGAAGTGTAAATATATGACAAAATACTTTCCGATAAATTAAAATTTTAAACCCAAACATTTAACTCAAAAAGATGTTTTCAAAATAATTTAAACAATTCAAAAATGAAATATTTAATTCTGACTTTAACAATTATAATTACATGTAAAATCTCCAAATGAACATAACAGACCCATTACATAAATTTCACAATTAATGGCTCCACTCCACTCCACTCCACTCCACTCCACTCCCCTCCCCCTCTCTAGTGAAGAGATAAAAGGAAAAGGCATGCGTGAAACCTTAGGTAAATACTAGTACTTTGTTGATACTTTCATCACTAAACATAAATGAATATGAAGACAAAACTGAGTTTACTATTTATTCCCATTTATTTGTTGAATTAAAAACTCCAACACAGGAACGTCTACTAATTGATACGACGGCAGTTCTTCCTCACTTCACCACTGATGAAACTAGGATAATTTAAAATATTCCCCATGCTGACCATGGAATCGGAAAACTGGTTCCAAAACGCCAAAGGCTCCTTGGCATAGCTCTTAACTAATTCAGCAGTCAGGCTTCCATACTTGATAATCTCTTGGTCTGAGATCAGAAGTCCTTCCCCATTCACTAAATTCTTGTAATAAGAGTTGTCAAACAGCGTTGGGCTTACAAAATCCAAGGGCGATATGTTGTTGTCACCACCAGATTGAGGGCATGTGGCTTTCAAGAGAGAGAGACGTGTGTTTTTTGAATTTGACTTGTAGATTCTGTCCCTAAAGCTTGTGCATCGAGCTTGTCCAATTGTGTGCGCCCCTGTCAATTAAAATCAATCAATTAGTTAAATATAGCTACACAAAACATGACCGTTGATTTCAAGAATTGATTCAAAGTGGGTATACTCTATCCACCTAGCTGCAATAATGGACAACATTGTTTTTTAAACAGTGATAACAGCAATTAAATACCACTGAGTGCGACCAAGTCTCTAGGTGTGAGGCCTTGATATAAAAACTTTCGAATAAGAATTGGAAGAGTAGAATTTGGAGTGGGAATATTGTTGTTTGCTCCATTGAAGCTTGCAGTCCTTGAATCTTTCCTTCCCAGAGGAACATCCCAATAAGGGCCTCCATTCTGACAAAAACATCACAAATATATAAACGATACAGTAAGTTTACATAGACAGAGAAATGAAATACGGTACCAGTAAAACAACAGACACAGCAACAATAAGTATGTCTCCACAGACAGAGAAATAATCAGCAGAGACAGATCTACAGAGAAATGAAATGGGGTACCAGTAAAACAGCATCACGGGCTGCAACAGTAAGTATGTCTGCACAGGAAACAACGCCTGGGCATACACTCTCCAACTTTTCTTTGATGGCATCAATAACTTCAAACCCTCGAGTAGAATTTATATTTGCATTGGCTGTCTTTTCGCCTGTAAAAGTGGGAGTGTCATCGAGCAGCACAGAAGCATCACATCCCTGAATTCCAGATGCACCAGAATGATTAAATGAAAATCCATAATTAGATTAAAAAAACCTCCATCATGAATATAAAAGAACACTTTTTCTTTACTTCTGCAGAAGACATTGAATACAGTAGCACATGAATATTTTGCAGTTTAGATACTATCATTTATATTTGTTTATACTCTTTCGTTTTATGACTGATGTGAGGGAAATTAAGATGAATTATAGAAATTATCTTGGTACGATACTACATAGATCGCATATTATGATGGGATCCAGAATCTCCCATACAACGCCTGTCATACATAGAGATGTGCATTCAGTAGTCAGGAGCTGCTCAGCCTAAACATTACATATCATAAATTTCCAATCAATGATAAATCTCCGCAAAAAAATGTAAATAGTCTATTCACTGATTGATCGGTCATTCTTACAAACACATGTGATAAATAGGCTCTTCTGCTAGCGGCATACAACCCGCATCAAAGAATTCATTATGATTCCAATATAAATCATCATACAGTGTTTGTTGTGATTACCTGAACAAAGCAGTCATGAAAATGTAGGCGCAATATGAAAGCTGCCATACGAACTTCTTTGGCGACAGCAGAATCCATTTGAGACCTTATGATAGAAAGCGCCAATGGGCATGTCTTTTCGTAATAATCCACAGATAAAAAGTTAAATGACAGCGCAGGCCATGACATACCTGCTATCACAATCGCAAACAAAACACCTGCTAAAGGTATGCCCATTTTTTCTAAAGCTCGCTCGATGGATGCAGACCTTTGAGTTTGGCTTGTAATAATTATGAAGATACAGCGATTATATATCTTGAGCAATACGATCAAATTAACATTATCAGAGGCCTGATTGGAGGATACAGTTGTTATACCTGTTTTTTATTTCTTGAACGTACTGATCAACAACTCAAACCTCGCGCAAATTTAAAACAATTGCTACATCTTTCCACTGGTGTCCGCGTGGAATTTATTATTTAAAATTGATCAACAACTTCGCGAAAAAAAACCATTACGAAATTAAACTAAAACAACTAGTTTCTAGATAGAGTAGGCGTTATATTATTAAAACCGTTACGAGTTTTGACAATGTGTCTGTGCACAAACTATATCTCCTGTCCAACACGGAAATCGAGGTGTTTATATAAGATCTGTATCTCTTTTCTTTCACAGCACATTTCAATTTAAAAAGCTTCTAAGATAAAAGAGAAATTCAAGGTTGGTGTTGATAAAACTTTACACCAACAATTTAGGTACTACATTTTCTACTATTTTATTAATTCTCTTACCTTTCCTAATATATGTTAAAATTTATTATAATAATCGTAATCTTTGCATTGCAAGATATTAGACATTTTTACAATTATTTTTAAAATATTAATAAGTTATGTGACATTTCACATTAAAATAGCCAATTTAAAATTAAGATAGATGTGAGAGTACTTAATAACATGTCATGTGATGAGGATGGCAATGGTTGTAATGGGTGGGGTGTCCCCGCTCAAGGCAAATTTTCATGGTTGGACGTGCTAGCCATCTCCCCTATCACCAATTCCAACAAAACATTAATGAAGAAGTGCAACAACAACAAAAAGATGGATGGGACCCCATCCTAGGCACATCTCTCCCCTCTATCACTAGTGGCCAGGGGGACAAGCTAAATAGTCCTCTCCCTCTACCTCTTCCGACCACCATATTTGCTACTACGTCTTAATGTTTCTAAGGCCTCTATTTTCTCTAGTGTCATTTACTTCTTGCACATATTTTGGTTTAAAAACACATTTTTATTATGTAATCCTATTTTTAATGCCTTTTGAGGTGCCTTTTCTAGAGGCCTTATTAGCTTGATATGCCTTGCATTTGGGGTGTGAGGTCTTTTCCACCCATTTTTAGGTAGGATTAGTATTGTACTATTTTTATTTTTAATTAAAGTGTTTCTTTCAATAATGATAAATATGTCATGTGATATTTTACATTATTAAGATTGTTAATTTAAATTTAAAATAAACTCAAGAGTAAGCAAAACTCCTTATTAAAGTTGAAACCTCATCATATACATATATGGATATTGGTGGCCTGCCTTATGCAAATATAAGTTCAACGGTCCGTTTATATTCTCTTAATTGTCTAATCATGTTTAAATATATTTTATAAAAATGATAAGTGTGGCATCTTAAAATTCTAATTTCTCTTGGAAGGGGTTGAGTTGAGTATGTAATCCAACTTGTACAAAGAATATTCTAAGCTCTCTACCCAAATTCAAACCTTCGTTTGTATACATTAAAATATTGGTGGCCCCACCTCTCAAAAATTAGCTTTCAACCCACTTCCACCGAACTAGTATAAGGTTTGAGGTGGTTCAAATATTGAAAGATAAGTTGAAGCATCTCTTCCCCCAATTTATATAAGTGTTTTTGTTTCCCACCTCTGGAAAGATAAATTGAAGACCCACATCCCCCTGAATAATATAAGGGTTGTAGTAAGTTTTCCTACGTCTACCTAGTGAATATCAACCTCTCATACTCATTTAAACGTGATTAAATTAGGAATAGAATTAAAAACTACAAGTTTTTAATTTAAAAAACTTGTTTTAAACCAATTCAACTAATCACATTGTTGGGAATTTTGGGCAACAAGAATGCGATAAATTAAACCAAAGATGACGAAACAAGTACATATGAAATAAATAAAAGTATGCAAGAGAATATTGACAAGGTAATTACCTTGGGAAAACCCTTTCTGGTGCAAAATCATCTAGAACTTTGTTTATTGTATTAACTTTAAACCAACATAAAATTAAAATATAGCTTTTCCAAAGATCTTCCCTCTAAGTATTCAATATTTCAACGATTGTAGCTCTCATATAATTAGATGCATGGACTTCTATGATGTACACCACATATGATTAATGCAGTCTTTCTTAGCCAAACAATAGGATAATCTTATCAAAATTCAAGTTATCAAAAATAGACTACTCCCTCAAAGGTAAAGTTGTCCATGTAAGCATAATCAATTCGTGTAAATAGACTAATTTTTAGAAGTGCATCAGACCTCATCTCTATCATTTTTTGAATGTCTTGTATAAAATAATTTGTGAGCCATGTATACCATGCACATTCTTAAGATGACTTTTCACTTTTTGGAAGACATATAGGTAGCAAAGGCATTGCATAGCTGTGTGATCAGCCTTCTATTAGTATCCATAAAAAACTTCCCGCATTAACATGTTTTTTCTCTTTTCCCCCTATGCAGAGTTGGGTTCATTTTAAGAAACTTATGCAATTCCACCTATGGAGAACCCTGTTCCCATGGTTCTAATGTTTGCATCCTACACTCTGTTTTTCGTATCGACATTTCAGGTATTATGATGAACACTTTCATTTAGCTATTCCTCATAGATCTTCATAATATGACTCAACTTCTCATATGATTATGTGTTAGATCAAAAAGGCCAATGGTGAAATCTGCCTATATGTTAGAAGCCTTGGGTCCCTATGATTTCTACCATCTGAAAATAAAATGGTAGACTAGCATTGGCACCAACCATGTGAACACACGTTCCTTGTATATTAAAAAATAATAATGTTCATGTAAGAATTATATCACCAGCTACTGAGTCACGGTCCAAATATCTACAATATGATCTATAAGCATGTATCTTATATTCCCTATCTATTATCCTAGAGATGTACAAGTGTACATGACATAATCCATCATGGTAAGTGAAGGGTGGTGACTTATAGATATTGCTCATCCAATGTCATGGATCATCTTATTTGTTCTGTAACAATCTAGCTCATCTTATCAATCTATTTTGAAAAATAAATCTTTTTTATTTCTAAGATATTCAATGTCAAAATGTTGTCTCATCCATACCACGCTTTATCTACCTCATCCAGTCTTATCCAATCCATCCCATCTTGAAGATAAAATGTTTGAAAAGAACACTAACAATGTTCCCTCTCGGGGCATCAGATCTCACATTTTCATATCTCACCTTTTTAGTCATATTTATGATCCTGAATTGTATGGGGATATATAATTATTTTACATCATCATTCTAACCCTGTTTAGTTATCACCTCTTCAAAATACTGATACCTCACAGTAACACAAGTCTACTCTACTAGTTTGATTTGAAGCACATAATTTTATAGTCACAATCTTGAAATACAACACAACACCTTGGTGCAAAATTACAACAAAATGGTACATTGCAACATATTGATACACAACTTCATTTCCTACATGATCTTTCCATTCAAAACATCAGAACAAACTAGATTAAAACATTAGGACAAACTTGATGAGCATTATGCCCTATTGCTTCTTACCATAGTGACACCTAAAAGGTACCGCCAGTTGTTTATATCATATCTTGTTTAATAGAAATTAGTGTCTTTCTTGTAGTGAGAAATTTCCTAGTGTCGTTACTTACCACAAGATTTTTTAATAATGAGATAAAATTCTCATACCATTTCTTTGAAAACTCGTGACCGATTTTAGTTCTTTCAATTGTCATCAATCCCTGGTCTATAGAGAGTTGGGATCAGTCTTCATCATGTTTAACGCCATTTTTCATCTATACTCAAAAAACATGTCCATTTCATAATTGTCAAACACATTTGATTGCTATCATAATTACCCCTACATATCTAAGGGGGCAGAATCCTAGACTCCTTTCTTCTCGAATAGTTACACCCCATAAAATCATCATTCACTGTTGAAGTAGATATGTCTAACAACGCTAATGCTCACACTCTAATATCTTATAACATGTTAGCATGAATTGCCTTGTCTCTGCATCCTATTACATCATTATCCCTAGTGGACAGCTAACATAATACCATATTGCAACATGGGAGAGATCACTATTGAAAGGGTGATTAATCGTTTGTTTTTAATCAGGATCAGTTCCCTTGTATGATGTAATTTTGGGTTTTTGGATTAATTTTTACCCAAAACTACACTAATTACCCATATAAAAATGGGGATCCCTCATGGAATTTACTTGACTCTCCATTACGTAACAAAGGACTTTATTCCTGAAAAAAGAGTGGAACTTTGACTAATCTTATCCGTTCCTAATATTAATGATCCACCTGGTTTAAATACATTTAGACCTTATTTCATAGG
Source organism: Taxus chinensis (assembly GCA_019776745.2). NCBI lineage: Eukaryota > Viridiplantae > Streptophyta > Pinopsida > Cupressales > Taxaceae > Taxus > Taxus chinensis. The sequence continues at coordinate 160,390,846 of CM034157.1, read as the reverse complement.
CAGACGTGTCAATTATGTCTGGCAGATCAGTATTGGACTAATATATTCTTGTTCTCATTTGTCAGGTGATAAAATTCAATTGGATAGTGTGAATGGAACCATTTGTTTGAGATATGACCCAGGTAAAAAGCTGATAGCTATCTTGAGCTATGCATCAGATGTATAATCCCCCCTGTGGCCAAGCGGGTAAGGCAGTATTATCTTATCGAGAGTAGAGTATGGGGGATTTTACAAACATTGTCTCGGGTTGCTAGGAAGTTATTTGATATCAATAGAGAGAGGAGTTGAGATATATTGGGTTTCTCTTCAGTCCACATGAAAGAGCTTGAGATCAGAAAAGGAAAACTACTAATATAGCTTCTGACATTATCCTTGTGCTTGATTTCTATTTTGACCAAGGGTTCTTCAATCCCCTACCTCAGATGCCCACATGATTAAGATCTCAATAAACCCCAAGATCCAACAGTTTATTATATTTCCATAGATTAGCAGAAGTGAAAATCTCTAGAAATGGTCACCGTGAAGATTAAACCTGGTCATCATCAACCCATAGCCTGTAATTTTCCCAACCTCATTCTTAATCCATCTTATCCACTCTGAATGTAATCCCATCTGGTTTACTTTATATCTGACTCATCCCTGTGGCATCCAGTTATCTTTTACAGATTATCAGTCCACATTTCATCCACAACCTTTATTTCCCTTTACATAGTTATCCTTGAATCACCTCCGACTCTCTGTTCTACTCTCAAGTCACCTCTAAATATCTATTTTACTCTCAGTTCTTCTTCAACCATCTATGGTTTGTTCGCATTTTCCATCGCTTTCATCGTTAATCATTGTATCAGTTATCTTATAGTATCAGTTATTTAGTTCAGTTTTTATTATCATCATTCCTTTTTGTTATCATATTTTTGTTCTGTGTTATCATTACATGGGTTGACATCCTCTCAAGGGAGATTTTTTTTCTTGGGGATGGCTTTTTCTGTGCAACCCACCATATCTCTTACTAATCCCCCATCATGTTTATTCCTTTATTGTTTTGTAGGTTGAGGATTCGATGCGAGAAGGATCATTCATTGTGTTTAGGTACCATAAAATCATATCTAAATCATAAGGTTCTTTAAACCCTCCCATAATTCGAGGTTTCTTGATTTCTCATTAGTTTTTTAATAATCTGAAACAAGTAGCACGAAAATCTTGTCAAACACTCAACACACTCTCACCATCAATCTACAAGGAATAAAAGGATCGTATATTATAACTGCTTTATATTATTGAGTATTCACTCAACAACATAAAGTGGGGGCAACTGTAGACACAAAATCACACAATTGGGTAAATTCCTAGGTCCTAAAAGCATACTTTCATTCATATGATTTCTAAGCGATAAAACTATTAATTGACAGATATCATTTTTCTCTTTTCTTTGTTTCTTGTCTTTTGTTTGGTCTTTCACACCCTACAACCCAGTTGGTACTTTATTGCTTTATCTTTTATGACTCTAGACACCAACATCCTAGCTAGGACGCCTCTAGGTGCCCTCTCCGCTCTGGGTGCAACCTTACTTGACTCTTTTCGGGCTTCTTTTATCCTTTGGGCATCTTATTTTCTTATGGTTCAGACCTTCTAGTTTTCAATTACAAAATTCAACCAAGGGAATCATATAAATACAAAGCTATGTGACCAAAATAAAGGACCAAGATCTAAGAATTTATTATCATCACCTAATCTTACATCTAAATGAATCTAAGAGATTAAAATAATCCATCTAGCATCCATTCAAAGGACAAGGGACTAAATTTTATGTGTATACTTCATAGGAAGGTGAAGTTCATTTTTCCATCCACACATCTATTTACATTAGTACATCTCGTGTTCGCCTTGCAAAAGGGCTTCCTAGGGAATAATTCTCTCACATATGTGCAATAACTACATGGAGTTTGAGATGTAGTATAGTTCTCAGTTGTAAGTTCACTCAGTCATGTGACCTCTGGGGTCAATCCAACTCCCCATATTACAACTTTTATGTTTGGGATTTGGTGCAGTTTGAGGTTTTTACAGGTATACATCTCTTTGCAGGCTACAAGTGAACTTAATGATCATCCATTGATATAGAGGTGACCAACAACAACTACCTGTGACACTTGTGTGACACCAAAAAAACTAGGTTCCAAGCTCTAGAAAGTAGTCACCGACACCTAGCAGAGGTATCTAGTGCCTAGGCGTCATCACCCCATTCCAAGTGGTCTGTTCTGGCCTCATACAACAGTTCAAAAATTTATCAAGCATGGTTACAACAGTCTACCTTTCCTATTCATCAATTTTCCCATTCCAATTCACCTTCAAGGAAGTGTAAATCAGCTAAGTCACTATTTCCCTCTCTTACACTAAGGGTTTCATATTTATCTAGCTTATTACCTATGTAAAATATTTATTCTAGAATTCATTTATCATATGTGATTCTGCAATATCTAGGGTTTAACATTTAGCATTAAATTACATTTTTATTAAATCAAGAATGGTTATTCTTTAAATTATTATTTTAATACTTTACATTGATTTCAATCAAGGTTAATTGTATGATGTTATTTGGTTATAAACATACATTATCTCTTCAAGAGAGGTATGCTAAAAATACTTAATTTTCAGAGGCCAAAACTCTGGATGTTGGCTATTTTATTTACATTATTTTTCAGGTTAATACAAGGTGGAAGTTCTACTAGGTTTTTACCTAAAAGGGTTTCTCTAGGATAAACAATGTGTCAATATTCCTTTTATGTTTTAGTTTATTTCATGTACTTACTTATTTCTATACTTCTAGTTTATTTTATTTTTTTCATATTTTCACAAAATCCCAATGACATTATATATTTCATATAAGGCCACATGAAATAATAAAAATGATAAAATATTTACATGACCTAAGTTTTATGCCATAACATTTAGATTTAAATATAAATAAAATTATAATCAATTGAAAGAACGATACAATGAACACAAATTCAGATGAGTATATTTTTTTCACTTCACCAACGTGATTACTAAAATATCTTTAGTAAAATAATCCAGCAATAATTTATGTGGGAGCATAACTTTTGGAGACCATAACTTTTGATCCACCCCTTAGATCATCTTGAAATTTTCAAGGGTTTTAGACCTTGATTAGTAATATGCCAAAACCAACATTTTCACAAAGGTTGGGTGAAATTTTGGAATATTTTTGGGGCCAAATTCCTTCGTTTAGTGGACTAAAAGTTTCTTTAAACCTTTTTTTGATTTTTTCTAAAACTTAGATTTTTAATATTTTTTTTATTTTGTTTATAGAATAAGCAAAGATTTTGTGTAAGACTTTATTTATGAAAGCATATTTTTTCTTAAAAAATTGGGTCCCATATGAAGTGTTTTACTATTAGGTTTTATGTGTTTTATGGTTTCTTGAAATTTTAGGGTCTTTGTAGAGATAGTGGGAAATAAAAGGACGATGGTAATGTGGTAAAACATTAGTGTGGATTCATGAATGAGAAGGAAACTATTTGGAAGCATATTGATCACAAAATTATGTGTGTATATGTGTGTTTTGGAGGCATTTTGACTTCTTGCAGCTAGATCCACATAAATTGGTATCATAGAAGGATTTAGATATTGCAAGAATGGTGAAGGTAATATATTACATTTATCTCAATGATTAATTAACTCTATCTTACATAAGAATGGATAGACACGAGAGAGTATTTTATGTTGAGATAAATAGGAATATGCATGAGCTACAGAGATAAGTTTTTGAGCTCATAGGATAAGTTATCCTCCTAAGTCGAAGACATGTAAATCGGGATGCATACCCAAATAGTTATACTGAAGAATTACCTCTGTTCAGGAATGCATGAAGAAATGATGAATAAAATGAGAGAGATGAAGAAAAAATGAATGAGTGTCCATTTGAGGAGAGACTGATCCAAGCTCTAGAGGGAAAGAATAGTGCAATTAGGATTAATGTTCCTGATTATGGTGGAGGGTTATAACCAAAGGATTTGACTAATTAGTTGAATCTCATGGAAAATATTTTTGAGTGGAAAACCCTTTCACATGAGAAGGTTAACGTTTCATGCACTAAGTTGTCCTTACATGCATTTATGTGGTGGGATCACCTAAAAAATGAAATACAAAAGAAAGTAAAGTAAATATCTGAAACTCTAATTAAATAATGAATAAGTTGAAGGATAAGTTTCTTCTTATAGATTATACTATTGAATTTTACAAAAATTGATGTCAAAGGTTTCAAAACCTGATACAAAAGGATCTTAACATTGATGAGCATACTAATGAATTCTACAAGCTATCAATTTGGGTAGAACAGGGAGAGTCTGAAGCACATAAGGCTATAAGGTATGTAAATCATTCGAATTATACCATATAATATTGATTGAGTATTCTCTTAATCCATATCCTAGATGATGTTTATCAACTCGCATTAAAAGTAGAATAAAATCACAAGAGGAGTGCTTTTAGAAGAGGAGTGATGAGAGGGCCATCATTATCTTGAATGAGAGGGAGAGGTAAATTTGATTCCCTAAATGTTGAATCCTCTAATGCAGAAGGGAAGGAAAAGTATGGTCAATGCTACGGTAACTACCAAAGAGGTAGGGTAATTTAGAGAGGAAGAGGATTTAGCGGAGGAATGGGTTTGAATAGCTTGCAAAGGAAGTATACCTATTATAAATGTGATGAAGAAGGGCACACAAATTTTTCTTGTCTACACTATCCTACATAGGATAGATGGCAAGTGGAATAGTCACAAGTAAACCTGGTTAAAGCTGAATAAGAAGAGTAAATGGAGGTTGTTGCAGACTTGGGTGAAACCCTCATGATACGAAGGATGATAATTTTATCAAGGAAGGAGAAATAAAAATATGGTGTTGGTGGTGATTATTTTTTACAGAAAAAACATCTGTCAAACAAGATGCACCTCCAAAGGGAAGGTATGTTAAACATTTACGAATGGTGGTAGCTATGAAAATATGGTCTCAACTATGATGGTTGATAAACTAATTCTAAAATGTAAGAAGAACTCATATCCCTATCACATGTCATGGTTCATGAAAGGTTATGAGGTAACCATAGATAAAATATTCCTAATAAAGTTTTCAATTGGGAAAACCTATAAAGATAAGGTATGGTGTGATGTTATTATGATGGATGCATGTAGTATATTGTTGGGGAGATCTTGACTATATGATAGAAAGATCACAAATGATGGAGGGAAAAATACTTAAATTTTATGCAAGGATGGTGTAAAGGTGGTCTTGTTACCCTTCAAGGAAGAGGAGAAAAATGAGGGATTTTTTAATACAAAGGATTTTATTGCAGAAATGGAATAAGTTGGTTAGTGTTATCCATTGTGTTTGTGATAAAAAATTTCAGGTCGATGAATTGGTGTGTATCCACCAAATTTCTAAGACTCTAGGTAATTATTCTTAAATGGTGCAACTCCATTTATTATGCGTGAATGAAAATTAAATATGTGGGTTGTTTAGAGGTCAGAAATCCAATAGAAATAGTCCACAAAATTACGGAAAAATCTTGCAATTTCTTGTAAGGGAGGAATTTACTGAGTAGGTGGGAAATAAGACAAGGGGAATAATATCGCAGGTAGAAATAATATACCTGCAAACATTAATAAGAACATATCATCACACAAATTTAGATAGAAAACAACTTTATTACTAAGACCAAGACAAGGTAGAATTATGAACACAAAGTCTCATTAATTATCTCATCAAGAAAAGTGAGAAAATCCTCTAATGCAGAAGGGAAGGAACAATATGGTCAAGGATGCGGTAACTACCAAAGAGGTAGGGGAATTTAGAGAGGAAGAGGATTTAGTGTAGGACGTGGTTTAAATAGCCCCCAAAGGAAGTATACGTATTATTGATGTGGTGAAAAAGGGAAAAAATATTTTTATTATCTACACTATCCTACATAGGATAGAAGGTGAGTAGAATAGTCGCAAGTAAACCTATTTGAAAATGAAGAAGAAGAGTAAATGGAGGTTTTTGCAGAATTGGATGAAATCCTCGTGATAAGAAGGATGATAATTTTCTCGAGGAAGAATGAATAAAAATATGGTGTTGGTGGTGATTATTTTTTGCAAAAAAAACATCTTTCAAACGAGATGCACCTCTAGAGGGAAACTATGTAAAAAAATTTACTGATGGTGATAGTTATGAAAATATGGTCTTAACTATGATGGTTCATAAACTAAGTCTGAAATGTGAGAATCACCCATATCCCTATCACATGTCATGGTTCAAGAAAGGTTATGAGGTAACCATAGATAAAATATTCCTAATAAAGTTTTCAATTGGGAAAACCTATAAAGATAAGGTATGGTGTGATGTTATTATGATGGATGCATGTATTATATTGTTAGGGAGATCTTGACTATATGATAGAAATATCACAAATGATGGAGGGAAAAATACTTAAATTTTATGCAAGGATGGTGTAAAGGTGGTCTTGTTACCCTTCAAGGAAGAGGAGAAGAATGAGGGATTTTTTAATACAAAGGCTTTTATTACAGAAATGGAAGAAGATGGTTAGTGTTATACATTGTGTTGGTGATATAATTCTTCACATGGATGAATTGGTGGGTATCCACCAACTTTCTAAGACTCTAGGTCGCTCGGCTTGAATGGTGTATCTCCTTTTATTATGTGTTAATGAATGTTAAATTTGTGGGTTGCCTAGAGGTCGAAAATCCAATAGGAATAGTACACTAAAATTATGGAAAAATCTTGCAATTTCTTGCAAGGGAGGAATTTACTGAGTAGGTTGGAAAGGAAGTGGGAAATAAGACAGGGGGATTAATAGTGCATATAGAAATAATAGATGCCTACAAACACTAATCAGAACATATCATCACACAAATTTAGATAGAAAACAACTTTATTACTAATACCAAGAGAAGGTAGGATTATGATCACAAATTTTCATTAATTGTCTCATCAAGAAAAGTGAGAAACTCCTCTAATGCAGAAGGGAAGGTAAAGTATGGTGAAGGATGCTATAACTACCAAATAGGTAATGGAATTTATAGAGGAAGAGGATTTAGTGGATTATAGGGTTTGAATAGCCCCCAAAGGAAGTATACCTATTATTGATGTGGTGAAAAATTGACATTAGAGATTGTTATTGACTACACTATCATACATAGGATTGTAGATGGCTGATTGGAATAGTCACAAGTAAACCTTACAAGTTGAAGATGAAGAAGAAGAGTAAATGGAGGTTCGGCTGCAGAATTGGGTGAAACCCTCATGATAAGAAGGGTGATAATTTTTTCAAGGAAGGAGAAATAAAAATATGGTGTTAGTGGTGATTATTTTTTACAAAAAAAAAATTGTCGAACAAGATGCACCTATAGAGGGAAGGTATGTACAAAAATTATTGATGGTGATAGTTATGAAAATATGGTCTCAACTGTGATGGTTGTTAAACTAAGTCTGAAATGTGAGAAGCACCCATATCCCTATAACATATCATGGTTCAAGAAAGGTTATGAGGTAACCATAGATAAAATATTCCTGATAAATTTTTCAATTGGGAAAACCTATAAACATAAGGTGTGGTGTGATGTGATTCTGATGGATGCATGTTGTTTATTATTGGGGAGACCCTGACTATACGACAGAAAGATCACAAATGATGGAGGGACAAATACTTAAATTTTATGCAAGGATGGTGTAAAGGTGATCTTGTTACCCTTCAATGACAAGGAGAAGAATGAGGGATTTTGCTATGCACCTAGGGAAAGGATGTTATGATGTATATGTATTGATGGAGATGCCAACATGTGGCACACATCCCCTTATCTTATTATATCATTCATTTATGATTTATTATGCTTAGGAGGTCGGCCTCAGTATTGGCCATAGGTTAGAATGGTATATATAGGGGTTAGAAGGTTGTATTTAATCATCATATTGAGTATTGGAGTGTTATTGTATGGTTTGGAGGTTACCCCCTCGAAGTGGCCCCCTCGAAAAGCTATTATATGAGCATATTGTCATCATTTATCTATATTTTGGTGTTCTTTATGTTATTTTGCTGTATATGTTCTGATTTATACAAGTAATATCATTACAAGTGGTATCAGAGCAGTGATTTGGCCAAAAAGTAGGGTAAAAACCCTAATTTTTTGTTTCAAATATATCTTGAAGAGTATATCGAATTTTTTTGCCAATTTTTTCATCATAATTTGGAAACACTCTAAGTCAGAATATCTGAAAAATTCAGCTCCATTTGATCTGTTTTGCATTTTATTGGTGTTTTAGGTTTTTTCATAAATTCATTTTTAGGAAGCAAATTGTGGTATTTTTTAGCAAAATTTATATTTTTAAAAATCTCTTGAAATTTCAGTTAGGGTTTGTTCTTTTATGTTTTTATCCTTCTGCCGAAATATTTTCAGAATTCCTAAACCCTAATCATGATCACGAGGATAGACAAATTTTATGGAAATGGTGAGATGGATGCTAAAGAATGGTGGATAAAATTTAAGAATGATAAAAATTTCTCAGGATATATGACAAGGAATAGGTTTACAATCACATTATCTTGGTTCCTGCATATCAGATTTGGTTTTCAGTAAGATTAAAAATGACAGAAGGAGGTCTAACAATGGGATGAAATGGAACAACTTTTTATGGATAGAAGGTACCCTTAAGAGGTAAATAAGATATGCAAAGTTTGAAGATGATGGGAAGGCAGAATGATGTTGAAGATTTCAAGATTAATCCCAATTCTAGAAGATGAAGAGTCAAGGTGAATCCTAATATTCACCTCCTAGAAAATTGATGCTTTCAGCATATCTTGAACAATCTAACGCAGAAGAAGTTAAGAAGACTATGAAGAAGAGGAAGAAAAACAAGATTTGATGCAAAAGAAGATATTAATAGTTCCCAAGAAGGAAGATTTTTGTTTCTTACATGGATGTCATTCAAATAACACTGAGATAATTGTTTTCATAAACCCTAAGTGCAAATATAGAAGTTATCAACAATGGATATGGCTCTTGTCTTTGCCTATGGTCAAGAAAGTAATATCAAAGATTTCAAGTATGAATGGTAAGAAAAGAGAAATTGAAGATATCTTATTACTTGGTCTATGTTACTATGGATGAAAATACTTTACTATTCAGATTTTTAGTTGCCTTATATATGGATGGTTTGGATATTGTTCCCTTCATGTATCCTTGATCACCTAGAGACATTGGGGAATAATTAATATTAATATTCAAAAAATAAGTTTATGAAGATTTGGTACAAAAAGAAATGAAGGTCACTTTACAGGATATCAGGCTTAATGGAAATCAAAGGAAAGTCAATATAGACCAGAGGATGATTTAGAATCACTGGAGAAGTTAGGGAAAAGGATGATTCAAATAGAAATATGATCAAATGATGATTCATCTATGTCAAGAGAAAAATATAAAATATCAATGCAAAGGTTGAGTCAGAAGGAAAAAAAATTTCAATAAACAGGTTCATAAGGTTGAGGATACTACAACTGCAACATATGGAAATCCTCATCAAATGAAGAGAAAAAGAAATGGAGATATCCTTTGCATATCATTCTTCCAACAATATAGATATGACAAGTAATTGGAGGAAGAATCACTTTATTTATACATTGAGGGATCCTAATGAGCAACAATTATGAACCATGGAATCCTTATTATGATCTTTATCATGGTTATACATGAAATGGTTAATTAGAAGCCTTATGTTGATGCATGGAATCCAAGGATATAAAATACTCATGAATGGAAAGAATTTTGCAACCCAATATGGATATTAGTTTGATATGTAAGTCATCTACCTAGATTACATGAATGGAGGTGATCAAGATTAATTAAATCAGTGTTCAATAATTTAGCAATACATTCATTATATGGTTTCTTCTTATGTTTCGGGCACGAAACATTCAAAGAATTTCAATTCTATGTTTATGGGATATAATGTTATGATTATATGTTTGATGAAGATTACATGTGGCACACATCCCCCTATCTTATTATATCTTCATTTATGATTTATTATGCTTAGGAGGAAGCCTTAGTATTGGCCATAGATGAGAATGGTATATATAGTTAGAAGGTTGTAGTTAATCATCATATTGAGTATCTGTTATTGTATGGTTTGGAGGAAATACCCCCTCGAAGTGGTATTGTGAGGTTGCCCCCTCCAAGAGGCAAAGCATTATATGATCATTTATCTATCATTTTGGTAGCTAACTCATGTTAAGTATGTATATGTTCTGATTTATACAAGTAATAGAGATCAATATTTCTTTTGAAGGCATGATCTCTATGGCTAAAATGGAGCACCTGAGAGAGGATTAGGCTCAATGTGTTGGTGACATAAGCCTTAGTTAGAAAAAGTCGGGTATGCTCAAATGGGTCTTTCTAAGATTTAGAGTCCCTTTCTTCAATCCGGTAGTCCATTTATTATAAGGACCAAACTCCAAATGGGTTGCATAGAGCTTTACGAGATCCAACAATCTAACCACTAAAATTTCCTAGAATCAAAAGCTTTGGAATTATTTGAAATGATGAATTTATGAATGAGTTGGAAATATTTGAGGAATAAAATAGGCTTATAATGTTACACTAGAACATATGTATTCTGTAAACCGGTGTGGAACATGATCATGCCCTACAAATAGTTGTAAACAACTTTAAATAGCGTGAAAGATACATTATACTACCATGTAATACAAATGTCTGCATGGATAATCATCTCCCTCAAGAAAATTGAGTGTGCTGCAAATTCAGTCTTTATATGTGAGCAATTGAAAAAAATGTATGGAGTCTGGATGAGTAACTATTAAATATCGAGGGGAATTTAGTAGAGATGCTAAACACCTCATTTATGGCATCTACGAAACTTTTTCTCAGAAAGAGAAGTATAAACCTGGTATTATTTCGAGCTGGTGAAAAGGGGCCCATAGATTTTTAATACTAAGGGATCAAATATCCATAAGAAGGATAATGAGAAGTGGATGTCCTAACCATATCCTGATTGAATTTTGTCCAGAAGGTATTTTTGAGATCAAAGAGGCACCTTTCACTTGGGTGAAATTCTCATAGATAAGGGTGAAAATTGTAGACATTGATAAGTAAAAATTTCTTATTGGGTGCGATAATTTTTAAGATTCCAAACATTCAAAAAAATATGGAATATAGAAAAACTGGAAGGCATAAAAATTTACTATGGGGATGATGTTATGAAATATAATGCAAATGGCCAACTTTGAGGGTTGACTTGCAAAATCGAATTCTGTTGCATGTGCCGCAAAGCACCCATATACCTATCCATAGTCTGGTTGCAAGAAAGTTACGGGATTAAGGAATAATATAATGTATTCCATTCAAAATTGGATGAGAAAACCTGATAAAATCTTAGGTGTGGTGTAGATTTGCGTACCGATGCATGTAATATTGTAGGGATGACCCTTGACTATATGACATAAAGTGGCACTAAATGATGGAGGAAAAATACTTAAAATATAACAAAATGTAAAATACTTGTTACCCTTCAAGTGAAGAGTGAACCTAGGGTGGACATTGTTTGTGTAGCTGCCAATAGTCATTTGTGTGCCCATATGGATAGAAGAATAGCATGGTTTTTCAAGAATTAATTTGTTGTTGAAATATGACTGTTTTAGGCCATATGGTGTTCTGTCATCACCAATCCGGCACTATGATAATTCTTCACCGGGAACTCCTCGTGCTATGATTATTTACTAATGCACAACTTTTAGTTTGGTGGATGTAATCTGGAAACACAACAACAAACATAACACAAGAATACCATAGACTATGATAAGAAGGAATGATGAAAAATCTGAAATATCAGTGTAAATTATAATATTAACATGAAATTGTTACAATCTCACCCATGAGGTACTTCAAGTGTTACTGACTTCACTTGCCTTCCACAATAACTATGGGAGAAACTTCACAATTACACCTCTTAATGGCTTCTTTAACACACCTTCAACTGATGGCTTCCTTTACACACTTACTCATACAATATTTCTCACTACTTCCTTCTATGCTAAATGAGGGGGGTGGCCTCTTTATTTATAGGAATTCAGGCTTATCCACCTTATCTCTAAGATAGGATAAGAAATCCACTTCTGACCAATCATATTCCATGCCTAAACTCTTATCTTTACATGTAGGCTTATCTTCTAAGATAAGATAAACCTTATCATTTCACATGGGTTCCACATTTTTAGACTTTTCTACAAATAAAATACACAAAATATTTATGACATCACTCCTTGTCCTTATTACAAATATAATATTTCTAATTCCTAATCATGTAGACCCTACTTCTCTACTTACCCCAACTTTGACATTTTAACATTACCGGACCACTTACGACAAATATTTACTTTTTACAACATTCCTATTGTACTTTGACTGTTACCATACTCTACATTATTGGCGGCACCGTACTGACAGCGCCGTTATCTTCTATCGGACGCTACTACTAATTATACTTAACAACATCCTATTCCTAATACATACATTAATGAAATAGAAATTACGGAGGAAAATTTTAGTGTCGACATCTTCCCCCTTCCTAGCTTCTACTCCATCCTCGGAGTAGACTCTTATTCTGGTGCTTGGAAAATATTTAACTTGTCGTGGTTGACCCATTTCGTAATGGGAGTGCCATCCAATTCCTCCAGTCGATATGTACCATTTTCATGCACAGCTACTATTTTGTAGGGCCCCATCCATTTGGGAAGAAATTTTCTCTGCCTTCTTTTTTTGTATCTGGAATCATATACTAGAACCAAGTCATTCACATGAAATGGAGACCAATGGATCTTTTGATCAAAGTATTCCTTCTGCTTCATTTTCTTCTTATAGCTTGTATCCTTTGCTATTTCCCTCATTTCCTCTAGCAAATGAAGATGTACCAACCTTTCTTTTACTGAATCACTTTCATCCATCCTTTCATTTTTCATAACTCTCACAGTGGGAATATCAAACTCAATAGGAAGAACTGGATCAATGCCATAAGCCAACTGAAATGGGGAGTATCCTGTTGCTGACTTTGATGTTGCCCTATATGCCCACAATGCTGCATGAATCCTTTTATCCCACTTATGTACCTGCAAGGCTGCATCTTTTGCTAGAATTTGATACAACACAAAATTTGTTCGTTCCACCTGTCCATTTGTACTTGGCTTGTATGTTGTTGCCTTCTTGTGCTTAATAGAAAACTTATTGACTAGGGCTTCTACCACCTCATTAATGAAGTGGCTTCCTTGATCTGTTACAATTTCTAATGGACAACCAAATCTGGTGACAATGCGTTCATATATGAACCTTGCCACTTCATCCATGGAAGCTTGTTTTCAATGGCCTAGCTTCAACCCACTTGGTTAAATAATCTGTGGCAACTACAATATACTTATTTTGGCGTGGGGTAGTTGGAAGTGGACCTACAATGTCTATTCCCCACTTTTCAAAGGGACCAAGTGGAAGAATAGGGCATAATGGAGCTGATGAAGTCTTACGGTTACCATGTGTTTGACAAATATCACATGTCTTACAATAATTATAACAATCTCTAAAAAGAGTGGGCCAGTGATAACCTGCATCCAAGATCCTTCTTGTTGTAAGTTGTCCAGAGAAGTGTCCTCCACATGTACCATTGTGGAATTCTTCTATCAGCTCCTTCCCTTGATCACGTCCAACTGCCCTCTTGTACTGTCCATCAGGTCCTATTTGAAATAATACTCCATGCAGAATAGAATATGGACGACTGGCTTGAGTAATATTTCCTCTTAGTCTTTGCATTGGCACCATCAGGAAACTTGAATTCATTCAGATAATTCCAAATATCTATGTATTCACTAGGGATTGTGTCAAGGGATAACAATGCTGCATCTGGGAAATCATCATCATCACAAGATGAACCTAAACCATCATAGGCTCGAGAGAGTGCATCTGCATTGACATGCTTCTTTCCTGGCCTATCTATAATATCAAATTCAAATTCTTGTAGCAAAATTATCCATCTTGCTATCCTCCCTGATGGGTTAGGCTTATTTACAATATATTTTAGAGCCTGATGATCTGTTACAACTATAAATTTCTGCCCTAGCAAGTAATTTCTAAACTTCTTTACAGCAAAAATGATAGCTAGAGCCTCTTTTTCAGTTACAGTATAATTTACCTCAGCACTGCTCATTTGTCTGCTCCCAAAGTAAATTGGATGATCATTCCCATTTTCATCCTTTTGGCTCAGAGTACTTCCTAGTGCTGCATCTGAGGCATCAGTATACACAATGAATGGCTTGCTCCAATCTGGATTCTTTAAAACAGGTGAAGACACCAAGGCTTCCTTCAGTTGTTCAAAAGCTTCATGCGCCTTATTTCCTGGTTCATAAGTAACATCCTTCTTCAAGAACTCGGTTAGTGGTTGTGCAATCTTTGAGAAATTCTTGATGAACCTTCTATAGTAACCCACATGGCCTAAAAATGATCTCAACTTACTTCTATTCATAGGAAATGGTAACTCTTTGATTTTTGAAACTTTATCAGGATCAGTACCAATACCATCTCTGGATACAACATGCCCTAACAAAACGCCTTTAGAACATCCAAAGACACACTTTGTAGGGTTTAGTGAGGCTTGTGCTTCATCTAACCTTTGAAATGTTGTCTCCATCTGGTGCAGGTGGTCCATCTTGCTCCCATAAATGCAAAAATCATCCAGAAATACTCTGATGAAGTTCCCAATGTAGGGTTCAAACACCCTATTCATCAAGCTTTGGAACGTTGCTGGAGCATTACACAACCCAAAAGGCATAACTCTATAAGCAAACGTTCCCCAAGGAGTGGTGAACGTTGTCTTCAGCTAATATTTCTCTTCTATACGAACTTGGTTGTATCCGCTATATCCATCAGCAAAACTATAGCACTCCTGGCCAGCTACTTCATCCAAGATCTGATCTGAGAATGGAAGAGGGTAATGATCCTTCTTTGTTTCCTTATTGAGCTTCCTATAATCAACACAAATGCGTAGCTTCCCATTATTTTTTATTGAGATCACAATGGGAGAAACCCATTCTGAATTCTCCACAGCAAATATGAATCCTGCATCAAGCAACTTATCTATTTCTTCTTTTACAGTCTTGGAAAAATTAGGATTCATTCTATATGGCATTTGCTTTATGGGCTTAGCACCATCTACCAGCTCAATAGAATGTTCTACCCAACTTACTTGACGGAGTTCCTTGTAATCAAAAGTGAATAGGTGTATGTACCTTCGAAAGAGCTGGAGGTAGGATTCCTTCTCACTCTCCATCACAGCATCACCAATCTTTATTTGTTGGAGACGATCATCAATTTCTTCTTCAGATAATTTTATGGGTTCATGAGTCAGTGTGACTGGAAGGATATCCATGACTGAAACATCAACCTCACTTTCTTCATCTTCTGTGTCCACTTCACTGGTACTAGAGTAATCAGAGGATGTCCAATCATCAGTTTCATCACTTGAATCCACAGGTTCTGCCTTATGATGCCGAGGGATCACGTTTATCTTCACCCTCTCTCTACCACGTCCAAGTGTCATGAAGCCTTCATTCCAGTAGTTTCTTGCATGAACTCTCCTTAGCCATGGTCTTCCCAACAACATTGGGTACGCAACAGTACCATTTTTCATCACCTGAAAGTCTACCACACATACAACACCCATAACAGATATTGCCACATTTGAAACTACACCTTCTGGTTTAGTTTTTCCCTTATTTAATGACCTTAACATAAGTGTTGAGGGGCGATCAATTTTTAAACCCAACATATTCATTACAGACTCGGTCATTACATTAACTGCAGCACCTCCATCAACTAAGACATCATGAATTGAAATACCATTACATAATACCTCAGCTTGTGGAGCATAGGGATCCGCCTCTGCCTCCAAAACAGGGACCTCAACCTCCTTCCTTCATCGAGCATTGAGTCCACTTCGCAGCTCCCGCCTCTTCTCAGAAGACATAGCCAAGAGTTGACCATATGTAATATTTGCAGGCCTTTTGGACAGATCTTCTAAGATGGAGTATGGTCCTTGTCCCTGTGAAATCAGAAAATCCTGCACACCCAACTTTCTTCTCCTATGTTTCTTACTAGTTTCTCCTTTCATCTTCTTAGGATCATTTCCATCTTGGTTATCTTTTTCTTTCTTTCTTTTTGTTACAAACACATCTACTTCATTATTTATGCTCTTATCTACTACATCAAAAGAATTCACAGGTGCTTTTCCTTTATCATTATCTCTTGTACCAGATGTAGAAGCTCTATCTGGACAATTATACTTATAATGACCCTTTTTATAACAAGCATAACATACAACTTCAGAAATATTTCTTTTTGGACCTCTATCTCCTCCCTGTGAACTAAATTCTTTTCCTTGAAGAAGATTAATAGTTAACTGGCCCATCTTCTTGAGCAAATCTTCATACTCTGTAGATGTACTAGGAGAAAGATTTGTGCTCACCGAGAGTGGTTGTGGATTCTGGACCAAAGGTGTTGGTGTAGGCTCTACTTTAGCAACAATTTCTTTGGGCTCCTCTTCCATGCTTTCTTCTTGCCTTCTTGCAATCTCCTTTGCTTGTTCAATGGTAGCTGGGCGGTCATACTTCACTCGTTGTCTGATCTCTGGCTTCATCCCAAGAATGAAGTGCTTACAGAGGAGATTATCCACGCCATTCATCAACCCATCCGGTAATCCTTCCTTCTGGATCTGGGCATCGAGCTTCCTCCTTAGCTCTAGAACACGAGCATGATAATCCCTTATCTTCTCCTTCTCTCCTTGGGCTAGCTTTGTGATCTCGATCATGAGATCTACATATTTCTGTTGTTCACCAAATTCTTCAAGAAAACTTTCAGTTAATAAATCCCATGAGTTTTTCACATTATCACCTAGTGTTTCAAACCACCTAAGTGTTGAACCATCCAAAAAGGTAGGAAAAAATTCAGTCCATTGTTCCCTTCTTATAAGGCCATTACAAATACAAGATCGTTTAAACTCTTGAATGAAAGAGGAAGCATCTTCATTAGATTGAGCTGAAAAAACAGGAATCTTCCCCATTTTCAAAAGTAACCACAGTGAAATACCAACCCACAAGTACAATCAACAAGACTTATGTGCACAAATAATTGGAATCACTACTATGACTTTACACCTACAGTAAAATAGACCCACGGTAAACTATGGTAAAACTTGACTTACTGCGGTAAAAACTGACTTTACTGTGGTAAACACTATTCACAGTAAAAAGTGAAGTTACTGCGGTAAATACTATTCACGGTAAAAAGTGACTTTACTGTGGTAAATACTATTCACAGTAAAAAGTGACTTTACCATGGTAACTACTATGCACAGTAAAAACAAGGTTACCCTCCAAATGATTTCTGACTAAGTGGGAATATCTCTCCAGAAAATCCACCAACGAGGAATGGTCCCAGCAACGGAACCAAAATGTCATCACCAATCCGGCACTATGATAATTCTTCACCGGGAACTCCTCGTGCTATGATTATTTACTAATGCACAACTTTTAGTTTGGTGGATGGAATCTGGAAACACAACAACAAACATAACACAAGAATACCATAGACTATGATAAGAAGGAATGATGATAAATCTGAAATATAAGTGTAAATTATAATATCAACATGAAATTGTTACAATCTCACCCATGAGGTACTTCAAGTGTTACTTACTTCACTTGCCTTCCAACAATAACTATGGGAGAAACTTCACAATTACACCTCTTAATGGCTTCTTTAACACACCTTCAAAATGATGGCTTCCTTTACACACTTACAACAATATTTCTCACTACTTCCTTCTATATTCTAAATGAGGGGGGTGGCCTCTTTATTTATAGGAATTCCAGGCTTATCCACCTTATCTCTAAGATAGGATAGGAAATCTCTTCTGGCCAATCATATTCCATGCCTAAACTCTTGCCTTTACATGTAGGCTTATCTTCTAAGATAAGATAAACCTTATCATCTCACATGGGTTCCACCTTTTTAGACTTTTCCACAAATAAAATACACAAAATATTTATGACATCACTCTTTGTCCTTATTACAAATATAATATTTCTAATTCCTAATCATGTAGACCCTACTTCTCTACTTACCCAAACTTTGACATTTTAACATTACCGGACCACTTACGAAAAATATTTACTTTTTACAACATTCCTATTGTACTTTGACTATTACCGTACTCTACATTATTGGCAGCACCGTACTGACGGCGCCGTTATCTTCTATCGGACGCTACTACTAATTATACTTAACAACATCCTATTCCTAATACATACATTAATGAAATAGAAATTACGGAGGAAAATTTTAGTGTTGACAGTCCATGGACTCAAGAATTTTCAAGAGGACAAAAAGGGCATCTGGGGATTTTCGGGTCTCCATTTGGGACTTCCTCTAAAATTTCTTCTTTCCTAGGAGTTATTTGAGCTTCGATACATTATTATCCAATTGGGCATGATTTATAACTTCCACCCAATGTACGTCAACATTTTAATTGATCCATCCTAGTGCCAAAATGTTGGTTTATGCTATTGTGTTGTCTAGTTGTAAAGAAATAGGTCAGAACCAAAAAACTAGGCGATCGGGTCTACTATGACTAAATGGTTGTTTAGAGTCTCTATGGAAATCATATATTGAGAAAGTTTTTATCTGTTTCCATTGAGTTATATTGATCTAAGTGTGTTGGAACCTATGTTATGAAGGATTTTATAGGGGAAGCATGAAAACCATTCGTTTGAATCCTAGGTACTAACTTAAGGCAGAGAGGGTTGTGAAACCTTGATCTTTTCCCATTGGAATGAGCCCGATAAAATTTGTGATATGTTATTAGGTTTGGTTTTGTGCATCTGGCTAGTAAATTTTAGGAATTTCATTACTCACTCTTATGGAGGGCCAAATAGTCTAAAGGTTTTCCCTGCAAACGCATGTGTTGTAATGTAGAGGTTTTTATACTTGGGTAATAGAGATAGCAGAACTTGGAATGTTAACCTATTCTATTTTGACCTCTTTCTATGTAAAAGGAAATTATACTGTGAGTTGAGCATTCTGTTTCCCTATTTTAGATTACACAATTAGGATATCCAAACTCCATATATTTGTGTTGTTGCGATCTGACAATATTCAATCTAATGATCTTTCAATTTTAGAATTTGCTCTCATTGGGCCAGAAGGGAAGTACCAATGAGATGGAAACTATTGATAACAATGTATACTTCCAGAAGATAATCTTGTTGGTTAAATATGTGATGCTATATCAAGAACATGAATGTTAGCAGACTTAAAGGGTCTCCAGTGTGGAATGGATGAATTGTGTAGCATATTTCTAACCGATTGATAATAATAACTTGAAAACACAATTGATACATGGAAACAACTAGTAAATGTGGATCTTGATTTACTTCTTTGTTGATTTAATCCTAGACTAGTGGTAAGGGTTGAATCTATATTACATACGAGCATGATATAGTTATCTCAAAACAAATATTGACTAAATCCCCAAATATCCTTATTTTGAATAGTTGGAGCTGACAATGAACTAACAAATGTGAGAGATAAAGTACATAAAGCCAAATTTGTTATCTCTTGGGAAAAAAGTTCAATAATATCAACTGATGGAAGGATATAATGCTTCAAATTGAACAACATTGACGCTCACTCTGGTAAGTCGATTCGCAAGTGATTTGATTGAACATTTTAAAATGCAGGACGACCACCCAGGTGAATTTGGTAATTTTCTCTTTGGACAACAATTGATTTGACTATGCACTCCTATAATAAATACAAGGTTGGTATTCATTGCCAGCACTTCAAAGGTCAAGTTAAAAAATGGTCACATTTAAACTTAAAATAATTTATCCAAGGTAGCATAGAGAGTTAATGACAACAGATGTGAACATATACACGTGTGGGCTTGAAATAAATTATCATAACATCAAGGAGAAAGGTCAGATAGCCTGGGAGAAAGAAGAGAAAACTGTGGAACATGCTTCATTTGGAGGGCCATTTTTGGTCCAAGCTGAGATCATTCCAAGTTTGGGTTGATTTTAGTCAAACCTAGTCCATGAGATTTTCTATGAAGTCTTGCACTCCCTTTCAACTTAATTACCAAATGCTATTTTTAAATTGAATTTCCTTACTTAAGGTCTAGCTATAATGGTTCAAAGACTTAACCAACACTTATAAATAGATAAATCATCCAATGTTTTAGAGAGATAGATTTGCAAAGGAAACTAGGGCGACTACTTCATTTTCTAAATGCTGTTGAATACTTTGGAATTACATTAGAACTCATTATACATTGAATCTGATAAGGTAATAGTTAAATCTCCCTTTACAAGATATCATAATTCACATGTTATCACCTAAAGTTCATTAGGGAACTACCCATAATCAGGCTAAAGCTAAAAATCTTCATATGTAAGGAATTATATATCAAAGATCTTGAGTGCATCATCTAAAACATAATGTCTTTTAAATAATTTAGCACTTGCATTTCATATGTAGAGGAAAGTATGTAACATTACAAATTTGATCAAAATCATTCATGGAATAAAACATGCTAGGTGGAGAACGATCATTGGTTGAGGCCTGGGAACGAAGGTATGCCATTTGATGGTCCCTGAGGGTCAAACATAACCATTATTGATGTTTATTCAATAGAAATTTTCATCCATCTATGGTTAGGTTTGATGAATGATCTTACAAGGGAATTAATGCTATGTTACATGTTATGGGTTACCAAGGTTTCCCTGAAGGATAGCACAAATCCAGTGAATTAAAACCCTGGTTGTTTTATCAAAGAAGTTCTCAGTTAATTCATACTAAGGTCAAGATTCATATGATATGGTCCTAGTTTATTTTGGTACATACCGTATTTTCCTTCAACATTGAACATTTCTAAACCCTGTGACCTCCAGTTGAAAAGTGAGTTAGATTAGAATCAAAAATGTTCTTCACCCTTTCACCTAATTCTGTACATAGTCCTTAGGCATCGAGGGACTAGAAATAATTCTAAAATCAGCTCTAAGTGAGCCTTTTTATACATTTCTTTTGTCTATTTTGAAACAAGATCATGTTTGGATGATTGGTGTTGCAAGGGCTTTCTTTTCTAAGATGGTAGTAGGAGTACCATGAAAGATGGGTAAAAAATCTTATATTGGACTAACACACTTTGCAAAAATCTATAATCATTCCTGACAATATTCCATTCTACTGGATTTCAAGGATTGATCTAAACTTTGCTAAGATTTAGCATACAATTTTTTTTCCAAGGCTTTTGATACTCCATTTGAATATGTAGGATCTCCCAAAAGATAATAAAATCTTAATGATTTCTACAACCCTAGTTGATTTAAGATTTCATCTCCTGACAAAATTTCCTCCAATGTATCAATTGTGCTTT
Organism: Taxus chinensis; assembly: GCA_019776745.2. Classification (NCBI taxonomy): domain Eukaryota; kingdom Viridiplantae; phylum Streptophyta; class Pinopsida; order Cupressales; family Taxaceae; genus Taxus; species Taxus chinensis. Next base: position 160,369,292 of record CM034157.1, on the reverse strand, counting down.
TTCAGGTCATGAGCTAATATCTCCTCTTTTTTCAATTAGCAACCCCTTTATTAGCCCAAAGACTATGTCTTCCTGAGCTCCTATGATGCTACTCAGTTACCTGTATACTAGATAACAATGTTATCTCATAAAGCCTGATGTTTTATTCCTATCTATGTCGTAACCAATCATATGATACTTCCACCTACTTACTTTACAAGGTAAAGCACTAAAATGGTACATTCGATTTTTGAATGTTCATTAGTCATAGCATGTACTTTGATTACGATACATAGTTATTTAAGTAAATTTTGCAACCAAAGTAATCTTGTACTTATTGGAACAACTAGACCATAGGATATTGCCTCATTGGTATTATATGAGGGTCTGACAATTTCCAGGAAGGTGAATTTGGCTTGGTTCTATCATCCCATTGACGGCTCTTACAGGCCATCTTGCTATGTTGTCCCTAAGTAATAGAATTACAATTCATTTATTGGGAGACCTTGGCATTGACATGAACATAACCTTTGACTATAATACCATGGGGTTTGATGCATATTTTCTCATAACCAAAATTAATTAATTCATGGGAAAGATCGGCCTTTCAAATATGCATTGTAGCTTACTTTGATAATCAAAAGGCATCAACTAGTCAATGTTCCAAAAACTTAATTTTGTATTTTGACTACAATATTCCTTCGAATGATTAGGGTCTGAAGGGGAATATTTGGTATTTGAGAGCTTCTTCAATGTTTATTATTAACTCGTCCTAATCAATGAGGAAAAAGAGGTTGATATGAAGTTTTCCCGTTTTAAAACACCTTAGGAAAATTTCCCCCTTTTTCTAAGTTAATAAGTCCCAAAAATGGCTATGAAATCATAGCTGCAAGATGTTAAGAGGGTTTGGAAGGGGAATTCGAAACTCTTGCTCCCATTTGAGAGCCATAGTACCTGTCCAGAATAATTGGTCTAGGTTATGAATGGTGCTATTTTTCTCAACCCATACCAATATCTTTTTTCAATGATATGAGTTAAGCCACCTCTTATGGAAATAAAAGATGTATTCGAATTCAATGAAAAGTTGGATCAACTACACATTAGGGCTTCAAGAAATCCTTCTGACGAAACCATGTTGCTAACTTGGAAACCATTTTCCCTTGCTGTTGAAGGCTCTATCTGATGTTAGGAAACTAGAAATACCTCACTTCTAAAACAGATCTTCACAAAATCTCCAACTTTTAAATGCGGGAATCAAAATGGACTTATGGAATCAAACACACTAATGTTGATAAGGATGCAGGGAAAATGATCGTCCGACACATTAAAAGCTACAAGGAAAGAAGGTTGTCTGGTCATTACGTAATGACACAATACCCAACATTCAATTGAAAAAAGATTTATAATGGAATGGAAAACATGGGTAATTGCACCAAGTTGTGGAACAAGTTCTAGAGACAATTCCTCAATCTAGTGTATTAGGATGGAGCCATTGATCATAATTGTTTTTACAGGTGTTTTAATGTGTGTAATAAATAATAAGGGAGCTCTGAAGGGTCCACTCTAGATGGAGAAAAATCTTGTGTGAGAAATACTGGTAAAGTCAATCAATCCTGTCACAATTTATTACGCTATGATAAGTTCTTAATCTTTAGTACAGTTGATTACTTTGTAAGAAAGGTGTTGGAATGGTTTTGTAATTGATGTAAACATTATGATGTTTTCAATGTTTTCATTAAGTTTCAATATGTCAAAATACCTAAGAAACATGAAGGTTGATTGATAGTGTCAAGTCAAGGTGAATGTCTTATTGAGATTGCATGGTCTTGCATGGGTTCTTGAGTAGTGTAGTGGTTTGTTAGAGTGTGTTAGTGTCTTGTTGAGGTATATGGATGATTTTCATGGGTCCACGCATACAAGTGTGTTGAATTTCCTTACAACATGTAAAAATGTTTCAAAGTGGTGAGGAGGTCAGATTTAGTGAAGCAAGCATGATCAAGGTGCTTGTTCTTGAGGCCTATAAAGAAGAATGATGTATGACATGATGAAGTAAGGAATGTAGCAGATGTGTGAGCTTGGTGAGAGAATGGGAAGCATGAGTATGATGTTTTGGGACACTCAAAAGTGAATTATAGTGTTGGTTTAGGTGTTAGAATTGGTTTTTAGGTCTATTCTTAGAGCTAACCCTTAAGAAAGCATGCCCTAGTGTGGTGGAGTCAAAAATTTTGAGTGTATGTATTGCTAATAATCCCTACAAGTTGATATTATGTCCATCAACTTCCTGCACTTACCCAAAACCCTATCATGAAAATTTTTTCCTCCACTGGCTCTCTCGTTCCTCCAAGAATTTGATCATTGAGATATTCAAGGTCCATGTGGGTGACATCATTGTCCCCCGTAGCTGAGTACTCAAATGAGATATTTGACACTGGTTAAAGGCTTACAAAGAAGAAAAATTGTGGCTGACATTGTTGCTTCTCTATATCCAAAATGGGAGTTTAATATTTTAGAAAATGACCTTCATCACCCTTTCCTATGTTGATCACCTTGTTCGTTATTCTGGATGTTCCATGTACACACTGCCTTTGAAGAATTTTCCCTTGGTGAGAATTTTCTATTTATATTAGGTTCTCATGTAGAGACTTACTATTATTAGAAATTGGATTTACTGACCTTGGATTTCAAATAAACCACCTGCACTAGGGTAGGTTTTTCCTTATGATCTCCTTTACAAATTTTTATCTCGATTCGATCTCGAAACTAGTGGGAAATAAAATCTTACAAAATGAGGGCACGAAGTTGAGGTTTTTAATCTGTAATAAATTCAGGCCATGCATTTAAGTGCTATCACTAGGGCATTCAAGGTGCCTAGAAATGGAAAGGAACACAAAAAACCTCAATTCAATCCATGCATTGGTTTTTAAGATACGAAGATTTTTCCTTTGTGGGCTATGAAGTCAATCTAGCAAAAAACAAACCTGGAGATTTAAAAAAATTGTGTCTTTTATGAGAAATATTCTGCTGCTATCCTGGATAAATGGAGTGAAAATTCAAGAGGGAAAATGGATGAAGAGTATTTCGGAAAATTTCACTAGAGTTTCGAGTAGAAACAAAGCAAAAGTGGGGGGAGTGGAAAATGGCTAACTCTAGTTTTTATAAGCATGAGGGATGGGGAGCGCATTTGTTTTTCCACCTTGTCCCCTTAGAAAGGGATGAAGGGGATAAAAAATTTCACCTCCACTCCTATATGACAAGTGGCATGCATGCACAAGCTGAGGGGATAGAGAAAAGAGCTCATTTTTAGCACATCGGATCTTGTTTTCGGTCACATGAGTAACCCGATTGAAGCAAGGTGGGGAAAACATTTTTATATCCCTCTTGTCCATTAGAACTAGATGAAGGAGACAAAAAATTGCACCTCCATCCCTGTGTGACAAGTATCAAACATGAGTGAATTATAGCAGGGGCTAAAAAAATGGAAAAAAGTGCTTATCGAAGCCTCCCAGGGTCATGCGGTGGGTCCATGAGGCATAAGGTTAGGGGCGCATTTTTTTTTTACTCTTGGAAATGGAAAATGGGGACACAAAATTTTACCTCAACCTCATGTTGCTAAGGACGAAGCTTGGCTAAGGACAAACTGAAAAAGAAATTTTGAGAAGAATGGGATGGTTCCCAAGGTCTAATTCCACTTTCAAGATTCTCAAAATGACATTTTTATATCGGGTCACTAATTTTTCCTCCAAAGAATGAGTTATGGAAAGAAATGCATGTGTTGTGAAAATTATGAGATTACCACCATGGAGGGAAGTGAATCAGATTTCCATTGATATTTTTTCTAACCTAAAACTAATTTTTTATCTACCGGAATCATCCTTGGAATCTCGGGTGCTTTTTTCCAATACAAGCTCCTTTGGCCTCAAAAACCTGCTTTTGTTGAACTTGCTCCTAAACCTCCAGATTTTTCCAAAATCTTCCTAAATCACTTTCACAATGATCTTCACTCATTAATAGACCTCCTTGATGAATTTTGGAATTTAAATATGCTTTGTGTATTTTGTATCAGCCCTAGAAATGCTAAAGATAGCCATTCCTAATCCTACTGAAAGATCCACCTTAAAAGACATTGTCTCAACTGAATCCTATGAACTTGTTTTCCTATTTTCAACACATGGAAAAGGGTGGGACCATAGACATGGGAATTACATGGATGGGGATAGTAAGGGCACAAGGAATGGACTGACCTGGAGGGGTGTCTCGAAATGTTTATAATTAAAAGTTTTGACACTAGGGTATGGTTGTCTTATTTTCAAGTTGAATTTTTCCCTTGAATAGGACAACAACTGTCTCTCAATTAGGGAATCATTATAGATCTAAAAAATAAGGACAAGATGAGAAGAAAATCTAGAATCTCATTTTACAATCTGAACCAGTGCCTTATCCAATGGGCTTCACAAATTCAGTAAAATTAATAGATATAATGAAAGGAGTACACACACACAAAAAGAAACATGCAACACACGGAAGGTAAAAACACACAATAGGAAAGGAAAAAACACACCTAAAACAACTATGATACAATGTGTGGGAAAACTCACTTTCACTTCTTGTAAAATTTCAAGTATTGCTGACTATAGGGAAATTCCAATTGTGTTCCATCCAGATATGAAGGATAGAAGGAATTATCTCAATAAGTTTCACAAATCTCAAATGGACAAAGCCATGAAGAGTCAAATTTTCAATAAATTTCCTTATGTTCTCTCCGCTTGTCCTAAAGCAGAATAAGGTCTCCAAATTTTAAGTCTCTAGTTTTGGCTTTATTTTAGAAATTCTTGACCTTTAATTGATGTTATTTGATACAGTCCACTACCTTGAACCTATCTTCCTCAATATTTTCAAGAAATAAAATTCTTCTATCAATAAAATCATGATATTTCCCATCTTCCACTACTTGGATCAGTTTGAGTGTTGGAATCTCCATGATGATTGAAATTTGTGGTGATTCTGTATATTAATTGGAATGGTGACATACCAATTACTTTATTTAGAGTTATTATGTTCACCCACAACGCATCGTAGAGATTATTGTACCAATTCCTTTCATTATCATCTACTATCTTGCAAAATATTGTCACAATGTTTTTACTACTTGATTCTTCCTGACCATTCCCTTACGGGTAATAGTTTGATGCATGTGATAAATAGATTCAATATCTATAGCAAAATTCAGTCATCTCCTTCGAGGAAAAATATGGGGCAGTGTCAACCAAAATCTTTTGTGCGATACCAAAATGAATGAAGATGTTTTCTTTGATGAAATTGCACATTGTTTTGGTATTGGCCTTCTTGGCTGGGATGGCTTCTACCCACTTTGTGAAATATTCACTCATTATGAGAACATTGTTATGACCTGTGCTTGAGTGAGAATTGAGGAATCTAATGAAATACAGTCCTCACTATTGGAAGGGTTATTCAATCACCATCATCTTGAAGGGAAGCGCAACAAGCTGTGATCTCCCAACAAATTTTGTACATGTTTCACATTTGGAGACCCATTCTTGGGCATTCGTAAACAAGGTAAGAAAGTATTATTATCCATGAAGGATTTTTTGGGTGGTTACCAACGCAGAAAAATTTCCACTGTATGCTTAATCATGGTATGCCTTTAGCAACTTCTCATGTTGCTCTTTGTCTAAGAACTTCAAGAAGCATCCATAAAATACCCTCTTGTAGAGAACATTAATACATATGACATATTGGGTTAGCCTTAGCTTGAGGTTTCTCTTTTTTGTGATCAAGATGAGAAGGGAACTCATCTTAGATCAGATAGTAGGTGATTTCCACGTGGTATTCACTTTTCATGCTCACAAAAAGGACCTTAGGTAAGTCCTTTCTTATACATTCATAGTACAAGTATTCTCATGTATCGTTCTATTTCAATATTGTTTCATCGTATGTGATCAACCAGCACATCAAATTTTCTATGGCCAGATTTGAGGGTTTGATCTCTAAGTCATATTCTTCAATTCTTGCCACCCAATTACCCCTTGTTCTTCAATCTTGTTGGGTGAAGATAGACTTGATGGAAGATGCTGGGACCATTACCACCATGTGGGATTTGATAATATAGAACCAAAATTTCATTCCCACCTTGACCAAGCATAAGCATGCTTCTCCAATTGATTATACTTCATCTCATGGTTTTTCAGAGGAAATCTTATTAAATAAATTGGGGCCTCTAGGCCTTCTTCATTCTTGTGGACCAAAATGGATGATATCATGTGCTCCGAAGCATAGCAGTACAAGATTAAATATCATACTTTTAGTTTTTCTCACGAGGTATGGCTTGAACGTAGAAATCATTGATATATTTTATAAATTTAGAAACTTTGTTCTTATAGTGCCTAAGTCTTGGGTTTGTGAATTGATACTAGTACCTCACCTTCTTAATGATTACTTCAACATCTCCATTACATTTGACCTTTTTGATACCCATGGACTCAGCGGCATCCATTCTAGAGAGAAGAGCATCATACTTCAACCTATTGTTGGTATTTTAAAATTATAGCTTATATGCAAATGGGAAGAGTTCCCACGAGGTAGAGGTTAGGAAGATGTCATCTTTGGAGCCTACACTTGAATGAATTCCATCGAATTCCATGATCTCCACAGCTAATATTCTTCATCTTTGGTGAGGAGAGGGAAATTTTTATATTTTTGACATGAGAAAGTAGTTTCCCATCCCACTATCTTGGAATAATATATTCACTCTTGGATCTTCTGACTTCTGGACTATGTACTTCATTTTCTGTACAAGGAGAAATTTATTCATTTCCCCATTTACTAGAATGGTCGTGGAGGAAGAGTCCATTTGAATGTCACCACCCAGGTATCTGTACAGAATCTTACTCAACAACATACCCAAAGGATGTTGGGATGTTTTCCACCAAGATTGAGTAACACTTCTTATTCCAAGAAGTCTACCAAGGCCACTTGTGCATCTTTGATCCTTCCCACAAACAAAAATTCTTAACATTCCATAGAGTAACAAGATCCATTGGATCATGTCATATTAAGTCCTAAGGAACTTGCAACGTTGATGGGAATGACATTATCTCAGAGGATTCTTGAGTATATGCATGTAAATTTTTAAATGGTAGCCTTTTATTAGGAGGGATAGGTAGAAGGGTTCCAACTTATTGGTTTTAAATGAACTTAGTGCTAGCATGTTTTTTGTAGGAGGAATAGGTGGTGTCAAAAATAGACCCTTAGGATTAGGATTTGAAGTGTTAGGATTTTGGGATACCATTCTTGATAAAACTAACGAAACCTCTCGAATTTCTTTGGGTGTGTTTGCAAAAATTTAGTTTCAGAAATCTAAACTTTGGTCTTATTTGTATGTTCGATGTAATCGAATGGAGCTGAGGTGGGTGAACTTGATGTCCCCACGATAGTGGAAGTTTTACATTATGGAGGTGGTCCTACCTTGGAAGATTGAGCATCTTTAGTGGATGAGGTAGCATGGGTTTAAAGGAGTGGTTGAATTTCGGTTGAGCATTAGGGGGATTTTTTAGGACTAACTTTGGGCAAAGGATTAGCTTTAGAGGTGTATAATTTTGAGCTAGGGGAAACACATAGGACTTACTTGTCATGAAATTTATATTCTTGCTCACTATTGGGTCTCGTTTCTCCTTTGTTGACTCCATTGATGGCGGAAGTGGATATCCTCTATTGATTATCTTATTATATAGTACTACCACCAGAGGATCCTCCTTTTTCTTCTTCTTTTGCAACAATTTTTGAGGAGGAAGCCCTTTTAAGACTATGAGTGGCTGAATATGGCACATGAGAAGATAGGTTTCTCTTCATCATCATCATCCTCACTTCCTGAGTTATATTCGATGAGACCATTCAGAGTGTCATTTTCAAATTCCTCAATCTTGAGAACATTTCCATATTCATTTTCTTCTTCTTCTGGATCCTCCACCTCTTCTTCTTCTTCTTCTTCTACATCAAAGTTGCATTGATTGGCAAAGGTGCCTCAAGAGAAAGCCTATGGGGGAGGTGGAGCAATCCTTTGCCTATTTGGGAGATTTGTCTTCTTTGGCACATTTCTCATGGTTCTTTGAGTGAGTTGTTTCTTGAGAGAAATCATATCATTTTCCAAATTTTGAATCATAGGGATCTGGGGGAATGGAGCTAGAACTTTGACCCTTTTTCTTGGTCATTCAGATTCTTCACCTTGTTAGATAGAATTAGATCATCCTCCGTCTTGATGGAATAGTCTAGTGCTTCCTTCAGAGTTCTAGGCTGGGACCTTTTGAGAATGAACCCAACCTCAGGTAGCTAAGCATTTATGAAGAATATTTTAATATTGTCATCTGAGGGCATAAATTTATAGGTATCCTCTTGATCAATCTATTGTATCTAGCTATAAAATCCCTCATGCTTTCATTGGATTCTTTCTTCATATGCACTAATTGCATCAAGAGGTCCTGGTAGTCTTCAATGGACTTGAATCTATCTTTGAAGCAAGTTTTAATATCATCCCAACATGTGATAGATCTAGCTAGGTAGGAGGTAGAACCATTCATTTTTTTGTCTTGTAGGGATTCCAAAAACAATCTGATGGATACATCTTCATGTTCAACTCCTAGCACACCATAAGGATGGTGATGAATGCTACCACATGTTCTTCTGGGAGTTGTGAACCATCTCCTCTAAACTTGGAAAAAATTTTTCTTGAACCTTGTGGAAACTCATGAAGAGGTTTTGGGAGTGAAGGTGGGTATGTGTTCCTTCCCCATGGCACAATAGGTTGAGGTCTCTCTTCATCACCCATTATGGCTTCATTTCTCTTTCAGCCCTTGCTCTCTTTGCTTCCACTCTGAGCTGTGGCTCTTGCCTCTACTCTTTCTCTAGCTCTTGCTTCTACTTAAATTTTTGTTATTTCTTCTTCTTTAGATCTTGATTCGTCTTCTTCTCTTGCTTCATCTTCTACATCATTTTCTACATCACTAAATTTTTCAAAATATTCACTAATATTTGGAAACTCTATGTCTAATGGGTTCACACATCTTGGACCACTAGTGAGATAATTTTTAGGATGAAAAGAGTGCCTTGAATTTTTGATTAATTCTTTCCTTCTCTGGAGCTCTTCAAATATTGGGTCAAGATTTCCTCCTTACCTCTGTGACCTAGTATATGTGCAGTCAGCCATCTTGTGGACTTGATATTGACTTAAGATATTTTTTGTTGCACTTGGGCTTGTCTCACTCTTTATCATTCTTCATCACATTTATCTTCAGTATCTAACACCCTGGTAGCTATGAAGTAGTGTGAAAAATTTTCTCTGTTATGCTAGACAACTTCCCTCAAGTCAAATATGATATCTTCTTGGATGTGAAAAAGTAATTCAGGTCTCTGGACAGGAGGGTTACTAGGAATAGCCATAGGTGTGAGACATAAGGCTTTGTGACTCTTCAAATTCCATTTTTTTAAATTTTTGGGATATTTGAATTTTTTTGGTATTTTTGTGATTCATATTTTGGGTGCAGAATTTTCCAAGTCTGCCCCACGGTGGGCGCCAAAAACTATTGGCGAGAAAATTTTTCAGGTGGAAAAATTGGTGGGTATTTGCCAATGCTCTGAGACTCTAGGTCCCTCTACTTGAATGGTGCAACTCTATTTATTATGTGTGAATGAAAATGAAATATGTGGGTGGCCTAGAGGTCAGGGATCCAACAGGAACACTCCACTAAACCTGTGGAAAAAGCTTGCAATTTCTTGCAAGGGAGGAATTTGTTGAGAAGGTAGAAAAAGGGAGTGGGAAAAAGGAAGGGGGATTAATATTGCAGGTAGAAAATCAGATTCTGCAAACACTAATCAGAACATATCATCACACAAATTTAGAAAGAAAACAACTTTGTTACTAACACAAAGACAAGGTAGAATTATGAACACAAAGTCTCATTAATTCTCTCATCAAGAAAAGCAAGAAACTCCTTTCTTCTTCATTGATATTTTGGAAAAGTTGTACATAGTGAGGAATGGAAGAACATGTGAGAGGAAGAATAGAGGAAATTTTCTATCTCTTTTCTTTTTCACTCCAAGTAGTAATCTCTCCTTGAGCATACAAAATTGAAAACCCTTAAGAATGAGGGTGTCATTACAATTTATAGATTTGAGAAGGACTCTTAATCTACCCCCTCATGAATTTTCATTTTCCCCCCTACAACATGTGACTTTTCATATTCCTAGGAATAGAATTAAGTCCCCTTTTATTAATTAAGGGTGACTTATTACATTACAAACTATAGTCACATTTAAATGAATAAGATAAATAGGAATAGGACAAAATGAAAAAGTGCAACCCCCAATGAAGAAATAGAACATGAAGGAGGAGGGGGAGGGAGGGGGAGAGAGAGAGAGAGAGAGAGAAAGAGGAGAGATAACTAGGATGATGAAGATGCTGTCTCCACTGATTCCCCCTCACCACCTGATTGATCCTTACCAAGCTCCACTAGAAAAATTTCCACTCCCTTGAACTCTTTACTGTACCGAGCTATCGTAGGTGAAAATTTATCCACTTGAGGAATGCGTACACAACTCAGGGACTCTAGCCAACCATCTGAGACATCATTGATGTTCTTACTTTTAGAAAACCATGACTGATGTTTCTCTGCAATGTGTGAAATTGTGGCTCTGATCTCAGATAGAGACTTCAGTGTATCTTTGTTGAAAGAAAAGGGGTCCTCGGCCTTTTTCTAGACATACTCCTCAAATGGCCTCAACAATTCATCTACGGAAGTTCTCTCATCAATGGCGGGCACTCCAAGATTTTACATTCTGATGTTGATGTTGTCTTACATCTTGAAGGCACACTCCTCATTTGAGTCCAACTCATCAATAGCCTGATTCAACATTTCATATCTAGAGGCAAAATTTCTCACCCACACATGTGACAAGTCCTCAAATGGAGCATTGAACACTTTCCTGCTTACCAATACCCAAGAATGAGCATCTCCCATCTCCATCACCAGTGGATGAACTTGGTCCCAATGTTATTTTTCCTTTTCCAATCCTTCCCTTGTCATCTGGGCTTTGTCGGCAATTGCACACACGTATTTGTACATCGATATTACCTCTGGAAGTAATGCTTTCCCTTTCTCTATGATCTGTTTGTCCATTTGTCATTTTATCATCCTTGTATGGTGAATCCCTACATCTTTTGATGGAATCTAGGTCGAAGCTACTGATTAGATTAACCTCTTCAATTGGGAGTGATGATGAAGCATTCAGGTCCATGAAATATTACACATACAAGGTGAGTGTTTGCACATGGCCTTATTACAAATCAATATTCTCGTTTTATTCTTGGTTCCTCACAAGGAGATGAGTGGAAGACTCCTGGAACATATGTGCATCTCCCTCATGTGTGGATGGGCCTAAGGGAATGGTGCTCATCTCATAGTCAGCCAATGTCATTTCTTCGATTTGATTGATTACCTTCAGTACGACCACTTCTACATACTGATTTCCCATGACACCACTGAAAAAGTGAGAAGCTTCTTAAGAGAAAACTTTTTCTTCTTCCCTTTGAATAATGATGATATTGCTTGGAAATCAGGGACTGTCACCTACTGGACTATACGAGCCTCTTTTGTGATCATTTATTTCATCGAGGGAAACATCTCATCTGTTTTGGGCTCTACAACTTGAACATGCCATTGTTTCTTACTCAGGGAGAGGAGGTGCATCTTGTTCAAGAGGATTAGGAGTGGTCGTGAAAGATGGGAAAATATGATGCTACTAAGGAACTAAAAGATGGACTGAATCATTCTCCTCAAGTTCTACTTCTACTATAGGATCCTCTATTGTTCTGAATTTCTTGTGCAATCTCTTGTAGTAGGGGGCTTCCAACTCCATTGTTTTGCACTTCGAACTCTCTCCAGAATGAACTGAGCCTGAAGTATTCTCCATGACCTTTGATGAAGAGTGGTGTGATGTCTATCTCTAAAGGGTGAGGAAACTTCCAGATGTGATGGAGGAAGTCTTCTTCTTCTTGAACCATTCCTTTGATCTTCTGATTACAACCTTGGTCCACTCACTTATGTCTCCCAACTCATAGACACTCCATGTTACCTATGGTAGAGGTGAAGCCTTCACTACTTTATATTCTAGATCATACAACTATGTGCCATCATCTTGAATTCCCTTTTCATAACAGTAAAAATTGAATCTCATCATTTTATGACTGTCATCCACATATGGTCTCTTTCCTTGACATCAAATTCATCTATACAATTCATCCAATAATATTCAATCTGTGGGACATGATATGACTATGGAAGGTGGAAAGTGTCTAGATCACCTTGGATGTCAAAGTCTTCCCTCAGGGAGTATATGAATACAAGCTCAAGGGTGCAAAGGAGTCTTCAAGGTGTGATGCATCACTGACACTCTTGCAGGTGAAGATTCCAAGTGAGATGGGAAAAAGACATTCTTCCTTTTCTGGTTCTTGAGGATACTGTGATCATGGAAAAAATTTCTCCATAGCTCATACAGTATGATCTTATCACTAAGATACCTAGGTAGCCTTAGTAGAGAAAGATCATAACCAAAAACTTAGATGTAGGAGAAAGTGGAAAATTGTGTGAAATATGACCCATACTTCTTGATCAAAGAAGTCACTTGTGACAACAACCTTGAGTGAGGATTCCCCTCTAGTGTCCTGATGAAAAACATGGTGAAGGCATCATTCACCCTTGTGAAATGTTGATTTCTCTCCTTCAAGACCAATTATGGATATATTTCAAATGTTGGGGCCTTAGGAGATATTTTATGTGCAAGTTCCAACCCTTTGAATGGTCTCAAGATCGCAAGATTGTGCACTAAATATGAATTCATTGAGAACATCTTTGAGACCGGTACCTAGAGCAACTGATGGTGTAGGTTGTCACTGATGATTTTCCCCCAATCAATTCTCTTCCTTCCTTCAATGATCGTGAGCATGAATAGGGCCATCCAATCTTGAAATTCCCTTGTGGTTTCTTCTCCCATCACCTGACTGAGAAGGGTGATCAAGTCCGAGTAGCCTTCATGAAACTCACTCTGTGAGAGAGACTTTGGCATGCAGGAAGGCTTTCTTCCTTTCTTTAACCATGATCCCAATGCGATACCTTATAGGTAAGAATTATTTTTGGTTCATTTGCTCACTACAACATCTTTTGAGATGACAAACATATTACTCCAAGTTGGAATCTGCATCGAATGAGAGATGGATTTGGGAGAAAGCACTGCCATGGCTGAGCCATCGTCCACTCAAATGGTTCTGGTTTCTGGTTCATAGTGATGAGAGCATGCCAACACCAATTTGATACTCTACACTGACACTGGGTGACCACCTGCTGCATACAACCCACTCATGAAAACTTTTTCCTCCACTGGCTCTCTTGGTCCTCCAAGCATTCAATCTTTGAGATCTTCAAGGTCCATGTGGGTGACATCACTATCCCTCGTAGTTGAGTACTCAAATGAGAGAGCTGAGACTAGTTTAAGGTCTACAAATTTGAACTTCATGGCTAACACTGGTGCTTCTTTGTATCTAGAATGGGATTTTACTATTTTTTATAAATTGATCTTTTTCACCCTTTTCAACCTCAATCACCTTGTTTGTTCTTCTAGATGTTCCCTATACACGCTGCCTTTGAAGAATTTTCCCTTGGTGAGAATTTGTTATTTATAGTAAGTGCTCATGTAGAGACTTACTATTTTTGGAAAGTGGCTTTCCCAACCTTGGATTTCAATGAAATAACCTCCACTGGATAGGTTTTGTCTCACAATCTCTCCATACAAATTTTAGCTCAATCCGATCTCCAGAACAACGGGAAATAAAATTTTACAAAATGAGGGCATGATGTCAAGGTTTTTTCATCATAAAAAAATATAGGTTATGCATGTAATTTCTATCACTTGGGTCTTCAAACCTTGAAATGGTGAATAATGCAAAAAACCTCACTTCACTTTGTTCACCGGTTTGTAAGATACGAAGATTTTTCCTTCATAGGCTACAAAGTAAATCTGGCAAAAAATGAACCTAGAGCTTTAAAAACTGTGATTTTTTATGAGAAATATTCTTGTGAAATCATGGAGAAATGGAGGGATGAATTCAAGAGGAAAAATGGATGAAGAGGATTCTGGAAAAGATTCGCTAGAGTTCTGGGTAGAAACAGAGCAAAAGTGGGGGGGGAGTGAAAAATGGCTAACTTTGGGTTTTTATAAGCATGAGGAAGGGGGGGAAATTTTTATCCCCCTTATTACCTTGGAAATGGATGAATGGGGAAAAAAATTTCACCTCCACCCCTAGATGACAAGTGTCATACATGCACGGGCTAAGGGGATAGCAAAAGGATATCATTTTAAGCACCTGAGAGCTAGTTTTTGGTCACGTGAGGAACCTAGCGGAAGCAAGGTGGGGGGATTTTATTTTTCCTCCTTGTTCCCTTTAAAAGGGAAAAAGGGGACACAAAATTTCACTTCCATCCCTTGGTGACAAGTGTCAAACATGCATGAGTTGGAGTGGGGGCTAGAAAAATGGCAAAAAGTGCTTATCAGAGCCTCCTAGGGTCATGTGGTGGGTCCATGAGGCTTAAGGTGGGGGGAACATTTTCTATCCCCTTGTCCCCTTGGAAAGGGATGAAGGGGACAAAAAATTTTCCTTAGCCTCATGCTTCCACGTGGCACTCAAAATTTTGGCTAAGGATGAAGCTTGTACCTTGGAGAGGAGCTTGAAAATGACGTTTCTGGAGCTCCTGGAAGACTTTTTGGGAACTTCCTTATATTATTTTGACTGAAAAAGGTATTTTGAGAAGAATGGCATGGGTATCAAGGTCTTATTAATCTTTAAAACTTCTCAAAAATGTCCTTTTTTTTCAGGATTGACTAGTTGTGCCTATAAAGAATGAGTTGTGGAAAGATATGCATGGGTCTTGTGAAAAATATGATATTACCACCATGTAGGGAATTGAATAATATTTCCATTGATATTTTGTTTGATCTCTAACTCATTTTACAGCTCTCGGAAACATCATCCAAAGCTCATTAGGTTATTTCTTTGTAGTGCAAGCTTCTAATGGCCTCAAAAATGACCACTCGAGACCCAAGAACAACATAGGTTTAGATACCTCAAAAATTAAGGGAATATATTTTTTTTTGAAAAGTGCATCCCTCAAACAGGCTTCGAAAACTATAGTTGCCACAGCAAATATTCAAAGTCAATTATAATTTAATAAAATAAATATTCTCATTGTAACAACCATTAAATCCACATTACAAAATTAACGAGTATAATTAATCCAAATATAGTTAAATTTCTCTTAAACTAGTTAATTTAATAGATAATTAAATTGTACACTATGTTAAATGTTCAACACTTAATTAATTTTAAGATGGGTCAAAGGGGCCCAAGCAATTAAATGCCTTCAAGGTCCTTTAATTTCACTGGGTCAAAACCTTGCAATAAAATGGTTCTTATTTATATGGGTAGAAAACATTCTCTTATCCCTTAACATGACCCCGGGAAAAAGGTCAACCCAAGCTTTAGAAATAAACATTTAAGTTAGCAAGGGGTAAATTCCCACTTACCCACTCTTGAGGCTCATCTTGAACTTCAACCTAGATTTTTCATGCATTTAATGCACTTAAAAATTTTCCTTAAAAAAAATTCCATTAGATAGGAAATTTCTTCCACCTTTCCAATGATATAAATGTCCTCCTAACGCCTCATATTTATTAAGTTACAGGTCGGTAGGCCTGGGGAGGAAAATTTTCCCAAAAGCGAGCTTGCGGGCTTGGGGAAGAAATTTTTCCCAAAGGCGGGCATGCCGGCCTGGGGAAGAAACTTAGCACTTTGCCCTTTTTGGGAAAAAGTGCAATTACACCTACGTGCCTATAAGTCCATGGTGGGGCTTTGCACCCCAAGAAGAAAATTTTTAAGCTTGAGGTCCACAAGGGACACGCGTCCAAAAATTTGAGTCTAGGCAGAAAGGTGGGGCTGCGGATCTGTGGGGGAATTTTTTACCAAGTTAATTTTTCAAACTTAGAACTCCTTTTTTTGTTACTGAAGAGAGAAAATTTTGGGCCAACGGCGTGGTGGGGAATTGCGTGTCTTTTTTACTTTTTCAAAAAAGAGCAAAAAGTATCTTTCGTTCCGTGGGTCCGCTTAGCAAAATTTTCCTTTTTGACAGTTAGTTTTTTTTTAAACCCAAAATGAAGTAAAAACTTCAGAAGACCATAACTTTTGATTGGGAACTCGGTTTTTGGAAAATGAGGACTTTTTGGAAAGGTCCCAACCTCCTCTTTTCACGAGAAGCATAAAATTTTGATTTTGACAAACTTAGGTGGGTCAATTTTAATAAAATGTATTTCCTAACATTAACATGTGAATTAAACTTTTTCAACTACCAGAAATTATTCGATCCGCCATTCTTTCTTCTTCAACATGCCAAGAAGACATGGAGAGTTTCACTTAAAATATTTTGAATTGATTTCAAGGATAAAATATTAACGGTTTAGATTCAATATGAATTTCCTTCTTTTTTCGGTGAAATTGCACTATTTTGCCTCTTGTCTGATTAAAGATGAATTGTGTAAACTGTAAGGGCAATACATACTAGTTTTAAATGTTTTTTTATCATCCTTAGTTCATTCCAATCTAAATTTACAGTGTTCAACTTTCCTTCAATCAATATGTGAAAATTTACAAGAATGTAATTCTATTTTCAAAACGTTCCCTTCAAATAATATTTAGAGGAATGTAATAATTATAACACAGGCATTTCTAGCCTTCAATAGAGAGTTTACAATATACATACAACAACAAGTTTTAAACAAGAGTAACACCATTTGATGAAAGGTGATTCAACATTCAATTAAATGAAATAATTCCTTTTACACTTATTTTTTGCTTGCCAAAATATGCCAAATAACTCTTTCTCATTCCTTTTTCACATACAAATACAAATTTCAGCATATACATCTCTCACATTCAAATGTAGGTTCCATTTCCCAAATAGAGAAACTTTCCACCACAAATATTATTACAATTCCATCCACTTGAAGTGGGAAAATTTCACAATAAGGAACCCAAGGAGAAACTGCAAAATTTGTCTTCATCCTCAGCTCCATAACAACAACAAGAAGATCCACCATATATCTTTTGACCACAACAAAAAAGGAGGAGAGGCAACGCTCTCCACCCAACCAAGAATTTCAATGAAGAGGAGAATCTGTCCTCCTCATTGGCCCCCGAGCCCCAACCACAAAGCAATAAGAGATGTATTTCAACTCATGGCAACAAACATGCTTCCACAACACAAAAAAAAATTCACATATAGAACACAGTCCAAATACATACTGCAGTTTGCAACCACAGGAAGAACAACAAACAATACTCAGGCTTCATCATGCACAAGCCAAAGGAGCAAGACCTATGGGGGAAGCTGCTTATACCTCCCAATGGGGAAATGGGTGTCCACCTTAAAATAAACCCGGCAATATATATATATAAATATATATATATATATATATATATATAATATATATATATATATATATATATATATATATATATATATATATATATATATATATATATATATATATATCATTTCAAAACCCCGACATGCCCTTATGCCTCCCCCAAGTACCCCTTATACCTCCCCACACTCTTATGGCACCCCATAACGAGTAAAGAAATGCAAGCTATTTATTTTACAAGGTGGAACCCAATCCCAAACTCCATCCACAATAACACTTATACCTCCCCAAAACTCTTATGCCTCCCCACAAGAGATCCCCATAGTCTTCTCCTACACCATACCTAGGCAATCTACCCAACCAGCCAACAACATACCAAAATATTCAAAGCATTCACATATGCATAAAAAAAAAAAAAATAAGAAGAACATTTTAAAGAGCCAAGCTCCTACCTCTCCATGGTAGAGTTTTCTCCAAAAGTTCAACAAAAAGATTTTTCCAATCCAAACAGTCTAAAAGCTCCAACAATCCACAAGCATTCAACAAAAATCTCTAACTCTCTCCAAAATTACAGGAGCTCAAAACCAAAAGAAGTAACCAAACTGAAATCACCAAAAATGAAGTAACCCCAAAACAAGCCAAGGAATTCGAATAAATAGAAGAGGGAGAGAGGAGGATGAGGTGGATCCATGTAGGATGCCACATCACACATCCTCAACTCCACCTCACAAGTCAACTTCAAACTCCAAGGCACAATTAAAAAGGTGGGTGAATAAATGACCTTTTTACTTACACACACAATCCAAGTCCACACCCCAAGGACCAAAATTAATTACATGTAAGAAGGTGCAATCAAAACTTACAACTTGTCTTCCCAAAATACATAAAAAGGGCTAATTTTGACTCCCAACCCATAGGTAGGGTTGGTATACAAATTTAAGAGGCGTGGGACAAGTTTAACTTGTCATACAAGCCTCCAAAATCAGCCCCTGAGGACAGATCCAAATTTTAAAAGGAAGGTGGAGTGTTTCACACTCAAAATTACTTACAAATTACTTACAACACCTAGTCCAAGAGCCATCAACTCTAATAAATGCATTCTTTTGACCCAATTTAATAAATTTAACAACATGATTACTCACAAATCTAGACAAAAATTAAATAAATAATAAAGGGGAAATACATCACTAAAATCACATACTAAACTTAAACAAAGGAACTAAATAAAATAATACACATAACCCCTTGGTCACATTTAAAGGTGATTCCCCCCATGGAAACCCCTAACAACAAGCACAAACAAACACACATAACAAAAACACGTTGCCATGGTGACCCTTGTTGAATTCACCTAGAATTCCAATGTGGTTGGTCTCCAATCCCCCAATGTTTGTTGTGACATGTTTACCTGCAAAACACAAATACCTCCTTCGGCCTCGTGGCCGCATCAAATCATCCAAAATAAATATACAATATAACTCCAAAATCATCTATATATGAATCAAAACATCATCTAGGCAAGTAGCAATATCATTTACAATTTCCTCAATAACCATATGATCATAAGATTAGTTCAATTTTCTAGGTCTACTCAATATGATGAAATATCACATGTCTAAAACACACACACACACACACACACACACAACCATGTCAATCAACATATCATCATCAGTATAAAATGTTTCTAATATGAATTGAAATCAACAATAGTCCATTATCTCTAACATCTAACATCATGCTAAATCAAAAGCTACAATAATATCCGTAAGTATAGTCAACAGTATCATAATCAATAACAATCTCATTTAGACACCTCGCTAATTAATTTAGGACTTCAAATCAACTCCAAAAAATATGTACCAACCCTAGAAAGGATAAAGATACGTTGTCTCAACTCTTTTCAACACATGGGAGAGGGTGGGACCATATACATGAGAATTACATGGATGGGGATAGGTCTGACACAAGGGATGGATTGACATAGATGGGTGTCTCAGAAGGTTTATAATGAAAATTTTCAACACTAGCGTATAGTGGCCCTGTTTTCATGTTAAATTTTTCCCTTACAAAAACACAAAATAGTTGTCTCTCACTTGGGGACTTATTCTGCATTAAACAAAGTGAAGACAAGATGATATGGAACTATAGAATCTCATTTTACAATTCAAACTAGTTCCTTATCCATTAGGCTTCACAAAATCATTAAAAACAATAGATAGACTTAAAGGAGTAAACACACACAAAAAAACAAACATGCAACACATGAAATGGAAAAACACACAACGGGAAAGGGAAACACACACCTAAATCACCTATGATACAGTGTGGCAGAAACCTACTTTCAATGCTTGTAAAATTTCAATTATTTCCCACTGTGGGGAAAATCCAATTGTATTTCATCTAGATATTAACGATAAAAGGAATTCTCTCCACAATTTTCACAAATTTGGAATGGACCAAGCCATAAAGAGTTGAATTTCCTATGGCTTCCCTTAGGTTCTCTTTGTTTTTCCCAAAGCATAACAAGGTCTCCAACTTTGAAGTATTTGGTTTTGGTTTTCTTGTCAAACAAATTCTTCACCTTAAATTGATATACTTTGATACGCTCCACTACCTTGAACTTATCTTCCTCAATATTTTTAATAAATAAAATTCTTTATCAATAGAATCACAATATTTCCCATCTTCCAATGCTTGGAAAAGTTTGAGTGTTAGCATCTCCACAGTAATTGGAATCTTTGCATTGATTCTATATAGCAATTAGAATAGTAACATATGAATTTCTTTCTTTGGAGTTATTTTTTTCACCCACAACGCATCATAGAGATTATTTTACCAATTCCTTTCATTGTCATCCACTAGCTTGCTGACTATAGTCACAATGGTTTTATTGATTGATTATGCATGACCATTCCCTTATGGGTAATAGTCTGATGCATATGACTGATAGATTCCATAGCTGTAGAAAAATTCATTCATCTCCCTGGAGGAAAAATATGTTGTATTATCTACCACGATCTTTTGGGGGATACCAAAAGGAACGATTATGTTTTCTTTGATGAAATTACAAAATGTTTCAGTATTGGCATGGTTTTTTGGGATGGCTTCTACCCAGTTTTTGAACTAGTTAGTCACTGTGAGCACATGGTTATGACCTACATTAGAGTGAGGATTTAGGAATCTAATGAAATCCAATCCCCACTATTGGAAGGGTTATCCAATCACCACCGGCCTTTGGGTAAGCGCAGCAAGCTGTCATCTCTCGATGAATTGTTAACATGCTTCACATTTGGAGACTAATTCTTTGGCATTCATAAACAAGGTAGGCCAGTAGTACTGACCCAAAGGATTTTTCAAGATGTTACCATCTCGGAAAATTTCCACCATATGCTTGATCATGGTATGCCTTCAATAACTAATCCTATTTCTCTTTGTCTACACACTTCAATAAGAATTTGTCAAATCCCCTCTTGTAGAGCACATGATTCCATATGACATACTTAGTTGACCTTAGCTTGAGGATTATTTTTTATTTGTGATCAAGATGAGGAGAGCACTCACCATAGGTCAAGGAGTAGGTGATATCTGTGTACCATTAAATTTTTTTGCTCACGAAAAGGACCTAATGCAGGTCCTTACTTATACATTCACAACACAATAATTTTCTTATATCATTATGTGTCAACAATGATTCATCTTTTGGGATCAACCTACACAAACCATTTTCTCTAACTAGATTTGAGGGTTTGATCTCCAATTCATATTATTTAATTCTCTCCACCCAATTACCCTTTCTTTTTTCCTGGATCCTATTGGGAGAGGATTGACTTGATGACAGAACCTAGGACCATTACCACCATGTGCGAGTTAAGGATATACAACTGAAGTTTCTTTACTACCTTGATGATGGCATAATCAGGTTTCCCTTATTAAGTATACTTCAACTCATGGTTTTTCATAGGAGATCTCATTAAATCAATAGGGGCCTCTAGGCCTTCTTCGTTATTCTAGACCAAAATGGCCAATATCATGTGCTCCAAAGCATAGCAGTACAAGATGAATTCTTTATTGAAATCAGGACGCACAAATGTAGGATCCTTTTCTATTGCTTATTGAATTTACTCAAATTTCATTTTTCCTTCATTGTTCCATTAATGTTATCTTGAGGTTTCATCATGATGGTGATATGCTTTGTCAACTCGGTGAAGTCTAGGACAAAGCATTGGAGAAAGTTAAATTTTCCAAAGAAGGAATGCACTCCACTTTTGCTTGTTCGAAACTAAAATTTTTAGATGGATTTTATTATTTCTGGATCTCTCTTTACCCCCTCTTTTTTTACAATGTACCAAATGAGTTTTCCTTCAGTGAATCCAAAGATGCACTTCTTGGGGTTTATGGATATTCCATGTTGTTGGCATCTGATGAGAACTTGTTCAAGATGTTGTATGTGGTTCCTTGCTTCTTTGAGAAGACTATGAGGTCATATAGACAAATTACAATGGAATGCTTGAGGTCCTTGAATTCTAGGTCCATTTCTCTTTAAAATGTCATTCTCACATTGATCAACCCAAAAGGAATCTTGTTTTAGGAAAAATTGCCCCAAGGTGTTGTGAAGTGTGTCTTGGTTCTCTCTTCCTCCACCAACTCAATCAGATTATACCCTAAGAAGCCATCAAGAAATGAAATAATCTTCGACCCTATGACTACTTGTAAGATATGATCCATGATTACTAGTGGCTAGTTGTCTTTGATGGAGGCCTGATTCAAATTGGAAAATTCCACACAAATCCTTATCTCCCTATTTTTATTTTGTACTAGGAAAATGTTTGATACCCACATGGAGTGGTGAATAGGAAATATGATTCTCGTATTCATTATCTTCAGGACTTCTTCTTTTATGGTATTCATGATATTTGGATTGTATGGCCATTTATTTTTCATAAAAGGCTTGGCTTCAGGATTTGGTGGGATAGAATGGTGCATTTCCTTGGGCTAAAAATATTTTAGTTCATTATAGGAATATTCCAAGACATTTGAATACTTTCTCAAAAGTGAAACAAACCTTATTTTTTCTTCATGATAGAAACACTTGCCAATATTCACCATCATGGGTTGCTTTGGCGTGCCAATGTTTTCTTTTACAAAATTCAAATTGCACCGTGATGACTTTTTTGTTATTTCTTTGATGACCTAGTCATGTTTTTAGAACAAATGTTCTAATGAAACAAGGACCTTTGGAATATTTTTCCATTTGAGTTTGACTACCCCCTATGAGTTAACTCCCTCTATTCCTTCTTTTTCCTATTCTTCCACTGACTCTCTATGTGAATTTTCACATCCCTTATAGAAGAGATTATCAATTTTTCTCTTTTCTCCAAGAAAGAGAGGACTTTATTGTCATCATTGAATACTTTCCAATGGTTTGCATTGTCTGACACACTTGGCATGAAGACCATTTAAACAATCACCTTATCCTTATCAAAGGGCAAGTGGGGGGTTACCAATGAAGCTAAGGCTCTAAGCGAGTCAGCCTTTATCTTCTACTCATGAGGGATGGATTGAATAGAGAAATCATCAAAATATTTGATACAGTCCTAAACTTTGTTCTTATAGTGCATGAGTCTTGGGTTTTATACTTGATACTAGTCTCTCACATGTTTAATGATTACTTCAGCATCTCTAAAACATTTGAGCTTTTCGATACCTATAGAATTGGTGGCATCCATTCTAGGGAGAAGAGCCTCATAATCTGAAGTGTTTTTGGTATTTTTAAATTGTAGCTTATATGCAAATGGGAAGAGTTCAACTGAGGGAGAGGTTAGGATGATGTCATCTCAGGACCCTACACTTGAATGAATTTCATCTAATTCCATGATCCATAACTGATCTTCTTCATCTTGAGGGAGGAGAGGAAAATTTTCATATCTTTCAGAGGTGAGGAAGTAGTTCCTCATCCCACTATCTTGGAACAATATTTTAGCTCTTGCATCCTTCAAATTTTTAACTATGTACTTTTCTTTCCATACAGGGAGAAATTTATTCATTTCCCCCTTTTTTGGAATGGTCGTGGAGGACCAGTCCATTAATATGTCACCAACCAGGTCTTTCCAAAATCTCCTACTCAACAACATACCAAAGGATGTTGGGATGTCTAGCATGAATATTGTGAGAAACACCTTCTGGTCTTGGAAATCTACTAGGTCCACTTGTGCATCTTTGATCCTTCCTACTGTTATGTCAAAATTACAACACCCCCCAATTCCTATAATTTGTATGAGGAAATCAGTGTAATATTACGAACAAGGGTCCACCTCTCAACTTGTGGGACTTGTGATTTGATATGGACCTCCAGAGAATTCCATATTCCTCTACCTAATCCTACTACTAACACTATTCCTAGAAGGGAAAATGTAGCGAACTAATCCTAAACTAACCATTCTAAGGGACCAAGGAGAGAGAGAGAGAGGCTTAAAAAGATGCAAAAGGAAAGGAAATCCTAAGCTAAGGTTAGTGATAATAGAAAGAAAATATGACGAGATACTCTATTGAGGGAGAAAGAGAGAAAATAAGTAGTTGAGAGAGGTCAGACCAATATGACACAGACCTAAATCCTCATTCGCCATCTAAATTCCATGAAGCACCAAGAAATAAACCTACAAATGAATAAAACATACATAGAATGCAAAATAAAATAGAGAGGAAAGGAAAAAACAATGAAATATGCGTAAGTGTTGAAGAAACACCATAGAAATAGATTTATTTCTTCGAAATATGCACATACCATTTACATTTGATGCATAGAGGCATTAGAACACTTCCAGGCCCAAGAGAAGGCTCACAACTCAATGGAGTTGAGGATAAAAACTTGTAAAAGTTTCCCCAGCTCCCAGAATGTCTCTCTTCAAATGAGGGGGATGCCTATATTATATAAAAAATGTTTCTCACCTACCCTGCATTAAATCCCTGACAAGTAGTTGAACTACCTCGACTACTGCCACTAATGTTCTGCTCACACCTTCGACCTGCGAGTTGTCCAACCATGTTGGTTAGATGGTCGTCTAACCTCTGGGCCATAAATGTAGACAAGTGTCTGACCATGAAAATTATACATCCTCTAGCTTGTAAGACATCCAACCATGTTGGTTAGACAATCATATAACCAAACAACTGACCCACCCAGACTCGAAAATCGTCGACCTTATGCCATGAGTCGTCCAACCCCCAAGCCATCCAACTCTAGGCATTCCAACCCCAGGCCATCAAATCCCAGTTCGTACAACCCTAGGTCATCCAACCTCCAGACCATCTAACCCTTGTCTAATCTACAACTCGGGACTAACTTGCAAAGGCAATATTGCGAGCTCCTAGATGAATTGGGGGGTGAAATTTTATATGATTCTTCCTGGAAATAACCCAATAAATCCAATGGTGATGGTTTCAAGGTACACAATTTTAGACTGAAACACCTCCAAATGGCCCAATCCCAACTATATCTAGTTGTGTACCAAAGACATGGGAATCTCCTGGTGAAGTCTATTGAATCTCTAAACTAAGTCCTGATCATTTCTACCATGTAGGGCATTGAAAACTGAGTTTCAATTCCCCCTTTCGTTGGAAAAATGGTCATACCCCGCCAGTGACTGGGCCAATCCATGAGATTGAAATGTCACCACCTCTCTTTAATAAATACTCTACTTCAGATGAGAATTTTACAGGATAGTTGGGATGTCCATGCCTACAAGAACTTGAGTAACACCTTACTTGTACGTAGATGTCCATCAAGTGATACTTTTGTATCTTTGCAAAATCTTAGTATTAACACCTAGGTAAAAATGTATCTTTTTAGATTCCATAGAATAACAAGAACCATTTTTCATGTCAACCTCATAATGTCTTAAGGAATTTTAAATTAATGGGACATGACATTATCAAACAAGCCTCCTTCAGTCTATTATGCAATTATTTAATTGGTAGCCTTTAATTTGGATATGGATAGGTAGAAGGGTTCAACCTTATTGGTTTTATATTCACTAAATACATACATGTTTTAAGACAATTCCTAGGAGGCATGTATGTATTGTTGGAAGTAAACCCTTAGTTTATCATGGAATTTTTGGTAGTTGTATTTTGGGATACCAAATCCTTGGTAAAATTGTGCAAACCTCTCGAATTTCTTTGGGTGTGTTTATAAAAATTTAGTTTCAGAAATCTAACACATGGTATTGTTTACATATATTCATGTAATCGAATCGATCTATCCAGGCTGGGTGATCTTACCCTTTCCTCAGGATAGTGGAATTTTTAATGGATTCATCATAGTATGGTGCTACTTTTTTAGGTTAAGAACTTTTAGTGGATGAGTGGTAGCAAGTTTAAAGGAGTATGTTGAATTTTGCTTAAGCATTATAAGACTTTGGTGTGTAACTAGCTTTGGGTGAAGGATTATATTTAGAGTGTATATTTTGAGCTAGGGGAATTCCACTAACAGGACTTACTTCTCATTGTGGCTATCTTCTTATTTTTTTATCGGGTAAGGTTTCGATCCTTTCCTAACTTCTATTGATGATCAGAAGTGGAGATCATGCTATTGATTATCTTATTTTGTGGGACTACCACGTGAGGATCCTCCTTTATTTTAGGACTCTTTGTCCAGTAGTTTTTTATGGAGGAATATCCCTTTTGTCTAATTTTGAGTAAGGCTGAATATGGTTAGACATGCTTACTCATTGATGAATCTTCATCATTGCATTTTCCCGATCTCCTAAGTGGTATATTCAATGATTCCATTCTACAGTAATCATTTCCATGACCTCCTCAATCTAGAGAACATTGTCCATACTGGATTTTCTTCTTCTACTTCTGGTTACTCTTCCCAATACTTCTTACTTATTTTACATCACCGGTTGTATTTATCATTGGCCTATAGAGAATATTGTGCAGGGAGGTGGAGCTATCCTTTTCCTATTTTGAATTCAATTAGTCCTCCATTCACTTTTCTCTACCTTTAGGCTCATGGTGCTTTAAGACGATTTTCCTTCTTGAGATAAATCATATCATTTTCCAACTTTATAACTATGGGATGTGTGGCGATAGAGCTAGCACTTTGCCCCTTTTTCTTGAACTTGGTATTCTTCACCTTTATCAGACCCACAAATTAGATCATATCCTGCATCTCAACTGAAGTTATACGTCTTGTGCTTACTTTCAGAGTTTTAGGTTGAAACCTTTTGAGAATGAACCTAAGTTTACAAGTAGCCCATTGAGAATTTATGAATATTATTTAGATATTTCATCTAAGGGAATTTATTTGATAGGTATTATCTTGATCAATTCTATTGTATCTAGCTACAAAATCAAGTCATGCTATCATGAGACTCTTTCTTCATATGGAACAATCTCTATCAAGAGGTATCCATCAGTCATAAACGGAATTCCATCTATCTTCGAATGCTAACCCTGCAATGATAAAATCCTAGTACCCTATGACAAAGGAAAAATCTTATATGGAGGTTGAACCATTTGACAATAAAATTTGAAGGTAATAATATGTTTCCTACAAACAATTTTTTAGATATCATATTCAACATCAAGACTAAGCACACCATAATTTGTTTTCATTTATCAATGGGTATTGGTAACTTGTTCTAAATAAAGAAGGGGATTATCCATTTTCCCTAAGCTATTCCAAACACATTTTTGTAGGCTCGTGATTAAATTTTTTTATGGCTTATGGATAGTATTCCAAGTGAAGACAATTTCACACTTATGGTCCAGTTGCTGATCTAGCATTCACATTGGAAAGGGTGTCTCTCCTTAGTCACCCATAACTCAGCTCTGGTAGACTGATCCCACTTCAATAAAGAAATTTCTCTTAGATTTTGACTCAATATGATGAGTAGCTAACTGGGATTTTATTAACTAGTTTGTTGAATTTGTCAGCAAATCTTGCATAGGCTCATAAGGTTCTTTCTTCATCTGGGAGAGTTGAGCCATAAGTGCATGAGAATATTTCACAAGCTTGAACTTGTTCTCGAAATGAGTTCACATGGTATTCTAATTAGTAATAGTACAAGTTGGGAGATCATAGAACTAATCTTTAGCATTTTTCGGACAAAAACATTGCCATGAATTTCTTATTAATTATTTCCTTATCTAGAGCTCTTAAAACACTTGATGAATATTTCCTCATTAACTCTATGACTTAGTTTTTTTTTTTCAGCCAACTTGTGGACTTGAGATTGACTTAATCTCTTATTTTCTACACTTGGGATTGTCTCACACTTTCTCGTTCTTCATCACGTTTCTCTTTGGTATCTAACTCCTAGTAGCTATGAAGTGGTGTGGAAAATTTTCTCTATTGTGTCAAATAGCTTCCCTCAAGTCAGATACAATATATTCTTGGAAGTGGAAAAGAAATTTAGGTCTATGGATAGGAGGGTTACTAGGAATAGCCATAGGTGTGAGACATAATTCTCTGTGACTCTTAAAATTCAAATTTTTTTATGTTTGGAATATTTCATTTTTTTGGTATTTTTTTATTAGTATTTTGGGTGCATAATTTTTCAATTTTTTCTCATGGTGGGTGCCAAAAACTGTTGGTGAGAAAGTTTTTCAGGTCGACAAATTTATGGGTATTCCACTCCCCTAAACTCTTTATTGTACTTAGCTACCGCAAGTGTAACTTTAACCTCTTAAGGAATGCGTACACAACTTAGGGACTCTAGCCAACCATCTGAGATGTCATTTATGTTCTTACTTTTATCCAACCACAACTAATTTTTCTCTACAATGTTTGAAATTATGGCTCTAATCTCAGATAGAGACTCCATTATATCTTTGTTTAAATAAAAGGGGTCCCCAAAAATTTTCTGGACATACTCCTCAAATGGCAGGCAGTCTAAGCTTCTACATTCTAATGTTGACATTTTCTTGCATCTTGAAGGCACACTCCTCATTTGAGTCCAACTCATCAATTTCTCATTTCAACATTTCATATCTAGAGTAAATATTTGTCGACCACCAACGCAACAAATCCTTAGAGAGAATTGTAAAATTTCCTTCTTACCAATACCCAAGTGTATGTTAAATGTACTCCAGGTCAAATCTACTAATTAGAGTAACCTCCTCAAATAGGAACAATGATGAAGCATTCAGTTCCATGAACCATTGCACATACGAGGTGAGTGTTTACACATAGTCTTCAAATAATCATTCTTCTCTTTCTATTCTTAGTACCTCATGAGGAGGTGAGTGCAAGAATCATGGAACATATGTGTATCTCCCTCATACATGGCTAGGCCTAAGTAAATGATGCTCATCTCATATTCGGTTGGTGTCAAAGTAAGAAACTGCTTGAGAAAAAAATTTATTCTTCCATTTGACCAATGATGACATCACTGAAAATAGTGAGCCTCTTTTGTGAGCATTTATTCCATCCATGAAAACATCTCATCTGTTTTGGGCTCGGGGGAGGAGGTGCATCTTGTGCAAGATGAGTAGGAGTGACCGTGAATGATAGAAAACTTTAAGGCTGCTGAGGAACTGAAAGATGGACTGAAACATTCTCCTCAAGTTCTTCTTCTACAGTAGGATCCTTTATTGTTCTAAATTTCTTGTGTAATATCTTATAGTAAGGGGATTCGAACTCCACTTCTTTACGCTTTGAACTCTCTCGAGAATGAATTGATCCTGACGTATTCTCCACAACATTCGACAAATATTAGTATGAAGCCTATCTCTAAAGGGTAGGGAAACTTCTTGATGTGATAGAGGAAGCCTTATTCTTGTTGAACCATTCCTTCGATATTTTGATTACAACATCAATCTTCTCACTTATTTCTCTTAACTCACGGACACCCCATGTTACATGTGGTATAAGTGAAGCATTCACTTCTTGGTATTATGGATCATATAATGTTGTTCCATCATCTTGAATTCCTTATTTGTACAAGTCCAACTTTAATCTCTTCATTTTTCCAATTGTCATCCACATATGGTTCTCTTTCCATGTTATCATATTCATTTATGTAATTCATCCAATAATTTTTGATCTGCAGGACATGATATGACTCTGGAAGGTGGAAAGTTTCTAGATCACCTTGGATGCCAATGTATTCCCTCAGGGCATATGAATACAATATCAAGGGTGAAAAGGTGACTTCTAGGTGTGATGCATCATTGACACTCTTATAGGTGAAGATTCCAAGTGAGATGGGAAAAGAGATGTTATTCCTTTTCTATTTCTTAAAATTACTGTGAACATGGGAAAGTTGTCCACATAGCTCGAATTGTAAAATCTTATCATTGAGATAACTAGGTAGCCTTAGCAGAGCAAGATCATAACCGGAAACTTAGATGTAGGAGAAAGTGGAAAATTATGTGAAATATGACACATACTTCTTTATCAAGGAATCCATTTGTGATTTCAACCTTGAGTGAGGATTCCCCTCTAGTTTCCTAATGAAAAACATGGTGAAGGAATCACTCAGCCTTGTGAAATGTTGATTCCTCTCCTTCAAGACTAACTATGGATATATTTCAAAAGTTGGGGCCTTAGAAGATATTTTATGTGCAAGTTCCAACCCCTTGAATGGTCTTGATCTTGGTGGAGTGTACACAAAATATGAATTCATTGAGAAATTCTTCAAGACCAGTACTTGGAGAAACTGTTGGTGCAGGTTCTCATTAATGATCTTCCCCCAATCAATTATATGACTTCCTTTGATGATCATGAGCATGAATAGGGACATCCAATATAGAAATTCCCTCATGGTTTCTTCTCCCATCACCTGACTAAGAAGGGTGACCACGTCTAAGTAGCCTTCGTGAAATTCACTCGTGAGAAAGTATTTGGCACATGGGCAGGATTTATTCCCTTCTTTAACCATAATCACAATTTGAAACCTTACAGGTAATAATTGATTGTGGTCCATTCCCTCACTGTAACATCTTTTGATATGATGTACATATTACTCAAAGTTAGAATCTACATTGAATGAGAGATGGATTTAGGAGAAAACACTGCCATGGCCGAGCTATCATCCTCTTGAATGGTTCTAGTTTCTAGTTTGTAGTGATGAGAGCATACTAACACTAATTTGATACTCTACACCGACATTGGTTGACCACCTACCGCATACAACCTGTTCATGAAATATTTTTCCTCCACTAGCTCTCTCAGTCCTCCAAGCATTCGATATTTGAGATATTCAAGGTGGGTGACATCATTGTCCCCTATAGTTGAGTACTAAAATGAGAGAGTTTAGACTAGTTCCATGCTTGTAAATTTCAACTTCGTGGCTAACACTGGTGTTTCTCTGTATCTTTAATGGTAGTTTATAATTTTCAAAAAAAAATATTTTTCACGCTTTCCCACCTTGATCACCTTGTTTTTTCTTATGAATGTTCCCTGTACATGCTACCATTGAGTAATTTTCCCTTTGTGAGAATTTTTTATTTATAGCTAGTGTGTGTGCAAAGACTTACTATTTTCTGAAAGTGGCTTTCCCAACCTCGGATTTCTAAAGAACCTCAGGAAAAATGGACAAACACGACCTTGCACACTGAGAAATTGGGGTTGATTCATTCATGGGAGCTTGCATTTCGAGGTTAGTCGAATATGTTGAAGTAGGTTGAGAAAATTATAGAGGAATTCAAAAAATGAGAAAACTCCAAAAGTCCAAAGTTTTTAATTTCAGAGGTGGGACCTTTTGGAGGTAAGGAAGCTCAAAAAAATGAGCATAAGCTCTGAAACCCAAAGTTCAAAATTTATACTTCGGGCTTTCGGAGGTTCAAAGGTTTCAAGGACCTAAATGAATGAACAACCCCGAAACCCCGAAATCCTGAAACCGGAAGTCTAAATTTTAGACTTTGGGGTTTCAGAGGTTTCATGTGCCCAGCCAAATGAACAGTACCATCAACCTCTGAAGTCAAAATTCCCTAGAGTCTAAAATTTTGGAATTTAGAGGTTTTGAGGAAATTTTAGAGTTCAAAAAGAGAAGATCAACCACCCACATTTATTGGAAAATAGCACCCCTATCTTTAGTTGGCCATAACATTTTACTGGGAGCTCAGATTTACACAAAATTGGAATTTTTGGAAATATCTCAGCATCCTCTACAAAACTAAAATTGGTTATCTTAATTTAAGTGATACTAAGTATTTCAAAATGAAGAAATACAGTGTGTCATTTTAGGGGGTGTTTCCATTTCTCACCTACCCAAATGATGAGGTATGGGCTCCTTTTCTTTCCCAACAAGGAAAAGTCCATGGAGGCATGGGTTTTGTAGTGGTACTCATCATTCTTATAGGATATTTTAATGCATTTTTGGGTGGTTGAAACAATATTTTGAGTTTCTCCCTTCTCTCATTCTTCCTATATAATATAAGGAGGGGCACTATTCTAATGTTGGATAATTTTTCTTTGCACCCTCCCTCCTCTTATCTGTAAGTGAATTTGTGGAGTTCAAACCTCTCATTCAATCTATAATGCAATTTTTTGGCTATTGGCCATTGTAATGCATTGTATCAAATCTATTGAGCAATAATATAAGCATGTGGATAAATTTCAACCCTCTCTTGTGTTCATTGTTTTCTTCTGATATCTCATTGCAATATTATTTACCTGTGCATGATTATTGTATTACATGTTTAATGGTTAGTGGATTATCATCAGTGGATTGATCTATGGTGTTTTTTCATCCTCCTTAATCTGATTGTGTTTTCCCTCTCCATAAAAAGCAGGTGTTCAACATTCCTTTTGGTGCATCACCTCTGTTAGTTTAGGTTTAATTTCATGTAATCTTCTTAACCTTTTCTCCTTGGAAAGTTAGAGTATATTTTAGAGTATATCCTCTATAATTTGGATGTCTGCATTAGAATAAAGAAAATGAACCTGACTTCATCTGGAGGGTTATCCCAATTACAAAGTCCCACACTTTGCAATAACTCCATGTTTGACGAATCATGTTGATTTCCTCAACCATTCACTTATGATTAATCAAGGCTGTTGTGATTTCACCATAACACCACCTCCACTAGGATAGGTTCTATCTCATGATCTCCCTTAAAAAAATTTAGCTCGGTTTGATCTTGAGAATAGCAGTAAATAAAATATTACACAATGAGGGCTATCCAAAGTTGGGGTTTTTTTGTGGTCAAATTTTTTATCCATACATGTAAGTTTTATCACTTATGTCTTCAAGGTTCTTGGAAAAGGTTAAGAATGTTAAAAAACCTCACTTCAATCTGTGAACCGGTTTGTAATATATGAATATTTTTCCTTCGCAGTCTACAGAGTGAATCTAGAAAAAAAAAAAGAACTTGGAGCTTTAAAGAAAAATTGATTTTTTATGAGAAATATTTTTTTGCAATCATATAGAAATGGAGAGATGAATGCAAGACGAAAATTGGATGACTAGGATTCTGGAATAATTTGGCCAGAATTCCAGGTAGAAACAGAAAAAAAAGTGGGGGGAGTGAAAAATGGATAACTCTTGTATTTATAAGCATGGGGGAATGGAAGTGTATTTTTTATCCCCCTTGTCCCCTTTTAAAGGGAGAAAGGGGACAAAAAATTCCACCTCCACCTAGATGACAAGTTTTATGCATGCACGGGCTGAGGGGATAGCGAAAAGAGCTCATTTTAAGCACTCAAGAGCTAGTTTTTGGTCACCTGAGGAACTTGGCAGGAGTAAGGTGAGGGGGGAAAAATTTTCTGTCTCCTTTGTCCCCTTGGAAAGGGATCAAGGGGACATAAAAAATTTCCTCCATCTCTTGGTGACAAGTGTCAAACATGAATGAGTTTGAGTGGGGGCTGGAAAAATGTCAAAAAGTGCTTATCGGAACCACTCATGGTCATGTGGTGGGTCCATGAGGCTTAAGGTGGGGGTGCATTTTTCTTTCCCCCTTGTCCCCTTAGAAATGGATGAAGGGGACAGAAAATTACACCTTATCCTCATGCTGCCACATTGCACTCAAATTTTTGGCTAAGGACAGAGCTTGTACCTTGGAGAGGGGCTTAAAAAGGACATTGTTAGAGCTCCCAGAGGAATTTTTGCCACTTCTTTAAATGATATTTAAAGAAAAAACAATTTTTAGAATAATTATATTAGTATCAAAGTCTAATTTAACTTGAAACTTTCTCAAAAATGACCTTTTTTATCGAGATCGCTAGTTGTTCCTGCGAAGAATGAGTTATGGAAAGAAATACATGGGGATTGTGAAAAATCTGAGATTACCACCATGTAAGGAATTGAATAAGATCCATTGAAATTATTCTTAATTCCTGCTCATTCTAGAGCTCCTGAAATAATGCTATGAAGCTCATGTGCTTTTTCACAGTGCAAGCTCGTTTGGCCTCAAAAACCTACTTTTTTTTCAACTTGTTCCTAAACTTCAGGATGTTCCCAAAATCTTCCTAAATCACTTAAATAATTATCATTTCTCATAAATAAACATCCCTAATGAAGTTAGGACTTCAAATCCACTCTCTATAATATGTATCATCCCTAGAAAGGCTAAAGATAACCATTCTTAAACCTACTTAAATATCCACCTCAAAAGACATTGTCTCAACATAATCATGTGAACTTTTTTTCCTCTTTTGAACACATGGGTAATGGTGGGATCACATAAATTAGCATTAAATGGACTGGGATAGGCCTAGAACAAGGGATGAACTTAGATGGAGGGGTGTCTAGGAAGGTTTATAATGAAAATTTTCTACACTAGGGTATAGTTGTCTTATTTTCAAGTTGAATTTTGCCCTTACAAAAACACTAGACAACATATTAATGGAAAATTAGGTGTAAATAGAGGCATTTTGTATACCTATTTTTGGTGTCATAGGTACTAAAATAATATAGATATTTCATACTAGATGAGATACCAGATGAGTTACCTCCAAATAGGGATATACAACACTATGTTGGTTTGATCTCAAACTAAATCCATACAAATCAGGTATCCTATATTATGTTGATTTGATTCTAGGCTAGAGAATTTTTTGAATAGGATGAATCTAAACTAAGTAAGCTTTATCTTGAGAACATATATTTGAAGGTTTCTAGAAAACTTCCCAATGAAAAACAGGACCTCCTTGGGTGTTAGTGTTGTGGAAATAATTATGGATCCGGTCCTTTCAATATCTACTCTTATCTTCTTCACTTCAATTTTTGTTACGTCAAATTTGTTGTATGGTTTATATATCAAACATATATCTAAAAAAAAATCCCTAGCTACCTGCACAAGGACCAAGTACATGTTATATGGAATAAATAATGTGTATTTTTGAGTCAAACTAACCTTAGAGGTCACCCCAATGTGATTCTCACTAATTTTTGTACTACATTTCAGAATCAATGTAGTTATAGTGTGTGTGTGTGTGTGTGTGTGTGTGTGTGTGTGTGTGTGTGTGTGTGTGTGTGTGTGATTTAAATGTGTTCCTTCAAGCTAGGTTTCCCTTGTGTCAGTGGTACCAAGATAATCAACTACAACTACTTTTCCCTAAAGATGAATGTGTTTGATGAAATTCATAATTTTCCCCTTCCCATATAGTGAATGATACATCCAAAATGTAGTGCTTGAATGTTGTTCCTTTACAAATCAAAATTGGTATAAACCTCATACTTAAACCCACTTTATCATATATTTGGAAAATCAGTAGTTGAAATGGACAGCTGCAACCCCTAGAGTTGGCTATTTGAGTTTGATTTCGATGTTAAACCTAGTTATCGTCCATTGATAAAATTAGGTAAGTTGTGATTTTTGAATACTTAAGAAACAACTTTCTAGACCCTAGAAAATTAATGGAAAGTTTAGTTTGTGTCCCTCATTATGTGAGGAGTCATATTAAGCTTTAAATTTATCACAGAGTGATCAAAACTTGCGCTCTCTTCTCCACCTTTCCAGGTGCCATGTTACCCCATTCTAAGTAGTTCTAGGATGCTCATTACAATTGAATAGAACAAGAGCCTTTAGTTTCATCTCACTGTTGGGACCCTGAGGGAAGATAAATAAGTATTTCCGCCTTCGAATGTACCTCTATTATTTCTATTAGGACATATTTCATATAAGGACATGTTAGGTGCATGATGTGATAGTAATAAGTGCATGCTTTCATGTCTAAAATATGTGGCACACGGTGCCTCCAATTTTTATTGTCTTGTGACATTGTGGGTGTCCCATGTTTGTAGCTTTATGCCTTTGTGTGACTTTAATTATATACTAATGATTTCTTCTCTGTACATTAAATTTTCTATTACTACTTTGGTTTATGACATGATTAATTTCTACTATGATGTTTCAATGTTATTTCGACTCTTATTTATGACATGATTGACATTGTTTAAACTATTTTTATTACTTTTATACACTTTTATTATTTATCGCATGTTTCATATTGGTTTCTCTATGCACCATTATTTTCAGCATCTATAACCCCTTTTATAGGTATAGGTTCCTAATAATTGCCACAATTTTAGCATTCTATGTGATCCTATGTATATTAGAAGACTTATTACACATTATTGAAGGGGTTTTGTTGCACACCCCATTATAAAAAGACAAAAATAAAGGGAACATATTTTTAATCCTTTCCCCCTCACTCGTTTCTTTTGGATGTATATATAGCTATATGATTAATTAATCTAACATTCCCCTTATTACATTGTATTTAGAAATTTACCCCTGAAACAGTTCAAATTTCACTTTACCAAGATATTTGGTGAGTATATCTACAATATGAGAATATGTTGGGAAGTACTGGAGCTGATGTGGTGGTTCAAGACATGTTTTTCTCGAATGTAGTGACATTTGAACTCAATGTTATTTGTTCTTTCATGGAAAAATGGATTCTTCACAAGCTTTAACACACCCTGATTGTCAAAAATAATGATGGGTGGCTTTTCTTCAGGAATTCCCATATCATCCAAAATGTGACGTAACCAAATCACTTCACACACAGATCCTCATGTGGCATGATACTCTACCTCAGTGGATGAGAGAGAAAAAAAGTTTTTTTCTTGCTAATCCACGAGATAGGTCAAGATCTGAGATGAAAAATATAACATGTAGTTGATTTCTTGTCATCAACATATCCAACATAGTCTAAGTTTGTAAATCCCTCCAACAAGAACTAAGATTTCTTCTGATAATCCATACCATAGTCAACTATACCTTGGACATATCTCAACACATGCTTTCCTCCTCCCCAATGAAATTTATTTGGCTCCTTCATGAATCTAGAAATGTATCTCACAAAAAATAAAAGGTATGGTCTGGTATAGGTCAAGTAAATGAGACTCCCAACAAGATTTCTATAGTGAGTACCATCTACTTGAGGTGAATCCTAGAATCTCGAAAGTTGCAAACCTTTTTCCATAGCAGTGGACATAGTTTACAATCTAACATATCATACTTTTCCAAGAGTTTCTTGGCACATTTCATTTGGGAGATAAAAATATGATTCTTCTTCTGTCATATCTCCAAGCCAAGACAATAATGAAGTAGCCCCAAATCTTTCATGTCGAAGGATTTATTCAAATCATTCTTAACATCTTTGACGAGATTGTATGAACTCCTTGTGATCACAAGATCATCCACATACAAAACCAAAATGAAAATCTTTATGCCTATCTTTTTGATATAAAAAATTGAATAAGAGGGGCTACAAGTGAATCCATGCTGCAATAGGTGATCATCTATTTTAATGTACCATGCCCTAGGTGCTTGTTTAAGTCCATAAAGAGACTTAATTAGATGACATACCTTTTTAGGATGTTTTTCATTGAAAAATCCTTCTAGATGGGTCATGTATACTTCTTCTTTGAGATCACCATTCAAGAAAGAACTTTTTATGTCCATCTACTAAAGTTTCCATCCTTTTTGTGTTGCTAGTGCACAAACAACTCTGATGGTTTTGATCTTCATAGTGGGTGCAAAGGTATCCTCATAGTCAATTCCTTCCTATTGAGCATATCCCTTTGTAACTAGTCATGATTTGTACTTGTCGATAGATCCATCTTCCTTGTATTTTGTTTTGAAAATCCACTTACAGCCAATGGACTTATTTCCTACAGGAAGATCGAAAAGTTCCCATGTCTGATTCTGAATCAAGGAGTCATATTCTGCATCCATGGCCTTCTTCCACTCTAGTTGACTGAGTGCCTCATGAACTGTATCAGGTTTGGTGCTATCAACCACTAAACTCATGAGTGTGATATTTACCTCATTTCTCACATGTCTTCTTGTTCTGA
The DNA here is from genome assembly GCA_019776745.2 of Taxus chinensis. Taxonomy (NCBI): domain Eukaryota; kingdom Viridiplantae; phylum Streptophyta; class Pinopsida; order Cupressales; family Taxaceae; genus Taxus; species Taxus chinensis. The sequence continues at coordinate 160,331,520 of CM034157.1, read as the reverse complement.
CTCCTAATGAAGTATTTGGGAGAGAGTTCAAGTGGGAGTCCCTGATGGTGCTTTGGACCCATTTCATACGTTGACATGGCTACTGATGTGAAAAATTATTTTCCAAATTACCAAGATCAATGAACAATTATCCTTACAGCTCATCTTTCTTTTGTGAAGAATCCTCATGCTCATCATCTGATTGTGAGAGAAATCTATGAGAGGAGGTTGGTACTGACTCTTCTTTCTGTGGAAATGAGTCAAATGATGACTCATCACAAACCACATCTCTACTCTCATATATCTTCTTTGTCTCAGGATCCATGAGACAATATACCTTTGAGGTAGTATTGTACCCCAAAAATATACACTAGAGTGTCTTTGCATCAATCTTCTTCCTCTTCTTATCTGGGACATGCATATATGTTGTACAACCAAATACTCTCAAATGGGAGATCGAAGGCTTGTGATTACTCCACACCTCTTCCGGTGTCTTGTTCTACAAGATCCTTGTAGGTGCCCTGTTAAGAAGATATACAGTTGTCTGGACTGCTTCTTCCTAAAATTTGTTCTCCAACTTGGTAGCAGAAAGCATGCAATGAGCCATCTCCTTGACAGTCCGATTGCGACGTTCTGCAATGCCATTATGTTGGGAAGTATAGGGGGAAGTCAAGTGTTGTGTGATGTCGTGCTCCTTCAAGAATGCCAAGAATTTTTTTGACGTGAATTCCCCCCTCGATCTCAGCATAGGACAAGAAGGGGCTTCCCAGTCTGCTGAACAACTTGCTTATAAAAGATATGAAAAATTGGAAAATGCTTCACTCTTCTTTTGGAGAAATAACACCCATGTCTTGCGAGAATAGTCATCAATCAACAATTGGAAGTACTAAAATCCTTGAAATGAAGTAGGAAAGGGTCCACACAGATCAGTATGCATGACCTCGAGATGGTTCTTGGCATGGAAGGTACTTGAATCGAATGGATCCTGATGTTGTTTTCCCGCCAGACATCCAGAAGAAAGAGGTAATGAATGGGAGAGTGGAGGAATTCCTCATACCATCTCCTTAGAACTAAGGTTGATAGAGGGAGATGGCAGAAAGGTTCCCATATCGATAATGCTAGAGTGTAGTGGAAACTCCACCATGGAGGCAGATAAAGAAACTACAGAGGATGAAACTACATCTAATGTAAATAAATGATCCTTCAAAAAATATCTAGCAAGTATCATACCTTCTCATGATATCAAACAATATTTGATGCCTTTCTGAACCATGAACTCCACCTTGAGATTGTGATTCAATAGCTGAGAGAAAAACATGAGATTTGTGGTCAAGCCCAGAACATAGAGCACCTTCATGAGAGTACAACTTCTCATCCCAAGAGGAATGGTGACATTGCCTATTCCTTCTGCAACATACTCCTTGTTTCCTATAATTCGAAACTGATCTCCAGTGGGTCGATCAATCAATGAATCAAACAACTTTCTCTATCACTGTCATGTGCTTTGATGGCCTCAGAGTCAATCAACCAAAACATTATGTGATGGATGTATGTTTGGGAGACTAGAACAACATCATCTTCATGTGTGTCATAATTTTTGATTCTAGTACTTCCTCATCTGAGTCATCATCTGGTTGGGGAACATGTCCTTTCTTATTATTTTGGTGAGGACATCATTTGGATTTCTATGAATCACCATAGCCAGATGTTCTCTCTTCTTTATAATTACATTGTGTGAGGCCATTATACCAATAGTTCATAGTTTCGTGCATATTTGTGGTGTAGATGTGACACCATCAATTCACTTTTGAGACTTCTTCTTCTATTGTTGCTTTGGGCTTCTTTTATGACTGTTCTCTTATTGTCCTTGCAAGGCTTCACTCTTTGTTTCCTCAAGATCAATGATTTGTCCTCAAATTATTCATGCACTGTCTAAATGGCTTCTTCTTGTTGTAGAAAGTTTACCAGTTTAAAAAAGGTCACTTATTTTTGAGTGATGGTCAATGTGGTGATGAATTTCCTGAACTGGGAAGGAAGAGCTCTCAGTGTGAGAGGGAAAAACAACTTATCTTCAACCTTTTCTCTGAAGTGCTACAAGCTTCTGCTCGTAGTTCTATCACATGACACAATAATTCCTCTACTTTCTCACCTTCTTTCATACTCAGTGTATGAATATTTGACTGGAGATGGAGGATATTTGTCAAGTTATTTACTTCATATATGGTGGAGAGAGTATCTCATGCCACCTTTTATGTCATCACATCCCATATGTGTGGTTTCATTTCATTGGATATGTTGAGAGTGATGAACATTAAGGATTTTGCATCAACCTTTTCATACTTTGTTTTCTCATCTATGTCAGTGGGTCAAGTGACTATGCCAGTGATGATTTCCCAAATATCTTCAAACAGTATAATGATGCGCATATTTTTCTTCTAGGTGGCATAATTATAACATTTCAAGAGATGAGCATCGGATAAAAATATTTTGGGAGTAGACATGATGTCAGAAAAAATTATTATTATTACCTCAAGCTTCACACATATCTTCTTGGATTGGCACCATAATTCAAAAAAGAACCAATCCAGTAGTACCTAGCACTCTATCTCCTCAAATTAGAGGTTTCTGATTTTATAGAAACTGTTGAGGAATGGAACATATAAGGTAGTGCTTTCAAAAGTTTGATCTCGACCTCTTAATGGTGATTCATCTTGTGGATTGCTCATAGCAATGCTTGCATCTTATAAAAACGTTTGACATGTTCTCACATCATTGTTTCATATTCATACAACAAGATGAAAAATTACCTCATGGTATAAAAAACACAAGAAAAAATGGTTTTGATTTTTGTTGTCACAATAACCTTTCTCTACAATAGATCACTTATGTACATGCTAGATCCTCAATGAATAGATAAATGACAAGGTCGGGTCGTTATTGGTTTGAAACACCAAATAAAATGCCACAAACAAGTCTAAGGTCACAACAAGATAAGATAATTATCCTATAAGTCATAAAATCTTCACTTTAGACGACACTCTCAACAATGATGGTCACTCCAAAATTCCAAAGGAAAACTATTAGAAATAATAACACTGAGGACATGTGAATCTATTTTCAATTTAAATTGTTTTGTGATAATTCAACCTTCAATTAGATTTGTAATGCTTGTATCAAAATGGAAACAATACAAATAAGATGAAAAATGAACACACAAAAGAGAGAGATGGTATTTTTAAGTGGGAAACCCAATTTGGGAAGAAAACCCACTGAACCAAAGGAATTTTTTCACAATGGTTACAATATTGTTGAGCTGCAACTCAAAAACATGAAGCTATAACTTCATATCAATGTATAACTTGATGATATACAAGATACCACTTAGAAGAAAACTACAAATTTCAGATTTTGTTGAGCTACAACTCAGTGGTTACATAATATTCGATCACATACTTCAATTTTGTTGTTGGAAAATATATTGTGACCCTAAATTTTCTCACCAACTCACTCAATTCATTTAAAAATAAACTATTTATTTAATTCATCATTCATTCTCTCACTGCACTTTGAATTATGTATGCATTCACAATTTTCTCCTAGTTCTCAGCTTAGTTTTTGCTTTCTGAACCCTGTCAAAAACTTAAATCATCAATATTTCTCACTATCTCAGCTATTCTCATAAGTAACTTTGTTTATACCTCCATGCTCCAATAGGTATGCACTTTCCTACCTTTTTATCTCATGCTTATACTAACTTTGCACTCTTTTCTTTGTCAACATCTCAAATTTTCACACAGATCAGTTTATTTTCATGCTCTTTTAACAACAATAGTATGTCAACAACTAATATCTATAAATCTCACACATCCACATTCAACACTTTCATCTATACTTCTTACTTATACTCTCTACAAAAACTTTTTTTCACAATATTGAACTTTTCATATATTTAGACCTATTCATATTCCAAACCTTTTATTTTTTTTTATTTGATACTCTTCATATCTTTCAACACTTTTCTCGAGAAAGCATAAATTACCTTACACATGTAACTCCTTTCATTATTTTTTGTCAAATATGTATATATATGCCTCTTTACCTCCCTATTGACCTTTTTGGACTCTTTCATCAGACTTGGAGATTATAGATTGACAAGTGGATCCTATTGAGTTTCATTTCACATTTTCATTTCAGCTTCCATTTCAAAAACTAACACTATCAACATATAAATGATTGACTTTTATCCTTTTACGAGCTTAGCACAGTTACTTGTAGGGTTCTGACAATGAATAGAGGAGTTATAAATGCAAATATTCCAAAACTTCTTCATCTCCTTCGTTTACACTTCAATCAGTCAATTCCAAGACTCATTTTCGAAGTTAGAACATCTGGGAACTTTAAATTCCAGTTTAAAATCTTTTAGTGTGAGGGAAGACTACTATGGCATTTAAAGAAGCTATGAGAAGTCACTATCATTATTTTAATACTTTTAAACCCATTCAACATCAAAAACATGTTCATTTGGTTGTTCCTTAGCATTGTTGAGGTCTTTATGGAGTCTCATATCTTCAGCAGTGAAGAAGGACGCTAGCACTGTGGGAGAAGAGAAGAACTTGTCTCAAGGAGACTGTCACAAAATTCTCAATAAACCCTTGAAGAAAATGATTAAGTTTTAAAAAATATAAGTGGCAAGGTAGAGATAGAGATAATGTTAAAAAATCAAAAAAAATCATTGGTTATGAATTGAGTTTCGTGCATTCCTTTCCTCGAAACCCTACACAAAGGATTTAGTGAACTATGCATACCCGAGAGACCACAAAATTGATTTTCTCAATCATTTCTTGATGAAATTTAAAATTTCCAATTTTTATGGGTATGTGCACACATCAAAAACCTCTTTCATGCCCTACTTAATCTTGCATCAATCAAAAACATCTCCAGCAACTCGAATTAGCAGTGGACCAAGACATCAACAGTGACTATGTAATGATTTTCAATAAAGAAGTTTCTTTTGGATCTTAGAAAACATTCCAACTAGCTTGAGATGACATATGAAATTTAATACACCTTCTTCGAGTTCTTAAATAACAACTACAAACCAAAATATCACATTTAATTTCCAAGTTATGCTTTCACAATGGAAACCAGTTCATCTCACGACCAAAAATTGACCTTGACAAGCTCTACCAGAACCTTTAATTTGATTCAAAAACTTTCAGGGTAGTCTAATGAGATGAAGGTCACCGTAAAACTCCCAAGTTGTGAGAACCTTTCTTTACAAGATAGGAGCCACACTTTACAGGTCCGACACTTGGCTTTATGATTGATTTTGGGAGACACTTTGAGTACCAAGAAGCTTCATGGAACCATTCTACTAGATTTGAGAAATATTGACCTTAGAGAATACATTCAGAACATGGAGAAATATTTTTCATCCTTGTTACTATCATCATTTGATTCAATAACCTGCTTCAAAACTTTCTTGTCTCACATCACACCTATAGACACCCAACTTGCACACCCTAAGAAGACCTTGCACTGAACTAGGAATGCTTGCAAAGAATTGATGACAAAAAACTTTGGAGACACCATTAATAAAGCATGAAATTCTTTACAATTTCTCAACCAAGATATTTTAAGATGACCAAAACACTTTTTCATCCATCTACTCAAGAAGGTGCTTGGGAGAGAGAAAAACAAGGCTAGAAAAAAGATCATAACTTCTTTGTTTTTTGTCCAAATTCTCTCAAAAAAATTTCAAACACTCGGGCTTGGAATTATCTTGGGAAATTTCTTCTATGATTTATCTAAAAACGGATCCATATTTTTCTTGGTTGTTAAGAATATAGGGTGCTCAATTTGCATTCCTTAAGAAATCGGTTTTATGAAAACTTGCATAACTTCCACAAAGATCTTCAAAACTCGATGAAATTTGGCAAAAAGCACTAAATAACACGCATATACACACTTCATAGGTATTTTATCCATAAATTTTCCTATAAATCTCAAACCTATTCTCAAGTACAATAATATTATGTATTATTACACTACTGCAAATACATAGCCAAATTTATAGGCCAATATTGCTCCTATATTTAGGAAGCAAGTATAACAATATACACGAGTTGTTCTAACAAATCATAACAATATACTAGCAGCTAACAATACGAGATATATTGTTATAATAACAACATATCTATTTAAAACTAATTTACCATACGGAGAATAGTAACAAGAAATTTACCCAATGTAAATACTAAATCCTAACATTCTCCCCTTAGTGTTTACATGGGAATAAAGCACATCTCAAGAACTGAAAATAGAATTGTATGCCTCTGCATACTTTTAGGTCTGCATACTACTGGCTTGGATCTTGGATCTTGCTACACATGACCAATCCACTTCACCATAGTGAATCCCATATCGGATGATCACACTTCCACCGATTCACCTACATACACGCACTCAAAATTTCTCGCTTTCACTTCCAGTGAATGCTAGATTTCACCAGCCGATCGATGTTAGAAGTACGAAAGTCAAGCATCTTTCATCCAATCATCAGCTTCCCTCCTATACAACTATTCTCAGATTCCAAAATGCACATTCTCCTCATTTGAATCAAAAAAAGGGAAGGAAACCACACACCATTTTATTCTGACACCACTCAAAGCAATGAAAATAATATAACACCAGTATCATATGTTTGATGTTAATCATTCGTGAACTGATGAGAGGATCGCTGATCGAAAATCCTCCATTGCCTCTGACCTCCATTATGAAGTTACTTACTCAACAAATTTATATGCATGTAGGAAATTTTTATTTGTTAGTATCAATGCTTGATATTTGCATGTTGGTGCATTTGGGAACTTACCAAAAATGCAATCCAAGGAAATTGATAATTCTTTACAATAGCACTCCGATGTGCAATGATTACAAAATGCACAACTTTTGACCTTGACTGAAATTTGACACATGACTCATTTGACAACTTAAACTCACCGAATAATGACTATAAGTAAAAAATACACCTTTTGATGACGAGACAAAAAATTATAACTCTCAATTTTAAATTGTTGACACCTAGACAATACTAAATGACACTTCAGGCTTGACTTAAAACAATACACTATGGGAAATGACAATTATAACCTCTTAATGGCTTACAATGAATGACATTCAAAATGAGGACAACTTCCTAAACACAATTTTACTCAATGACTAATAAATTTGTAACACTCGTGACTCTAGGAAGACTAAAATGAACTGGCCTAATTACATTTATGAGGAATTTAAATTAACTTTACCTATTTAAGTTAGGATAGAAATCTCTCGATACGTCATTCATATGTCCATGCCAACCAATGATTTACATGAGGCTGATCCAAGCTAGATCGAAGGTCTAAATGTAAAATTGATCAATTAAACCAAAAACTTCAAAATAGAAAATACAAATAAAAATTTACTGAGATTACTCTTTGACCTTATAAAATATACACTTGGAAATATTGCATGAGACGAGACTTGATAACTAGCTACATTGAATTTGAACTGTAAAGACCATTTCATGAAATCAAATAGACCATGTTTCAAATAAATTGTCATTGATCTTTGATGAGCCTCATGCAATTGGTGGAACAACGTGGACCAACGTATAGGTGTTTTCATTCTATTTTCAGAGGCATGTGAAAATTATCCCGAAGGCAACATCAATGTTAATAGCTTATCAATTCCAAGTGTCATAGAAAATACATTATTGAAATGGATTTTCAGAAGTGAATAATGGAACACTATGTTGACAAATCTTCTTAGTTGGATGTTGTCATTTAGACACGATATTCTATTGTTAGGTTCTAATGCTTGTGTTCAATTCAAATGTTTGAGATTTGTAAATAGATGTCTCTCTTTTATGTTGCAAGTCTGTTGTGTGGTGCTTGTCCTGAAAGAGATGGAGACACAAATATTAACACTCCTTTCCTCTTACCATGGAAGCCAACAACTAGGAAATACAACAAAAGAATCGATTGCCCATTGTTTCTATGGATTGATCAGAGAAGACCAGCCAGAATGGATTAAAAAACTTAGAAAAAAACACTTCTACAATTATTCTAAAACCAAAAAAATAATATTCTCATCAACTAGGGAAAACGCAAAGCATGAACAAATCCCCTAATACAATCTCACATGGATCTCATGGATTTTATACACTAAATCAAACCCACGCTTCAAAACTCCATTATAGGCAAAGAATCAATTATGCTCTGATACTAAATCTCGGGTATGATCCTTTCACAGAAAAATAATATTCTATATTATTGCACTGCTACAAATACATAGCCAAATTTATAGGCCAATATTGCTCATATAATGTAGGAAGCAATTATAACAATAAACACGAGTTGTTCTAACAACTCGTAACAATATACTAACAGCTAACAATACAAGATATATTATTATAATAACAATATATCTATTTAAAACTGATTTAGCATACATAGAATAGTAATAATAAATTTATCCAATATAAATACTAAATCCTACTTTTGAATTTTTCCTCCAGGAGCTGAAATAAGCCTTAATATTGCTCATATATTCCCTAGGAAATTTTTTTAACCTCTTTCCATGTTTACCTAAGATTTTCATGACTGAATTAAGCTCTAACACCTCATTAGGCTCTAGAACTAGGCCTAAATGAGCCAGTTACAATTGTTACTCCCAACATTTGACCTGTTACTCACTCTAAAAGCTCTTGCACATGCTGGAACAAGAATTTCAGACTTGTATCTCATCTGAGCCAAACACAACAACCTTATCCATACCTTCAATGGATATCAACCTCACTCTTCAATCTTGTATCACTTTGAGACCACCATGAAACCATTCTGAAAGCTCAAACAATTTATTTCTAAACACCCACTTGGTTCCAATAATTTTTTTGTCCTTTAACCTAGGTAAAAGCTCCCCTGTTTTATTATTTTCAATTTGGCTCATCTCTTGATTCATTACATTCACCCAATTTTTATCCTTGCTAGCCTCCATGACATTCTTTTGTTCTATTTTGGACAAGAGAGCAAGATTTTCTTGATTTTGAGCAATTTTCATCCTACTTCTTTGTTTCCTATGATTTGAATTGGAGGATGATCTCTCTTAACCTTCCTTGAAGGTTCCTTAGTGTAAGGTCTCTCTTCTTCTTCATGTTTAAGTTCTTAAATTTCTTCATCATCTTGATTTGCAACAGTTTATAGAGTCTCATTGGGCTAAGTTGTAACCTTCTTTGGATAAGATTCATCAATTGTGACATTTTTACTCTCAACTATATTTTCTTAGCTCTTATTGTAGCATATATATGATGAACTAATAGCTAAGTAGCCTAAGAAAATACCTTCATCACACCTTGAATCAAAGTTATTGAGATTGTCATCTTCTCTCTTAATGTAGCACTTGTTTTGAAAGACTCTTAGGTGTTTAACACTTGCAGGTCTGCATTTACAAAGCTCATATGGTTTCTTATTGTGGTTAATTATAATTTGATCTCTATTTAAAATATATACTATTGTACCAACTACTTCTCTCCAATATCCATCAAGCAATTTTGATTCATTAAGCATAGTTCTAGCCATTTCTTGTATTGTTCTATTATTTCTTTCTACTACCCCATTTTGTTGAGGTGTCCTTGTAGTTGAGAATTGTCTTCTTATTCCATGAGTCTCACAAAATTCATCAAATTCATCTAACCAAAACTCTCCTCCTCTATCAGACCTTAAACTCTTTATTTTTGCATTCTTTTCATTTTCCACTAGTGCTTTGAATGCTTTAAACATTTCTAGTGCCTCTGAATTTTATTTGAGGAAGGAAACCCATGTCATCCTTGTGAAATCATCAATCAGTAACATGAAATAGTTATCTCTTTGAATGCTTTTAGTTCTTAGTTGGTCCTACAAGATCAGTGTGTATCAACTCTAGAGGCTCTGTAGTGGAGTATTCTTTTGATTTGAAACTTATTTTAGTTTGTTTCCCATGAAGGAATGCTTTAAAAATATTATCACCTAGTTTTTTTTTATCTTAGGCATGTTCCTTACATTTCCCATGGAGCTAATTTTGATAAGGTTATCAAAATTGAGGTGTCCTAGTCTTATGTGTCAAAGCCAACTTTCATCCACCTTACTAGTGAAGCATTTTTCTTTGTTTACCTCCTTTAAAACATACATATTATTTTTGGTTCTCTTTTCCTTTCCAACCACCTTACCTGATTTTTCTATTCTTTATGTCACATCCCTTATCATGAAACAATACAATATATCCCTATTTGCACATTTGACTAACACTCAAAATATTGTGCTTCAATCCCTCAACATACAACACATTTTCAGTGATGGTTTTGATGTTGCCAAGACTGAGCTTACCTTTTCCCACAATATTAGTTGAGGTATTGTCTCCAAACCTCACTGTACCTGAAGAATTTTCTTCTAGAGAAATGAACTTATTCTTGTTTCTTGTCATGTGGCTTGAACACCCACTGTCAATATACCACTCCATGTATTCACTTTGAGAATGAAAGGTAGTTTGGGCTATCAATCCTTGTTCCTTTGCATTTGTAGGATCTGATTTAACCATGTAAACCTTCTTGCTCTGCTTTGGAGGTCTTTGATAACAAAATTTAGCTATGTGTCCATACTTTTGGCAGTTGTAGCAAATCAGCTCATCCTTGCTTCTCAAATGGTAAAAATCAAGATGTATACCATGACCTTTAGCATGCATTCTACATTTTGAGGCTTTGTGACCAAATTCATTACATGAAAAAAAATATCCATAAAATGAATGAGCATACCTCATAGCATGATGTTGTCTACTTGAATTATGTCTCTTCCTAAAATCAACTCTCTTAGCTTTAGGAGGTTCTTGAGTTGTCTTGGTTGTCTTCTTACTTTCTGATTTTTCATCCTATTCTTCTCCTCAAATCCTAGACCATATTTTTCATTGACATCTCTTTGCTTTCCTAGAAGGTCAACTAGATCAGTTGTGCTCTTTTCAAACTTGTGATAGGTCTTCAATTTGGTGGAGGTCTTATCCAATTGAGTTTTCAGCAGCTCCAATTCAGATTTGAGCTTTAGGTGCTCTTCTTCCTTGATTTTGAAGGATTCTTCAATCAACTTGATTTGTGCCTCAAATTCCTTGACTATATCTTCATGTTCTTGAGCTTATTTAGTTTTTTTTCCTCAAGAAGACTGATTTTTCCTTCATACTCTTTCACCATCAATTTAAAATTTTGATTCTTTTTTCTTTGATGTTTCAACTCTTCTCAAGAATTGATTAGTTCAGCCTCAAGGTTAACTTCTATGCCTCTTCTTCATCTGAACTGTCATATTCAATCTGAATTTTTCCTTTTGAATTAGTTACAGTGGATACTTCCACATAGTCATGAACAAAATTTCATCTTGTGTCCCTTCATCATCACTCTCATATATGTTGGAGTCACTTGACTGAGATGATCTTGAACCTTCTTGTGTGTATAAATTCTTCTTATTTTTGAAGTATTTCTTCTTGCCCCCTTGTTTCTTGAATTTATTATTTTTCCTTTGCTAAGATTCTTCATCATATTTATCCCCTTTGTGTTTATGAGGATATTTTGAAGCAAAATGACCAACTTGGTCACAATTGAAGCATTTGAATGGAAGCTTTCCTTTGTACATACTTGAACCTCTTTTTAGATTCCTCACAAACATGGCTTCCACCTTCTCATCATATATCTCCATGTCAGGCTCGTCTTTATTCTTCTTGACCTGTGATTCCTTATCATCCTTAAAGGATTCCTCTTTCTTGACTAACTTTTATTCACTTATTCTCATCTCATATGTAGTTAAAATTCCATGAAGATCATCCATTGTCAAGGTGGTTAAATCCTTGGCTTCCTCTACTGCTAACACCTTGGAATCAAATTTTGAAGATAGAGATCTCAACACTTTTTGAACAACCACACTCTCTTCTATTTTCTCTATCCTAAGCCTCTGATCATATTTATAACTTCATCCATTCTTTGCAAGTATGAAGCAACATTTTCACCTTCCTTCATTTTCATGCTTTCAAACTGAGCACGGTAAGTCTGTAACTTGGCCAATTTTACCTTACTGTCTCCTTCATATATAGTCTTCAATTTGTCCCACATTTCCTTAGTTGTGGTACACTGCATGACCTTTATGAACTCAGCCTCAGCCAGCCCATAGAGAATTGCATTCATGGCTTTAGAATTGTTTTCACTTTCTCTCTTTCCTGTTACATCAGTAGGAGGTGTAGTTGGAATAGTATAACCATTGACAACTAATTTTCATATGTCAAATCCAAGTGAAATGAGGTAAGTATTCATTCTGAGACTCCATAAGGCATAATTTGATCCATTTAATAAATGTTCTTTAGAGATTGAAAAACATCTTTGTGACTGGATTCTTTCCATGAATGAATTGTTTAGATCTCCCTTGAGTTGTTAAACTCAAACACCAAGGCTAGGCTCTAATACAAATTGTTAGAAATAGGAAAAATGAGAAGGGGGTGAATTAGTTTTAAATTTAAATTTTTGTGTGATAATTAAACATTCAATTAGATGTTTAATCCTTGTATCAAATTGGAAACAATATAAATCAGATGCAAAAATGAACACACACAAGAGAGAGACAAGATTTTTAAGTGGGAAACCCAATTTGGGAAAAAACACCCACTGAACCAAAGGACTATTTTCACAATGGTTACAATATTGTTGAGCTATAACTCAAAAAATGAAGCTAAAAATTCATATCAAACTACAACATGATGATATGCAAGCTACCACTTGCAAGAAAGCTAAAACTTTCTAATTGTGTTGAGCTACAACTCAGTGATTACATAAAATTTGATCACACACTTCAATTTTTTTGTTGGAAAACTGATTTTGACCCAAATTTTCTCACCAACTCACTCAATTCATCTACAAATTTTTATTTTCTTCAATTCATCATTTGTTCTCTCACTGCACTTTGAATTCTCTATGCATTCACAGTTTTCTCCTAGTTTTTAGCTCGGTATTTTCCTTTCTACACCTTGTCCACAACCTATGTGATCATTCAATATGTCTTCATTTCTCATCTATTCTCATTAGTAACTCACTATACCTCCATGCTCTAATTCATGTATTCAACTTTCCTACCTTCTTACTCTTAATTTATACTAACTTGCACTCTTTTCTTTGTTAACATCTAAATGTTCACACATCTCAGTTTAGTTTCATGCTCTTTTCAAAACTACTTTGTCAACAACTGATATCTAAAAAAAGTCACAATTCACATTTCAACATTTGTCATATATACTTCTTACTTACACTCTCTAAAAAAAACTTTTTTTCACAATAATGTACTTTTCATATATTTAAACCTATTCATATTCCAAACCTTTCTTTTTTTTCTTTCGAGACACTTCATATCTTTCACTAATTTTTATCGAGAAAACATAAATTACCTTACACATGTAACTCCTTTCATTATTTTTATCAAATGTGCATATATATTCCTTTTTAACTCCCTGCAGACATTTTTGGACTCGTTCATCAAACTTGGAGATTATAATTGATAAGCATGGAACAAATGATTCATTTCACATTTTCATTTTAGTTTCCATTTCAAAAGCTAACACTGTCAACATATGAATGACTAAATTTTATCCTTTTACAGCTCAAGACAATTGTTTCACTTGTAGGGTTCTATGACAATTAATAGTATGAAGTTACAAATGGAAATAGTCAAAAACTTATTCATCCCCTTCATTTACACTTCAATCAGAACTTCAAGACTCATTATTTTTCCTAAGTTAGATCATCTTGAGAACTTAAAGGTTTAGTTTACAAGGACTTTGAGTGTGAAAGACAACTAGGCATTTGAAGAAGCTATATTCATTGTCATGATTTCAACTTTGGTCAACCACATTCAACCAAACAAGATATTTTTCATCCTCCATTATCATTAGTGAGCTAATGCATTGAGTTCCAATATCTTCAAAAACTTTTAAAAAAACATTGAAAACCTCTTACTAGCACTACTGTGGAAACAACGAAAGCTCTTAAAACCCAAACAACATGAACTGTCACAAAAAAATATCAAAACCTTGATGAAATGGATTAAACTTGCAATAAAAGGTTTAGAATGACCACCTCCTATAGAGACAAATTCCAAGATTTGAAATTTTTCATCTGTTTGAGTTTGATTTTCAAATAATTTCTTTCCTTAAAACCCTAGATAGAGGGTTTAGTGAACTGTGCATACCTGAGAGGATAACAAAATGAAATTTCTCCTCATTTTTTATGAAATTAAAAATTTTCAACTTCTAAGGTTTGTATCACACATTTTTTAACTCTTTCATGACCTACTTCATCTTTCAGCAATAAAAAAACATCTCCAACAACTCGATTTAGCAGTGAATAAAGACATGAACAGTTATTGTGCAGTTATTTTCAAGAAAGACGTTTCTTTTGGATCTTGGAAAACATTCCATAAATAAATTGAGATAATATTAAATGTTATATACCTTATTTTAGTGATCAAATAACACCTTTACAAACAAAATATCACAAACACTTGTCAAAATATGCTTGTACATAGGAAACTAGTTCATCTCAAGACAAAAAATTGGCCTTGACAAGCTCCACCAGAACCTTTAACTTTATTCAACAACTTTCAGGGAAGAATAATGAGATGAAGTTCAAATTAACACTCCCAAGTTTTGAGAACCTTTCTTTATAAGATAGGAGCCACACCATTTACAATAGTCTTAGACATTCAGGCTTCATGAGTTGATTCTAGGAGGCAGATTTGAGACCAAGAAGCTTCATGACACCATTCTACTATGTATTTGGAGAAATATTGAGCTTAGAGAATACATAAAGAAAATGGAAAAATATTTTTCATCCTTATTACTATCAGCATTTTATTCAACCACAACATGCTTAAGGACTGTCTTCTCACAACATGACTAGTAGACACCAACTTGTGCACTCCTTAAAGGACCTTGAAGGAACCAGTCATGATTGAAAAGCATTGATGACACAAAGAACTTGGATAAATCATTAATAAACCATGAAAATATTTAAAATATTTCTCAACAAGATATTTTAATATGAACAAAACACTTTTTCTTCCATCGATTCAAGAAGGTGCTTGGGAGAGAGAAAAACAAGGCTAGAAAAATGATCATAAATTCTTTATTTCTTGTCCAAATTCCCTCAAAAATTTTGAAAAAACTTAGATTGGAATTATCTTAAAAAATTACTTCTATTATTTATCTATATAAGGCTCCATATTTTTTCTTGGATGCTAAGAAGACAGGGTGCTCAATTTGCATTCCTTAAGAAACCAGTTTTAGGAAAACTTGCATAACTTCCACAAACCTCTTCAAAAATTGATGAAATTTGGCATGAAGCACTAAAATACACCCCTATACACAACTCCATAGGTGTTGGTTAACCATAAATTTTATTTTACAACTTATACCTATCTCATTTACTTCAACATTCACAATTACTCCTCAAAGGTAGTTTTGGTGAACTTTTGAATTTTTCTCTCAAGAGATAAAATAAGCCTTGTTATTGCTCATACATGCCCTATCCAATGTTTATAGGATCCTTACCATGATTACCTAAATATTTTCATGACCTTCATTAAGCTCTCACACCTCATTATGCTCTAGAACCCGGCCTAAATGAGTCCAGTTACAACTGTGACTCCCAAATTTGACCACTTGTTCACTCCAAAAGATCTTGCACATGCTAGAACAAGAATTTTAGACTTGTAGCTCATCTTATACAAGCATACCAACCTTCTCCATACATTCAGTTGACATCAACCTAAATGTTCAAGCATGTAACACTCTGTGACCACCCTAAAACCATCTGAAAAGCTCAAAGAACTAGCCTGAGACCATTGTACACCACTTACAGACACCTATCTGTAATACCAATGTTTGATGAGAGAGAGATAGAGAGAGTAGAATTTATTTCATTTATTAATAATATAAATCAAATGCAAAAATTAATACATATTGAAAAATGGTTCAAGGAGAACCATGTATAATATGCCACCTGTTATGAGTAAAATACCACCACCCGGTCAGTATAACTGACTGGTAAAAAATGTAATAGTTTAATTAATCTAATAGTTTCATAACCTTGCTAGAAATTTAGTTTAACCTAAATACTAATTTTCATGTATAGCTTCAAATGGGACATGTGTGTCTAGCAGGCCACCTATTAGATCTTAGGTTATGGATGTAATTATTTTTATATGAATTAATCTCAATCCTAATGGTATTTACAATGCCTCTAAGTCATTTGGATCTCATCAAAATTGCTCAAAAGGGGGGAGAAGAGTAGGGAAGAAAATAAACTACTCTCTCTAGCATGATATACACCTTGATTTTATTCAAATCATACACAAAACTAAAAAATACATAAAATAATATTTTCTCATTGGTAGATAAACTCTAGGAAATAATTAAAAGGAAAATAGAAAAACAAGATCACATCCCTGAATAAACCTGAGTAAATAACTATTATGCATTCACCAAGATCGTGATAGAGGTTAGTCAACATAACATTAGCTTAAGCTAACTAGATTTAACAAGACAATAGAGAAAGTATCCATTCACTAAAGTTTCTAGACCACTTAATAACTTTGATTGCATATATCGTCAAATAAATAAAATTTGAAAAACACTAATTCATGAAAATGAGACTAACAAATCTCAATCTCTACCTTGAATATTGAATTAAAACTAGAATGCAAATTCTACTTAAAATAGAAAGGGATTAGTTGTTTAGGCCTCAAATAGAGAATTCTCAATTCAAAACAAAAATAAATCTCACAAAACCATGTGGAAACTCCAAACTATTTCCTCTATATTAAATTTGTGGCCAAGAGTCCCTTTAAAATTAAATTACATGTATATATAGGCTAGGCAATTCAACCAAGTCCTTCGCATGATTTCAAAGCTTCTAGAAAAGTAAATTAATCTAAAAAGTAGGAGAAAACTAAAGTGAAAGTAAATATAGTTGGAAAATATATATTTTGAGAACTAAATCTCATTAACCATGATCCAACCCCCCCCCCCAAATTAGACTTCTCACCCAAAAAATCATCATCATCACTCTTGTTTAGGGAAAACTAAAGGTTATCTAACTGCATGGATAAAATATTCCCTAAAAACACTGAGAGAAACAACCATTTTTTTTTTTTGTGATTTATTCAACATGAAAGTGATTATTTATGTTTAACTCTTTCTTACCTCATTAAATATGATGATTATGATCTCATTTAAACAAAACCTCGTTTACTTAGATTTTTCCTCGCTTCATCCATCTCCTCTCAAATAAATATCTCAAACTTTGGAATCTTAAATCTCCATTCATCATTTACCATGCTCTTGGGATTATTTATTTTTTAAATCAGTGATTTAAATGTTAATAAACACATAATTGACAAAAACATTTTATTAACTCTAAAAATAGAACTTTGCATAGTTTTTTTTAATCTGATTATCTTTCCATATGTCTCTATCTTTATTAAAAGACACCTAAACTTTATTTAGTGGTCATGTCAATGGTTAAAATCCATATGTATTGCTTGAATATTATCCACCTTTGAAACTCTTACTCTCACCAATCGATGATATGTGTAGACCATCCATCTCAACGTGTCATAAAATTTATCTAAGTTTTGAAACCTTGAGGTTCGTATATAGGAGGAACCGATGTTAGACATGTGGCCCCCATTAGTATTCATACTCTTTGCATAGTCTCCAAAAAATTTCTTCAACCTTAATATTGTATCTCTTGTACCACTGATATTTGACACTTATCAAGCATCAAAGTCACCTCATCATATAGATTTGTCTATGTAGGTCTTGAGGCCACTAATTGGTGCCACTTAGTGGGCATCAATGCATTTTCCATCCTCTTGGTTTTCTTCGCTGCACTGATGGAGGGAACATATCTCCCATCGATGTTATAGCTCTCCACATGACTTAGAAGTTTTTGGCTCACCCCAAACTTTATCACTTATCTAATTCATTACACATTTCTTTAGAGACGTATTTATTTAAAAGGTGAGCTCATTTCTAGAAAATATGTTAAATAATTAGATTAAGTTGATGGTTTTAACTTAATAGAAAAATACAAAATAGACCATAAATTAAACGTCGTAAGCCCATTTCTTATCCAAAAAATGGATAAGTGATGGGATTTTATCTATTTCATTTTTGAACACATGTTAAGTAGTAAATTACACCATAAATGAATCCTTAAGATATAAAAAAAATTATGATCAAATCAAAAAGTAAATAAAGAGTTAAAGTTTGAAAATATAATCAAGTATAAAAATAGTTCAAATGTACATTTTCATATTCTTAATAATAATGCCAAACCCATATACTTTCAATCATGTTTAAAGATGTTTAAAACTTAGTTTTACAAATGATGAATAAAAGGGGTACATTTTCTCATCAGATGTGAATGGGGGCGTATTTCTGACAACACACATGGATACACATCTATTCTTTTGTGTCATTCTCTCAAATTCTTTATGAAATGTGCCTTATAATTTGTGGCATTCATTGGGATATATTCTACATACATAGATAGCTTACATATAAAGGAACAAAATTTTACAAATCCCATATCCTCATAAATAGGCATTATAGACACAAAATCTATGCACTTGGGTACATTTATAGGTCCTAAAGAATACTAATGTATACATGATTCCTAAGCAATAAAACTAGTGCTTGACAACTCCTTTTGGCTCTTTGATTTCTTTATCTCATACACTTTACTGGCATTACACATTTTACAGCTCCACCAACACTTGACTTATTTATCTCTTTATGGCCTTGGACACTAGGGCCCAATTAGGAACAGAAGCGTCGAGGTGCTCCTAAGTCCTGTCCCTTCTGGGCGCTCCTTGTCCTTCTCTCTCATTCTTCTTATCTCTTTTGGGTCCTTTTCTCCTTCTTGGTCACCTTTTAAAACTTTGGGCCAACCTTTCAATTGTCAATTACAAAATTCAAACAAGAGAATCATATATATACTTAGTTACTGTTCTCAAATAAGAGGCTAAGCATCATAAGCATTATCTATCACCACCTAAGTTTGCATTCAAAGGCACAAGAGTTTTACAAAGCATACATCTAACACATCCATACAAGGGACAAGGGATGTATTAATTTGTATACACAACACAAGAGGGGAAGTTCATTCTATTTCATCACACACATCTTGCATGCTCGGTACAATCTACATCTATCTCGCTATCATCGTGCAACTTGCACAAGGGAAAAATAGAGAATCATTACACACACAAGCATAAAGAACTACATGGAGTCTGAGATGTAGTGCAACACTCAGTTGTAAGTTCACTCTTTGGGTGACCGTCGGGGTCAGTATGAATCCACATTCTGCATCTTTTTTTATTAGATTTGATGTGGTTTGTGGGACATGTCTAGGTAGACTTATTTGTTTTGCAAGTTATAGGTATGTGACCAAAACCCTAACAACAAAGTCAAAGCGAGAAAGTGAATATTGGAGTGAAGAACTTCTGACGCAGAAAAAGCCATAACCTAAGCATCTTAGCAGACACAGGCACCCATATCAGTCACTAACGCCTGTGGCGCTCTTGTTCTCCTGTGGGCACTTCTGTCATGTACATTCCTGAGTTTCTGAACTCTCACTAAGCACTCTTGCGACATTGTGTTCAGTCATGTCCAACAGATACTCAGTCTAGATCACTCCCAGGTTGCACAGAATCAGCTAAGTCATCTTCCCCTCTCATTTGCTTATGGTTTTCATACATTGTTAAATGCTTATTGCTTGTGCACTACTGTAATTATATATCCTGCATATCATTAGTTATAATAAGTTACTCTAAAATAAAGATTTAATTCAATTTAGATTAAGTCAGAATTCAATATCTAAGAGTTGCCACTTTTAGTATTATCATTAGATGCATAAACATTGTTTATACCAAAAGAACAATTCTCAATATTTAATGAACACCTAAAGAAAGTGGTTGAAGGGGTTAGATCCATGATCCGCATAAAAAGGCCATTTGCATATTCTGGATAAAATTTAGACACTAGCAATGTACCTTCATACCCTAGATACACTGACCTTACTAGTCAGGGCTAAAAGTATCTTACACTCGAGATATTTATTCCTTATAACACATCTTGAGCAAAGCTAGGAACCACCGACCTTCAATTTCTTGAAGATGAAAAACATCTCAAGTATCTTGATAATTCCCATTCTAAAGTTCTTCTTCTACACCCCATGTACTTGTGAGGATGTCTACTATTATGTTTACAAGCCGAAGGACAAGGTTTTACCTTATTAGATTGGGGACCTGGCTCAGTTCCGCTCAGAATGTAGATAACATGATATATTATTTATGTTTGATAGGATGCACTTGAATTCGGATTTACCTAAGCTATTGTGACACAACAAACTCCTCATTGGGTTATTCGATGCAAAATCAAACCATATTGTAATTACTACGGGATTAATGCATATTGTGACGATACGTTTCATGGTTTAGAACAAAAAATATGACATCTAGAGCATAAGTTTCTCATTTCATGCTTCTCTCCAAGTACTAAACTCCCACCTGGGCACAACCAATTCTAATCCACTCGACACTCGTCTAGTGAGCGATTCATGCCATAAGAACTAATGTACTGCCTTCTCCAACTAATTCAATGATGGGCACCTATCCAAACTAGCTTCTCATCGCTCGCCTTTAAGAATACTTGACTCGCGCTTAGAAGCCTCCTTAATCTCCCAATGTTACGAATCCCTAGTCAGTTGTCATCATGCGGAAGTGCCACTTGATAATTCCTGTCAACAATTTTCAATCAATTTCCTAACTTGCATTACCAACCATGATACCCAGTAGCACTAATATTGGTCATGATTTTTTTCATACCTACCATTGTGGCAATCATATCTCTTCTTATGACACATTTCAAACTCTTCCACCATCGTATGGTCTCTCTCACATCTGTTGGAAAACACAAGTAATTAGAGGGGAGGGGTGAATCAATGTTTCCCAAAACTTTGAAAACACTTTAAAAACTCATTAATTTATTCAATATTGATCACCATTAACCGTGAGGGACTAATGAAATTCAAACATAAGCAAGTAGTAATCAAACACACATAAACACAATGTTTAATGTGGTAAACTCTTAAAGGGAGAAAAACACACTAAAATCAATACACTGCTTGGTAAAATTTCCTATGAAAAATTAGAGAGACTTAAATTTGTTGAGCACCACTCACCTTGAAGTACCCACTCCAAAATTTATCCAAGCTCCTACTTGGCCTTTAGAAATCTCCCACTTATATGGAAGCTCCAACTCCCAAGAATTTATTCAAGCTCCTACTTGACCTTTAGAAAATCCTACTTACAAGGAAGCTACGAATCCCTATTTTAATAAGCTCCAACTTAGAATTTTATAATTTTTTTTTCACCTTCATCTTATTTCTTTAACCAACATATTGTGACCTCTTATTCATCTCCTCTATTCTTTATTCGCAAACCTTGATTCACCTTATCTTCTCTTCTGCACATTCTATACAGTTTTTAATGGCCGCTATCACTTATACACTTGTGTCCCTCATTCATACATCCATGAGCTCATGAACTAATTATTCATCATCTCACTACCTCAAATTAATCAGCTCATTCATGAATATTTCTTACAAGGGGATACAATTTTCTTAGTTTCATACACATGGATGATCCTCTCATACTTTTCTTTATCATCTCATACTCTCAATAGATGCATCAAAAATACACATTTTCATGCATACAAGAAATTATTATACATGAGATGAGTATTACATTATACACCTCTTAATTTCATATTCCAACACATTCATATTCTCAACTTCTTCAACTCGTTCCAAGGAGTTGTATGACATCACCTAAAATTGTCCTAATGTCATCATTGCATCTGTAACAGGTATGTCAGTTATAAGTACTAATTTTTCTTGAGCATTTTCATAGCATCTACAACCCTAATAAGACCTATAAAACACTCCTTAACTTGTTTCACCTCTAAATTAACTGAAAACCTTCCATATTCACTCTAATATCTGACTTTTTAACTGTCATTTTCAGTTTTATCTTCTTCCTCTCAATTTAGATTCCTTGTCAACTAGACAATATAACTTATACCAAGTTTTGTGGAGTGTAGGATCACACTAATAATGTCTTCTCATTTCTTATAAATAAATAATCTTTATGATTCCATTTATCAACAACTTTCATTTTACAGACTGCATATGCTCATTAGGTGCACGGTCCTCAAAATAACATTATTCATTTTGAGTGCAAGAAACACACATTCAAATATTTTCATGTCATGACAATGAAATGGATGTAGATACTTCAATATGTATCTAACATCATCATGTGACTTGAAATCCTACAGGATAGGGATAAAGACTCCATTCCATTACTTCTTCTTAGCTTGGTATGCATAGTCATGATTGCTTCAAAAACCAATCACAAGATTGCTTCATAAAAAATGATGCATAGACATTAAAAATTATTTATTCTTTGGAAATGTTGTTAGGGACCTTTGGTTCACCTTAAAAAACCTGAAGCTAAAACAATTTCCTTCATTCTCACGAAGAAACATTGATTAGGACAAGGTCCTAATTGAGTTACAAACCTAGAAATTAGTCCTCACAAAATGAGTTAGTTTACCAATAAAATCATTTGGTTATGGCCCATATCACACCTTTCTAGAAATATATTGACCTTGTTCATCTTTTCATCTTACCAAAAATATTCATTCTAAATTTTTTAGCATGATTATGCTTGCATTTATGTGACAACTCTAACTAGGTTTTAGGTCCTAAAAACTAGTCTTGTTCTAGAAGAATTATAACACTCCAAAACAAATTTTATGAAAAAAATAATGAAACACATCACTAGGATCCTCTAATTCAATTTAAAGTACTCACTTGCAAGGGTTATGTGGATAAATCACACTTACACCCTTGTTTCTCAGACCTTCTTGACAAGCCTAAAAGGGGAAATTTGCACCATTGGAACTTGATCATAAAATCACTTCACCATATCAAGTAAAGGGATCATACATGTTTTATTGACCTATATCAACCATCCATGCTCAAATATTTTTCAAAAACATGCATTTGCATCATCATCCCTTCAATCCATCTTGACTAGTTTTGGCTCTTCTAGCCCTTAAGAGGTAGGTCATCTTGGTTGACATGTTTTCAAAATTTATGAAAAGAACACACCTAAAACTCTTCATGAGCACCTAGGGCACCTCCAAGATTTCTCCCACACTATATTTTCATCTTGAAACCTTCATCACATGACTGTACCATTAAACTTCTACAAAACAAGCATATTTCAGTGCCTTACCAGTTGACCTGGAGAGTGAGACCACCACCAAAATGAAGTAGAAGGAGTCCTCTACATGCCCAAATCATCACATCATCTTTCCAAGGTCATTTCATGATCAAATTCTTCAGTTCTTCTCCATCTCTTTGAAGGTAGGGTTTTAGGAGGGTTTGGAACCTCCTTAGCTTCTTAAACATCATTCATAAAGTATAGAAACATCATTTCATCCTCATTATTTTTTAAAAATTCTCTAGACTCAATGTACCAACATTGATGAAAGCCTTAGGGTCCCATGCACATATTTAACATTGTGGGTGAGCATCTCAAAAGTTCACCATCGAGTTGGAAATGACCATTTTAGAGCTTGATTGGACTAAAAACTCATTTTCTTGCTCTTCTTTTGGAATTTTGACATGAAAATTTTCCACAACATTAGAAACCTCCTTCACATGTCCCAAGCTTATTTATTAGTTTACTCTTTCCTAAAACTCATCAACCACCATGGTTTGTGTACATGCATACTTAGCTTGTTCTCAAGAATATCTTCCAAAAGACCTCAATCATTCCTCTACCAGTCAAATTGTGACCTACTAGCACCTTCCACATCATCTATACAATGTACCATACACAAATCCATGTTTTCTCTGTCCTTTCTTAGCTTTCTTTTCTCCATACTCTAAGCCATGCCTACACTAGGTCTTGTAAATAGGCCTAGTTATACTAGTTTCACCTCATGTTTCATGAACCTACCCTATTTTCCATCATGAACTTGTCTTAACATACCCTCTTCATGTTTTCCAATCCTTGACCATGCTTCTCTAGCTTCCTCATGCCTTTAATCCATCATATTAGGTCATCTTGTTGACTAGGCTAAGGATTAGGCCTACTGGACCAAAGCTAATTTCACTGTCTTCACCCTTGCAACCAAGTCAACTCTTATTTGTCCATGGAATCATCATTCCAAGCATCCTATGGACCTATCACACCTTTTTCATTAATGGTTATACTCATTTTTCATCAATGACAACTCAACACTCACATGCCAACAATCTCCCCCTTTTTCATTGATGGAAAACATCCTTGTACATCTCCCCCTTTTACATTAATGACAAAGTGCATCCCTGTAGCTCATGGTATTCATCTTCATCAACATATTAGGACCCTTCTTGGTTGGAAATGTCAACCAAACTTCATCATTCAAGCTCACAACTCTTGATTCTCCTTCCTTGGACTCTATTTTTGGCTTCATAGTAGCATTTTAGTACTATGAGCTCCCCTCTGGACACATGCACATTCACATGCCAACAATCATTCTCAGCATCATGGAAAACCATCATTCTTTAACTTCTTTTTCACTATCTCAGATACTGAAAACATCATCAAGAAATTTATCTCATCATACATTGGTTGCTTAGCAACTTTAGGACCTAGATCCCTTAAAGCATCCTTTTAGTGCATTTTTTTCAAACTTTCATGCCATAGAAGATCATTATCACATGAAATTTTTCTTTATCACTCCCCCTGGGAACATTCTACGATTGTCTAACTGACTATGCAAAAATTAGACTTCGTGCCTAGATCTCATGTCATGTAGATGATCCGAATTTTTCACATCCTCCCTTAGTTACTTTTGTAGTGTTTATTTCCTTCTTAGTGTGGTATATTGACTTAGTTAGTCAAGAACCTTGCTCCCTCTATCAATGTTCTTGCATTCATATCTTGCTCTACCTACCTGGCCTCATTAGCACCTAATACACTTGATATGGAACCACTATGATGCATAAATCATTTGTAAACACAAGAAATGTCAACAGTTAGCACAAAAAATTATCAAATTCACCAAAATAACACTTTTTCCCTTGTTGCCAAGTAGCCTGAATTGGCCTATAACCACCAAATTTCACAAAATGATTGAATCAAGAGTTAAGAACTCCTCCCCTACTAGATAACACTAAACCAACATGTTAGGTCATTCAAAAAAGTTTCACAACATCATTTTCACATACTTTCCTTGTAGACCTCTCAATTTGCTACTAGCCCTTGATAATGAAAAATTTTGATGTATTTAACAAAATATACACACTTGAACCTTACTAGTAACTTTTATGAGTACCCTTTATCCCCTTTTAGAATATTCTAAAGTTTAAAAATACAATTCCATGTCTATACATTTTTATCCTCTAACTATTGTTTCAAATTAGCCTTTGTAACTAGCCCTCCAAAGGTACAAATATTGAAATAGGGAGGATTCTACAAAAACTAGTCAAATGTAAAGAGTTTCCTAGATTATCCTTTTGGGAAAACTTGTTTTTTGCAAATTTTTATTTCTCAACTCATATAACAACTTTCCCAACACTAATTTTACTATTTTAGCTTGTTTCCTTAGGCTTTATTATGGTTTGAGGGCTAAAACCTAGGTTTTGACCATTTCACTTTTTCTCCAGCTTCTGATCACTTCAATCCACCTTATCTTACCTTATTCATGCTCCTTTCATTTCCCAATCATTCTTCTAGTGTCAACCATCCAGCAATTTCATGTTTTGACTGCTTAGGTTTTCTAGTCTTATTCTTGTCTAACAATCCTCACTAACTCTATTTTTAAAATTTTCCTTTAATATCAAATTATATCTAATCTCATTTCCTTTCAATATCTTCCCTCACTCCCTTCCAATCTTCAATCACTCCCTTTATCTTCTAAGGATCTATCTTCCACAAGTACTATTATCTCTTTCTAGGTTCTTTCCATAATTGTAATAGTACAGTCACGTTCATGACATGGTTTTGATACAAAAATACTTACGTGCCATTTGATATCATTATAAGCCTTTAATGAGCCTCTCCAACACTCTTGATAACTCACCCAAGACAATAATAGTTCACTTTTCAAGAATTTTTTCTTCAAACTCAATTATGCCCCATACTAGACTTCTGACTATATCAGGAATATAGATTTCATGAACTTGATTAACATGTCACATATCAAGACTTTTAGCTTCTTGTTTAAAGTCTCCTTAGACATGTATTAACACTATTTCCTATCATCCTTGACCCTTGACTACCTATAATTCTCAAGGAGATCATGATTCTCACCATATATAATCATGAGTAACTCAATTTTACTTACAAGGTTGTGTGCTTATAATCCCTTGCCTTGTTCAGATAGATACCTTAGAAAACAATGTCTTATACATAAATTCTTTAATATCAATTTACTAACATCTTCACAATTATAATTTAATCATCTTCCAAGATGTCTTAAGAAGAGGTATATTAATCTAATACACCGATGTATTCCTTTTCAACCTTCAAACTAGGTTACAACGTCTGTTGACCACTAATATTAGCATTTAATCTTATGAAAATCCTTTATTAATGGCTCACTCTACACAAGAATGCTTTACTCTTACTTGAATGAATTTTATCTTGCATTGATTTATTTTACCTAGGGTATAGTTTTCATATTACTTGACTTCACTAAAACCCTTAATTAGTATCATGAAACACTTATAAGAATACTGTTATCATCTATTTGAAACCTTTGGTCTTTTACTTACTTAGCTATGATTTAACACATTTTTGACAAAGGGACTATGCATGGAGTTCACAATCAAGCTCCATTTGATAATTGACTTTATCCACCTGATAAGGTCTTCATAGGATTCACATTTGATAATATTCATTTGACCATTTAACTTCAAGACTACATCATCCCAGAACATTATTACCAATTTACATTTCATACCTCAGATTGAGAGTAATTTTCATGATTTCATTCATCATTCATAGACATTTAGCTTCATGAACATCTCATACTTGATATCTCTCCTGCATACTATAGTGCAATTGAGCTTGATGATCATATGAAAAGTATTCATTACATTCTAACATACACATTCATTCTTACCTCTAGGGTTTACTAGTTTCACTATTAATGATCTTGTACTTCATTGTGGTCATGCAAAACTTCACCTTTTATAGTCTACTCTATTTTACACAAGAGGCTTGATGTCCATTTGATGGATCTTATGATTATGGAAATCTTTGCATAAGCAGGAACAACACTTTTTGATCTGAATCCCTTAATACATTTACTTCTCTTTCATGGATGGGATACTCAGTAAGACTTAAACACCTATTATAGACTTTGATAGCACCTTGAAAACCTTTTTGAGCATTTTCTTACTCATGACTCAACACTTGAAGACTAGACACAATTGATCAATGGTAGATGGGCTATACCCTGAGATACTTGACAAGATTATATAGGACAACTAAACTCAAGACACCATTTTTCACAAGTACTTACCACTTCTCTTGAAGGAACTTCTCATAACCTCAATATAAAACTAAGAAGATGACTCTTTTGATCTAACCAGTCATGACTCTTACAGGTGAATAGGTAGAATATCAGACACACTTGTACATTTTTGAGACCTTTGGAACTGATTTTACTACTTAGTCATGGAATGACAACCTTAGGACATGAAGACACTTTTTTTTTAATGACACTCAAGTAAGACCTTCAAATGCCTTATTTAGACTTAAACATGAAAAAGGACCTTATGAGAGGGACCAAACATACATACCTTGGACTATTTACACCTTAGCAACTTCTGAGAAGACTTTTAGCAGCAGCTATAGATGATAGTTCACTTCCAAGGACACACCATGCTTCCTTCAAATGATAAATGCCTTCTAGAATCCTAGAGAAGGAACACAATTCTTGTTAGATCACTAGAATAGTAGATAGTCATCAAAGGAGCTTGATGACTCTATCTTCTCTCCTTTTTACTTTGAGATCCTTTCATTTTTCTTGGATTTCCTTTTATATGTGATAATTTACTCTCCTAAGTGTTCATCTTCTAATTGAAGACTTCTCAAACATGCATGTTGCACAAAATTATTTTAATCTCTCTCAGTTAGGACTAGAGGTTTTTCATGACTTTAACTAGGATTGATCTTCTTCCTTCTTGGCTTGATCAACACTTATTTATGATTTTCTTGAACTTGCCTCTCCTATGAATATTTTTTATTTCTTTCCTCTCTATAATTTGCACATGTTGTCTTCTTATCATTCTTTACTTCTTCAAACCTAGTATTAGTTTTTTTTACCTTGTACTTGAGCTCAAAATTCTTCTTGTTAGTGATTATCTTAGACCTGGTTATCTTGAACTCACTCTTAGGATTGGTCTTCATTTTAATACCTTCTTAACCTTTCCCTTTGAATGCATTGACTCCTATTCTGATGTACCTAGAGATTCATTTTGATAGAAATGTCTTTCAAAATGTCCATGTCCATGACAATTGTAACATATAACACATTCTTGCTTCTAGATTGATGTGAATTGAGATTCCAACCATACTTAAAAAGCCTTATGATTATGACACTTCCTAGAAAAATGTCTAACCTTGTTGCATATTATAACACACATTGTATTCTTACCTCTTGAGTCTTCATTTCTCCAAATTTGACTAGATGGTTCATATAGGCAATACTTAGCAGTGTGTCCCTTTTCTTGAAAATTGAAACAAATTATATTCCTTTACTTTCTCATCTCTTCTATCCCTCCATGGATGGTCATCTTTGACATAATTCCTACACTCCTTAGCTCTATGTCTAAAATTATGATAAGAAAATCAATAGCCATTGAAATTTCTTTCATACCTTGATGCATTAGGTTTCCTAACTAATTTAGTCCTTCTTGATCTTGTCTCCTTGGCCTCCTTCATGGTTTCTTATGTTTTTTGTCCATTCTTGTCATCTTCACACTTTTCCATTGGCTCTCCTATGAATCCTAGACCTATCTTGTCACCTGCTGCTCTTTGACTCTCAAAGATTCCATCAAGAACTTCAGAGCTCTTTTCTAACTTTCCATACAACTTCAATCTATTGTTTTCTTCTTCTAGTTCAGCTTTCAAGATTCTCAATTCTTCTTCATTCTTAAGGAAAGAATCTTCTTTGTATTTTAGGGATTTTGACACATTCTCAACTAGGGATTCCATATCCTTGAGGGCTTGACCATGCTCAACTTCCATATACTAGATTTCCTTTTTCAATCCATCAATTAGAGACTCAACAATCTCAAACTTCCTTTTTAGAATTACTTTAGATAGTTTACACATGCTTGTGCTTTTTAGATCTCCTTCGAGATATTCGGCTTGTTTAGACACTAAATCACACACTTTGGGAATCTATCTAGTCCTGATCACCTACTATTATTCATATAATTATTGAGCAAGAAGAGTAATTAATTTGATCCATGTCTTTGTGCCATCATTTCTTTCTTGATCTTTGGTTGCCACTTTTGATATTACACACCTTGCTTGCCTGGTCAACATTGACCTCCATACCCTTCACCATTATCTCACTCTAAACACCAGTGCCTAGTCAGGATGCTCAGCATCAGGTGCACCCTCATCCCCATCTGGGAACCCCTGACCTCTTTTTACTTTTTTCACATATTTTGGGTCCTTTCTAGTCCGTTTGGACATCTTATCTTTTGGTACTCGGCCTTTTTAGGGTTAATTACAAAATTCAAGCAAGGGAATCATATAAATATAAAGTTATGTGGCAATAATAAAGGACCAAACTCTAAACATCTACTATCACCACCTAATGTTGCATCCACAAAGCATATAAGATCATCATTGCATCCATCTAGCATACACAAAAGGGAAAAGGACTGCATTATTTATGCATACACTTCATAAGAGGTGAAGTTCATTCTATTCCATGCACACTTCTACTTACATATCTTACATATAGTTATTGTTCACTATCAAGAGCAACATGCACAAGAGCCACCTAGGGCACAATCTTTTCACACATACACACACACACATATATAACTACATTAGGTCTGAGATGTAATGTAATGCTCAGTTGTAAGATCACTTTTTGAAAGCCGAGGACCAGTCCAACCCCTCATTTTTCATTCTTTTCTTTTTAGGATTTGATTTTTTTGGGGTTTTGTAGGTCATTCTTTATTGCAGGTTATCAGTGACATCATGGTGATCATTATACGACATTATAGCAACATAAGAGTGAAGGATTGTGACAACTCAGCGACCCTATGAAGATCATTTCTAAGAGCATCTTTGTAGCTTTTGGCACCCAAAACTAGTCTCCTAGTGCCCAAGCACCCCATTATACCATCCTAGGTGCCCCAGTCTAGCCTTCCTCTATACTCTGCATTCTTTTTGGTTTGGTTACACATCTCCACTTTCTAGTTTTACAATTTCGTCCACTTCACACTAGGATTAATTTCAAAATAGCTAAGTCATTTTATCTCCTCATTTGCACTTAGGGTTTTAAATCATAATTACTTATTTACTGGGGTCTATTTTGTACTTAATTTCTTATTCATTTACTATTATATTGTAATCAAATTTAGGCATCTATTCATTTAAATATTTTCTTAATCATTTGGTGAACCTGACTTTTGAATCCTCCTTATGCTTGTTACCCGTAGTGGTCGGTTTGGCTCTTTTGAGCATATAGAGCTTCATCCTTCTTCTCTTAGGGTTTTAAAATCCAATGCTTAAATTCCTAAATCAATGGCTAAACTTGAAAACCCTTTTTCCAATGCTTAAAAGGTTCCTCTTCATGATATCAAAGCATCTGACAGTGAGCACTCATATGATGAAGACACTAATGTCAACTAAGAATAATTAGAAATGCTTCAAACAAAATTTCAAGCTTTGTGTGACAATATTTAACATCTTCCACATATTATTCATGTTTTTATCATGGCTAAAAATACTCGTGATGTTTCCTAAAACTCTCATGATGTCACTTCAACACCCCTTATAGCTTCTTCTTTGGCTGTCATGGCCTCCACTCCACCCTTACAAATTCCCACTTCTATTCCCACTCTCACCACTCCTATCATTGAACCTATTTTTGCTACGGAACATCATGGATCCTCTTCTAGCACCCTTGATTTGAATTCTTTATATCAAGATTTAAAGACTCAAATTTATCAGCTTCAAATTGCTACTTCTCACACAGCTCCATCTCTTGATTCCACTTTACTTCTTCATACTCCTTTTGCACCCACTATTTCCACATATGCAATCCCTCCAAACTTCATACCTCCTAATATTTCAATTTTCAAAGGCCTTGAAAACCCTTAAGAGAATTTTCATGCATTTCATGTTACATGTCTAGACTATACAGATGATCACACCCTATTAGAAAATTTCTTTCCTTACAGTCTCCAAGATTATGCTATGTGTTGATTCTATGATCTACCTGTTCATTCGGTAACACCCTTCACACATTTATTTGATTCTTTCCTTGCTCAAATCTCAATCCACGTTGGTTCAAATATCTCATATGCACAACTAGCATGAGTAAAGAAATGATCTAATGAGCACCTAGTTTACTATGTCTTGTGTTACAAGAACAACCTAGCTAGGATGAATAATGTGCTTGTTGACTCACCATTACAAGATTTATTCATTCAGAGTCTCTTACCACCACTATAAGAGAGTGTCATCTTTGAGACCTCTCCTTTGTTTGATCATATTTTCCACACTCTTAAACTACGTGAAAGAAAGATTCTTACTATGGGAAAACTTAAATATCAAGATCAGGCTACTTCATCTTCTAATAAGTTTCCAAGAAAAGGTCCTTTCAAACCATCTACTAAGGCCAATGAAGCAAAATTCGTTGCTAACATTGTATCTACTCCTGAGAAGCTTCAATGGAAACCTCCTAAGCATACATTCACTAAATTGACTCATGTGCTCCACATATTCTATTACCACAACTCATTGAGATAAATCTTATTATGCTTCCTCCTCCACTCACTTTGGATCCATCTCGCCCTAAGGGCTGATAACTACAATGAAAATTCTCAATGTGACTATCACCAATGTGTTGGACATTCCACTGATCATTGTTTCAAATTATGAAATATTATTCAAGATCTAATTGACAATAATCAAATTGAGCTTCCTGAGCCATCAGATTCTCCACCAGTCAATGAAAATAAAAACTTAAAATCTTCAACAATCCTCTTCCAAATCATGAAAAGAAAGTTTCTGAATCTTTGGAAAATCATGCATATCATGTTGTCCCTCCTCCTTCATCAAGCCCTTTTGATTTTCTATTTTCTCGTGTTGATTCATCTCCACCTATCATTACATTTTATGATTATGATCACCATGCTACATTCTCCACTACTTATTTACACATTCAGTGCTTCTATTGGATCTATTACTATCAATAATACTATGATCGATCTCTCATTCCGTCACAATGCATGATCTATTGCACTACATGTTTCTATCGAATATCCACTCTCACAAATATCATATCTAGTTCCTAGCTCTTATGGTTATGACAAGATTCCAATCACTATCGGTCCTCTCACCATGTTTGTGTCTTTCCTTGTGGCACCTAGCATCAAAAATTGTGACATGCTCTTAGGTTTTCCATGTGTCATGATCGCTCAAGACATTTTTTCCATTCCTCACTTGTGTCTTAAGTTCATACATATTAATCGGGTTGTCACTATTTGAGGTGTCCCTCTATATACACCATGGCCTCAACATCCTCTTAAGGTGGCCCTCGCACTTTCTAGAGCATCTAGGTCTCCTGGACCTATGAAATATAAAGCACCATCTTCTCGTAGTTCTCCTACACTTTTGCAACATACTCGTCCTCATAGGTCTACTAGTCCATCTCATCAGTCTAGGTCCATTACTCAGAAATTTCCTTCATCTAGGTGTACATCACCTCATAGGCCTCCTCCATCTAGGTGTCCATCACCTCGTAGGCCTCCTTCACCAAAGTGTTCATCACCTCCTAGATCAACTTTTTCTTGGTGCACATCACCTCAGTATCCTACTTATAGATGCACATCACCTTCACAGTCTCCCTTATATAGGTATTGACTTCCTAGGCTTCCATTACGTCATCATTCTCATTCACCACCACCTTTAGAGCATGTTCACACATCTTCATCTCCTCATACATCGGGTGGAGGACCCTCACCCTTCACTTTTATCAGATAGCTTACACATACTCATACACTTTGGGGAATCATGCTAATTTCCCCCATCCTCTCCCTACATCATTAGGTATCTATCATTTCCATCACCACCTTCTATACCCTATATTTAGCATTTCTAAACACTCATCTTGCACAATTTCATACACTACTTGTATCTTCATTTCCCTATGATGCACTCTTGTGCTAAGGTTCACACTTGACTATTGAGGGAATACTATATTCATGAACCTCACACACTACACACTACACACTACACATTATAGATTTTACACATCACAATTTTCACACATCATACTAAATCATATTCTAGCACATACTACACTATTCATTCTACACATTCATGGATCATATCTTTCTAGCATCTATTTCTAATCACAGTGATTCATTACCCTATGATGCACTCTAGTTCCACAATTCATACTCGATTGTTGACTGGTTCTCAATCTAAAATGAACCTCACCACGTCACTTAAACCACAACTTACACGACTCTACATTTAACGATCATATCTTTTTATCACACACATTCAAACCATTTCCCAATGATACACTCTTTTTATATTTTTCATTCTTGACTGCTAAGGGGGGTGTATAAATGAACCTCATCACATGCATACTCATTCATGCTCTCTCAAGGGGCACGATGCTCCTATCATTCACATTGCATTTCATTCCATCTCATCCACATCATATTACATATCTTGGTCACATTTACTCTTGCTTACTCATGCTCACATATGCACTTTATCACACATGTTAGTCAAATACTTTGTATGTCATTGTATTTTTCATACATG
Source organism: Taxus chinensis (assembly GCA_019776745.2). NCBI lineage: Eukaryota > Viridiplantae > Streptophyta > Pinopsida > Cupressales > Taxaceae > Taxus > Taxus chinensis. The sequence continues at coordinate 160,297,282 of CM034157.1, read as the reverse complement.
CATGCATGTTCACTTGCTTTCTCATTGTGATCGTAGATTCGACAAATCTATACACGCAGCAGGGATGATTGGTGTACTACCTCTTACAAGTCCCACAAGAAGCTCCTTGGGGCATCCACTTTCATACACACTTCAGGTTTTATTGATTCATTTTTCATAGCACATTACTATATTATATTATACATGATTTGACATATTTTCTATATTTATAGCATGTTAATGGGTTCTTCATGTGAAGCATTTTCTATGCAAGTATATTTTCTTGCATGGTTGTCTGTTACATTGCTTGACATTCTTTGCTCTTGTCTTCCATTGTATGCCATTTTTTTGGGTTGTGGCCTTTGTCTTGTGTGCGCACTGTCTGCTTTCATCCATTTCAGTCTTGATTTTCTTACGACATCACGAGTGATGTAGCATGTTTGAAACTCTATTTTTGCAATCTACAGTTTCTTCTTGCATCTTATCTTACATGTTGTCTGCTTAGATTACATATTGTCTTCCACATGCATTTTTCTCCTAACCACTTAGTTTACATGTGCCTTGGTTTCTACCAAGAAAAATCCCTTCCCCCCGTAGGGCATCAGTTTTAGCACAGTAGTTGGTCCTCCTATGGGATGCATACTCCTCAACGATGTCATAGGCACCGTAAATGAGGGGGGGATCATTTGGGTGAATCACTCACCCCACACAGTAATCTACAGTCACAGTTCAAGACAACACAGTACTAGCACAACATACTCATTAGTCTCAGACAGGGCTCAGAATATGACTTGGGTCCTCTGTACAGTATAGACACTAGCACCAAGACCAGGATAGTAGCGCTTGGGTGCCCCTAACCCTTTCTAAACACCAGTGACTAGGGGCAGTTACACAACATTTTTTAGTTTAGCACATTCTGTACCACTTCACACAATGGATTTTATAGGGCACACAATCCTTAACACTCAATATGCATGCACTACACAACATCTTCTACATTTGTGTTTGATTGGAACTATTCAAACTAAATTGGATTTTTACACTCCATCTATAGTGGTGTTCTACATTATGGGAAGAATTTAAAGGTTGAAGGAATAAACCAGAATTTTCTCCCTACACTTCTTCTATTCTTGGCAGGAGAGAACCCAAAAAACTAACAATGAGCACAACTAGAATGAGATACCCTGAAAAACGTATTCTTCTACATCATCTACAAGATCCTTTCTATCTCAGTTACTCATCATGGATCATGCACACAAGTTCCTTTTCCATTTCCTTGCATACTTTTACACACTATTTTACACATTTTTATCATATACTAGCTAGTAGGGGTGAAGAGGTTAGTGTGGATAGCCAACCTCTACATCATACTCCTATGTAATCACCTCTTCACTTTCTTACACCTCCTCTCTTCATTCATCCATTCCTCATGTCATCCATCCTTGTACACACCCATACTTAGGAAAAGATCTGTAGGATTTCCTCAAACATGGGATGATCCTACATCAAACACCCGAGGTACTTAAAATTGAGGTCCACCTGTAGTAGATTGAGTGAGTGATAGAACCATCGTTTGAACTATTAAGGATGATATCTTTGGTTAATTTTTCATCTGAACCTTTTCTTATCCTTGACAGTTCTTCTGGTATCTCTGTCGGTACTTCGTCACCTTAGTGTGAATTCATCATTCTATTTTGTGCACTTTTGTGAGAACCAACTCACCATCACCTAACATCCTCCTCCAAATGGATCTCTCTCCTTTATCCTTTGTGATTCTTGGTTTTCCAGAAACGTTCCACCACCACCTAAGGATTCTCTATTGATACTTTTCTTTTATAATTTTGTGCTCATTTTTTACCTCCATCTCCACCTAAATCCTTTTGGCATTTTATTCTATCTTTACCACGTCATCTACAGACTACCATCTTCTACTCATTTATTATGTGCATACTTACTTCCTTCTTACCTTCCTCTCTTCTTCTATTTTTGTTATCTTGGTTCCTTCTTACCACGACCTTCCCTATATGTTATTGTATTCTATGTGTGCTCTTTAGCTATACTTACTTCCTACATTCCCTTCTTCTTTACATGAGCTTCCACTACACATTATCCTCTTGTGTATATGTTTCCCTATGCATTTTTTCTTTCTTATCTATTTCTTCCTTTCCTCTTGTGCCTTTCCTTCTTTCAGGACATCACCCATTACACATTTCTATCATAAAATGAACACTTTAATGCTTGAAACATCCTTATAGGTTCTCTTCTCTCTTCTCAATTTTCACATCAATAGGTCTCCATTTTCTTTATTGAAAACTCCTTTCCTCATCTTCATGGTTTCTCTACCATCTTCACTCGCTTAGTGTTTTATTTCTCTTCTACACTCTCTCCTTCTCCAGTTTCTCTTTTTCTATGCATTATTTATCGGTGGTTGTGGAACACATCCTCTACGCCTCTTTTTGTGGTAATTTTACATTTCAACTTTCCATCCTCTTTAGTTATTTACTTTTTCCTTCATTATGTAAAAAATATGCAACTTCTTCTACCTACTGCTCTTCTTATGTTGTCTAGTCCTCCTTGGTTTCCTGTAGAGAAACTTCTCTATTTATACATAGATGACTTCCATGATCCTCATTTCTTGCAGGCTCTTATGTCTTCTCGTTGATATGTTAGTTGATATTTTCCTTATTTTTCAAGGAACTTCATTACACATGTACTCCCATAGTCACTTTCTCATAATAATCCTTGTTTTTTTTTAAAGAAACACATTCATTTGTCCCCTCTACTTCCTTTGGCCTAGTTTTGCCACTACTGCATGTTCCTTCATTTGCACACCATTTCACTCTACTATTTGGAGTTTATTTCTTTGTGTAATCCTCATTTATGCACTCCTCATGTCTCTTGGTTGGGAATCCACTCACTTATTTTCATTCAATCTCAATGGCTTCTTCATGTGACATCAATTTAATATCCTCCATTTTCTTCTAGTATTCTATGACCATCTCTTTCTCAACTCTTTCTTCCTCCACATGTGCAATCTCTTACCTTACTTGTATTAGGTTGAAAGTCACTTACTTGCATTTCTTCTCTTTCTTTTTTGTCTTCCATTAACTTTACATGTTACCCTTGCTAGGAGGGATTTTAAGATTCTCTTGCAAATACTTTTCCCTTCCCATTCCTTAGTTTTTTGAAAATTTTGTTTCAAAAAAATTTACTAGCCCCATTTTCCACTAGATTTCAAATTTCAAAGGTTAACCTACATTTTGCATGAAAAATTAAGGTTGAGTTCCAAAGTCTGAAGTCTGATCCCATTGGAATTCAGAACCGAAGTTCAGAACTTGTAGGCAAATTTTACATGTAGTTTGTCTCCCGAGTTCCAAAGTCTGATTCCACACAATTATTTTGGACTTTAGAGTCTTGGAGGGCAGGTTAAATGTAGTCTTCACGTCAGATCCCTATTTCTGAAACTCTATCCACTTCACATTTCAGAGCTTCGACATTTCAGACTTTGGAGTTCAAGATTGCATGCGCATGTAACTTTGCATGATAAATTCCAAAGTCTGATTTCTAAAGGAATTAATGTTCAACCACCCCCACATGTGTCAGCTTGGATCATAGTAATTAATTTTTACCTTCCTATAAATACGTGATTTTCCACTTATCATTTTTACCGGATGATTAAGTACACTAACATGTTGACATTTCTATACACCCCACCATACCCCTAAAGTGATTTTCAAAGCGTTATTTTCACGACTTTCTCACTAATTCGGGTAAGTTTTGCAAGATTCATTTTATTTTCAATTTTGGGGTTCTTATTTTTCTTTTCTTTCATCCTTCATCCCACCTTGTTTCCTATAGGTTTTGTTCCCAAATTTTAGGAAATGGATTTCCTATCCGTGTTGTTTTTTTTTTTTTCTAAGTCTGAAATACAATGTAATTTACAAGCAAGAAGGAAGATCTTTTGGCATTTAATAAACAAGGAGTGTTAGAAAAAGTGCAAGTTTTAGAGTTTCATTGTTTTGGGTTTTGGAAGTTCTGCACTTCGCGCTTTGAAGTTCGAAAGTGATTCATTTCAAAGGTTCATAGGTTTTTATTTTCGAAGTTTGGGTTTAGAAAATTTTATTTTTGGGAGTATTTTATATTCATGATTTTGGAGATCAGAGTTTCAAGGTTTCAGGTTTTCGGAATTTTTTGGAAGTATCAATTTCAGAGTTTCGGACCTCTAGCTTTTCGGATCATTTTTCAAAGTCTGGGTTCATTTGGTTTCAGAGACTTTATTTCAGGCTTCAGAAGTTGGAGTTTTTGGAATACATTTTTTCTCAACCTTTGGATTTTTGAGATCTGAGTTTCACTTCAAGGTTTTGAATTTATTTTTCAAGGTGTAAGTTCTAATTTCGAACTTCGACTTTGTAATTTTCGGAAGTCTAGGCTAGTTTTACAAGGTGTTCTAGTAGGCACACACTTCCTCTTGAAATTATAATTTTTGAGTTCTTAACAGGAAAATGTCTAGTTCTTCATCTAGGGGGAATGAAATAATGAAGTATGGCTACCAAGGGGTATCACCCCCTTCTAGTATCTCTTTTTATGTAGAGAATATTGGGGATACAGATTTTGGACATATTAATATGTCCAAATTCTGGGCAAGGGTGAAGGCCCCAAACAAGAAACCATGGATGCAAGCTATTTATGATAGTGGAATTCCCCTTATGGTTGTGTTTCCCCAATCTATGCAATGTCCTGAGTTTTTACTTATTGTAGCATCTCATTTTGATAAAGGTTGACGCACCATAAGGGATGTTTATAGCACATTGGTAATCAAGGTAGTTATTGATTTCTTTGAGGACCTCCTGAAGGTCCCTGAAGTTGAAGAATATTCTATTATCTCTCAGGATTTCCTCTAGAGCATTGGGTTGTAGAGTATGACACTTGCACAATGGGTTTTCAACAAGATCTATTTGGCTAAAACTAAAACCTCATTGTCTAGATTCCCCAAGATAATTCCTCGGTCTGATTTCATATTGGAAGTGAATGATATTATCACACTATTGATCAAGGTTATAGGTCTTCCATCTACTAGGGAATTCCAAGAGTGGATGTACCTCTACATTTCCACAATCAAGAAGAATAAGGACCTCATTCGATGCAGTGAACACATAATCAATTCCATCTGCTTTCAGCTGGAAGATGTGTTAATCTCAAGAAACTTATTCATGACCTCCTACCTAGTTTACACAGCAATAGTGATGAGAGACTACCCCAAGGCTAACTCCAAAGGGGTCATAAAACTGTAGCTTAAATATATGAATACTACCCCTAAGACTATGGCAAGAAGGTCCTAATCATTTTTGAAGAGTAAGTGATGTTTCTTCACTACTCTCTTGTACTTCTTTGACAAATATTTATATAACCTGAAGATGTGTCTCAAAAAAATCCTGGAAGAAAAGTATAGGAGTGGGGAGGTGTTTACCTGTAGTTCCCAATATTCACCTACATTAGGGAATGTCAAGATTTTATAGGTTCTCCTTTTAAATTTCCAAGATGCCCAACTGATAAGTGGGTTTTATGGAATCATGCAGTATTAACCCCCAACTCACCTGATGACACAAGGTATATGTGTATCTGATGACCATACAAAGTACAAATGGTAGGCGATGTGCTTCAATTCTCTATCACACCCCATAATCTAGCATGATCCTATAAGGAAAACGAAAGGGGCCCAGTACTTTCAGTACCTTCACATACATCAGGAGTGCCTAGGATTTGTAGGTGATCCTGCACAAATACCAAGATTCCCAACTAAGGCTAATGGAATTGGTTTGTTAGTTGCTTCATTAGACAAAATATTATGATCGACACAAATCAGAGGCCCATTTCACATAACCATAGGAACTTATTACATGCATAATCTACCTATAAAGCTAAGAATATTAAAGGAGAGATGTCTCAGAATGACTCTGAGAACATTTCACCCATGCACTAACTTTGAACTGGGACAAGTTTGGGAAAACAAGATCAACTAGTATCACATACCTCAATTAGAAGACATTTGGATTCATTTCCAAGATGAGTATGCAGTAAGAGAGAGGGAATTTGAGAGTCTAACCCTGAAGAAAATAATCCAATATGGAATTTTGATCATTCCCGAGGGCCTAAAAGATGATAATCAAGTGTTGGATCATTCATATGATCAAGGTAATGTCACAAATTAGATTTTTCCTTGGATAGATTGGTCAATTTGAGGAGTGCTAGTAACACAAAGGAAAGGGCAGGGACCCATTTTACAAAGAACCTACCAATGGTTGACAACCTTAGGAATTACACCTAAAGTGTCAGACTAACTGGCCACAGAATCTGTACAAGAACAATCATTAGTGGGTCAACCCACTCCATCAAAAGGAAGGAGGTCAACTCCCAAACCCATTTCCAAACCACATAAAATTTCTTTTGTTTATAGGGGTTCAGGATCTTCTTTCAGGATTCCTACTACATGAGTTGCATCTCCTAAATTACAATCAAATGAAGTGATAGATCTAAGTGTTTCACCAAAGATTTCTCAAGTGTAACAATCACCACCTTCTTCATCTCTTCCATCTTCGCCACCTTCAGTTCCTCTTTCCCCTCCATCTCTCACTCTCCCTTTGACCTTGTCTTCCACTTATTCCATTATCATTATCCCTAAATCTCTCACCACATCTCCCTCGATGGCCCAGGTATTCTCCTCCCTTCCAACACTCTCAACTAGAGATATTTTGGGAATGGGGTCTCCTTTTGCAACCCCTCTTCCTCAAAAATCTCTTTCCATTCCCACTTCTATTTCACCCACACTTGAGGCCATCCTTTCCACTCCACCTTCCATCGCTACCACTTCATTACCACTTTTTGTAACTATAACCAATGCTCTAGTCATATCAACTACCCCAAGAACTACAATAACAATTCCTATATCATATTCTGGGTCATCTTTTTCTATTCATGTGTGGTTGCATAGGAAAACACCAAAATAGAAGAAGAAAGTGCCTATTATTGATGTTGTCGATTTGAGTGCTCTAGATCTAACTCCTCAAAGGCAAGCTAAGTGGTTGAGAGTTGTTTCTAACTTATCAATTGATCGAACATGGGAAAGATTCATCGATATAACTACTCCAGCTATAGGGAAAAATAGAGACACAATCACAACAACAGATGATCAAATTTCCAGATTTTCTTTTAGGAAAGGTACCCATGAAGGTGCCAAGCAAGATGTTCAGGTGGCCCTGGGTAATTTTATAGAGAAATATGATAAGGAAAAAAAACCAAGGATGAACTTAAGGGGAAATTTGAACAATTAATTACTCTCTTGACTAAAATCATGCAGCCCATCCAGACTACTACCACCCTAATTATTCCTCAGAGTTTTGACGACACATCTTTTCATATAGTGGAAAAGATTGGATAAAAATGGCGAGCGGTAGGAGGCTAGATGGAGAGATTAATTCAGGAGGTAGACCCATTGATCAAAGTTGTTGTGGACTTGTATGGTGAATTGCATGTGGAAAAGGATGTTATCTTGAAGCTGAATGGAATCCTCATTGAGGAGAGTGATAATTTAAACCTTTCCCTTGAAACATGGAAAGAAATTTGAAGTGTCAGCTCATAATTTATATTGAAGAGGGTGTTATAGATGATGTCTCAAAGCCTTTTGAATTCAAGGAAGTTGTGGAGTTCAGAGCTCAGGTATTGCAGGAGCTCATGTCAAAATTGGAGGATAAAAAATTTGAAGGAGTGGATGGTTTGAATGATATTTCAGAAGAATTTAATAGAATCCATTACAACTTTCTAGATTAAAATATTGATATTCTTCCATTTGAACAGATTACTACCCATTTTAAGAGTCTGGTAAATCAAGATGATGATCTAACCAAGTATTTTAGTATTTATTATATTCACAGGTTGGTATCTTATAAAAAATTCTTGATCCAACTCAAGAAGGTTATCAACAAGACTCAAATATTTCCAGCAAAGGTTGCCAGAGAAACTGAGTCAGTGGATATTCTAACCCGTTATGCATGTGGACTTGAGGAGGAAGATGTCTAGGGAATTATTAAATGATTTTTCAAATACATGAGTAGGTTATCTATAGATAAGGAGAAAGAAGAACCAGAAAAGGAGAAGGATGTTGCTAGCCCTAGCTAGGCGTGACATCCATTGTTGGACAATCTCCAATCTTTGGAGCTAGTGGAAGTTACAGGGTTGACTTGGTCAAACATGTGCAACTATTTTTTCTATTTTTATGGGATGTTGTTCCCTAAGCATTAATGCACTCCATTTTTAGTAGGAAGTAGCTAGAAGATAGAGCTATAATCACTCAATCTCCTTAGTCTATAACTAGGAGGATGCATTATGTTTGAAAAAAAACTTTTAGATCTTATTGTGAAGGGGCTCTATAATTTTAAAGAGTCCAAGAACAAACTTTAAGCATTTGATATATTCAGAACACTATTTTACCTTCGAATATGTGGTGTATTGTGCAATTTGATAATTTGTTTAATACTTGTGAATGCTTTAATTCCTTATATGTGATAAGTTATATTGCATTTGTATCAGTTATCTTCTTCCAATTGATTGTGAGTTGTGGTATGAATTTTTTCCATTTCAGTTGTGGAAAATCTTAAATCTCTTCTGTTATTAAAGTTATATACTTCATTAATTTACTAATTGAAAGGGATTATTATGATATGTACATGTTATATATTGTTCTACGATATTAATCTGTGCATATGAAGTAGATATTCTTGTTCCATTAACTCTTGGTGCATCACCACTTTTATTTATTTCAGCTAATCTCTTATCCCTTTTCCTAAGAACAAATAGATTAGTTTTATTTCAAGTATTGTATCCCTTGATATTGATCTTAAATCAAGTGCACTAAGTTTAGAAGGAAGCTAGTCTTCTCCAAAGGTTCATCCCAAAGCGCCAAGGTCTCACACCTTGGGTATGATCCCATGTTGTACAATATCGCTTAAAGATTCAACAGGTTCATGATCCATTTGATAATATCTTATTTTTTTACTCCCAGGTGATTGCATCTTTTCCCTTCACCATTTTCTCACCTGTTGATTTATCCTACTTCATTTTCTATTGCACACAACATTTTTTTTTGTGCATGCTCAATCTTCTTCTCCTTTATGCATCACCGTGTATCTTTGGTTCCATATGCCCTCTTCTCTTAATGCATACATACATAATGCTTACCCATCCTTGTGCACCTTCACTGAATTTTTTGTCCCATCGTAGAGTATTTCTCTATCATATTTCCATGGCCTCCCCAAGAGGAAATGGCATGCATCCATTAGTAGGATGTCACATATCAGCTAATCAGTGAATCTCTTAATCTACATTTCCACCTCACATTTATCACACTATTCATCTTGAATTTACACCAACCAGATCACTTTGTATGGTTTAAGATTCCTTCTACTTTCCAACCCATCTTTTGCACCATCTCTTCCATAATGATATTGTTGGTGCTTTTTCTATCATTCACCACTAGGAAACATCATCCCTTGGTATTACACCGTACATGTAAAATATTTTCTTCCTCTCTTCCTGTGACTCCATCTTGGTTGTTTTCAACACTTTTCCATCTCTTGTATGCTTGTCAATACTTCATACCTATTATTTCTCCTTTTTGTGTTATATGTGCACTTGTTTCTACTACACTAGCCTTCTCCTTTCCATGTTTTGGTACATTCTCTAGATTGATTCCCTATTTATCCACACACATAGTAGTATCCATTGAATATTATGTGTTGATATCTCTTATCTAAGATAATGTTCCTTTAACATTCCTTATTTTATTTCATACTACTTACGTAATCTATCTTGTTGTGTCATTGACTATCTACCAAGTATTCTCTCTTCCCACACATCAATTGTGCTTTGTGCACATTCCTCACATTCTCACACCATTGAATCTTCATCATTTCCTTCATATATCCTTTGCGTATTTTCATTATGCACTTTCTCTCCATGCTTTTCATTCCAAAAGATCCAACAAATCTTTAATGGTATTCTTCATCGAGTATATTCCTCACATCTATAACCTCCACCATTATTTCCTTTTTCATATTCATCATTTTTAGATCTAATTCACCTATTTTAGACAACAATATTTCTCCTCCAAATCTCTTCACATACACACTATGAAACCTATTTGCATTCTCTATCCACCTTTTTCATAGTGGAGAACACATACTCTTCCTAACTTCCTCATGTTCAATGTTCTTCCATCTCTCTCTCTCTCTCTCTCTCTCTCTCTCTCTCTCTCTCTCTCTCTCTCTCTCTCTCTCTCTCTCTCTCTCTCTCTCTCTCTCTCTCTCTCTCTCTCTATCTCTCTCATGAAAGTAACACTCTTTGATACCACTTAATGGTTTTATGGTGGATTAAGACAGCCAGTATCATTTATAGAGTCAAACATAACAGAATGAAATCTTGTAGTTCTTCAATAGACTTGATGACATCTACATGCGGTGGATCTCTCTAAGAATCATAAAAAAAATATCATGGAGTTTTACAGATACTTTTGTGCCTTTCCTATGGACATAAACCTTATTTATTTTCCTCTTCACTTCAGCTCTAATGGTCTACATACACTTAGCCACTATCACATGTGCATTCTATAACCTCTACTTGGCCTCTGATTTTCCCTTATAGGCTATCCATGCAATTCACGCTAGTATGCATACACTTCACCCTTAGGGTCTACCTCCCCTTCCTAGTTTCCATGCTTCATACTATGACCACTTCACGCTTCACATGTCCACTCAACACGCCATCGGCTATACTCTTATATATAGGATTACAAGGTGCACATCTTCTATCTACTTTATGTTTTGATTATTCACTCAACAACATAAAGCGGGGGGAAATGTAAACACAAAATCTATGCACTTGGGTACATTATTAGGTCCTAAAGAATACTAATATATACATGACTCTTAAGTAATAAAACTAGTGGTTGACAACTCCTTTTGACCTTTTTGTATTATATCTTGTCTTCTTTTTGGTTGTACACATATTACAACCCTACTGAAACTTGAATTACTTATCTTTTATGGCTTCATACACTAGAACCCAAGCACTCATGTCCTTCATGGGCGCTCCTGACCCTCTCTCTCCTTTTCTTATCCTTTTGGGTCTATTTTACTTCTTAGGAATATTTTAATATTTTGGGTTGGCCTTTCTGTTGTCAAATACGAAATTCAAACAAGGGAATCATATATATACTAATTTATCTCTCTCAAATAAGGGGCCAAGCACTAGCATTGTCTACTACCACCTATTTTTACATCAAAGGCACAAGATAATTTCAAAGGAATAAATCTTGCACATCCATACAAGTGACAAGGGTTGCATCACTCTGCATACACAACATAGGAGGGGAAGTTCATTTTATTCCATCTCACACATTTGTATACTTGAACATTCTAGATCTAGCTCACTATCATAGTGTAACTTGCACAAGGGAAACCTATGGCATCATTACACACATATTCACATAGAACTACATGGATTCTGATATGTAGTGCAGCGCTCGATCGTAGATTGAAGTAAGTAAAGGAGATGTAAAAAATAACATGAGCTTCTCCCTTCGTATATTGAAGAGGTATTCTCCTCTCATTTTTTACATCTCCTTTACTTACTTCATTTCAAGTTCTAAGTTACAATCATTATCTATATTCTGAGTTACAATTTAGTTTCTATCATGAACATTAACAACAGTCTCTATTTTTCAAGTTTCATCATGAAGTGTGTCAAACACCAACACATCAAAGAATAGATATTAAGTGAAGATAGAGTAAATGTATGCACACTTAGGTGTGGTTTTATCCTTTAAGCATGTAATTTCCAATTACACACTTGAATGTGGAGAAAATGTAGACACTATAATCAAAGTAACTTTTCAATTTTGAAATGTCAACTTGGCTTTATCTCGCCTTGTACTAAGAAAAATGCTCACTATTAAAAATCCAATCAATGTATCTCTCTAGAATATCTCCAATGAATTCCTTCATCTTTACACCCTATTCTGTATCATCAATTCACAAAAAATTATTTAATTAAAGTAGTCCAACAAGCCCTACTAAATTGATGTTGAGTACGTATTAAATTTCTATTTTGCACCATAGTCCTTTTGTCTAGGACCAGAAAATTGTCATGCTTGGGTTAGGATTTGGGGTCGTAGCCTTGGCCAACTGTATATGGTCTCGCCCCTTTACATTCTCTACATACATTTCAATTTTAATATCTTCATTACTTTGTTTCATCTTCCTAGGGTCATCCTTATTATAATATTTCATCTATGAAAGGCTATATAAGTAATTTGATGTCACTTTATAGCTCACTTGAAACTCTTACAAGATCCTATTGCAAATATCATTCCAAAAGCAACTAAAATGGTCTCCTATATTTTCCCAAGTTAGTTGCAACATCAATTAGTGTAAGTCCCTGCTATAGGGATGGAGCACTGAACTATGTTAAAGATTCTAGTCATCCTTCATTTTCTAAGCATATAAAGGTCATAGAGCCATGTCTTCAGAAAGAGAAAAAGCAACTTTAAGCATTTTCAAATGGTTTCAAGGAACAATGGGTTAGCTGTACATGTAGCTGAGTCACACGACATCACTCTACTACTGTCACTGGGTACATTCTATACTATGATAGTTAGCATACTATCTTTATGTCAAGAGACATGAGGGTAACCCCTAGAAGAATTATCTTAAAATTACATTCATACTTTGCACAAGCACCTATGAGAATTACATGAGGATTCGATCCCGCGTGAGAGTGCATTTAGTGCAACACTTGGATTGGTTTCAACAAATAGGGGTTGACCATGCCAATGTAACTTCAGCCTCAACACACACATTTGATTTCTCCATTTTGTTTTGTTAATGCTTTGATGGAGGGTACTACGGGTTTCTATGGTTTCCACATTGTTCAGATGTGATTACAATGTCATCCTAAACTATTGTGCGAGCAACAATGACATAAAGGGGAAGGATCATTTCTAAGCAAGGTGAAGCACATAGACAAGTTTATGATTGCATCACTGCTATAAGAGTTCAAATACCAAAAAAAATCCATGATCAAGACCATACAGTTTTAGTCATGGAATCAGACATAAGTAATATAGATCTTTCCTCTTCACTGAATTTCTATTTCCGTAAAACTCATAGATAGAGCATCTTCGGTCTCTTTAATCTACATTTTCCAGCATACCTGTGCAAATCTAAATCTTCATATGTTCTGACATATACACAGACTAATTATTATTCATCCTCTTATGCATTTGAGATATTATTTATCATTGTATCCAATCATGTGGTAATTCAGTATTACTGCATTATTTTACTTATGACATAGTTAATTGTGAATTGATTAGACCAAAATAATCCCTTATGTTACAAACCCTTACATCCTCTTTATTTTTGTGCACTTCCATAACATATATTTAGTTAGGGAGTAAACAATACCTACACTTATAAATGAAGCAAAGACATAAGTTTTCTAGTGTGATCCATCAAAATTTAGATCTAGGCCAATTGTTAGAATATAGAAAAGATAATTTCACTATCTTCTTCACATTTTTTAATATTTAGCATGTTACCTAATTAGTTATCTATCTTAATTATTTAATGTATCTTCAAATCTGTATATTGAATGTTAATTTGATAATCTGAACATATATCCTCTCTAGATTCCAACCTTATTTTAAAGCTTCTTGTAGGTTTCCTCTATATTAGGGTGTTGGTGTAATCATGAAGTCATTAAAATAATTTTACACTAGATGTGATAGTTTTTAGTTCCATACATGTCTGTATTGTTCTTTCCACTTAAAGAGTAGTATGGTTTCGGTTGAGGTTTTTTGCTCCACCTTATTTTTCTAATTTCAGTTCAACTGGCTATATAGAATTGTTTTCCACTTCCTCTTTCAATCAAATTTCATCTCGATTATGATAAAAAAATAAATTACTTCAAACCTCCTTTTTAAGTATATTAATTATATCTAGTTTCTACTGAACTTTATAATATTCCAAGTGTGTTCTCGTATCTATACTATTAATTATAATTTATTGATTAGATCACCTTATACTTATCTATGAATAGATGTGCTTAGTTTAATGTATCATTAGTGTAACACAACTTTTGACATTTACTCTAAGATAATTAACTACAAATATAATCCACCATTTAAAACTTTTCAACCTCTAGCCTCTTTCTCATTCTAAAACCACACTTTTAAATTTACAAATATAATATACATGATTTCTAATAGGACATGAGAATTAGAGGACACCGTTGATCAAGTAAATAGAAACAATTGAAAGAGATGAACCAATATATGGCCAAGCAAGAACTAATAGATGGGAAGGTACATGTAAAGTAAAAAACTATTAATTGTCAATATAAAAATAAGTAAATATCATTTTTAAGACTAAAATTTACACACAAAATAACCATCAAACCAATAATAAATTCAATGATAGTACATAAGTAAATATTAAATACGTGACTTAACACTCAAGTTATTTTTCTTTATATTTAAAATCTTTGAATTTAAACATCTTTAAAATTTGTATAAACTGAAATCTCAAAATCAAATATTTATCATTCAAAATAATACAATTTTTCCCAAAGCCAAATATATGATTTTTACACTAACTAGTATACTTCATATAAAATTTTGATTGAGTATAAGAACTACAAATACATAGTAGACCCATAAAAAAGAAGGCTTACAATTAGTGGCTATGCTCCCTTGGCCCTCTCTATTTGGAGAGAGAAAAGGGCATGCATAATGCCTTAGGTAAATGCTACTACTTCGTTGACTATTGACACAATTAGGAGGAGGAATATGAAGACAAAACTGAGTTTATTGTTGATTTCCATTTATTTGTTGAACTAGATACTCCAAACTTAGAAGCATTTATTAATTGACACGACGGCAGTTCTTCCTTACTTCACCAGTGATGAGACTAAGATGATTTAGGATATTCCCCAAGCTTACCATGGAATCCGAGAACTGGTTCCAAAATGCCAGAGGATCGTTGGCATAGCTCTTGACAATTTCAGCAGTCAGACTTCCATACTTGATTATCTCCTGGTCGGAAATGAGAAGACCTTCCCCATTCACTAAGCTCTTGTAATAAGAGTTGTCAAACAACGTTGGGCTTACAAAATCCAAGGGTGATATGTTGTTGTCACCACCAGATGAAGGGCATGTGGCTTTCAACAGAGAAATACGTGTAGTTTTTGAACCTGAATTGTAAATTCTGTCCCTAAAACTTGTGCATCGAGCTTGTCCAATTGTATGTGCCCCTGCCAATGAAAATGTCAACGGAAAACAAGCAATCAAAACATGATCATGGTAAAATTGATTTGATAAGACTTTTGCAATTTGTAATTATGTTGAGAAGCGTTCTACAGTGCAGGGAAAGTTGCAATGAATTGTGTTGTTCAATTTTATTTTCGACATTAAATTTGAAATTCATTTGATCTACTTCTATCTTAAAGAGAACTCAAAAAAAAAGTAATATCTATCATAACTAAATAGATGCCTCGAGATTTATATCTCTGGACATATTTTAGATGGATGTATTTAAGATGTCTATACTTTAAAAACAATTAAAATATATAGAGATTGGCATCTATAGTTATAAGTGTCTGGTGCTTAAAATTAACATTTACAACTGTAATAAAAATTTAAGTTAGAAGGATTCATAGAGATCCCACTAATTCAAAGTGGGTATACTGTTAACCACCTACTAATAATGGAATCCATTACTGTTGAAGGGGCAATAAGTATAAACTTATAAACCAGTACAGACCTTTTAAATATTTTTTTTGAAAAAGGTCGACAGAGTATTCTCATGGTTCTTGTTGAAGTACTGAAGAAATTAATAAAGGCAATTGACTTTTAAATAGTGAAAACAGCAAGTAATTACCACTGAGTGCAACCAAGTCTCTAGGTGTGAGGCCTTGATATAAAAACTTTCCAATGAGAACTGGAAGAGTAGAATTTGGAGTGGGAATATTCCTGTTTGCTTCAGTTAAGCTTGCAGTCCTTGAATCTTTTCTTCCCAAAGGAACATCCCAATAAGGTCCTCCATTCTGACCCAACACCCACACACATGGTAAGTTTCCAGTAATAATAGAGAGAGAGAGAGAGAGAGAGAGAGAGATGAAATGAAATGAAATGAAATGGGGTCTTAGACAATTACCAGTAAAACAGCATCACGAGCTGCAACAGTAAGTATGTCTGCACACGAAACAACACCAGGGCATACACTCTCCAATTTCTCTTTGATGGCATCGATTACTTCAAACCCTCGAGTCGAATTTACATTTGCGTTCGCTGACTTTTCGCCTGTAAAAGTTGGAGTGTCATCCAGCAGCACAGAAGCATCACATCCCTGAATTGCAGATGCACCAAAATGGTTAAATGAAAATCCATAATTTAGAGGGGAAAAAAGCCCCATCATGAAAATGAACGAATGAACAGTTTTTCTTTACTTGTACAGAAGACTCTCAAACCACTAAGATATGAATATTTGCATGTTAGATACGGTTACTCAAGGTCATTCAAGGTCATTTATGGGAAGACCTTATCCAGCTGGTGTGTTCGGCTGATAATCCACTGTCTATGTCTATTTGGTGGCTTTTTATCATTTTTCTACGTACATTTGAACGTTAAATCGTGGAAAGGCAACCAGAACATACCGGAAACTCACACTCAATCTTATTGTTCTATCAATAATATTATAGAAGTTAAAACATATCATAAAAACTATATTGATAAGGTGATACATATCACATGTTATGAACTAACAAATCATATGATCCCACCATAACCTAATCAAATAAACTATTCAAATCCTCATAGTGCTTGTGACTTACCTGAACAAAGCAGTCATGAAAATGAAGGCGTAAGATGAAAGCTGCCATACGAACTTCTTTGGCAACAGCTATATCCATCTGAGACCTTATGATAGAAAGCGCCAATGGGCATGTCTTTTCGTAATAATCCAGAGATAGAAAGTTCAGTGACAAGGCAGGCCATGACATACCTGCTACCACAAGCGTAAACAAAATACCTACCAAAGCTTTGCCCATATTTTCTGAACTTGTTCTTCGGTGGATGGGCTTTGAGTTTATCTTATACTGAACCTGAACCTACAAAGTATTATATATCTGGATGCGCCAGCATATCCCTTGAGCAATACGAACAAGCATCATCATTGGAGGGTACAGTTGTTATACCTGTTTTTTTTTCTCTCTCACCATTTATCAACCTTACTGATCAACAACTCGAACCATATGTCCAAATTTAAAATAATTCTTACTTTTTCCACTGATCTTCCAGGAATTTCCTATATCAAAATCGGAAAGAAACAGTGAAGTGCGGATCACCCCAAAAAATTAAAACATTTTTATTGACAGAGTTTGTTTAATATAATTAAAACCGTTACGACAGTGTGTTGATTTGTAAAACCATTGTCACCGATCAAACACGTAAACCATATGAGACAATACTAAAGATCTGGTGTCGTTTTACTTTGCGAATTTCGAGATGATAGATGGTCGTCCCTCGGTCAGATTTGACGGCCCACCGTATTGGTCAAAGTAATTCTTTAACAATTACAGTATCAGATATATATGTAAAATCTTTATACGGTATATAATTTTACAATTATATATACAGTATGATAAAATTCAGTTTATTCTTGAAAATTCTATAAATATTTTCTAAATAACAAATAAGAGTTAATGGAATTGCATTCCACAAATTAAAATCTAAGTGTGGACACCTTTTTTTTTTGGTACAAGATGTATGGTAACATCAATTTTGATACTCTTCAAACATTTAGGTCATTAGTGTATAATAGTTTCTTTCTTCAAACAAGACTCAATTTTAACTCTTATTATTATCAATTATATATAGATATTTTTATAATGATCTCTAATTTTTCTAGAGAATTCGATATTGCTCTATAAATTCCCATATTTTTATTTTTGAGCCTTATTCACTGCCTACTATAAAAGGAAAAAATCATGGGACTTATAATATCCCAAGTCCTTTTTGGTGGGTTCTATTATGGTCCCTTCTATTCAACAACAATTTTCTTCATTTGGTCACTTTCCTATAGTCACCCTACACTTAAACTTGGAATCGTCTTGCATGGAAATTCCACCTAGAGATGCCTTTATAAACAAAGCCCTCAAATCCATTTAAGAGATCCCCCATTAAGCACAAGGATCTCAATCCTCTCACCCTTCATTACATTTGAAGTTAAAGAGTATCAAGAGATTATTTATAGGAGTACTCAAAGTATTCTAATCTTATTATGACTATTTTAACTTTTTTGCATACATTGATAAGAAATGTATTCAAAACATGGAAAAAATTGTATCATAGAAACAAGGGAATTCAATACAATAATATGAATTTGTTTAAAGCAAGTAGATGTTGCAAATGTTTGATTTAGAATTGACAAAACAATAGAAAGATGAGCAAGTTGATTCTAGATGTTTGTCATTCACAAAAGGTGGCTCAGTCAGTTGGAAATTCATGTGGAATTGATTTCATCATAGTAGCTTACATTGTGACCATGAGGTGATGATAAGCTGTCTAGACACTACCAGACAAACTCATGACCTTTATGGCGAATTGCCATAGCATTCAGGATTTTGTGTATACAGTGTCTGGGAGGTGTTTCGGGCTTTGCAACTTCTGGGAGAGCTTCACCTCTCATTATGTAACGTGCTTTTAGATATACTTGAGAGATCTTTGACCTTATGTAGACGGTACTTGTTTCTACCTTTTCCTTCATCCAAACACTAATTGTTATTTGCAAGAGCGAAAAGAGATCCTCATAAAGGGGTGAGCATATTGGGCTAAGATAGCCTCAGGTCACATGCCAATGATGTGGTGAGTGTTGTCGTATATATCAATACTATCAAAGAAGAGATCCAAGTCACATGTAGTTCTCCCTCCTATGCTGAGTGTGAGCTCAAAGCATGTGCTCAAACAATTGACCTTCCTTTAGACTTTGACATTTGACATCATGCAACTTTGACCTTTCATTGATTTCAGATTTAACTTGTATGGACTGTTGTAGGGTTGTTCCTTGAGAAATTTTATATTTTCTACAAATTTGATAATGATCCTCAATTTAGTGTGAGTTCTTAGAGAGAGAGAGGGTGTAGAATCTGAGTAATGACCTCATCAAAAAAATGAGATATAGGCGAATCTTAATTAATTTCTATCCATACCTGGCCCATGAAACATGTATACGAAATCATAATGGAGATATCCCAATTTGAAAACCATTCACTGAAGGCTTGTGGATACTTTCGGTAAAAGGTGACCCCTTTGGTAGAGCATAAATATCTGGATTTATCAACAATTTATTAGACGTGCAAAAAGTGGATATAAGGTATGCATAATGTCGATATAGGATTTTTAAGTGTTTTTATGTTGATTAGGTTGATCTTTAATAGATATGACTAGAAGATAAAGGGGCTAAGATAGCCTGTCTTTGTACATATAGGAGAAATTTATTCTCAAGATTCAAAATATGTGATTCGTCCAAGTGTGTAAAATTATGTTTTAATTTGTATTTTAAAGTGTGTAGGACCAAAGTTGGGTAACCACAGATGACTAGCTTTTAATCTAGTATTGAAAATATTGAATTGAAATAAGTAAAACATAAGTTTGATTCTTGATATAACCGCATTGGGTGTTGATAGATATCTCTAAATGTGCCATTTGGTCCATGTGAAATCTGCAAGAAAACATTTGGGTATTAATGCCTTCTAATGATACAAATTGTGAACTAATCTAAACCAATATAAATATTACATTTCATAAAGATGACGAATAGATACACTTCTATTAAATGTGACCTAAGGTAATAATGAATTAAATGTGTCTTGATTTAGAGATTGTAAATGCCTTGGGTCTAAAATGGTGTGCTTTTTATGGTGTGAAATTGATCTACCCATATCCTTATGTTGGCCAAAGAATTAAGAAAGGGCGTTCCCATTTCTTCTAATTGTGGGATCTTGAATGAGATTTGTGAAATTGGATCCTATATTGTAGACAAATATAGACCCAAAAGTGTGATGTATTGCTGATTGCTAAGATTTTATCCTCAAATGTAAAAAAATATGCACATTAATGAAATCCATGTCCCAAGTCATCTATTATATTCTTGAATTGATAAATAATGCCTCAACTATTCCTCAAATTCATACAAAATTCCATCAATTTAACTTCATAATGTCACATAATATCTCAAATTCTTCTTAAATTCATGAAGCTTTTCTCATTTGATCTCTATTATGTCATATGATATATCAATTATTTCTCAAACCCATGTATAGTATGCACTTTCTTCAAGGGGGGAGGGCCACTTGGTAGAATGTCCTTGAAACACTTCTGATCATGGTATTCTAAGTATTACCCCTTATTTTTAGGATTTACCACTACATCATCCCATTATTAGGTCCATATTTTACACTACTACCCATGTGTTTCTACATATATATCCCATATTATTTACTCATCAAAATGTCACTGAATACTTAAATAATTCCTCACATTCATGATAGTATGTCTCAATATGTCATTTCAAACATATAGCATATCTCAAAATGTGGAATTTTTTATCTGAGATGGATTGAATTTCATAAAAAATCTGATTGTATTCCCTCCTTTTTAAATTAGGGACTACACCCATGAATCACTCATCTCAAAAGGAGTTAGCCAAATTGTATAGAAAAAACATAATTATGTAAGGCCCATTTATAACCGTGACAGAATATGTCATCGTATAAATTTTTTTTTTTCAAACACATATGAAGCATGGACTTTAATTCAATGGAAGTTATTTTCCAAGCATGCAATATATATTCATATAAATCTACTAAAGATAGATTTTAATGTCATTTAGACATATTAATGGATCATTCAATAATATTATGCATGATATAAATGATTTCCAAAGAACATACAATAGACAAGTAGTTATATACATAGGTGTACAGATACATGCATGCACATAGCTTGATACATACATGTTATCAACAAGAATCACATGTGCATACAATACATGATGTTGACTAGACATGTGACACGTCCTGACCATGATTGAAGGATCCTTCAACATAATTGACAAACAACATGATACACACACATATGATCAATATAAGATTCCCATGAACACATGTGGGCATGGGTGTGCATGCACACATATGCATGTACACACACACACACACACACACACACACACACACACACACACACACACACACACACACACACACACACACACACACACACACACACACACACACACACAGATTATGTTTTATATACATAAATGTCTTTAATTAATTTTATAGTCATTTCTTGTAGATACCAAAAACTTACATAATCACTTTTTATAATTTATTTTTGATGATTTTGTGTGTATGTTTTGTTAACTTAAATAATTTTTATTAATTTGTATGTCAAAACTTATGTCTAAGTAAAAAAATTCCATAGCACATCCTAAACACTTCTATGGTCACAATTCTTCCATTTTCTTATGTTTTCTATAAATTCCTACCTTGTGGTTTTGACATAAGCCCATTCTTATATTTACAAAAAATAATCATCCATTTTGGAAAAATTCACCCAATCAACATTTTCATGTACGGAAGACATTAAGTTCCTTTTATTTTTTATAAAGCTTTTCTAAAAAAATATCTTCATGTCATTTTTTTAGGTTGTTTGATTTCAAATTTGAGTCACTTATGAAGGTTCAAAATTCAAAGTATGATCACCATATAAATACGACTTGTAAAACATTGTAAAGGGGGTTCACTACAATATTAATACACTACCTAAGAAACCACGATCTCCTACACAGTCAAGTATGCAACTAATTATTTAAAATTATAAATATAAATAAATTCCATTATATAGATCACCTTTTTTGCCTTTAGGTTCTAGTGAATGGCATGTAAACATTGATTATCAATTGTTCTTATTGGTGGTACAAATTAACTTGTAAAAATTAGTATATCATTCATTAATCTACAGTCATTTAATTATCAAACCAAGGGACGTAAACTTTCAATAATGTCAGTGTTGTATGCACAATTATAGATATTTGGGAGGTATAAAGATAAATTGTTGTCACTACAATTTGAGAAATAAAAATGCTTGGAAACAAACAAAATCATGAATGTGATCAGGGTATCATTTCAGGGATAGATTTTTCTAGAATCTCCCTAAACCATCACAACACAGAACATCATTCCAAAATCTTTCCATCATTCTGAAAGCTTTCCATCACTTATTGGTGTGCATGAAACAAAATTTGTTGGAGTAAGATATGGTCCTGAGAAGGTCACAGTTGAACAGGGATAGTCTGGGTCAATTGTCTAGTTAGACAGTGACACGTGGAAAAAATGAAGTTGGATCTAAATGAAAAAAAAAAATTTGCAACGTCGGTCTTCGATGATAAGATTTTAAAATAGTGGGCCCCGCTATTTGTTGGATAGGGGCCCTCAGCCACGATCGACACACTCTTTTTATGGAGGAGTGTTCTTGCCACCTTTACTTCACAATTTTACTACCACAATTTTTATTATATGCCACTTAGTGTATTTATATTGGAAATGTGGAATTTCATATTTGCATTGCATTTTATTATTTCTCACTAAGCCAACTCGGTTGAAAGAAACTTGGCAAAACAAACTCATTGCAATGAGAACCAAATTCACATATTTCTCAAGCGAGTCACGTATTGCATTGTACTATGTATTAGAGGGTCGAGCTATTGACTAGCTCGTGGCATTGCCACCGCAACATTCAACATGGAAATAAAACTCAAGCTCGAGCATACAATATTTGACTCGGTGATGCAACAAATATTACATGCAAATCGATGGTCATTCAACTCGGCAAGGCTTTTAATACCAACTCGCCAACCTATATACGTGGCATTTCAAACATAGCCACCCACCCATTCAACTCAAGCATTTAAACTATAAAACTCGGGTTTGGGCCCTACGTGGGAAATAAAACTCATATGTGGTTGCAACCATTGTTCAAAATAGTGGTAAAATCCTATATAAAGGCTAATGTGAAACGCATTCCCAAAAATGTGGGATATTCTTGTTTAAGGAATAAAACATGGAGATAATGGGTTGGGGTGGTTCGAACCCCCAACCCCCACATTACAAATCAATTCCCTCAGCGACACACTATCACATCTCGGCGAGATGGAATATGAGCTCGTTGCTATATATAGAAGCATTGGTGTAGCACTGTTAGAAGGTGGTTTATACCTATGTGCAAAAATCCTCATTTTTGGAGGACTTAGAGTCAAAAAAAAACTTTGGTCCAAAAAGGAAACTTGTTCAAAATTTGATTAAGCTCCTTGTGGTGAAATCCATTTTCCATTTAAAATATTGTTTCTGTGGTCCCATAGACTCTTTAGTCTCGTAGACGTCATTAAAATCTTTCATTTCATTTTGGAAGTTTTATGATGATGTTTTACGCTGCGAAATTCACTACTTGTAGAATTTAAAAGGGAGTGACCTCGGCAAGTGCTTCAAGAAGGTGAAAGATGTTTTACTAAAAAAATTTCAATGTCTTTCGAAGGTCCAAAAGTACAATTTGTAGGTTGTGATCTATATTATTTATTGTAATGGTTATTATACTTACAGTTTTAGTAATTTTTAATAGCTCAGTTCGAATGAACTCGAAGACGTAGGATTGCATGCCGAACTCCGTTATCAACTTTTAGTGTCATTTTTTACTACTGATTGCATTCTACTTATCTGAGTTGATTCTACATTTACTTAGTTATTTTTATCATAATATCGCATATTATAAAAATCATCTGACGACACTTCATTGACATTGGGTGATAATGGGATCTTGAATGGTTCGGTGGGTCAACTGATATGAGTTTTTTCATTAATTTTAAATCATATTTTGAAAACACATTAGATCAGATTTCATTTCCAATTTGATCAATTTTCAATTAAGAATATTTTGGGAAAACTGATAAGTTTTGAAATCCAAGTAAACATTATTTTAGTAGACTTAATTTCTGCTATGTATACGGATCATGTTGGTATCAGAGCTGGTTTTCTTATTTCTTCAATTGCATTTAGATGCCAATTGTGATTTTCTGATCCCATCAGTGTAGAATAGTTAGCTTGATCTTCTTACTCTGTAATTTTATAGAATTTTGGGAATTAGTTGGGTTACAGGTAATCATGGGGAAAGCATTGAAAAGGGAAATACTGGAAGAGCTCAAGAGAATCAGTAGACAAGTTCAAGAGGAAAATTCATTCCTGGGATGCAATCTCTATTCCCTCAAAGAGCAAGTTGATCGGTTAAAAAAGGAGCTAGAATCAAAAGATGAGCTCTTGATCAATTTGCAGTGTGGTGCTCATAAGAGGGAAATTTTCTCTCCTTCTACTTCAGATGCAGCAACTGTCAACACCAATCCGGCACTATGATAATTCTTCATCAGGAACTCCTCACGCTCTGATTATTTACTAATGCACAGCCTTTAGTTTGGTGGATGTAATCTGGAAACACAACAACAAACATAACACAAGAATACCATAGACTATGATAAGAAGGAATGATGATAAATCTGAAATATCAGTGTAAATTATAATATCAACATGAAATTGTTACAATCTCACCCATGAGGTACTTCAAGTGTTACTGACTTCACTTTCCTTCCAACAATAACTATGGGAGAAACTTCACAATTACACCTCTTAATGGCTTCTTTAACACACCTTCAAAATGATGGCTTCCTTTACACACTTACTCATACAATATTTCTCACTACTTCCTTCTATGCTAAATGAGGGGGGTGGCCTCTCTATTTATAGAACTTCTAGGCTTATCCATCTTATCTCTAAGATAGGATAAGAAATCCACTCTGACGAATCATATTCCATACCTTAACTCTTATCTGTACATGTAAGCTTATCTTTTAAGATAAGATAAACCTTATCATTTCACATGGGTTCCACATTTTTAGACTTTTTACAAATAAAATACACAAAATATTTATGACCTCACTCCTTGTCCTTATTACCAATATAATATTTCTAATTCCTAATCATGTAGACCCTACTTCTCTACTTACCCCAACTTTGACATTTTAACATTACCGGACCACTTATGACAAATATTTACTTTTTACCACAACATTCCTATTGTACTTTTGACTATTACCATACTATACATTATTGGTGGTGTCGTACTGGTAGGACCGTTATCTTCTATCGGACGCTACTACTAATTATACTTAACAACATCCTATTCCTAATACATACATTAATGAAATAGAAATTATGGAGGAAAATTTTAGTGTCGACATCTTCCCCCTTCCTAGCTTCTACTCCGTCCTCGGAGTAGACTATTCTGGTGCTTGGAAAATATTCAACTTGTCGTGGTTGACCCATTTTGTAATGGGAGTGCCATCCAATTCCTCCAGTTGGTACGTACCATTTTCATGCACAACTGCTATTTTGTAGGGCCCCATCCATTTTGGAAGAAATTTTCTCTGTCTTCTTTTTTTGTATCTGGAATCATATACTAGAACCAAGTCATTCACATGAAATGGAGACCAATGGATCTTTTGATCAAAGTATTCCTTCTGCTTCATTTTCTTCTTATAGCTTGTATCCTTCGCTATTTCCCTCATTTCCTCTAGCAAATGAAGATGTACCAACCTTTCTTTTACTGAATCACTTTCATCCATCCTTTCATTTTTCATAACTCTCACAGTGGGAATACCAAACTCAATAGGGAGAGCTGGATCAAAGCCATAAGCCAATTGAAATGGGGAGTATCTTGTTGCTGACTTTGATGTTGCCCTATATGCCCACAATGTTGCATGAATCCTTTTATCCCACTTATGTACCTAGCAAGGCTGCATCTTTTGCTAGAATTTGACACAACACAAAATTTGTTCGTTCCACTTGTCCATTTGTGCTTGGCTTGTATGTTGTTGCCTTCCTGTGCTTAATAGAAAACTTATTGACTAGGGCTTCTACCACCTCATTAATGAAGTGGCTTCCTTGATCTGTTACAATTTCTAATGGACAACCAAATCTGGTGACAATGCGTTCATATATGAACCTTTCCACTTCATCCATAGAAGTTGTTTTCAATGGCCTAGCTTCAACCCACTTGGTTAAATAATATGTGGCAACTACAATATACTTATTTTGTGTGGGGTAGTTGGAAGTGGACCTACAATGTCTATTCCCCACTTTTCAAAGGGACCAAGTGGAAGAATAGGGCATAATGGAGCTGATGAAGTCTTACGGTTACCATGTGTTTGACAAATATCACATGTCTTACAATAATTATAACAATCTCTAAAAAGAGTGGGCCAGTGATAACCTGCATCCAAGATCCTTCTTGTTGTAAGTTGTCTGGAGAAGTGTCCTCCACATGTACCATTGTGGAATTCTTCTATCAGCTCCTTCCCTTGATCACATCCAACTGCCCTCTTGTACTGTCCATCAAGTCCTATTCGAAATAATACTCCATGTATAATAGAATATGGATGACTGGCTTGAGTAATCTTCCTCTTAGTCTTTGCATTGGCACCATCAGGAAACTTGAATTCATTCAGATAATTCCAAATATCTATGTATTCACTAGGGATTGTGTCAAGGGATAACAATGCTGCATCTGGGAAATCATCATCATCACAAGATGAACCTAAACCATCATAGGCTCGAGAGAGTGCATCTGCATTGACATGCTTCTTTCCTAGCCTATCTATAATATCAAATTCAAATTCTTGTAGCAAAATTATCCATCTTGCTATCCTCCCTGATGGGTTAGGATTATTTACAATATATTTTAGAGCCTGATGATCTGTTACAACTCTAAATTTCTTCCCTATCAATTAACTTCTAAACTTATTTATAGCAAAAATGATAGCTAGAGCCTCTTTTTCAGTTATAGTATAATTTACCTCAACACTACTCATTTGTTTGCTCCTAAAGTAAACTAGATGATCATTCCCATTTTCATCCTTTTGGCTCAAAGTACTTCCTAGTTATGCATCTAAGGCATCAGTATACAGAATGAATGGCTTGCTCCAATTTGGATTCTTTAAAACAGGTGAAGACACCAGGGCTTCCTTCAGTTGTTCAAAAGCTTTATGCACCTTATTTCCTGGTTCACAAGTAACATCCTTCTTCAAGAACTGGGTTAGTGGCTGTGCAATCTTTGAGAAATTCTTGATGAACCTTCTATAGTAACCCACATGGCCTAAAAATGATCTCAACTTACTTTTATTCATAGGAAATGGTAACTCTTTGATTTTTGAAACTTTATTAGGATCAGTACCAATACCATCTCTAGATACAACATGCCCTAACAAAACACCTTTAGAACATCCAAAGACACACTTTGTAGGGTTTAGTGAGGCTTGTGCTTCATCTAACCTTTGAAATGTCTGTCTCCATCTGGTGTAGGTGGTCCATCTTGCTCCCATAGATGCAAAAATCATCCAGAAATACTCTGATGAAGTTCCCAATGTAGGGTTCAAACACCCTATTCATCAAATGTTGGAATGTTTCTGGAGCATTACACAACCCAAAAGGCATAACTCTATAAGCAAATGTTCCCCAAGGAGTGGTGAACGTGGTCTTCAGCTAATATTTCTCTGTTATACGAACTTGGTTGTATCCACTATATCCATCAGCAAAACTAGAGCACTCATGGCCAGCTACTTCACCCAAGATCTGATATGAGATTGGAAGCGGGTAATGATCCTTCTTTTTTGCCTTATTGAGCTTCCTATAATCAACACAAATGCATAGCTTCCCATTCTTTTTTATTTAGATCACAATGGGAGAAACCCATTCTGTATTCTCCACAGCAAATATGAATCCTGCATCAAGCAACTTATCTATTTCTTCTTTTATAGTCTTGGAAAAATTAGGATTCATTCTATATGGCATTTGCTTTATGGGCTTAGCACCATCTACCAGCTCAATATAATGTTCTACCCAACTTACTTGATGGAGTTCCTTGTAATCAAAAGTGAATAGGTGTATGTACCTTCGAAAGAGCTGGAGGTAGGATTCCTTCTCACTCTCCATCACAACATCACCAATCTTTATTTGTTGGAGACGATCATTAATTTCTTCTTCAGATAATTTTATGGGTTCATGAGTCGGTGTGACTGGAAGGATATCCATGACTGAAACATCCACCTAACTTTCTTCATCTTCTGTGTCCACTTCACTGGTACTAGAGTAATCAGAGGATGTCCAATCATCAGTTTCATCACTTGAATCCACAGGTTCTGTCTTATGATGCCGAGGGATCATGTTTATCTTCACCCTCTCTCTACCACATCCAAGTGTCATGAAGCCTTCATTCCAGTAGTTTCTTGCATGAAATCTCCTTAGCCATGGTCTTCCCAACAACATTGGGTACACAACAGTACCATTTTTCATCACCTGAAAGTCTACCACACATACAACACCCATAACAGATATTGCCACATTTGAAACTACACCTTCTGGTTTAGTTTTTCCCTTATTTAATGACCTTAACATAAGTGTTGAGGGATGATCAATTTTTAAACCCAACATATTCATTACAGACTCGGTCATTACATTAACTGCAGCACCTCCATCAACTAAGACATCATGAATTGAAATACCATTACATAATACCTCATCTTGTGGAGCATAGGGATCTGCCTCTACCTCCAAAATAGGGACCTCAACCTCCTTCCTTCATCAAGCATTGAGTCCACTTCGCAGCTCCCACCTCTTCTCAGAAGACATAGCCAAGAGTTGACCATATGTAATATTTGCAGGCGTTTTGGACAGATCTTCTAAGATGGAGTATGGTCCTTGTCCCTATGAAATCAGAAAATCCTGCACACCCAACTTTCTTCTCCTATGTTTCTTACTAGTTTCTCCTTTCATCTTCTTAGGATCATTTCCATCTTGATTATCTTTTTCTTTCTTTCTTTTTGTTATAAACACATCTAATTCATTATTTATGCTCTTATCTACTACATCAAAAGAATTCACAGGTGCTTTTCCTTTATCATTATCTCTTGTACCAGATGTAGAAGCTCTATCTAGACAATTATACTTATAATGACCCTTTTTATAACAACCATAACATACAACTTTAGAAATATTTCTTTTTGGACCTCTATCTCCTCCTTGAGAACTAAATTCTTTTCCTTGAAGAATATTAATAGTTAACTGGCCCATCTTCTTTAGCAGATCTTCATACTCAGTAGATGTACTAAAAGAAATATTTGTGCTCACCGAGAGTGGTTGATGGATTTCTGGACCAAAGGTGCTGGTGTAGGCTCTACTTTAACAACAATTTCTTTGGGCTCCTCTTCCATGCTTTCTTCTTGCCTTCTTGCAATCTCCTTTGCTTGTTCAATGGTAGCTGGGAAGTCATACTTCACTCGTTGTCTGATCTCTGGCTTCATCCCAAGAATGAAGTGCTTATAGAGGAGATTATCCACACCATTCATCAACCCATCCGCTAATCCTTCCTTCCAGATCTAGGCATCGAGCTTCCTCCTTAGCTCTAGAACACGAGCATGATAATCCCTTATCTTCTCCTTCTCTCCTTGGGATAGCTTTTTGATATCGATCATGAGATCTACATATTTCTGTTGTTCACCAAATTCTTCAAGAAAACTTTCAGTTAATAAATCCCATGAGTTTTTCACATTATCACCTAGTGTTTCAAACCACCTAAGGGTTGAACCATCCAAAAATGTAGGAAAAAATTCAGTCCATTGTTCCCTTCTTATAAGGCCATTACAAATACAAGATCGTTTAAACTCTTGAATGAAAGAGGAAGCATCTTCATTAGATTGGGCTGAAAAAATAGGAATCTTCCCCATTTTCAAAAGTAACCACAGTGAAATACCAACCCACAAGTACAATCAACAAGACTTATGTGCACAAATAATTGGAATCACTATAATAGAAAATAGAAATGACCACGGTAAACTATGGTAAAACTTGACTTACTGCGGTAAAAACTGGATTTACTGTGGTAAACACTATTCACAGTAAAAAGTGAAGTTACTGTGGTAAATACTATTCACGGTAAAAAGTGACTTTACTGTGGTAAATACTATTCACGGACAAAAAGTGACTTTACCATGGTAACTACTATGCACAGTAAAAACAAGGTTACCCTCCAAATGTTTTATGACTAAGTGGGAATATCTCTCCAGAAAATCCACCAACGAGGAATGATCCCGGCAACGGAACCAAAATGTCATCACCAATCCGGCACTATGATAATTCTTCACCAGGAACTCCTCGTGCTATGATTATTTACTAATGCACAACCTTTAGTTTGGTGGATGTAATCTGGAAACATAACAACAAACATAACACAAGAATACCATATACTATGATAACAAGGAATGATGAAAAATCTGAAATATAAGTGTAAATTATAATATCAACATGAAATTGTTACAATCTCACCCATGAGGTACTTCAAGTGTTAATGACTTCACTTGCCTTCTAATCATAACTATGGGAGAAACTTCACAATTACACCTCTTAATGGCTTCTTTAACACACCTTCAAAATGATGGCTTCATTTACACACTTACTCATACAATATTTCTCACTACTTCCTTCTATGCTAAATGAGGGGGGTGGCCTCTCTATTTATAGAAATTCCAGGATTATCCATCTTATCTCTAAGATAGGATAAGAAATCCACTCTGACGAATCATATTCCATACCTTAACTCTTATCTGTACATGTAAGCTTATCTTTTAAGATAAGATAAACCTTATCATTTCACATGGGTTCCACATTTTTAGACTTTTTACAAATAAAATACACAAAATATTTATGACCTCACTCCTTGTCCTTATTACCAATATAATATTTCTAATTCCTAATCATGTAGACCCTACTTCTCTACTTACCCTAACTTTGACATTTTAACATTACCGGACCACTTACGACAAATATTTACTTTTTACCACAACATTCCTATTGTACTTTTGACTATTACCGTACTATACATTATTGGCGGCACCGTACTGACGGCACCCGTTATCTTCTATCGTACGCTACTACTAATTATACTTAATGATGGAAGAGGTCTTGGTAAAGATTTTCAAGGCATTGCTAACCCAATATAAGTCGAGGATCATCCTCATTTTGCAGGATTGGGTTTTAATAGTGTGGGAAAGGATATTGGAGAATGCTCCAAGCATAGTAATGGGAGACAAGCTTCTGAAAGCAAGTGAATACCCCACTAGTCCTACAGGTAGATTCTCAGTGTAGGAATTTAGTGCTTCTTCATCAGAGGATGACCTTGGTAAGAAGGTTACAGAGACAAGGTATTGAGATTCCACCTCCTTTTTCTTACCATTTCATTCTAATACAAGGTTGTAAAAATTATGATCCACTCTTTTAATTTAAGAAGTTTGGCTATGATATTCAAAAAATGATGGATGCGTTTCCTTGTACATTTTTTGGGATGCATAACCATTTTGTTTCTATATGTTGGAAGAGAAGGACTTTGTTGAAGAATTTATTTCCATTCGTTAAGAACTAGGGAAAATGGAAAAGACCAATCTCATCATTCAGGAGCAGAGATGGCAAGAAGAATTCCTCTGTTGCTAGGAATTTCCATGTTGTCATGACAATGGACATCGGGTGAATATTTGTCAAAAACTTCATCCATCTCGCCATCCATGTAGTGACAAGCCAAAGATGGAGTATAGACCTATTTTAAAGGTAAATGAAGTTTCAGATCCACCATCAGTTGATGTTACAACCCTGGATCAGGTGATACCTGTAGATGAAAATCCATTGGCATGGGTTGGTAAACAATTTTTCAACTTTATATTGCATAGCTCTTGATTGTTTATAGCATGCAATTAATTTAGGGTGTTGTTATGGGATTCCGGTTGTTTGTTATATGGAATTTTTTCCCATTTAGCTTTGAATGGTTTTGGAGTTCAGATTTGGTGAGAAAACATGGGGGATAGGTTTACCATACTCAGTGGATTTTATTACTTTGGAAAATTTGATTGAATACTCCATTTACATCTCCTTATTTCAGCTTTTGATTTTCTAGTACAATTGGGTACAACTCATGTTTCAACTTGGGAGATTTCTAACAACAATATGCAGGTTCAGTGGGCATGGTTGAAATGTCTATTTTTGGAAACTTGCATTTTAGTATTTGTTGTTGATTTTATTTGTGCAAAGTATGGATGCTTGTAAGACCCATTTTGGGCACCATTTTGTTTTTGTAATTAATTTACAAACTCATTGTATCCATACAGGATGTTTGCACATTTAATAAGTCCCTCATTTTGGGAATTTATTGTAACTATCCTTTGTGGTTACAATTAGGGTGTATGTTGATTACACTAACAAACTGTTTGCAGAGTGTACCTGGTGATCTTTGCACTTGATGATAGTTCACTATTTTGGGTATTTCAACTTTGTGTAGACAATTTATTTCTATCCTATTTGCAGTGCAGATTGTGGGGATAGATTATTTTTCACTGGTAGTTCACTTAATTAAGTTTTGTCTATTTTTGGAATGTTTAGTCTAGATCATATTGGTGACATGTTGCAATGGTTTTGCAATTTCACATGGATAGTGGACACTAGCCTATTGTGGGAATTTTAGTTGTCTTTTATACTGATCTATTTTTGGTGGAATTGTATTTTCAGTGATGGGTCGTATCACATAGTATCAGTTGGACACTTTCTTTCTATTGATGAATGGGTGTTTTTATCTGATCATATGTTTGTGATGGAATCACAGTGGGATAACATTTGTCTACAGGATTCAGTGAGGCATTCGCCTATTACTTGGGCATTGGTTTGTCTTTTTATATTGATCCAAGTTGTTTGTAGAAGTTGACAGGGTCACAGAGTATCAGTGGACAGTTGCCTTTTTGTGGCTTATGAATTGTCTATTTTGAATGATCAATTTTTTGTGACTAGCTAATCAACATTTTCTTTGATTAACCCATATTGTTATTTCTATAGTTTCATGTATGTGTTTATGAGATGCATGAAGGGGATTGATAATTTTTGGTGGGTGAAAATAGCTTTTTGTGGAAAAAAATCCTTCTTAGTGGGGAGGTGTAATCTAGAGGACATATTGGGGTTTCATACATTTCCTAAATCTCCCTAAACTATTACAAAACAGAAGATCATTCCGATATATTTCCTATGGGCCATACCTATTTGAATGTTGAAATAGAGATCGTTGGAGCTCAAGATACCGTCTGGTCAAAATTCAGGGGCACAGAGAGGGTCAACTGGCCAGTCAGGAAGTGACACATGGAAAAAGTAAAGTTTGATAAAAATGGTAAAAAAATTGTTTTGGAACACCAATCTTCGATTCACTCGACATGATCGAAAAGGTGGGCCCCACTATTTTTGGCTGGGGACCCTCAGACAGGATCGACACACTCTTTTAATGGATAGGGGTGTCTTTTTATCGTTCTACATTATCACATTGCCACAAGTTTCTATATATATTCCACTTATGTGCATTTGTATTGGGAATATGGGGTTATATTATATTGCATGTTCATTATATGCTTACCCTTGATAGGATAATTTTATGTGTTATTATATTGGGAAATTAACTATTTTGTGGAGATTGAGCTATTTTTAGCGAGCTCAGCGAGCTACCATATCATTGCTATAGTGATCATATTGCATATTAACAAGTCAGTGGGTTATGTTTTACTAGTAGGTATACCTACCAACATTATATTTGTGACTTAGCAGATTTACCACCACTTCACATTTCCCATATCACATTTTTCACATTTCAACATATGTGGCACATTCAACTTACCATCTAAGCCATTTAACCCATCTAATGTGGCTCTTCTGAATTAGCTTAAGCGGTCCATTAACTCCATCGCCACTACGCAAAGCCACTATATGGGGTCCTCCCATAATCAACATGGCATGAAACCAACAACCATACATGGTGGTTCCACATTATATTTTGGCCCAATAAAAATGTTATGTGGCCTATAACCATAGTTTTCCCCCTATTGCATTTTATTAAACAGTATTTGAAACACTTGGCATCCCTGAAAAATGTGGGATATACCCACAAAGGGAATTATAAAGCAGGTAGGTTTATTTAATGTGGTTCAAACCCATAACCGCCAAATTACAAAAACAATTCCTCTCCACCATGCTACACAATCTTGGCGAGTCATGTTAGTAAACGAGCTCGCTTCTATTTAAAGGAAGCATCTATGTAAGTTTGTGAGGTAGGTAGAATTAGACCTACTTGTAGAAATCCTGATTTTTGGAGCACTTAGGCTCAAAAAAACCTTGGAGTAAAAAGATGAAATTGTTCAGGATTTGCTATTACATGCTCTTAATGGTGTAATCTTTTTTCCATTTTGAAGTTTTGTGATGTCATTTTTAAGCTGTGAAAGTTACTATTTGTGAAATTTTAAAGGGAGTGACCTCAACAAGTGCTTCAAGAAGGTGAAAGATGTTTTACTAAATTATGTTAGTGTCTTTTGAAGGTCCAAAAGTAAATTTTTGTAGGCTGTGATCTATTTTTTGATTGTAAGGGTTATTGTACTTACAATTTTAGCAAATTTTAATAGATCGGTTCATATGAACCCAGAGACGTAGGCTTGCATGCCGAACTCCGTTATCAATTTTTGGTGTTGTTTTATGCTGATTACATTTTGATTTCTTATTTTATTTCCACATTTTAATCAGTAATTTTAAATCATAATTTACATATTAAAAATCAGTAATGACATCTTTTGATAAATTGGTAAAAATGGGAATCTGAATGATTGGATGGCTTTGATCAAACAGTGAATTGGAAATTCAGTTTTGATCAATCAAAATCAGATTTGGGTCAATTATTTCAATGGATTAATTAGAGTCCTAAAATTGATCATTTTTAATATTCGGTAAACATTATTTTAGTAGAAAATTAATATATACCCAGATGAATAACATAGTATAAATAAAATTCTAAGGAAAAACATGTAAAATCATAATATAGATAAAGGAATAAATTGTTGCTGATAATCTAATCATGCAATAAATAAAATCATCAAACAAAGGAGAGGGTTAGTAAACCACAAGTGGGCCCTATCTTGGGTGCTAATCCCTCCTAAGGCTTGTGACTACAGCAAATGGACAGAACTCAGACTTTTATTTCATTAGCATGAATATTACAGTTGGAAAATACAGAAATCATCTATCTAATTTCTTATCTCGGATCAATCCTCCTCTTAGCATTAACATTTCCTTTTTATATATTTCATTACAACAGAGGCGTGAAGAAACAAATCTCTACTAGGAGTTCCAGTTAGATTAAGTAAAATATCTTAACCAAACAATCTGGAGACTACATGCATGTAACAAAACTACTCAGTAGGTGTTTATATATCAATCACATAACTTAAGTAACCAATCAGTTTGATCAACTAGTTATTAAATCATGAATTAAATTAGCTAGTTCTTTGTTAAGTTGCAACACATAATTAGATGATGGCATTGAGTCCTCTCATAGTTCTCATAATTTCTTCTTCCATCAACATGTGAAAAACTTAGGTGTGATGTCCACATCCTCCCAGCTCCTTAGGATCACAACTTATTCATGTGTGTGACCTCCTTTGGCTATGAAATGCTTTGCTGCAGATAAGTTCCTTTGGCTGCATGTTAGTTGATTGTTGATTCCTTAGTATAGATGATTCCTTATTAGATGATTCCTCTTGGATTTGGATGGGTTGCTTCATATGGATCTTTTGGTTGAATGTGAGTTTCTTCATAAACAATTTACTTACAACAAGAGGCATATCATGCATCATCAATCAAACATCTTATTGTAATCAAGAGAATAAATGTGTACTCACAATACCACAAAATAAAGCTAATTAGTGATAACTATATTAATAAGTATTCATGCCATAATGTTTAGGTTATAATGAAATGTCTTAGTAGTATAACAGGGGAATACAAGTTCAAGGCTACAAATGGCTCAACAAAATACAGAGGATGAGTTGTTTAGAAAGGGAATTAAACAACTCATCACACCCCTAGGCTTAAATTCTTGAATGTCCTCATTCAAGATCTTTAGGTTCCTCAGTTGGCTTAGGGTCCATCTGAATGGTGTTGCATAAGCATCTGAAATCAATTAGAAAATTAATCCCTGATGGCTCGGTGGAGAAGTGTGCATGGTTCAATATGTACCTATTCTAAACCCTGTCTTGAATCATTTCATCCACTGGTATATCACCAGACCAATGTGGTATAGGAAAATGGAAGATTGGTGGTTGATAACCAATTGGGAACCAAGTGTTTACATATTTAATAGATAATTCAATGTAAACATTTACCCTTCTCATATTTGATATGATATTAGGATAGGAGTTCATTTCCTTCCTTTGCATTTCAGGGGTCATCTCATTCCAACACATCCGGCATGATTTTACTATTTCCCTTCCACTGTGGGTAATCATGTTCCTTACTTTCTCATGTGCATCTTTTCTCATTTTCCATGTCTACTTTCTGATCTCCTTGTATTCTATATACTTGTTATACTCTTCTATGACTACCTTTGGATTGGAAGCCTCTCCCCTAACCATCAGTGGCTGACCTTTTTGTAAGTGCATGTAGTCTTCCATCTCTTTCTCTCTGTCTAATTCATTCATAAAGTAAGAAATAAGTGCTTTGACTGGGACATATCCAACATAGAGGATTGGAATCCAATCTCTCTATCATATTCAAGGGCATAATTATGCATGTATAACTCACATAACAGGAACTGAATTTCTTGAGGACTGTTCAAATATAATGTAAAGAAATTCCTAGATCCACTAATGTCAAATTTCATGTCAGAGTTAATACAGGTAAGCTGGAGCTGCAACATTTTCTCCTTAAGGAAAATAGCATAGACATTTGAAGGAGGCATGTGTCTAATTATCTAATAGGACAAGTTAAGTATCTCATTTTTCTTCTTCTTCAGCCTTTCAATCTCCTTATCATTGGCCTTAAGTTCTTTTTCTTTTTCCTTCCATGTCTTGCTGGTGTTGGAAGATAAGTTATTCCTTTTCTCTCTCCCATTTTCCTTTTAACCTATTAAAATAGGTTTCAAACTGATAGACCCAATAATTCAATAACATTTTTTGTGTTCCTATGCTCCTGCAAACCAGTTTGACAAGATCTTTGACCACTTCACTAATGAAAATCTTTGGCTATAGTGGGGTCATATAGGATTGTTGCACGTTAATATGTGGCAACAATGGTGGAGTGGGCTCCAGTATTGTCTCAACTATTTCATCAGTAACTATAGGAACATTCTCCTATACTATTTCAGTCTATGTAGATGTTTGTTCTGCTTCAACTCCACAGACAGTGTTTTCAATAATTTCTTCAACAACATGGGGCATATCATCCCCAATTTCCATTCATCATTTGTGTTTCAAGCACTGTGTGGTCAATTTCTTCTACAATCTTCTCTTCATCATCCTTGGTACATGAATTATTTCCTCAATTCCTTGTTCAAACTCCTCTTCCTTCATGCTCTTCATGGGTTACCCCAACATGAAATTTCCTCTGCATGTTCTTTCATCTGTTCAATAGGGCTTTCTTGAA
Organism: Taxus chinensis; assembly: GCA_019776745.2. Classification (NCBI taxonomy): domain Eukaryota; kingdom Viridiplantae; phylum Streptophyta; class Pinopsida; order Cupressales; family Taxaceae; genus Taxus; species Taxus chinensis. The sequence continues at coordinate 160,259,560 of CM034157.1, read as the reverse complement.
TAATTTTCTTACCACTTTCTTCTCCCTTGTTCTCTTCCATGTAATCCATGGGCTCCCTAGGACCCAATTTCTCATGAATTTCAACATCAACACCTCCCTGGTCTATGTTCATTGATGTGGCCTCAATATTATCTTCTAAAACTTCTTTATCACTATCAAATGATATGGTTTAGGGATTTGTGGGCTTTGATGTTTTTGGCATTTTAGTTTTAGTCTATGAGAATTCCTAGGTGGTGTAGGAGTGGATTTGGAAGATGTATGAGTGAGATTTGGATTTAGAAGATGTAGGAGTTTGGAAGATTTAGAAGCGATCCTGGAATATTTTATCTTACCCTTTGAAGTGGATGATTCAAGAGTTGAAAATCCAAGTAGGGTTTCAGCAATGAGAATCCTCTCAGGGGATACAGGAATGGGGTTCTCTTCTGTAGGCGGTGTATTTTTAAAAATAGGGGTTTCTGTGGGTAAGAAGTGGAAGATGTGGGTTCAGGATGAGAAGTGGAAGCTGTGGGTTCAACTGTATGAGTGGAAGAACTACCAAACTTCTTCTTCTTTTCTTCTATGCCTTAATAATTCATCAATATTTTTGACCCTTGAAAAATCTCCCCAATTCAGTTCAGGATGTTCTCTCTCCAATGTGTGTTTGATAACCAGGGTAATAAGAAAATGGTGTGAAAGTGCTGACCTCCCTCTCTGTGATTCTCTACTCATCTTTTTCAAGCTCTCATTTAAGAAATTTGGTACATTAACATGCCTATCATTCTTCAAGTGATTGAGTAACTTGAAATGGATTGTATATAGTTGGGAATATCTACCCTCACAAGTAAAATATTTGATAATATAATTGGAAATCTCATCCCAGAGTGGTTTGAGAGAGGTTATATATGTACCTTGGTGGTCAGTTATGAAGTCATCATCTTCATCAGCAAAGTCTCGTCGAGTTACTTCTGGATTGGCTTTCCCAAGGAAATTTTTTCCCTCTATAGGAAGCCCAGTAACTACTGCCAAAATATCATCGTTCACCTTCACTGTTAAACCCTTGACCTTAGCTTCTCCATCCTTAAATGTAGCAGTAAATTCCTTGACCATAGATTCATTAAAACCCTGGAATTTGCTAATGTAGTCCATCCATCCACTATTATGAAACTATTGGAATATTTGCGGCTGGTTGCAGATTTAAGAATTTTTAGTTGGCTCATGGCAAATTAAATCTCCCCCCATTTTGAATTTTTAGATTACTTCAACTCTGATAGGGAAATCACATAGTTTGGAAGAATGATGCAAGAATTCGATTATGGGAGACTATTTGAGTGCTCTTTTTTTAATTCCGAGACCAACTCACACGCAACGCAGAAAGGAAATGAATTTAATTGATTTGATTGCAACAAACATGTGAGGTAAAGTAGTGTGACATAGTGAGGTGACGTGGAGTGAAAACTCATAGGTTAAAGGCAATGATGTATATTTATAATTAAATACATTATGGTGTGGCATAAATACTAATTATACTTTAATAAAGTGGTATGAGTGCACTTATCTCGAGGAATATTTAGGATGATGATTGCACATGCATTGTGGTAATTGCACCCTTGCTGCATGTTGATCTACTATGATGTTGTGGATACTATTATTGCAAGTGTATGTGGCATTTGTACTGTAGGCTCCTTACTTAAATCAGATAATTCTCAGAGAGGGAATGTTGACCTGTTATGGTACCAATTATCTTAATCACCACTCACATGTGTAGATTGTTCCTTATTTTTCTTCATGCAATCATGAGTTCCACCAAACATGAAAACCAAAATAGAGTTTTGTTACATGTTGTTGCAAGTGGAACATCTAGTCTTTGCATTATCTCCCTATGTCAGAGATTATGCACTTTTGCAACATATACATCAAATCCTACAAAACATAAATTATAAGAAAATAAAATATGTTAGGTGAGTGTTGTGATCACCAAGAGGGCTGATCACAACACTTTTATTCACCCTTGGAGTATTCAACAAGCTGAATATACCAAGGCCACTAAAATATCTCAATCCTCTGAAATCTCAGAAGATGAACCAACAGGCTCAACTTCTGATCTTAACTCTGATGTCCTCATCTCCATCCTATTTTGACTTCCTCTGAACTATTGCATGAAGGTGCTTTTGTCAGTTGGATTCTTGTACAACCTTAACCTATGACCATTGACCAATAGCTTGAACCTTACAGGATCTATGGTGGTGAGTTTTACAGCTCCATTGGGAAATATTTTCTCAATCTCATATGGACCTAGCCACCTTGTCCTGAGTTTTCCCATGTGGTCTTTGTACTTTGAGTCAAACAAGAGGGCCCAGTCACCTTCTTCAAATTTCCTTGTCTTGATGAACCTATCATGCCATTTGATTCTTTGCTTCTACACTACCTCTGTATTATGCACAACCTGTCTCCTCATTTCATCCAACTCATTGAGTTGGAGAATCCTCTTCCTTTGAGCTTTAGACAAATCTATGCCTAGTTCAAGTGTAGTCCTTAGTGTCTTGTGCTCAAATTCAATAGGGAGAACAATAGTCTTACCATACAAAATTTTGAATGGTGTGAAGCCAGTTGTTGTCTTCCATGTTGTGTTGAATTCCCATACTACCTCTGGAAGCCTATCTTCCCAATCTCTCCTGTGGAGTGCAATAGTTTTTGTCAAGATAGCTTCTATTTCTCTATTTGTTACCTCAACTTGGCCATTAGATTGGGGATGATATGGTGTAGAATTCCTATGTCTGATTTCATACTCCTTAGCTAGATCATAAATAACTTCAGCAGTAAAGTGTGTACCTTGATCTGTAACAATCTCTCTTGGTACTCCATACCTTGTAAATATGTGGTCATATAAGAATTTGGAAACTTTCTCACTCTTCTGATTTGGAAATGCTTTCACTTCTATCCATTTAGTGAGGTAATATGTGCACACCAAGATGTATTCCTTCTACTGAGATTTAGGATCTATAGGACCAATGAAGTCTAAGCCCCACTTGTCAAATGGATGCAAGACTAATGAGGCTGCAATGGCATCTCATCTAATTTGGTAGGCTTACCCATTCTTTGACATCTATCACACCTCCTCATATATAGTGTTGCATCCTTATGTAGTGTTGGCCAGTAATAACATATTGTCAACACCTTTTGTGTTGTTCTTTTTGTAGAAAAGTGTCCTCCACATGGTTCACTATGGAAGGATTTGAGGACATCATATATTTCCTCATCATCAATGCATCTTCTCATGACATTATCCTACCCTGTGTGAAATAGAAATCTAACTATCCAAGAAAAATGCACACTTTTCTCAACTATGTATTTCTTTTCAGAATAGAGGTAGTGTGGAGGTGTCTTACCTGAGACCAAATAATTGGCTATATCAGCATACCAAGGTGTTTTGGTAGTAATGGAAAATAGGTGCTCATCTAGGAAAGAGTCATCAACCACCTGTTATTTAGTATTAATCTCCATTATTGAAAGAAAATATTCTACAATGTTGTCCTTACCAATATTATCCACAATAGAGACATCAAACTCTTGTAAGAGTAACAACCATCTAATTATTCTTCTACTCACAACTAGTTTGTTGATCAAATATTTAATTACATGCATGATCAGTATGAATGAATACTAGATAACCTGTGATGTAGTGCCTAAATTTATTGATAGCATACACAACTGCTAAGAACTCCTTCTCTGTTACTGTGTAGTTGAGTTCAACATGCTTCAAGTTCTTGCTAACATAATAAATTACATAGTTGAGAACTCCATATTTATGTCCTAAAACAACTCAAATGGTACGGTATGAAGCATCAGTATGCATGTGGAATGACAGGTTCCAATAAGTTCCTCTCAATATAGGGGCTATGGTTAACAGTTACTTCAAGGTTTGAAATGCAGTCTCACATTTTTCAGTCCACTCAAATGCAACATCCTTTCCCAATAATGCAAACAATGGAGTTGTCACCTTGCTGAAATCTTGTATGAATCTTCTATAATAACCAACATGGCCTAGAAATATCCTAACATCCTTTTTCTTCTTTGGTGTTGGAAGGTTAATGATAACAAATACCTTTGTTGGATCAACTTGTATTCCTTGAAAAGAAAGGTAATGTCCCAACACTATTCCTTCAGACATCATCATGTAGCATTTTTCATTACTCAAGGACAAGTTGTGTTCCTTGCATCTCTTCAAGAATTTGTCTAGATTTTGCATGGCCTCTTCAAAGGTGCTTCCATGTACTTGAAATCATCCATGTATACCTCCATGCAATCATTTGTTAGATCTGAGAAAATGCTTAAAACTACCCTTTGGAATGTAGCAGGTGCATTGCATAAGCCAAAAGGAAGAACTGAATAAGCATAAGTTCCCCATGGACATGTGAAGGTAGTTTTGTCTTGATCTTCTGGTGTAATTTGAATCTGGTTATAACCACTATATCCATCAAGAAAAGAGAAATATTTCTTACCAGCCAGAGTGTCAAGTACTTGATCAATGAAGGGAAGAGGAAAATGATCTTTCTTTGTTGTTGCATTCAACTCTCTATAATCCATGCATATCCTCCATTTTCCATTCTTCTTTGGCACAATGACAAGGGGTGACACCCATTGACTATCTGAAATTGGATATATGAATCCAACATCTAATAATTTTTTTAATTCTCCTTTTACAATCTCCCTCACTGTTGGGTTCATTCTTCTATGTGGCTACCTGATTGGCTTACAATTTTCCTTGATATAAATCTTATCATGTAGAGCTTAGGATGAATTCCATGCATGTCTCCATATTCCCACACAAATGTTGTTCTATGATTTTGAAGAAGAGTTATCAACAACTTCTCTTGTTGCATATTGAGCATCTTGTTCACATTCAGTGGCTTTCCTGAGGTTATCTCCACTTGCTTGGAGAGATCAATCATGGAACATACATTACTGCTCATATAATTCAGTATGCAGTCATGGGGAAGGAGTTGATGAAGGATCTAAATCTTACGTGGAACATCCATATTGATTTTTTGTCATAGAACTTGATCAGAGGGACAACTTAAACACCTTAGTCTATTATCCACTTCTTCATTTCTTCCATAGTTGTTCTGTAAGACCTTGGAAAGAACAACATCTTATTCTTTTCCTTCAATTGTACATGAATTTTCCATCATCATGAGTTGTTGTATAAATATTTGGTCCTCTTCTGTTCCTCAACCCAAATGGTTTGATCTTCTTCATTCAATGGTTGTGCAGGAGGATAAAACATGAGATTTTTAGTACCACTTCCATTAGAAATAATCATATTACCAGACCTGCATCCTATGAATGCATCAGTAGTGGCCAACCATGGCCTTCCTAGGATGATAGGATATCCTCCTAAGCTTGATTTTGGTTGAAGAACAATAAATTCAGCAGGGTACTCCCAAGAGTCTACCACTACCACTATGTCCTCCAGGACTCCTTCAGGTCTCACTGTTGATCTATCTGCAAGTTGTAAGACTGTAGTTGTTGGCCTTAGCCCTTCCAACTTCAAATCATCCATGATTTTCTTGGTCATGACATTTATGGCTTCCCCCAAGTCAATCAGAGTGTTCTTTATTGTTGTGCCATTAATTGAAACATTTACCAATGGACTGCATGGATCTATATATTTGGGCAAGATTGAATTTCCAAGCATAATATCAGCTAGTTGTCCAATAACTTGTACAGTAGATGGATCCTTTCTCTTCCTACCTAGTTTCTTTATGCATAGGTCCTTAACCAACTTGTTATAAATTGGCACATCCTTAATGGCTTGAATCAATGGAATTTTGACACAAATATCCTTCAGCTGGTTGAAAAAATCATAATCAGATTCTGATTTGAGGTCAGTTCTTCTTTTCTTGTAGTCTTTCAAGGAAATGGTGGCTCATTAGCCTTGTGTTTTATCCTTGTTGGAATTCTACTCAGGTTGTTGTGGATCAACTTGCAACGTCTTCTGGATTTACTTAGATTGGTCTGCAACATGTTTTTGCTTTGTTGCGGATCAGTCTGCAGTAACTGTGGTTCATCCATAATCTCTGTAATAGTGGGTCTACTTGGTGGAGGAAGTGCTCTTCCTGAGCATAGATGGATATTGTCAACATCAATTGAATAGGTAGGGTATTGAGTTGGTTCAGTGGTGTAGGATGGCTAAGTAACTTTATTGTTGGGGTTAGGTGTTGGTTGAGCTGGTAGCTAAGTGGCCTTTGGTTGAGATTTTTCTTGGGGATTTGGCATCAGAGCTTGTTGTTGAGGGTAAGGAGGTTGATTGTAGGATTGTTGGTAATTAGGAGGTGGGTTATTCCACTACTACCATGATTGAGGAGGTTGTTTCCATTGTTGTTGGCCTTGAAACTGAGGTTTCCACTATTGTTGATATTGGTTAGGATATGGAGCCCAACCTTGAGGATTAGCCCAAGGTGGGGGTTGCATATATGGATTATTAGACCAATTTTGAAATGATGGCATAGGGTCTTGTGACATACCTCCTTGCCTTGGTGGCCATGGTTTCCTTTTTGAGAAACATAGAACACTTTCCCATCCTTTGTTTCTATCATCCTAAATTCAGGTGAAGCCTCCTTTTCTTCTGTAATGTTGCATAATCCTCTGCATCTGTAGTCATATTTCTTTCTTCTACATGCATGGAAAAACTCTATGAGTGTTTCCTCTACATCTTCCCTTTTCTTTTTGGCATGTAGATCATCTAATTGAGTGGCCATGTCATTGAAAATATCCTGCTTCATGTTCTTGAACATGTTGACAATCTCTGACTTGGATATGTCCCCAATTGTTTTGGTAGCTGATCCACCTCTTGATCTTACATTTCTTATCCTCTTCATAGTAGCTCTTGAGTAATTCCTGTAGGCTTCACAGATTTCTTCAAAGGTAGATTTTGAAATGTCTCCTACTCCAATCAGATCCAGAGCATCCATGTCCTCCTCACTGAGTCCCTTCAAAAAGAGTAATTTGAGAGATTCAGGAGGTAGTCTTGTGTGCCTTGTCTTTTGAACGCAGAACAAGAATATTTCTAGATAGTCTTCCAATGGTTCATCCTCCTTCTGTGCCATTTTGTAGATTTCATCACCTCCTCTGCTACTCGGCCTGTAGTAGTCCTGATACTTATTGAGGAACTTCTCCTTCATCTGTGCCCAAGTGGTTACAACATTTCTTCCTAAACCCATGAACCATCTCAAGGTTGCATCCTTGAGTGTAGAAGGAAATAGCTTCAATTTGTGTCTATGGTATAGTCATAGCTCCTGCATAAACATCAAACTCAAATAGAAAAATGTCTTGATCTTCATTTATGGATCCATAAAAGTTAGGAAAGGATGAGGGAGAAATATTCTTCATAGCAACAACTTCATCATTGTTCAGTAATGGGAAACTCAAAGGTAGTTTCCCCATTTTGAGCATTTTGGTCTACTTCTTCTGCCATATTTGGCTTCTCAGGAGTAGCTTCAGAAATTTCACTTGGAGGATGTTCTTCTATTATCAAACCTTGTACAGAGGAAGATATACTTTCTTCAAAATCTGATATGGAAACATGTGCTACTTGTGGATTGGGTAAAAATATACCATGGGCATCTCTCGGGTGGTGCATGCATCAACTACTCAACTCAATCAACATATATTAGTGGGGGGTATGGAGGTGAATTTCCTAAAACCTAAACTACTTCTAAGAAATGAAAAACCTCTCAAAAACCTTATAACTTGGCAGTATCCCCAGACAATGGTGCCAAAAATGGTGGTGCAAATTAACTTGCAGCAATTAGTATGTTGTTCATTAATCTACAGTCATTTAATTATCAAACCAAGGGACATATAATTTCAAAAATTTTAGTGTTTTATGCACAATTACAAGTATTTAGGAGGTAGGAAGGTAAATTGTTGTCACTACAATTTGGAAATAACAATGCTTGGAAACAAACTAAATTCAGACTAGAAGTAAATACTAAGTCTAAGGAAAAACATGTAAAAATCAGAATACAGATAAAGGAATGGATTGTTGCTAATCTAATCATGTATAAATCAAATCACAAACAAAGGAGAGGGTTAGAAAACCACAAGTGGTCCTTGCCTTGGGTGTTAATTCCTCCTAAGGCTTGTGACTACAAAAAATGGACAGAAACTCAAAATTGTATTTCATTACCATGAAGATTACAATTGGAAAATACAAAATCCTCTATCTATTGATCTATGATCCCCTTTCACCCCACAACATTAATATTTCCTTTTTATATCTCATTACAATAGAAGCATGAAGAAACAAAGTTATACTAGGAGTTCTATTAGATCAAGTAAAATATCTTAACCAAACAATCCAGAGACTAGATTCATGTAATAAAATTAATCATTAGGTGTTTACATATCAATCACATAACTTAAGTAACCGATCATTTTGATCAACCAGTTCCTAAATCATGAATTAAATCAGTTAGTTCTTTGTTAAGTTACAACACATAATCAGATGATGGAGTTGAGTCATCTCCTAGTTCTCATAATTTTGCTTCTTCCATCGACACATGTAAACTTAAGTGTGATGTCCATGTCCTCCAAGAGCTTCTTAGGATCATGAATTTATTCATGTGTGTGACCTCCTTTGGCTTGCAGGATGCTTTTGTAGATGAGTTCCTTTGGCTTGCATGTCAGTTTTACAGAATGATGCCTTAGCTATAGATGATTTTTCTAGTGGATGGGTTGATTTTGGCTCTGTGGATTCCTTTTGGTTGTGTGATTTGTTTCATATACAAGTTACATACAACAAGAGGCATCACATGCATCATCAATCAAACATCTTATTGTAATCAAGAGAATAAATGCATACTCACAATACCACAAAATAAAGCTAATTAGTGATAACTATATTAATAAGTATTCATGCCATAATGTTCAGGTTATAATGAAATGTCTCAGCAGTATAACAAGGGAATACAAGTGCAAGGCTACAAATGGCTCATACAAAACCTATCATCCAGATCATATCCAAAGAGGAAAAAATAGTGTATTTAGGGCAAATTCATCTAGGTGACTTTGTTTGAGATAGGTGACTTTTTCATAATTGAAATTTAAACCCCTAGAACTTGAGTATAGTTCCATAACATCCTACACATCCCTCTTTCACACTTTCAAAAAAAATTATCCCATTTCAATACAAAATTGATGCAAGTATCTCTAACCCTATTTGGTAATTTCATTTAGTTAGCTCACATATGTTATTTTCATTTCCATTATAATATGGACATGAAGTATGATCTGAATTTTTTGGTTATATTTCACTATAACATGATGTTAAATCATCTTAGCACAATTATTTAATTCTTTAATTATAATAAACCCTAAATTTGGCATCACAATTTTGTGAACCCGCTTCTTATTCAAACACATTAATCTAGGGCTTTATAACTTATTGTGAGTTTTTTCCTTATGTTTTTAATTTCATATTTTATTACATGATAGTAATCTTACTTATATTAGGTGTTTTATATGCCTTGTATCAAGTCATCATATCCCTCATGCCTAGTTGAGAAACCACCTTTGATGGTACCATATTTACCACCTTATTGAAGAACACATGTGCTAAATTAGAAATCCTATAACAATTCTATAACAATCATAAGAATGTGCAATTCCCCAATATCTCTTATATGTTAAATATCCTAGATATTATAATAAAACTTCTATTTGAAATGTAAATTTTATTGATGATCCCCTCTCTTAATTTTATATGATCCCACTAAGTGTTTCCAAAACCAATCATGTTATGGATATAAATAAAAATATTTGCATTGTTTTATTTAGAAATAGTGAAAAATTTATTGATACAAATATTAGCAATATTCTCTTTAAGCATGTTTTTATGAATAATAATATTCCTTCTATTTCAGAAAATCATAATGTGTTATATCATGATAATGTTTTCTTTTGGAAACATTTGGATGTGCCTTATCATAGCGATATCTCTTTAAATTAATATTTAATTAAGTCATCTATTTCTCGTAATACTCATATAGAACCTCCTAGGAATACTTTTCTATATGGCATGCCTTCTCATTTTTCTATTGTTCTATTCAACCAATTACAGTTCATGATGCAATCCATAAGAGAATCATAACATAAAGTCAAACAATTGTGCTTATCTTCCCAATCATTCACTAGTTGGTTTTATAGAAACTATTTCTCTATTAAACTAATAATGCTTAGAATTTACGATGCTAGATTCCCATCTATATTTTGTATGCCAAATTTTACCATATTCACATGAAATGATGCTAATAAGTACATTGATCATTTTTTATATGCTTATAATTATATGTACATATAATGATATAATTATTCATATCAAATTTACAAATAGTCTCATTAGCATGGAATTGTTATGGTTTCTTATTTTACCTAGTTCTAACATTTATTTTTATCTAGTGCTACAACATATCTTCCTTAGTCAATAATAATCTCTTCCTAATACTAATTATTATTATGAACATTTGGGTGTAATACACCAACTTCCTAAAACTTCTATTCAAGATAAGTTATCATGATTCATATATTTAGTATACAAATCCACATTCAACCCAAACTATAAGGAACAACCTCACATGTTTTTTGAAGGTTTAGTAACTTCATTTATGATATCATTTCTTAGTCAAACAAGTGATTATATTTTTCACCTAGTAGAAAACATAGTACTTTATGAGGAGTATTTTATGGATGGAAACCCTAAGTTATCCAAATATCTTATGTTTGATACCCTTGAGGATTTTGTACATGCACTTCCATATGTGCAAAGGACCTCTTCCTCATATGCATACTCTAATACTTATATATAAACACTTATGAGTCATTCAACTTATGATGAAGATAAATATTCACCTAAGAAAAAAGAATATATTCATGATGTCATGATCCATGGTGATATTGACAAACCTTCCACTCTCTTATGCATGTTTATTTATAAGAAGCTAAAACTAAGATACCTAGTAAATGGTATTTTCCATAACAAGATTGATATTACACCAAGGATCAGAATTTTGGAAATAGAATTGCAATAATGGGGATGACACAAATAATTATTTATATTTACATGATCATATTCAACATATCACTTGTGAATGTGTTATAAATAAAGAAGATAAATGTTATAAAGGTAATAAGGCCCCATAAGATCATAAACAAGATTATTGGTTAGTATACAACCCACCTAAAAAAGGAAATAAGCATGACATCAACTCTAATAAAATATAATCCTTTAGTTAAGGTTTTTTACAAGAGTTAAGGTTTGATTAAATTTTCATGCGAGCATCGATAAAAAAAATGAAAGTCACAATAAGGTGATAATCGATAGGGGTAGAAAAATAACACGTATAGTCTTTGTCTAATTGAGAAACTAGGTTATTATAACTAATATTTTTGACATTATACACCATATTATCATTCATTGGGACATATAAATATACAAGTATTGACTATCAATTAGGACTTTAATGATATTTTGAGACAATAGTGGCTAAAACAAAAGAACAAAATATCGATATCCATGATATTGCATCAATTTCATATATGAAGAACCCATGGTTAATGTAAAGCCTGATCTCTCTAGATGAAAAATGAATCCTTCTACAAAATATGACACTTTAACCAAGGAATCTACATCAAATCAAGTATATATTCTTCCTAATCTAGAGAAACCACACAAAAGCATTATGGATATTGAGCATGAGAAATCAATACATCTGCCTCTTGAGAAAGATATAACAATGATTACTATACAAGAATAATCAATACCTATAGAGGAGTATACTGATTATCAAGTAAGAAAATATTAATATAATTGAGAAAATTTTATAAATATTAAATGATATCTCCCATAATTGAGAAAGTTTTTGAAAATGTAACACCGAAAGATGAACACAAGCAAGTGGGGAAAGGAAAAATAGAGAAAAATAAACCCATTGTAAGTGGACTATGAATCACACCCACTATATTATATCTTATATTTTTTTACACATTTTTTAACATTGATATATTTATTCTATGGATATGCACAACGCTAAAAAGTAATGTAAGGTTTGGAACTAGGAGTTATTCTCATTAATTAAATTCCAACATTAACTATATAATATCATAATAACATATTGGTACTTACAATAAATGATTAAAATTTGTTAAAAACTTGAAAACTCAAGGAGGAAAATGTACTTAGGTACACAAGACTTTCCATGAGACTTATGGATGAACAAATTGGAGAATATGGGAATAAAGAGATTGAAGACGCTTCATTTCTGATATTGTGACTTATAACCCTTCTGATGCAAGACCATACAAACTCATTTGGTTTATAATATTCAATCTTTCCTCTATAGTATAGTCTTGGACCCTCTTGGAATGAGGCTCGATTACTATATGGGTCCTTTTATGGTTTTTAAATGTGTTTCATTGTCAAACCTTAATTGTTACACAATCCCAAAACCATTTGTACTCAGTTGAATCATGCTTATACCCTAACCATGGGTGGAATACCTTGTAATAAGGTTATTTTTTGGTTTTAAATTCAATACATGCATTACCTACATTGAAACTACTCTAAAGAGGCCTCAAACTACATGTAGTTCTCCACCTAACATGTAACATCTATATAAATGCACCTAGTTGGCAACTTGAAACACTTTAAACATGCCTTAGAGGATTGTGCTCTTACTAAGACTTTGAAGTAGCTATCTTGGTGTGCTCAGAAGTTATGGAAGCTCGACTCCTTGTCCTAGTAGAGTTTTTTAAAACTATAGTAATGGTTTCCATAATGGATGTGCATCATATTTAAAGAGATATAGGGAGCCTTGATTTACTTTTGTGAGTATTGCAATGTTCCAAATGATTTTGCTATATTCTTTTCAAGTTATGTCAGATGAGTCAATGAGGTGATCTTAACTCACTTGTATAGGGTTCCAAAGATAAATTATCATGATAATGTCGACCTATGAAGATGAAAAGACCCAAAAAATGTTATTACATAAAAAAAAGAGTTGGAATATGTGTTCTCTATAACCGTACAATTCAGTTAGACCATACAGGTCAGCTAGGACTAAATTTTACATCTTTCCAACCTATATGGTTTTGGACAACAAAAAGGTAGATCAAATTTGAAATTTACAATATGATGGTCAAATCTTAAGCATTGATTTCATGGATTTGTATTTAAAATTTATCAACACATTAGTGTGTGGGAATAATAAATCTATAAAAGATATTACAATATGTATTGAGTGGGGATAGGATGTGGATTCTTATCTTAGTCAAGAATCATAGTTATAATTAATAGTGTTAAAAGGGTAAATTGAAAAAAAGTTGTAATGACATTTTCCCCCCTTTAAGTATGAAATAAAAATTGCATGCTTAAAGGAGAATGTTCCTAAGTGTGTAGACACAATTTTTCTTCACTAATATTTTTTGTTGTCTAGATGTGTTATCCCGTAAAATTGACAAGGGCAATTTTACCGATGACCATACCGAAAATTTTGTTCTGATCCCTCGTTAGGGATCCCTTGTGTTCGAAATGTTGTAAAATCCCTTCCCGGGAAATCTAGTTTTCGAACTTAGTCTTTTTAAGCCTTTTTTGGCTGGGCGCATGAAATTGCTTTGCAACACTAACTTTTGATGCGCCCCCTTAAAAGCCTTTGGCGCATGGTTTTCAATGTCAACACAACTTTTCATGCGCCAAAGAATGTTGAACCTTCCCTGCGTGCACCAAGGCGCATGCGCTTGTGTTGGTACAACTTTTGTTGCGCCACTCTTTGGTGCGCCGAAGGGCGCACATAATCTTAGTGCAACAAAAAGTTTTGGTGCGCCAAAGGGCGCACATAACTTCATGTCGACAATGCTTTTGGTGCGCCAAAGGCGCGCTTTGTCTCCTGTTGTCAAATACTTTCGTGCGCCAAAGGGCGCACGCTTTCTCCTGTCGACAGCAACTCTCATGCGCCTTTTAAAAAGTGGGTGGCGCATTTATGACCAGCTTGCCTATATATATGTGTTTTGCGCGCCCAAATGTCATTTTCACTTTTCGCTGAGCACGTGATTTTTCTGAGCCTGTCAGCCCCTGCCTCGTCGTTTTCATCACCTTGTGGACCCGTTCCCGAGCTTTTGCTATTTATCCAGGTATGAGGTGTCTTTCTCTCTCGTGCGTTTTGTGTTTTCAGTTCTTGGTGTGTTCTTGGTCTGGTTTTAGCTTGCTAGTTGGTTTTGAAATATAAATGTGTTGGCCTAGCCTCCTCCGTTTGCTGTCTGCCCCCCCATGCTATCCTTCCTCTTTCCAGATCTGCTGGAGAAGGACGTTTTCTTGAAACAGTGGTTGTGGCCCTCCTGATCTAGATCATTTTATCTACCCCACTGAGCCTTTCAAATAGGAACGAAGGAGTAGAAGGAACCTACATCATGTAAAACCCCCTTTGAGAGTTTAGTTCTCTGTTTTCCTCCTTGGCGCATCTGTCACCCCTGTAACATCATGAACATTTGCGCCCCTTTGGCGCATCTGACCGCCTTGTAATCTGCAAACATCCCTGCGCCAGAGGCGCACCCAGCCTGCTTGTTGCATCATTAACCTCTGCGCCCTTTGGCGCGCCTCTTTCACATGCTACAAGTGTCAAATCTCGCGCCCCTTTGGCGCGCCATCCTTTTGTGCTGCATCACGTTTCCATGCGCCCATGGCGCACCCAGCTTCCATGCAACACAAGCTTTATCTGCGCAAGTATGAAGCTATAAAGGCGCAGGCGCATCCCCGATTGCAATAACATTATGTTGTGTAAACTCTTCGTGCGCCGCGCCATATCCCTTTGGCACACGAAAAGTCAATGTTACACGATCCATCCATGCGCCGAAGGGCGCACCAAATCCCAATGCAACATGAAAATTCCATGCGCCCTTTATAAAATGCAATCTGCAACATCCATGCACCATGCGCCTTATCTATTTGGCCTGCAAGTTACAATTTTCATGCGCCCTGCGCCCTGAGCCTTAAAATCTCTAACTCTTTCTTCTGCTGACATTCCAATGGAAGATCAAATGGCTAATTCAACCTTTTTGGATTGGGTCTCGCTTCTTCTTCATGCAGATCAGCAACTGAGTTCGAAAGAACATATGTCTACATCCAGCAAGAGACCCACCAAACCAAGAGGAAAGGCTAAGCTTACAGAGGAAGAGATGAAGTACAAATATCAAAGGGTCAGGATGCCCGAATCACAGGCTGAATGCAGTATGGATGTCAGAGACTCAGAATTGGGTCACATTGACATGGAAGAATTCTGGGTTAGAACTCAGAAGGTTACAAGAAGTCCATGGATGGACAAATTAATAGGCAGTGCCCTGCACTTCGCCGGAGGAATCCCCGTCAGTGCCGTCAACAATGAATTCATGATGGTGATTGCACAATCTTACAACAAGGACACAAGATGTGTCGAAAACAGCAAGGGCGAGGTAGTCATAAACCTCACTGCCCGTCATTTTGAGATAATGCTCGGCATCCCTCACCACCGGCACTTTGTGGCCGTCAGCCAAGAAGAGTGCATCAAGGCCTGGGAAGACGATGAAGACCAATGCATGCAACTGATGAACGAGGTATACTTGAAAAACAAGAAGGTGGTAACCCGGTGGCCCCAGATTATCCACCGCAGTGATTTCTCAGAAGAGCTCAGTGATACTATTACTTTCCTGAGCAGAGTCTTCGGGCTTTCTGACGCCCACTACTTCCATAAATGGATGCTGAGGTACTTGGAGACAATGAATAAAAATTTGCCCGATCAGCGCTTTTGCTGGGGGGAAATAATAAGCAGCACCATCTCCGAGCAGCTACAACAATTCGCCACAACGGGAGTGTTCCATATGAACTCCTACGTAGTCTACGCTGCAGCGTCGGAGAGGGATTATCCAGGGCTAAACCGAAGTGGAATTTGGCCTCAGGTCAAAATATATGAATATTATCCAGAACTGAGGCTGGAGAATAGCATCCCTCAATTCGCCAAAATTAATGATGCTTTCTTCTATCACATCATTTGCCTGTTGAGGCCAAATCTAACTCATGGTCGCACGACCAAAAACATTGTGTCAACCGTGGAGAAGTGGGGGGCCCTGTTCACCCAGTTTCCCACATTTACCTATCTGAGGGCGGTCAACTTCTTGGGCGAGCCAACCAGGCTACCGAGGTATGCTGGACCTAAGCTGATTCTACTAGAGCTATCAAGGCAGCTGGTCACATACCATGAGAAATGCCTCAAAAGAAAGAAGGGCGGAACTCCTTTCCCCCTCACAGTGGGCCGATACACATGCTCCACCCATCACAAGGCGAAGGAAATGTTCGCAGAGCTGGAGTTGCTCAATTTGAAACATGACTTCCCAGCCAGGCCTACCTTTGACCCAAGGGGCTGCCTGCCAAGAGCTAAGCTTGATCCGATCCATGTCCCTCAAATTGAGGATATTTACATTGACGTCATCCACGAGGTGGAACTCAGAAGAAAGGATCATTCTCGCTTAGCATTGGCAGAAATTATCCAATACGGAGTGGCCATTGTCCCCAAAGGCTTCCAAACTACGGAAGATGAAGTAGACAAGGTGTATAATGACACGGAAGGGGATGATTGGCCCTTCCCGGCCATTGACAGAAGCAAGGCTCCTCAAACAATTGAGGAGAGGGTCAAGGAGACTATGCGCAGAACAGAGCACTGGTGCCGCATGAACGGGCTGATCTACCTCGGGGTAGATTTCACAACCTCCCCATTGGGCAATGCACCTCCAAGGTCCAAGAAGCAGCTAAAAGGCAAAGGTGTAGAAGGTGAATCTAGCACCATTCAGGAAGAAGCCCCTGAAAGTCCTCCTTCCACAGCGCCAGAACAGGTAATAACTCTGGATTCGCCAGAGAAAGAAGCAGCAGGGGATAGTCCCATACGCCCATCCACTCAGGATGTCGGCATTGCTACAACCACAGAAGTCCCTTCTATCCCTTCTTCTTCTCTTCCTTCCCCTCCTCAAGTGACTCAAGCGACCACCCCTTTGGTCGCGTCCTCTGTCCCTTCTTCTACTCTTTCCCCCACCTCTTCGTCTATCTTCTCCTCCCTCGCTGATTTATCTTCTTCCATTTCTTCCCTCATCTCCGGGCTCCCTTCCCTTCCTATGTCTTCTGCAGCTGCGGTTTCCCTTCCTCCCGTGGACACTTCTTCGGCTATGCTTTCAATGCCGCCGCCGCGTGTCTCCACGTTTTTCCCCTCTTCTACTGTTGCTCCCTCCTCCTCTGTCTCTGGTCCTTCTTCTATGGGACCAGCCTGGATCTCTCAGCAGCTGAGCCAGCAAAAGAGGAAAGTTCCCATCGCTCCGATGGACTTTTCAGTAATTCCAGCCAAAGGGGCAAAGAAACAAAATCCTGTAACACGCTTCTCTCAAAGTGCTGCAGGTGAGAGAGTTATGGAAATAGCATACCCTGATCCCCTCAAGGAGAAAAAAGATCTGTCTCCGACAGATTTTACTGTGACTCAAGTCACAATGGGGACGTCTTCTGAAAGTCTCCAGGGGGAAGCTCTTTCCGCAGTCGATGCCCTCTGCAAAAAGCTTCAAGAAATAAAAGAAGAGAAAAGGCTACTGAAGGAGCAGAACAAATATCTGCTTCAAGCCTTACAGAAGATGGGTAGTGCACCTCCCACGACTGCCGCCGAGACTTCTGAGCTTCTCAGCCAGGAGAAAATCAATGAATATTCAAAGATCGGCGAGCAGGGTATGGCCGTTTCTGCTTGGAGGAGCCAGATCCTCAAGGACAGTGAAAGAGTGATCGCCGAGTATGTCAATTCATATCTAAACATCAGAAAGGTGAACAAGGAACTCCAAGCATTAGCGGGTCCCATATCAGAAGAGCTAGAACATGCTAGACTCCAACATGAGACCTTTCAACAAATGTTCGACTGTTCAGTCGAAGATCTGGTCAAGTTCGGAGTTTTCGGCCATCCAAGGGCCCTCAACAAAACCATGTCCACTCTGGACTATCGGATAGATCAGCTGGAATTTGTTCTGGAAAAGATAGACAAGGTGAAGGAAGAGGCCCTGGATGCGATGCATCAAATGGAGCGAATTGTTCTTAACATGTCTCCAGGGCTGCTCACTCCTTCCTTTACCATGAGATCAGCTGATGAAACTATCCGGATCTTCAAGGAGATCGCTTCTCAAGGAACGGGGCCAGAGGTCACATTTGACACTGAATCTATCAACAACCTGCTGGCCTGTAGGGACTTCATCAGGTTCCTCATCGAGGCGGAGAAAGATTATTCTAAACTCCCAGAAAAGCTCATAGACGAGCGGGAGACTTGCGAAGCAATCAGCGAACGGCACAAGGATCCATCACAGGATCAATTTGGGCCCATGATTAACAAGTTTTTGGAATACCGCGCTCAGTTCCACATATCATCTCCTGAGCAGCATCAGAAGCAGGCAACCCCCTTTCGGCCGCAGGATGACGATGACGAGTAGCTGCTTCTTCTTCTTCTTCTTCTTCTTCTTCTTCTCTCTATTCTCCGACTTTCTTGTTGAAATGTCTAAAGTGTGTTGGCACAAATGATGACATCATCCATGTTGCATCATGGGATGATGTCATCCATCAAGTTGTCAAAAGTCAACATGACTTTTAGATATTTTGTAAATATCTTTGTAAATAGGTGGTTGGCTCCTTTTTGCCTTCTTTCCTTCTCCTCTCTTCTATAAATACTGGAATACTTGTTGTATTCGGGGTGAACATTTTTTAGATGAAAATAGAAGTGAGGAGAGAAAGACTTTGAGCTTTCTTGTAACAGAAGAAAACAGTAATACAAATATTAAGACTTTGTGCTCAATAGCTGTGTTATGCATTAGATCTTCCTTACGTTAGATCTGTATGTGTTTAATCTGTTGGATTCATATCTACTTTTCTGTCATTTGCTCATCAGTATTGCTTTGTTTATTTATGCAAGTAGGTTTGGCTCTGTTTACTACCAACCCAAAAACATAAATCTTCTGACCTTTCTGCTTTGGAATTCATTTCTTTTCTTCCTTCGGATCTGTTCTTTCTCTTTTCCCTCTTTCATTCCTTTCTTTTCGCAGCCTGAAACACTCTACTGGGATGAGATCCCAAACCCCCGAAGGCAGAATCTGTGAGACTTGCATAGATTCCTGCTGGTAGAATAGCAATAAACCAGTTTCGCTTTGCTGACTCAAAGAGGGGCTAAGCCCTGCACACTGTTGGCTCGTCTATCCATAGATCTGTCCAGGCGCCAGATTTTTGGACCAACAGTTTTTGGTGACTCCGCTGGGGATCGAATAGATCTGTCAGATCTATGATGGTAGTAAGATAAAAAATCAGAAAAAATCAGAAGATTGCTGCCTGTTTGCAAATCTGAACTTTTTGTTAAAAATCCAAAAATTTGCAAAAGTGCTCAAATTGAAAAATTTTCTTCTGAGAGTCATAGATCTGGTCCAGTTAAAGATCTTTAGTTCGCTGAGTTTTTGAAAAAATCAGTATTTTGCCGTAGATCTGAGTTTTTGACTGTTTGCAAAAAGTTTGAAACCCTCTGAAAAAAGTTAAAATCAGATCAGAAAATCAGCTTACTAATCTTCCCTGCCATCTTATCCTTGTTGTAATTTGTCATTTAACCGCAATCGGTTTTCTGAAGAGGATAGTTTTAAATATTTAGAAAAGTATTTGCTGCTGGTTTTTGTCAGAAAAACCAGAAAATCAGCAAGTACAACCAAAAAGAAAGTTTGAATCTGCGCCATAACATTGCAGATCTGGAAGGAACACTGGCGAGTGAACCTTTTACGCGCAGCAGGAGTGCCCGTGGAGAAGCTGATCCTATTTTCGATCTGCTTCAAAGGCACAATTTCAGCGTAACACCGGCGCGTTTTTCAGCACTAAGCTCGGCTAGCCGGTCATCCAGGAGTGTCTCACCTTCACGAAGAAAAAGTCTTTTGCAGGGGGCATCCACATCCCTTTGTAGTGCCTTGCTACTCAGCGGAACTACACTTCCAGCTCGTGTTCTCTTTCCGGCTTTTCAGATGGCGGTACCATGGGGAAACGCGATGGGTCCTTTGGCTTTACCACATCCAGTTCACGCTCTCCCTCACGGAAATCGAAAGAATTTTCCCAAATTCGATGGGAGCGGAAATCAAAGCACGGATTCCCACATATCTGCATTCATCATGTCATGCAGTATTTTGGATGTGACCCACGAAGATGTGTCGGTTCACCTTTTTCTGGAAACCCTACAAGGACCTGCAGCTGAATGGTTTCAGCATTTGCCGGCCGGGTCTATTACCAGCTGGGCCACCTTACGGGATGCTTTCGAAGACAGATACAAGCCTTCAGAGGATGCATTTGCATTATTATCACGGATCACTCACCTGAAGAAGGAGGCGAATGAGACCATGCGCGATTTTGTCACCCGGTTCAATGCACTAATCAACCGTGTCCCTGTTGCCATGCTTCCAACGCCGGAAAATCAAAAGTGTTTCTTCGTAAACGCTATGAGCTCGAAAGTTAGTTTCTTGCTCCTTCAGGAACGAGTTGCCACCTTGGTTCTCGCCCAAGCCACTGCCATTCGCATAGAGGATAATCTGATAATATCCGGTGAATTAAAAAAGGAATCAGCCAAGCCTAAATCTTTGGGCCCTTCGCCCACCACTTCGTCTGATCCAGCATTCCAAAAGATGGCAAACGATTTGCTCGCATTAAAGAAGCAGTTGGCCCAGGCCTCTCCCAGTTCCTCATACCGGGATATTCCGCGGAGGAATTTCGTTCCTAACAATGTTTCACAAAGACCGCGCTTACCTACAGCTGCTCCGCGGTTGGCACTTGAGGCCCCTCTGGTCAATGCTCTGGCCGAGATTGAAGAAGAAGAGCAGTATTATGAAGAACCTTCGTCTCAAGGCGAAGACGATCAAGATGTCGGTGAACCGACTGGCGACTCTACTATCGGGTACATGGAATTTGATGAGGAAGAATCTGATGAAGAAGAGGGTACCCAGGGGTACGCAAGCGGGCAGTCATATGCTGTTTTTACTCACTCGCAAGGAAAAGAAGCGGAAGTTGCTGCCCATGTCCAGCAGGAGAAGGCCGTGTCAAACGCACCTCCGATCATTGCTAAAAGAGGTAATCCTCTTCCTACTCAACTCCCTGGCAAATCTTTTACAAAGAAATCTTTTCCCCCTATCTCTCCTCCAAATCAGTCCTCTCACATTCCTACTAAGACCACCAATCCTATTCCATCATCGCGAGGTGAGGGACTCATTCCTTTACCAACGCAACCCTTGGCCGCATTTGATATTATAGATCATGCAAAAAAGACCAAGATCCAAATGTCTGAAGCTGAGTATCTTCAGTCAAACCCCGAACAGCTTGTAAGATTGACTAAGTATATCCAAAGTCAAGCTGTTATATCTAATCAGGTTTCCCCAAAAGGAATCCTTTCCACTCCCCCTGAATCCCATATAAATGTAGCTTCAACATCTGCGTCAGGCAAGATAGAACCTTTCTATCTCTCTCTGCTGATCAATGGTCACAAGCTGAGTAATTGCATAATTGATTCCGGGGCTTCTGACAACGTCATGCCGGCAAAAGTCGCCCATGCTTTGGGCCTCACTCTTACCAAGCCTTTCGGCAGATGTTATTCTTTGGAAACTAAGCAAGTTCCGTTGGTTGGCCAAATCAAAGACGCGCAATTTGCGTTTGCGGCCTTCCCGGATAAAAGAGTAAAAATGACAGTCCTCGTTGCTGACATTCCGGCAGCCTATGGAATTTTGCTGGGAAGAAGTTTTTGCAGCGAAGTTGGTGGAGAAATTCATATGGACTGGTCTAAAGCTAGAATTCCAGTCAAAGGCGTAATGCAAACTTTGGAGCCGGAATCCCAAAAGAAGTACTTGGTCACTAGCTCTGAAGACACCAAAGCTCAAATCCTTTTTGAATCATCAGGGATGGGGAATTACTTCTTATCTACTGAGACGGATAAAACGGGTGTCCTCGTTCAAGAAGGAGATCTTAATAAGATCTGGACATTGCAATTCGATGGCAGCTGTGCAACTAGTGGATGTGGCACCGGGGCCGTGCTGATATCTCCTGAGGAAGAAGTCATTCCTCTCTCTTTCAAATTGCAGTTTTTCAACACTAACAATACTGCTGAGTATGAATCTCTCTTACTCGGTATGCAAGCCGCAAAAGAAAGAGGAATTAAAAATCTAAAAGTACAAGGTGATGCTGAGCTAGTTGTAAATCAGGTCAAAAGGATTTACCAAGTGAAGAATGAAAGGCTCAGACATTACCGTAATGCAGTATGGGACAGCATCGAAGAATTTGATGCTTTTTCAATAGAGGCGATTCCAAGAGCCCAAAATGACATGGCTGATTCATTGGCTGTTTCAGCATCTCTCATGCTCCCACACCCAGGTTTGAAAACGAACAAGTACACCATTGAGGTGGTTTTCCGCCCGAGCGTGCCAGATAATTCTCAGCATTGGCAGGTGTTCAATGATGATAATCAACTCATTGCCTTTCTGGAGAAGGCAGAAAATTTTAAAGAATTGCATTTTGAAGGGTCTACTTCCACTTGCCGTGAGTCAGTCACTGACCAAGGCAATGAATCTGAAGGTAATGATGGCATATGTCAGCTCAAGGGAAATAAAATTCCAAAGGGCCTGGTTTCTCTGGAACGCCTGTTCGACAGGCATGACCGTTTTGTAAAAAAGAAGAAGCGGGACGACCCTAGCTCGTCCCCAGAAACCGACCGGTCAATATAGGTTCGATAGAACACCCGCAATTCGTGAACATTGGCAAATGTTGCACGCCTGAAGAGAAGCGAAAATTTGTCAAGTTGCTGAAAAAATATATGGATGTATTGGCATGGTCCTATGCCGATTTAAAGTCCTTCAAGCCAAAGGACGTTCAACACGATATTCCGTTGAAAGACGATGTCAAAGCCTTCCGCCAGAAGCAGAGGCACTATAATCCCAAGATTTCGGGTACCATCCAGGCCGAAATTCAGAAGATGCTGGACGCAAGAATCATCTTCCCTATCCATCACAGTACTTGGGTAGCAAATATTGTGCCAGTACGCAAGAAAAACGGTGAGATACGCATATGCGTAGACTTTCGAAATTTGAATCAAGCTTCGCTGAAAGACAACTACCCTCTTCCGATAATGGATCAAGTTCTGCAAGCAGTAACTGGATCAGAGATGCTGTCCATGCTTGACGGTTTTTCAGGTTACAATCAGATTGAAGTTTCACCTGAAGATCAGTTTAAAACAGCATTCACTACTCCCTGGGGTACATTTGCCTACAGCAGGATGCCTTTCGGCCTAACTAATGCTGGTGCCACTTTTCAGCGGGCCATGGACTTTGCATTCAAAGGTATGATGGGAAAAGTCATTGTGGTTTATCTAGATGACCTGACTGTGTTCTCTAAACAACGAAGTGATCACTGTGATCACTTGGAGCAAGTGTTGGCCAGGTGCCGAGAACATGGGATTTCCCTAAACCCAAAAAAGTCTGTTTTTGGAGTCACGGAAGGGAAGTTGCTAGGCCATGTGGTCAGCAAAGAAGGAACAAAGATAGATGCTGAAAGAGTTAAGGCTATTCAAAGCCTTACTCTGCCTACAAGCAAGACTGGTGTTCATTCTTTCTTTGGAAAGGTGAACTTTCTCAGGCATTTTGTTCCTGACTTTACTGAAAAGACCCGTCACATATTGAACATGATGAAGGGGTCACCAACTTTCAGATGGAGTGAAGAGGGGAAAAGGTCATTTGAAGAAATAAAAGCTTCTGTTGCTCATGCACCAGTCCTGGTATGTCCAGATTTCTCCAAGGACTTCATCATGTATAGTTACGCATCTGAGCATACTGTGTCTGCAATCTTAATGCAAAAGAACTCGGAGGATGTTGAATCTCCAATCGCATTCATGAGTTCTCCTCTCAAGCCTCACGAACTGAAGATGACTCAACTGGAAAAGCATGTCTTTGCCGTTGTCAAAGCAGTGAAGAATTTCAGGTATTACATTTTAAACTCGCATACGGTGGTGCTGGTCCCTGACACGGCGGTGAAATCAATTCTAACTCAGCAGGAGTTAGGAAGCTTGCGAGGGAAATTGGATCGCAAAGGTCCAGGAGTATGACCTGGATATTAAACCAACCAAGCTGGTAAGGGGCAAGGGCCTGTGTCAGCTAATGGCTGAAAACAAAGATTCAGAAAACCCTGATGAAAGGGGTGACTACACCGAAGAAACACAGGACCGGCAGGAAGAGCCTGATTCTCTGCCTCTGGTTCTATTTGTTGCAACTAGTGATGAGTGGTACTCCGACATCGCTTTCTTCCTTACCTACGGCGAATGCCCGATGCACCTAACTGCAAAGGAGAAGCGCACTATAAAGCTCAGAGCGGCTAAATATGTCATCTGGGATGACGGCTTATATAAACGTGGGATAGATGGCATCTTTTTGCGATGTGTTGACAAACCCCAGCAAGTAAAACTACTGGAAAGTTTTCACAATTCAGCTTGTGGAGGGCATTTCTCTTCCTCCGTAACTGCACACAAGATCATTCGAGCCAGGTACTATTGGCCGACGCTCTTTCAAGATACAGCCACCTGGGTGGCAAAGTGTGAACCCTGCCAGCAATTCGTCGGCAAGCCCAAGTTGGCTGCCTTTCCCCTAAGGCCGGTCATTATCAATGAACCATTCAGGCAATGGGGAATTGATTTTATTGGCGCACTCAATCCTCAATCGAGTGCTGGACATAGCTATGTCCTTACAGCAACGGATTACTTCACCAAGTGGGTGGAAGCCATACCTGTCAAGCATGCCACTTCTGAGGTGGTTTGCAATTTCATTAAAGAAAATATCATTGTCAGGTTCGGCGTTCCAAACAAAATCGTTGCTGATAATGCTTCTAACTTCTCCTCACGAGAAGTTATTAGTTTTTGCTATGAATATGGGATAACTTTGGCTCACGCCTCAGATTATTACCCTCAGGGAAATGGTCAAGCGGAATCCAGCAACAAGAACTTGGTGACCATCATACGAAAACTGGTGGAATCAAATCAGCGGATGTGGCACAAGTCTTTATACGACGCTTTGTGGGCGGATCGTATTACTCCCAAGAGATCTCTCGGCATGTCACCTTTTCAAGTGTTATATGGCATTGATGCCGAGCTTCCCATTTCTGCGGAACTTCCTGCTCTGCGCTTGGCACGAGCCATTGAAGATGAAACTTTCCAAAGTTCTCTTGAAAAGAGAATCATGTATCTGGCAGAACTTGAAGAAAAGAGAGTAAGGTGGTCGACAGGATCACTGAACATCAGAATCAAGTTAAGAGGCTTTTTGATAAGAAGGCCAAGCAAAGGGATTTTCAAGTGGGAGATCTCGTCCTTTTATGGGACAAGCGAAGAGAACCAAAGGGCATGCATGGAAAGTTTGATTCCCTGTGGAGAGGGCCCTTCAAGATTAAGCAGCTCAATGGAGAGAATAGTTTCTATCTCTCGTATCTGGATGGAACTGAGCTCCCGCTTCCCTATAGCGGGCAGCATCTGAAGATCTTCAGGAAGTAGAGCTTGCTCTCTTCTTTGTACAGTTTGCTTTTTGTTGTGTGTTTGCTTTCCGTCGTGTGTTTGCTTTCGGTTTGTTGTGTGTTTCTTTTGTTCTCCCTCCGGTCCCCCTTGTTTTTGACTCTGTTACCCAATGGATAGGCACAAGTGATCTGGGATTCTCTACCCCTGATTTTACTCAGGGATAGTCCCCAGAAAGAGCCAGCTGTTATCCTGTAAAATTGACAAGGGCAATTTTACCGATGACCATACCGAAAATTTTGTTCCGATCCCTCGTTAGGGATCCCTTGTGTTCGAAATGTTGTAAAATCCCTTCCCGGGAAATCTAGTTTTCGAACTTAGTCTTTTTGAGCCTTTTTTGGCTGGGCGCATGAAATTGCTTTGCAACACTAACTTTTGATGCGCCCCCTTAAAAGCCTTTGGCGCATGGTTTTCAATGTCAACACAACTTTTCATGCGCCAAAGAATGTTGAACCTTCCCTGCGTGCGCCAAGGCGCATGCGCTTGTGTTGGTACAACTTTTGTTGCGCCACTCTTTGGTGCGCCGAAGGGCGCACATAATCTTAGTGCAACAAAAAGTTTTGGTGCGCCAAAGGGCGCACATAACTTCATGTCGACAATGCTTTTGGTGCGCCAAAGGCGCGCTTTGTCTCCTGTTGTCAAATACTTTCGTGCGCCAAAGGGCGCACGCTTTCTCCTGTCGACAGCAACTCTCATGCGCCTTTCAAAAGTGGGTGGCGCATTTATGACCAGCTTGCCTATATATATGTGTTTTGCGCGCCCAAATGTCATTTTCACTTTTCACTGAGCACGTGATTTTTCTGAGCCTGTCAGCCCCTGCCTCATCGTTTTCATCGCCTTGTGGACCCGTTCCCGAGCTTTTGCTATTTATCCAGGTATGAGGTGTCTTTCTCTCTCGTGCGTTTTGTGTTTTCAGTTCTTGGTGTGTTCTTGGTCTGGTTTTAGCTTGCTAGTTGGTTTTGAAATATAAATGTGTTGGCCTAGCCTCCTCCGTTTGCTGTCTGCCCCCCCCCATGCTATCCTTCCTCTTTCCAGATCTGCTGGAGAAGGACGTTTTCTTGAAACAGTGGTTGTGGCCCTCCTGATCTAGATCATTTTATCTACCCCACTGAGCCTTTCAAATAGGAACGAAGGAGTAGAAGGAACCTACATCATGTAAAACCCCCTTTGAGAGTTTAGTTCTCTGTTTTCCTCCTTGGCGCATCTGTCACCCCTGCAACATCATGAACATTTGCGCCCCTTTGGCGCATCTGACCGCCTTGTAATCTGCAACATCCCTGCGCCAGAGGCGCACCCAGCCTGCTTGTTGCATCATTAACCTCTGCGCCCTTTGGCGCGCCTCTTTCACATGCTACAAGTGTCAAATCTCGCGCCCCTTTGGCGCGCCATCCTTTTGTGCTGCATCACGTTTCCATGCGCCCATGGCGCACCCAGCTTCCATGCAACACAAGCTTTATCTGCGCAAGTATGAAGCTATAAAGGCGCAGGCGCATCCCCGATTGCAATAACATTATGTTGTGTAAACTCTTCGTGCGCCGCGCCATATCCCTTTGGCGCACGAAAAGTCAATGTTACACGATCCATCCATGCGCCGAAGGGCGCACCAAATCCCAATGCAACATGAAAATTCCATGCGCCCTTTATAAAATGCAATCTGCAACATCCATGCGCCATGCGCCTTATCTATTTGGCCTGCAAGTTGCAATTTTCATGCGCCCTGCGCCCTGAGCCTTAAAATCTCTAACTCTTTCTTCTGCTGACATTCCAATGGAAGATCAAATGGCTAATTCAACCTTTTTGGATTGGGTCTCGCTTCTTCTTCATGCAGATCAGCAACTGAGTTCGAAAGAACATATGTCTACATCCAGCAAGAGACCCACCAAACCAAGAGGAAAGGCTAAGCTTACAGAGGAAGAGATGAAGTACAAATATCAAAGGGTCAGGATGCCCGAATCACAGGCTGAATGCAGTATGGATGTCAGAGACTCAGAATTGGGTCACATTGACATGGAAGAATTCTGGGTTAGAACTCAGAAGGTTACAAGAAGTCCATGGATGGACAAATTAATAGGCAGTGCCCTGCACTTCGCCGGAGGAATCCCCGTCAGTGCCGTCAACAATGAATTCATGATGGTGATTGCACAATCTTACAACAAGGACACAAGATGTGTCGAAAACAGCAAGGGCGAGGTAGTCATAAACCTCACTGCCCGTCATTTTGAGATAATGCTCGGCATCCCTCACCACCGGCACTTTGTGGCCGTCAGCCAAGAAGAGTGCATCAAGGCCTGGGAAGACAATGAAGACCAATGCATGCAATTAATGAACGAAGTCTACTTGAAAAACAAGAAGGTGGTAATTCGGTGGCCCCAAATCATCCACCGCAGTGATTTCTCAGAAGAGCTCAGTGATACTATTACTTTCCTGAGTAGAGTCTTCGGGCTTTCTGACGCCCACTACTTCCATAAATGGATGCTGAGGTACTTGGAGACAATGAATAAAAATTTGCCCGATCAGCGCTTTTGCTGGGGGGAAATAATAAGCAGCACCATCTCCGAGCAGCTACAACAATTCGCCACAACGGGAGTGTTCCATATGAACTCCTACGTAGTCTACGCTGCAGCGTCGGAGAGGGATTATCCAGGGCTAAACCGAAGTGGAATTTGGCCTCAGGTCAAAATATATGAATATTATCCAGAACTGAGGCTGGAGAATAGCATCCCTCAATTCGCCAAAATTAATGATGCTTTCTTCTATCACATCATTTGCCTGTTGAGGCCAAATCTAACTCATGGTCGCACGACCAAAAACATTGTGTCAACCGTGGAGAAGTGGGGGGCCCTGTTCACCCAGTTTCCCACATTTACCTATCTGAGGGCGGTCAACTTCTTGGGCGAGCCAACCAGGCTACCGAGGTATGCTGGACCTAAGCTGATTCTACTAGAGCTATCAAGGCAGCTGGTCACATACCATGAGAAATGCCTCAAAAGAAAGAAGGGCGGAACTCCTTTCCCCCTCACAGTGGGCCGATACACATGCTCCACCCATCACAAGGTGAAGGAAATGTTCGCAGAGCTGGAGTTGCTCAATTTGAAACATGACTTCCCAGCCAGGCCTACCTTTGACCCAAGGGGCTGCCTGCCAAGAGCTAAGCTTGATCCGATCCATGTCCCTCAAATTGAGGATATTTACATTGACGTCATCCACGAGGTGGAACTCAGAAGAAAGGATCATTCTCGCTTAGCATTGGCGGAAATTATCCAATACGGAGTGGCCATTGTCCCCAAAGGCTTCCAAACTACGGAAGATGAAGTAGACAAGGTGTATAATGACACGGAAGGGGATGATTGGCCCTTCCCGGCCATTGACAGAAGCAAGGCTCCTCAAACAATTGAGGAGAGGGTCAAGGAGACTATGCGCAGAACAGAGCACTGGTGCCGCATGAACGGGCTGATCTACCTCGGGGTAGATTTCACAACCTCCCCATTGGGCAATGCACCTCCAAGGTCCAAGAAGCAGCTAAAAGGCAAAGGTGTAGAAGGTGAATCTAGCACCATTCAGGAAGAAGCCCCTGAAAGTCCTCTTTCCACAGCGCCTGAACAGGTAATAACTCTGGATTCGCCAGAGAAAGAAGCAGCAGGGGATAGTCCCATACGCCCATCCACTCAGGATGTCGGCATTGCTACAACCACAGAAGTCCCTTCTATCCCTTCTTCTTCTCTTCCTTCCCCTCCTCAAGTGACTCACGCGACCACCCCTTTGGTCGTGTCCTCTGTCCCTTCTTCTACTCTTTCCCCCACCTCTTCGTCTATCTTCTCCTCCCTCGCTGATTTATCTTCTTCCATTTCTTCCCTCATTTCCGGGCTCCCTTCCCTTCCTATGTCTTCTGCAGCTACGGTTTCCCTTCCTCCCGTGGACACTTCTTCGGCTATGCTTTCAATGCCGCCGCCGCGTGTCTCCACGTTTTTCCCCTCTTCTACTGTAGCTCCCTTCTCCTCTGTTTCTGGTCCTTCTTCTATAGGACCAGCCTGGATCTCTCAGCAGCTGAGCCAGCAAAAGAGGAAAGTTCCCATCGCTCCGATGGACTTTTCAGTAATTCCAGCCAAAGGGGCAAAGAAGCAAAAGCCTGTAACACGCTTCTCTCAAAGTGCTGCAGGTGAGAGAGTTATGGAAATAGCATACCCTGATCCCCTCAAGGAGAAAAAAGATCTGTCTCCGACAGATTTTACTGTGACTCAAGTCACAATGGGGACGTCTTCTGAAAGTCTCCAGGGGGAAGCTCTTTCCGCAGTCGATGCCCTCTGCAAAAAGCTTCAAGAAATAAAAGAAGAGAAAAGGCTACTGAAGGAGCAGAACAAATATCTGCTTCAAGCCTTACAGAAGATGGGTAGTGCACCTCCCACGACTGCCGCCGAGACTTCTGAGCTTCTCAGCCAGGAGAAAATCAATGAATATTCAAAGATCGGCGAGCAGGGTATGGCCGTTTCTGCTTGGAGGAGCCAGATCCTCAAGGACAGTGAAAGAGTGATCGCCGAATATGTCAATTCATATCTAAACATCAGAAAGGCGAACAAGGAACTCCAAGCATTAGCGGGTCCCATATCAGAAGAGCTAGAACATGCTAGACTCCAACATGAGACCTTTCAACAAATGTTCGACTGTTCAGTCGAAGATCTGGTCAAGTTCGGAGTTTTCGGCCATCCAAGGGCCCTCAACAAAACCATGTCCACTCTGGACTATCGGATAGATCAGCTGGAATTTGTTCTGGAAAAGATAGACAAGGTGAAGGAAGAGGCCCTGGATGCGATGCATCAAATGGAGCGAATTGTTCTTAACATGTCTCCAGGGCTGCTCACTCCTTCCTTTACCATGAGATCAGCTGATGAAACTATCCGGATCTTCAAGGAGATCGCTTCTCAAGGAACGGGGCCAGAGGTCACATTTGACACTGAATCTATCAACAACCTGCTGGCCTGTAGGGACTTCATCGGGTTCCTCATCGAGGCGGAGAAAGATTATTCTAAACTCCCAGAAAAGCTCATAGAGGAGCGGGAGACTTGCGAAACAATCAGCGAACGGCACAAGGATCCATCACAGGATCAATTTGGGCCCATGATTAACAAGTTTTTGGAATACTGCGCTCAGTTCCACATATCATCTCCTGAGCAGCATCAGAAGCAGGCAACCCCCTTTCGGCCGCAGGATGACGATGACGAGTAGCTGCTTCTTCTTCTTCTTCTTCTTCTTCTTCTTCTCTCTATTCTCCGACTTTCTTGTTGAAATGTCTAAAGTGTGTTGGCACAAATGATGACATCATCCATGTTGCATCATGGGATGATGTCATCCATCAAGTTGTCAAAAGTCAACATGACTTTTAGATATTTTGTAAATATCTTTGTAAATAGGTGGTTGGCTCCTTTTTGCCTTCTTTCCTTCTCCTCTCTTCTATAAATACTGGAATACTTGTTGTATTCGGGGTGAACATTTTTTAGATGAAAATAGAAGTGAGGAGAGAAAGACTTTGAGCTTTCTTGTAACAGAAGAAAACAGTAATACAAATATTAAGACTTTGTGCTCAATAGCTGTGTTATGCATTAGATCTTCCTTACGTTAGATCTGTATGTGTTTAATCTGTTGGATTCATATCTACTTTTCTGTCATTTGCTCATCAGTATTGCTTTGTTTATTTATGCAAGTAGGTTTGGCTCTGTTTACTACCAACCCAAAAACATAAATCTTCTGACCTTTCTGCTTTGGAATTCATTTCTTTTCTTCCTTCGGATCTGTTCTTTCTCTTTTCCCTCTTTCATTCCTTTCTTTTCGCAGCCTGAAACACTCTACTGGGATGAGATCCCAAACCCCCGAAGGCAGAATCTGTGAGACTTGCATAGATTCCTGCTGGTAGAATAGCAATAAACCAGTTTCGCTTTGCTGACTCAAAGAGGGGCTAAGCCCTGCACACTGTTGGCTCGTCTATCCATAGATCTGTCCAGGCGACAGATTTTCGGACCAAAGCTCTTAGTAACTATGATATTTTCACCTTTAAAATGAGGAGAGGAAAGACTGCCTAAAAAAACTTAGTTGCTTTGATAATTTTTGTAACCATGTAGACCACACCATTATAGATGGATATAGAAGAAACTTTGTAAATATAGAAACAAGGTACAAAAGATGATGAGTGCCCCCATTCTGTTCCCATGTGACATACTGATAAGTAAGAGTGTAGTATACTAAAATGATACTGAGAAAGAGACTCATGCCCCACAAAAATGTATTTTGTAATTAGAACTGAGTACTGAAGTAGGGAATAAGTGAAATATTTATGCCCCCTATAAATAAATCTAAACTATGTCAACTAAGTATGAAATTATTCCAATAAATGTATTCATGATGTGAAATATGAAACTATAAAAAAAATCTTGTGTAACTGCCCCTAGGGTAGAAATGTATGGTAGGTTCAAGAATGTCCAGATAGTTCTGACATTTCTATATGGTCTTGTACTTACGTATTTTTTGCCAATTTTTGGTATCTGGAGATTTTTTTGAGAAAGTGTTCCTTGTGTAAACCTATGTTTAATTCCATAAATATTTTTGTAAGTTTATAATATATCCCAATTAATGACCCTAATTTTTAGGTATGTGTGTGATAAATAATTTGAACACATGGATCAAAATAATATATATCTTATCATGCATTGTATGTCTAAGAATACATAGGAGAATGTAGAATTTTGAAGTGGTTGTCACCTTTGTAAACCTATAGTTGTAAAGAGGGTTGTACACAGTGGAAACCACATCATGCAAAAAGGAAAAAAACTATAGAAACTAGAAAAATAATAGTAGTGATAACAACAAATATATCAGTAGTAGCAAAAACATATATGTAATAGAACTACTCTAGAGAAATAATAGCACTCAAATGAGAAAATAGAAACAATATAATACAAATAAGAGTCACATCAAATCTTAGATCCATAAACATGAGACACCTACAGTGTCACAAGATAAGAAAGGATCGCATGATGCATATAATGAAGCAAACAAATAGTGACACAAGAAACTAGAAAACATTTTGTAGTAAATTATAATGTCAAATAGTGATAAGAGTACATACAATTAGTAAGAAATCACATCAAGAAAGAAATGTTAATGATGCACAATACACATTTTTTAGTTGTATTAGTTGAAAAGAGAGCATGTACATGCTATATGTAATCAAATGTAATGAGGAATTAGGAAATAACTATACTACAAGAATAACATATGTATAGTGGGAGGGATGCCTCTAAGATAAGTAATGTAAGGAACCAAGATAGATCTTATTATCATGTAATGAGCTATGTGTCTTGCATCAAACTCAATATACCTCATGAATGCATGTATGTAAAGAGTATAAAAGATATGTTATTAATCAAATTGTAGTGATAAATAACATATGTACTGTAGAGTACAAACAACTCAAGCCATGTGTATAGGTCATGGTTTTGTATTTTTACAAATATGTGAATGTTTTTTTATATTTTTTAACTTTGCCATGTATAGCAGGAGGGGTAGTATAATAGATACATAAGAATATTCTTATAAGGGGGAAAGATGAAACCCAAATGGTGAAGAAGGGACAGGCCTCAATTTTGGAGGAATGACAAAGATCTGGAGGGAATCCGTGAGCATCAAAATGTTGCACTTAACCACAAAATGATGTAGCTTCAATATCAAAGAAAGAAATCACCCATGAGAGAAATGTGCATGCATTAAGGGGAAAATGTCTCAAATCCCATACACCATTCTATCCCATTGTATTTCTCAAGATGAAAGGGTGTACATATAGTAGCGGGGTGTGTAACTCCCCTGTAAATGTAGCCATCAAGAGGTGGGAGTTACATTCTTAGAATAGCTGGTCAAATGTAACTCCGTATGATGTTCTATGACGCATGTACAAGGCCATAATGACACCCTAGGAAACCTTTGCATGGTGAATCACCTATGTGGAGGAATCTCATGTACTTAAAATATGTGCATGGTAAATATCCTACACCAACACCC
This sequence comes from Taxus chinensis, assembly GCA_019776745.2. Taxonomy (NCBI): domain Eukaryota; kingdom Viridiplantae; phylum Streptophyta; class Pinopsida; order Cupressales; family Taxaceae; genus Taxus; species Taxus chinensis. Next base: position 160,225,898 of record CM034157.1, on the reverse strand, counting down.
CCCTTAAGCATAGCTTAGGTGGACACATAGATGAAAACAAGGAGAAGTGGGTCCCGAAACAAGCTTGATGAGGTACCCACGTATAAGAAACTCTCAAAAAGTGGAGTAAAATGAGAAAACCTAGGGGGAAAAATACCCCCCAAAAGAGAGACAAGTCCACTCTCTAATCTAAGAAAGATGCCAAGGATGGGTCCCAGCCATAGACGAGCCTGATAGAGGTACCCATGTACAAAGAGGCAATCTCTCAGAAAGAAGAAGAAGAGAGAAGAAGAGGGAGACGAGAGGAATGCAGAAGATGCCATGGACGGATCTGAACTCTATAGCTCTAGGAGGTCTCCCAGAAGAATGTTGATGACGAGATCCTCTACCTCTAGACTAAAGAAGAGCCACCCACACTGAACTATGTGCCTACCTTAGGAAGGATAGAAATGACAGTGTTAGAAGTCTACCCACTCCACGAAGGAAACTGAAGGCAGTAACATGAAGAACTCTAATTTGGTCCACAAAAGTGTGGCATAGGTCTAGCAAGTGAGTGCGAAGGAACTGAAGGTAATGTCACGAGTGTAGAACTATCAGAGTATGAAGGGTGAACACCTATAGAAAGGATTTCCAACTGATGTGAAGGAAACAAAACATCCCCCACAACAGAAAAGGGATCCACAACAAAGGGTGGATCAATGAAGGTCTCCGGAAAAGTGGAAGTGGTAAGAGTCCCAGAAGGGGCACTCCCAACAATGGAGATGATGAACTCCTCTGAAATACCTATAGATGGATGAGGAACCTATAGTACATCACAAGTGTACTCTGTGAAAAGATGACTAAGGTCAGGCAGATACTCATCCCAATGAGGGGGCTCAACAAACAGAAGAGCGATGTCAGATAGGTATGAGTCATCCAATGAAGGTAGAGGAGTGAAAGGGGCCTCACACACTGAAGGTGGAAAAGAGGTGGGTGTGATGACTGTATGAGACTGTATAGGAGACTTGCTCAATATCTGATGAGATGTGGGATGTGTCAACACTCTCTGGAATAGTGAGAGAAGGAGGAGAAGAGTCCTCTATAGTACTCTCGACATCAGAACTGGGTGCACAATCCTCATCATCAGAAGTAGAACCAAGCGAGTATGTGTCAGTGGAACTGTCATCACATGAAGAAATAGAGGAGACAACTAGAATCAATAAGCAACAACAATGGCGACAGTATGTGAAGGGTCTCCATAGAGGGACTGAAGAATGCTCCAGACATGGTGGGGTGGATCTGAGTCTGCCACGTGAAACCAGAGAGATGGAGAGACATGCATCATCATGTGACCAAAAACATGGTCACAAGTGTTAAGAAAGTCCTCAAGATGACGATGATCAGTGGGTGCAGGAACTGGCCCAAGTAAGAAGGGTGAAAGACCCTCATGTGGGTGAAGTAGTGTTCCATGGAAGCATGCCAAGTTGAATAGTTCTCTCTCCTAGTAAGAAGTGGTGGAGGCTGTAAAGAAATCCTATGATGCTCAAGTCTGGAAAGAGCATCCTCCATGATGTGGAAGAAAGAAGTGCAAGGTGCACGAAATCAAGACGTCAGACTCAGCCGATAATGCATCTGCGTGTGGTACAATACCCAAGAGTACTAGTGAACCCCTCAGAATATGTCACTTTATAAAAGTAGTGTGTTTACAAAATTGACAATGTCATCACGTAATGTGTGAAAAAATCATGCAACTTTGACTAAAGAAGTGCTCAAAACTGAGCAGCGAGTCAAAAGTTATAGCAAGAAAATGATTCCCGCAACTGATGGAAAATGCCAATAAGCTTTGCAAACTGATTAAAAAAGTTCCTAAAATGGGTGCAAAGGGTGTCATGTGGGTACTCATTGGAAATGACATCAAAATTTAGGTAGGGTTTTTTTTTCTTATGAGGGAGGATTAGCCTCCTTCCAACCCCGGACCTCGCCTCCGTCTTCGACACACATAGAAGGACATAATTACAAGCAAAATAGATCCTTAAAATTATTACAATGCCAAGATAAATGAATGTTTTTTCCTTAAAACATTAAAAACATAGGATTGTTTTAACCTCCAAACAATTCTAAAAGGGAATGGGCCTAGCTGATGTTAGGCCATGTTTGGAATGCACCGAGCTAAAGATTGACCGTGGCACGAGTTTACTGAGCTGGATTAGCTAGTGTCTGCCTAAGTTCGAGCTAGTGTCAGAGTTGGAACAAACCACCTCAGTTTACCAGCACAGCTCTAAGTACCAGCCATGAGTAAGCTTGGTGATGATGTGTTGGAGGGAATCCCGAGCATGTGCTGGAACTGATTGCAGTGTCAAAGTGGACTTCTAATGCTGTTGGGCTTTCAACGAGTCGAGAGCATAGAATCACCCATGATCAATTGAACCAGGTGAGAAGAAGCCAATTAAACGATAGTCCCAAATAAGTTTGAGCCATTGTGATGTCAAAATGTAAAGTCCGAGCCATGCAAGAGGGTGTGTAACCACCTGGCAAGAATGTAGCAAGTCACAAGGGATGAGGAGCACATGGGAAGCCAGGAGACGACAATGCTCGAGAGAAGGTCTAAGAGATCACTCAGGAGAAGCACTATGTCGTTGAATGCAAGCCCAGAATGCACATGTAAGAGATACAACAAGAACCAGCTGATCACTGAAGAACAATTAAGCCATGGTGGAAGCAGAAAAATATGCAAATCTCAGCACACGATCAAGAAGTGTGTAGAAAGGAACACCAACCAACCGTCTAGATTCCAAATCACAACATGAGTAGAAGCAGGAATAGATCCCCAGAGCCAAGGTAAAAACTAGGAGCATTGAGATGTACTGACAGCCAAAGGCATGACATGTCAAATGCATCAATGAGTTGAATGATCTCCTAAGTTGACACATGGAGTGCATGTACCAGAACTATGCATGAAGTTGGTGAATCAATGAATGCATGTGAAAACCGTAATACACTCAAGGTAGTATAAAGTGAATCATGAACATCAGCCGAGGACTTCTAGTTAGAATTGACCAAACGACCCTTCAAATAAAAAAGCAAGTAGAGCACAATGTAAAGGAGATGAGTTGCACATGAAACTACGAGAAGTGAGTAAGTAAGGAAACCGATTGCGAGCAAGATATCAATTCCAATCCCTAAGCTCTGATACCATGTCATAGGAATGAAGAAGATCTGGAGGAATTTAGTGAGCATCAAAAGGTTGCACTTAACCGCAGAATGATGTAGCTTCAAGATTGAATCAAGAAATCACCCATGAGAGCAATGTGCATGCATTAAGGGAAAAATGGCTCAAATCACATAAATACTCCATTCTATTCCCTATTAATCAAGATGAAAGGTGTTTTAACCCTCATATAGTAGTGGGGTGTGTAACTACCCCATAAATGCAGTCATCAAGAGGTGGGAGTTACATTCCCAGAATAGCCTGTCAAATGTAACTCCTCTAACACTTTATGATGCGTGTAAGGCCACTAATGAAACCCTAGGACATGTAAGCCTGATGAATTACCTATGTGGAGGAATCCCATGTACTTAAAATATATGCATGGTAAATATCCTGAGATGCCAAGACTCTAAATAATCAGTACCTACCCATGGATGCTAATTTGTGTCATCCTTGCCAAATATTTGAACCCTTTCTAACAATTAGAATTATGTATCAAATATCAAGGTACATTGTAACTCCCAACTGTAAATTTCAGAATATTCGTTAGAACTAGAGAGTTCCCTGATTATTTAACTTCAAACATGAAATGTAACCTCCCAATGATTGGTTACACTAATAACTCGATGGTCCAACTTATCCAATTTGTTAGTAGATCTAAATAACTTGATCCACGTAGATAAATTATGTACAAGGCTAACATAGGAGATGTACTCACCCGATATGGTTGGGGATTGCATTATGGACACTAGAATATAGGAAGAAAAATTGGTTCCTCTACCTAACTAACATGCTATGCCAAATCACCTCCTATGACTACTCCAAATACATCCTAAGCAACCCAAACATCCTCTAGTTGGTCCATTTAACCTTAGGTTATGCCAAGGACTCATTTAAGTCCTATGCTATACCCCTTGGAATGATAGGACTTAGGAAATTTCTAATCCAAATGGAAATTCCTTTCCCTAATCAGTCAGAAATGGAGCTTGCAATCCAAATAATCCTTCATGCACAATCAAAATTCATACAAATAAGAGATCAACCCCCTTCCCAAAACCACTTCCCCTAAATCCACTAACCATTAGGGGTGGAAGATCATGTAAGAAATACCATGAAGTTGAATGCCTAATGTTACAATATTGTTCAACTCCCATAACTCATCACAAACTCCATCTACAACCTATAAACCATGCAAGATTTCTACATTTAATAGTAGGCATCTAAATGAATGCTCAATCTGTTGGCCTAACTTGGGACAACTTTGACACATTCCTTGGAAGTATCCCAAATGCTCCAAATACTTTGCAATAATCTTTGTGCTACAATTGCAAAAATGAAGAAAATCCCTCAAACAGAAGAGGGAAAAGTTAAGCATGATATCATTTAACTTTAACTAAAAATTACCATCCCATGGAATTCACTCTTTAGGAATATGGTATGGGAGCTTGTAGTTCCTTTATCTTGTCTAATCACCAAGCCCATTACAGCAAGAAATGATTAACCACACTACTTATGTCAATTTTGATACTAAGGTGAGTCACAATAGGTAAATGCAAAGGAATTGATTTCTTGTGAATCAAGACTAGCCAACTAAATTGTCAGACATGCTATAATTTTGACCTATGAAGTCGACCCACTAAGACCCAACCATGTTAAGGATACATTGAAAGTAGAGTTGCAAAAATTGGTAAACTGTAAGCTATAAAGTTGGATGATGACGATAGGTGTCAACATTTTCAACCCATTTTGTGGCATTTTGAGCTAGGAGAAAACGTATGGATAAATGCTGATAGTTGAAGGATATAGCTCATGTCCCTAGCTTCCAAGAAATAGACTACTTGGTAGATATCAAAGACACTAAACAAAATAGATTAGTATAGCCAATGTGAAATGCAGATTTCCTAGTATATTTCTTCAAGGCCTGAATGGTCCTACATTGAAGTCAATGTTAATCCAAATCAAGGGAAGTTAACCCTCTGATTAATGGCATGAATATGGATGAATGAGAAATATGTAACTAGGTAACATGGGATTGTCTCTCAAGTTGTGGGACTTACTACTTGACAAGATTATAAACCTCTATAGAAGGTTGTTACCTGGATACAATGGGAAATTTTATGGATCTAAAACTACTCCTAGGAAGGGAAATGTAATGGATTCATAACACTAACGTAGATTTCTAAGAGACTAGGGAAGAGAGAGATGCATAAGTATGAAAATCCTAAACTAAGGGACGTGATAACACCAAGAAATGTGAGGGGCTGAGCAGTTATCCTGTAGTGAGTGAAATGTCAAAAAGTAATGAGGTAGAAAAGGGTAGCATAAAAGTGTTTCATAGTTAAAAGAACACATTGAAACCTCCAATTTCATGAAGCAAATGATGGGTTAAAATCCTATAAAAGAATACAACATGCATAATATACCTTGGGAAATCATATGAAAGGAAAAGGAGGTGAATACAACTCAAGATAGGGTCCCAAGAAAAGCCAATAAAACATCAATTTTAGTTGCTTAAAATGATACACAATCCATTACAATGGATAGAGCACAAGGCAAAAATCCTTTACAAAATGCATAAATTTTATTTAAGCATTTGGCTCATAAGAGGTTAAAACATTTTTTGGTAGATTTCCTTTACATATCCTTTTATCTCTCCCTATACAAATGAGGACAATGAAATCGAGCATATATATATAGAGAAAGGAGAAGGCTACTCAGATTGTCAACAACGGATATTCATTGATTGAAAACTGTATGGAGGGTATGGGACATAGGATAAGAAGATTCACTTCCTTCAATGTTACTTTGATCTTGACATGGCAAAACATGGGTATGTTCAATACCTCATTAAACTGGTTGTAAGGAAGCTACCTTATACGATGTCATTAGATATGCGGTCCAATGGAGCTGACATTCCTTGCTAACTAGGGTGGACTAAGAACCGGGGACCAATTAACGCCCAATAGAATAAGTAGTCACTTCTCCGAACAAGGTAAGGAGTTTGTCACACGAAAAGAACTTGAAATGTTATCGCACTCGACAATTAGGGAAGGTTGATGTTTCAAGATGGAATTTTATCACATGAAATTTCCAGAGTGGTGGACATGACATGGGAAGGAGGGATGATGCATTTTACAAGGAGGAAGGATTATCTTGGACACAAAAACCTTATTAGGAATGTTTAGGAGGAAGTATTATCACACAAAAATGAGGAATGTTTTCACATAACAGGAGGAAGACGGTGATGTGCTTCAGTAAGAGGTTGACCACATGCCCTGATTTGAATAAGATCGGTGGTGACGCGTCAACAAAATGGCCAGTTGTCACACGAAAATTGATGGCTTTAGTTGAAATGCACAAAATGATAAGGATGTTGACACGCAACAACAAAGGGTGGTTGAAGCGTGACAAGAACGGATGGTTTACGCATGACAGGTAGAATTAGTTGATGCATGACAAGAAAAAGAGGCTTCAAATCTTCAATGCAGTGAGCTAACTCGTATTATCTTAATTTTTACTTACAATCCATCCTAAGTTTTCTTTCTCTTCTAACACCCATAGCTGAATTTGACGGCCTCCCACAAATCCCAGAAATTGAATGGCTAATTCCATTTATTATGAGTTATCCAAAATAACCAGGGGGTGAATTTGGGATAACAATTTGGTGACCTCTTAAGGACATTTGCCTCCTAGATTGAAGAGATCAGTGTCCTTGAAGCATCCATTGGGCATGGATTCATCCTAAAACTCTGAAACTAATCTCAATCTTGAAATCCCACCCCTGAATCCATCTGAAGTCTTGAATGAACTTTACATTTTTTGGGATAGTATGATTACTCCTATGGAACCTAGCCTATAATTGGAAAGTGTAACGGTGAAAACACCATACGATTAATTTTGCAATTAGAGGATGAAATATTCCAAATGGAATATACAGAGAGTGCACAAGCACTTATTACAAAAGAAACCTAAACTACAACAAAGTAATGTTTTATAAGCACTTAGAGGAAATGAACTATTCTAATATTTACAAATAAGATACTTTAATTTAGTAACAATGCTTGAGATAGATTCCATTGACCAGAATCTGTAATTCTTCTCCATCTAACTTTGATAGTTGGAAAGTTTCGTTATTCTTACATCCTGAAATCATATATGGTCCACTCCATATTACATCAAACTTTTAGTGTCTCCCTATTTTGGATCTATCTACATCCCATTTCAGGACAAGGGTAAGTGCATGAAGTTGGAGGGCTAAAAAATGGATAAAAACTTGAAAATGAACTAAACATGATCGCATTATGTTTTCTTAGGCTCAAGAATTCACGAATGTAAAATACGTACACGTTATAATGTAAGTATAATATTTCGTTTATTATTACTTTATAATTTTATTATTTCTTATACTTTAAATTTATTTTAGTAAATATAATAAATTAGGGTCACTCTGCACCTGATGGAAGTGGTCCCATAGCTCTAATAGTTATAATCTAGAAGATATTTTTTCAAAATCTAATCCGGTTAGTAATTACTCATTTTATAGAATTTTAGCAATGACCTAAAACTTTCAGGCCATATATATTGTAGTCGGTCTTTTGTTTCTACAAAAACATATAGTCATTTTTGTAGGTTGTTTTGACCTCCTGGATTGGATTTTGGCCCTACCACTACTTGAATTGGTACTAATTTTGAAATTTGTTCCATAATTCATTTTAATGACCATGAATCATCTCTATGGTGCTTTTCTACTTCTTACTAAAATGATATCCTCACTGTGTAGGGTTTAAGGATTAGAATTCCCTGAATAGGGATTCCAGGTACTATGGAAAAAGGGATGAGGTGATTGTAACATTTGCCTTCTAGGGTTTAGGGTTCATGGATTAGGGCTAATGGTTTGAGGGTTTATGGATTTAGTGATTTAGTGTTTAGGGTTTATGTTTTTTGGGCTCATAATTTAGGGTTTAGGGTTTAGGGCTCAGGGTTTATAGCTCATGATCCAAGTTATAAGGTTTAGGGTTTAGGGATCATGGTTTAGGGCTTAGGGTTGAGGGATTAAGGGTTTGAGGGTTTATCGGTTCAGGGTTTAAGGTTTAGGGCTCAGGGTTTAGGTTTTAGGATTCACGGATTTAGGGTTTGAGGGTTCATGGTTCAAGGTTTAGGGTTTGGGGTTTGGGGATTAGGGATTAGGGCTTAGAATTTAAGGTTCAGGGATTAGGGTTTAGGGTTTAGGGATCAAGTGTTTAGGGATTGGGGCTCAAGGTTTAGGTTATAGGGATCAGTATTTAGGGTTTATGGTTTTAGGGTTTAAGGTTTAAGGTTTAGTGCTTAGGGTTAAGGCTTTAGGGTTAATGGTTTAAGGCTCAGCGTTTAGGGTTTAGGATTTAGTGTGTATGGTTTAGGGTTTAGGTCTTAAGGTTCATAGCTCATGGTTCAGGTTTTAGGGTTTAGGGCTTGAGGTTTAGATTTTAGGGTTTAGCACTCAGAGTAAGCGGCTTAGGTGTTAGGTTCACGGTTCAGGGTTTAGGGTTTAGGGTTTAGAGTTTAGGGTTTAGGGTGTCAGGATTTTAAGGTTTTGAGGCTCAGTGTTCACGGTTTATGGTTTCAGGGCTCATGGTTTAAGGTTTAGTGTTTATGATTTATTGTTTAGTGATTTAGGGTTTAGTGATTTAGGGATTAGGGTTTAGGGCTCAAGTATTTAGGGTTTAGGGATCAAGGGTTTAGGGTTTAGGGTTTAAGTATTTAAGGGTCAAGGTTAGGGCTCAGGGCTCATGGTAAATAGGGTTTACCGGCTTAGGGTTTATCGTAGGCTCAAGGTTTATGGTTCACTAGTGATTAGTGTTCAATGGCTTCAATGTCTTGACGTTTGGAGTTGAAAGAGTTTCAAGGTTTAAAAGGGTTAGAGCTTAGGGTTCTATATTTAGGTTTAATATTTAGGGCTTCAGGGCTCAGGGTTTAGGGTTTATCATTTATTGCTTGAGGTTTTAAGGTTTAGGGTTAAATGTTTAGGGTTCAGGATTTTGTTTAGGGTTCCTTCAGGGTCCCCATTATCTTAGTTCGAGGGTTTAGGGAGACATTGTTTTAGGGTTTAATGGTTATAGGGTTAGGGATTATGGCCATAAAGTTCAGGTGTTATAGGGTTTAGTGTTTAGGATTTAGGGTGCTTAGGGTTTAGCATCCCTTTAGGATTCAATGGTTACCCCTATCGGTTTAGGGTTTAAAACATCCATGGGTTTAGGGTCATTAAGGAATTAGCATTGAATAGGGTTCACTAAGTTGTATGGTTTAGGGCTTAAGGCTTAAGGTTTAGGGTTTAGGGTTAAGGGTTTAGGGTTTAGGTTTTAGGGTTTAAGGACTTTAAGGTTTAGGTTTAGGGTATCATGGGGTTAGGTTTAGTGTTTAGGGTTTAGGTTTATTAACTAGGGTTTAGGGTTTCGATTGTAGAATTTAAACACTAAATGCTTTAGGTTGAATGCCAAAATCCTTAAAATTACCTATATATTGACCATATTATACTATAAAAAACTATCTCCTAAATCGTGACTAATTGAGTTATGAGACTAGTTCTATAAGGTGCAGAGTGACCCTAATTTCTTACATTTACTAAAATAAATTTATTTTTGTAAATATAAGCATGCCAAAAGCACATATAATGTTCATACTATGTAGAACGCATACACGTTATGAGTTTTTTAATTTTTCCAATGCATGCCTCTAGGCTTGAATCCGGTTTAGATCCCCAAGCTTGAAGCATGGACCTGCACAAACACAACAAACAATGTGTTTTTGCAAGAAAATGCAAAAAGGCCACTTCCGCCATGATAAATCAACATAAAGCGATTGATTCATTTTTTAAAAAAATTACCATGACGTAGATCAGACTTTCTTCTTTCTAAAAATATAATTTTTCAAATTTTCTGACTAATATAAGGTTTCCATATTATTTCTTTTTTAACTATGCCTTTTTGTAACTATTTTTTAAAGTTTAAACACATCTATCTTTTGTCGTGTATCTTTTTTTTGGCTCATCGAAATTGAATTTTTTTTATACTAGCCCAAACTAGGTCTAATTCTATACATATTCAAAAAAAATCTAATTTTTGACTCTTTTTGAGGTAGTTAGGGGGGGCGCACAGTTGGAGCTCCGTTATTTTTTAAATTTTAAAAAGTTTGTACTAGAAAAATCATTAAAAAAATTATACTTGCTAAAAAAATCTAAAAAAATTGGAGACCAAACTAGATACTCCTAGCTATCTTTCTACCAAAGGGTTTTTAAAAATACTAAATGGTGCCAAAAAAAATTAGGGGCACATGAAAGTCACTCTGTTATGTTTTTTAACAAAAATATGACCACTTTTTTGTATTTTATTTATTTGACCCACTTAAACTTATCTATTTTTAATAAAATTTAGTATCTTAGAAACTAGACTCAAAATGCTACGATTCATGTTCATACAACATCTTCCAATTTTGAATGTAACTATTTCAAAAAACTCGTACAAGTTAAAGCTTTTTTTTTCAGAAAAATGCATCCACTTAAGACCCCTTTTGCCCCCCCCAGATTGGTGCACTTACCCTCTGAGATATTTCCCTTTTTCTCTTTTTCCAAACCAATGTTTAACAATTTTTAATCAATGTTGGCTAAAACTCCAAGTGCTCTTCTTTAAAATTCTCCATTTGTATCAAGTTCTAATTCAATCTAGTTATAAACTCTCTCCACCATCCATGTTCAATCACAAAAGAACTAATGTGTTGGGATCTACAATGTGATATGGGAAGCATATAGGTTCCTTAACCATAAACCAACAAGTATGGTGATGTTTTTAGAGCTTATTTAAATTTGGTGTTGTCCTATTCCCATAGTGCATACTTTGAGAAGATATACCACGTTCCTTGGTTTTTCATAAAGCCATCTTTTTGATAACATCCATAAGTTCTTTTATTTGTAGATTCTACTAATCCATTACCTTGGGGGTAATAATTTGAAAAACAAAATTCAAGATGATATTATGGTCTGACAATCCCACTCAATAAATTCAATAGATTTAAGAAATACTCTAGTCCATTATAACATACAAGGTAAAATGTGCACACCAAACCTTGTGACTATCCCTTCATAAAATCAAGGATGCTTTATGACTCCCTTGGTTCTTTGATTGGTGGAAAAAAGTTCTATCTATCTGGTGCAATAATCAGTGTTGTCGATGAAATCCACTTGTGTATGATAGCTATAAATAATTGGGCTTGATGACACTAATGAAATATAATCCCCACTAGGATGAAGGGTTTGCCTTTAGATTTCTAGTTGTAGAGGAATTGTTGCAAGATTCTCTTTACCTTAGAAGAATGCACATTGGCATTGATGACACATTTAATCACATGATTGTGAGCAGTCCTTGAAGATGGTAGGTAATGATATCTTGCTATGAAGTATGATAGAACTGTAACATCTCTTGAGAAGAAGTGACCTCTTACTTCTCCAACTTTTCATGAAAAGTGGACATAATTTGATCATCCTCCTCTGTTAGGATACACATTTGGAGATAAGTCCCATGATTTATCCTTCTTGAATAGAGATGCTCCTTTCTTTAAGAGCATACATAATGTGTTTCTTTGAGATTTAAAGTATTTTCTTTTCCTACTTAATTCAAACCTTGAGGGAAATAACCATACATTCTAAATAATACATGATGTCCCAGGTCCATACCATGTATAGGCACATCATCAGTAGTTGTTCTTCACTGTCTTACAACACTAAAAAAACTTCTTCCTCACTACTTTTCATCATGCTAGCTTGAAGCTAACTTCTCACATAAGCCTTTTGACTATAAATCAGCTTAGTCACATTGATTTCAATATCATACTCCATTACACAAGTGATCCAACCTACCTATTTCTCATTCAAGGTCATTTATTTAAAAGCAATTCTTTTAAAAGTTGGATGTGGAACTACCGTAGCGAATTCTATTACTTGAGACCAAGATCCCTGAAATTTATTTAAACTTGACAATCACAACTAAGACATGTTTTTCAATAAAATAATATCTTACCTCATAATCTTCAATAAGTCTTTGGTACTGAAGAATGCAATAGGATGATCTCTAGTCCTTCTTGATTCAGTTAGTACTAGTATGGTAGATATGTGATCTGTGCAACCAAAATATATAGTAGAAGTCCTTCAAAAAATATGGATTTATGAGGTTGGAGCTTGGGATGATGGCAATCCTTTATATTTTCAAAGGAATCCTTCTTTTATACTTTTAAAGTCCACTTTGAATATCCATACTTTTCCTCAGCATCAAAGTTAGTTATTTGAAAAGGGTAGCAAAGTTAGGAACAAACCTCCTAACAAAATTAATTTTCCCCAAAAAAATTTGGAGAGCCTTCTTATGACTTGGAAATGGTAGAGCACAAATAACCTTAAAGTCTTTATGGATCAATTATTAGCCCTTCCTTTGAAATGATGTGGCCTAATGTATTTCCTTCGTGAGCCAATAATATGCATTTTTTTTGGCATTCAAAGACACTCCGAATGTCCTACATCTTTGAAACACTTGTCTAAGGTTAAATAGGTGGTTTGCTACATTCTTTGGAGTTTATAGTGATATCATCCAAGATAGACAAGCACTATCTTATTAATTAACCCTTGGAAACACTTCATCCATTGCTCTTTGGAAGGTAGCTCCAACATTTTAAACCCAAATGGAATTTTCCAATAAGCGTAAGTGCCCCACTTTGTGGTGAAGGAAATTGTTTTGAATTGATCCTCCTCTTTCACTATAACTATGATTGTATCCCAAGTAGCCATCTAGGAGGAGAACCTTTCTGAACCAGCTACCACATGCAAGGATTTTCTCCATAGATGGAAGAGGATAATGGTCTTTGAGGGAGGCTCTATTTTAGTCTATAAAGTCCACACACAACCTAATTTCCCCATTCCTTTTCCTGACTAGAACCAGATTTGTTACCCAACTTGAATGCTCGATAGGAAAATAATGCTTATCCTAAATGAGTTTTTTCAACTCCTTCCTCATGAGAGGCTCAATATGAGGGTTGACTGGCCTTTAGCTTCTTCTAATAGGATTGGATTCTTTGAGATCCAATTCAATAGTGTGTTGTGCCAATTTAAGATTAAATCCCCTTAGATCCTCATAGGTCCAAGAAAATACATCTGGGAATTCTTGGAAAAGCTGTATGAAATCATATTTCTCTTGATCAGTACTCACCTTTCCAATTTGGAGTACCTTACCCTCTCCAACCTAAATAGGCTTTGAATCTTCCCATTTGACCTGAATATTTTATTTCTCTTTCCAAAATGATCATTACAGATCAAAGATATTGACTTCAATTCACAAGACCATCTTTTTTGTGATATTTTTTCATTCTCAATTGGACCACTTGATCACCATACTGTTCCTCCAATTATGTCCTGATTTCTTGAGGAGAAATCAACTTCTTCCTAAAGAAATTAATATTTGTTGAGTCACTCTCGAACACTTAGTTAGCTAGTAATTTGTTTTCTAGAATAGTTAGTCTTGAAAATCAGTTTGATATGAGGCTGATTTTGATCCCTCTTGATACTGTCAACAACATCAAACATTTCCCCTATAACTGCAAGTCTGTCTACAACCTCATTCTTCTTCCTTGGTATGGCCTCAATGTTGAATGCTTTAAATTCTTCAATGAGATCCCATACCTAATGTTTGTATCTCTTTAAGAGATCATTATTAGTCGCATTTGATCCTCTAACCTAGTTTTACTATCAATTCACTATCCCCAAAAACTTGCAAGTTCTTAATACCTTTCTTTCTTGCCCAATGCAATATGTTGAAAACAAAGCTTCATATTCAGCTGTGTTATTTGAACAAGAAAAATTAAAAATGAAAACATGGTAGTATTTTATACCTTGGTGACATAAGCATTTTTCCTCCTCCAACACCTTATCTATTCCTTGAGCCATTGAAGAATAGTCACCATACTTCATTATCATCCTTTTCACCAGATTTGGGGACGTTGGGGAGAAGTGGATTCTCTTCATGCAAACAATAAATGACCAGCTCAACTTCCTCCATTTCTTTGTATGGATCAAAGTATTGCCTCTTGTTTTCCCATTCATCAAGAGTCAAGTTTGGAATAACTCCAACCTTGGTATTCATCTCTAGAGTTTTTGGGAAGTCTTCTTGATTGAAAGTTGAGAAATTTACATTGATTGGGCTTGGTACATATGGCTCAATATGAAAGTTTGCAATAGGCTCAAATCTAATTGTAGCCTTAGCTCCATACCTTGTTGTAAGAGAATATGCGACCAATTAGCTGATAAGTACATGTCAATTTTAGGACGTGAAGTCCCTTGATAAACATAAGGTTGAAGAGTGGTGGATAAGTCAATCACTGGATACATATTGCCACATTGTGACATTGAGGAATGCATGCAGTGTGAGGCTTAATCCTTTGATTACTCCAAAAAATTGTCACTGTTGTCCTATCCAATTGTACCACTCCCCTTATAGATCAGTTCATACTTAAGACCAAGCTGATCTGTAATTTGTTTCAGCATCACTGAGTTGTTTTCCCCTCAATCAATCATGCAGTTGTGTACAAGATTGTTCCCAATGATCAGATTTATATAGAATGGAGGAGGCTTGATATTTTTACCTTGTTGGCCTCACTTCTAAGTTACATTAGTTAGAACTGTATTAACCTTTGGATGAATTATTTGATATGGATCATTATGGTTGCTTGTTGTAGACACCTATCTGAGCAATTTAAATACTTAAATTGCACTAATTATCTTTTCCCACAAATTGGATGTGCTCATTTGATCTTCCATTTTCGTTAATTTATTACAATGCTAATTAATTAAGTCACCTATGGCATACCTTAATGACAAATCAACACCTCTATCTAGTTGCCTCCTTCTCATTAAATCAATAAATCACTATTTAATTGAATTCCCACCTAATGGAAATCAAACTAATATCCACCTTCTTATAAAGGTTTGCAGATTATTTCATCTTGATCACCCCCTTTATCCACACTTGTAATAAATTTTGAATGGATTGAATGATTCCCACATGGAAATTCTTACGTTAGTCTACTTCATTTGATTAATGTTGGACGGAGAAGGGTTTTCTTTCACTACCCTTTTTTGGCACTACCTTCTCTTAGACATGGGATACTACAAAAGGTACATGAGATGGTCTAGAAGGTGGTTTGGGCTGGTTTTGCACATTTGAGTTGTATTTGGATTGATGACTCCTTGTAGGGTGACCAAAGGCTTGAGAATCACTTAGATTTGATGATTATCCTTCCTCCAAATTCCTCTTATTATACCTTGTTAGCTACCACATCCTTGAGAAGGAGCTTGGTTTATTCCACAAAAATCCTCAACCTTCCAATTCACTAGGGTAGTTTCACTTGGAGATGCTTCTTGAGTAGCTACATGTTGCTGGCTTTCTTCTTGATTTCTCTCTTGAGGCACACCAACTATTGTCACCATCAACACTTGATTTAGAGCACCATTAAAACATGTTGACTGGTTGTGAGGTTGATTACATGGGAAGCACCATTCATACTCATGCACCATATTGTTTTGGACTAGAACCAAGACTTGGGATGTTGAAGGTGTATTAGGATTGTATGGCTGAAATGGCCTAGCACCTGGGGATGTCCTTCATTTTTGGTTGACAACTTGGGAGGAGGTTTATTAGGTTGATGGAGGCCTATTTGGTTGGGATTAAGGCTGATAAGGTCTAAACATTTTGGGTATTGCTGCCTCTTGAGAGTCACCAATTCATTCCCTAGGTTCTGTAATTGCTTCATGACCTCTTGGAGTTCAGTTGAGGTGCTAGAAGAAGAAGTAGAAGATTCATTTGAACTCAGATTTTTTGGAGTAGGGATAGGGGATAATGTAGGTTCTTGGTTAGGAACTAGGATTCCCCATATCTAGATAGAGAGGCATAGGTGGCCTAGGTGCAAGTTTACTGACTTGAATTAAGTAATTCTCAACTCTAATAGCTATGGTATAATCTCCTAATAAGGTTATTCCTCCCATATATTGAATCATTATAGATATATCATAATTAAAAGATTTAAGGAAATAGAGGAATGCACCTTCATCAATTTATCTTAGGGTAACTTGGAATCCATCCCACGTTCTTTGGAATCTGAAATTGAAGTCGACCATTCTGCTCATTTTGTGCTCTCTTGATTGTAGTTAGCTTCTCCAAGAGAGATAGATTGTCTTCTTTTTCCCTGAACTAGTTACAAAGAGTTGTGCACAATTGATTCCAATTTGGATTGACCCTACTCCCAAGCTTTTGAACCATTGTAAATATTTTCATTTGAAAGAAGAAGCTAAAATTTTGACTGCCACATCCATGTCAACGATCTCATAAATTACACAGACATTTGCAATGTCCTGGATGTGATCAATTGGAGTTGTGTGATTCTCTCCAATTGTGAAATATGGGATCTTTTTCAATGCTACCACCGGAACTAGATTTTTTGCATTGAGGGCAAGTGGAATGTTTCCCGTGAAATTTGTGAAAGGGATTTGGAGGTCCTTGATTTGGTGGTTGTTGATGAGCCATCTTGATTGGCCTAAGGACTTTAGTTGATTGAATAAATGGCTTACCAAGTGAGGTGTTGATAATTTTCAATTTGGTGGAGATGGTGATTTGAACTCTTCTTCCTCTCCTTCCTCTTCCTGGTGAGAGCTGTAAAGTATTTAAAAAACCCTTTGTTCTCTAGTCCTATTGACCGGATGTTGAACTCTTCTCATGAACTTGACAAACTTGGGCTGCTAAAACCATATGAATTTTGTCCCTTTGGAATTACCATATGTGTTATTACAAAGCCTCTAAAGGCTTGAAAAATTACAAAAAGAGCACATTGATCTTGCTGTGAAAAGAAAGTAGACTTCTAGTCCCACCAGGGCATGCCAAATATTTTATAAACAAATTATAGCACCCTCTGATTTATCATGAACCTATGAATGATAAATCAGTGGAACTAGGTAATATGGGATTATCTCAAGGTGTGGGACCTTTGTGAATAAGACAAACCTCCAGAGAAGGATGGTTCCCCTACCTATTTCTAATGCTAAAACTACTCCTATGAAGGGAAATGCAACTATTCTAACACTAACCTATATTTCCAAGGAACCAAGGAAGAGAGAGATGCATAAGATGAAATCCTAAACTAAGGGAGGTGATAGCACCAAGAAAAGGGGGTTTGCAGATATCCTTAGTGAGTGAATATGGAATAAAATGAGGTAGAAGAGGGAAGAAAAAAGTGCCACACTTCAAAGAACACATTCAAACCTTCCAATTTTGTGGAGCACAACGAATTTAAATCCTTGTAAAAGAATACAAATGCAAAATATACCTAAAAATGTAATGAAAGGAAAAGGAGGAAATACAACTCAAGCTAGGGAAAGAAAATCCACAAAAAACCAATTTTATTGCTTAAAATGATGCACAATCCATTACAATATAGGCACAAGGAAAAAATCCTTTACAAAATGCATAAATTTGAGGCCTATGGCTCACAAGAGTGCTGGAACAATTTTGACAGAGTTCTTTTACATTCCAGAATCTCTCTCTCCCTAAAAATTAGGGGAAACAACATATATATAGAAGGTGAAGCTACCAACCTAAATCCTTCATTAATTTCCTGTAAGGAGGTATGGGCAACCATACCAGTTCAATTTCTAATGGTACTTTTCTTACACATGAACATGGGTGTCGTACCTCATTAAACCGGTTGTTGAGATACCTTGTACAATGTTATTAATGCCCGTTCCATAGCTAACATTCCTTTCTGATGCCCCATAGGAACCACAAACTAACACCTGATAAGAAGGGAAGGAGTCACTGCCAACAAGGGAAGGAGTTACCGTCACATGACAAGAAGAAATGTTTTCGACATGTGAAAACAAGAGAAGGTTAACACGTGCATCAAGTTGGAATGTTGCTGCATAGGATAACAACGGGAGACATGACATGGGAAGGAGGGATGATGTATGACAAAGAGGAGAGATTTATTGCATGATAACCAAGAATGTTTTCACATGACAAGAAGGAAGGTGGTGACGTTCGATAAGCAAGGTGATAGTTGATGTGTGTCAAGCAAAGGGTGGTTAGCACGTGTTAGCGAGTGAACAACTTAAAGTGCGATGGTAAACATGGTTGACACACATTAGTAATAAGGTCCTCGCGTAATAGGAATGCATTTGACGCACAATTGACGTGTGAGAAGAAGAATCATGTTGACACATGATAGGAAGGTAGGTTTATGTATGATAGGAAGAAGCGGCGATTGACGCACAACAGGAACGAAGTGGTTGACGCTTGATCAGGAAGAAGGTGGTTGATGCGCGATATGAAGACAAGAGTCTCCAAACATTCTGTTGTGTAACCTGATTCTCCAAATAACTTGTATTATTTCAATTTTGACTTGAAATCCATCCTGATCTTTATTTCTCTTCTAACACCTAGGGATTAATTTGAAGGCCTCCCACATGTCCCATAAATTGAATGGCTAAGTCCATTTATTATGAGTTATCCAAATTAACTCAGGGGGTGAATTTGGGATAACAAGCAGGCCTCTCTAAGGAGTGTATAAACACTCCTGGAGCTTTATAAATACATTGTTTCCTTTCCTATGGACCTAAAACTTAACTAGTTTCCTCTTCACTTCATCTTTAATGGCCTATATACACTTATTACCTCTCAGCTATCTTATGCACTATCACATGTGCATTCCATAACATCTCCTTAGCCTCTACATGCCTATCTTAGATGGCCACACTTACTTATTTAATTATTTTCCTATTCTCATTCCACTCTTATTCTTTCTCAATTAAATTTGTTCCCCTCATATTTTCTTTGGTGAGATGGATTCTTATAAATGCTTCAAATATTATCATTCAAACTCAATGTTTAATTTGAGATCATAAATGCTACCAACCATTTCTTTTACATCTAGTTATTCTTATTGTTCCATGTTAGTTTGGTAATTGGCATTTTCTTCCCATTACATATAATTTGACACCCACGTTATATCATATTTTTTATTCCCCTGAAACCTCCTATCATCGGTCATATTTTCATGAAATCCTTCGCCACACCTCTTCATCATTCTTTCGTTCACTTGAGGTCTTAAGATACTCCTCTCAATATTTTCATACACCTCATGTGTAATCCATACCATTGCAAAACCCCTTCACTTATTTTTCCTTCTTTGTGTAAAACTCTTTAAAACTTCTTGGGCATCTCTAGACATCCATTATATGCCAAAATACCTCCCTGGACTATTATACATCATTTTCTCATGTGTTTATTCTTCCCTCCTCTTCTCTACATTCACCCATGTTCTCAACTCTTATCTTTGAATTCTTAAAATTATACACACTATTTTTGTTCCCTACCCCAACACAAACTATATGCACAGTGCATTCTTATCCTCTCTTTATTATATAAATCTTTTGTGCACTCCTATGTAATCACCTCTTCACTTTGTTGCACCTCCTCTCTTCATTCCTAGTTCCATCCATCCTTGCACACACCCATACTTAGGAAAACTTCTATAGGATTTTCTCAAACCTTGGATTCTCCTACATCAAACACCTAAGGTACATAAAATTGAGGTCCACCTCAAGTAGATTGAGTGAGTGATAGAACCATCCTTTGAACTATTGAGGATGATAGCTTTGGTTAATTTTTCATCTGAACCTTTTCCTATCCTCGACACTTCTTCTGGTACCTTTTTCAATACCTCATCCCCTTCTTGTGAATTATTCATTCTATTTTGTGAACTTTGGTGAGCATCGACTCACCATCACCTAACATCCTCCTCTAAATAGATCTCTCTCCTTTATCCTTTGTGAGTCTTGGTTTTCCAAAAACCTTCCTCCACCACCTGAGGATTCTCTGCTAAGCCTTTTATTTTGTAATTATGTGCTCATTTTTAATCTCCACCTCCACCTAAATCCTTTTATAATTTTCTTCTCTCTTTCCGACATCATCTCCAGACTACCATCTTCTACATGTTTATTATTTGTGTACTTACTTCCTCCTTACCTTCCTCTCTTCTTATCTTTCTATTCTCTTATCTCCTTCCTACCATGACCTTCCTTATATGTGATTTTATTCTAGGTATGCTCTTTATCTATGCTTCCTTCCTACATTCCCTTCTTCTCTACATGATATTCGACTACACATTATCCTCCTATGCATATGTTTCCCTATACATTTTTTCTTTCTTCTCTATTTCTTCCTTTCCTCTTATGCATTTCCTTCTTTGGGGATATCATCCATTACACATTCATATCATAAAATCAACACATTAAAGCTTGAAACATCATTATAGGTTCTCTTCTCTCTTCTTGATTTGCACATCAATAGGTCTCCATTTTATTTATTGCAAACTCCTTTCCTCCTCTTCATGGTTTCTCTACCATCTTCACTCGCTTGGTGTTTTATTTATCTTCTACACTATCTCCTTGTACATTTTCTATTTTTCCATGCATTCTTCATTGGTGGTTATGGACAACATCCTCTACCCCTCTTGTTGTGGTAATTTTACCTTGCCACTTTCCTTCCTCTTTAGTTCTTTACTTTTTCGTTCATTATGTAAAAAATATGCAACTTATTCTACCTACTTCTCTTCTTATGTTGTCTATTCCTTATTGGTTTCCTCTAGAGACATTTCTCTATTTATACATAGATGACTTCCGTGATCCTCATTTATTGCATGCTCTTATGTCCTCTCCTTGATATCTTCATGGATATCTTCCTTCTTTTTGAAGGAACTTCATTACACATGTACTCCCATAGTCACTTTCTCAGAATAATCCTTTATTTATTTCAAGTAAATTCATTCATTTATCCCCTCTAATTCCTTTGGCATAGTGCTCCCACTACTGCATGTGCCTTCATTTTCACACCATTCCCCTTGACTATTTGGAGTTTCCTTCTTTGCGCAATCCTCATTTATGCACTCCTCAAGTCTCTTGGTTGGGAATCCACTCGTTTCTTGTCATTTAATCTCAATAGCCTCTTCATGTGACATCAATTCAATATCCTCCATTTTCTCCAAGTATTCCATGACCATCTCTTTTGTAACTCTTTCTTCCTCCACTTGTGCAATCTCTGCCCTTACTTGTATTAGGATGAAAGTCACTCATTTGCATTTCTTCTCTTTCTATGTTGTCTTCTTTTTTTACTCTTGGGTGATTTCATATTTTACATTCACCATGTTCTCACATGTTGATCTACCCTTCTTCATTTTCTATTTCACACCACATTTTTGGTTTTTTATTCATGTTCAATCTTCTTCTCCTTTATGCATTGCCGTGCATCTTTGGTTCCCTACACCTTATTCTCTTAATGCATACAAGCATAATGTTTTCCCATCCTTGTGCACCTTCACTAAATTTTTTGTCCCATCGTAGAGCATTTCTCTATCATATTTCCATGGCCTCCCCAAGATGAAATGGCATGCATCCATCAGTAGAATTTCACGCATCACTAATCAATAAATTTCTTAATCTTCATCTCCACCTCACATTTCTCATACTATGACTCTTGACTTTGCACCAACCATATCACTTTGTATGGGTTAGGATTCCTTCTACTTTTCAACCCATATTTTGCACCATCTCCTCCATAATGATATTGTTGATGCTCCCGTCTGTCAACCACTACCAAAAAACACCCTGCCCTTGAGTCTTACACCTTACATGAGGAATATTTGTCTCCCTCTAACTTCCTCACGACTCCACCTTGGTTGTTTTCATCACTTGGCCATCTCTTGGGTGCTCTTCACATACTTCGTTCCCAACCCTTCCCCTTCCGTGTTTTCTCCGTGCACTTGTTTCTACTATGCTAGCCTATCTCCTTTCGCAATGCTTTTAGTACATTCAACTATGACTGATTCCCTCTCTTTATCCACACACATAAGTAGTCATTCATCGAATATTGTGTGGTCAGTCTCTTCTCACCTAAGAGACTTCTCCACTGGCCTTTCTTAATTTATTTCATACAATATTTACGCAATTCTATCTTGTTGGTACCATTGACTCTCCACCGATTCTTCTCTCTTCCCACACCTCAATTTTTGTGCTCTCCACACATGTCTTAGATTCATCACGTCGTTGACTCCTCTTCTGAGTCCTTCATGGATTTCCTTTACACATTTTTATTGTGCACCATATTTTCTGCCTCGTTCCATTGTTATCAAGTTATAAGACCTCCTCGATGGTATTCCTCCTGTAGTGTGGTACTTACACCCCTATAAGCTCCATCATCATCACCTTCAACATCTTGCATCACTTATTAGAATCTACTTCACCTCTTCTAGACAATGACATTTTATCATATTCCAACTCTCTTCACATACTGCACTCCAGGACCTCCTTGCAGTTATCTACCCACTTTTCTCATAGCGGAGAATATATATATCTCTTACTATCTACTTCCTCACTCGTTCAATGTTCTACTAGCATCTCTTGACTATCTCTCTTGAAGGAAAGTAGCACTGCTCTGATACCACTTGATGGTTGACACAAGTGGAATGAGATGACCTCAATCGGTACAGTTTGTAGAGTTTAACATAACAGAATGCAAACACTAATGGTTTCCTCAAATACTTTAATGGCCTTAACGACATCTACATGTAGTGTCTGCTCTCTATGGAGCTTACAAAAATTCTGAAATGGAGCTTATACAGACTACTTTGGTGCCTTATCCCTATGGACCTAAACCGTAGACCGGTTACCTCTTACACTTCGGATTTTGATGGCCTACATATGCCTTAACCATTATCTCAGTTGCCTTTTGAGATCACCTCTCCTTGGCACTCTAAATTTCAACAACTTATTGGCTACCCATCACTAACCTCTTCAATGGTAAGGTCCTGACTTCTCCTTAAACTCTTAGTTGTCAATGTTTTTCTTCTCTCTCCTTTTTGATCTTCCCTTCTAATGAGTTGGATCCTTCAAGATGAATCCCACATTTCTGGCCCGATACCTGACACCATTAATGCTCTAGGATTATTTTATCTAGATGTAATTGCAGGTCTCAGACCATGTTAGCCTCGTACACTAATATTTCACTCTTACTGCCACATTTGGTCAATCTCCCTTGTCTAATATTCTATCTATTTATTTCCTGACATGTCATTGTCAACCTATCATATTATATCTATCTTTCCCCTATCCATTTTTCATGAAATCCTTCACCGTACCATCTTCTTCATTCTTTTGTGCACTCATGAGACTTGAGATACACCTTTACCTTTTTTCTTGCACCCTACTACCTTACAAGCAGTCTCAAAACATTTGTGTGCCTCCTTTGCAATCCATACCATTACACAATCCTTTCGCTCAACTTATTGCACATCACTCACAGTCTCCATTTTTATAGAAAACTCCTTCAGCACTCCTCGCACACCTCCAGTCATCTACCTTAGTGAAAAAATACCTCTGTTTGCACCATCATGCTCCATCATGTGTATGCTTCTTCTCTTTTCCCTTCTCTTCTCTCACAATTTCCCATGTGCCTCATCTCTACTATGTGCACTCTCCTCAAGCTTCCATGCGTTATTGTATGTTCCCTTCTCTTATTGTGCAGTCTATGCGTAGTGCACTATACTCTCCTTCTATGACCTATTGTTCAAAGTCCTTTGTACACTCTTATGAAATCAATTATTTAATTTTTCATGCCTCTTATCTTCACTCCTAACACATTCCATCCTTGCACACACCCATACTTAGAAAATATTATGTAGGATTTCCTAAAACATGAGATGTTCCTGCATCATTAAGCATTAGTTTCATGAATTTATATTCAGAATTTGTCAACACATCAGTTTTTTGGAATAAGAAATCTAGGAAAGAGATAACAATAAGCACTGAACAGGGATAGGATGTGGGTATTTTTCTTAGACAAGATGTAAAATCACAATTACTGGTGTCAAAAGGGTCAATTTCTAAATTTAAGTGTTTATAATAATATTGTATGTCTCAAAGAGGAAAACCAAGTGTTACACCATAAGATAATGAATTGATTATTGCACAATCTAAAATAACTACTACACAATCACACCAATATAAAATCAGAAAATAATCAAACAAGGTCAATTATACGTTGATGAACCATTATATCATAGTGTATCAAATTAAAATCACATATATTTCTTCTATTTATAAGTGGATGATACATGACATGCTATTAATCATGACTATATAATCTATGTTTATATATATCAAGATTTTAAATTTACATCTATCATTGGTTGATTTCATGGAATATCCAAACATTTAATTAACTGATAAATATTGTAATCATGGCTATAATAAATTTATCATAAACAGATAATTACACAATCGTTATTACAAATCGACATCTTATAATTAGTATGAAATAAATACCATCTAGAAAAAAAATAATAAATTAAAATAACATTTTTACTATCTTGTACATGAAATAAATGTAAGCACTGAAAAAACATACCTGATATGCTCAACACAAGAACTGAATATCAATAATTTATATAGTATATAAAAAACTTAAGTATCATACTTCATGATTAAGTACACAATATCAAATGCAATTGGAACTAGGTTTCGTCTCATTGCATGATTCAACTTCCACATTCCTATCTATAAGAGGTGATCTTGAACCTAACTAACTCTACTTTTCTCATGAGTGTGAATATGTTCATCTCTATTTCTTTACCTCATAATAGATGTCCAACTATTCCTAAATTTTTGAATTATCCTTCTAGAGATACACCAATTGATCTAAGAGTTCCATACATATTACATCATGAATTTGTGGAGGTGGAGGCCCCTTTATCTCTTCTAGTAGTAATCTCAAATATACCAACTCCTCCTCCACCTCGTTTCACCAAATAGCCTCATAAACATAAGGAATTATGACCATCACATAGGATCAAATATTTTGAAAATTACCTATCCTCCTCAATAGATCACTCTAAGAACCATCCCTCCTTGATCTTACTAACATATCATGTGATCCAATGAAATTTATCCTATATCATAGAGCTCTAAAAAATCGTAACTACAATAAAATGAGTAAATAAAAACATTACTATGTTATACACATTGATATCAATATAAAAATAATGATTGAAATAATAATGAGTAATAAAATTCATACACTTTTATACATGGATCACATTTGATGAGCTAATGAAAATGGGGACATGAAATCATGTTGGTGCCTCTACATTAGGCATATCACCTTGTGCTCTTATATCAAATATTAATAATGCAACCCCAATGGCTCACTATCACCTTGTAGTATAAGATATCATGCATCCCACTTATTCCACATTATGAATCTGAATTTCCTCGTCGCACTCATAATCATAAGTATCAACAAGATCTATATATATAGGATTTTCATAAAATCTTGTCCTTTGGGAACATCTCTTTTTCCTCATCCATGTTATAAGTGATGGGGGAACATCCCTCACAACAACAAATTACATGTAAAATTTTCATACTAAAATAGCCCCATGACCTTTAGAATTATATCCCAAAATCCATATATTATCCCATATCCATCACAATTGCATGTGATATCTACATAGCCTTTGTGGCCTATATAAACTTTATATATTATATATCCCATAACTAGATCATCTAATATACACTGACACTAAGTAATTATATTTTCAATGACTCATGGGGAACTAATATACCTCTCTATATATAACATAACTTCTAGTTACACTCATCTTGAGGCTCTATGGGTCTAATCACAACAATATATGCATACATCCAAATGTGCAAAAAACTTACCATATGAATTCCACCACCATAATATTATTTGTAAATTGAGTGAAAATATCGATATAGGTGGTCCTACATAACTTGACCCCAAGAAAACTAGAACCCTCCCTTCTTGATCTCCTAGATGAGTGGGTTTATATTATTCAATATTATCACCCCGCTCATATGCATAGCTATAAATTCTCCCATCAACAAACATGCAAACTATAGAAAGCATAAGACACAAATATAAACCATGTCTCCCAAAAAGATCTAATAATCATAGATTTTATGGCCCCAATCCCTATTTATACCTATAGAGTGATTATGTCCCTCTCAAAATTCTATATCATTATGTACTATCACATAATGAAAAATAATTGGTAATTTCATAACTCTCCACATACCCTCTAGTGTCATGCTTTTTTTGCATCTAGTTACACCTACAAAATCAAACTGACATGCATGTAAAACTCTTTCTTTATTAGAATGCATAGTTATTCTCACCCCTCCCACCAACCTATCATTCCAAAGTAAAAAACTTGGAATTTTCTCTCAAGGTGTAATAGCAGTTCCATCATGTTTTCGAATTATGATAAGGGTTTCAAGAAAATAATGAAATAGAGGCATTAATTAGATAACACATTAGATACACATGCGTAGAAATTATACTTGCTCCATAACATTTTTAACTTCATATTGATTGCTCAAAACATTAGATAATAGTCCCAAAGAATCCCTTCATGCATTGAAGACCTTCATATGTGCGTGACTATCCCTCTTTTTACAACAAACACATAGGGGTATACATACTAGTGGGGACTTTCCCTTCACTAGTTTAACAAAATCTATTCTTATCCCTTGGGTTCTATAATTACCACTTAACTATTACATTGATGTGGTGACATTACCACATGTCACCATATTCTAGTTCTACATATTACATGGTAATATTCTAAAAGTCTTACAACTATATTTATCCACATCTCTACTTTATCTACCTCATGTAGTATCTTTAGATCATCTATCCTTAGCATTTTTTGTTTTGTACTTTGTTTATTCCATGTAAGTAACTCAAATTGTAGTTGTTTTTACTATTTTTACCCCAACTATTTCTAGTGCACTGCTTTATCTTTTCATGTTCATGAACCTTTTCAAATATACATGTGTGCCTTCATGTTATATTTTTAGGTGTGAAGCTTCTTCCTGATTTATCTCAATCATTACATGCTTCCTTCTAGAACTTGTGCACTTGCATAACATTTTCATATTGTTCCTCCATAAGTCTCAGGCTCAGTTCTCATTCACGGTATATTCTTGTTCTCGATTCTCCCAATATTTTCATGATGTAATTCAAAGAATATAAAGAATAAAAAATAAATAGAATTAGTTCCTAGTGTACAACTTAACCAATAAAATAATATAAGAATCTTTGGGTTCAACATCACCCCACTATAATTCTATTATTTTCCCTTTAGAAACTTCTTTTTTGGTTCCTTAAATAATTCTGGAACCTCTTGTTTAAGGGCATATTCAGTGAATTTTCCAATCCATCCAAGTGTCTTTTGGAAGAGAGGGCCTATTTGATCAAGTACATGTGGCTAGTTAATGATTTGGAAATTTTTTGGCTCCTTTTACACTAGTAGTGGCCTCTCTATGTATTGGGTTTTATTGGCCTATGGTGTTCCATTTTTTCCAGCTCAATTTCATTCTTACCATTGATCTTCCTTAGCTCATTTAGTCACTGTTTGATCTTTTCCCTTTTTGTGTTGGCCTCTTCTCATATCTTCTCAAACTCATCAATGAGATTGTTGTGAGTAGATCTTATTAACATCATTTACTATCCATTTGTGCTTCCAGGGTGGCTTGTTTATAGGGGTCTTCTTTAATGGATGTTTCAATTATTTTTGGTTTGCTTGAAAAATGACTTTGACTATTATTATCTTAATACGTGGCTTGTCTTATCTAAGCTTTCTTACTAAATTTTTGCATGCCCCAATTTCTTAAGAAAACTGACCATGATGTTATCTTTTTCTGCTTTTTCTATTTTGCACTCTATTTTTATCTACATCCATCCTCTTGAATAGGAGGTTTAACAGTTGCTCTAATTATTATATATTTTCACCCAATGATGATTAGTTGATTTCTCTTGTAAGTTAGATTCATTGAAGAGTATCTTCTCACCTAAATCTTTTTCCTTTTGATCAATACACATATATTTATCTTGCAGGCTTTGTGTTCCCCGGTTAAGTCATACAAATTTACTCTTTGTTTCTTTGAGCTCCTCTAGCCTTCTCATTCACTCTTTTCCTTTGTATGTGAATAGTCCATGTTGTTATTCAGATTCTATTGGACCACTTCACCAATTATTTTTAGCAGTGCCTCACCTGCTTGGGTTTCAGAATGGTAGAAAGTTTCTGACAATGTCTATAGGTTCTCTCCATATTTTTGGGAACATGGTTTAGACAAATTATAGGTAGCTCAATTATGGGTACCTTTGTGTAGGCATCAAGGGAAAATAATAACACTTTATTTGTATGCTTCATCCCTAATGGACCCTCATGCAATCCTAAGTGAAAACATCTTTCAAAACCCTCCCTTATTGATACCATGCATGGATAGATTTGTGAGGTTATTTTGGATCAAATTTAAATGTTTTATCCTCATCCTCATCTTCTTATTCATTCAAATATTTCTATGCACATGATTCCATTTGTTTTGGTAATGTTTATCTTCCTTCCCTTCATCCTCATGCTCACCCTCTAAGTCCTCACCACCTCCATGTCCTTCCTCTTCCTCATCTTTCTTCTCTCCTCTTCACTAGACTCTTCTTATTCATCTTCAATGGTGATAACATCTAAAGGTGATTTCGCAGCTATAGATGTCTCTATGCCTGAGTCTTTAGGACTCTCTTTTGGCTCATTATTTATGTAGGAGTGGATCATAGTGGGGTTAGGATGCCTTAGAGTAGTTGTTTACATTGTTGCACATGGACTTTTTCTCCTCCTTTATAAGGTGAAATTGAGTTTTTTCACTATTCCCCCCTGCACCTATGTCCATTTGAACTAGCATGCTAAAATCTTATAGCCCATAGTGGTAGTTCTTGCGCTACCATTATCTTTCACATTATCTCCTTTTTTTAACTCACTTTCAAGTCTTATAAGTTGCTTTAGAGTCCGGTGTAGGTGCGGAAGTTTTTGTTACATCCACCCTTTGCCTATTTTTGGGTGAGGCTTTATGTCCCCTTCTTTCTTGGAAGTGGTTTTTTCCATGATTTTGGTCTTTTCACCTCTTTTCCTTCATCCTAGAAGGTGGAATCATTCATTCATCTAGTTCTTCTTTCCAACCGAGGGCCTATCATATTTGTCTTCTTATTCATCCTTAAGTAGTAAAAACTAGTGTGCCCTTGTTGTTTACCACTATTCTCTCCTCTTCTCTAAGTGAGTAAATGTCTAATTCACGCACTTCTCCACATATGATTCTCATCCCCTCATATTTGTAGGTTTTATGGAGGCTGTGTATGTCCACATCAATCTTGCATGTCAATTTTGATCCTCTTTGCATATTTGATCTGATTCAGGGATCACGCAAAATAATGTATGTTGTAAAAGCATAAGGAAATTTGGCCCCATGAGACATATTCCCATTAGTTTGCATAAATCACCCTAGGAAGTAGTTTTGCATCACAAAAAATCTACTTTTCCTTCTACATCCTTGGGTAAGCTGTACACAATTCTCCAGTCTTTAAAACGTCCTCCAAGTGCTTTAGCCACTTGCTACGTCTATCAATGGGCATTATTAAGATTGGTAGGTGCCAAACATTACTTATATCATTTTTCTAAAGACTTTTTCTCCATATGATATGCCCAATTAGGTTTTATTTTTCCTTCAAGGATTTCTATCTCATTAAAGACCAAAATTAAAATTATTTCACCCCACTAAAATTTAACCATAGTATTATTATGTGCAAGTTTCATATCCATTGTTATACACTCAACAATATATTGGGATAGATTATACTATGTCCCATGCGCCACTTTTTACATGATATAAAAAAAGTTTCTTATTCACCTCTGTCCACCTTTCTGTGTCCTCCAAGTTGGACACCACGAATTCATGCTGAGGCTCTTGTAACTAGGTCTTTTATTTCTATGATGGGGAAGGTGTGCCCTAATTTATTGTAATTTAAGAGATTTCCAACCTCATCAATCTCCTTATCATTGCACATAATCTTGCATGCCAAATCTTCTCCAGAATTGATCAGCCCAATTTATTTATTGATCAATGAGTTGGATGGTTCTCATGTACCTACCTACAAAATAGAAATAACCTTCGTGCAAATGCAATATTAGCTATTATAAGAGATACTCTATCTAGTTATTTGAAGTATGGATATCTCATAGATCTAAATGATCCTTACTTTCTTACGCATGTGTTTCACACGTTATCAGTCATAGACAATGTGCCCTTTATTACCCCTTTTATTTTTTGGACATACCATGATTCTAGCTAAATATTGAAAATTTGTAAAACTCTAGATATTTCAGAGTTGTGTATGATGATAAAATGATAAATTAAAGATATGACACAAGAAATAAGCTAAATAAATATGAAACCCAAAGTTCAAAAGAGGGAATAGAAGAATTAGTTGATATTCACTTAATCCTAAAATATGTTAGACTGGAAAATTGGTAAACATGAGTAGTAGATTGTCGCAATTGAACTCAGAAAATTATATAATTGTTGAATGATTTGGGACTAGGCTGTCTGGAATAGGACTAGGGTGCTTAGGTGTCAATCCACTGGTCAAACTGCATGTGATTATGCAAAAGCTATTAGAAATATGATCTCTTTTTCCCCCACTTGTGTTACAATGGTCGCTGACATTGACTTTTTGGAAGTGCTTGATACTAGTTTCGATGATCAAAAGATTCGTCTGCAAACCTACAATTGTGTAAGATGAACTGTAAAACCATTAAAATAAACACCTAATCCCAAGAATAAAATATGCAATGTGGAGATTCAAACTGACCCTGGTCGTCACCAAATAGTGAACTTATCACTAAGATCTTGAACTACATCTCATACTCCATGTAGGGTTGTGTTTTTGTGATAGAATCATTCCCTAGGAATCCCTTGTGCAAGTGCACTTGATAGCGGGTAATATCTAGATGTACTAATGTAAATAGATTTGTGAATGGAAAAATTAACTTCTCTTCCTATGCATGTATAAAGAAAATTTAGTACCTTGTCCCTTGTATGGGTGTTAGATGAATGTATTTCATGCTCTTAGAATGCCTTTGGATGCAACCTTAGGTGGTGATAATAGATTATTAGAGATTGGTCCTTTATTTTTGTCACATAGTTTTGGATTTATATGATTCCCTTAGTTTAATTTGGTAATTGACAATTGGAAGGCTGACCCATAAGAATACAAGATGCACAAAAGATAAAAGAGGACTGAAAGAGGAGATTAAGATACAAAGAGGTCAGGGGCACCAAGAGGGGACGAGGGCGCCTGGGTGCTGGTGTCTTGGCTAGGCGTTGGTGTCCGAATTCATAAAAAAATAAATTAATAAAGGTAAACTAGGGTGTGAGGGTGTGCAAGACCAAAAGAAAACAAGAAACAAAGAAAAGAGGCCAAAGACAGTTGTCAATTAGCTAGTTTTCTTCGCTTAGGAATCATATGAATAGTAGTATGTGATTAGGACCTAGAAATGTACCCAAGTGCATGATTTTGTTGCATCTACATTTTCCCCCACTTTATGTTATTGAGTGGTACTCATAACTTAAAGTAGATAAGAGATGTGTACTTGGTAACCATGTAGAGTGTGATGTTGAAATACATGTTGAGTGGACAAGTGAAAACGTGGAGTGATAGAAATCAAGCATGGAAGCTAAGAAAGAGGAAGTGAACCTAGGGGTGAATCGTATGATGTTGTACCCTGTTGTACCTATTGTTTTGCTTAGTGAAGGGTGATTTTTATGTACATATTAAGTTGATAGACCTCCAAAATAAAGCAAAGTAGTAGTCAAAATGTGTATTATGAAAACTGTATAAATTGTAAATGTAAAAAGCATTACTGTATATGTGAAGACATAGTGTAAAAAGTTGAAAATGTCCTGAAAATGTAGAATGTGCAATAGTGAATTTTTTTGGGTGATCTCATGCCAAGAGTGATTTTTTTGGGTGATCTCATGCTAAGAATGAGTTTTTTGGGTGATCTCATTCTATTGTAGTTCGTCAAGTTTTTTGGGTGATCTCACATCAAGATAAAGAAGTATTAGGGAGAAAGGTTTAGTTTTATTCTCCTCCTATGACTAGTTTCCCAATTTATGATGTCACCACTTTATGGTATGATCCTACTTTGTTTTGTGTTTGTTCCAGGTCAATCCAAGGAGAAGAAATGAGATAGAATGCATTCTAATTATAGTAGGATTGTGCCTATACTGTGAAAACTACTCTATGAACTACCAAAACCTGTGTTGATCTGATAAAGTAACTGTAATTGTACCCCATATAGCACCTTAGGGAAACAAGGTAAGAGATCTAAGTGCTAGTGTCTGTATCTCTTGTTGGCCTACGTATTAGGAGCTAAGTCAGATTCTGTGCCATTTCTGAAACTAAAATTGCTGTTGTTCATGTATGAACTCAATATTGTGTTGTAGCTCTGATTGTTGTATGGGGTGACTGATTCACCCAATAGATGTATGCCCACCTCATTTGGGGTGCATGCAATGTTGTTAAGGAGTATGCAGCCCTAAAGGAGAGGACCTGAATGCTACTTGAAACTATACCCTACATGGGGAGGGAATGTTCTTAGTAGAAACCAAGTACATGCAAACAATATGGCTAGAAACATGTGTTAGTACAAGTAAGACAAGTATGCATAAACAGAAATGTAAGCAAACAGTGTAATTAAACAAGCAAGAAGACTATGTAGACTGCAAAAAGAAGTTTTCAAACATAGGACATTACTCACAATGTTTGCAAGATAATCAGGGCCGAAGTGCCAAAAACATACAAGAAATGATACAAGCAAGACATAGGGCAAAGCCCAAAATAATGGCATACAATGAGAAAATGGTAAAACAAAAAAAGTATCAGACAACCATGGTGGAAAATAGTTCCTGCAAGTAAATGTTGCACATGAAGCACCCATTAGCATGTTAGAAAGATAAAAATTATGTCAAAGCATGTATAGTATCAATAAAAGTAGTGTGCTAGTAAGAATAGGAAGTAGTAAATAATGAAACAATAACACATGTGTTTGTAAGAAAGTAGATTTCCCAAGGAGCCTCGGTAGGACTGGTAAGAGGTACAATGCCAAGCATCCATGTTGTGTGTAAAGATTTGTATAATTCTAATGTATTCACAACTAGAGAACAAGTGAACATGCATGTGTGTATATAGAAAATATAATGGCATACTAAGTATCCGTCTAATATGGAAAACAAAGTGTACATGTAAGTATAAACAAGAAAGAATAAAAGCAACCAAGATATGTTGTATGTTGTGAATAAATGATATGGAATGATCTGCAATGTGAATTTGGTAGGATTAGTGTGCCCCCCAAGCGGATGTAAATGATTATGAATAAACCAAGGTTCATTTATAAAATACCCCTAGGAATTCAATAATGAACCATAGAACAAGAGTTCGTCATCAAGAAATGGTTTGAACTTGTGCGCTAGAAATATGAGTCAATGAAGCAAAGATCGTAAAGAGTGAATGGGTGAGGTTTATTTCCAATTTAGACCCTCAACATTAGATTATAAACTATGGAACTAGAGTGCATCATATGGTGTTGATGATACAAGTTATGTATCAAGTTGTGCATGATGAATGTTTAGAAATATGTAGTATGAAGCACAGAGCATGATAGTAGAAATGAGTGACAATTGATAATGCTAGGAGGGGGGAAGAATAAGCATGATGCATCAAAGTATGATGTGAAAAGCATAAAGTAACATGTCATAGGCTAAGGGTGATTTACGAACATCATTTTCATAGGTTGAATCATAAATGGAGAATCATTAGTGACACTGATAATCAATAGTATGAGGTCCATGGATGTACGTGGAGATCCATTGTGGTGTGTATTTTACATGCCCATTGAAGTGCGTCTTAGGGTAGTGAAAGGTGTGTAGTGGACAACTATGTGCATACCAACTAGTGAATATTTTGTATGCATAAAACACAGAAATGAATCCATTGTGCAATAGGTGAAGGTCAAAATACATGGATGCAAGTAGATATCAATATGATCAAACCATATAAAGTTGTTTCATAGGGTATACAATCCACAAATATGACTGTGTATCAATGTGAGTATGATGATTGCACAAGACTATTATGTGCAAAAAGGAGCATAATAGTAAAATGTGAAGGCCATAATACAACTAGAAGGATGGAAACATGATCCATGAAGTGTGCAATTATGAGGAGAATGAGGAACAAAGTGATAAGGGCAAGTGTGAATCCACTCGATGTTTATCCAAGACATTTATGTGTGTAAATAGTTGTCAAGGAGAAAGTAGGATGAAAATGGAATGATGTGTAATGAATAAAATTATGTTGATTGAAAGGAGGTGCATGAATGATATTTGAAGGAACCAAGGAGGTGCATATGTACTTATGTGAAGAAGATGAGGAGGTGATATGCATATGTATGGAGAACAAGGAGGTGAAAGTTACCTAGCATGAAGGAGTCATGTGAGTGGGGACCTAGATGATGAGGTGGAAGAATGGACCAATGAGACATAAGAGGTTAGATATGAAATGAGAGCTAAGAATAGATAGTGCCTTAGATTGATGAGAGGTCAATGGATGCTCTAGCTTGTGCAATTTGGAGTACCTCAAAGTAGGTTGAACGGTGTGCATGGCGGAACATATTTGATGGTATTAATTGTTAATTGTGAATGAACTTGAATATCATGGAAATAGATGTGATAATTTAAGAATGGTGAAGGAGAATACCTAAGAATGTCACACCCTTGTGTGATGAAGGTCCATGTCAAATGACACAAGTATGGTAATTGGCCTGACTGTAACAGGAAGCTTGATATAAAATAGAAAGTGTAGGAATAGTTTTTTACGAGTGATAGTGTAAATTAATAGTGACCTATACATGGACACAGAATAAGGATATGAATGACACAAAGAGAAATCGTTGTATGATGGATAACATGAGGTCCAACAGAAGCCTTGATATGTTGTGTCTGAAGATTAATGATAGCATGATAATCATGAGCAGAAAATGTATTGAGTGGACGGAAACTTGTCAGCGTGAGAAACTAAGAAATGCAAGACTTTGATATATAGGAGGAGGATCATTGCATGAAATATGTAATATTGACCGAAGAGTCAGTTTAAAATTATCGTGTTTAGGAAGAGGATCAATAAAGATTTTTAGCTTTTTCTTTGTCATTAACCGGCATAGATGTCGAAGGAATCAGAGTGTTAGCTCAATTGCATTATTGTCTATAAAATCTTGAATGTGATGGCTATTTGAAACTATTGATCGGTAGAATGCCCAATGCATTGGTGATAGTCACTCCTAAAAACTTTATAGTTGTGACCTTTAGAGTGTTCAATGAGATCTAGATTCACCAAATGATTTTTAGGTATGTGTAAGATTATTGCCACAATAACTTTGGGATGGCAATCACGTTGTATGGTGTGTGTGACTATCCAGTCATCGTCCACATCACCTAGGTGAGTCATCTCGCCTTGCGAGAGTCATAGGTCTTAGGAAGTCAAATGACAAGTGTCAGATTCTGTCATAGAATCTGACATTGTCATTTGCGTCAATGCGTCATAGGAGTTACATTCCTTATTTGGAATTGTAACTCCTCTTCTAGTGGCGTCATATGTGTCAGTCAACGTCATATGCGTCAGTGGCGTCATTGAGTTTCTTTCCATGTTTAGGCATGGGGGTTACACAACACCCCTATTTGTACTTCCTATTTTTCGATCTATGAGTATGAGCAGACCCATTCTTCTTACTTGCAATCTTCTTTCCATTGTTTCGAATCTTGCGTATTGCGTTGGCTTGACGTTACCATCGGAGTGCAACTTCGTTGTGGTGCATCACTTTTCGACATCGGTTCTCGTGAATCCCTCTTTCATGGTATCAGAGCTGGTTTCGGTAAACGTGCACTCTTCATTTCTCAGTTGTTTATTACTTCTAGGTTTCTTCTCATTTCCTCGTGTGCAAGTTTTTTTTTTTCATTATCATTTTGGAATTATTGCTCACCTCGTATTGAGGTTTCAGCAGTTGCAAGTTAAGGTATTTGGTTGGTTTGCTTATCAGCTGAGTTCGTATTTGGATATTTCTAGATCTTTGTGGCTGTTGTTTCTGGGTTGTTTGTGTGTTTCTTGCTGGTTGTGTTCAGATTCAGCACCTGCAGGGTAAAAGAAGAGCTCATTTTTTGGTGGACCTGTGATTACTGGTTGGGATCATTTTTTTTTGGGCTTCACCGGTGTATACTCAGACTATTTACCGAGCTTTTTCCTCATCGCTGTGGTTCCTTACTGTCTCGAACGTTACCTTTGCTGCATCATTTCACCTTGCACTTGGACTGTTTTTGCAAAGCCTTGCACCTCTCATCATTTTTTCCTTGGTCTCTCACGTTTTTTTGGTTGCTACTGTTGGTTCACTTTTTTCACTACATTGTTTCCTCACATTTTTTTATTTTCTAACCTGTTTCTCTCACGTTTTTTACGAGTATCTGATGTAAGCTTGTAACTTGGTTTTTGCACTGTTGAAAACTTTCTGCATTCCAGGCTTCAATGGTTTTTTGCCTGTCCTCAGGCTGTTTGATATCTCTACCCTGGCTGTGGCATTTTCTCCTGTCTTCAGGAATTTTTTCTAACTCACTGAACTACATTCTGCTCCCCTGTCCTATGTTGGCTGCATTTTTTTACCCAGGTGCATTTTCTCTCTGCCAGGCATTTTTTTTTGGACTGTCCTAAGGCATTTTTTCTCCTGCTCCACCCAAAGTGTTTTCTCATGGTTCTGGCATTTTTTTGGACTGTTCAGGCGTTTTCTTTGGACTGTTCAAGGCATTTTTTTCACTGTTCCTACGTTTTCTGTATTTTGGCACTTATTTTTCCAGTGGGCAGTCACTCAGTTATCTATTTTTACTTGCCTTTCATCCCCACGCGGCTTTCTCAGTCCGCTGCCAGGTAATATCTCTCTAAAAATACGTTTTTTTATTCACCTTTAAAAAATACGTGTTTGTATTCATTTTACCTTATCACTTTTTTCTTAAAAATGTTTTCTTTCATTACTTTTAAAAGGTATAAGGTAAAAACATTTTTTTATTGGCATTGTAAAATTTGGTTTTTTGGCTTGTTTTATTAACCTTCCGTCGAGTGCCGAAGACGAAGGGTGAGGTCCGGGATTGGCAGGTGGCTAATCCCCCCTCGCAATACAAACAAACCCTATCTCAAATTCCATGTCATTTCCAACGGGCATACATACGACACCTTTTGCATGCGTTTAGGGCACTTTTTTAATCCGTTTGCAGGCTTATTGGCTTTTTCTCATCAGTTGCGGGAATTGGTTTTTGCTATAACTTTTGACTCGTTGCTCGGTTTTGAGCACTTCTTTAGTCAAAGTTGCATGTTTTTTCACACTCTAGATGATGGGATCATTAGTTTTGTAAACATGCACTAATTTTATAAAGTGCCACATTCTGGGGGGGTGTCTTTGTATTGCTTAATTCAGCTCATTTTTTCTTGAGCTTTGTTCTATTCCTTTTGTGTGGACTTGTGAGCGCGTCTGCCACAATATTACAACAAAGGGATTCTTTCATGCAACGTGAGATGTTATTTCTCACAAAGCTTTCTCTTCCCCTTCTTGTTTTCTCTCTTTCTGTGCTTGCTTGCAGTGTCGATCTGTTGCGCCCTACGAACCTTGATTGTTGTCTCCACCATTGCGCGTTATTACGCTAATTGCAAGGTGAGTGACAAACTGGTTCTCGGAACACAGTCGCATCTGGTTGTAATCAACGCACTGAACTATAAAGTGCCACAAAAAGGGGGGGTTAATCTTGTGTTCCTTGGAGGCTCCTCTCGTCATGGACATTGAATTTCATCGCTCCGTTGTTCAACTAGGACCAGGAAACTACCTACAATGGAAGAGTGGGATACTCGATCATTGTATTATGTACAATTTGTTACCACATCTTCTTGGGTTGGCACCTGAACCTATTGACCGCATTCATCACCAAAATTGGTTGAACGAGAATGATATGACATACGGGCTTCTTTGTCTTACTATACCAGAGGACCTTCAACGTCGATTAGAATTCACCGAGTCTGCGCACAGAGCTTGGATCTTCATTCAGAATTTTCATGGAGACTTTGATCCTCCTTCATCTGGTTATGGATCTTCTGATGATCTTGCATCCATGGAGGAAAGTGAGTTCACTGATACTTTTTCTTACGAAGGGCCACCCACACATATTTCTGTGCATGCTCCTTCAGAACTTAGTATTGCTCCTATCATAGTTTCTAGTGACTCTCCTCCACAAGACTCTTCGGTTGAATTCTCACCTGCACACCATGCTGCCTTGGATCTCAGGTTTTCCCCATCATGAGCATCTACTGATTCCATTGATTCTAGCCTGGAGATTCTTCCATCCCCTGTTGCTTCCAGAGACTTCGAGATTGCTTCTTCAAAGGGTTCTTATAATCCTCCACAACAGGACATTGATTTCCTTGACTCAGACTTGGATGATATGCTCGAGGATACCGACATCACAGTGCAGCATCTTCTTCAACCTACTGCCTCTTCCGAGATCAGAGTTGCCATCCCACCAGCTTCCACTAACTCTCCACCGCAGCAGGTTCATTTGCCCCTTCAGGGCTCTCTTGATGATATATCTATATTTGCAGACTCTCACCTTATGGAGATTGACAGGATTGTCACCACTTCTCTTGATATATTATCTCCTTCTCATATTGGGCCACCTTCTGGCACTCTCCATGTTCCTCCTCCTTCTGATCACAGACCTTTGGTCCCTTCAGATTCATTAGGAGTCCATCAGAAATCATCTTCCGGGGGAGCTGGATAGCGCTCCTTTTTTTCCTCTTCTCCTCTTCTTCTTTCCAGAAAGATGTTGTTTGTACATGGGCACCTTATCAGGCCTTTAGTTTCCGGGGCCCATTGACACATCTTTCTTAGTTGTCTAGGGGAGTCTTCTTTTTCTGTTCTGGCTTACCTTGACCTCTTCCTCGGCTTCGATGAAGGGGGGGTGTTGGTGTGTGTGACTGTCCAGTCATCGTCCACATCACCTAGGTGAGTCATCTCACCTTGCGAGAGTCATAGGTCTTAGGAAGTCAAATGACAAGTGTCAGATTCTGTCATAGAATCTGACATTGTCATTTGCGTCAATGCGTCATAGGAGTTACATTCCTTATTTGGAATTGTAACTCCTCTTCTAGTGGCATCATATGCGTCAGTCAACGTCATATGCGTCAGTGGCGTCATTGAGTTTCTTTCCATGTTTAGGCATGGGGGTTACACAGCACCCCTATTTGTACTTCCTATTTTTTGATCTATGAGTATGAGCAGACCCATTCTTCTTACTTGCAATCTTCTTTCCATTGTTTCGAATCTTGCGTATTGCGTTGGCTTGACGTTACCATCGGAGTGCAACTTCGTTGTGGTGCATCGCTTTTCGACATTGGTTCGCTATACTAAATCTCATAATGCATGTATTTCTTGTGTGTGTGTGTGTAATATAATCTTACCCTATGAGGCTTGTGTGCAAGTGTAGGTGATAGTGAGAAATAGCTAGATGTACCAATGTAAATAAATGTGTGAATGGAAAAATTAACTTCCCATCCTATGCATGTATGTAGAAAATGTAGTCCCTTGTCCCTTGTATGAGTTCTATATGGATTCCTTTAATGCTCTTAAATGCCTTTGGATCCAACCTTAGGTGGTGATAATATATTCTTAGGGTTTGGTCCTTTGTTTTTTCCACATAGCATTCTATTTATATGATTCCCTTTGCTGAATTTTTTAATTGACAATTGAAAGGCCGACCCATAAGAAAACAAGATGCCCAAAATATAAAAGAGGTGAGTAAGATACAAAGAGGTCAGGGGCATCTAGAGGGGATGAGAGTGCCTTGGTGCTGGTGTCCGGAGTCATAAAAGACAAAATAGTAAAGTACTGATTAGTCTATAGGGTGTGAAAGACCATAAAGAAAACAAGAAACAAAGAAAAGAGGCCAATGATAGTTGTCAATTACTATTTTTCTCACTTAGGAATCATATGAATGCAAGTATGTTCTTAGGACCTAGAAACGTACCCAAATACATGATTTTGTGCCTACGCATATCTCTAGCTATCAGTAATTGTTATCTATGCACATAATGATTATAGTCAGAAATATTAGATAAACCATCTTGGGTCTACCATTTCTCCCCTTCCAATACCTATTTCAGGTATTACATTTCAAATCTTAGTTTCATGAGACTCTTATCGTTATTTAATTTTTGTATTGGAGTCATTTTTTTTCTTATCCCTCTTAGTTCTACTCATGAAAGAACTAGTTCCTTCTTCTAATTCCACATCATGCACTTCCACCTCTTCTTTAGTATATTACTTTGTTTCCCCACTTGAAGTTTCCTTAATGAGAGTGTCACCATATTATTCTCCTGATATTGACTCTGTGGGAGTGTTTGAACTAGTGTCACTAAAAGTCCTAGATTCTTACACATCCTTATTCTTGTGTTCCTCCTCTAGTCTATCCTTCTTGTTGTGTCTAGCTTAGAATCCCCTCTAATTCACTCTGGGTGGTTTATGGCCCCAAAGTTCCTCATATTTTAAGAAAATCTCAACCTCCATATTAATGGCAGTTGAGGGTTGAGTTTTAGGATTTTGAAGAGAAAATTCTCCACCTTTACATCACCACTTATGGTTATTTTTTCTTCCTTTAGTTAATTCCACAACTCTTTTCTTTCTTTTTTTCTACCCACTCACATGTAGAAAGATTCAACTCTCTAATGGTGAATAATTTTGTAGTTTTGTGTGCTCTGAATCATTGTTTTTATTCTTTTTATTTTTTTCACTTGGAGATATATGTTTCAATATGCAAGGTAAATTTCTAAATGGGTTACCCTCCCCTTTCATACCCTTCTAAATGGTTAATTAATGTCACATTTACTCTATTCACATGTGTGAAATTTTACTTCCCCACCAACTACATTTAATACCAAGTTGTTTTGACAATTGTTTACCACTTTTAAGTTTAACTTGATTTGATGACACCATTGTATGTATGTGACATGAATTTTATGGACTTGTGTTTTTATTTCCCTCTGCATCTCTAGTTACATTAGGTGGCTTATGTTCCTATGCAGTGTCACATTCCTTGTGCACTTATCATTTCTTGTGTGCTTGTTCTTACCATGTAGCTTCCATGAAAACACCTTTACCCATCATATATCCATTTTTTCATGCACTCCACTATCCCTATATATAGGTCCATCATTCCTATCAATTTTTCTCCATGTTTTACACTTTTTTATTTCATGTAATTACCTTGTCTTTCTTTTCCCACAACTCCACTAAGAATCTTATGTCATTTTTAGTGCATCCATGTGTCCAAAATCAACCAATTATGAAGCGCGCTTTTTCTCGTCAGATTCAACCACTTCCACATATACTTATATCTATGAAATATTTTACACCCCACACTAATTAAATACTCTACCTTTGTTTCAGAAAAACCAATTGTTTTTTCACACATGTATTTGTAATTTCAATGTTCCCTTCTTCTCTTCAACTTTGGGTACATGATTTTCACCAAGTTTCCCTAGAAAAAATTTATCAAACACTCCTCCACATGAAATTTAAATTTATTACCTGATAAACATTTGTTATTTTTTCTATAATATTTTCAAGAAAAATTGAATCCAAGAATAATGCATTAAACAAAGGTGCAAGCTATCATGCAATTATTTTCAACATGTACGAAACCAAAACTACTCTAGGAACTGAAATAATAATTAATCTAGTGGTATGCACCTTATTCAATTAAAAATAGGATTTTACTAATAGTAGTGTTTCAACCTACTACCATTAAAAAGTCCTAGAATAAATTCTCCACTTAGATCTTTCAACTAGCATGCCCCAATAGGAAATATTTCATCGAATACATATGGGCCTAACTAATGTGTTTTTCAGTTTCCCTGAGTGTCCCAAAAACGTTAAGTCATATAAAAATACTTTCATTCCCACATTAAATTTCTTATTTCTAATGTTCCAATTGTGTGATGCCATTTTTCTTGTTGGTTTTACTCCTTGGATCCACCTTGCGTGCATTCTTTGTTTGTCTAGTTAAAGTAACTCTGTAAGGTTATCTGTGATTCAAGCCTCATCATCTAAATTCACAATACATGTTATTCATATTGATGGAACCATAAATTCAATAGGAATCACAACTTCCATCCCAAATAAAAATTGGAATGGTGTTGACTTATTTTGACTTATTCAACCATTTATAGATTATTTTATATGCACATAGCATTGCTGACATTTTTTCATCCCAATCTTTGCTTTCGATGTCAAAAAATTTAGTAAAGGTATTGATAATTATTTTGTTGAATGTTTCCACCATGAAATTTTCCTGAGGGTGATATGGAGTTATTTTATGGTTTGTAACCATAAATTCTTGCAAAATAATGCACACCATATCTTTTAGGAAATGGGTCTCGTTGTCGCTTATAAGGCTTAGGGGTCACATATATAAAATTATTATATTATCTCATATAAATCTAGTGGTTTCTTATGTTGTGCATTCTTTTTTGTGCTTCATCATCCCATATTGTTTAGTTTGTATTGGTAATAATATATAGCATCCACATTCTTCACATAATTGGATTGATTGACCCAACAAAATCATTTTCTCACTTCTCAAATGATTCTTGAGAAATTACAAATATTAAG
The DNA here is from genome assembly GCA_019776745.2 of Taxus chinensis. NCBI lineage: Eukaryota > Viridiplantae > Streptophyta > Pinopsida > Cupressales > Taxaceae > Taxus > Taxus chinensis. The sequence goes on along the minus strand of CM034157.1, from coordinate 160,182,958 downwards.
GGAAATTCATCATTATTTCTTGGTTTTCTGACCCTCTGACAATGGTCACACACCTTTGTGTACTCTTTTTCATCCCTTAATACTCTTTCCACCATAATCCTCTTGTTAAAATGCTGTGTGTCATAGCCTCTCTTACATAATGACCACTTGAAACTCCTTCATGTACCTCTCTTAATATATATCTTTTTTCTCGTGTTTCTTCATGAAAATTTTGAGTATTTCATTACATACAATTCTATACATTTCCCTATTTATTAATTGATATGGCACAATTTTTACGGTAATTTGTTTCTTTTTTTGAAAGCTCTAATTTTTTGGTGTGAGCCCATATTTTAAAAATAATATTATTTTTCTTAGTTAAGTCTTATAACTTTTTATTTGAAGGTGTTGCGCATCTTGCATCCCATGTTCAATTGGGTTTGTTTCTTCGCCCATATTTATGTGTGATAGATGATCAAGGCATGCATTATTTTTTCTTGGTTTGATGAAAATTGGGGATTGAAACTCTTGGAATAGAATTACCCATCGACAGATAGTTCCATGAAATAATTCCGTATTGAATTTTTTTCTCAACACCACATGATCTATGTAAAATACAAAAGGATTCGTTAGAAAATATTTCTATAATTTTTGTAGTGCATACACCGTTTACAATTCCTCATGGTCTGTAAACACCATCATCTAAGACATGATGTACATATTTACTTTTTTAGTTTTTCTCCTTGCAAAGTACGACATAAGCTTACGGACCCAATATTCTCACGAACCCTCAATTAGTATTTTATACAATTACTTACTCCAATCATGTGTATCCTAATGTCATCAAAACCTCCATTTTAATGTGAAAGGAGAGGTGACTTTGATCCTCAGAAAATTTATGCTAAGATTTATTTATGTTCTACTAATAATTATTTATATTTTGTTTGTTATTTATTATTATTTTTATTGTATTTATAATTTTTTCCTCCCATATTTAAATAAGAACGTAATATTATAATTAGATAATGAGATAGTGATAATGAGGATAAATCTTAGATTTAATTAATTTTACTCACATGCCTAATTTGGTTTAATTGTATTGATAGGCGTGTTTTAAATAAAAATTTTGTGGAACAACTACTAACAATATTCATATCAACAATGAATTGGATGACTACATGTCCCACAATAGCAAAGAGTAGAAAACTGCAATTGAATTTTTCTATATATTTAAAATTCTAGTACAAGAGACGTACATTGAAAATAAAGAGGAAATTGTTGAGGAAGTGGTTAAACTTGACAACCATTTACACGTTTTTCATAATTTTCACTATAAATTATTTACAAATTCTTGAAATAATTATCATGTATGACTTGCATACTTAAAATATGACCGACATTTTTTATATAGTTTTATATTCAAATTATATAAATTTATATAATAATAATAATAATAACTAATCTTCTCGCATATATAATTCCACTGGTTTGTTTTTTGGAGGATAATATTGAAAAATGATTATCATCTAATAATTGTTTAACAACATTATCTCATCTATTAAATTGAGCAACCTAGCCAAGTATGAAAAGTCAACATCCCCTGTAAATATTTTTTTAAATCTTTTCATTGTTAATTAAAGATTTCAATCTTCTCCATCAATGTGTTTGTGCTTGATTTAACAAAAATAGTGATTTTTGATCCTAACCCTATGATTCCATTAGTAGAATTAATATGTAATTAAGTACATAAAATTATGTTCAAGAAAACTAAGCAATAAAATAAAAAACCCTAAGTGCAAAGAGAGGGTGAAGAAGCCTTAGGTGATTCAAAGTAGTGAAATCTGGATTATGTCAGAGTTGTAACCAGTGAATATAATGGAAGGAGCGTCACACAGAGACCAGAAAAATGTCAGATATGGGACAGATAGGATGGATTGGGGTTCCTGGAGAGGGACAGGGGTGCACCACGGGTGCCCTAGGCCTGTTTCTTGGGCACTAGGTCTATAGAAATGCTCATAAAACCTCCTTTGAGGTGTCGCAAGGTGTTCTCCTTTAGTCACCTTTGGTCACTCTAAGGTCACACCAAGATCATCCGAGGTTGTTGTAAACCTGCAATGAAATATGAACCTATAAAACCCTCAAATAGACATCAAATCCTAAAAAAAAAGATGCAAAATGAGGGTTCAGAATGTCATCAGCTGTCATAGTGGTGAACTTACGACTGAGTGCACTACACTACATCTCAGACCCAATGTAGTTCTGTGTGTGTGTAGAATTGTGCCCTTGGTGGCTCTTGTGTGAGTCACACTTGATAGCGAACAAGTAAGCTAGATGTAAAGAAATGTAATAGATGTGTGCATGGAATAGAATGAACTTCCCTCCTATGAAGTGTATGCAGAATAACTATCCCTTGTGTCCCTTGTGATGGTGCTATATGGATGCAATGAAGCTCTTAGATGCCTTGATGGATGCAACCTTAGGTGGTGATAGATAATGCTTAGTGCTTGGTCCTTTATTATGATCACATAACTTTATATTTATATGATTCCTTTTTCTTGAATTTTGTAATTAACCCTGAAAAGGCTGACTACCAAAAATATAAGATGCTCAAATGGATAGAAAGGACCCAAAAAGTGTGAGTAAAGTACAAAGGGGTCAGGGGAGCCTAGAGGGGATGAGGGTGCCTGGCACTAGGCATCCTGGCTGGGTGCTGGTGTCTAGGATGATAAAAGTCAGAGTATAAAAGGCAGACTGAGAAAGTAAGGTGTGCAAGACCAAAAGTGGTAACATAGAAAGACAAAGAAAGGTGGCCAAAGACATGGGTTAATTAGTACTTTTCTTACTTAGGAATCATATGAATAGTAGTATGTAATCAGGACTAGATAATTACCCAAAGTGCGTGATTTTGTGTCTACATTTTCCCCCACTTTATGTTGGTGAGAAGAAATCTTGGTAACATAAAGTAGATAGAGATGTGTACCTGATAACCATGTAGATCGAATGGCTGAAAGTAAACAAGGGACAAGACAAACATGGAGTGATAAAAAAGCGTGGAACTGCTAAGGAGGAGAAAGTGCAAAAAATTGATGAAAAATGAACCTAGGGTAAATGCATGTGTAGATGTCACAATGTACTTGTTGTATGATGTTGAAGTATGTTGTTGATGTAATTTGATGTGTTATGATGTTGACTGCTTCCCATAGGTAGAGACCTGTAAAGAGAATAATGAACAAGTAGTCAAATACGCATGTAAATATGTAAAGTTATTAAAATAGTATGTAAAAAATTCCTCCCCCTGAAAAAGGAACATGTGCACCTGATCCATGATGAGAAAAGAGTGTAGAAAGGATCCTTGAAGATGTCAATAGAAGGGCTTGTTTTTTTGGTGATCTCACGCCAGTTGAATAAGTATAGGGAGGAAATTCCTAGTGTCATTCCTAACCTTTAACCAACTTCCCAAAGTTGTAGAACTCTGAAATGTTAGTTTTTTGTGGGATCCTATGCCTATTTCATAGAAGTAGTGTAGAGAGGAAAGATGGGTGGTGTCATCCTATAACCTTTAACTACTCCCCAGAATGAAAAAACCATGCATGACATGGTGTGTAATTTCTGCAATGTAAATTCTCTAGTGCTAAAGGACTCTCTTCCCTATCAAAATCCTCTGTGACATGCCTAAAAACTATGTAATTTCCAAAAACCTTGGTTACAAGAGGTGCATCCAGGAAGGACATCATTATGCTAAGGACCCAAGTCTAATTCTGAGCCTTGTCATTTGAAAGGTTGATAAAATTGTGTTGTACATGGTACTCTGTGTGTTGTGTATAATGAGTATGGGGTGAAGCATTCACCCATATGAATGTCCCCCCTCATTTGGGGTGTATGCAACGTCTTAAAAGTATGCATTTCAAAAGAGGACCAACTGATTGTATGAAGTTGTGCCCTGTATGGGGGGAATAATGTGTTTGGTAGAAACCAAGGAACATGTAAAAGTGGTGTTGGAAAGTGGCTAGGAGACAAGTGTTAGTACAAGAAAATAAAGACACTCATGTATAAGATGAAATGTAAGCTAAGAAGACAATGTATAAGCTAAGACACAAGTAAACAATAAGAAGATAATGTAGACTGAAAAGGTGGGTTGCAAACATGGGACATCACTCACGATGTCACAAGATAATCAAGGATTGGCCACAAGAATACAAGTGTGCATACAAGACAAAGGGAAAATCCCACAAAAAGTGTGCATACAAAGAGAAAGTAATGACAAATAATGTAACAGACAACCATGGAAGCAAACATCCTGTAATAACAAATGTTGCATATGAAGACCTATTAGCATGTTAGAAAGATAAATATGTATGTCAAAGTGTATAATCCAATAAAGTAATGTGTGTGAAACAAAATGAAACAATAGTGGCACTGTAGTGTGAATTGGATAAGAGCCTCTGTGTGACTGGTAATAATGCAAAACATTCATGATACTGTAATAATCTGTATGTATGTGATCAAAACTAAAAATCTTGAACATGCATGTGTTTATGATAAAATAATGACATACAAGATATCTATCTAACATGTGTATATAAGGTGTACATGTAAGAACAGAAGTAAGTAAGAGTAAATTTCAACATTTTATATGTATATGTTGTGGATGAGTCAAGTGGAATGCATGTGAATGATAGAGTCCACTGTCCCCCCGAAGTGGATGTGTATGTATGAAATGAGAGTTCATTTATTTATGCCCCCTTAGCAGTCAAGAATGAACCATAAAGCTGAGGTGCGTCATCGGGAAATGGTTTGAATTGTGTGTACTAAATGTGTATAGTGATCTTAAAGACAAAGTGTAGATCAGGTTGGAATTCTCTGAGTGAGTGATCTCAACATGATGAATGTTGGATGATAGTCATTTGACATGTATACCCTTAGCAGTAAATTATTGAGTATAGACTGAGATGTTTCCTATCGGTAAGAGTAATTTCAATCTAAAATGGTAGGATTGTATCTATAATATAGACCATGTGATTTAACTGAATTTAATTCTTATCTATAACTATGTGAGTCAATGACATATATCATGTGGAAAAATGTAACATGTAAATGTTAGAAGATATGATCCTACAAGAGTGAAGGAATTAGTGAATCTCATGGGTAATCTGAATCTGAAGGTATGATGTATAAGAATGGAAAGACAGTGTAGACTGTATTGTGAAAATGTGATAGTGTGCATAAAATAGAAGCACAAGTTGGATTTGTGTGATGTATAGGGAATAACGATACCTGAAACCAATGTTTAGAACATGAGAATTAGTGTCAAAGTAGTAAATGTGGATGTAGTGATTTTAGGCCAAATGTGTAAATTCATTCTCTCTATTACATGTTACTTAATTGTAGGGAAATTCAATGATGCACTTAAGTGTGTAAATACAATACCCTATCAATATGGTCAAGTGCTTAAGTGACACCCATGTGATGAGGTGTATATGATAGTCAGTAACCTCGGTGATTCATGTGATTATCAGATGCAAATCACATTGTCAATTGGTAAATAGTTCTAGAGTGTGTCATCAGTGAAATGTGTGTGTGTGTGTTGATCTGTGTGTGTGTGTGTGTGTGTGACATGTGTGTGTGTGTGTGTGATGTGTGTAATATGATCACGTCCCATGAAAGGTATTTCCTTGTGCAAGTTGATACACCAAGTAGCGTGATATGACAAAATTTAATCAAGATAATGATGTTAGGAATAGACCTTAGGTGAGGTGTGAAAGTGATGAAGCCCATGTACATCCTCGACGTTAAGATAGTTGTATGAAGAAAGAAAGTCCCTAATGATCAAACCCCCCTAGAATAGTTGTGCTTAAGTATTGACTCTTTAGTGATAGATAACTTGAATGTATGTATGTTGACTCAAATGAATATATGCACATTTAATAGAAAAGACATGAATGTTGAAGATAAATTATAAGCAGTAGAATGATCCAATATTTTAGGAAGAGACATTAACATAATTGATTTCAGTGTCATTACATTGTTAATATCTCATCCTTATAGATGTAAATCATAAACAATAGGACCATTGTCAAAAATGAAATGTATCAGCTGATTCAGATGGACCAGAAAACATAATATGCTCATAAAGTATCAAAAAATGTTTAATCAAGATCAGGTGGCAAGTATCAATAGATGCGAGTGGTGTCAAGAGTTCTAATTTTTGACATTGAATCAAGGATGACATAGCAAGAAATCATTAATAGTAGATACTTCATAATTTGATAACCCTAGAAAGATGAGGAAAAAAATGAGGATCTTCAAGAATTGAAGTGATTAAACACCAAAATGATTAAGCTAAAAATGTGAAATATAAAGCCTAATATGAATGTTATGGTAGTAGTAAATGAATATTAATTAAGTACAGAAATTACCCCAAGAAAATTAAGCAATAAAGTATGAAACCCTAATTACAAAGAGGAGGGTGATAAGCCTTAAAATTTAAATAATTTGAAATCAAATCTGGACTATGTCACAAAGTGGATGACCATGATGAATAGAGATGAAGTAGAAGCATCACACATAGGACCTCAAAAAAATGTGATATGGAATAGATTTCCTAGACTGGGGCACCTGGAGAGGGATAGGGGCTCCCATGGGTGCCCTAGACCTGCCCTGGGCACCTATGGTCTGTGGAAAATCTCAGGAAACCTCCTCTGAGGGTCGTGAGATGTTCATAGTCCCTTTGGTCACTCTAAGGTCACACAAGATCACTAGGTATGGATCCTGCAATGAAATATGAACCTGTAAAACCCTCAACTAGACATCAAATCCCAAAAATTAAGATGCAAAATGAGGGGTTGAACTATCCTTAGCTGTCACAATGGTGAACTTACACTGAGTACTGCACTACATCTCATACCCAATGTAGTTTTATGTGTGTGTGTGTAGAATCGTGCCCTAGGTGGCTCTTGTGTGTCACACTTGATAGCGAGCAAGTAGCTAGATGTAAGAAATGTAATAAATGTGTGCATGGAATAGAATGAACTTCCCTCCTATGAAGTGTATGTAAAAAACCAGTCCCTTTGTCCCTTGTGATGGATGCTAGATGGATGCAATGGAGCTCTTATATGCCTTTGGATGCAACCTTAGGTGGTGATAGCTAATTCTTAGTGTTTGGTCCCTTATTATGATCACATAACTTTATATTTATATGATTCCCTTGCTTGAATTTTGTGATTAACCCCAAAAAGGATAACTACCAAAAAGATAAGATGCTCAAACTGAGAGAAAGGACCTAAAAAGTGTGAGTAAAGTACAAAGGGGTAAAGGGAACCCAGAGGGGATGAGGGTGCCTGATCCTGGTTGGGCGTTGGTGTCCAGGATGATAAAATGCTAAGGTATAAAATAAAGATTGAGCAAGTAAGGGTGTAAGACTAAAAAGTGGTAATAGAAAGAAAAAAAGGTGGCCAAAGACATGGGTTAATTAGTAATTTTCTTACTTAGGAATCATATGAATAGTAGTATGCAATCAAGACTAGATAATTACCCAATTCTCTTGATGAAGTCCTTTGACTTATCTCCACTCTTTGTGCCCAATATTGTGTGTCATATTTGACCTCTGCACCGCATTTCTATGATTTCTTCCCTTATGTGACTTGGGCTAATCTTTTCCTTCCCGTTACTCTTCTTTTATGACCTTCCATCCTTCACTTGAAATCTTCTCATTTTGTCATGCATCTCATTCCTTGGTGAATTATTCTTCACCTAGGCCTCTTCAAAAAAATTTGTATCTCATCTTCTTTCCTTGCACAATTCTTCTACAACCTTCTCCTAACTATACTTCTCCCAAATTTCCTTTGGGGAAAATCCTCCCTTGCAACATTCTCCATTGCACTTCTCCTCTCATGCACGCTCTTCTACACATTAGATTCTTCCTTCTCTAATGCACCATATTTCATGTGTACTCTAACAACTTTTCCTATGGTTTATCTGTAATGTCTCCTTAGAAAAACAACTCATTGTAATAATTATCCCATTACTACATTCATCTCTTGGTGATATGCTTCCTATCTCTTGTACGTCCTTCCATTCTTGTTTGCATCTTCTTTCTCTTATGCAAGTTTTTGTCTAAGTCCCAGGAGATCCCTACATCAAACATCTAGGTTTATTTAAAAACTTTAGGTCCTCCTCAATCGGTTTTGGTGAGTGATAACATCACCCTTTATACTATATCCATAAATAGTCACAGCTCCTTCAACCATCGAGCCTCCCTCTCATGCACTTCTTTTGGCACATATTCTAATCCTTGTTCATTTCTTGGTGTCCTCTCCTTACTATCTTGTATAATCTCGCAAGTGTATTCCTCTCCTCAAGATTTCTTCTTTGAAATTTATACTTTATGATTCTATCCTTACTTCTTTCCTCTACGAAATGCCCTACCACTATACTTATCCTTTCTTCTAAGCATCTCCATCTACACTTCTTTACTCTTGTTCCCTTCTATTATGTTCATTACTTTTATTTTTGGGCCTTCTTCATTCGGTACTTTTTGTCTCCTGAATCCACACTTCTTCTCTTCTACTTGGTCACTTTATCCCTGCAAACCTCTACGCAAACATTTCTTTGTGTCTCTGCATCTACCTCACCTACAAACTTCTTGAGAGCTTATTCTCTATTTCACCTCTTAGGATCTGTTAGACCACACTCCTACTGATGGCATTTTCTCTCTTCTGCCCTCTTGCTGTGGTAATTTTTATACACCACATCCTTCTGCTATATTCCTCTTCTCTTTTCCCACGCCTTCATACTTGTGCACAAGACTTATGAATCCTCTCAACAAGGATGAATCCTTGAGATCCCTATTGATATCTCTTTCTCTTCCTTGTGTTCCTGTTTCATTTTTACACGTCAACAACTGCCCTTGGTTGCTCTACATTTTTTTCCTTTGGGGTAACTTCTATCTGGGTCAGACCATTCCTTGCATCTCTTGATCCTAGCTTCCTCCTCCACATTCTCCTGCAGTTTCTCCAATTTTTTTTCACACTTCCATTAGTATCGTGTGCACTCCTCTTATTGTGTGCACCTTTTTGTGTGCGTCCTCTCTAGATCATCCTAGATATACTTATCGGGTACACCATTTTTCATGTGCACTCTCACGTAATCTTCCTAGTAAGTCTCTTGGATTATTGTGCTATAATGGTACTCCTATTTCTCAACATGAATTCTCATCTCTGTGCTCCTTTCAAGATGCTCTCCCACACATCTCTTGTGTATTCTATGCACACCTCTTTCTTTTACGTTCACATTATTTCTTTCCTTCTTCTTCCATTGTCACAATATCCTCTCACAGCTCTGTGCATATATTTGTGCACTCATGGTATTCGTCGACTATCTATCTTCCTTCCTTAGCATCATCCTTCACTAGCATAATACTCTTGTGTGCTTCCATCTAATGAACCTTCACTTAAACATATTTTTTTACTGCTCCCATAGTGGCACTCCTACACTTGATACTTCTTCTCCATTACACTAATCTTGTGTAATCTTAGGTTGTGCCTCCATGCACACCTTCTTTTAATTCTCCCAAGAAACCTTTATGTATTTTCTCCATCGCTCCTTTCACTTTCTATTGATTCCTTCACCTCCTCACCACCCTTAGTCATAAGACATTTATTCTTAGTGTGGTATTCTTCTACATGTTTTGGTTGGATCCACACCGCTCAGATTCCTTACAAATTCTTCATCATCTCCTTGAGCTTCTTCATGAGTTTTATGTTATAAATGTCTCCCTTTCTTAGCACTATCTCTTCAATTACCACCTGATTTTCATTTTTGTTCTATATGCGTATTTACTCACAATGGATATCATGAAACCCCTACTAAGTACCTCAAATTAGGTAGTCTGTTAGCTTCATCTACTATAAATTATCCTACTCTGATACCACTTGATGGTTTGAAGATCTCTACTAAATAATCCTTGAGCCTACCCTTTCTTTAGAGTCTAACATATCGATGTAAATGGTTAATGTTTTCTTTATATTTCCTTAGAAGGCCTTTATGCCATCTTTTAAATTCCCTCAATGGGGTTATTAAAATTGTTGGTTCCACCTATGAGTGAACAAAATTATCTCCTCTATCACTCTTTGTCTCTAGGGTCGATCCTGACCTCTCTAATCGGTCCCTCTATTTCTTGACTGGACTAGTAGTCTTTGATGCCTCTATAGCCTCTACATAAACCAACTCCCAACAACCTCAAACAATCTTCAACAACCTCCAACAAAATTTTGTTTGGTTGTCTTCCCTTCTTTTATAGTTTTTATTATGATATTTCCCACTTCTCTCTCATTTGACTTGAATCCTCTAATTTTCCCTCTTGAACTTCAAATTTGAACTAAGCTCCATGAATAAGCTTATCCACATAATCTACACTCATCTAATCCCCTTGCACCATATCTCTAGGAAATTGAATTCTCCTTATTTTTCATTTCATCACTTGGTCACCATCAACCATGTGACCCATAGATCCATTTTTTCCTTGCTTCTATCAAATGTCACTGCATCTTTATCCTCTTGGGCCTCATTCTTCACACTTTTGTTACGTTTGCCCTTATTTTGATCTTTCCCTATTATCCTCATGTATTTTCATTACTTCACTTCACACCCTTAGTTCCTTTTTACACTCCTTCACTGATGTCATCCTTTCTCTTGCACATCTCCATCTTCCCTTGACTAATTCCTTTGGTCTTCTCTCCACTCTATGCGCCCAATCTTACATACCATATTTAATCTTTGTGTCAGCTTTCTTCACTTTCTTCCCTTATGTGACTTGGGATACTCTTTTCCTTCATGTTTTTCTTCTTTTGCGACCTTTTATCCTTCACTTTTCATATTCTCATTTTGACATGCATCTCCTTTCTTAGAGACTTCCTCTTCACCTATGCCACTTGAGATTTGTTTAGATCTCGTTCTCCTTCGCTTCTTCCTTGTGTTCTTTTCTTTCACATTTTTTTCGATAGCCTTCTCCTCACATTTCTTATCCTAAATTATCTTCAAGGAAAATCCTTCCTTGTATCATTCTCCATTTTTTTTCTCCTCTCATGAACACTCTATTTCCCATGATACCTCCCACCATCCTCTTCCTTATTTTGTGCACCATGTTTCATGTGCATTCTAACAACCTTTTCTATGATTTCTCTGCAATTTTTCCTTTGATAAAACACCTCATTGTAATGGTTCTCCCATCACTATGCTCATATCTTGGTACTATATTTCCTTTCTCTGACATTTCCTTCCATTCTTGGGCACATCTTCCTTTTCTTGTGCAGGTTTTTTCTAAGTCCCTAGATGCCCCTACATCATGTCTTAAAGAAAAACTTCTTTAAATTCAATGAGATTTGTAAATGAAAACATCTATCAAACATCAAGTGAAATTTATCATAATTTTCCTTCACTAGACCATATACCGTTCATTCATCAAGGTGTACTTGAAGGAATTTAATAATGGAATCTTTGAACTCCACAACAACTATGTGTAAAAAGATTGTTGGTGCATTCTTCAAGCCAAATGACATTATAGTATAATAAAATTACCCCCATTATGTCACGAAAGTTATTTTAGTTTGCTATTTTTATATGATATGAACTTGATGGTATCCTAAAAACTCATCAATAAAAATATAGATTTCTCTTTCCATGATCCCCTCTAGAATTTCCTTTGTGAAAGGTGTAGGGAATGGATCTATAACATAGTTTAAGTTTAACTATAAATAGTATTAAAAAAAAAAAATTATTCAACCATATTTTTCGATACTAATAACCAAGGGCTTACCCATTCTGGTTGTTCTATTAGTATTATGACACTTGCAAGCAACATGTTGTTAATTTCTTCTTTTACTTTTGTGCAAAAAATTGGATTCATCCGATAGGGTATTTTTTACATGGGCTTGGCTACTACAACCATTCTAATCTAAATTGTTCCTAATGATAGATGTAACCCCTTCATCTCCTGATAAATTCTTGGGAATATATCTACATATTCATGCAAGAGTCTAACATTTTTTGTTACTTCTACTTCACTCCAATTTGTTTCATTTTTTGGTGTTTCATTAATTCCTATGTCAACCTATATAGTTTTTATTGGATTTTAGTGTGGCTCATCCCCTGAATCCTTATTGTCAATAAATTATTGAGAACCATAGGATGTTTCTATGTTTAAGAGATTATTTCTAGATCCTTCTTCTATCTAGTGTGCAGCTTTTTATTTACTCTTGTGTCTCCAACTCTTTTCTAGCCAAACCTCATCATACTTTAAACATGAATTTTTGTTGGAAAATATCTCTTCAAAATAATAGGGAGAATATTTCTTTTCTCCTTATTTATTTCCAATAGATTCTCCTCCATAACTACATTGTCCCCAAAAATTGTTTACTTTATGAATTGAAGGGAATAATTCAAGCACTGTATTGGTGAAGTAAAACAAAAGATATGTAAGGAATGAATGTTGAGTGCCTCCCAATGATTTTTGTCCCTTCACCACACCTGATATACCATGCGCACACCCATACGTGTAAATTATGGTGAAACACATGCATCCATAGTATGGGTTTGATTTCCTACATTTTTTTACTTCATGGCTATTCACATTTTTTAAATATGATCCTCGTGATTTATTTCTCCATTATAGCTTAGTAAATTTCATGTAACATTACTTCACTCAAATATGATGCACGTATCTTCTTTGACATGATCCCATGTTTTCAATAATGAGTTATGAGTAGCCCACCATCTTATGATGGTTCCTCTTACTATATAAAGCAATAAATTTACCCATGCTTAGTCAGATTGCATGTAAGTCTCCATTTTTCAAGGAAATACATGCACATTTTCACTACCATTGAACCTTGGCATAGGGTGAGTGTTTACTTTTCTTAGGATTTTTATATTCCTTCCTAAATATTTTTGCACTCAAGAAATTGTTTATTTTGTAATGGATCATTTCGCATTACAATATCTTCCAATCAATTCATACTATCTATACACCCATTTATCACAATCTACGTTGGTGGTATTTGATACTGATTGTGTTTAATTTAATTAAAAATCTCTATCTTTTTTTGGTTCATAATTCTCCATCCCTTCATCCTTGATATTGTAGAGGTGTTTCAAGTCTTCATTCTTCTCTATATTCTCATCATATGGGGTTCCTTGTTTTGGGTTCATAAGAATTATTATGCGTTGAGATCCATTCTCAAATTTTACATAACACTTTTTGAATTGTAAATCAACATTGTTCACATAGTACAATGGTATTCTTAGTAACATTGGTAAATTTGATACTTCTGCCAAGGTAATGTATATAGATAAAAACTACATAACAAAAGAAACAAAGAAAATAAAAGTAAACCAGTTCCTTCTTTCATATCTCCTTACAACCTCAGATGAAATTTCTAATTTTTTTAATAAATTACCAATCTTGTTGAATCTCTTGATCAGATTTGTTTATGGTTTCTTGAAAATTGTTCCAAAGGAAATTAGATTTACTACGATTAAAGCGATGAATAACTGAATTTGATTGATAGTTTTTGATCAATTGGACAAGATAAGGACATGTGAGATTGAATGATAATCCAACACAATGATGATGCAATTATCAAATCTTCCAAACATTATAATTGGAGAAGAATGAATGATTATTTATAAATGAGGAATGAGAATTCTCAAATCCTTGATTTGTATAATTATCTTTTGTGATCTGAATTTAAGTGAAGCATGATTAAATTTTTTGATTGAGTTTTCAATATATTTGAGGAGTTGAACTATTGTTTTGAGCTTGCATGGATGAGTTATTCTTGAGTTGGTAAAGATTGGCACATGATTTTTTATTTTATCTTTTTGTAATTAAATATTAATTCCATGTCTTTTGTTTTATTCACCCAAAAAGTGACTTGACTTTTAGCTTTTGCATTGATTTTCTTTTATTTTATAATGTTAGATTTTATAGATTGCTTTTTTCTATGTTTAGTTAACTCAAATGCATGATTTGATTTAATCTAAATTTGTCCTCTTGTATATATTTAATGATTTAATCTTTAATTGATTTCATTTTTCTCTAGTTAACTTGAGATGTTGACTTAGTGAATTAATATTAATTGAATTGGAAGAGGTGAGGTGTAAATGGATAATGTGGGATTTATTTAATTAAGATTATATTTAAATTAGCTAATAAAATTAACTAATGGGATAAGGGATGAATAATAATAATGATATGATTAATTAATTAATCCTAGGAATGGAATATAAATGTAATAAGGTCCATAGTGTGAATATTAAATAATTCGAGACCATGTTTGAGTGATAGGAATGATTTGAGGAATTATGGGACAATGTCGTAATATGTAATTAAAGGTATTAAAATAGAGGAATATATCAAAAATGGTCGAAAGTGGTCGTAATGTACTATGAAGTAATTACGGGGTGATTTCAGAGGTTTAGAATGTGTAATACAATATTTTAGGGTGTCTACATTTTCCCTATTTAAATTTTTATTATGAAGTAATAACACTTTAAAGATAGTATACTGTGTAGATCGGTGAACAAATGATAGAAAAGTGGTGAACTGCATGATTTTCCGCAATGAAGCATTTGGATGCCTCAACAAGTTGGATTATACTAAGGGAGTTCCCCCTCGAGTGGGTGGGTGACACAACAAAGCGGTGGACAGTCCACTTGATAGGAGAGAGAGAAGAAGAGAAAAAGGATGATGATAGGAAGAAATGGCTTAGAAAGTTAGTTAGAAGGGCACAAGGGAAAAAATTGAGAAATTAGGGTTTAGAAGAAGGGGTTAAATAGAAGGGTGGGAGGGTAGAAAAAATCATCGGTCATTTTTGCTATTAGATTGTTTTTATGCCCTATGAGAGATTTTTAAGCTCTGGATTAGGAGAGATGGCTCATTATCCACCATCATGTTCATCATGTGGATCACGTTAGAGAGTTTGGTTGGGCTCCGATGATGATGTTGCAGTAAGTACATAAAAAAATAATTTTTTGAGTGTATTTATTACTTGTTAAGTGTAGTAAAAAAAATTAAATGTAACATGCTAGTGTGCATAATTAGTATGCTCTAGCATTAACTTATGTGCACTAGCATGTAAACTATGTGTGTTAGCATGAATAGATAGGTGCACAAGCATGTTACATGCATGAGTAATGAGTGCACTAGCATGTTAGTGCGCGTGCTAGTGTAACATGTGTAGTGTATCATATGGATGTGTCTAATTAATGTTGATGTGTAGCGTCACTATAGGTATGCTAACATAAAGTAGAAGAATAAATTAAATTTAGAAGATGAAATTAGAAGAAAATGGAACTTTTAAAGGGACTAACATGTAGTTTGATGTTTGCAGTAAAGACTATATGCCTTAGATGTTTGGAGAGCATCATGGATGACTACAGTAATTTGAGAGATAAATGACTGGGTGAGTAGAGGGGTTTTGTGAAATATTAGAGGTGACTAGATTATCATACATTGCACAGCTGTCCAAATATTAGGTTAGATCACTACTTATTGACTTGCATTGTGGAGCGATGGCACAATGAGTTACAAACTTTCAAACTACTTATTGGAGTGATGTTAGTGACTTTGGAGGACATATACTACATTCTTTATGTTCTAATGTAGGGATGATTGGTTCAGTGGGAGAGGAGTGCAATGCAGATACATGACCATATATAGAGTAGGATCTTTTAGGGATAGATGACATTCACTTAGAGAGTGTATGGATGACCTGATAATGCATGAGATGAATGAGATATATCTACTATACCTATTTGATGGCTCTTATCAGTGGCTACTTACTGTCTTGATAAGACTGGTAGATTATTCTAGCTTGGTTTGATCAGTGTGGTGGTAAATTTGATGAGTACATCCATATTATTTGCATGGGGTACATGCATGTTAGCACACTTATATAGGGATATGCACATGGTTACATATAGGAGTCAGTAGAACTTAGGTCCAGCTACTCTATTATAGATTTGGGCATGGGACCACATAGAAAATGTCTAGCCACTATGTGTTCTTAAAGATAGGCTTCATGAGAATCCCTCAGTGTTTGGATGGGATATAGTGGGTGGTGGACATATGGGTCATTGAGGAGATATGGGTTTTTATAGATGTGTTATAGATGATCTATAGCTACAGATGATTACATGCAGCCATATATACATTATGTATGGGCCACATATGATGTTGAGATAGGTACATTAGAAGTTGATAACTATATAATTAGGATTCGGTCATACATTTTGGAGAGATATAGACTAGATAGGGTCAGAGACAACTAGGTATGATTCAGGATATACCCAGTTGGAGAGAATGGTACATGAGTGATGAGACTACAAATTTTGGGCCACATATTAGATCTAGTGTAGTAAGGGCCAGTTTTAGAGGGTTTTACCACATGCATGGGATGCGAGCTCGTTTTGAAGGATCTTGGATCTAGGAATATCAGTTGAGTATGCAGCATGGTATGTAGGTATTATGCCCCTACCTCTCACAATTCCATAGGTAGTTATAGTAACCAGTATTACAACAATATCTAGGGGTTATTTACAAATAAGGGATAGGAAAGGAGGAGATATGGGAAGGTAAAGCATAGTTTAGGATAGGTACATGAAGCATAGGTGCACATGGGTAGATATACAGGATCTTGATTCACCACTAGGCCACCGAGTCTAGTAGGTGGAGATGGAGATGGAGTTGGTAATAGAGATGATGATGGGGATGGAGATGATGGATGGGGAGAGGATAGAAAGGATGATATTTGGAGTAAAATTCCATTATTACCACCTCCATGGCCCTCAGTGCTAGAGCCATAGGTGACATAAATTCATAGGGATAGAATCATTTGGCAGAGAGATGTCATATTAATTATGTACTCATAGATGGCAATGTAGCTAAATAGAGGACTAGCTGAGAGAGATCAACTTATGCATACAGTACAATAGGTGACTAGTAAAGAGAGATATGGCACAACATGTAGCCGAGGCCACAGATGGTAGATATTGTTACATGAGTATTAACAGTGTACACACATGATGTGGGCTATTATAGATCTTTATATGAGGTATTTGTTCCTAAGGGCTAGAGAGCTCTAGGTTATAGTCAGAGGACAGTGTAGTAGATCTGGGAGATCAGGAGATCACATGGGCCATCTAGATCTATTATATCAATTTAGATGTCCACCATCCGAGGTGAGGAGGAGATGGACCAAGTAGTCTAGGAGTGGGAGAGAGTCATGGACTACTCCATGTAGTATTTATATGTATATTATTTTGGTATATGCCTCATGATGAAGGCATATTATTTGTGTATAGATTCCCTTTGATGGAATTTGATGTATATATCTTATATGACATTTTGATAGATAGTGTATATGGACATTTGATGTATATGCACTTTTAGATGTATATGGACATTTTGATGTATATAGATGATGATTATTTTTTGAATCACTCATTTGTAATTATCTTCGATGGATGTTTATTGATAGTGATGATGATATGATTGATTTTTCTCATAGTTGAGCTTCCATTCAAATTTGTACTTTGAGAGAAACCTATTTTTCTATTGTACAGTAGATTTATTACCATGATTATTAAAAAACCCATAAAAAATCATGATAAAAAGACCAATATACATAGTGTATACACCATGGTGCCAATAAAAAAAAACATACAAAAAGGTAAAAATAAAACAAACCCAATGTATGTAGTAGTTGATACACAATGGCTATGAACAAACCAAGATGATAACAAAATTACTTAAAATTGGTCAAGAACAACAAAAATGCAACATAGCTGAAATAAAGACAATTAACTGTCCCTTTAGTGTTCCATAGTGAATATTAAGAATATTTGAATACCATCAAGCAAGGATACATGCAAGAGGATCAGATCAGACTAAGGAGTAGAGTCAAGTGACACTCTTGTTAGATCATATTGAAGATTAATATGAGATTGAATGGGTCATGGTTTATAAGAAAGGATACATACAAGGAAGAGAATGAGAGTTGATGATTCCCCAAGTGAGGATACGCGTGGGGGTTGGATTTTACTTTCCCCCACGAAAGGATACATGTTAGGGGTATGATGATTGTTTTTATAATCATAGGATAGTTTGGAACGATTGTTAGGATAGGAGTTAAAATTTGGAATATTGTTGAGTTGTATTGATAGTTGTTGGGATTTTGAACAATTTTTTGAATGTTTTTGGATTTTAAGTGTTCTGAATGTTTTGGATTTTGATTTTTCTGAATTTTTTTGTTTTTTAATTTTTTTGAATATTTTTTTATTAATTTTCTATTTTTTAAAATTTTGAATGTTTTTTAATGTGTTTGGATTTTGAACATTTTGATAGACACTAAGTGATCTATGACCCACCCTAAACATGTTTAAAGAACACAAGATCTCTATAAGGTCAAGGGAGTAATGAAAAAATGGATACAGATAAACAAATGTGATACACCCTAACTAAAAGGAACAAGTGATAGATATCAGGGTGGAATGAAGCAGTAAGATGAATAGGGTGAAGTAACTATACAAGTGGATGTGCCAAAATGCCCGCACACAAGGAGTTGGTATTGTTGATTCAGGAATATAACCTCTTCATATGAACCACATTCATGGGTTCTTTAATCTCTTGGCCATATTCAGTGGATAGTTTGCATGCACCAAATTTGTATTTGACAGTGATAATATAAGGACCTAACCAATTAGGTTCAAAATTTCCTTTCTTTTCTCTGATCTTTTGTTGTATTCTTTTATTTTATTTTAGTATCACAAGGTCACCAATTTCAAATTGTCTTGGTCTTATCCATATTTGGAAAGGGTTGTAGAATGATATATGACGTAGTTTGATTCTTGATACACTTTCAAATGATCCAAGGCATTAAGTCCTCTTCTCATCCAGGAGGTGAATATTTTATGTAAGAGTATAAGTAAGAGGCATGGCTTATAGTTTGTTATGTATTCACCTATTTGCTTAGAAATCAAGTATTTAAGGGATATAAATTAAATTACCAGAGTGATGGGAGCTCGACCTCTATGGGTAACATGAAGGGTTTGGTTTTCAGTGTCATATACAAGTGGAAAGGGTGTCCCATTGCTCCATTGTTGGAGTACAGAAATAGATGTATTATTTCTTGATAGGCCTAGAGTAGGTTAAGGTGGTGTTATTGATAGAGTTGTGTATGCCAGAATTAAAGGAATGACCATGTTTGTCTAAATTTTAATTTTTTCCTTTTAATTTTTATGGATTTGATCATTTTATTGGATGTTTCTACTTGGCCATTACATTGTGGATATGGAGTATTTTCTAGTGAAATCTGGACTATGTATGGTGAATTTACTATTTGAGGATTTTTACTATATGAATATGTTGTTAGTATATTTGATGGTTATTAGGGAATCAAAAGGTTTCAAAGGAGTTTATAGGATTGGGTTTTCTACTTTCACTCTTTAACAAGATTTTTTGGCTTATTTTTATAGAATTTTGATGGTACCATTGAAGGAAAAATTCAAATGTAACATGAGCATGTTTTTTAAGGAATGTTATCCCTCAATCACATGTGACAAATGATCTGAAGGGAGTTAAAAAGGTTGTTGAATATAAATTTCGTGGCTGTGGGACCTCATAAAATATAGAAATGATTGTTGCTCATGTAATAACAACAAAATAACTGTCTATACTTTCTTGAAAAATACCTCAAAAAGTAAGAGGCATGGGAGTCGTCAAATGAGTTATGGATTGGATCTTCAATCTTCAAAATGCATCAAAACTTGTTCTCGTCCCACCAGGCATGCCAAAAACTTATATGCATGATGGTTGATCTTCTTGAATGATGGAGCACCTTCAAAAATTAAAACTTTAATCTATTGTGATGTCCCACCAAGCGTGCCAAAAACTGTTATCTCTCAAAAGTGCCACCCTATGATTGAGGGATAACAGGTGTTCTAAGTTTTCTTCTCCCTCACTTCTGTAGATACAATGGAAACAACTCATGGCTGTGGGTCTTCACAAAATGTAGAAATATGAAAAACAGTTTTGTTGCTCATGATAGCAGTTGATAATAGTAAAATAACATATCTATACTTTCTTGAAAAATACCTCAAAAAGGTTACATCTGAAGAATTTGATGATGAAAAACATTGTACTGGTCTGAAATCAGATTTATGGAGTCACCAGATGAGTTCTTCTTTGGATCTTCAATCTTTAGAATGCATCAATACTTGTTCTCGTCCCACCGTGCATGCCAAAAATTGGTATGCACGATGGTTGATCTGCTTGAATGATGGAACACCTTCGAAAATTAAAAATTTAATTTATTGTGATGTCCCACCAGGCGTGCCAAAAACTATTCTCTCATAAGTGCACCTTGTGATTGAGGGATAACAGGTGTTCTAAGTTTTTTTCTCCCTCACTTCTATAGATATAATGGAAACACCTTAGGGTTTTGGGTATCAAGGTCGGTTCCTTCTTTGGATGTATCCTAAACTAAACTTGTGGGGTTTAAGGGTAAAAGATGGCTAAAAATGAAATTTAAATGGGTGATACACCAAATTGATTGGGCTTTGAATAAGAAACATGCACAATATACTGAGAACAAATTAATGAAGCACAATCCAATGGGTTTCAACTTGGTCCTAAGGAAAACACTTTATTTTTGAGGGACAAATCACAAAAACATAATAGATTATTACACACTAAGACTATGCAGAAAACACCAATTTGTAGCAAGGTAAGCTAATAATTCAGGGAATACAATTCACAAGAGTTAATAAAATAATACACACCACTGCAAATAATTGGAAAGGCAATAACTGGTTCTCATTCAAGGGAAAATCTGGCCAATGGCTTCAGCTCTCAGTACAAAAAGTCCTCATGTTGTGCTTTGCCAATGCACACAATATATAACAAAATTATTCACCCAACCCCCTAAAAATAGACTAAGTCTAACTATACTTGCATGGTATTAATTAGCCTTTATTAATTTTAATAAATAAAAGGGATAAAATAACAATGCATGATAATATAATGGAAATAATAGCCTTTTAATTTCTCAAAAATACATCTCAGTCAAAAGTGTAGTTGACTCCTCTAATCTAAGCATGAATAGTGTACAGTCTATTTTTGGAAAAATTAGGTATTTTGGATGAATAAAAATTGTTATTAAGTTATATCCTTAACTTGTCTACAAGTAATGGTGCATGTCTAAAACATTTTTTGTTCTTTGATCACATGATGTGACATATCTTTGTCTTTAGTCTTTTGTGCTTGTTAAAAGTAATCCATTCTGTACCACCTATGCACTTTGATTTGAAAACCAAGTATCCTCATTATATGCAAATAATAAGGTATTTTTTAATAAATGACCCCTAATGTAAAGGTTCTGTTGATCATGAGACGTAGTCACCTTGGCACCATTTTGGATTTGTAAACTTTTGATAATCATAGAACCCTTTGATTCATATGATCTCCATGTTTTATTTAATGTACACATCAGACACCTTTTGAATGGCACTATGGTAATTTGATTTGATTAAGGTTTGGGCCCCTAATTTAATCATGAGATTCCCCTGTATGATTGGTTTGGTATATTGTATCAAAACCAATTTGAATAAGGGTCATCCAGAGCTATTAATCTTTGTTATTATGAAAAATTTCCCCTCATCTTTGGAAATCATGGTTGTTAACTAACTCAGGTCGAGTTAGGGTTTGTAAAACAACTTGACATGAACCACTAATTTTTCAATTTAACTCAATTTAATAACTTAAAATGGGAGCCATCCCCTCTCTATGATCATTTCAAATTCGTAAGTCAGTGAAATTTCACTTAACTTGGATGAGCTTAAGAGAGGGAACCTTGTTTTAAAACTTGCCATTATGTGCTACTTTTCTACTCATTTTGAGTTAGATTTGACTATTTCTTGTAAACTTTGAGCTCCTATTCCTTGATCATTTCAAAGCTTTAACTTGTTTATTCTTTTTCTATGATGTTAATTTGAGCATGGATTCATTTGACCACCGTTGCTTTCAAGGTTGATTCAATTTTCATAGAATGGCTGGATTAAAGGCTCTAAAATGCATTGGGAGCTCCAATTTCATCATGGATTCCTTTGATTCAGTTATTTGATAATTCACTGTGAGGTTTCACATACATCCGCCATTGTTTGAATTTTTTGTGCAGCTTCTGATTTGGTTTATGCAAAATTTGCATTGGTCTCTTAGATTTTGTTTCTTTTTGATAGCTTTTGTTTATTAAGCTCATTCTTTAAATTTAGGTCTTTGATTTTTGCGAATCTCTAATTGGCAAAATTTCATTTTGAAATTGTGAAAAGCTCCAATTCGGATTTTTCTTGTGTTGTTTTTCCATATAAAATATAGTATATTTTTTCTGGGGGGTCAAGCTTTTCTTGATTTAGAAAAATTTGAAAAACCTAGCTTATTCATGTTATGTTTTTAGAGTAGCTTAACATTTGCCAATATTGTTGAAATTTTAACTCAACATAATTTGGAGCATGAAGATTCAGGCTTACTCCTTAAGTTGATTGTTGTGCCATTATCGGCTTGGGTTTCTTGATTTTGATTTCTGAAATGCGACAAGGAAACTATGTTGATGCTCTTTTATTCATTGTTTTTCTCCATTGGGCAGTTGTTTTGAACCTTATTTTGACATTCTCAATTTTGTTAACTTGTGAAAATCCGAATCTGGAGGTGTTAGAATGAAATTTATATTGTACTCATTTAGACCTGTTGAACTATGGTTTTTCATAAATTGAATCATGATTGATTTTATCAAAATGTACATGACAATGGTATTTATGTTGGGATTAAATTTCAACAGAAAAATGGATTGCGTGACAAAATGTAGAACTTTGATTCTGACATTTCATTGATGAAAAAGATCTTTCAAGACATAAATATCCTGATTTTATGATATGAAATAGGTCTTCTAAAAGATTGCGCGTTTTAAGATTTTGTTCTTTATGCGCTTGAAAAATCTGATTATCAATGCTACACATCGTTGAAATAGACCTCATTAGTTTGATGCTTGCGTCCATCCAATTGTGATATTTTCCCTTGTTGATCTCAAGCAAGGTCTTGAAGCACGTTTATTTGGATTGCTTGTCGGACAACACCCTCAGTTGACGCGCGTCAATTTGACACTTTTCTTGAAACTATTCAAGTCAAAAGGTTATTGAATGTTGAAATCTATTTGACGCACGTGCATTTTCTTTTCTGTACATTTTGTATTGGAAATTATCCTTCGCACTCTGTAAAATTTGTTTATTGACATTCATTGGCATTGATTTATTTCATACAAACCCCAAAATATTTTCCTTCCCGTGAAATTTTCCGATCTTCGCTTTGTATTCTCCATATTTTTGGTGAAGATATCTCTTAAAATTGAACCCTTGTTTTAATATCTTTGCTTGGGCTGTATCATTTAAAGATTAATTATGCAAGCCTTAAACTTCTAAATCTTCTATGATGAATTTGTATTTTGTTTGATGAAAAGTTGTAATTATCTTATTCTTGAGCAATGTATTTTGTTCTTACCATTCCTAGACTTCAGAAAGTTGTGCATTCATTTTTCCTTGAATTTTCTTGTCTTTATATCAAGAATTATGTAATCTTGATTGTTGGTAAATGTGGTTATGGGTTTCTTTTGAATATTCAAATTTAATTATTTTTGTGAAAAAGTTAATATTGATACCTTTATCTGAAATCAGTATGATTTATTTAAGCTTGAAATGCATTCACATTTACTGATTTCCATGGAAATTTTGTCATTTGAAAAAAATATTGATATGTTGGACTACAACATTGTTGTCATCAAGGTCTATGAAAGAATATATTTGTTTTCTCTTGTATTCAGAAATTAAACTTGATCTTCTATGATCTTGAAAACAACTCTTTGTTATAATGAATTGTTGTGACTTTCTCTTGTGGGCAATAATCATTCAAAATTTCATTCTGATTTACTTGCACATTTCTTAATTGCATGAGCTAGAAAAATTAAGGCTTGTATGCAACTATTTTGAAATTTACATTTCTATTCTTCTTGATGATTGTACTAATTTGATTTTGTTCTATTTCTTCTTCATTTGATTTTTATGCATATTGAATTAAAAGTTTCATTTTGAAACTTGTGAAGTACATGATACAAGATTAAAAAACCGAAGCTCTAATATTGACAAATTTTATCTTCTTTTCCCTTCAGGTACAATGATGATGGGATTGAAGAAGATGAAGATGAAGAAGATGAAATAGAAGAACAGAAGGAAACCAACCCAATACCTCAATCTAGGAAATGATGGGTTTTTCCTTTATTTTTACTTTCAGTTTCATGTATATGCATTTTATTTTCAGTTTCATAAGTTACATCCCACGGCTTGTGTGGGAAAAATTATACAATTTCCTTATGAATAAATGAAATTAATTTTCATGTAATTGAGTTGTATTTATTTCTTATTTCATACTTTATTCAATTGAATGGATAATAAATGAACTAAACAACTCAATACATAATTAAATAATTTACATAAATGAAATAAATTCAATTCAATCGTTTACCTTTTGATGCTCATTGAAAATGCAAATTTTTGTATTCTTACTTCATGCTTCAAACCATCATCTGAAACTGTTGTTATGGGATGAACAGTAATCCCATCTATTGTGATTCCCTTCTTCATCAAGGCTTGCACTAGTCTTTAGGGCTTCTGCATTTCTTGATGAAGATGAAACATGTGAATAAGGAACACATGTGAGGTGTTGCATTCTGGAAAACACACATAGCTGCATATTGTTTTCTTTAGTTTCAATTATTCCAACTCAAAACATTAAGAAACCACCCTTTTTTTCCCTTAGCTAGGTCCATCACATAAATCCTTTCCATCAAAATGAAGTTTTCGAGTTGACCTTTTTTGCATGGGGTGTAAAAAATTTCAACATTTCTGGCGATCCTTCGGGGAAAGTTTCCTGCTAGCTTTAAGACCAGTGCCTTGTCTTGTCCATTTGGCATGGAGTCAAAATCATAATACCCAAATCTGTCCTTTTCTGAAAACCAACCTTTCCGAAAACAAAACTAAAGATGGGAAAATACCTCGTAAACCAGATCATGTGCATGAAATGTACTTATTGAAATTGAAAGATGCAATGTGCATGAAATGCACTTTATTGAAGGGAAATCCTAATCTACCCTACTCTAACCAGCAAAAAATTGAAGCTAAATGAAACCTGAAACAGGATGTGAAAAGTAGCTTCCCTTTCTCAAAAAATGTGGACATGAATTCATCTTGGAAAACAGGTAACATGATAAAACTAAAAATGAGACATGTACCTTGAATTTGTTCCAAAAATTAGCCCAAAACATGAAGAACCTTTCTAACTGATCTTTAAACTGTTTTGAGGGGTTGTAGAGCCAATTCTTGAGAATTTGATGCTCAATTTTGTGTTCTGAGACAAGCATGAAATCTGGTACTATTGTAATTGACTCAAAGCCAAATAAAAATAGGAAGTTTTTGGCCTCCTAAGCAACTGGAAAAAATGTCATATTTTGATTTGATACTATTTCTATTGACTTACCTTTCAAACTTTGGGCATATTTTGAGGCTGATTTGAAAGATGTTTTGCCTCTTCATAAGCTACTCAGAAAAACTTGTTAGTTCCTTTTCGAGTTGTAGTAATTACAAGAACTAACCATTGACATATACTCAGAAGTTGTAAGTTTATCAGGGTTGTTTACCAGTGCTTTTATTAAAAATAATGTATTTCCTATGTCCATAAATAAAGATAATAGGGACAGGTTCTCAGACTGATTTGATATGTTTTCTGACCTATTTCATGTCATTTATAATTTTTTTCAGCAGTCACTGTAAATTATTCTACTATTTAGATCCACCATGCAACACTGAAACACTCAATGCTTACTTCCATGAGAACTTTTTGAAAAGTTATTTAATATCTCACCTTGTTTACTTTTAACATGATCTTCATGATTTCACTTTGGTGAATCAATACAAGTCTCAAATACTATACATGAAAACAAATAATCATGCATACAATATCAATGAGGGTCTTCACACTTTGCTTATTCTTCTTTAGTTCATTCTTTCTAAAAGGGGAAGGAAATTATTTTGTGTATTTTCCTTGCTTTTCTCCATCATTGATCTCAACTTATTGAAAAGTATATTTAATAGGAAATTAGTCATTAGTTGAAAACATGCTGATTGCTACATTAAATAATGTTGATTTATCTTTGAAATTGACCTGAAAACTCCTCACACATTCATTGGAACTAATTTTACCTCTTCAGATGAAACTGTAAAATGTGATGAATCAGTTATATAAATACCAGTGTGAGTATGGTGCCTTCGTGCACACTACACTCAAATATGCAGATTTCTGATCATCTTCCACCTGTATTTGATGTTCTGCAAAATTAGACTATACCTTTTTCATGGGTTCTTTCTCTAATTCTGGAATAAAATCAAAATGAAACTTTGACACCCATCCATGTAGATTCTGCAAGAGTTCCAACATGTTGTTCTCTTTAGTTGGCTTCTCCTCCTGAATGATATTATGATTTTCTCCTTCATGAATTGGTATTATGGATGAAGGAGGAGGGGTAGGATGAATTTCAACTACTTTAAATGCAATTTTTGAGTAACAAATTAAAGTACAAAGTCTGCATTTAGGGATGTGGGATTTGAACAACATAAAAAAGAAAGCTTGGAAACAAATATTTCCTTTCAGTACATGATTGTGGAATAAAAGGGGCATAATTTACAGCAGCCTAAAAAAATTGTAAATTGATGAATGGGCTACATTGGTATAAGGAAGGTATGTGGGCAATTATATTCTATTGGGAAGGTAAGTGGGAATATCCCATTGATAGGGTCTCTCAACCTTATGCCTATCATTCTCCACTGCTTCTAATTTTTCAATTTATTCCTTAATAGCTAAATATGACTGCTCAAGTGTATGTAACTAAAACTCAAGATATTTTTTCCGTCCAAAATCAACATAACCATCTTCATAATCTTGATTTTGAGAAGCATAATGCGTCATATGATAATCATATTGATTTGCAAGGTTTGGGTTATAGAGATATTCATTCTGATAGGGATCATAATATTGATCTGAAGGGGGAAATGGATTAGAAAGGTTATTGATTTGGCTAGTAATACTTCTTAAAATGGGGATTCATGGCTACAGGACCTCATAAAATATAGAAATATGAAAAACAGGCTTGTTGCTCATGAAAACAACTAATAACAGCAAAATGATAGATTTGTACTTACTTGAAAAATACCTCAAAAAGGCTACAATTGAAGAATTTGATGATGAAAAATGCTGCACTAGAAAATTCTGAAATCAGATTTACAGATCATCTCCAAATGAATTCTACTCTGAATCTTCAATAAATTTCTGAATTCATCCAATAAAATATTATCTCTTGTCCCATAGGGCATGCCAAAGGCATTAATGTTATCTAACAAACATGAAGGTATGCATAATGATTTTTAAAAAGCTGCTTGATTAATTTTGGAACACCTTAATGAATATTCAGATGAAATTATATGTATGAACTTTTACATGTGATGACTCCCACCGGGCATGCATACATAAAAATATTCCATCTCTTATAAAAGTGCAAATCCATGTATAATTGAAAAGTATTAAAACAATTAGATGTTTTTATTTCTCAGAAGCTGTTTGAGGGATAATTTTCTAAGCTTGCCTCCCTCACTTCTGTAGATGCAATGGAAACACCTGAGGGATGTGGGCATCCCTATGTTGAGTTGAGTCTTTGGGATTACAAGGTTGGTTCCTTATTGATGTATCCTAAAACTGATTAATTGTGGGGTTTAAGGGTGAAAGATGGATAAAACTAAAATTTAAATGTGGTGATACACCAAAATTGATGAGGGATTTGACTAAGAAACATGCACAATATACTGAGAAAAAATTAATGAAGCATGATCCAATGGGTTTTAGCTTGGTCCTAAGGTAAACACTTTACTGTTGAGGGATAAATAACAACAACACAACAAATTATTGCACACTAAGACTATGCAAAAAGAACAATTTGTAGTAAGGTAAGATTAATAATTCAGGGAATATAATTCACAAGAGTTAATAAAATAGATACACACCACTGCAAATAATTGGAAAGGCAATAACTGGTTCTCATTTAAGGGAAAATCTGGCCAATGGCTTCAACTCTCAGTACAAAAGTCCTCCTATAAAAAAAAAATCTCATTGTGCTTTTCCAATGCACACAATATATAGCCAAAATTATTCACACAACCCCCTAAAAATAGACTAAGTCTAACTCATATTTGCATGGTAATTTTAGCCTTTTCCTTTGAATAAATAATAAATAAGGCCTAAAATTACACATGT
Organism: Taxus chinensis; assembly: GCA_019776745.2. Classification (NCBI taxonomy): domain Eukaryota; kingdom Viridiplantae; phylum Streptophyta; class Pinopsida; order Cupressales; family Taxaceae; genus Taxus; species Taxus chinensis. Next base: position 160,154,526 of record CM034157.1, on the reverse strand, counting down.
TGTTACAAAAGGCAAAAAATATCTTTAATTTCCAAAAATAAACTCAGTCAATTGTAGTTGACTCCTCTAATTTTCCAAGAATGAAAGTGTATGGTGCATCTTTGGAAAAATAAAGGTATCTTTGGGTGAATAATAATTGTTATTTTAATCCTTGCTTGATCAGCAAGTCTTGTGCATGTTAATTTTGTCTTCTTATCACCGTTGTGACACTTGTTGTCATCGTCTTCATTGTCTTCTTTGGGAGGGGCCACCTGTACCTGATCACTTTGTCTTTAAGCTCCACATACCTTTGCATGCATATAACTTGTCATTTCTCTTATGTGATGCCTACATGGATAACTGAAAAAGTTGATCCAAAGTGCCACCTTGGTTTTATAAAGTTTGACCCCCTTGAATCATCCTTTGATTAAGTAATCATCGGCCATGTTTGATTTATATGTTCCTAGACCAAACAATAAGGTCCAAACTTTAATCATTTGATTAATGATTTGGGTCCCCTTTTCACAAGACCTTGACCTGTCGACACTAAAATTTTCCTTCGTAATTTCTATTTCATTAATGTATGTATTAGGAATAGGATGTTGTTATGTACAATTAGTAGTAGCATCCGATAGAAGATAATGGCCTTGCTAGTACGATGCTGCCAATAATGTAGAGTACAGTAACGGTCAAAAGTACAATAGGAATGTTGTGGTAAAAAGTAAATATTTGTCGTAAGTGGTCCGGTAATGTTAAAATGTCAAATTTGGGATAAGTAGAGAAGTAGGGTCTACATGATTAGGAATTAGAAATATTATATTGGTAATAAGGACAAGGAGTGAGGTCATAAATATTTTGTGTATTTTATTTGTAAAAAGTCTAAAAATGTGGAACCCATGTGAAATGATAAGGTTTATCTTATCTTAAAATATAAGCTTACATGTACAGATAAGAGTTAAGGTATGGAATATGATTCGTCAGAGTGGATTTATTATCCTATCTTAGAGATAAGATGGATAAGCCTAGAAGTTCTATAAATAAAGAGGCCACCCCCCTCATTTAGCATAGAAGGAAGTAGTGAGAAATATTGTATGAGTAAGTGTGTAAAGGAAGCCATCAGTTTAAAGGTGTGTTGAAGAAGCCATTAAGAGGTGTAATTGTAAATTTTCTCCCATAGTATTGGTGGAAGGCAAGTAAAGTCAATAACACTTGAAGTACCTCATGGGTGAGATTGTAACAATTTCATGTTAATATTATAATTTACACCTGATATTTTCAGATTTGTCATCATTCTGTCTTATCATAGTCGATGGTATTCTTGTGTTATGTTTGTTGTTTTGTTTCCAGATTACATCCACCAAACTAAAGGATGTACATTAGTAAATAATCATAGCACAAGGAGTTCCCGGTGAAGAATTATCATAGTGCCATATTGGTGATGACAGAACCAACCTTCTCTAGAGGGTCATTCCCATTTGCAAGTCCCACAGCTTTGGAATGATCCAATCTTATGCAATCACACTAAATGACCCTGCCTTAGAAAAGTAGATCCATGACTCATTTGGGGGTTTTGTGATTCCACACTAATAGTGCCCAAGTTCATGTTGTCTAAGGCTTGGGTTTTGGGATGTGGAATCCCCTCACTTTACGCTGCTCTTAAGACAATCAAGTGCTTATCCAATAATGATAGATTTCCAAGAATTTGTATATGCCACCAGAACATGGGTTGTGTCTATGTGCATGGAGATGAAGCCCAAGGCCAAGAGACCTATAACTGTCACATTATGACAAGTTCATGTGCTCTGTATTTACTAGTCCAACGTCAAGATTTCGACTCTTTTCAAAAGAAAAAATTAGAAAGGCATTAGTCATTTTTTAGAGCTCAAGATTCTGAAAACAAGCAATAGTCAGGGGACATCAGTCCCTCCTCTTTATGGGAGAGGTTCCCTTATTGAAAGCCAAAAACCTTATTTACAGTATAAACATATGTAATATATTTTGGTGAGGATTTTGATATCTTTAGATGCATTTATTAAAGGTTTTCAATACAGAAGAGAATAGGAAAAGTCAGGACTGATATTCAGAGATTGGAGATAGAAGGGCACTTTCAGATATATAGATTGCAGAATGATATCTTAATGATGATCCAATAAAATAACAAGATTTAGACTATGCATATAAAACACAGGACATGCATGTATTAGACACAAAGTTCCAAATACACTTATCAACTGAAAGACACAAAGTTCTTGCTTCAAATGCACATAGCCTTATATGAATCAGACAAAGAAAAGAAAAAGAAGAAGCATGAGAGAGGGTGAAATTTCTCCTGTATTGAGTATTTCAATGTTCTCTTTTTACATCTGGATATCAAAATCTCCATCCTTTACAATGACAAGAAGAGATCTTTAAATAACCCAACAAAACGGTTACAAAAGAGTATTTTTAGTTTCCTTTCTTTTAATTCAAAGATTAGTATCTAATTAAATATTACAAACCCAACTTATCTCTTGTTTATACAACCAAAGAGATAAATCCACTTTAACTAGGTACTTTAAAATAAGAAAAGAAAGAAACTAGGAAGTCGAGACACTAGTAGATGCACTGGTAGTCCTTCGTTGTCTTTAACACTTGATTTCTGAATCATTTCAATGTTGCAGCTATGTCCATTCCCTGAGGAATTGTTGTATTGGCAGTGGCATGAGTCCAACTACCCAAACACTTCTCCATGTCTTTCTCGAATTCTGCATTGTCTAAGAACTCTTTGTTGGCATCTGTGATGGCAGCCTGCAATGTGCAAATTTATTTCATTTTCTCCTTAGAGATAGTGTCTTGTTTGAACAAATCTTCTTTGACAAATGTCTTGAACTGGGATTTAATTTCCTGAATGGAGAACTTATCACTTGAATTCTCCTTGAAGATCTGGCAGTGAATATCTAGGAAAGCAGACATGACACAAGTTTTGAAAGCATCTCCCTTTTGGAACATGTTCCTGAGTTCCCCAATGGCTTCCTCAAGAACCTTAATTTTCCAGTCAATGTTGAAGACCCACTGCTTGGATAGATTCTGCTTAACATCATCAAAAACCTTATTAGCCAAAAGGACCTATACATCTGTCCCACTCATCAGTTTGAGATCTTGAATGCACTCACTCCATAATTTCAACTCTCTATCTAGACCACTGAGTGTTGTAGAGAACTTCAGTTGAATTTTGGCAATTTTCTCATATGCCTTGAATGCTTCTTCAATAAAATTCAGGCCTGTGATTATTAAATCATCAACCATAGCTTCCATTGCTTTACCATAAGTAGCATGCTTATGGATGTCTTTAATGGCTTGAACTTCATCAGTGGACAAGATAGCAGGAGGTGGGATGGAAGCTAGGGGAGTGGGATCAAGAACCTTATCTTCTGCCAATAAGGATTTGATGAAACTAGATAGAATTTGGTTCTGCTCCTCCAACTGCTCTTGTGTTTTCTTCCCCTTCTCAACTCTTTCAATCACCCTAGACACAGTCTCCCTCAGATTATGTACTTCACTTTCTGGGGTTGATTCTCCAAGGGGAATTCTAGTCAACTCCAGATCACCCATTGATAGGTCCTTTTCATCTTTATCAGACTTGGGTTTTGTAATTTCCATGAACTGCTGACCTTGAGAGTTTGAGACCAATCTTGATGTAATTTTCACCTTTTTAGCTAGAGAGGGAGGAGTAGTACCTAGAAGATTTGCCACTGCATCAAACTTGGGAACAACAACACTTGAAGTAGCCTTTCTCTTCTTGCTTTCTAGTAATGGTTGTACCCAGGTGAATGAGGAACTAGAAGTGGAAGGGGAAATGGGTCCAAGTGTAGAAGCACTCATAGCACTCAGAGTCTGCACAACAACCACCTCTAACATAGAGGTATCAGTTTGAGTAGAGTCAGGAGCTTCCTTGGTAGATATTTCTACAGACTCTGAAACCATTTCCTTTGATTGATCTTCCATCATACTGCCTGCTTCAGGTGTATTCTCTTCAGGATTTTCTTGTTCTTTTCCCTGACTGTCATCATCATCAACCAGGTCCACAATTGTTTCCTTTGCTTCATCTTTCCTAGGAGAGGATTCACTTTCTTGGATAACATCAGTTGCCTTATCTTCTTTCTTGATTTTTCCTTTTTTAGTATACACTAGAGTTGAGGATTCCGGAGGAGAGGGAACAAATTGTTCAATTGTCTCAGGAGCTGACACAGGTATTTCCTTCTGAGGGGTAGGGGTATCATGTGAAGTAGACCTAGATTTCCTTTCCCTGAATCCCTTCATCTTCCTGTCAAACCAAAGTCTAGTTCTTACTAGGACATGATTATTTAGCTCCTTCAGATCATCTCTCTCCTTGACAAACCAATCAATGGTTTCAATAGGAGAATGTTTGATTGATATTTCATACTCAAGAGACTGTAGCTCCTCATCATCATCTTCCAATCCTTCAGGGACATCAAATATACTAAAATCAATAATACTGTAGAGATAGCCTTCCATAGTATCTCCTCCTGGCTTCATAATCATCAGAACAATCTGCCCAGTAGTCTTCAATATCAGGAAGATGTTGATAACCCATTCTGAAATTGGAGGAAATGAACTCCTTAATGTCAAAGCAAGTTCTGGGCTTATAGTAATGAAGAGTGAGAGGAGAAATTGTTCTATCCACATTCTGAGCATCTAGGGCAGTCCTGTAGGTGTAATTACCCAGTGTGATTGGGAATTGAATACCTGCAATCTTCTTGTCCCTACAAGTTCTATGCAACTTGTCTAATTGTCTGTATATTTCTACCAAGGCCATCTTATCACTACAATACATGGGAAGTTTCAGGGGTTGTCCCTCAAATCCAGCCAATCTTATGTATGAAAACTTCCTGAATTGGGTGAAGAAACTGCCATAAACACTAATCAATTGTTTTTTCCTCATCTGAAAATATTTTAGCAGTATCTCCCTCCAGTAGCCTGACAATGTACATGGTGAATGCATCATTCACCCTCCTAAAGTGATGATTACTGATCTTCAGGGTCAACTGTGGATGATACATATAAATGGGGGCATCCTTCTTGTCATCCACAGGGGAGAAACCCAACCACTCTCTATAAGCTGCAATAGAGTACATTAGATAGGAGGTCATGTAGAAGGTTTGGGTTCTCTGAACATTTGATAATTGCTCAGTCAGGCTATCACAAATGATTCCTACCCAGTTTAAATTTTGCTTACCCTCACATATGATATTAATGTAGGGGCACATCCAAAAGTGAAACTCATTAGTGGTGGGAATTCCTGCTATCCTGGCCAACAAAGTGATGACGTCTGACAATTCTTCATGGAAATCAACTCTGAACATTGTCTTAGGTAGCCTTGAGGCTCCTTTCTTAGGGTTCTTGAACCAAGACTTGGCAATTCTGCTCTTGTATTTCTCACTGTCTTGATCAAAAAGAGTTTGGGCCTGATCCTTGGTGAGAGTGTTTGAATTCTCAACCATGGGAATTCTAAGGGCAGTGTGAATGCAATCCTCATCAAGTCATGCCACCACCTGACCCTGAGGATCAATGATTTCTTTTGTATCAGGATCAAAACAAGAGCTACAAGAAAGAATTGTGTCGGTGCACTGAACTGAAATGGGAAAACCCCCTGCCTCTATGATCCCACTGTCTTTAATCAACTGGCCATAGGAGTAGGGTTTTGACAATTGATTCATGCCCAAAATTCTTCCAAGTCCATGTGTTGTGCTTCACTATCACCAATGTTTGGTACAGTCATCTCCAAGGAAGACAAGTATTCATGACCTTTAAAACTGATCTTCATCTTACAACCAGGGTAGAAGATTATTTGTGAGAAGAGATTCCTTAGTTCTTTGATCAGCACCTTGACGTTTCACAGTTTTTTTTTACCTGCAGATTTGAAAAACAATGGAACAGGACTCGAACCATGGCTAGAAATGGTGGAGGAGAGAGAGACACAAAACGGTCAATAGTAATTTGCAAGTGAGGTGATACAAAATGACCAATTACCCAAATATTTATAAGCATTTTAAACCCAAGTAGGTCGACAGTGTAATAAATGGGGTAATTAATACTTGTGTTGACCTTGAAATAATGCAAATTGGGTAAGGTGGATCAAAAGAGCACAACTGTCCCATGGGACATCAGGACGCCAGGGACGTGCAAAGCCGAAAGAACCGATTTGTGGAAAAAGTGGAAAAATCCTGCACAAATGTCCCAAGGGACATCGGGACAGATGGGACACACAAAGCTGAAATACCCACAATGAATGGAAATTAGAAAAGGTGGGTTTGTGGGGAAATGGTGGTCAAGTGGCACTTGGGACAAGTGGGACACAAAAAGCCGAAACAACCACAATACATTGAAATCAGATAAGTCAGAAAAATTTGACACAGACCGCACTCGGGACATCAGGACAACTAGGACGCATAAAGCCGAAAAAGCCAATAACAAAGGAAAAGGAAGACCAATCAGAAAAAGTGGAAAATTGGGGAACAGACAACCCAGATGAACTTGGGACATGAGGGACAGAAAAAGCTGAAATACCCGCAAAAGGCTGAAAAAGCATCAAAACTCAAAATTTTGAAAAATGACTAACTATTTTGGAACTAGATTTTTCTTAGGAGACTTCTACAAGGGTATTTAACAGTCACCAAACCTGAAAAACTCCAAGAATAGAGTTGGAGCATCCTTGGGAGCTCAAAGAAGTTATGAGTCGTCGTTATTTTGATCTCATGTATAATCTTTCGAGGGTTTTCGAGGACTTTGATCTAAAATGGTAAGCTCGGCCTCATTCCCTAAGTTCTCTACAAAAATATAATGAAATATGTCATGTCTGTAATAATAAATCTTTTCTCTTTATCTGTATTCACATGTTGCTTATATTTTGGCTTGAAATAATGAAAACTTACTTTTCCTTCAATGGGTACTGTGGAAATTTGAGTTGTATTTACTTGGGCATTATTCCACACATACCCAGAATTGGTTTCTCCTTATTTAATGATTTTTTGCAACTATTGAGAATTTTTGAGCTCCATCCTTAGTTAACCTTGTGTCATTCTGATCATTCGAACTCCATTATTTTCGTTACAAGTTTGAAATGGGTATTGTAGATCTATTCTCATTTTATCTTGTTATTGTGCTAATTTCCATTGAAGCTATTTTGAACCTTCATTCTATCTCATGGAGCTCTGTTTCTTATCTTTTAATGAGAATGTGCTTTCATTATTCAAATTTTTCCTTACTCGAGTCTGTTGTCTGTGATTTTCAAAAACTCTACATCATTTTGAAGTATTTGTGACATATAAATCTAGAACTTAATTTATGTTGGAAGTCTCTTTAAAATATGTGATATGTGATGCTTTTGATGGTAATTGAGTTCATATGTAAATGTCAAAGGAAACTCCAACTGTATTTAATTGATCCATGTTGTAGCTAACAAACCTTAAAATACTTAAACAGTGTACGGTGTAAGCTTGAGAGAAGAACAATTCCATAATTTCTTACATCAGATTCCTCATTCGCTTTGATGCTTGCAAGTTGTTCCTTTACTTTTATCTCTGAAGCATCTTGATTTTATATATGCATCTGAATAGAAACCTAAAACTTTTCTTGAAATGCTTACAATCAAAAGGTTGTACATTGTTTCCTTTTTTGGAAACTCTACCTTTATGTTTTGTACTTATGTCCCTACATAATAGTAACTTGTAGTTTGTTCATTTTTTTTCATTTGAGCATGGGTTTCTTCTCCCAAAAAAAACTATTTTTTGAAGCCATCGAAAATCTAAAAGTATCATCCAGAACTTTGTTTTTTATCCATTTTGAAGCTAACCTTTCTTGTATAACCTTGAACTTTTTGTTCGAGATCTTTTGTTGATAAACATTTCCCTGGTTTTATGCAATTGACCTCTTCATTGTTTTCATTTGATGATCCTTTGTTGTTATATCATGTTTAATAGTTCCATTAGCTCTATTATTTTGTAGTTGTACTTATCTTTTGGAAACTAGAAAGTGCAAGTGTATTCTTCCTTTCATTGCTTTATTCAACTACATCTTGCATTGTTGGCATTTATACTTGGTTCAACCTCCATTTCCTTTTTGATGCAAAGAAAATTTTTACACTATTAAATAGATGCCTTACACCTTATCCTAATTTGTCAATTGGATAGCTCTTAAATGTTTCACATGTACTTACAGCATGAATATTTGTACTTGAAATCATTGTTATGCCCTGGCACTTCATTGATCCTCAATCTAGGCTTATACTTGGCACAAAAACTATGAACTTGTACTTGATCTTCTTTGCATGAAATGGTAGTGGATTCATAATGAATTGGAAAAGATGTAATTTCTCTTGAGAATAAGGAGTTCATCTATTTCACATTTATTTTAGTTAGTTTCCACCTGTACTTATCCTTGATGTGGTAGCTTTCCAACTTGTATCAATATGATTGTACCTGATTCATTTATAAGCAATGTACTTGTAACTTGATAAATTATACCTACTTCAGCTGATAATTGCATTTTTGAATGCATAGTATTTCTAAATTTGGAAGTATAAGAAGTTAATTTAAAAACCTGAGCTCAGTATTAACACCATTTTCCTCTTTTCCCCAGGTGTGATGATGCATTTTACGGAGGACAACTCAAAAAATATTTTGAAATAAAGGGACACCTCCTTAAGGGAATGATGGGTTTCCTTTACCTTAGTACACTTTCAATTTCATAAGTATATGCATTCATTTTCCTCATTTATTTCTCACAGCTTGTGTGAGAAAATATGTACAGTTCTTCCTTATGAATAAATGAAACTATTTTAGTGTTGTGAGTTGTATGTACTTCTTCTTTATGTACTTTCTTCAATTGAATGGATAATAAATGAACTTGTACAACTCAATACACTTAAATACTTCACTTAATTATGGGAATAAATTCAATTCAATCATACCTTTTGATGCTCATTGAAAATGCAAAGTTGTTTGTAAATCGTACCTTCCCATGCTTCAAATCATCATATGAAACTGTTGTTTCATAACATAATACCTTGCATATGTTATCTTTCCTGCCTTCACCTAGGCCTTGCAGCAATCTTCCAAGGCTACCTCAATGTCTTGTGGAAGATGAAACATTAGAGAGGCAGTATATGAAAGGTGTTTCCTTCTAGGACAACACTTTTAGCTGTTGATTTGATGCATAGCATCCTAATCCTGTCCAATACCAAGCAATTATAATCTGAGAAACTTAAAAGTTTTGAGTTGACCTTTCACACGGGGTGCAAAAAATGTCAACAGGTAATATGGAAAATATAAATGTTTTGTGTTGGGTTGTTATGTGGAACTACTAAGGAATATGTATTGGTGTTGAGTTATTTTCTAAATATGGACAATGTTAGAAAGATAGATCAAAATCTTATAAAGCTTTTTTGTTTTTGTTTAGTTTCATCTAATCTTTGAGCTTTGTTGATATCATTGTTTTATGAGATCTTTTAGAGCATGGTTTTTTATAAATATATCTCAGAACATGTTATGCTTCTGTTTATTATCTGAAAATCTAGAAAGGAAACATGTTTTGATTCAGATATTATTGGATCTAGAAATAATAAATAGGTGAGTGAAGTAAAACAATTTTGTTTGATTATAGTCCTTCCCTCAAGCATTACTATTAACACTCCTTCACTGATCATGTTTTTATTTTTTGGTAATTATTAGAAACCTAAAAATGACTACTTTTTCCAAGATTCATTTTTTTGATGAAATCTTTGCAAGGAAATAAGAATGTTAAAGCTCTCTTTTAAAGCATTATTATTTTCGTTCTCTCTCTCTCTCTCTCTACATACATTTTTGGATTTGGGTGACTATGTGGAATTTGGAAACGAACATGCTTGTTTAGTTTATTTGATAAATTGGGAAATAGATATAATTTTGTTTTTGGTTATAATGTTTGGGTAAATAAACAGTAGTTTTTCCCATCTCTTTTTAGAGTGTTTTTGTAATTAATTAAAAACAAAATTGGTTGGGAGTATTGAGGGAAATATGGAAAATATGATGGGAGATTGTATGAAGAGAAAATTAATTGGTTAAGTTTAAAATCTCTTTCCATAGCACTTTTGTTCTAATTGGATTTTATAACTCCTTTTTGGAGCATGGATGTTATCACTCCTCTTATTTTAGTTCTGATTTGGATTATTATTAGATTTGGAAAATGATTAAAGGGTTGAGTGGAATAAAAATAAACTTATCTTATTTATAGCTCTTCTTGAACTTTATTGACATTATTTGTTTACTATCTCTTTTTAGAGTATCGTCATTTCATTCTCTTATCTTGCTATGAATAAATGTTACTCTCCATTCACATTGTCGGTTTTAATCTCATTGTAATTTTATTGGGAGAAGTAGGAAACTTGAAAGCAAAAAGGTTTGGGTAAATGATGATTGACTTATAATTTAGTTGATTGATTTTTTCAAATATGAATAAAGGAATTTTTGGGACATCATTCAATTTCTTTGATCTTAATAGTAACAAAGGAAATGAAACTTTTCATTCAGCATTTATATGGTATCCACTTAGATAGTTTCCAGGTATTGGTGTTATTAGAAATGTGCAATGATTTGATATTGCGATAGTTGAGAATGATTTTTTCAAGTTAATTGGAAATAATTATGAGTTACTACATTGTAAATACTAATTGGTGATGCATTATATGTTCCATTATCATCTAAATGTCTAATTTATAATAGTTCGGTTGCATACAGGGTTAATAAACATATTGTTTTTATATAATTATGAAGTTTATTAATATTGTTAATGAGATAGATATCTTATTGTAAACTAGGGATTTTATGATCATAAATTATTGATTAAGAGTGATCTTAGCAATATCACATTATGTTATTTCATTATAATTACATCATAGAATGAGAGTATGTGGACTCATGTCAGTTCATAAGAACTAATCCATATCTATCTAGCTCTCCTATTGTTTTATAGGAAAGTACGGCATATTTGAAGTAATTGATTGGATTAGATTCTTAATTTTTTTATGTATTGAGTTCATATGACAATAAATCCGAAGAGTGTTAATGTAGTCAATTTGTTCAAGCGATTGAAATATATCGCATCATATAAAGGGCATTTTGATGCAATGTATTACACTTGTTGATTTTGTTTGTCATTAATGGATATTGGGATAATTATCCTTATTTAAAATTTAGTTTATGACTTACTTTATTATTAAACAAATAACATAGGAAAAATGCGTACACGTCTGATTATTAATTAATTTGATTTTTCTTAAGTTATGTGTTGGTTGCTGATTTCATTGAGTCAGTTAGAATAAACAAAGCAAACTGAATAAAAACATATAAACAAAAAGGATAACAACTTAATGAAATAAGCCCTTCGTTACTCACTATATTGACATGTATATTCTTTAGAGGGTTTTCATGTGGTTAATTTCATAATTCTCTCTTTTCAATGAATTCTTTATATCTGTAAGATATATCTACATTTAAGTGATTATTAACCACTTCTTCTTCTACTTGTCATGTAGCTCTCTCTTTACCTTTGTGTGTCCAATATCTATGCATCCAAATTTCATTATATTTTTTCTTTAATCAATGTTAGTAAAATCCTTTTCAAAAAATTTGGGGAGCATGATTCCTTTACCTTGTGGAGTGCCAAGACTCTTTCCTCCATTTGGTTTCCATGATAAGTCCCTAAATATTAGTCAAGGATACATTGAAGAGGGTAATTTTTTTTTTCGTTTCTCTGTCCATCTGGAGGAAGTCTGTAAATTGGGCATAAAACTTGGGTATGAACCCTTTCTTAAGTCCATTTTCCAATCACGTATTGTTGTCCCTGTCAATTCCCAAATAACCTAAGGAAACGTGATTGGATATAGCTTGGAGGAATGTTTGAACCTTAAACATTTCCAAATTCTCTATCCTTGAAGATCTATGTCATCTCTGGGCTACTCAATAGTTCTTTCCTACATTTTTGAAGTTTGATGGGTGTTTTTTGACACCACTATAGCTTGGAAATTTACAACATTACTGCATCATTGGAAATATGATGTTATTGTCTTTTGACCTGCGGCCTATGTTCCACAATAAAAACTATATGCCTCACATCAACCCAAATCTTGTCATGACTTTTTAACGAATATCATTTCAGAAATTAACCTTTCCTGGTTTGGCCTTGGAGTTGCATGTAAATCGGGGGGACATATGAAGGATTGCTACATTTCCCAGACCTAGACAATGTTTTCATGAATTCGGTACATGTTCTCCTGGTCATGGAAATATGGTGGGCTGGCGCTCATTTGAGGATGCCGCCTCAGGGTTAACACCTTAACAATTTCGATAGGGGGAATTGGTGGACAATTCTTCCTGCTCCGCTTAATTCATACTTAAATGCACCTAGTTTTCAAAGTAATTTTCTGAATCCTAGGACACGTGGTGTCAGCCCACTTCATTCAGGGTCTCTTCTTGGGCACTTTATTTAATAATTGTCCACCATTAAGATCACATGGAGGTTTCTGTCGGGTATTCCAAGTCCCTTATAATTTTATACAAGAAATGTCCTAAAGGTCATGGGACATGTGGAGGGACCACGCATTTTGGGGACCGGCCCTTGAGTTTTAAGCTTGAAGACATACGCCATTTTTGAACACTTAGAGGCTTGGCTCACTCTATTTTTAGCACTTGGACTTTTCAAGGGCCAAAAGATTTCTGCCTCGGACCATAGACACATGACTTTAAAGTCTGCATGAACCTTAATCCCTTTATAACAAACTCTGTAATAATGAGACACGTTTGATACTCCACACTTGCATAACTCATGTTTCTACTGTTTGGGGACCATAAACAAAATGTGTGGATATGGGTGTAGCACAGTGGACCCCATTTTGGCCAAGTATCCTGGTTTTTCACAAGACTTTCACATAAGGCCTACTAATATGTCATTTATATTGGGCCCAGGGTATACATGGCATCAACTTGCGCTTGTTTGAAACTTTCCTTATATAGACTTTCTCCTTTTACATTGCCCTAAGGAAACACGTGGACTTTCTATGATTAAAGTGGAAAAGGGACTTGAATCAGTAATGGAAATTGATGTGCATTTCACCTATTTTCTGCCATTTTTGCTCCAAGGCTCTTGGAGTATCTTCAAATATGCACTATTTTTCATCACTTCTCTTGAGGAAATTCAATTTGTCGTCTTTTTCGGTAAGGTGTTATTGAATGGATATGAAAACTTCCTATTAAGTATTTCCTTTACTTTTTACCTACGCATTAGGATAGGAATTAATTTTGGTTTTTTTATTCTTATTTTTCTCAAAGGTGATGGATGTTTTCTCAATTTAGGAACCTGAATGGGAAAAGGTTGATTTGTGCAGGCACTTAAAGGTGAAAAAAATTTTGCCTCGAGAGTAAAAATGTTGATGATTCTGTCAAGTCCAGCTATGCAGAGGCTCCGAAAAATGATTAAAAAGGGGATTCATCTCACATGACAGAACTCAGAATGATTCAAGACTCCCGAAAAGATGTGGCATGGCATCTTCAGTCATTGCAGTTGAGGGCTTAAGAAACATGATCATACTAGGAATTGGTCCACCGGGTAGATTTCATTGATAATTAATTTGTTAAACGTCATTTCTGAAACAAATTGGTAACATGAAAAGGTCCCCTTGAATATTCATCTCTTTTGGGGGGATCTTGAGTGGGATCCTTCTTTTGTGTATAAATTAATAGAATTATTTCAAAGGAGATGGACCGGATCATGGAGTTTGAATTCTTGAGAAAAAAGACAATTGAGAAACTCGTCTTCCCAAGATAGTGGACGTCATATTGCAAAAAATAGAAAATCTCAACTTGTAGGGATTATTAGCAATATGCACACTCAAAATTAGAAAAAAAATTATATAAATATGAATCGTAGCATCCGGAATCTAGTTTCTAAACTACTATTTTTTTTAAAAACGGACAAGTTTAGCTATATTAAACACTTAAAATTATATGACTTGGTTTTTGTTTTTGAAAAAACCTATAAGATTGTAGTCCGTTTGCCCGCGATTTGGATGACCAAATCTTGTTTTTTTTTTCATTTGGTGAAAAGTTAGATGTAGTTGTCTATCTTGGGATGGATTTTATTTTGTATTTTTTTGAGCAATATTTTTTTTATGATTTTTTCCATGAAAGTGGTCTGAAAAGATTTAGAAAATGGAGCGCTTTCCATTTTCCCGCCATAACTATATCAAAAAATATCGAAATCAAATATTTTTTTTTAACGTGTATAGAATTTCTCCACACTTGGGATGGTATAAGTTTTATCACATTTTGATAAGCGAAACAAAAGTTGCAGTCTTAAACGTAGACATGAACATTCACGGGAAAAATGTCTTAAAGACCTATTGTTAGTAAAAAATTATAAAATGATATTTATCTTATTCTATTCACTTTAAAATCAATATTTCTACGAAGCTAACAGTCTCCCCTACACGATGGCACCATTTTTGTGAAATGTTTTCAGTTTTTCAGCATGGTTCAAGTCTGTGGAAGAGAAAATTTGAAGTTTTTTGACCTTTTACACTTCATAATGACCTTCCATAGCTTTGGTTGGGGAAAAAAAAGATTTCCCAAGCCTTAGGGTCAGATTTGATGATACAGATAGAACCACGATCATGGTTTTTATAACAAGAACCACGATCGTGCTTTATAAACCGCGAGCGTGGTTTGTAAAGCACAATCACGGTTCTTAAATCATATTTACACACATCCCAATGTTCTAATTACCATGTGATTTTTACTGTTTGACTTTACCATACAAATTACTATGAAATTTTGTCATTTTCTGCACGTTTTTCTTATCACCAAAAGCAAAAACATCATGGGAGACAAGAAACGAAGTCAAAAAAGGAAGTCATTAAGTAAAAAAACACCAAACGAATTAGAGGCAAACAGATTTCAAAATGCTGAGCGAATGCGAATCTTCGTGAATCAAGAAGAGGTTCATCTTCAACCCCTACTATTGTAAGCAATGAGGAACCAGGTAATGTTTCTACTGTCAATGTTGAAGTTGAATTAAATACTCGTGATGAAGATGTTTTTACTGTCAATGTTGAAGAAGAATTAAATACTTGTGATGTAGCAAATGTTGAAATTGAAGGAGACAATGAAAATGTGAATAAGAAATTCAGGTTGAAACTGTAGACAAGAAAAATTTGACAAAAACACCTCCTAGGATTTTCCGTAAGAAACCTAATTATTTTATTGAAATTGATGAAAACATTTTGAAACCAATGTGTGACAAACTTTCTGAACGGAAAATCAGAAGAAAAGCCACTGAAATTTGGGATAATCGTTTTGAAATTTTAAATGATTCCCACAGATGTCAGTTGTTGGTTAGTTTGATGAAATTAATTAAAATGAGACCTACATTAAACACCTTAGGATTGACAACATCTAATATACATGGTCAAACCTCTACAATTGTTGAAAACCTTCATGATGCATATCACACTGTTGGTGTCAAGAGACGCACTAGGGATAGTAATATTGTGCGTCGTGTACTTGCTACTAGTGTTGTAAGTGAATCAATAAAAAACAATGTTTGATTACGCAAACAAGTCGAATGTTGCAAGTTAATCAAAAAACTCTAATGAAAGCAATTGAAAGACGTAATATCCTTCAATCACTCAATAACACTGATTTTTGGGCATTTTCTGCTAGAGCACCGCGTAAGGACAAATATAATTTTGATGCTATAAGAGAAGTTGTTATTCAATTTTGGCATGATAACACTAGAGTTTCACCTAATACAAGAGATGTTGTAAAATGAGAGTTGGTTCTACTAATCGAACCACAAACAAAGCATTTCTTAGATATGACTCAAACTCAATTTTTTCATAAGTTTGAACAAGAGCATCTAGAAATTAAAATTAGTCAACATTTTTTTGAAATGTTGAAACCATTCTATGTGAAAATCAACCACGCTCGCACCACTTGTTGTTGTAGGCAACATGTTGAATTTGTGATGCATTATGCTAAATTTTTATGTATTCATTCTATTTTTCATTCTGAAACTATGTTATCGGAATGTGGTGTTCAAGTTCCACCAATATCTTCCAGGGATTTCATTCCTACGATATTTTGTGAAAAAGAAGTTGGACAATTTTTTTATAGTCAGGATTGTTTAGATGGAAGTTGTGGTACATGTGGCGGATTACCTAAATTGGAAAGTTACATCCATGAGAAAATTGAAGGTGCAATAGGACATAATTTAGTTGAGTTTGATAAATATAAATCAGTTGCATACCAGTTGAAAGATGGAAAAGAGTCTAAATGGTGTGAGCTAGTTACAGAACATATGCCTATTTTTCAATTTATGAGAAAATTTAAGGATGAAATTGTTTATGAGTATGCTAGGCATACACACAGAGCTCGATGGTTGGATGAACAGTTCAAGATATGCAAAGACACATTTCCTATTGGTACTATTGTTTCAGTGGTCAATTTTGTAGAGAATTACACATTGCAACCACAAATGGAGGTTCAATCACAATATTACAACTCAGTACAAGTTGCCATTTTTGTGCATATAGCATTTATACATTCTCCTGACAGTACAGAGAATGATCAAATTTTTTTAAGAGAGTACCACTTTTATATCAGTGATGATCGTACTCATTCTACTGAATTTGTGTAAGGGTGTTTCCAGTTATTTTATGGAAACTTGTCTGATAGGGACATCCACTTCAAACAACATTATATATGGTCAGATAATTACACGTCTCAGTTTAAGAATGCACGAATGTTTTATTGGATGAGAAGGATGCATGTCAAGATGGGTGTGCAACATATTTGGAGTTTCACTGAGGATGGACATGGAAAAGGAGAGCATGATGGTGCAGGGGCATGTGTGAAAAGAGCTCTTGCAAGAGAAGAGTTGAAGTACAAAGATGGTGCTAAATTGAAAGATGCAAAGAGCATAGTGGAATGGTGTATTGACAACATGGCCCGAGGTTCTCAAGAAAATTCCATAGTTCGCAGATATTTTTGGTTGATAGAGGAACAAAAAATTGCTAACTATGAGGATTGTATGACACTCACTGGGTCCAGTGATATGCACTCATTTTGTAGCTCAGACGCTACTTCGTGGGCCACATGGACAAGAAAGTTGACATGTTTTTGTGCATCTTGTATCAAATTTGTCACTACTGAGTGTGATTCACAAGAATGGGTGGATGGATGGATTTGTAGGCCTCTAACTCCACTTCCTAGTTATCAACCTCCACAAGCATTATGACTTGTTTCTGCAGATGAAGTTGCAACATCCAAGGACTTTGACGAAATTTTGATTTTGGTGCGACAAGGTATTTATGGTTATTTACAATTTTTGTATTGAGTTATGTCCATTGAAATTTTAATATGTACAATTTAAATTTGAGTTGAAACCTTTTTTTTTTGTAGGACATGTGTTTGCAGTTATTGCGACAGAAGACAATGAAGAAGGAATAGACTATTTCTTATGTCGTTGCATCGAGGAAAGAAAGAAGTTGACTTCTCCTGTTATAGATGGCGAAGATATTGAGTACCCTACAGGGTCAGTGGTAGTTACTGGAACTTGGCTTCGATGGTATCCATTAAAAAACTCCTCTGTTTGGGTGTTTGAAGACTTTGAGACACACAAGAAAATACTCTTATATTCACATCTAGTTCTAGCGACAAATATTCAGCTGTATAGATATCGAGGAAGGCCTAATAACAAGATTCTTTGGAAGGTTCGAGAGTCAGATCATGAAGCAATCATGTCCGCTATTCAAAGTAGATCCGATCCTGATGGTTCATTGGAATGAATTTACAATGCTCATGTCTGGTATATATAATTTCTTTGGTATATATAAATTTGTTAGTTAGATAAATTTAAGTTCATATATTTTATTAAATTTGTGTATTTTGTATATATCTAGTATGGTTTTGATTTGAAACTTAAATTTCTTTGACTAACACTTTTATATGCAGGTTAGTGGTGCCAGAAAAGCTTCCACCTTCATGTGGTTGGCACTGTTAGTAGAGAATTATAAATTCTCGAAGCTAAGAGAAGCTTTCATTGTTTTACAAGAAAAGAGAAGCAATTAACAATGATTTATGTACCTGTGGAGGGGGTTCTTGGCTCCGGAGGAGGTATCCCAGAAGCACCTGGAGCTTAGAGAACCAAAATGATGCCTCCCCAAGTGTTTACAAGACCATCCCTATGCGTGTGCACAGTTGGTTCGGTGCCACGACCCACCGTTTGCAAAATATAGCCTGGAAGCATTTGACAACCTTACACTGGCTCAAACTACACTATTTCACACTATTTTTGCAAACAATAGGGTAGCGAGAGCACCAATTGGAGAAGGAAAAAACTGAGACAGGCTATTGTAGAGGGTCCCTACACTGAGGTGTAGGATTAGACAAGATGTCTCTAGGTGCCATGGAGTCTGCATAGCCACCTGTCGAAGTTGAACAATTTTTTGGTCTCAGGGCTCTTAAGGGACTACGCCCAAACGAGGTAGCCCAGAAGCAACGACATTATCACGCACATCAAAATGATGCCTCCTCTAGCATTCACCTAGCCACCCAGACATGTCAGTGTAGTCAGTTTGGTGCCACGACCCACCATTTGCAAAATATACCATTTGACAGCCTTACACTGTCTCAAACTACACTATTTGGCACGTTTGCAAACAATAGGGCAGCAAGAGCACCAATTGGAGAAGGAAAAAACTGAGATAGACTATTATAGAGGGTCCCTACGCCAAGGTGTAGGATTAGACGAGACATCTCTAGGTGCCATGGAGTGCGCATAGTCACCCGTCGAAGTTGAATGATTTTTTGGTCTCAGGGCTCTTAAGGGACTCCGCCTGAACGAGGTAGCTGGGAAGCAACGATGTTGTTACACACTAAAATGATGCCAAAAAAGTGACATGCAAGCATGGGAATCTCCAAGTGACCTTCCCCATACCTGACCTCCTGAGGTCGTGCCAAGATAGCCGGTGGTTTGAAATGCGGATGACTTAGATGAAGCCACAACTAGGATTATGGCCAGTTTTCTATGATAGAAAAGCTACAGGCGAGGATGAGAATCGGTAAGCAACTTTCCTATAGCTAACTATGGGAGGATAAGTGACTAAGATCTGGTAGTGTGATCTCCTGGTAGCTGAAATGACAAAGGGGAGATTTAGAGGCTATGAGTGGGTAGCATAAATTCCCTATGGTTTATCCTCCTAATTAGGATCTAAGTATTAATCTAGTTTGAAGTCTCTGAATTAACTTAAACTAAAAATAACAATTTATACTATTATTGAAAGGGAACTAATCTAAACAAAATACACGATTGAAACATTATAATTACAAACAACTTATTTAAAATACTTTTATACTAAAACTAAACAAGCGAGATAACCCGGTGTGGTTATTCACCTGTGTAAATGTGTGAATCTAGATGAAAGACAGCTAATTAACTTAATTGAAAACCTTCAATCTTACCTCAGAAGTGAGGAACAAATCATAGCTTCTCAGAAACTATCATTCCCCACAACTTCCCTGGCAATATTGAAAGTGAGCTTAACTGAAATAAAATGATTCACTACTCTATTTGATAATAACTTTGATGATTTAAACCTGGAGTTTACTGAGCAGAGGCAAATCCAATTGTGTTGTAGCTTGTCCCCTCAGTGTGATCTTTTTGTTCTTGCATGCTCACGTGAATCCAGAAAGAGTAGGAGTATAGTAACATCGGTAAGAGAAGGCACTGGGATGATAGTTTTTTGAAGGTAAAATGGCATGAAGCACAAGTAGGAGAGGGATGGCGCAAGTGAACTGGCTTGGCCTATGTGATTCCTAGCAGGGTCATTGCAGAATGATGAAACAAAATGATAAACAATAGGTACTCAAACAATGAGCAATAGCAGCTTCAGAGAAATACAACGAAGTACAAGTAGGAGAGGGATGGTGCAAGAGAACAGAGCTTGGCCTATGTGATTCCTAGCAGGATCGTTATCGGTGTACAGTGAGGCATAACTAAATATTCAGAATTCTAGTCCATGCTAAAGATAAAATGATTCATAAACAAAATCTAGGACTGAGTATTGAAGACTGAAGCTCAAGAATGAAGACTCCAGACCAAAGAACCAAGACCATTTTCTTGTAAACAAGCTGCATATTTATAGCATTTGCAATCACCAGAAGGCAAGTTCAAATTGAACTCTCTCACCATTAAACAAAGAGAAATCACTATTTACCAGGCGGCTAAAACATAAATGCAAGCTTTAGTGGTTGAGAAATGTGGATGCAAATTGAATTTTATGTTTGACGAAATCGTCGGAACATTCTGGAAAACGTGCACACAATCGCCACCCTGCGCATAGGGAGGTGGTTACAGGACCGCCACCCTGTGGGTGACGGTTACAGGGCCCTGACGGTTACAGGACCGCCACCCTGGCCTAGGGCGACGGTTACAGGACTGCCGCCCTGGTAGGGAGGCGGTCCTATAACTAATGACCAAAATGGCAAGGAAAAAGAGAGAAAAGGTTTAGGAAAAAACATGTAGAGGCTGGACAAGGCATTTTTGGGATGCAAATGTATACTCAGCAAGCTTTTCTGGATTCCGAACACCTTGCGAAGAGATCTGAATCATCATTGGGGTTTCCGTAACCTCTTTCCGACAGTACAGTACATACAATTTTGGGTACGTACATATTGCCCCCTCGGAGAAGCGTTTTAGCCATGAAGAGGCATAAAATGGTGGGTCTGAGTATGGCGGTCCCGAAATGGGGAGTTAGAAGCTATACCTGACATGCCCATGTGTCGAAATGTTTCCATCCAAATTCCCGCTATCTGTAAAATGAAAAGGGGACTCAAGTGTAGATAGATAAAATAAATCAAAAATAAATACTAAATTAAAATGAAATGAGGACTCACCATTTGCGTGAGGATAAGAACTTACCTCCGTCGGCGCTCCAACTCTACGTAAAAACACTCAAAACAAGATTAGAATACTATATATATATATATATAATATATATATATATATATATATAACGAGCTCATTTTACTATTCATTTGCACGTATCGATTTGGTAATTTTTGAGCTTTGGGTCCATGGTGATCACTCTTTTCATTTTTGAGTATGATTGAATTGGAATGAGCTTGGGAATGGTATTTTGCGTTAGGCTTAGCTTTTTGTTTGTTTTGAATGCTTTTGAGAAGAACTCCTAAGAAATTCTTAACTAGAGCGGTCATAATGGGCCTCAAAAGGGTGGATAGGAAGAGTTCCTTTATTTCTTAGTCTCCATTTTGTGAGGCAAGTATGATGTTTTGGTATTTTGTGCTTATTGCAAGCGTTTTGACCGCACCTAGTGTGCGATGACATCGTACAAAGCTATGACACACCATGATATGTACATATATCTCTTTTTGGTTCAGTTATTCATTGTATAGAGTTGGCTTATATTGATGATTTGATTCATGTGTGTACTCTTAGATGTTTAGAATTTTTGATTTTCATATGCTTTTCAGAATGTATGTAATGGATGACAAGTGATAACAAATGTTGAACAAAATGTTTCTCCTTTTGTTTGTTTTTGTAATGCTGATATGTGATGATGCAAACATATTGTAGTACTGAACTTTTGGCTTCTTTGGGCAATGTTCGTTGCTTCTTCTTGTTTTGGAAAAATGTGATGAATATATAGTGATAATGAGATGAACTTGCCCCATTCCTAACTCCACGCAACTAGTAAGATGCGAGGGCTCAACACCAAGAGTTAGGAAGGGCACAAATTGTATGAGTTTGACTGAATGGAAATGATGAGAGAAAGACAAGGTATTGACATAAATCAAATTCAGACTTGCGCACTTACTCTTACTTGAAACTACTACATAGTTTAGAATGCAACTTATTTTCTAGTTTATCTAGACTTAGATCCATGGATGGCAACTTGGTTGACAAAATCTGGTTTTAAGGATTTGATCTCTTTGGAATTTGGACATTTTTAACTTCACTTAATTTACTTTGTCTTTAAAATATTAATATTCACTAATTTGCGTGAATAGACCCCCTACGCCCTGCCTCATGCTACTAGTAAGATGTATGGGCTTACCATCGAAGGTAGGACATAGGCGAGTAAGGGTAATTCTTTCCTTTCTCAACCTCGCATCACTAGTAAGAGATGTGGACTCATCACCGAAGGTTGGTGGGGCAAAGAAGTGTGTAAAAATAAAATATTCTATTTTGTTTAGCATTTTTGACTTAACTTGACATTTCTGATTTGTGATTTTGGAGTATCCTTGTTTCAAAGAGATGTAAGAAGGATAGATGTGACACCAAGAAGCTTCTAGAACAGACCGTAGGTAAGAACAACTTAACCAAGTAGAAAAGAATGAGTATGACCAAGTATGTAGGCCTTGGTATGGTTTTTGTCAAGACTTTGTCTGTCGAATTGATGAAATGATTTTGAAACCATTTGATGATATTATGAAAATTGAAGAGATATGATTTGAATGCTTTTGCCAATATTTTCAGAAGCTTGTAATAAATTGCTTAAGAATAAGTTCCTTGACCACAACATTACAGAATGAGTGAACAGGATGAACTAACTAAATTACTAATGCAATGCAACTGCAACCATGTACATATGAAAATGTAGGTGGAACTATATGTCATGATGTCTAAGGCGAAGAAAGTTGACGAATATCGAATTCTTCACCCCTAGAAGTACACAGTGGAGAACCATTATCCTCAAAGTTTTCGTTCTCTTGACGAGGGCCTACCATTCTAGGTTTGAACTTAAAACCCTTGCCCAGAGGTGTATATGTCCCATTATTAAAAACATTTTTCTAAAAGAGGCGTTCGCGTGCCTCTTTGTCATGTTTTTGAGAGATGGCATGTGGGTGAGCATGACTATGTTGCTCGACCTTTTCTCCCATATGGAGCATTGTGTTTATTTGTAAATTTTGTTGAATGATGAGGTCTTGCCCCATGGATAGGGAAAACTTAGCTTCAGACGCGCATGGGTCGAAACCAGGCTTTAGAATAGGGCAATGCCTAGAGATGGTTTTGATAGGCATCGTTTCAATTTTAAATTTCCCTTCTTCATTTGTTAATTCTATCATGTTCATATCTAGATCTAGGTCATCGGAGGGAAGAGATGCTATACCGAGAAGACTACCCATTCCCTGAGGTTCAAATGGGAGAAAGATCATCTCGTCATTCTCCAAGAGTTTCATAATTCCTGTTGTGGTTTTAGTGGAGACTGTTTCCACAGAAATTGACTTACCTTTATCTGTTTTTACCACCTCAAATGTTTTTGGTTTAACAACTTCAACCTTTGGAATGTCCGGGGTGACTGGGACTAACTCTTTTGTTGGAGGTGGTTTATTTAATTGATTTCTGGGAAGCTCATACTCTGTATGGACTCCTTTCTTTTTCTTGAGGTTTTCTAAGTGTATATCGAAGGGTTTAGGATCCCCTTGAGTGATGAAGACTTTTCCTAGGTGTAAAAACCTTACTTCTTGGAATAACGTGGAAGGGATTGCCTTCATGCGATGTATCCATGGATGACCGAGAATCATATTATAGTTGGTTTCCCGATCTATAATATAAAATTCAGTGAGGATTGTTTTGGGCCCTAGAGTGACTGGTAGCACTATAGTCCCAATTGAAGTTGCCTTGAGACTATCATATCCCCTTAGCGTGTTTCGTGTTGAAGAACAGTTTGTTTCTCCATATCCTAGCTTTTGAAGAAAAGTGAAGGGGACTATGTTAACTGCTGCCCCATCATCAATCATTGCACGCTTGACGTAGTTGTTGTAAATCCAAACCTACAAGTGCAAGGGTGGATCACCTCTACGTGAAATTTCAGTGTCTGTTGGCATCTTGCTTATGTCAAATACAAACTCAGTATCCCTATCTGGCTGCCCTGGAGGGTAGACGTCAAAGTCTACATGGTTTATTTGAGCACTAGGAGGTGGCGTAATGTTGATTAAATGACCAAGGCCTAATGCTTTGAGCAACGCAAAGCAATGCACGGGTGAATTCTTTAGTGAATATAGGAATGAAATGTGGGAAAAGGTCTTGTTCAAATCTGATATTAAATCATAGGATCCTACTAGTTTTACTATTGTAGGAACTTCATCTCGTGTGGAGAAAATATCAGGTAGGGGTTGTGAAACATACTCCTTTGTCTTGTTAGTTGTTGCATTAATTTCATGCTCAACCTCCAACTCAACTAATCCTAAGATTTTTGTATTACTGTTTGAACCTAGGTTAGGAGCAATCCAAGAGTTGTTAGGAGTTGATGCATCTTGATCGTTATTTCCTATTATCACACCTTTGTTTGTCCCATTTGGATCTAACCTCTTATTGTTAGAATGATTTGGGAGAGGATCGTTAAAAATCTTGAGAGGTGCATTTTGAGGGGAAACTGATCCCATATAGGTGTTTGGCATAGGTAGTGTAGGAATTTCCAAAAACATGTCTATAAAGAGTTGTTTTTGATCATCTGGTAAATGTTGTAAGAATTTGTTGTAGTCGTGGCAAGTCCTAGTATCATGACCTTGAATTTTGTGGAACTTACAGTATAGATTGGGATTATAGTCCCATGGTCGTTGGTTTGAACCTTGTTGTGGCCTGAAATTTCGGTTAGGCTGCTGATTGTTATAGTTGTAATTTTGAGGTTGTTGCCTTTGGTTTTTGACTCTGATAACCAATTGGGTTTTGATTTGGACCTTGTGTTTGGATTTGTTGTTGTCATTGTTTGTTGTTGTTTGTTGTGGATGATGGTGGATGATTAAAATCCACCGTATTGATTGTTGGAGTGAAATTATTATTTCGTTGATTATTAGCAGGTGGAAAAATGTTCACAACATTTGGTCCTTTAACTTGATCAGTGACTCCATCTGTTGTAACCCCATGGTTTTTGTTAAGGATCTTAGGTCCTTGATTGGTATTCCCGGCATTAGGATAGGCTGTAGTGTTTTGATTGGGAGTGATTAATTTCTCCATTTGTTCCATATGTCTTACGACCACTATCTATTGCTGCTTGGTCGATTCGGAGAGCATTCTTGAGTACTTCATCATAAGTTCTTAGTGGGAACTTCTGGACTTCTTCCTTTATCTCTCTATTGAGAGAATGAAGGAATAAATCACATAGTTCCATTTGATCCATGTTTGGAGCACTTGCTGATGAGTAGAGAACCGTACACCATCTTTGAATAAAATGAGCAGTGGATTCATTATGTTCTTGTTTAATATGCAAGAATTCCCTGATTCCTGTTCTTAACAATTTGTTCATATCAAAAGCTTTGATGAACTCTAACACGAGTTGTTTAAATGAGTGTATCAAGGCTTCAGGTATTCTGTAATACCAATCAAGGGCAATACCCTCTAAGGTTTTAGGGAATATCTTAGCAACAACCCCATCCCAAGGGAGTAATTCCCGTATGGCCATGGCATAGGCCTTGATGTGTGCATTTGGATCTCCCTCCCCTTTGTATTTGGGTAAATCAGGAAGAGGTCTTGGAAGCATAACACTTCGTATGGTGAAGTCTAGGGGATCTTTTAAATATTCTGAATAAGTCCCTACTGCATAGGCCTCGACCATCGATGGTGCTTGCTGAGGGGGTGGGGGTGGCATGGTTTGTTGATATGGCATAGCATATGTATTTGCAGGGACATAAGGGAATCCCTGTGGTTGAACGAACATCCCGGGAGAAGAGAACATGTCTCCTTGTGGTGATTTTGAATAAATGTTTAAGTAGGGAGGAGCATTGTTCTGGTATGGGTTGTTTGGTGCCAAGCCGGGAGGTATCATATTTTCAACTGGAGTGGCATTTGAAAATGTGGTCCTAGTTGGTGTTTGTTGTGGGTAATTATATGGATGTTGAGGAGGCATGCCTAACATGCCTGTTCCTGTAAGGAGGTCAACCTGACTGGGGTGATGCAGAGGGTTGGGGATTCCTGCTTGCCCAAAATATGAATTTTGGTTTGCTTGAGCAAGTTCCAATCCTCTAACCTTCTCAACTAAAGCTGAAATGACCTCTATTGGTGAAGACACAGTGTTTTTCCTTAATGGTGTTTGTTGTACACCTTGAGGTTGTAAAGGGGTATGATACCCTGCTATGAATTGATCATTACCCTGCCAAGCTTCACCGAGGGTATTTCCCATAGGTGGAGGAATGGGGGTGTTTTCTTGGAATAGGGTATCAGATTGTGTTTGCAAACTCCCTATAGGTGGATACATGTTTTGGAAGTGTTGTTCACTTCTAGCATAGCGTGCTAAGTACTCCTCATCCAAAAATGGGAGTGGATCTGACTGTCTACTGATCTGTGGTCTGAACAAGACCCGAGGAGATGAAGTGGATTCTCTAGTAAACATCATATTGTTAGAGCCTGAGGGCTCTGGTTGTTGTGTTTGTGTAAGCTGATCCAACTCCTCAATTCGGAACAAAGAACTAGAACTAGTTCTTTGAGGGGGAGTTTGAGATGACAAGTAATTACTTGAATAGTTATCAGCCCATGCAGAAAGTGAGGGTGATGGTTGTCTATTTGTTTGACCATAATTTGCTTCAAGACCTGAGAGAGGTCTACCATATGCATCGTATCCCGACATATTCAGGGGGTATATGAATACCCACAGAATAATGGGAAAGAGCGAAGGTGGATGAAAGAAATGAAAATAAAAGGGGAAGAACTGTTTGTTTCACGTCGGGTTCACCAATTTTGTTGGTGAAGTTGATGTGAAGGCTAATGAGTGAGAAGATGAAAAGTTTGAAGAATGAGTAGGAATCTGACTCTTTGATGATCAGAAGGCTTGTGTATGAAACAGTTTCACGTCAGGTTCACCAGTTTTGTATGATAGAAAAGTGACATGCGAGGATGATAATCGGCAAGTGACCTTCCCCGTACCTGACCTCCTGAGGTCATGGAGATAGCCAGTGGTTTAAAAGGTGGGTGACTTAGATGAAGTCACACCTTGGATTATGGTCAATTTTCTACGATAGAAAAGCTACAGGCGAGGATGAGAATTGGAAAGTAACTTTCCTAAAGCTAACTATGGGAGGATCAGTGACTAAGATCTGGTAGTGTGATCTATTGGTAGCTGGAATGAGAAAGGGGAGATTTAGAGGCTATGAATGGGTAGCGTAAATTCCCTATGGTTTATCCTCCTAACTAGAATTTAAGTGTTTAATCTAGTTTGAAAACTCTGAATTAAATTATACTGAAAATAACAATTTATACTACTGCTGAAAGGAAAACTAATCTAAACAAAATACACAATTGAAATATTATAATTACAAACAACTTATTTAAAATACTTTTATACTAAAACTAAACAAGCGAGATAACCCGGTGTGGTTATTCACCTGTGTAAATGTGTGAATCTAGATGAAAGACATCTAATTAACTTAATTAAAAACCTTCAATCTTACCTCAGAAGTGAGGAACAAATCATAGCTTCTCAGAAACTATCATTCCCCACAACTTCCCTGGCAATATTGAAAGTGAGCTTAACTGAAATAAAATGATTCACTACTCTATTTGATAATAACTTTGACGATTTAAACCTAGAGTTTACTGAGCAAAGGAAAATCCAATTGTGTTGTAGCTTGTCCCCTCAGTGTGATCTTTTCATTCTTGCATGTTCACGTGAATCCAGAAAGAGTAGGAGTATAGCAACATCAGTAAGAGAAGGCACTGGGACAATGATAGCTTTGAAGGTAAAATGGCACGAAGCAAAAATAGAAGGATGGCACAAGTGAACTGAGCTTGGCCTATCTGATTACTAGCATGGTCATTGCAGAAGTGATGAAACAAAATGATAAATAGTAAGTACTCAAACAATGGGCAATAGCAGCTTCAGAGAAATACAACGAAGTACAAGTAGGAGAGGGATGGCACAAGAGAACAGAGCTTGGCCTATGTGATTCCTAGCAGGATCGTTGTCGGTGTACAATGAGGCATAACTAAATATTCAGAATTCTAGTCCATGCTAAAGATAAAATGATTCATAAACAAAATCTAGGACTGAGTATTGAAGACTGAAGCTCAAGAATGAAGACTCTAGACCAAAGAACCAAGACCATTTGCTTGTAAACAAGTTGCATATTTATAACATTTGAAATCACCAGAGGGTAAGCTCAAGTAAAACTCTCTTACCATTAAACAAAGATAAATCACTATTTACTAGGCAGCCAAAACATAAATGCAAGCTTTAGTGGTTGAAGAATGCAGATAGAAATTTGAATTTTACGTTTGACGAGATCGTCAGAACATTCTGGAAAATGTGCACAGGACCGCCGCCCTGTGCAGGGCGGCGGTTACAAGACCATCGCCCTGTCCTGGGTGGTGGTCATAGGACCGCCGCCCAGGGAGGGTGGCAGTCTTGTCACTTAAGACCAAAATGTAAGGAAAAGGGGGCCAGAGGGCAGAACAAAGCACGTGGAGGCTGGATGAGGCATACGGGATACAAACGTATACTTGGCGAGCTTTTCTGGATCCCAAACACCTTGCGAGGAGACCTGTATCATCATTGGGGTTTTTGTAACCTCTTTCTGATAATACAATACATACAATTTTGGGTACGTACAATCACCCATCGAAGTTGATGATTTCTTCACTCTAAACTCACTTACATGGAACTACGCCCGAATTAGGTGAAACCGTAAGAAACGATGACTTCTAAACAACAAAGGAGAGCTAAACAATTGATCCTCTAGCATTCACTCTAGCCAAGAAATGTCAAAGCAATTCAGTTTGGTGCCACGGACCCACCATTTGACAAAATATATGGCTATTTGACATGCTTACACTGTCTCAAACAACACTATTTACTGTACATTTGCAAACAATAAAGGCAGGCCAAGAACACCAATTGGAGAAGTAGCTAAAAAACTAATTGACAGATTATTGTAGAGGGTCGTCTACACCAAGGTGTAGGATCAACAATACCGTTCCTCTAGGTGCACAGGAGTGCACGTAGTCACCCATCGAAGTTGAACAATTTTTTGGTCTCAGGGCTCTTAAGGGACTCTACCCAAATGAGGTAGCCTGGAAGAAACGAAGTTATCGCACACCGAAATGATGCCTCCTCTAGCATTCACCTAGACACCCAGATGTGTTAGCATAGTTGGTTCAGTGCCACAACCCACCGTTTACAAAATATACTATTTGACATCCTTACACTTTCTCAAACTGCATTATTTGGCACATTTGCAAACAATAGGGCAGGGAGAGCACCGATTGGAGAAGGAAAAAATCAAGACAATATATTGTATAGGGTCCCTATGCTGAGGTGTAGGATCAAATGAGATGTTCTTAGATGTCATGGAGTGCATGTAGTCACCCATCAAAGTTAAACAATTTTTTGGTCTCAGGGCTCTTAAGGGATTACGCCTGTACGAGGTAGCCCATGAAGCAACAACATTGTCCGCATTCAAAACAAATCATCCTCTAGTTCATTCACCTAGAATTACCTAGACATGTCTGGTGTAGTTAATTTCAATGGTGCCATACCCACTTGTTTGCAAAATATACCATTTGACATCCTTACACTTGTCTATAAACTACACTATTTATGGTTTGCGTTTGCAAACAATAGGGCAGCGAGAGCACCGATTGGAGAAGGAAAAAATCAAGACAAAAAATTGTAGAGGGTCCCTATGCCAAGGTGTAGGATTAGATGAGATGTCTTAGGTGCTGCGGAGTATGCGTAGTCACCCATCGAAGTTGAACAATTTTTTGGTCTCATGGCTCTTAAGGGACTCCACCCGAACAAGGTAGCTCGGAAGCAACGACATTGTCACGCACCAAAAAGATAACTCCTCTAGCGTTCATCTTGCCACCTGGATGTGTTAGCGTATTTGGTTTGGTGCCACGACCCACCATTTGCAAAATATATTGTTTGACATTCTTACACTGTCTCAAACTACACTATTTGGGGCATTTGCAAACAATAGGGAAGTGAGAGCACCGATTGGAGAAGGAAAAAATGTTTACGAGACAGCTATTGTAGAGGGTCCCTACACCGAGGTGTAGGATCAAACGAGACGTCCTTAGGTGCCATGGAGTCTACGTAGTCACCCGTCGAAGTTGAACAATTTTTTGGTCTCAGGCTCTTAAGGGACTACACCCGAACGAGGTAGCCCGGAAGCAACGACGTTGTCGTGCACCAAAAATGACACCTCCTCTAGTGTTCACCTGGCCACCTAGACATGTTCAACACAGTTGGTTTTGGTGTCATGACCCACCATTTGCAAAATATATCGTTTGACAGCCTTACACTGTCTCAAACTACACTATTTGGTGCGTTTGCAAACAATAGGGCAGCGAGAGCACCAATTGGAGAAGGAAAAAACTGAGACAGGCTATTGTAGAGGGTCCCTACATCCAAGGTGTAGGATCAGACGAGACATCTCTAGGTGCCATGGAGTGCGCGTAGTCACCCGTCGAAGTTGAACGATTTTTTGGTCTCAGGGCTCTTAAGGGACTACCCTGAACGAGGTAGCCTGAAGCAACGACATTGTCATGCACCAAAAAATGCCTCCTATAGCATTCACCTAGCCACCTAGATGTGTCAACACAGTCAGTTTGGTGCCACAACCCACCATTTGCAAAATATACCGTTAGACATCCTTACACTGTCTCAAACTGCACTATTTGGCACGTTTGCAAACAATAGGGCAACGAGAGCACCGATTGGAGAAGGAAAAAACTGAGACAAGATATTATAGAGGGTCCCTACACCAAGGTGTAGGATCAAACGAGACATCCTTAGGTGCCACAGAGTGCGCGTAGTCACCCGTCGAAGTTGAACGATTTTTTGGTCTCATGGCTCTTAAGGGACTACGCCCAAACGAGGTAGCCTGGAAGCAACGACATTGTCATGCACCAAAACGATGCCTCCTCTAGCATTCACCTAGCCACCTAGATGTGTCAGCATAGTTGGTTTGGTGCCATGACCCACCGTTTGCAAAATATACCGTTTGACATCCTTACAATGTCTCAAACTACACTATTTGGTGCGTTTGCAAACAATAGGGCAGCGAGAGCACCGATTGGAGAAGGAAAAAACTGAGATAGGATATTATAGAGGGTCCCTATGCTGAGGTGTAGGATTAACGAGATGTCCTTAGGTGCCACGTGTGCATAGTCACCCGTCTAAGTTGAATAATTTTTTGGTCTCAAGGCTCTTAAGGGACTCCGCCCAAACAAAGTAGCCTAGAAGCAACGACGTTGTCACACACCAAAATTACACCTCCTCTAGTGTTCACCTGGCCACCTGGATGTGTCAGTGTAGTCGGTTCAGTGCCATGACCCACCGTTTGCAAAATATACCATTTGACATCCTTACACTGTCTCAAACTACACTATTAGGTGCGTTTGCAAACAATAGGGCAACGAGAGCACCGATTGGAGAAGGAAAAAACCGAGACAGGATATTGTAGAGGGTCCCTACGCCAAGGTGTAGGATTAAATGAGACATCCTTAGGTGCCACGGAGTCTGCACGTAGTCACCCGTCAAAGTTGAATGATTTTTTGGTCTCAGGGCTCTTAAGGGACTATGCCCGAACGAAGTAGCCCAGAAGCAATGACGTTGTTACACACTAAAATGATGTTCTCCTCTAGCATTCACCTAGCCACCCAAACATGTCAACACATTCGTTTTGGTGCCACAACCCACCATTTGCAAAATATATTGTTTGACAGCCTTACACTGTCTCAAACTACACTACTTGGCGCGTTTGTAAACAATAGGGCAGTGAGAGCACCAATTCAAGAAGGAAAAAACCGAGATAGGCTATTGCAGAGGGTCCCTATGCTAAGGTGTAGAATTGAACGGGATATCCTTAGGTGCCACGGAGTGCATAGTCACCTGTTGAAAAAGAATGAATTTTTGAAAAAGTCAGGGCTCTTAAGGGACTATGCCCAAACAAAGTAGCCCAGAAAGCAACGAATATCTCTTCTTAGATGGTACCACAAAAAGAAGAAAAATATATATCTTATATCAAGGGGTAAAAACCTGTAATTCTTACTTTGCAAAATACTTTCCTTCAACAATCTCCACCTTTTTGAACATATTACAACTTTTTCAAGAAAGGAAAAGAAATTGTTGAATCAAAAATTGAAAGAGAAGAAGAAGATGGTTATGTAATTATTGGTTATTGTGAATACTCACCCAACAAAGATCCTAAATAATCTGGATAGATGATATGAATAGTTACTCTTGTTTAGTGTTCACCCACTCATAAAAAAAAATAAGCCTCTTCTTCTACTTCCCAAGCAAAACACTTTAATCCTCAAATGGTGAATCGATAGAAAAAAACAAAAAAAAAGAGGAACATCATTTCCTACTTATATGGGGTCATCAAAGAAGAATCCTATTACTACTTTAGCCAAGACTCCATCTACCTCTTTGAGTAAGTCTCTTACACCTCCTCTTGTCAAATCGATTTCTATTTCAATTATTCCTAAGAATGAAAATCCTACTCATGTCAAGGATTCCACAGTTCCTAATGTGCCTACCACTTCCTCATATTTTTACATCAGTGACCATTTTAAGAAAGATAAAATTCAAATATTTGAATATGAGTACATAAAAAAACACCCCAAGCATTTTGATAAACTCGTCTAGTTTATCAAAGGAAGTAGTAAAAATACATGTTCCAAGAATCCTACCAACACTAAAGAATCACTTCCCACTCCTAGAACCACTCATTCCTTAAAATCCTCCTCTTCTAGGAAATAAGAACCTTTCTATCTTTCCTTGTTGGTCAATGGGTATAAATTGAATAATTACATTATTGACTCTGGTGCCTCTGACAATGTCATGCTTATAAAATTTGCTAACTCTATTGGTATTACTCTCAACCCTGCTATTGGCCATTGTTACTACATGAAAACAAAATAATTACCTCTTTTTGGCTAGGTGAAAGATTCTCAAGTAGAATTTGCAGACTTCCCTGACAAGAAAATCAAGATGGAAATACTTGTGGAAGACATGCTAGCTACGTATGGTATATTGTTGAGCCAAAGTTTCTATCATGATATTGGTGGGGATATAAAGATGGATTGGTCATACACCACCATACTCATCAATGGTAAAATGAATAATATCCTTCTGATAAATAAAATTAAATACACAGTTCAAAAACCAAATGACCCAAGGGAAGACATCTTATTTCAAGATTCAAGGTATGAAATATTTTTCATGACTTAAGAGGAAAATGATAAGTTTCCCATGTTGATGGAGGAATACACATGCTTCCCTTAATTTCTTAACAATTGTACCATGCAATGTTGCACCATAGTAACGTTATATTCATATATGTTGCACCATAGTTTTTTAATTTTAAATCAAACATACATATAGAATTAATATACATAGAATATACATACATAGAAGGATATCATGTGCAATGAATTCAAATCAAACATAGAAGTAATATCGTTATGAAAACCAACACATGGATATATAATGTATCAAACTAAGTGTGTTGAATGCACATCTCTGAAAATATAAGTTCATAACATGTGTACATCTCGAACTAAGTGTGTCATACATATAGGACCACATGCGGTCGCATAAGGCTATATATACAATGTCCTATGAAGAATCATGAACTAGGACCAGCTGGCCCATATATATATCTATGTACATCCACGTCCTATGAATCTAATCATGAAACATCTTCCCTCTCTTCACCCTGCTAGAAGTAGCATGTCCACGACCTGGGGATGTAGTGGAGGGAGATGCCACTACGGATTTCATCCATGTGGTCCTAGGCGTCTCTAAGCAGGCCTGCAACCTAACCTGCACATTCATAAACAACAATTTTTTAACACCCATATTTTTAAAATACATTCAAAATTTAGAAACTTAGAATTTAGTTAAAATGCATGTGAAATCTTACCGCAATGTCATGATCCCTATCAATTTGTCGTTGACGCATGGCAGGGACAACAGTAGACTCATGAGAGGTAAGCTACATACAAATAATTAAATTTCAAATTAAATATTTCATGTACAAAATTTGATATTGTAGATTTAAGTAATAAGAAATAATTCCTAAATAAATTTAACAAATTTGAAAAATTGTACCTCAGTTAGTGGATCTGCAGATGCTATGGCAGTATCTACAGCAGCCTCCACAGTCTGCATATATGGAGGAGTCTCTCTGGCAGTCATAAGCTATACAAAAAACATGTACAAATCAATATTAATCTACATGACTGCCACATAACAGAGCCAAAGCATAATCCATGTGAATTTCCACAATTAGAAACAAATTGTAAAGAGAAACTAACCTGCGTAAAAGTCACGTGAGGCATGCCAGTAGCCTCAGTTCCCAGAGCATATGATGACCCGCCAGGCTCCTGCGTATAAAAGACAAACATATATTAATATGTACATGTACAGGTGAAACATTATAATAATAAAAGTGCACAATCAAATGAAATTTGAAATTTAAGTACAACTTGAAACTTACGTTTGTAACATGCCCAGTTGTAGTAGCTAGCATGTTGACGCCAGATGTTTCCTTCACCGGCTCTTGCTATTTAAAATAAAATAAAAAATTAGTTTTTACATGTATGTACATAACGTACAATGAAATACATATATATTAAAATCTCAAACATGAATTAAACTATTGTATATATATATATATAATATTTATTTGACATTTACCTGTGAAAGACCAAGATCCTTTGCACCAGTTCCAAAAACATCCGCCATCATCTCATCTAGAGAAAAGAAATCATGTGATCCAGCAAATGATGTCTCGCCCACAGTGCATATGGCACCACATGATCCACAGTGGTGTGGTGCGCTAGAACTGGCACCTCCACCAACATCACCAGATGCAATCTGCTCACTATGTTGGGTCAGAGTGTCAGTGAGCTCCCTCAATGCATGTAGTGTGTAAATCTCCATAACCTCCTTCACTATAGGAGGGATAACTGAAGGCAGTGGGGGTTTTGGGGCATGGGGGATCCTTGGTTGACCTACGCGTGCACCAGGTCTACTCTGTGCAGAGCCACCACCTCGCCCATAAAAATCAGAAAAGTCAAAATAATTTGGGACCTCATTAAGCACAAACTCGCAATATAATTTCTTCAAAAAATAGAGAGGAACCTCATTGTTGTTGCATGGTGGATAATCAAAAACCATCCACCATCGGTCCCAAAAATTGTTCTTGATTCGGTCATCATGGCACCAATGGATTGGGAACCATTTGCAAGTAACTGCGGGGGGCATTGGTTCTTGGGTAAGTAAATAATGCACAAATGTGGTCTTTTCCAAAAAAATTATCTTTTACGGCCGCATGGGATAATTTATCTGCATACCACTACCTACAATCACCTCTAAAGGTATTCCATCTATCTATTTGGTTGGTTGCAGAGTCAACTTCACCAATCAATGTTTGCAATGTGTTGGCTAAAGTCATGCGGGACAGATTTGTGGCATGATTTTGTCTTATAGTCTGAATAAGGTTCTCAATGACAATTTTATTTTGTCAGATTCTTCCAACGATATCAGCTTGTGTTCCTGTTGGTTCCGTGGGGACAGAAGGAGCCACAGGAGGCGGATCTATGTTTGGAGGAGGGTTTTGCTGAATGTTTGGAGGGTTTTGAGGAATATTTTGATGGTTTGCAAGATTACGAGCTTGCCAAGCAACTGACAAAACAAAAAAATTGTATACATAAACAAAAAATTGAAAAACCCATGAAAATCACAAAAAATAACCTAAAATGCAAACAAATTGATCAAAATCAAGGGCTTACCTCTTTGTCTTGGTGGCATGGTTGAAACTATCATGATCCAGAAGTCTGAAGAGTAATTTTTAGGGGGTATTCAAAGCACGAGTGCCAAAGGTCTAGGAGAAATCGTGGTTGGAAAGGAAAAATGGGGGAAAATGAGGAGTCGCGGGTCTATTTTTTTTGTCTCAGAGGACCACGATCACCGTTTTAGGTTCGTAAATCACCAAGGTTAAATCACCAAACCTATAAATGAGCGTGGTTTAGAAACTGTGCCATGAGCATGGTTTATAAACCAGGCTCATGGTACCTAAATTTTGGGTTTTTATGTCCACTTAATTTTCCACCAACTTGGTGCATTTATACAATATAGCATGTCTAAATGGCATTAGTAATTCTCCTACAAACCACTATGCATGTTGAGTCAGATGTATCTCATATGAGAGCTTTGATATGAATGGATTAAATCGTGCATCATAAGCATGCACACTATTGGGAAATTCCTACTTGATTTATTTAAGCATTGAGATACTTCTTTTCTCAAATTATGGTATATAAAATTATTAAGAAGGATTATTTTAACTGATTATAATCCACTTGGAAATCTTTCGCCTCCGCTTCCACCTCGGGCTTGACCATATTGTCCTTGGCCATATCCTTTGTGTCTTTCTTGTGTGTTATCCATTGCATCTTTCCTTAGTCCTAATAACCTTGCTTCATGAATTTGATCAATAACATAGAATTTAGACGTATCATGTGTATATGTCACAAATCTTGCAGTAGGTTGTTACTTTTTGTTGCATTGTGTATTGTAGTGAGGGGAGATTTCCTGCATCATGACTTACTTCACATATTTCCCAAACTATCAAAATTAGTTTTAAATTTCAGTGCGAGAATATATATTTTATATTCCCTTCCACTTCACATTCAGTACATCATACTCCATTGCATGTTTATCTAGTATTTTTTCTATCAAATTCTCTAACAACATCATTATAGATGCAATTTATACCTCCATGAATGGACTAATTCATGTGTCAATGATCCCAACACCTTCACACAAACCTATAAAGTATTTATGTGAGATAACATGCCTAAATGGCATTATTAACTCTCCTATGAACCATTGTGCATGTTGATTTGCATGTATCTCATATGAGATATTATGAATGAATGGATTAGACTATGCATCATAAGTGCACACACTCTTGGTCAATTCATGCTTGATTTATTTAAGAGTTGAGATACTTTGTTTCTCAAATCATGGTATATAAAATTATTTTAAGAAGGCTTATTTTAATTGATTATAATCCACCATAGGTTACAACTGATCATGCTTCATATACCAAGTATGGGCGTGGTCAAATAATTTTATGGAAAGTTGACTTGCTTTAGTTGTGAATAAGTCTCGCCTTTCACACACCAAATGATTTTACACTTGTGAACATGTACAAAATTATCAACCCCACGGTACTCTAGTAAATGTAGAAACGTCTCATAAAATATATCCAGTTCTAGAATTTGTTACGCCTTAGCAACAACTCTTCCTTATATTCCTGTCATAGGCATACCAAAATTTCCACTAGAAATTGGCACATTAGTTCTAATAACTTGTTGTACATGTGCATTTCCATGCACGTCATCATGTGTTTGTATTATTAAAGTCAAAAATGATCATTCCAAATCTTTGTGCTTTTATAATATTTGGAATATAGTGTATCCTTTTTAGTTTTGGTATTATTGATTGAAGTATGTGAGGAAAACTATTATTCAATGTCTCCTTTTCCTTAGCTTTATCCACTTTTGTGTCATTGTTGGTTTCAATCAACACTTGATCTTCTATACATGGTGGTTTAGTTCCATGAGCATAAACAATAGGTTGGATCAAGATGCCATCTGCATTGTACTTCCCCTCTTCAATCTCTGAAGTTATCATTATCTCATAGTACATTATCCCTTCTTATTAGAACTCTTCATCCACGTTTCTTCCTCCCTAACTTAACTAATGTTATTGTTCTTCTCCTACAATTCCTATAGTTGAATAACTTGGACTGAGAAACTCCGTCTATTCTATTATTTTGTGCCTCTTTTCTTCATATCACATCCTCCTTGAAGTGTATTCATTCGGGGAATCTATGGTTCATACTAGATTTTCTCCTGTCATCCCAAAACTTACATGTTGCTCATGCATGTGGAGTGTTTAATTGTCTATGGGGAAATTATAAATACCCATGTCTACCATCATCTTCTCTATTTCTCATGGAATGACTTCCTTAAGTATAGATCCACGAGGCTCTCAAAAGAATTTTAATTGGGATTTGTATGTGCAAGAAAACATATTATTCAATAATATAACTGTGAATCATACCTTTATCGCCAATAGTCGACAATGTGTGTCCATGTTTCATTATGTCATACAAGACTTCTTATGCGTACAAGGTTCTATTCATGTTTCTTTCTCAAATTGTATTTTGTTCTAGATAATAAGTTACTAACAAAGCAATGTATGTGTACAGGAAGTTTGAATAAAATATATCTTATATCTCATCATAGATATTTATTTCCACCCAAGATCATGGAAAACAATCCTTCTAGCTCATATGTTTTTGTGAAAAAGTGTCTTCCATAGTTTGTTGTCAGGCCTTAGTATTCTCCTCTGTGAGTCTTAACATATTTTTTCCACACCATCTTTTCATAATTATGATGTCTTTTTACCAACGGAACCAAAATTTATGTGTATAGTTGTATTGTAAATCATATATGTGCATAATTTTGGAAGTGATTTTAAAAATATTGAATTTGTAAAACCCTAATTTCAAAGTAATGCAAGATAAATAATGAATATAAGTATATATCTTGACACAAGAAAGTAAGCTAATAAAAATGAAATCAAGGTGTAAGAAAGAGATTGAAGGACTAAATTGATTTGTAATATCCCGAAGTGTTCAACTAAAGAACTAGTGAAACATGAGGAGGAAGACTATCACAACCGAGCTTGAAAAATATTTGAACTTCCTAAGGATCCTGTACTAGGGCGCTTGGACAGTATGGGTCAAACTAGCCTAGATGCATAGACCTTTCGTGGGCTCTTTGACATCAAAATGATCTTGGAAATTATTTTCTATTGTGTCACACAAGATGTCACTAACCTTCAGTTGATCACTTGTTTGGATGTCACCACGATGATCAGTGAATTCACCTGTAACTTACAAAAGATAAATGATCTCCTGTAAAACCCCAACTAACATCAAATCCTAAAAGTAAAAGATGCAAAATGACAATTCAGACTGACCCTAGTGGCCATCAACATGAGTGAGCTTACAACCAAGCATTACACTACATTTCAGACTCCATGTATTTATTGTGCATGTGTAATAGAATCATTCCCTAGGAATCCCTTGTGTAAGCTCACGTGATAGTGAGTGATATCTAGATGTAGAAATGTAAATAGATGTGTGAATGGAAAAATGAAATTCCCCTCCTATGATGTGTATACATAAAATGTAGTCCCATTGTCCCTTGAGTGAGTTATAGACATATGTCTTTGATGCTCTTACAATGCCTTTGGATGCAACCTTAGGTGATGATAATAGATGATTAGAGCTTTGTCCTTTATTATGGTCACATAAATTTGTATTTATATGATTCCCTTGTTTGAATTTCACAATTGAAAATTAAAAGGCTGACCCATAAGAAAATAAGATGCCCAAAAGATAAAAGATATGTAAAAGGAGTGAGCAAAGTACAAAGAGGTCGGGGGCACCTTTAAAGATGAGGGTGCCTAGGCACTTGCCATCTATGGCAAGCGTTAGTGTCTAGAGTCCTGAAAGATAAAGCAATGAAGTAATGACTGGGTTGTGGGTGTGTAAAACCAAAGAGAAAACAAGAAAGACAAGAAAAAGGCCAAAGATAGATGTCAATTACTAGTTTTCTCATTTAGGAATCATATGAATAGTAGTATGTGATTAGGACCTACAATGTACCCAAGTGCGTGATTTAGTGTCTAAATTCACCCCCACTTTATGTTGTTGAGTAAATACTCGATAACATAAAGTAGATAAGATGTGTACATTTTTAACCATGTAGATCCATGGTAAAAGCTGTGTTTAGGAGACACATGAAAAAGTGTGAAGTGATAAAAATGAAGCTTGGAAGATAAGAAAGAGGAAGTGACCCTAGGGGTGAAGTGTATGCATATGTCATATTTTAATATGTTGTACCTTTGTCATTTTTATGCTTGATGTAGGGATGTGACTTCTTGTCTTTTATTAAGGAAAAACCTGACAAAAAGAAGAGTGAAAGAGTAGTCAAATTCATGTGTATATGAAAAATCTATCCAAAGCATGTAAAAAGTATGTAACAAATTATTAAAAATGTGTAAAAAGGAACATGTGCACCTGATCCATGAAGAGTGAAAAGGATAGAAATGTCCCGATCCTGAAAGATTTATTTTTCAGAAGACCAAAAGAAATTTTTTTGGTGATCTCATGCCAAGAACAAGTTTTTTTTAATGATCTCACGCCAAATGCGAGTTTTTAGGGAGATCTCAAGCCACGAAAAAAGTGTTGGGGAGAAAGGTCTAGTGTTATTATCCTTCTATGAATGCTTCCCAAATTTATACATTACTTTATCTGGTGTTATTCCTAGTTTAGTTTTAGTATTATTCTAGTTTAATCCATGTAGAAACAAGGAGACAAAATGTATTCTGACTGCTAGAGGATTGTGCTTGTACTCTGTAAAGCTGATTTGTGAATTACGAAAATTTTGTATATCTATGAGAAAGTAACTGTAACTTTCCCCTTGTCATAGGCACATAGGAAAGGTTAGGAATTCCCAGGATCTCAGTTTCTATATCTGGGCATGCTGGTGTCTGTTCTAAATTAAGGACCTAAGTTAGAATTCTGGGCCATTCTATGTACTGTAACTCTATTCTATTCTTGTACTTTCTACACCTTTACTAAAGTTCTAAGTTGTTGAATACGACGACTAATTCACCCAATGTATGTCCCCCCTCATTTGGGGTGCATGCGATGTTTTTTAGTAGAATGCGGCCCAAAGAGATGACCTGATGCTGACCTTAAACTATATACCCTACAAGGGGAGGGAATTTGCACAGTAGAAACCAAATAATATGAAAATAATGTGGCTAGGATTCATAGTTTTAGTAGAAAAAGTGGAAAGCATGTAGATAGAAAATTAGTGAAACAATCAAATGTGCAAGAAGACAGAGAGACCATGAATAGTGGGTTTCATATATGGGACATCACTCACAATGTCGATAATATAATCAAGTCAGAGTAGCCAAAAAACCAGCATATAGTATGGATATAAGAAATTGTGCATAGCCCAAAAACAATAGGCATACAATGGTAAATAATGAAAAATAGTAACAAGCAAAGTATCAAACAACCATGGTGGAAAATAGCTCCTATAAGAAAAATGCTAAACGTGAAGCATCCGATAACATGTTATAAAGATAAAGAGTATGTTAAGATCATATAGATATCCATGACATAAGTAGTGTGCTAGGAAGAATAGGAAGTAGTATAAAATGAGACAAAAACACCTGTGTGTATGAAAGTAGATACCCCTAGGATCCTCAGTGGGACTAGTAAGAGGTTCAGTGCCAAGTATCCATGCAGCATGAAAATATATTTATAAAGGACTCATTCACAACTAGAGAGCAAGTAAACATTCACGTGTGTATAGAAAATATAATGACATACAAGATATATGACTAGCATAATAAGCAAAGTGTACATATGAGTATAAGTAAGCAATAACAATGTGCAACCAATATATGTAGTATGTTGTGACTGAGTGAGATGGAATGGTATGAAAATTGAATGTGATAGGAGTAGTGCGCCCCTAGAGTGAATGTGTACGGATGTATATAAGATGGCGTTCATTTATAAAATACCCCTCGATGGTCAATAATGAACCATAGAAAAAGAGTGTGTCATTGAAAAATGGTATGTGCACCCGCATCTCGGATCTCAAAAGGGCCGAGGTGTTTGAGACCACAATGGAACCGTCCCCAAGTTGTGGGACCTTGCAAGCTTGGGATGGATCTCTGGAGAAGGCCGGTTCCTCTATCTATTTCTACTGCTACTGCTACTCCTAGTGCTGAAAGGGGAAACTAAGCTAAGAATGCCAAGGGACCAAGGAAAGAAGGATAACATGAAGTAAACTACACTAAAAGGTGATAGCACCAGAAAAGAGGGGTGAACACTATCTGTTCTGAGTGAGAATGATAGGGAATGCATGAAAGGAGGCTAGGCATGAGTAGCACAGTGAAATAC
Organism: Taxus chinensis; assembly: GCA_019776745.2. Classification (NCBI taxonomy): domain Eukaryota; kingdom Viridiplantae; phylum Streptophyta; class Pinopsida; order Cupressales; family Taxaceae; genus Taxus; species Taxus chinensis. The sequence goes on along the minus strand of CM034157.1, from coordinate 160,112,425 downwards.
GCATTCACCAGATCATTCTCATGGAACACAACCAAGTATGGAACTGCAGGGGACTTGAAATAGCACAACAATACACAATGCAAGAGAAGAGGCAAGAAGAAGGAATGCAAACATGTTAGGACAGAGAATAGTCACAAAACGATGCTTCTATTACTTCCAAAAATGCACAGAACTGTTACAATGATAAGGAGGCCGATATCCACATGCAAGAGCCAAACATGGAGGTCTGCAACTCAAAATATAGAAGAAATATGGAGTCCTTAGCAACATGCGTAAGGATCCAGAGTGTCCAACATAATAAATGAGCCTTGCTCTTACATTTATAGATGAATCCATGGAGGAAGAAGGGAAAAGGAGGGAAAACCTAAATTTGAAACACAACCACCAACAAGAAGCATTCAATGTCTGCAAATCCACCCCAAATCTATCATGTCTACATCAATTACTTGTTTGGTGCCTCAAAGGAGGAAGAACGGTGGATCAGATCAAATCCGATCTGGTTGTTGGGGGAAAATAGATCCTGTATTAATGGCACGAAGATGTTTCTTCATTTTCTCCCCACCTAACCTCTCCAAAATTAAATTTTGATCTCCATGGCATAGACGAGTCAGATCTTTCCAATGGTGCCAAATTTGTCATATTTTGAGCACTGAGTCAAAAGATATGCCCATTTGAAAATTTGAATCAGGTCCATATAAAATGGTGAGAACCAGCTAGCAAAACGGGTCCCCTTTTGAAAACAGACATGTGGAGGGCTAGCACATGTCTGAGGGTAGCCTTTGTATTTTTCTTTTGAAGTTGTGTCAAGCTGACATGTGGCTTCTTCCAAGGCTTGTCTCAATGCTTTGGCTATTCAACCTGACTCTGTCCCTTTTGGACTCTGAGACACACTGGAAGGCCTGGCGCTCATTTGAAAACCCTTCCTCAGGATTTTACCCTTGAAGGAGCGTCATGAAGACACTGGCACCTTCCACCTGGATTCTATACTTAGTATTTTGGGCCCACTCTCCTTTGACCTTGTTGACCATTTTCTACATGGAGGGATGGCAAAGTTTGAGTCTCCTCAGGATCCCACTTTTGAAGTGTGTCGTTAAGAAGTTGGCACCCTGCCGCTGAAGGGAAGACTTTTCAACGGCCAGTGCAAATTTTTGGGGCTCTGGACACATGGAAGCTTGACTCATTTGGGTCTACCCCTTTGGATTTAATCTTTGGAGGTGCACCATTTGGACACTTGGAAGCTTGGCAAGAAGGAAAGTCTCCTCCATACTTAGCCAATTTTGAAGGACCTCATTCTGAGTCATGCCAGAGCCCAAAGACTTTGAGCCTTCACATTTCTTTTCAATTGAGCCTCTAGAATGTTATGACAGTTATCTCCCTGATTGCTATTCCATTTCTGAGAGCTGTAACTTTTATCTAGATAAGCATGGATTTTGGATAGAGGTGACTTTCTTCCATTTCCTGCTAGATGAAAGAGATCAGTAGCCTTAGAAAATTTGGGATCCATTGGGCATGGACATCTACTTGTTAATGAAGAAAATAACCCCTGAAGCATCACTTGGGCATGGATTTTTGTTCAATTATGAAATGCTCACAACTCACTTTGAGAAGCTCTGCACTCTGGAAGTAACAAAAGAGCACACAGGAAGCACGCGAGAGGAAAGAACTATGTACAAACAAACAATGTGCATGGAGCACACTTGGAGGAATTGAAACTACTTAATATATACAACATGATGTAGCAAACCTAATGGAAGGGTTTGAGATAGATCCCATTTACTGGGATTTGCAGTGCACTTCCATCCAGATGAGTTAACTCGAAAGAGTTAGCTTCTTTGCAGGACTTGATGATGTATGGGCCACTCCAAAGTGCATCAAACTTTGAATGGCACCCTGGTTTAGCTCTGTCAGCATCCCATTTTAGAACCAGGTCCCCAATTTTGAAAGCTTGAGGCCTAGCCTTTCTGTCAAACCATTTCTTTGTTGCTTGCTGATGTTGTTCTAGCTTGATCATGGCAGAGTTTCTGAGCTCTTCAAGATGAACCAGCTCTGCCATCCTGATTTCTCTCTGATCCACACCCTCAAATTCCAGCTGTTGGGAAAGCACCAATGAATTTAGTTCTAGTGTCAAAGGAAGGGAAGCCTCCTTGCCATAGACAAGCTTGTAAGGTGAAGTTCCTATTGCCTTTTTTACTATGATTCTATCTACCCATAGTGCACATAAGACCTTCGTATGCCACTGTCTTTGGCTGATGTTCATTGTGTGCTTCATGATTCTGATCAGGTTCTTGTTTGTTGATTCTGCCAGACCATTTCCCTGAGGGTAATAGTTGGAAGAGGTTTTCAGGTAAATGCCCAGACTTAGAGCCCAATCAGTGATTTTAGCACCAAGGAAGGCCTTTGCATTATCAGAGATAATGGTTTGAGGAATGCCAAACCTTGTGACTAAACCTTTGAGAAAGTCAAGGATGACTACCTCAGTTGATTCCTTAAGCATGACAACTTCTGTCCATCTGGTGAAGTAATCTGTAGCTGTCAGCACCCATTTATGTCCAGTGCTTGAAGGTGGATTGATCATGCCTATGAAGTCAAGACCCCATTGCACAAAAGGCTGATCCACTTGGATTGGTCAGAGGGGAAGCACTGCCAATCTTTTCTTTCCTGTAAAGAAAGTGCACTCCTTGCATTTTGTGACCCACCTATGTGCATCTGCAAATAGGGTAGGCCAAAAGATACCTGCCATTATGATCTTCATTGTTGTAGTTTTGGTAGAGAAGTGTCCACCAGAGAATCCATCATGAAATTCTGCTAACACTTTTTCAGTCTGCACGCCATTGATACATCTTAACAACACACCATCTAGATTTCTTTTGAAGAGAATTCCATCAATCAAAACATAAGGGATAGATTGTAACCTCAGATGCCTTCTCTTTGCTTTGTTCAAACCGGGAGGGTACGCACCCTCAGAAAGGAATGTGATCATGTCCTTCATCTAGTCACACATGCCGAGGTCTATATTCTGTTCATGTTCTACACATGGGAGGTCTTCATCTAGAAATAATGAAGCCTCAGGTTCACTCTGTGCATCCTCAGCAATCTACTTGCAGAGTGCACTACCTCTTACCAGCTTTGTGGCCTTAATAGTCACATCATATTCCATGATTTTTGTCACCCATCGTGCTCTCTTCTCACTAATTTCTGCTCCCATGATGAAGTCTCTGACAGATGAGTGGGAGACTAACACCTTGATATGATTTGTGGTGAGCATACTTTTGAATTTCTTGAGCACGCTCATGATGGAAAAGACCTGCTTCTCCATGTGACTGTATTTCAATTCATAATCCTTCAGCGTCTGGCTGAAGAAGGCCACTGGCTGTTCCAGCCCTTGTTCATTTTCCTATGTTAGGACAACAACAATGCTTGCATCAGCACCATAAGCATAAAGGATGAAATCCTTTGAGTAATCTGGATTGATGAGTGTTGGCACACAAGCAATCTCTTTCTTGATCTTGTTGAAGCTTTCTCTTCCTTCTATTGTCCATCTGAAGGCTATGTCCTTTTTGAGCATGAGGGTGATGGGCCGAACCAGTCCCAAAGTTAGGGATAAAATTCCTAACAAAGTTAATCTTGCCAAGGAAGGACTGTAAGGCCTTTTTGTGCACCAGTAGGGAAAGGGCTAGGATGGCTGAAATGTGCTCAGGATCAATCGTGATACCATCTTTCAAAACCACATGGCCCAAGAGCTTTCCCTGAGCCACCACAAAATTACACTTCTTGGGGTTAAGAGATACCCCAAATTCTCTGCATCTCTCAAAGACCTTTTCCAGGTGCGCCATGTGATCCACACTTGCTTTGAGAAGATAGTTATATCATCCAGGTAAACCAAGATGAACTCATTGATGTAACCTTTGAAGGCAATATCCATGGCGCGCTGAAATGTTGCACCCACATTTGATAGACCAAAGGGAATTTTCTGATATGTATATGTTCCCCACTTGGTTGTAAATGTTGTTTTGAATTGATCCTCTTCCTTGACCAGGATCTGGTTGAAACCTGAATACCCATCTAGCATGGAGAACCTTTGCGCGTCAGCCACAATCTGTAAAATTTGCTCCATTGAAGGCAAAGGATAATGATCCTTTAGAGATGCCTTATTCAAATCTCTGAAATCAACACAAAGTCTGATTTCACCATTCTTCTTGCGTACTGGAACCAGATTTGCAACCCAGGTAGAGTATTTGATAGGAAAGATAATTTTTTCCTCAATGAGTTTTGATAGTTCCTTTCTCATGAGGGGTTCTATCTTTGGATTGACTGGTCGCTGCTTTTGTCTGACGGGCTTGATACCAGGATCAAGGTCAATAGAGTGTTGAGAAACACTTGGATCAAAACCTTTGAGGTCTTCATACTCCCATGAGAAAATATCACTGTATTTTTGACAGAGAGAGATGAAGGCCTATTTTTCTTCATGCGCACAAGTCCTGTACTGAGCAACAACTCTTTTCCATGCACAATAGTAATGGAGGAGCAATCCTCTTGCATGGCATGCATGTATCTTTCTTCACCCTTGAACTCATCATCAGGGCTGAACATTTTCTCTAAGGTGACCAATCCTTTAGGAAATTTATTTGTCTTCAGCTGTATTACTTGGTCACCATAGCTATCATGGAGATCAGCTTACATACTTGATGAAAATTCAGCTTCATTCTGGATAAACTAGATGATCTATGCATCACTGTCAAACACTTTCCAGCTGGTGTTATTGTCTAGAATGGATGGTCTGATCACCATCTTAATGTGTTGAGTGTTTCCTTTGACAAATTCCTCAGCAGGAGAAAACTGTGAACCGAGCACGGCCATTTGGTCAGCCTCTTTGTTCATTCTGCATGGGACTACCTACAGATTAAGGGCATCAAAGCTCTCAAGTAGGTCCCAAACTCTATGTTTATAAGCTTTAAGAAGCTTATTCTTTGTCTGGAATTTTTTGGTGACCTGGTGGATGACCAATTCTGTGTCCCCAAAGATCTGCAGTGCTTTAATTTTCTTCTTTTCAGCAATAAGCAAGCCATGCACCAGCGCTTCATATTCTGCCACATTGTTAGAGCATGTGAACTGCAGCCTATGCATGAAGAATAATTTCTCATCCTTAGGGGAAATGAGAACCACTCATGCTCCCATGCCGTTTTTACTTCTGGATCCATCAAAAGATAACTTCTATAGACGAGTTTGAACTTTTTCTCCCATGAGCACACGTGGAAGCATAGCATCTTCTTCTAGAATACAATAAGTACCAAGCCCAGTTTCATAGGCTTCCAGTTCTTCAGCATAGGGATCAAATTATTGATGCCTTTCCACCCATTCATCAAGCACTAGGTCTGGAACAGAGGGTGGAAGAGACTGCTCTTCAGGAACTGAAACTTGTTCTTCCTGGATAAGACAATTGGCTTGGAGAGGGGATGGGACATATGGCTCTACATGATAAGAAAATATAGGCTCAGCTTGTATGGTAAACCGGGTACCATACCTTGTCTTGAGTAACATATGAGACCAATCAGAAGACAAGTAACCACCCACCTTAGCAGTAAATTCTCTTGATAGACATAGGGAAAACAAAGGAGGTAGGTCAATAATTGACACATCTTGAGTAATTGTCAGGCTTGGACATGCATGGAGGGTTAACTCAAGATCCTTGATGACTCCTAAGGTGGTTACAATTGAGCCATCAAGTTGTAGGACTCCTTTAGACAAAGGGCTATATTTCAGACCTAAGACATCAACTATCTTCTTAGGCATAACAGAAGTACTAGCGCCTGAGTCAATCAAGCAGTTATGCACTAGGTGTTTGCCTATAATCAAGGACATATAGAAGGGTGGGGTTTTAGCAACTTTACTTACTTGTTTCTCCTCTTCTTGGAAGATTTTGATAGAAGTGTGTGGCTTCTGCATTACCAGGTCAGCACACGGAAGTTGCACCAGAGTTTCATGCAACATATCCCGCTGAGATGGAATGGTCAGGGCATCCCACATTATGACGTTTATGTTTGTTTTCTTCATCTGGTCAACAATGTTGAATGGAAGCCCCCCCACCTTGTGCATTTAGGGAACAACATCCATTCTTGACTGTTCGGGTGTGGAAGCCTAAATTTTAGCTGGGGCTGAGGCTTGGCCTACCAAATGAGGAGTGCATGTTGTTTTAGATGGAACTTTACGAGGGGCCTCCTTATCAGGGATTTGAATGTTTTTACTACATGATGCCTTGTCTGATTCTTTCTTCTTCTAAGGATCTGCTTGCATTTTCAGGGGATAACCTACGCACCTGACTCTAACACTCTTTTTATATCTCATGTTATCTACAACTTGGGCACAGTCTGTTTGTATCTTCTGTAGCTTGGTTGATTGCACAGAAGTCCTCTGCACCAAAGAACATCAAATTGGACTCTGGAGGAACTTCTGGTCCTTCTGGATTATCTGCTTCATGGGTGCTTGTTGAGGGCTCACAGGATGAAGCATTCTGGATCATGAAGGCTTGGGCACACAACATTAGCACAATGGTACTGACTATGAGGCATTTTGCAAGGGAAGCACCATTCTGACTCTTGTGCCAAGTTGTTCTGAACTGGAACAAGCACTCGGCTCACACTGGGTGCTGGGAGAGAAGGCATGGGAGGGACAACTTGCAAGGGAAGATGTGCATTAGGCTGTCATCTATCATTCTACTGGTTGGGCATGTATCTTTGATTTCCATATTGATTCTGCCAAGGCTGATTGCCTTGTCCATGCACCTGATTGGAATTACCTCTATACGCTTGCGCCTGCTACTTTTCTAATGATATGACCTTGTTTGATAAATTTCTGATCAAGACCTTCAATTCTTCATCTTCCTTTTGCTGTGATGGAGAATAGGATGTTGAGGCAACTGGTTGTGCACTCTTCTCAGGAGTAGGAATAGAGGCTACAGAAGGCTGGGGTGCTTGCAACATTTCTGGGAACAAGGGCATAGGTGGTCTAGGAGCTAATTTTCCCACCTGAATAAGACTATTTTCTACCCTTACTGCAATACTATAAGCAGCTGGTAAGGTTCTACCTCCCATAGATTGTATCATAACTGAAATATCGTTGTTGAGCACCTTTAGATAATAAAGGAAAGCATGTTGGGTTGTAGGTCTTACCACAAGAGGGATTTTGTCCCAAGTCTTCTGAAATCTGATGTTGAAATCAGTCATCTGCTCATTAGGCACCCTCCTTGTTGTTGTCAGTTGCTCCACCAAAGATAGGTGATCTGACTTGTCTTCAAAATAATTACATAGAGTTGTTCCCAGCTCATCCCAGGTGCTAATAGATCCAAGTCTCAAGCCTCTATACCACTGAAGTGCTTTACCTTTGAAAGAGGCTACAAGCAGCCTGACTGCTACATCATTATGTGTGATCAGATAGAGTGAACACACATTAGCTACATCCTGGATATGCTCCTGAGGGGTGACTTGATTCTCACCAGTAAAGTAAGGAATACTCTTGAGCACACCATTTGGCATATCATGTTGCATGGCCAGGAGTAAGGGACTCCCTCCATCAAAGTTTGCAAAGCTTCTTAATGGAGGAGGTTGTTGATTCACCATTGCAGGGCACGCAAGTTGTGTGTTTTGAGGAGGAGTTGAATGGGCACGACGTGCTAGAGATAGAGATGTGCACGTGGGATTTCTGGGATGAACTCTTCTCTGGGAAAGCTGGAGGTATTCAAAAGAATCTTCAGCTATTGCACTTCTTCTTGTGTGCACTCTTCTCATGAAAGGCACTCAGGACTGCTGAAACAGAGATTTTAAAATATTGGGAGTCACCAGATGTGTTTGAAATGAGCCTCCAAAGGCTGAAACACTAAGTTCACACACCAGAACTTAGAGATATGAAATTTGAGCTTTCAATGTTGGTCCCACCGGGCATGCCAGAAACTGTTGGTTTCTCAAACGTGCACCCGCATCTCGAATCCAGAAGGATCGAGGTGTCTGAGACCACAATGGAACCATCCCCAAGTTGTGGGACCTTGCGAGCTTGGGACAGATCTCTGGAGAAGGCTGGTTCCTCTATCTATTTCTACTGCTACTGCTACTCCTAGTGCTGAAAGGGGAAACTAAGCTAAGAATGCCAAGGGACCAGGGAAAGAAGGATAACATGAAGTAAACTACACTAAAAGGTGATAGCACCAGAAAAGAGGGGTGAACACTATCTGTTCTGAGTGAGAATGATAGGGAATGCATGAAAGGAGGCTAGGCATGAGTAACAAAATGAAATACACATTCACCAGATCATTCTCATGGAACACAACCAAGTATGGAACTGCAAGGGGACTTGAAATAGCACAACAATACACAATGCAAGAGAAGAGGCAAGAAGAAGGAATGCAAACACGTTAGGACAGAGAATAGTCACAAATGATGCTTCTATTACTTCCAAAAATGCACATAACTGTTACAATGATAAGGAGGCCGATATCCACTTGCAAGAGCCAAACATGGAGGTCTGCAACTCAAAATATAGAAAATATGGAGTCCTTAGCAACATGCGTAAGGATCCAGAGTGTCCAACATAATAAATGAGCCTTGCTCTTACATTTATAGATGAATCCATGGAGGAAGAAGGAAAAAGGAGGGAAAACCTGAATTTGAAACACAACCACCAACAAGAAGCATTCAATGCCTACAATTCCACCCCAAAACTATCATGTCTGCATCAATTACTTGTTCAGGTGCCTTGAAGGAGGAAGAATGGTGGATCATATCGAATCCGATCTGGTTGTTGGGGCAAATAGATCCTGTATTAATGGCACGAAGACATTTCTTCATTTTCTCCCCACCTAACCTCTCCAAAATTAAAGTTTCAGATCTCCATGGCATAGACGAGATCGAGCTCTTTCCAATGGTGCCAAATTTTTCATATTTTGAGCACTGAGTCAAAAGATATGCCCTTTTGAAATTTGAATCAGGTCCATACAAAATGGCGGGAACCAGCTACCAAAACAGGACCCCCTTTTGAAACCAGATACGTGGAGGGCTGGCACATGTCTAAGGGCAGCCTTTGTATTTTTCTTTTGAAGTTATGCCAGGCTGACACGTGGCTTCTTCCGCGGCTTGTCTCAATGCTTTGACTATTCAACCTGACTCTGTCCCTTTTGGACTCTGAGACACGTGGAAGGCCCGCACTCATTTGAAAACCCACTCAGGATTTTACCCTTGAGGGAGCGTCGTTAAGACACGTGGCACCTTCCGCCTGCATTCTATACTTAGTCATTTTGGGCCCGCTCTCCTTTGACCTCTATTGACCATTTTCTACGTGGAGGGCTGGCGCAAGTTTGAGTCTCCGGCCTAGATCCCACTTTTGAATGTGCGTCGTTAAGACACTTGGCACCCTCCGCTGAGTCGAAGAATTTTCAACGGCCAGTGTAAATTTTTGGGGCTCTAGACACATGGAAGCTTGGCGCTCATTTGGGTCTGCCCCTTTGGATTTAATCTTTGGAGGTGCACCATTTGGACACTTGGTAGCTTCCACTATCTCCTCCATACTTAGCCAATTTTGGGCTCATTCTGAGTCATTTGCAGAGCCCGAAGACTTCGAGCCTTCACCATTTCTTTTCCTTTGAGCCTCTAGTTCTTTGACACTATTTCTTCTCCCTGACCCTGCTATTCCATTTTCGAGCCCACCTGTAACTTGTCTGCTAGATTTGAAGCATGGATTCGCTCGATAGAGTCGTTTCTTCAATTTCTTATGTGAATAATATCTAAGATAGAGATGAGGTGAATCATGTGGAGGGAGGATATCATCAATTATGAATCTCATATGGGCTAAACCATCATACATTCAAATAGTATCAAAACTAGTAGGATCAAATGGAATATGTGTCCAATAATAATTATTCATGAAAACAGTACATGTGAAATGAGGAAGCACAGATGTAAGTTACTCATGAGAATATGAGGAATGGTATGACGTCCAATGTATCAATGATATACCCCTAATAAAGTACCATAGCATTAGTAGAAAGAGGGGGAGAGGTTGATGTAGATGGAATGACATCCAAGGAAAAAAAAATTCCTTCAAGTGGAGGAATGTTTGTCAGAATAGTCACAAGATATGGGTTGTTGATCATTAATGGGATGCATAATAGTAGAAGAATTTGGAGTAGGTAATGGAGTGGTTGGATCTAGGCATGGAAATATTTGAATGGGTCACGATCAATCAGACAACTATGGTATATTTAAATCCTTCGTGTAATAATTTAACATTCCAGTGAATTGTAGAAGGAACTCTCTTCCTACATAGCATGAATCACATGGCCTACTAAGTAATAAATTGTATTGAACTTGGAAATCAATAACAAAAAATACAACAGGAACAATTTTTGAGGCAACTGGTGAGTGATAAAGGTGATAGTTCCTATGCACATACATGTAGAAGAATCATACACTTGGAGAGAAATGGATGTTGGGTGGTCTTTACTAAATTGGAGGAATGAACAATGTCTTGAAGGAGTGATAAATATTACAAAGATTGAGCTCAAATCCATTATCGATTGGTGTTTCTTAGTACCCATGTTATGAATGAGAGTCATTATATATAATGGGAGGATCGTTTTCATAAACAAAAATATCGGTAGCTATATCAGGTGAAAAAATGAATTTTTGAGAAAATGCATTGACGTAAAATAACTGATATACTATCTCTTAATGAGTATCAGAAGGAATGTGAGTATTAGCTAATAGAGAAATAATTTTAGCTCTATAAGTAGGATTGCTAGAAAGAAATCATGAATGGAGATATCCATGATGAGAGATCTTAGAAAATGAAATGAAGTGATTCAAGACCCTAGGAGTGTCCGTTAATGAGACGTGTTCACCAAATGATTTAACAAATATTGAAATTTGTAAAACCCTAGATATTTCAGAGTCACATATGATAAATAAACACTAAAGTATAGATTTGACACAAGAAATAAGCTAGATAAAAATGAAACCCTATGTGCAAGAGAGGGAATATAAGACTTAGTTGATTTCACAATAAATCCTGAAGTGTTTTAGACTGGAATATTGATGAACATGAGGAGGAGACTATTACAAATCCACACTGGTAAATTCTGGAACTGTCAATATTCCTGGACTGGGTCAGGGGTGCATTAGGCATTGGAGACTTCCTCTTAGGCATGCTGTGACTATGAAAGATCCTCAAAAAATGATTTTTGTAGTGTCGCAAGATGTTCACTAACCTTCGTTGTTGATCTCCATGTATGTCGTTGGTTAATGATCAAAATTCACCTGTAACCTGTAAAAACAAATGATATCCTACAAAACTCCAAAACACATCAAATCCTAAAAATTAAAAAGATGCAAATGAGAGTTTGGACTGACCCTGGAGGTCACCTGGAAGAGTGAACTTATGACCAAGCACTGCACTACATCTCATAAACTCCATGTAGTTCTTGTGTGTGTGTATAGAATCGTGCCCTAGGAAGCTCCTGTGTAAGATGCACTTGATAGCAATTGATAGCTAGATGTAGAAATGTAGATAGATGTGTGGATGAAAAATGAACTTCCCCTCTTATGCTTGTATGTAGAAAATGTAGTCCCTTATCCCTTGAGTGAATGCTAGATGGATGTTTTGATGCTCTTAGAATGCCTTTGGATGCAACCTTAGGTGGTGATAATAGATGCTTAGAGCTTGGTCCTTTATTATGGTCACATAGCTTTGTATTTATATGATTCCCTTGTTTGAATTTTGTAATTGACAACTAAAAGGCCAACCCATAAGAAAACAAGATGCCCAAAAGATAAAAGAGGCCCAAAAGAGGCGAGTAAGATACAAAGAGGTCAGGGGTGCCCAGAGGGGATGAGGGTGCCTGGGCATTGGCATCCTGGTTGGGCATGCTGGTGTCCAGAGTCAATAAAGATAAAGCAATGAAGATCAGACTGGGTTGTGGGGTGTGTAAGACCAAAGATGAAACAAGAAAGATAGAAAAGAGGCCAAAGATAGATGTCAATTACTAGTTTTCTTGCTTAGGAATCATATGAATAATAGTATGTGATTAGGACCTAGAAATGTACCCAAGTGCATGATTTTGTGTCTACATCTATTGTATTAAACGATATTCTTGATTTTATAGAACTATGAGACACCCATTCTTGACTCTAACCATATACATTAAAGCTAAAGAAAAATATAACAAATGTATGTAATGGACGTTATAATATGTTCAGTAATTACACAAGTTGACATGCCTTATAGAAACAATTCCTTTTCATCACAAGCCAATTAGTTTGGGTGCTTGGAAAGTAGCTATTTTCACTTTGAAAAATATTATGACCTTATGTCAATGAATTTCATTATGCATGAAAGGTATCACACCAAAGACTCACTGTGTCTATAAGTAATGGAGGTGGAAATCCCACCAAAACAAAAGAACATAGATATCTCTAGTGCACTTATATCAAATCTATTTTATTTTTTTTAAATTCATGGTTTTTTATCACTTCATCTTTCTTTTAAATATTGTTATGTAGATAGCTAATTTATAATCCTAAACAATTATGTAAAATTGGCTCTAAATACATGTCTTACTACCTAAATTTGGCTATACCTCTTTAATACATCTTGGAATTGCTTCTGCGACTCTAAAATTCCTCATCTCGTTATTTTAATCCATTGTATTGACTAAACTACGAGTATCAACAACTTTCTCTTCATTGATAACTTACTTCATAAAATTATATGAAGCGACCATTTTCTGTAATAAAAATTGGTTCGAAAAAGACATTATCAAATCTAATACAAAGTTGGGTTTGTTAAATAATACTAGATCTCCTTCTACAAAAATGTTGTAAAGATATAGTAATAACACTTGTATACCCATTTAATAATTTAAATGGAAATTTCCACTATTTAGACCATACTTATTTCTAGAACTATTTTTCTTGTATTTCATAAGGCCCATGAGAAATCCTTTGAGAAGAAATATATTAATATGAATTTTAATTTAAACTAATATAGTTTTATATGCCAATGATTGGAAATACATCTATTATGCTTATATCCACCCTTCATATCAACAAAACTGTATTCAATCAAAAAAATCATATTGTTTATTACATTTGCTTGTTCTACTTTCACATCACATATTGTAAAAAAGTATGGATCCTTGCATGGTTTATCTAATCCACATTCCATCATGAAAAATTTTCACAACCTGCAAGCTAAGATGTTACAATTAGAATAAGGTAGGTCTAGAAAATCTCATGCTATGGATTTCAATACTTTACTTATAATAAAGCATAAACTGCACAAGAGGATTATTGTCCTTGATCCTATGTGGTCCATAACACGCTGTTATTAGATATTATTATGATAAATGTTATTAGAACATATTATATTGGTACTTCCACGAATATGTCTTGTTTAGTCCTACATATGGGGCATAAATGATAAACTCCTTAGTAAGTATATTCCCATAATGTTTTAAAGGTTATGTCCTAAGGTATTTCTACAATCCCATGATCACATATTTTATATCAAAGAGACCTTGAATCCATCACCCTCGTGGCTAGATCAACCTCTATACATACATTCCAATGGATATTGTTCACCAACCTTAGGCATATGATTCACCCTTTGTTAAAATACTAAATCAAACTCTAACTGAATAATTACTACAAATGTTTCCCAGAATAGGCAATTTTTACTAAGACTTAACAATCTAGTTGAAGAATAATCTAGATTAAATCTTTCTTCAAAAAATAAGGTGACGATCCTGTTGCACTACATTCAATCTTACTTGGTCATCTTTCTAACCTAACAATGAATTATGTCAACCATTCATTGTTAAACTATAAATTCCCTTGGAAATGAAAATTCAAATCCATACTTCGTAGTACATACTCCCTCCAATGACATACTAAATTGAGGTTTAGGAAAATAAAATTTTACTATATAAATTATGGTAATGAGATCCCAAGAAAAAATTAGATTTACGATATCTATCAAAAAATCCAATGAAACATGGTGAGGTCCACTTTCTGCCTCTCTCTATTGACAGGTAAGTGTTGATAAACAATGTGTTTTTCAACATGACTGGAAATTTACTATTGTAGTTCAACATGTTGAATGACACACTTTGTATTTACCATCTATATAAATCATACTTACATGTTTTGCATGGAGAATCATGATCATGTTATAGAATTCCTATACAATACTAGTGAGAACTTGCATTTATACTCCTTAAAATCATTTTTTTCACATAAATCACTTCCCTTTCCTCTAAAAGGGTGTAATAGGGCTCATCCAAGTACAAATCAACAAGCTAAAAAATGCAAAAAAATACTGCTAACCCCAAGAAAATTCTCGTGATAATGGTGGTTTTTAACCACTCCACCACATCTTGATTCTTTTATGGATTTATCGATATTCTCTCTCCTATGATAATATTCATAAGGATTTGTTATTTGGATTAGAAGGACCCACTTTCATAGATTTTCATGCTACTCTAACACAAACGTTACATAATATGGCACAAATGGGCATCATGATTTTCCAATGAGCTAGAATAAATTATAATATCTAGGAAGATCAATAAAAATTTGTAAAAATAAGTATTGAAGATGTCATGCATTAAACGTGAGAAAATAATGAGTGTGCACATAAAGCCGAGTGACACCATTAAATCTCATAATGGTCATAATGTGTTCAAAACATGGTCCTTTGCATATCACCCTTAACAATTTGAAGCTTGAAATACTAAAATATAAGATAAATATTGGATAACACCCTAGATACCCACATCTATCCAAACAATTCATCAATCCAAGGTAATGGGTAGTGGTTCATCATATCACCTTCTTCACTTGTTTTAAATCCATGAGAAATCATAAAGAACCATCCATATTCTTGACAAAGATGACAAGTACTCCCCATGGAGGAACACTAGGATGAATGTTCCCCTTCTCAAGGATCTCCTCGAGAAACATATTGAGCCCACTAAGCTCAAAAGTAGTCCTTTGATAAGTTTCCATAATTGTGACTAGTGCCCCGGACACTAGATCTATGTGTAATTCAATATTTCATTGAGGGGGTATCCTTAGAAACTTGTACAAAAACACATGAAGTACTCGTTAAAAAATTGGTCTTCTAAGATCATTGTAGCAAATTGGTCCTCAAATATACAATAAAACAGCTAAAACTCCTTCTTCATGCTCCTCTTTGAGATGCCTCGTAGAGTCACCAAAATGGAATCCGGTCTCTAAATCTCATAAAGAACCGCCATTGCACTAAGGTCTTCACGAAACTCAATAACCATGTTATGATAATCTAAATTGGCCCTATGTTCCTTAAGAAAAACCATGTTCAAGATGATACCGCATGATCCCAAGGGAAATACATGAAGGTCCAAGGTTATAGTTAAGGACCTCAAACCCAACATACAACAACTCCTTAAAGATCCAAAAGAATGTATGAGGCCCTATGGATATCTCAATGTCTATCATTAAACCAACGTAGATACCACCATACTGTCTTATCACCATGTTAAAGCAGTCACAATACCACAATATCTCCTCAGTCATGCACAGCCCAAACGTGAAGATACTTAGTCTCTAAATCAAATTTGTTGAAGTTTGCAGGTGTTGCTCTCATGGAATACAAATCATCCTTCGAGACACCAGAAGAGGAAAAAGAGGAGTTTGATAAACACTACTCATGGGAACTTACGATGGTTTTCCAATCTCCTAAGTTATGACAACGCAGATGATGTATAATACATAGCTATTAAAATTTAATTACTATTTACTTTATGATTTGAATTTAGATTTTAGAATGTAAGAGTAGGTTTTGTGTTTGTTATAGCTATTACATTTAATTTTAAGTAATTATATCTAAAAACATTTATCACTTATTTTGTAAAACATTTTCCTTTATCAATATTAATGAAAATTTATCTTTTGTTGGTTATTGTAAATTTTATTTGATAAGGTTGAAATTAGGGACTGCAATCTCGTTATGTCCATAACAATTTTAATGTAAAAATCTGAATTAATTATAAATGTACATACAAAAGTTCACCATCTTCATATATGAAAGATTCAATAATTAATTGTTTTTTTTTCTTTTATAAAAATAAAATATAACTATATATTTTATTGATTTAATATCTATCTTAAATAAATTTAACTAAAATATGCCGATGAATATCGACCACGAAGTTTTTATCTTGAAATTTTATCAATACCACGTTGATTAATAACTTAATAACTTTCTCTGCCAATTTCCTAATGATTGGTGACAAATGTCATCAATCTAGTTATACCAATGTGTTGAGTTCAAAAATATTTAATCAAAAAGAAAAATGGGCTTCAAGCTCCATTGTAGGGCCAAGATATTAAGGTTTTTAGGTTAAATTCTCTAAGGAAAAAAGAAAAAAAATTCTAAGTGATAATAAATAAATTGTCAAATTTAAAATTGAAATTTATTTGTGACTATCAAATGGATGTCAAATCTAACATATAATATACAAGTGAACAACATATTCTATTACAATGCATCGCGTAATTCTATTATAGAATCCTATTGACATAATAATAGTTCATATTTATTTTATAAAATTGAAAAGTTAATTGAATATTATTTTTTCCCTCATAATTTATAGATTTAAAATTTTAATAATGAAACCTAAACAATTTTAATGCACTCAAAAATAAAACAAATTATGTATCTAAAGTTTTGTGTATGCCACATTTTTTTATTGTGACATATAAGTCTCTCAAGATTAGAGATAGCTTAAAAAATAGTCGCCTTCATTTTAAAAAAAAAAGCGTAAACCATTTTAATGTTCATTGTCACTCATAACAATAAGAGGAGAAAATTCTCTTATTCATTCTAGATTTGTAATTTATTTCTAAAATTTGTAAATCTACATATTAAATTTGGGGGAGAAGAGAGGCCATACGTTGGAAAGGAGGAAAAGGAAAAGGAACAAGATCTAGCTATAGATTTCATACAAATTTAAATGATTTTCTTGGAAAATATGTTTTTGCTTCTAATCATTAGTACACCTGGTGTTAAAAATGTTGAAATTGGGCTTGATTTTACGTTGATCTGTGTTTGGAATTTTTTTAAAAAAATTGAAGGGATATTCGACACAAAGATAATGCAATAATAGTGCCGTAAATTGGCGCAAATGCGATGCAATTTGTATCACACTTGCATCACGTTACTCTTGATCGCATTGCGCCTTATTGCCTATTTAATTCCAAGTGGATTTCATTTTCACTAAACCTAACATTTTCACTCTTGCAAAGAAGGAGAAGGGGCTCAAATAACCTAATGTTTTTGCCACGTAAAAAGAAATGTAAATTTAAAAATTTGAGTTTTCATTTATTTTTAATGTAAATAATTGATATCAAGTTCAAGTAAGTTATTTATTTTATTTTAGTGTCGATAAAAAACATTCTAAAAAATATTCCATGGGACCACATACCTATCCTTGAGAAAAAAATTCAATAAAATAAATTAAACAAATACATGCCATGACATGTCTTCACATCTTGGAGTCATTTTTTCAAATAGTTTGTGCTTTGTGTATGAAAACAAATATGACATTATACAACAACAAAATTTGCATTATACGTGTGTGTGTGTGTGCGCGCGCGCATGTGCAGGTGTGCGTGTGCGGGTGTGCGTGCGTGTGTGCGTGGGTGTGTGTGTGTGTGCGTGGGCGTGGGTGCATGTGCATGGGTGCATGCGCGTATGTGCGTGTGTGTGTGTGCGCGCGTGTGCGTGCATGTGCATGCGTGTGTGTGCGTGCATGTGTGTGCGGTGTGTGTGTGTGCATGTGTGCGTGTGCGTGCATGCGTGTGCGTGCGTGTGCGTGTGCGTGTGCGTGTGCGTGTGCGTGTGCGTGTGCGTGTGCGTGTGCGTGTGCGTGTGCGTGTGTGTGTGTGTGTGTGTGTGTGTGTGTGTGTGTGTGTGTGTGTGTGTCCATACCCTATAATGCAAATCCCATTTTGGCATGGGCTTCAAGTATGTAAAAAAGGTTGTGAAGTCTAGCTTTACAACAAACTTTCCCAAACTTGTGAAAAATTTCAAATTCACCAAACCTTATTCTCATATAACATGAACTCCAACTTTATCCATTATTTTACATAGGAAG
The DNA here is from genome assembly GCA_019776745.2 of Taxus chinensis. Lineage (NCBI taxonomy): Eukaryota > Viridiplantae > Streptophyta > Pinopsida > Cupressales > Taxaceae > Taxus > Taxus chinensis. The sequence goes on along the minus strand of CM034157.1, from coordinate 160,094,250 downwards.
TTTTTGACGTAATTTTGCATTATATTCCCTTAACATAAAATGTATTTAGACAATTATTCGTCAATTTAAATCTATTAAAATGATTATTAATGCATTATGTTGCAAGAATAATAAATGTGGTTCATTTTTATGTTTGTTCCAAATAGATTTTGTAAGGTGAAATATGGCTATTTGCACTACTTTGGTATGTGATGCAGTGTTCAAGAAAACAATGATCACCCCACGTCATGATTATAAGTAACTATAAGGTATTCTAAAACTTTGTATATAGTTAGAATGAGCACAAGGTTGGCCAAGGTGATATCCCTTAATACTAAAATGCAAAACTTAACAATACTACTAATCATAAAAAAAGAAGTTAAGAAAGACGTGTTCTACAGATGGTCTGAAATAAACACTTGCACAATGAACCATAAACATTGTGGAACTTTATAGGAACCTAGAAAATATTTACATCACACAACACTTGTCTTTAATGTAGAAACTTGGGGATATGATAAATTGTAATGGGGAAGCTAATAAATACCAACTAGTTTTTTTCTTCTCACACCCCCGCTCATCCCACCACCAAGAAACACATTCATACAACCACCAAAAGTTCAATGAGCTTTTAGATTATAAATTTTAGAGCTTCTTCAATATAACCAAGATGGTCAAGAAGCTTAACCATGCATACAAAACAATTCATTATGGGTGTAAAGAAATAAAAATGGTCATGGCATTTAAGTATTCATAGTCCTCATCCACTCAACTTGCATGGTTACACGCACATAAACACAATAAAAGTATACACTATCAAGATGTGTTTTAGAGTGCTTCAAAAATTCAAAGAGTTTGAAATCATCCTTTCAAAACCACTTTGTGAATACCGTGTAAGTGTTGCACTTATCAATCTATTTTCACGCACAAACCCATTACAAACCTTCTACATATCTCTAGCTCTTGCAAACACAGCGCATGTGTCCTCTTCAAAGGGAAAGTAGAATTATTCCAATATAAAATAAAGGTAATACAAAAGGATTCTCACCCAGTGTTTACATAGTAGATTTACTTACATTTTGCAATAATACACATGCCTTAAGTATTCTTCGACATCCTACAAACATTTCTACTTGGGAACCCCCCTTATCTTGAAATGGAAATATGAAAATTTATAACCTGGAAATTGTATTAATATAATATTATAGCATTTTTATCTGTCAACAATTTACGACAAACACTATTTGACAAAAAGTCCCTTCACAACATTCCTTTAAGTCATTTTTTCCATATGTCCTCGTGCCTTGTTAATGCTACCACATTTTGCATACAATATATCAAATAAATTACAAGTACAACATCTGATAATAGTTCCTTCTCCATAATTTTCATATCGTGTTTGAATAATGAACTTGATGAAACTTGGTGATAATTTCACATCTATGTTAAAATTTCAAAATATAGAAAATGGAGGATAAATTTGTTGGATATTCACTGTGTCAGTTGTTTCCCATGGGATGTAATAAATCAAGCATTAATGTTCATGACTATAAATATATATGTCCTATTTTTTCCTACTTTGAATATAGTATGTTGTGTTTTCTTACAAGTTAAGTAGTTTCCACAAGAGCATGATGATTGCATTAATTGTGGTATCCTTCTTGATGCAGCCTAGAATTTATTGTGAATAACTCATACGTGTATGCACATCACTTAGCCTGAGCTAAGCGCTCACCTAAAGTGCGCAAAGGTACCAGGTCCCTCTTTAGAGTTGCTTGTACAGGATGTTAGTGTGATGATGTTTAAACATGTTCAGATTCATAAGTAGACATAAACATTCCAAAGTGAAAAATCCAGATCTAGATCTTAGAGAATCATGATAAATGAACTAAAAAATTATTATGATAAGATTAACCATATAAGAAACAAATTCAGTCATGTCTAACACCATTATCTAGCCAATATGTTTCATTTCATAATTACTGTAAAACACATAAGCTTCTTACATTGTAAAGTATCTCCATGAGTCATGTGCGCGTCAAAACCAGTAGCACAACTCTACAATAATTCACCACCTACTAAACTACGCAAGTCAATACATATTTATAGGGGTGGGGACTTTCCCTTCACCACCTATGCACTTCTCAAAATAGGTTGCATGCTTATAATAGCCATGCGCCTTTACAATAGTATGCACAACATGCAAGTGTTCTAACAATAGATGTCCTATAGTTAACTCCAAGTAGAACTCATATTATTAGCTTAAACTATGCATGGCGTTTATCTGTCGCTTGTTCCCAAAATAAAAAAGTGTGTAGCGCAAGTCTTCATCTCTATGTGTGCTCCACACGCTATCTCCAAAAATAGCCCTTATCCACAAAACAGCTAAGTCCTGAGTTGGGCCGCTTTAATAATATTATAGCACCGCACACTTCCAACGCCCTATATTCACACGATACTTAGAATATTTCTAGTTGTTCAACATTACCCCACACTAGAGTACATTTCCCTCCCAGTGATGTGAATTCCTTCATATGTCTTCAATAATAAAGATTAAGTAATGAAAGAATGAAAAGAATGAACCAAAATTCGTACAAAAGAATGAAATTTATTATACAGCACCTCTTCGTCAACTGGAAGGATTAATTCTAGATATTAATTTTTTATCTCAACCTCCAAGGTCTTCCAGTCACTTAACACGTTCCTCATTTTCTTTGGAATATCAGTGTCTATGTCATCCAATTCTTCTTGAGTGATCTTTTCTTTCTCATTATATAGAACCCAAACAACGTTGGTCATACCTGACAACATTCCCTTCATAAGGTCCATCTTCTACGCTATTAGTTTTCCAATCTCATTAATCCTTTCCTTGTACGGATCATGGGCTACTGCGAGGGCCTCGCGCTTTTGTTTTACCAATGCCAACCTTTCTGTGCACCCAAGTGTTTCATCTTTCATCACCTTCAGAACTTCATTATCCTCCACTAAATTTTTTGTCCTTATTATGGCATCTGGCGCCGCACATAAATTAAGAGCTTGATCGTCTCTCTTTAGCTCATCCTTCAATGTTTGGAGCAACACCTCATATATTGAAACTTTTCTATCGATAGTGGCCCCTGCTCTTGCTACTTCTTCCCCTACATCCTTTTTCTTGGGGAGGCACATTGGTCCCTCATCCAAAAGTAGGTGAATTGTTGTGCACAAATAGTGCAACTCAGACTTGAAGTCCTGAGGCACCTTCTCCTGAAACTCAGGCCTCTGCAGTAGAATCTCATCTACAATCTGCTCCACCATCATCTTTATAATCTAGTCCTTCGTGACTACATTATGGCGCTCTTGAGTATGGCTCTTGATTTTTGTGTTCATTTCCTTTTTATCCTTCAGTAGCGCCCAGATTATTGCTGCCTTATCCATATTTCAGCACGCTACTTCTGTGGACACCTTAATCAAAGCGTTGCTTACCTGCTCATCTGAAAACTAGGTTAGCTTAATGTTCATATGGTGCATATGAGGCACCTCCCTCATCTTCTTTAAACTGCACACCTCCTTGCAGACATCAAAATCAGGATCATCCATGTGAATCTGCATGCCCAAAGATAGTTGTTTGCGAGTGCATGTATTGGCCATTTCAAGGTCCATCCAATCCCAGCCATATAACTATTTGTTTGGTAGTGTACTCTGGAAACAGGTTTGAATAGTTCTTGAAAGGTCATTCAGATAACCCAAGTCTTGAGTACCTAATGCTTCTTCTTCTTCATGTGCACATGCATGCTCGTCAACATCCTCATGCACTAGTGTGCCCTATTCTTTCTATATGGCTATGCCTGCATCCCACAGGACAACATCTTCAACCACCTTGTTGACCACCTCCTCATTTTTCCCTTCTTCCTACGTGGGGTGCATGAGGAATTTTGTGTTCCCACCAGCGTTACTTTCTCCTTCACTAGAGATATCTTCGTGAATTATCAAATTGGGGTCTAAAGTATCATAGACTACGTGTTTGTTTATATCTTCATCATCATGTATTTCCACACTGGGGGTGGCCTTAGCTCTATCTCCACTCATTATTGGAGTTTCCTCTACTTCCTGTGTGCTTGGCTGTGGAGATTCCCCCTCACTATCTTTTATAGGAATATATTTCCTATGCTTTCTCCTCTCCTTCTCTTCATCCTTTACAGGAGTCATGCGCGGTGATTTCTTTACTGGCTGCGAAGTTCCAGCACCAATGTCTCCTGAAGCGCGCCTCTTCCTCAGAATCCTTCTGGTGTGCAAAATTATAGTGTTGTCTTCAGGTTCCTCTTGTTCTAGGATGTGTTCTAGTCTTATATGTACTAGGTCTTCTAGGAGCAGGGGGCGCAAATGCAACATTCCTTGAAGTCCCAAATGATTGCTTCTTCTTAGGAGGTCCTGGAAGAGCCATATCAACTCCCTTCACCACTTTGTCATCCTTGAATCATAGCCTTAGATTGGTTCAATCTAACCTATAGGAAAACTCTCTGACGTGATGTCAACATTATCAGACTCCATGGTTTCTACATAGGCCTCCTTACCTGGCCATATATATGTTTTGCGCAGAATGTGAATGTCTGCGTCCATTTTTTTGGCGTCGAACTGGAGCTGACGCGCGTCATGAAATCTATTTACAGAGTCCTTAAAATATCTTGTGGTAAACACAAATGGAAACTTATACCATGGGCTCTTCTCCCCAAACTTCATGTGGAAGCGCCCCAAGCTAAAATGTTGGTAAACTACAAATTCAGCTTCTTCGTCCAAAACCTTTGGCAACTTTTTCAGAATGTTTCATTCTCCCTCGAATTCCTGCATAGTCTTTCAACCACTTATCCAAGTGTTCTTTGTATGTGTTGGAATCAGACCCATACAACGTGTACTTAGCATATATTTTGGTTGGGGACTTGTTCTCCAATGGAAACTCCCATATGTTTTCCCTAGGACCGTCTAGTACCCCAACTTCATTGAACACAATTAATAACAAAATTGCACCCCGGGTTATCTTCTCACCTTTTTTTGCTTGGTTGTGCACCTCGTTCACCAAGGTCTCTGCAATGTAACCAACGATATTACAGTATGTTTTTTTGGCCATTTTGTGCACTATATACAACCAACACATGTTTACCTCGTTTCATCGCTCAGTGGCCCCTATTTTACTCCATGTTAACCACGTTGCTACTCTAGTGGCCATGTTTGGGATATTGGTGACCTTGAAAGCTCAACCCCCCTTCTTATACTTGTATAGGACTGTTGTGGCATCAATGCCCTTGTCATCTGTTAAGTCTCCAGCAATTTCTAAACCCGTGTCGTGTAGCTCGGTAATTTTTCCAATCAATTTGGCAGTTATCTTTATTCTCATGCCCACAAAATAGAAATAATCCTCATGGACCCGCAACATTAGCCACTAGTATAATTTCTCAGGATTTCCAAAGTAGGGAGACTCCAGGATCTACATTATGCCCACACTCTCAAGTAGTTTCTTCACAGAAGCATCCAAAACCCTAGAGTCGTCCGACAGTCATTGGTTAGTCTTTTTGTAGACTTCTGTCGTGACATCCTTCATACATTTTTACAGTGTGGTGGTTAATCTCTGAAACCCTACACTGAGTAATATTTGTTGTCCATGACCACCCTTCAATGACTCCTTCTGGATATAGCATTTCCACCAACCACTCCTTTGTTGGATCATCAACCTCCTTCTCTACTACTGAAGCTTTATGTGGTGTCATCGCCCCTTTTGACTCTGCAATTACGTAAAAACCCTAGCTATGAAATGAAAACCCTAGTCACCCTTCCGTCACGCGCATGCACCACTCCTTAAATCATACTTTCGTGCCTGGGTACTAAACATCGTGCTTCACAATGTGACAAGTTTACTCAATCTATAAAATGCTCTTCATCTCTTCTTCTTCATACTTCACAATTTTTTTCCAAGTTCGTAAGGTAGAAAATGACGTTGAGAACGCCAACTTTAAACCAAGTTTGAAAAATTCCCTTCATTAATTACTCCACCTACCACCGTACATGGCATTAATTTCTCTTGAGTGTGTTGTGCACCTCATTATCCCACGCTTCAATGTCTCACACCTCAGTCATAATTTTATGGTGCGCCACTACTTATTTGACACAGATCTCCTCTACCTGCGCTTCCTTAAGCCAAAGTAGCTTATCCAATGTGACCCAACATATTTAGTCTCCAATGTTGCGGCCTCCCTTGAATTATACTGAGTGCCCAATGTCTTATGCGTGGTATTAATTTTTTAGCAATTATTCAGAAGTTCTCATGAATTTTGAAACCTTTCTCCTTATGTTCCTCATGTGGTTACCCATGAGTTTATTTATTTTCCATACCTCTTTATCCACCCCACACTAAGGTTATGTGCAGTCCTTTGTGCATATAAACACTTTAGATTGTGATCAGATTCTGGCGCACAAACACACTTATTACACAAAACACTAAACTAAATTGACAAAGCATAACGATGAAGAAGGAAATACAAAAGGGAATACAGTAAAGGAAATCTAATCTAAATGGACAATATTTACTTATTACAAAACACCAAGAAGGCTTATTTATAGTAGGGCTTCAGCCTACTCCCGTTGAAGTAACCAGGTAACCGTGTTCCATCAAGCACCTCTAACTGGCAAGCACCTGATTCAAGTATGTGAGTGATAACATACAGTCCCAACCAATGCACCTTAATCTTTCCTAGGTGGCACATAAACTTTGAATCATAAAGAAGTATCATCTACCTGACCTCAAGCTTCTTTTCCTTGATGTGTATGTCATGACATGCCTTCTGTCTAGCCTTTTCCTGCTTCTGACTCCAACATGTTATGTTGTGCCTCTCATCCAGCTATATTAACTTTTCAATTCTTTCTTCCAATGCTTTCTCATTAGCTAGACCTCCCACACACACAATACGCAAATAAGGTAACATGAATTCCATGGGAAGAACTACTTCTGCGTCAAACACCAACTGAAAGGGTGTGGCCTTATTCAACCTTTTGTAGGTTGTTCTATATGCCCAAAGTAGAGTAGAAAATTTATCATCCCAATCTTTCCTTCCAACATCACAATTTTTGTCAAGTTCTAGCTCAATATCTTATTGAAATCCTTAGAACTCCCATTTGTTTGAGAGTGACAAGGTGTAGTCTTGTGGTGCATGACCATAAATTCATCCAATAATATCCTGATTGTCTCATTCAAGAAGTGTGTGCCCCTATCACTTGTCAGAATCAATAGACATCCATACCTTATTAAGAATATTTTCCCATAAGAACCTTCTTCTTATAGTTGTTGTACAATCCTTTGTAGGTGTTACTTCTGCCCACCTTGTAAGATAATATGTAAGTTGATGATGTAGCATGATCCAGTTCTACGTGCGGCTGTGGAAATAGGACCCACAAATTCTATTTCCCATTTTTCAAATGGTTCTGCACTAGTAATAGGCCTCAAAGGCATTTCATCTCTTTGCCCAGGTTTTCTAAGGCATTGACAGTGATCACATGCCTTACAATACTCTTTACAATCCTTATACAAGGTCTCCCACCATAAACCAGCGAGTAGAATCTTGCACGCAGTGGCGTCACCTGCATAGTACCCACCTGCAATACCGCCATGAGCTTCTTCCATGATATATGTGTGCTCATGTTCTAGTACACATCAGTCGCAATACCTCATCTCAGCCTAGTTTGTATAAGTCACCACTGATCAACATGAAATGTGGGGCGTAAATCACAAGTTGTTTCTTCTCTAGGGATTTCATTCCCTCTAACACCATACATGTGTGTAAAAAGACAACAATATCCTCTAATTCTGAGGGCGCGCAGTTTAACCTGTATAACTGTGCATCTAGCATTGTATCTTCAATTATCTGTGCATCCTGTCATGATTGAATTCTTGATAAGTGGTCTGGGCAATAATTACTTTTACTAGGTTTTACCATGACTATAAAGTCAAATTCTTGGAATAAAAACACCCATCGACATATGTGCCCTTGTAAAATGGGCTTATTTACCAAGTATTTCAATGCCATGTGATCTGTATAAAACACAAAAGGTGTTGCTAGCAAGTACTTTCTAAACTTATGCAATGTGTAGATCATTGAAAAGGCCTCGCGCTCTGTAGTTGTATAGTTTTGTTATGTAGGAGTCAACTTTATACTAGCAAAACAAATAGGATGATCTATAATACCTTCTCCATGCTGAGCTAACATTGTGTCAATGGCCATGCTAGAGGTGTCCACATGTACATGAAAAGGTTGGTTCCATGAGGGAAAGCACATAATAGGCATCATAGTAAGCCTCTCCTTCAACGTTTCAAATGCGTGATGTTTCGGTTCTCCCCAATAAAATTTCCCTGTCCCTTTTAGTAACTCCTCCAAGGGCGTGGCAATTTTAGCATATCCCTTGATAAATTTTCTATAATACCTTTGTGGCCCAAGAATCTGCACACCTCACTCTGACTGGTAGGCTCCTCTAGGCCTACGATAACTACAACCTTGGTTGGATCTACTAATAAACCCTCCTTGCATGTGATATGCCCTAGTAGAGTTTCAAAGGGTATAGAAAATACTCACTTTTTGATGTTTAAAGAGATGCTTAACTGTTTGCACCTCTCAAACATTAATCTCAAGTTGTCACAATGATCCTTGACAAGCCCATATATTTTCCAATCATCCAGGTAAACCTGTAAGAATTTGTGAATAAAATCCTGGAATGTTTGAACCACAATGTGTGAAAATACAACAGGTGTGTTCTTCAGACCAAAGGGCATCACTGTATATGCAAAGCTTCCCCATTTAGTCGTGAATGTTGTTTTCTCTTGATCTTCTTTATAAATTTGTACCTGATGATATGCAGAGAATCCATCTGTAAAAGAGTAAATTTCATGCCCTTAACGCATTCTAATATTTCCTCAATGAAAGGTGTAGGAAAATGATCAATCACACATGCAGGATTCAGTTCTTTGTAGTCCACACAAATCCTAATCCGACCATCTTTCTTTATATTGATTACCATGGGCCTAACCCACTTTGATTCTTCTAGGGGCTTAATGATGTCAAATGTCAACATCTTGTCAATTTCTTCTTTAACTTTTATGCGTAGATTAGGGTTCTGTCGACATTAAATTTTTCCTCTGTAATTTCTATTCTATAAATGGTTGTATTAGGAATAAGATGTTGTTAAGTATAATTAGTAGTGGCATATAATAGAAGATAACAATGTTGTCATTACGGTGCCGCCAGTAAAGTAGAGTACGGTAACAATCAAAGTACAAAAGGAATGTTGTGGTAAAAAATAAATATTTGTCGTAAGTGGTCTGGTAATGTTAAAATGTCAAAGTTGGGTTAAGTAGAGAAGTAGGGTCTACATGATTAGGAATTAGAAATATTATATTTGTAATAAGGACAAAGAGTGATGTCATAAATATTTTGTGTATTTTATTTGTGGAAAATTCTAAAAAGGTGGAGCCCATGTGAGATGATAAGGTTTATCTTATCTTAGAAGATAAGCCTACATGTAAAGGCAAGAGTTTAGGTAGGGAATATGATTGGCCAAAAGAGATTTCCTATCCTATCTTAGAGATAGGGTGGATAAGCCTGAATTCCTATAAATAAAGAGGTCACCTTCCCTCATTTAACATAGAAGGAAGTAGTGAGAAATATTGTATGAATAAGTGTGTAAAGGAAGCCATCATTTTGAAGGCGTGTTAAAGAAGCCATTAAGAGATGTAATTGTGAAGTTTCTCCCATATTTATTGTTGGAAGGTATGTGAAGTCAGTAACACTTGAAGTACCTCATGGGTGAGATTGTAACAATTTCATGTTGATATTATAACTTACACTTATATTTCAGATTTATCATCATTCCTTATTATCATAGTCTATGGTATTCTTGTGTTATGTTTGTTGTTGTGTTTCCAGATTCCATCCACCAAACTAAAGGCTGTGCATTAGTAAATAATCATAGCACGAGGAGTTCCCGGTGAATAATTATCATAGTGCCAGATTGGTGATGACATTTTGGTTCCGTTGCCAGGACCATTCCTCGTTGGTGGATTTTCTGGAGAGATATTCCCACTTAGTCAGAAAATATTTGGAGGGTAACCTTGTTTTTACTATGTATAGTAGTTACCATGGTAAAGTCACTTTTTATCGTGAATAGTATTTACCGCAGTAAAGTCAATTTTTACCGTGAATAGTATTTACCACAGTAAAGTCACTTTTTACCGTGAATAGTATTTACCACAGTAACTTCACTTTTTACCGTGAATAGTGTTTACCACAGTAAAGTCATTTTTTACCGTAGTAAGTCAAGTTTTACCATAGTTTACCGTGGTCATTTCTATTTTACTGTAGAAAGGTGTAAAGTCACTTTCTATTATAGTGATTCCAATTATTTGTGCACATACGTCTTGTTGATTGTACTTGTGGGTTGGTATTTCACTGTGGTTACTTTTAAAAATGGGAAGATTCCTGTTTTTTCAGCCCAATCTAATGAAGATGTTTCCTCTTTCATTCAAGAGTTTAAATGATCTTGTATTTGTAATGGCCTTATAAGAAGGGAACAATGGACTAAATTTTTTCCTACCTTTTTGGATGGTTCAGCACTTAGGTGGTTTGAAACACTAGGTGATAATGTGAAAAACTCATGGGATTTATTAACTGAAAGTTTTCTTGAAGAATTTGGTGAACAACAAAAATATGCAGATCTCATGATCGAGATCACAAAGCTATCCCAAGGAGAGAAGGAGAAGATAAGAGATTATCATGCTCGTGTTCTAGAGCTAAGGAGGAAGCTCGATGCCCAGATCCAGAAGGAAGGATTAGCGGATGGGTTGATGAATGGAATGGATAATCTCCTCTGTAAGCACTTCATTCTTGGGATGAAGCCAGAGATCAGACAACGAGTGAAGTATGACCGCCCAGCTACCATTGAACAAGCAAAGGAGATTGCAAGAAGGCAAGAAGAAAGCATGGAAGAGGAGCCCAAAGAAATTGCTGCTAAAGTAGAGCCTACACCAACACCTTTGGTCCAAAATCCACAACCACTCTCAGTGAGCACAAATATTTATCCTAGTACATCTACTGAGTATGAAGATCTACTCAAAAAGATGGGTCAGTTAACTATTAATCTTCTTCAAGGAAAGGAATTTAGTTCTCAGGGAGGAGATAGAGGTCCAAAAGGAAATATTTCTGAAGTTGTATGTTATGGTTGTTATAAAAAGGGTCATTATAAGTATAATTGTCCAGATAGAGCTTCTACATCTGGTACAAGAGATAATGATAAAGGAAAAGCACCTGTGAATTCTTTTGATGTAGTAGATAAGAGAATAAATAATGAAGTAGATGTGTTTGTAACAAAAAGAAAGAAAGAAAAAGATAACCAAGATGGAAATGATCCTAAGAAGATGAAAGAAGAAACTAGTAAGAAACATAGGAGAAGAAAGTTGGGTGTGCAAGATTTTCTGATTTCACAGGGGCAAGGACCATACTCCATCTTGGAAGATCTGTCCAAAAGGCCTGCAAATATTACATATGGTCAACTCTTGGCTATGTCTTCTGAGAAGAGGCAGGAGTTATGAGGTGGACTCAATGCTCGAAGAAGGAAGGAGGTTGAGGTCCCTGTTTTGGAGGCAGAGGCAGATCCCTATGCTCCACAAGCTGAGGTATTATGTAATGGTATTTCAATTCATGATGTCTTAGTTGATGGAGGTGCTGCAGTTAATGTAATGACCGAGTCTGTAATGAATATGTTGGGTTTAAAAATTGATCGCCCCTCAACACTTATGTTAAGGTCATTAAATAAGGGAAAAACTAAACTAGAAGGTGTAGTTTCAAATGTGGCAATATCTGTTATGGGTGTGGTATGTGTGGTAGACTTTCAGGTGATGAAAAATGGTATTGTTGCGTACCCAATGCTGCTGGGAAGACCATGGCTAAGGAGAGTTCATGCAAGAAACTACTGGAATGAAGGTTTCATGACACTTGGACGTGGTAGAGAGAGGGTGAAGATAAACGTGATCCCTCGACATCATAAGACAGAACCTGTGGATTCAAGTGATGAAACTGATGATTGGACATCCTCTGATTACTCTAGTACCAGTGAAGTGGACACTGAAGATGAAGAAAGCGAGGTTGATGTTTCGGTCATGGATATCCTTCCAGTCACACCAACTCATGACCCCATAAAATTATCTGAAGAAGAAGTTGATGATCGTCTCCAACAAATAAAGATTGGTGATGCTGTGATGGAGAGTGAGAAGGAATCCTACCTCCAGCTCTTTCGAAGGTACATACACCTATTCACTTTTGATTACAAGGAACTCCGTCAAGTAAGTTGGGTAGAACATTGTATTGAGCTGGTAGATGGTGCTAAGCCCATAAAGCAAATGCCATATAGAATGAATCCTAATTTTTCCAAGACTGTAAAAGAAGAAATAGATAAGTTGCTTGATGCAGGATTCATATTTGTTGTGGAGAATTCAGAATGGGTTTCTCCCATTGTGATCTCAATAAAAAAGAATGGGAAGCTACGCATTTGTGTTGATTATAGGAAGCTCAATAAGGCAACAAAGAAGGATCATTACCCTCTTCCATTCTCAGATCAGATCTTGGACGAAGTAGCTGGCCAGGAGTGCTATAGTTTTGCTGATGGATATAGCGGCTACAACCAAGTTCGTATAGCAGAGAAAGATCAGCTGAAGACCACGTTCACCACTCCTTGGGGAACGTTTGCTTATAGAGTTATGCCTTTTTGGGTTGTGTAATGCTCCAGCAACATTCCAGCGCTTAATGAATAGGGTGTTTGAACCCTACATTGGGAACTTCATCAGAGTATTTCTGGATGATTTTTGCATCTATGGGAGCAAGTTGGACCACCTGCACCAGATGGAGACAGCATTTCAAAGGTTAGATGAAGCACAAGCCTCACTAAACCCTACAAAGTGTGTCTTTGGATGTTCTAAAGGCGTTTTGTTAGGGCATGTTGTATCCAGAGATGGTATTGGTACTGATCCTGATAAAGTTTCAAAAATCAAAGAGTTACCATTTCCTATGAATAGAAGTAAGTTGAGATCATTTTTAGGCCATGTGGGTTACTATAGAAGGTTCATCAAGAATTTCTCAAAGATTGCACAGCCACTAACCCAGTTCTTGAAGAAAGATGTTACTTATGAACCAGGAAATAAGGCGCATGAAGCTTTTGAACAACTGAAGGAAGCCCTGGTGTCTTCACCTGTTTTAAAGAATCCAGATTGGAGCAAGCCATTCATTGTGTATACTGATGCCTCAGATGCAGCACTAGGAAGTACTCTGAGCCAAAAGGATGAAAATGGGAATGATCATCCAGTTTACTTTGGGAGCAGACAAATGAGCAGTGCTGAGGTAAATTATACTGTAACTGAAAAAGAGGCTCTAGCTATCATTTTTGCTGTAAAGAAGTTTAGAAATTACTTGCTAGGGCAGAAATTTATAGTTGTAACAGATCATCAGGCTCTAAAATATATTGTAAATAAGCCTAACCCATCAGGGAGGATAGCAAGATGGATAATTTTGCTACAAGAATTTGAATTTGATATTATAGATAGGCCAGGAAAGAAGCATGTCAATGCAGATGCACTCTCTCGAGCCTATGATGGTTTAGGTTCATCTTGTGATGATGATGATTTCCCCGATGCAGCATTGTTATCCCTTGACACAATCCCTAGTGAATACATAGATATTTGGAATTATCTGAATGAATTCAAGTTTCCTGATGGTGCCAATGCAAAGACTAAGAGAAAGATTACTCAAGCCAGTCATCCATATTCTATTCTACATGGAGTATTATTTCGAATAGGACCTGATGGACAGTACAAGAGGGCAGTTGGACGTGATCAAGGGAAGGAGCTGATAGAAGAATTCCACAATGGTACATGTGGAGGACACTTCTCTGGACAACTTATAGCAAGAAGGATCTTGGATGCAGGTTATCACTGGCCCACTCTTTTTAAAGATTGTTATAATTATTGTAAGACATGTGATATTTGTCAAACACATGGTAACCGTAAGACTTCATCAGCTCCATTATGCCTATTCTTCCACTTGGTCCCTTTAAAAAGTGGGGAATAGACATTGTAGGTCCACTTCCAACTACCCCACGCCAAAATAAGTATATTGTAGTCCAACTACCCCACGCCACAGATTATTTAACCAAGTGGGTTGAAGCTAGGCCATTGAAAACAGCTTCCATGGATGAAGTGGCAAGGTTCATATATGAACGCATTGTCACCAGATTTGGTTGTCCATTAGAAATTGTAACAGATCAAGGAAGCCACTTCATTAATGAGGTGGTAGAAGCCCTAGTCAATAAGTTTTCTATCAAGCACAGGAAGGCAACAACATACAAGCCAAGCACAAATGGACAGGTGGAACGAACAAATTTTGTGTTGTGTCAAATTCTAGCAAAAGATGCAGCCTTGCAGGTACATAAGTGGGATAAAAGGATTCATGCAGCATTGTGGGCATATAGGGCAACATCAAAGTCAGCAACAGGATACTCCCCATTTCAGTTGGCCTATGGCATTGATCCAGTTCTTCCTATTGAGTTTGATATTCCCACTGTGAGAGTTATGAAAAATGAAAGGATGGATGAAAGTGATTCAGTAAAAGAAAGGTTGGTACATCTTCATTTGCTAGAGGAAATGAGAGAAATAGCAAAGGATACAAGCCATAAGAAGAAAATGAAGCAGAAGGAGTACTTTGATCAAAAGATCCGGTGGTCTCCATTTCATGTGAATGACTTGGTTCTAGTATATGATTCCAGATACAAAAAAAAGAAGGCAGAGAAAATTTCTTCCCAAATGGATGGGGCCCTACAAAATAGCAGCTGTGCATGAAAATGGTACATATCGACTGGAGGAATTGGATGGCACTCCCATTACGAAATGGGTCAACCATGACAAGTTAAAGATTTTCCAAGCACCAGCTTCAGAATGTCCATAAGAGTCTACTCCGAGGACAGAGTAGAAGCTAGGAAGGGGGAAAATGTCGACATTAAAATTTTCCTCCGTAATTTCTATTTTATTAATGTATGTATTAGGAATAAGATGTTGTTAAGTATAATTAGTAGTAGCGTCCAATAGAAGATAACGGCGCTGTCAGTACGGTGCCGCCAATAATGTAGAGTACGGTAACAGTCAAAGTACAATAGGAATGTTGTGGTAAAAAATAAATATTTGTCGTAAGTGGTCTGGTAATGTTAAAATGTCAAAGTTGGGGTAAGTAGAGAAGTAGGGTCTACATGATTAGGAATTAGAAATATTATATTGGTAATAAGGACAAGGAGTGAGGTCATAAATATTTTGTGTATTTTATTTGTGGAAAATTCTAAAAATGTGGAACCCATGTGAAATGATAAGGTTTATCTTATCTTAACAAGATAAGCTTACATGTACAAGGCATAAGAGTTAAGGTATGGAATATGATTCGTCAGAGTGGATTTCCTTATCCTATCTTAGAGATAGGGATGGATAAGCCTGGAAGTTCCTATAAATAGAGAGGCCACCCCCCTCATTTAGCATAGAAGAAGTAGTGAGAAATATTGTATGAGTAAGTGTGTAAAGGAAGCCATCATTTTGAAGGTGTGTTAAAGAAGCCATTAAGAGGTGTAATTGTGAAGTTTCTCCCATAGTTTATTGTTGGAAGGCAAGTGAAGTCAGTAACACTTGAAGTACCTCATGGGTGAGATTGTAACAATTTCATGTTGATATTATAATTTACACTTATATTTCAGATTTATCATCATTCCTTCTTATCATAGTCTATGGTATTCTTGTGTTATGTTTGTTGTTGTGTTTCCAGATTACATCCACCAAACTAAAGGTTGTGCATTAGTAAATAATCATAGCACGAGGAGTTCCCGGTGAAGAATTATCATAGTGCCGGATTGGTGATGACAGTTCATCCTGTAAGGTCTCTTTTTGACCAGGTGCGTACCTTCCTTATAGCTTAATCTTCATCTCACCCAAAGATTCATGCACTCCTTTTAACTTTATGGAAATAGGAAATAAGTCTTGGAAATCACGTAGTAACTCAATTATCTTTGCTACTTTAGAGTCAAACCAATAATCCCTAATTATGGCCTCCTTAGGTTCAACATTTGTGCTAATGTTCACTTTCTTGATCTTCATAGGTTCATGATAGGCGCGTGCCTTTTTATCCGCACTATCTAAAACCTCACATGTACCTTCTGAATGATCAATGTCAAAATTTTCTACTTCTTCATCATCCACTATGTAGACCATCTTTCCTTTCTCCTTCTCAAGACAAGCACGCTTAAGTAGTTCGGCATCAATCTCATGTACTTCATCAAAACACACTCCTAGGTCTGCCTCACCAAATAAATCCTGAATGAGTTCTTCATCCTTTGCACTATCTCCCATAATCAAGCGCTCCATAACCCGCAATGCTTATTTCACCGAAGGTTTAGTGGAGAAGTAGTCAAAAGTCTGGATCATTCTTGCAGTCAAGTCTTGCCAATTTTCGATCTCCCTATGAAGCTCTGCATAAACGTACTAAGCACGTGCGCAACCTCGCAAAGTGAAATAAATTTTGTGCACCCACAGTGAAGGTGGTAAAGCTTCCTGCCCCTCTATCCAGAGTCTCTCACACTGTTGAACGTGGTGTTGAACAGGATGATTACCATGATATGCACAGATTTGAGTAGGTGCATTGCTCCTGAGAAACCAGGTTGTTAGAGAAATTCTCACTTCATTCCATTCTATGAGATTATCCATGTGAACCATCCACCAGCACTTGTTGTCCCACATAGGGTATACACTAACATATTTCTTCTTTCCACTTGATCCTTCCATTTTTCCTCCATGGCGCGTAGGAATACCATAGGGTCTCCTTCTCCAGTGTACCAGGGGTACAGAGTTGTTACCTATCCTCCTAATACAGAGAGGTCTACCTCTCATGCAAATGCACTTCTTACTTTTTCCCAACCATCTCATAGGTGTCATGCACCCAATTATCACAAGCAATACTTGTAGTATCACTAATAGACTATGCATCTTCCCACTAGAGGATTCCTTCCTTAGATGGCTCAAGTACTTCCAAATCTCAAATGGTGCACACATAAATTTTGTTCAGGTCTTCCTCACTCAAAGGTTCAACATAAGGTGCAGATTTCCCATCTGTCAAAGGGAAATAATAACTCATTCTTCCTTGTTCTCAAAACTTATATACCCCTTTTTGAACCGTAGATCAGCATTATTTGCATAACACCAAGGGTGCCCAAGTAGAGCTGGGAAGTTGTCTTCTTCCACAAGCACTAAAACCTCAAAGTCCCCAGTGAACTTGGCCCCTTGTATAGTAATGGATGCATCCTTTAAAACTCCTATTGGAGTGGCCTTAGTTTAATTTTCCATGAATAATACATTAGAGGATGGTTGTAATGGAGGTCTACCCATCTAAACCCATGCATCTAAAGTAAGCACATTAACTTTCACACCTGTGTCAATCAATATATTGCTCAAAATCCACCCATCCACAACAACATTCAGAGTGATCTCCTTTTCATAATCCAAGCTATGAGGGGGGAGATTAGCATGCAGGATCTTCATTCCATTCTCAATACCTATGTGCAGAGTGTTTCCCTTTAACCAATTCCCTAGTAATGGAATAATATTCTCCTAATGCAACATCTTGCATACCTCTTTCAAATCATCAACATCTAACTAGACCATCTCTGTTGCCTTCTTTTGTTCCAACTTCCATGATTGTTCCTTTAAACATTGTATTTCACCCTAAAGATTTCTGAGCACCTCCATGGTTTCCTAATAAACCTCCTTTTGATGTGTAGGAATTGGGTATCTTGCATGTAAAACCTCCTCCTTAGTAATGGTAGGCTTCTATTGCAACATTTCTCTAGCACGCACAGCTTCAGCACATGTAGTAATCTTCACAAGTACTACCTCATGTTCCAGTGCCAACTTTGGCATCCATTGATTTTCCATTGTGCGTTGTATTCTAACCACCCATGTACCCTTGTTCTCATGTTTATGTTGCTTGCTAAGATGCTCATATAAGTCCACGCACTCCTCATAGTTATGATTCTTTCCACAAAAAGAACAAGTAATATTCTGAGGGCATTCACACCTGTAGTGGTCAAGAGATCCACATGTATAACATGTTCCATGAGGAAACTCACCTCATCCACCACCACTGCCTCGGCCCCTGAATCCACCATGGTATCCTCGACCTCTGCCACGACCTCCTTCAAAGTGCCCATTCTGACCTTGAGTGTGATCATGATTATGGTGCTCACTCTTACCTTTAGAGTTATCTGATACTCCTATCTGTCGTACACCAATATTGATGGCATCATGGATCTGATCAATCAACCTGCAATCTTCAGTATTGTGAGTCGTGGACCGAAAAATCTTACAGTAGCAAGATACATTCTTCCTTATCACGCATTGTAACAATGGGAAGTGGCTTACATCATGGTCTAAATGACATATCTCACAGTCTAGCAACAATGAATGCACTAACCTGTGGGGATAACTATCCTTAGTGTGCCCCTCAACTTCACAATCTGTACACCAAATCCCAGTGCATGTCTCATGTGCTGAATTGGCTGATAGTTTCTCCAACTACTTTGGCATAGTTACAATATGAGCTTCTAGGAATGGGCTCACTCCAGTGTTTATACTTCCAACTGCCTCAGCGTGCGATGCTACTTCAAGCACTTCACGTGGATCCGTATATGTCTTATGTGACAGCGCCCTCCTAAAAGGTGTGATCAAGCCTCCGATAAACCATTATGCATGTTGGCTTGCATGGATATCATACAAAATTTTAGACAAAAGTGTTTTGAAATGGGCATCATATTCCTGAACACTCTCAGTAGTTCCCTGCTTAATATCCTTGAGCATTGATTATACTCTTCTACTCAAACTCAGGGATATAAAATTCCTTAAGGAAAGCATCCCGTAATGTTGTATAATCTACACAAGTCTGATCAGGGTCAAACTTCATGTACCAACTGTGTGCACATCCCTATAACGTAGTTACAAACTAACTTTCCTTGCACTCAGAAGTCATGATCCCTTTTGCACACCATAGTATCTCACACATGTGCACATGCTCAGTAGCATCTTCTATTCCCCTATACTCTAAAAGATGAAGCAACATCTCCATGTAAATATTATGGGGTTGGTGAGGACCATGCCCACCAGATCCAGAACCCCCTTGTGTTACCTCTACCTCTAGACCCACTAGATCCACCAGAACTAGAGCCACATATGCCCCCTGATCCTCCACCTATAGCCCAAATTGAACCATAGGATGTACTATCCTTGTGTCCCAACAGTGGTACTAAACTAAACTCCTATAGTCTGTGAGGTGGTACTACTCCCAGAGGTGAGTCCAAAATTTTACATGCCTGAGTTCTGCACCGATGATGTACCTGAAAAGGTACCTCTAAATAATAAGGAAGATGCCTACCCGGCCATAGATGTACTTGCTATTTGATTCAATCTTGTTATTCTACTGTCTAAACTAACTTGTTGACTACTGGTTGTACTAGAAACTGGAAAACCAAGCGCAAGGGCTAGGTTGCTAGGTAGATTTAGATGCACACCACGGCCCATGTCATCTCTATTGGTGCACTCTCATAATAGGTAGAGGATGGTTCCCTATCATGCTTTCCCAAATGGGGGAGTTCTAAATGCTCTGGCTCCATGTCCTCTACGTGAGCTCCAAATCCTTCATGAGCCATCTCTCTCCTCAACACCATTCATTCTACAATCTCACGTTACTTCCCTAACTCCCTCTCACGTGCCTCATTGTACTTAAGCCACCTTTCTTCTCTTTTCCTCTCTGCGCTAGGTCCATCATCCTTCACCAAACCTGCTCCTGCCCCCACGCGTGGTGGGGTTTAGCTAGCCATCGGCTTCTCTTCCAAATTCAGGGTTACCAATCAAGATTTTAATCACCAGTGGAATGCCTTGCAGATAGGTTCCCCTAGGATAACGTAAAAACTAGAACTCAGCTACCTCTGGGAAAGAATAAGTAGAAATTGAGTACTCCAAAATATAGCTATTCAGAACACCATGAAACCAAGTGTCCACAACGTGCATCCAAATCAGATCAGCATCATAGAGGGCCTGAAATTATTCTTGCATCCAGAAAAGTGTGTGAAACCTCTAATTCCTTTTAGACACATAAGCAACCAGCCACTCATACAACTCTATCAGAAAGATAACAAAGAAACTCTCATATAAACAGTCATACAAGTTCTACTCCACCCACGTGTGCACGTCAAACTCAGATCCAGTGCTAAATCTCCAAGCGTATTCTTCTTCTAGATCTACTATCCACTCCTCAACACTTGATAGGGTCAACCGGTACATCTTCATCATGAAACATCCTGAAAACAGCTGAAAAAGAGGTCCCGAAAATGAAACCAATGATGCAGCCTAGAATTTACTGTGAATAACCCAGGTGCACTGGCACATCACTCAGCCTGAGCTGAGTGCTCACCCAAAGCGTGCAAAGGTACCAGGTCCCTCTTTAGAGTTGTTTGTACAGGATGTTAGTGTGATGATGTTTAAACATATTCAGATTCATAACTAGACATAAACATTCCACAGTGCATAATCCAGATCTAGATCTTAGAGAATCATGATAAATGAACTAAACAATAACTATAATAATATTAACCGTACAAGAACCAAATTCAGTTATGTTTTACACCATTATCCAGCCAATATACTCCATTTCGTAAATACTGTAAAACACATAAACTTCATACACAATAAAGTATCTCCATGAGTCATGTGCACGTCAAAACCAACAGCATAACTCTACAATAATTCACCACTACTAAACTACAAGTTCAATACATATTTATAGAGGTGGGGAATTTCCCTTCACCACCCATGCACTTCTCAAAATAGGTTGCATGTTGATAATATCCATGCACCTTTACAATAGTATGCACAACATGCAAGTGTTCTAACAATAGATGTCCTATAGTTAACTCCAAGTAGAAATCCTATTATTAGCTTAAACTATGCATGGCACTTATCTGCCGCTTGTTCCCAAAATACCATAGCATGTAGCGCAAGTCTTCATCTATCTATGTGTGCTCCACATGCTATCTCCAAAAATAGCCCTTATCCACAAAACAGCTAAGTCCGGGCACTTCAATACTATTATAAATTTGTGTGCTTCTAGTGCCTTATTTTCACGTGCCTAATACTTACAATATTTTTTTTTCTGCTCAACAACACACCAGTCAATCACATGATATTCTTTAACCAAGGAAACTTTAGCAATTAATGGATCTAGGAAAAATTTATTTGTAACATTGGTGGTTAAAAAAACTTATTCCCTGATCCCATGGGCCCCTTTCATCTATCATCCAACCTATGATCACCTCTAGGATGATTTCCAGCTCTATTAATTTACCTTGAGGTTTATGCTAGGTCTGAGAGTTAGTGACCTATCCCGTTCTCTTCCATAGAAAGTTTGTAAGAATTTTCCTTCAATGTCCCTACTATGAGTATTAACTACTTGCTTCTATATCTACTCATTATTCTTTCCTGAAATAATTGTCAAAGATTAATATTGATTTCCTCCCTTTAACTGGGAGGTTTTCCCATTGCCTTGATATTATTCTCAATCCAAGACTACCATAGAATAAATGGGATGGATTATCTCTTAATTTCCTAGGATTTTTGTCCCTTAGGTCAATATGTTTCTTTGGTAGTTAGGGTCAAAGCTAGTAATTATCTCTAACTTTTGAATATAAGAGCTTTTGAATATGTAGGGGCATGGGTCAAAGATCTTAGAGAAGCAAGGGAGAGAGAGTAGGAAATCTTAGGATAGGTGTAATTAGGGTTCTTCCACTCTCTATATTTTCAAAATCCACTAGAGTAGATACCTGGTAGATAGATACTCGCCACCATCATTGTGATCTAAATGCACTATTTTCTTTTACCCCACTTCACCCCAATTATCATATAGATATATCAATCATGGACATATTCTTTACAGGTATGCAGATAAACAGTTTGTCTTATATGTCCTCATGCTCAATCTCAAAATATTCCATAATATTAGTAAAGATCTAGAAGTGTTGGTCACCATTGATAAAATTATTCCCTTAGAAACTTAGGTAATCTATTCCTTGCATCATTTGAAACTGTATTGGGATAACCCACCATATCCTCAAAGATCTATAGGTCTGTATACATTTACGACAAATGGGGGTCTAGGTGGAGGCATACCATATTATTTACTGATGAGGTTTCCTAATAGTATCTTAAAAATTATATAGTTATAGGAGGTATTTCTCTAGGTAATGGCCTTTTTATCTACAAATTCATTGGTCCTTTAAAGATCCTCATGCTTTCATAGAATATACTCCTTTATTTGTAAGTAATAGAGGAGGTAGATGATTGGATACATGTATTAGTTGAAAATGAAGTCCCCTATTGACTTGGAGCATAGCTAGGCAATATCCTAGCAAGGATTCATATCTAGGTAATTAAAATTGCTAAAATCAAAGTCAATATAGAGGTTGACATTAGGGGTGAAAGGGTTTAATTTACTAATATTTTGAATTAGGTATTGGGGGTAGGTTAGAGAGGTTGGCCCTAAGGAGAGGTGGGGTTAGGATTTTAATATTAAACTAAAATATTTCCCCTATTTTTAAAAATTTACTGATAGATCCTTAATATTGCAAAAGTTTTTCATGAAGTTAATATTATACATCTCTTTTCTGAATAATGAAGTCGCAACTAAGATTCTTAACCAAGAAATACAATTGTAGAAAACTAGGATTGACTATGCTTTTCAACAAATGATATTATTTCACCATCTTAATTATTTGAATATCCTATTGATAAATGATTAAAGTTTAACATTAAATTTAATTGAAATATTTCTTAAATGGATTCGAATTATCTTTCTAGAGCAAATACATATTAAGAAAATTATAATTGTTCTTGAAAAGGATGATGTATTTTCTGTATTTGATATATTATTTATTAATTAATAGAGATTGGTAAATTTGGATTGTAATGGAAAAAGGGTAAGTAAGGTACATGGAAAAATAAGGCCGTATTTTCACCCTAATAATATAACAGGGGGGTATTATCAATTGAATAATTAGAGGTGGTAACTAACATTAAGGGTATTCTTTAATGGTTCGAACGAACATGTCTATAAATACATTTTTAGACCTGATCTTAGATGGTTTATGTGACATGTACAAAGGGGATGACCTCACCCTACTACTTTAGGTGTTGCCTTCGACCAGGGAAAGAGAATCAATTTATAGCCTAAGATTTTCCAAAAGGAATAAATGAACTAATGGTTTCTTAGTATTTTATTTGGTAATTAAGTACTATTCTTGAGTGAACATCGTCAATATATGCACTATTTAACTCCTAAAAGTTTTCAAACTAGGTAGAGTAAATGTCACTCGAGTAAGGATTTCAGGCTACTCTAGACAATGCGACTAGTATTTTTTGGCTCTCTGCATGGTTATGTCAAGGATGAAGATAATTAAGGTTTTATTTCAAGAGTACTTGTAAACGAACAATCAATATTCATTAAATAACACTTGCATAGTATGATGAGACTCAATTTCACGTTTTATGAGCAAGGGGGATTAAAATAATGTCATATCTTCAGATAACACTACTCATGGTACTTGTTCAGAAAGATATGAAGGATCTTGACAGTAAAGTAAAATTCATTAATTCATCACAATTTTCACTTAATGAAAGATTTACATTTATAATACTAAATAAGATAGAATATTTCCACAATCCTATAAAAAAGTGGAAAGATCTAATTTGATAATCCTATATGGGTTCTTCATAGATTAGCAAGAAACACAAATGTTGAGGGAAAATGCAAATGTGATCAACTAAGTGTTCAATTTGCAAAAAATTCAAAAACTTAGTAAAAAACAAAGCTGGGACAAAATTGATTCTAAATCCCACTTTTATTTAATTTCCTTTTGATAAGGGAGAAATACTACAATCTCAATGTGAAAATGAAGAGGAGAGGATAAATCTAGTGAAAGAAAAAAATGATAACAAGGGAGAGAGAAAAAATTTATAAAAAATAGAAAGGAAGAGGAGAAAAGAACAAAGTTATAGCACATAGGACAGCATAGAAAAAAATGGGGCACAAATATAAACATTTTAGCAAAACTAAATACCTTTTTAAAGAAAATCCCTCCAGTATGAGAAAAGAATCCTATGTGACTTATATCCTATTACAGGTATGCATATTTTCATTTAAATTTGATAAATAATGTATGTGAAGTGTAGAAACTAAAATACAAATCTTAGGAGAAAGTTTGTAAACCCTATGATAAATTTGAAAGGAAATTATGTAAATCCTAAATAAAATCTTAAAACCTAGGATAAATTATGTAAACCATAGGGAATATTGTGTAAACCCTAGTGTAAAATTTGTAAGGTAAGTTGTGTAAACCCTAATATAAATTGTGTAAACCCTAGGGTAAATTGTGTAAAGTGTGGAGAATATTGTGTAAACCCTAATGTAAATTATGTAAACACTAGGAACAAATTTGTAAAGTATAAAGACTATTATGTAAACCCTAGGAAATTGTGTGAAGTACAGAGAATATTGCGTAAACCCTAGTGTACATTGTGTGATCCCTAGGGAAAATTAGGTAAATCCTAGGGAAAATTGAAATCACAACAAATATTATATCATAAATCATTCCATAGTATAATATTCGATCAAAACAATTTTTTTAAGTGGAATTTAAATAAATATGGTTAGAGTTTAGAAGGATGTCATAATTTGTAATGTTTATATATGTGACAATGATATATAATTGTGTTAATAGGCTATTAAGAGTTTCTTATATGTTCCTATAACTGATAGGGACATAACGATAATCTCCAAAAGCAATAAATTGGAAAGATGAAGTAAACAATGAGGAGAATGATGAGGACAATGAGGAGAGTCAAGTTCAGCAAGAGCAAGAAGATTGCAAGGATCAATTTGATATAAGCTTCCTACAGATATTTTCTTTGGGAGAAGCCTACAAATTCTCTTATAAATTTGAAGCAAAACCAAGGTAAAGTCTAAGCTAGTGGAATCCAATTCTCAGGACTAGTTGTAGTCAAAGAGTTCCAATCATGAAGAAATATACTAACCAAGGGAACGGTCATTCATGCCATTCTCAAAATAAAGTAGCACCAACAAATGATTAGGTTAAGTGATCTAAGACTCACAGCAGGTGTACAATCCATCATTCTAGCACACATTCCACAAATAAATGTTGCACTAAGAAAACTTGTGCAACTTGAATCAATTGGTACTATCTCTGTGACACTTCATCAAGGTAAAAAAGTGATGGACTCTAAGCCCAATGTTATGGTTGGTACTGCAAACATTGCTTCTTCATTAAATTTAGATTTATAAGAAATAAAATGTGTGTTCTACTATCAAATGTGGGTTAAGGGACAAGCAATACATATCATAATTGACCATGGAAGTCAGAAGAACCTTATTTCTCTTGGAGTTGGAAGATTAAAATTACTACTAACGTCTTACCTACAACTATACTAAATTAGATGGTCCATCTTGGGTTTTGAGAAACATATTACTCAGGCATGTAACATAGTGTACAAAATGAAGTGTTTTCAAGATGGTGTCATTTACATTGTTTCCCTATTAGAGGTATGTGATGTTTTACTTGGTCAACCATATTTTCACCAAAGACATGGAATCTATGAGGCAAATCCTAGATATATATTTTTATAGATTTTGTTGATATGATATATCACATACATGAAGTAGTCCCTAAGTTTTCATTCACTAGCATCAAGTAGTGCAAGAAATTAGACAACTCTAGCAAGTAGTTTGTAATCCTAATGGTAAACTTGAATGGAAACACATACTCGCAGTTCCAGTTCATATTTTTTTCCTAACTTCACAAACATGTTATAGTTACACATGTCGAAAGAAAAAAAGAATGCTTTTCAATCACCTAAGGAATTACATACGCATTGTTTCGTAAAGCATGTTATTGATTTAATTACAAGACTACAATTTCAATAATGTAGATCATTTTTGGAGAATGAAGAGATCACATGAGAGGTCAATGAATTCATCGATAAAGGAGACATTAATCCTATCTCATCACTTTACGACAACCCAATTGTGTTTTTGCCAAAGAGGATGACACATGGAGGTTGTGCATTGACTATCAAGATCTCAACAAGATCTTGTTAAAGAACCACTATCTTCTTCCAAAGATCAAGGATATGTTGGGCCCTCTTTCGAGTACCTAGTTGTTTTCCAAATTTAATATTAAGTTTGGGTACCATCATATTTTAATTGAACCTACAAATATTTGGAAGATAACCTTCAAAACTAAAGGTTTGTTTTGAGTGGTTGGATATGCCCTTCGGCGTGACCAATGCATGTGACATTCATGTGGATGGTGAATGATAATCTAAGGCTTTCCAAATACTCATTTGTTGTAGTCTACCTTGATGACATTCTAATCCTCAACAAAACATGGGATGTATACTTGTTGGTAAAATGTTCACATCTAAAATTTTAGAAAATATGCAAAGTATAATCAAGATCAACACAACATGGGATATTACAAGGACAAGATGCCGTAATATTCAATATATTCACATATAGAGTAATACCCTTAAGGTGGGACAACACCACACGATACTCCTTAAGGAATGAATAATTCCACAAATCCCCCAATAAGGAAATGTAACTTCAAAGGGAACAACTCCAATATCCTTCTACTAAATAGGATACTCTTCTCATAGACCATAATGATATTCATCTTATTTATATAGACATGCATTACTTTTTCTAGGTGGGTAAAACCTAATCCCAAGGTAGGTCGGATTATCACTCAATATACTAATTTCACAAGTTACCTATTTAACCTCATATATTATAACCATATTAATTAACTAATGGGGATATGTGCCACATATCAGAATTTCAACCAACTCATATACATCATAATATCATATCCCTAGGTGCATAACATGTCATCCCTCCTTGACATGTTTTGTCCTTGAAACATGAGAACAAACAAAGTAATGAGTGCGCTTCAAATCATCGCTCAGTTATCACCATAATCGATCTTCCAACATAAAAATATGAATGCAAACATAGTTCTCTATAGTGATCTTCAAATCCTCAAAAACTTAAATTTGTTCACCATCCACTTTAGCTTCTTTGATATTATTTGTGTGTACATGTGTGTTGAGGCACATCCATGTTGATGAAGTTATACTTATTGCAAGGATTTATGGAAACAAGTGACCTTTTCCCTTTAAATTCAACCTTGAAAATGAAATATTGAGGTTGTTTTAGACGGAGCTAAACTATTTACATTGCTATCCTCCATCTCTACTTCTTCATCGAGATGTTTTAACTCTCATACATCATTTATAGCCTCTTCAATGTCATCATCATGTTCCTCTCTTTCTTCATTGTCATTTACATCTGCTTCCCCATCATCATTATTTTCATTCACCTCTTTTTCTTGTGTCGCTTCTAGCCAAGAAAACATGTTCCAATTCCTCTCCAGACCAATCAAACCTCTACTTTTCCAACTAAGAGAGCCACGTTTGTGTTAGACCAATAACCCTAAGTGATCGTAATCTCCACAACATTTTTTATGGAAAATAGGCCTCCTTAAATAGGAGCCACTATTCTCTAGCATGAGTCTCATTTCCATAGAATATTGGTAACCCTATGATGCACACAAACTAAGGTTTCAAAAACAATATCCTTTGATGAAACTTTCTCCTAACGATTTCTAGTTGAAGTCGACCTTATATAAAAATAAACACGATGAATAGACTTCGATTAAATTTTAAAAACTTTTTAAAAAATTAAGAAATCAAAAAATAAAAATAAAAAATTGTAGACTGTGGAGCGAATTTGTAAAAAACCCTAGAATCAAAATGGCTTCCTTAAAACGAATCTTACATAAATGACTCTCCAACTTCAGTTATAAAATTAAAGAAAAATTCGCATAAGTTTGCAAGATATAGACAAATCTTAAAATTAGGGTTTCATTTTCACATATAATAATTTAGAAAATATACAAAATAAAACAAAGATCAACACAACAGAAGAGATATTGGTGGGCCAAGAAAAGTGTTATTCAATATATATTTAGAAATAGAGTAGCACCCTTAAGGTAGGGCAACACCATGCAATACTCCTCAAGGAATGACTAACTCCACAAGACTTCCCATTATGGGAATGGCACTTCAAGGGGGACACCTCCAATCTCCTTCCACCGAATAAAATATTGTTCACTTTCTTCACATACATCATATAATGATATTCATCTCCTTTACATAAACATACATTACTCTTATTTGGTAGGTAACACATAATCGTCATGTAGGCCAACTGATTACTATTTGACCCCATATAATAAAATTGAGGGGGATGTGTGCCACATGTCAACATCTTCATCAACCCATATACATCTAGTATCATGTCCCTAGGTATGTAACAAATGTGACATATTCAACAAGTACTCCACACTTTGCGGCAACAAAAGTTATATGCTAACATGGAGAAATGTTCTTTTGTCATGTGGGAGATATACTATATTGGATATGTAGTAGACACAAGAAGTTCTTGTGGACCTAGCCAAGATCCGCATAATCCAACAATTGCCTACATCAAAGAATCTCATAGAGTTATGCAACTTCTTAGGGTTGGCAAATTTCTACATGAGGTTTGTACTTGGTTTTTCTCACATCACATGGCCCTTGAATTAGGTTATCAAAAGTGGCACCAAACAACGTTCGTCTTGTCAGCAACACAATAGAAAACATTTGAAGACTTGACATGTTGGTGTCATTCTATGCCAATACCCAAGCTACCTATCTTCAACAACCATTTGAGATGAAGACCAACACATTTGACCATGCACTCAGAGTCGTCTTAACTCAACATGGACACCTGGTTACTTACCATAGTGAAACCTTCATCACACTAGTAACTATCAAACATATGACCATGTGATATTGTTATTCTTCATGCATGTAAGCATTATATTGTGTGTAAGGATATTGTGATCCACACTGATCACTAGTCACTTCAATTTTTGCAAACTTCAAACAAGTTGCAATAGAGCTACATCAAAAATGGTCTTCTTATCTTTAGTAGTTCCACCTCAACATCAAGCATAAGAAGGGAAGTGTCAATCCACCAATTGAATTTTTGAGCCAACCTCTGGTTCAAAGTCTCCTCACAGTGTGTGACGCTTGTGTAAATGAAGTAAACAATTGATCATAATTGTATCCTTCGACTCCAAACTTCATAGAAATTCATCACAACTTTTTCAACAGTAAGTCAATTCCAAATGTCTACTTGTTGGACAAGCTCGTATATCACATTGGGCGTGTGTACCACATAACACGAGAAATTAAGATTGGAAACTTGTTTCAGTAAGGTTACATGACGCTTTGGAGTTGAAGGTACCCTTACATTGCTTAAATTTTTTTTTTTGATCACAACTTATGTCAACTCTCTAAATACATTAGGTCTTGAACCTCATGTGTATATGCCAAACTAATCAACAAGAAACAAGTTTTGTATACACCTTTGTTAGTTCCAACGAAATTGTGGGAATTTGTTTCCATGGTTTACCTCTCGAGTCCCTACTACTAAACATGACAATGATTGTATTTACATAGCAGTCAATAAATTCTCTAAGTTGACAATTCTTGTACCTTATAAAAAATCTATTTACATTTTGGAAACTGCCAATGCTACTTAGAAAATATCTGGGTCCATTTTGGATTATTGGACACTATAACATTTGATAGATACACAAGGTTTTTGGGGAATTTCTGGGAAGTGCTTTGGTCTATAATGGACACAAGATTCAATAAGTCTACCACATTCCATTTACAGACTAATGGGAAAAAAAGTGGTTAGTAGGATGATCGAACATCTTCCCACAACATAATTTGAAGAAGCAACACACATTGGATGAAAGGCTTCTTTTCATTCAACTTGGTTAAAACATAGGCCTTCACAACCCAATGTGCACATCCCTTATGAGGTTTGTTTGGATTTCCAACCGCTTGTGCGTATCGATGTAGCTTATCCTATATTGCCATCAACAATAACCTCTCCTTCAACTCAAAATCACACTGAAAAAATTAAGTTCATCGAGCACATTTAGGAGCAAGTGTGCACCATTATGTAGGAGGAAAATGCTAAATACAAGCAACACTGTGACAAACACTACACATCACACACCTTCCAAGTTGGTTATCGAGTTTGGCTTCACTTGGAAAACGAATGATTGATAGGGCCTTATCACAAGCTTTGTTCTCTTCAGTATAGGTGTAACACAATCATCAAACAAGTAGGAAATAACACTTTCAAGTTCAATCTTCTTGCTTAGCTTGGGATGTATCTAGTCTCTAATGAAGAAATCCTACGTCATGACTTACCACCTTTATTGAACACTTCAAACATCATAGAGACACTTCAATAATAAAAAAAACTAAACTCGACTCTACTGCGTCAACAAAAATGGATCAAGTCAATCATGCTAAGGTCAAATGGACAAGACAATGAATTTTCTCTTTAAAATCGTGAAAGCAGGTCAAACATTGACTTAAAAGAAAATGGTTTGTAGAAGCTCAAGTTGTAACTTTCTATATCTTTTGTAATTGCACTCCATGGGTAGCAACTTTTCATCATCCAGGAGGATCTAAGACCTAAAATAATTCTCGACACCATGGTCTTGCTCTACATCATAATTTGACATCACCAATAAGATCAACATCTTACCAGACACATGTATGTATATTGCGAGGTGCTATCTCCTATATGGTACCGCCCAATCCTACCCAACTTTGTCGTGTGAGCATTGTATCACATAGTTTTGCAATAACGTTATCTGAAGATGGAGTAATAACTATTTATAAAGCGCTTGTAATGGTTTACCCAACACTTTATGACCATCCTTTGTATATTAAGGCATTCTTCTATTTTTCATGGCTATTGGATTAGACATCCTAATCCGGTCTCTCAGATCTTGGAGATGACTTTGCATTAAAGCTCTACATTTGGTGTCATTTGTCTTACTTGAATCTTCTTTGTTGCATAAGCACTATGACCTATCTTTCAAACTTTATCATTTATGTATGTTTTCCACACAACAAATCTAGATTCTCATTTAGAGTGTTGACCACTTGATCTCCTTTTGGGACATGGATCACAGAATGACCCTCTATAGTTCCATCTACAAGCTTTATAGCTAGCATGGGAATTTTTTATTTCTAACTTTTCTTCCTAAATCATATCTGTAACCGGCATATCTAACTCGTAGTGTCAAAGTGTAGCTAATAAACTCGCCCCAAATTATAAAATGTAAAATAGGCATCTCTTTTTTGGCATTTATGAAAAGTACGCACACTTTTTATATAAAACTAGACTTTTAAATTAGTTGGCATACTATGCTTTCAGATGCACAAGGTTTCCTGACCGGTATCTAACTAGTAACAACAATCTCATTTCAATTGTCTTTTTGATACATCAGAAGAGAAATATACTAAAGATCAGTAGTAAGTGTACATTACTTACAGCAGCCAGGGCTCTAACACAAGCAAACACACCAAATTATGGGGAAACCCGAATATAAGCAGTCTAGTTCTTTAAAGGATACAGCACAAAATTCGGGGTAGATATTGCATCCTTAGTCAACTTTCATTTGTTAGATGAAACAAGAAAAAAATCAGGAAAATATTGCTTCCTTATTTGCATGACAAACCACTACGAATTGAAATAGCATGTGTAACAGCTGTTTTCGAGCATATTACAATTCAGGAAGGGATGATCAAGTGCATGAAAGATGATGTACTGACCAATGCACAAAGTTCAATAAAATTAAATATATGTTTTATTTTCTTTGAATACGTCATTAGGATGGCAAACAATTGGTTCTGAACAAATAGGCTTGTGAAAAATATAGTTTTGCTTATTTGCAAGGCCTGCCAGAATGGCCCGAGATCGCCTACACATAAATACTCTCCGGCAGTGCTAATCCTTGGAAGAGAATCATATAGGTACATGAAGGATAGATGCCACATAAGAAACTAAGGTCCGTTGAACTAAATAAAGAATAAATTCCCAAAAATTACAATGCTGATTTGTTATGTGGCCAGGCATTAAGTAAATGGACTCTGAATTGGCTTTGAAGCTCATGTGATTGAGTAGCCTGTAAATCAGGCATAAGCCTTGATACCATCCCCGTACAGAGAAAACAGCCAAATATAATTTTTCTGACTAGCGACAAAATGCCATCCACAAAGCATCACAGCCTGTTCATATTACAAACCACTTCAAGAATATCAGGTCTGAGGATCCAGATGTTCAAAATGGAACTGACAACCTATCATCTCGCAGCACCACAAGTTTAAAGATTCGTAGCCTGTTTTCAATTCACCTTATTGTTTAGTTGACAAAACCAAACGGTGACCTCTTCCTGCTACCACCTTCACCATATTGTTCATTCCACTTTCTAAGTTCATTCATGCTCACAGCGTCATAGGCAACAGATGCACCAACCTGGTTAAGAAAATGAACATAAAATCAGGATTAATTGTTCTGCAAATTTCTACTGTAAATGCAGACTGGCAGATTTTCTACTTATTCAATATTGCTTTCACGACTCATATGCAATACTTACAGAAGGTTAATTTTTTCTTCTATGCAATAGACAGTCAGTACCCATCATAATTGTAAACATATATTATCCAGAAGTTTTGTTTAACAATAGAAAATAAGACACAAAATCCTAATAAATCCAATAACAGCCCCTGTAAAAATAAGAGGAACTTATGTTGTGGAACACAGAACTACCGAAGAACTGCTCATCAAATGGGTTTCAACGGGAGTTATATCATCCAGAGAACCTTTAAGAAATAACCACGTAACATCCTTGTATTCCAATCTGACACGATGTACATGCTACACTCTCCAGCACATGTTCGACGTCTTGATCTCCAACTATATGTGTAAAATAGTGACAAAGAATAT
This sequence comes from Taxus chinensis, assembly GCA_019776745.2. Taxonomy (NCBI): domain Eukaryota; kingdom Viridiplantae; phylum Streptophyta; class Pinopsida; order Cupressales; family Taxaceae; genus Taxus; species Taxus chinensis. Next base: position 160,061,143 of record CM034157.1, on the reverse strand, counting down.
AATCTATATTGACATTAAAAGAATCCCTCTCGCATTGTCTTCTCTCTTTAATATGATTTAAAGTCGATAAATGGACTACAACATCTGGTAACAGATAAAGCACTCCTCAACCTGACTCACCTGCTTTTGACACTGACAAGATCTTAACAGCTCAAGTTTAGAAAATGAAAAAAGGTTCAGAGGATCTCCCAGATTGAGGTCTCTTAACCATTGCAGCTGTGCAGATTGATGCAACATGAATTATTTAAAGAGGCAAAATCCAACTACCATCCAATTCTGATCATTATGAACATGAAATACTATGACCTATTATTAGTATAGATGCATAGTGCAATCTCTGTTATGCCCCGCTCTCTCAATTTTTACAAATCTGCTAGTCTACAAACCTAATATAGTACTATCAGTATAAGAAAACAATATTTCTGGGTTTCTTACAGTGATCAGATGTTCATAGTCTACTGGCCACAGCATTCAGACGCATATAATGAATGGTCACAATTATTATAGTGCCACCAAACAAGTTTAAACTTTAATGCCATCGGTCTTGCTCTCAACATACATGTGATTCCAAAACATCTTCACAAATGGCATACTAACATTGGTACTTTATAAAATGGTGAATGGCAGTAGATATCATCAGAGGTTATCATATGTTTAGAGTTGTATAAAGTTGTTTTTCATCAATACAAGCTCAAGATTTCAAATAATATACAGTATGGTAGTATTTTTCACAACAAAAAGAAGTGCAACCTGCCTTGCCTAGTTTCAACAAATGCTGCAGCAAGGTTTGATAGCAGATCAGCAGATGCAAGAAGCCCAGCTGCTTAAGCAATAGGATTGAAAATTAAAACAGCTAAATTTTGTCCATAAATCCACAATCCACTGACACAATATCTTGCATTAGTAGGTTTTTTCACTAAAGCGTGATAAATCTCCTGGAATGGGAAGATTTCTACTCGACTTTTGAAATATTTTGAAAACTTTATTTTTTCAATCATGATCTCAGAAATCTCAAGTTCTTAAGAAGATTGATATCACCCATTTTACTTCTAAATTGGGAGATATCTCAAGCAGATTGTTGCATCCTTATAAATCAATCTCCCTCTGTACTAACAGTATATAAGATCTTCAAAAAGATTGTTGTCAACAGACTGCAGCCTCTACTTTAGCCCATTTAGGCCATCGTCTCTCCATTGCAAAAGGACCTAAATTCTGAATGGTATCTTAAAAGCCTAAGAAACACTTCATTCTTTGAGTGTGACCAAGTAGCTTGGAATGCTATTCAAGCCAGATGTGTTGAAAGATTTTGATTGCACTAATCAGCATTTTATCTACCGACGTTACATTGTTATTGATTTCAAGAAGATCGGTTTATTAATTCGCACATTGCCGACGTAAACAGTTAGATCAGGCCCCACAAGTTATGAAGAAGCAAAATTGAATTTATGGATTTAAAGATACACCAAATACATCTGCAAATGCCAAATAGTCATTTGCAGATGGCTACTACTGTTGCCTAAGAGGCTCAGCAGATCAAACAATATTAGAAATTTATCAGCAAGCTTTTAAGAAGATTGAGAATCCCTGTCCATTCCTTTAGAATATTCAAGCCCATAGACAACAATTACAGAAATATTTTTGCTTTCCAGTAAGAATTGCCAATTAACCATCTGGGAATATAAAAACTGGATAATGTTAAGGGCCACATTGCAGCCAAGTTCAATCCACCAGTTAAATATTTGAATGATTAATAAAGATGCCCAAGTCTGTTCTGCAAGCCATTCTAGTTAATCTAGCTGAATATGCCATTTGCTACAGCCCCAATCACGTCTACGCCTTATCAACTGAGAGTCTCAAACTCAATATAGACAATTAGGAACGGTGTCCTTCCCAGACCCTACAACAACATTAAGGAAATTATACCGACACAACACACAGATTAAACATAATAAGCCCATTAATTTGAAACAAATTATTGCTTGCAGTGGTCGAAATGAGGAACTTTTTGGTGATATTCTTTCGTAGAAATTTTTCTTGTTTAGAGGGATTGCTAGAAAAGTTTGTATCCGTGTCTAGTCCCATGATAACCATTTTGGATTCATTACTTGTACCAAAGTTCACTTCTAGTTTGTAGTCCAAAATACCTTTAAGTCTCTTTGGACACTTGAAATTCACATGGGTTACATATCCAATTCACTTCTTTCATCCTACGCTCTACAATTAACAAAGGGTGGTCACTATTTTGCAGGTTATCTTGACCAATGAGGGATATTGGCTCAGGTTCACTTTGATATAATTCTTCTATTTATTAAAGACAAGGGTTTGCATTTGATTTTTTGAGCCAATGGTACTTTCTCAATTCACACATATGGTGTCATTTTCATAACCTTCAACTTCACAAAATACATGGGAGGGACATTTCATACTCACTCATTTGTTAGTTTAGTACTCCCTGGACCAAGTACCTACTATCCCAGGACCAATCATCTCAGTACAAAACTCCATCAGGTTCAAATTGTTCCTCTTCCAAGTTCTCTAACCAGCACTTGAACTTGATGGCTATCCTCTAATGCTCTCAGCTTGAAGTGAATATCTGTAGCTAGCCATGCTCACCCAATCTTCGTAGCAATGGTGCTATGCTCCAAATTATAGAGAGACTTCACTCCCTCCAAAAAAGGACTTCAAATATAGCACCTTAGTGTTGCAATACGCTTTCCATTTAAATAATTATAAAAGTGACATTTAAATGTTTACAAGCTATTGTAATTGCTACTTTGGTGAAAATTTAAAATGATAATAGAATTGATTTGAATACAGTTGAGTCCATAAGATCAAGAGAAAAATTCAGGATATGTAACTGCCTGTCCCATAGCTCTTAATCCAAATGCGTTCTCAAGGAGCATATTGTGATTCTTGTTTCAATCCTAACGATGAATCACAAGTGTTGATTTGAAACAATGCACCAACTATCCCACAGTCTCAAATCCAGTAATCTTTGCTGACTCCGATCACATGGACATTGAATTTGAATCTGGTTAACCACTTTCAACAAAATTTCAATGTGTTATGGATTACCATTGAACTAGTTACAAATGGTTCTACAAGGAGATTAGTGTTATTAATGTTGAACCATCTCAGTCTCTAAGGCCATTTGAACGGGTACCAAATACGGTACGCCGATACGGCAAATTTTTAAAAATCTTGGGTCACGGTCACAGTCATCTTTGGGTACTGTCTTTATATATCATACCCTATCATACATGTCATATAAATATATACGATATGTATATAACATTATAAATTTAAAGAAGCAGTTGCATACTTATTGAAATTTATTATTTCTCTGGATCACAGTACCTATTTATCTTAGGACCAATGATCTGTGATACAGAACTCCATCAGGAGTTTTGATTGTTCATGGTGACCTTCCTTGATCCAAACTCAGCACGATAGTACTTGTCTGACATATTTCCTGAAACATGCATAACTAAGCAGGAAAACTATCTGATCCAAGCTGGCCAGGCTGGGACCCAATCTAGTCCGTAGCAATGGGAGCTATACTCGCCGAGTTTTGGAAAGCTCACTCCAGTCCATTTTTAGGACTTACTAATCTAGTCTACCTTAGGCGATGCAATAATGCATTATTCATTTCAGATAGATTGCAAGAAGTTGACATTGGTACAAAAGTTTACAAGCTATTGTAATGGATACTTTGGTGAAAATAAGGAAAAATATTGCCATCAATAGCGTAGAGCTCGAGATACGGTATGACCACTTTTCAGAGAAAACGACACTTGAAACGGAGTCACAGAATGAAAGTTATGGCACATGCAAGATTTTACTGCTACATCTTTCCGGACACTTTCCAAAAATGGCAATTTTTTTCTATCCTTGTGATTTTTCCACCAAAAATCATCTTTAACCACTTTGTCGTTTATGGTTATGTTTACCATTGAACTAGTTGTGGTTTACAATCCATTAGTGTTTTAATTTGAACCATCTCAGTTCTGGCATATATGAAAGCAAGTAATTGGAACCGTAACAATTTATTGTCGATGATGGGGTTTTTTATCTTACCCATTCTATATCTTTTGATTGTTGGTTTGTAGCTTGGACTTATTTTATAGCATCCTTCACCCTTTCCTATTCAATGAGCATGTCCAACTATTTTTCTTCTCTGCTTCATGTGTAATAACCGCAAATATTTTGCATCCTTCAGAATCCTTAATCTCAGCCATCTCGGCTGATTTGGTTGTAGAGCAATCTTCATTTTCATGATTCCTGAGGCCACAATCCACATATAACTTTTGAGACTGATTCTGGTTGTTAGGACACACTGTAGAAAAATGCCACCAGTGATTACAATGTTTTGCAATGGCTGGTCTGATTTCATGGCTGCTCATACAAGATTTTCTATTGGAATTTTGATCACAGATGATTCTTTTTTTTGTGTGTGTAGGAAGGGATGGCGAACATTGTTTTCAAGTTGGATGCACCATTTGGTGATGCATGTTTTAAAAATATATGATGATCCAATTGGATCTAGAAATACCCAATTCTATGTATTCTTCTTATTGAGACTTGTAAAACATACCTTCAGCATGTTCATTGTTCTAGGAAAATGATTAAGCCAGGCTAAAGGTGATCCGGACACCTTAGAATGACAAAAGAGACCATTTCTTGTTTTGTTCTGTGTAATAAATGTGCAACTGCCAAAGAACTACCGCAAAACTGCTGCGACTTTGCTGACTAAAGGCTGTGTAACTGCCGCACCGTTTTGCCCCAATAGCGCCAAAATGAGGAATCCAAACTGTTGCAAATGTTGGGGCTTCTCAAAATGGTTGCTTCGCCTTCCTTCCATCCTCGGGCAGAGCAACTATAAATATAAGTGCATTTATTCATTCTAAAGAAATGATTTGAGTGAATTCAAGTGTGAGCAAAGGAGAAAATTGGAATTGATCTTGTTTTGATCATAAAGAGTTGAGTTCTTTCTTGCTGAGGATTCTAAGCAAGTAATGCAAGTATAAGTAGCTTGAATCCTTCTTGAAGGTCATAGTTTGACAGTAAACTTGTATTGTATTCGAGATTTACATAGTGAAGGGAAGCAATTGCATACCCAGCTGGAATTTTTTTCCACATTGGGTTTCTCCAGGATAAAATTGTTGTCTCCTTGTCTTGCATCTTTCATTTTCAGTATTGTGTAAATAATTCTTGCATAATAAACTGGATATTAAGAGCTTTATTCAAATTGTTCATTCGTTATCACAAAATAAGATTTGTTTATTTTTTAAAAGAGGCAGTTTACTGATCATATGAGACCACCACTTAACTGGAAATTCAGCCTCTTTGTGTCCTTTACTTCAACACTTCAAACAACAAATTCCATTTTTTCAGCTGTATTTATCTCTTTATTCCCAAGTTAATTTATTGGTGGAGCAAATGAGGGCTACATGGGTCTCTCATGGATAAAACATTATCATGGATGGTTGCGCAAATATTTAGAAATGTCACACATTCATCAATTATCATTGTCCCCTATAAGAATGGTTGCTTCATACTTCCTCAACGCAATTGATTATTGATGCAGGCGCAAGGAAGCTAAGTTCCAACTTTCATATTTCCGAGATGCCATTGAGGAGGTTGGCCCTTCCAATGTTGTACATGTCATTGAAGATGTGGCTTTTGTGTGCAAAGAAGTAGGTAATCTTTTTGAGTTGCTCACTATCAGAATATATTTTAGACCTCGTGTCACATGCATGCCATGAACAATGCAACTGAAACACACTCGAAAAATGACTGAGTCAAAAAGGGGAGTGGCAAAGGCTGGGGAGGTGCAAATGTTCATCTACAACCACCACACATCAATGGCACTCTTCCACACTTTTTCAAGGAAGGAATTCCTCAAGTTGATGGACACCTACTTTGCATCCTACTTTATTTTGTTGGCTACACGAGAGTTGCAAATAGAGCTTGCAATGCTGATGAAAAGAAATTTCAGACAACAAGGGTATGATCTAACCAAGTTTTCATCTTGAGGGAGCACTCGTTGAGTTCGCAAGTACTCGCCAGAAATTTGCTCAAACAAATATTCGCCTATAAAACTCTCTCATTCCCCTGTGTTTTCAATATTGGCGAATACTCGCCAAGAATATTCGGTAAATATTCGACGAGTTTGACCCTAGAAACTTCCCCATATGCTGGTTTAATTCGGAAAATGGGAACAAGCATGGGTTTCGCATTGAAAAAATTTGCTGATTTTTGTCTCATATAAAGGCATCACACTTCCCTCACTTGTAATCACACAATCTATTGAGCATCCTAAATATTTGAGGAAGAAGAAAATATCAATTATTGGTAAAACCCTTGTAACTTGCATAGACGTATGCAATTTATGAATGATAACTTTCAATGACAATCAGCACAAATTCCATAAGCACTTATTAGTTGGTTTTTGTATTCACCATGATGATGTGATTATGTATTGTATTTGTATTCAAATCAAATAGAAAACCGCACTTCCCCAACATTTTATAGAAGCTCAGATGGTCAGATACATTTTGTAGCTATATTTTGCATAAATATTTATGTTTTTAAAGAAAGTTGCGTATTTTTGATGTTTCCAAATATTTCCCAAATATTCGCCGAATGTCTTGCAGAGTTTTTGCAACGAGCCAAACTTTTTTGGGTCTGCCAAATATTTGCCAAATCTACGAGTATGTGAACTATGATCCTAACACAGGAGTGGATCTTCAGTAGGAGTCCAGACATAGGTAGGGGAAGTGGTAGGAAAATGGTGTTTAGTGCTCACAAAATACATTCATGTGTGTGTAATGTGAGAATCAATCACAGTAAATAGTAAGTGAGTAATAGTTAGTTTGTGTGTGGGTTTGCAACAAGTTGTTAATAATAACAACCCACGTAGTTAGTTTGGCATAATATTGTTATAGCTAATGTTAGAGATAAGCATAGTAACTCAACATGTTCAAATAAATGTTGATTGTTGTAGAGAGCTACTTGCAAAGAGCAACTTTTGAATATATGAGTTGTTTTCTATGATAATTGTAAAGATCTCAGATGACATAAATAATATAGAAATTATTATTGTGATTCAATCTTTATTTTAAATCTTTGAAGGATAACCATTCAATTTAGGCCTTGGTATCAGTAGTGTATGAATTAGTTTGAGAGCGTCTAAGGGGACTTTGGTGAAGGTTTTGTGCTTTGCCCCTCCTGATGCAAAAATAAATTGTGAATAAGAGTTTTTTTTTTTGGCATTTAAATGTTTTCATAGGAAGTTAGCATAGGCTATACGCACTAAATCCCCAGTATAAAAATAACAGATTTCAGTACCATTCACTTTCTAAGTATTGCACTTTAATTCAGATTTGTAGGTGTTATTTGTAGAGATTTTTGGCTTGGCTCCATTCTCTACATGAATATAGACCTATGTGTAGTTCCATTACGTGGCCCGTGAGTATCTCCACATCTACATGAAACCTACAAATAAAGTATTGGTGGTCGACTTGAAATTGTATATTCAAAGCAACACCATTAAGTGTCCAGTTCACCTATTTATGTTGTTCTTTTGATATTTCATGCATCCTCATATTTCGGACATTAATAAATTCCATTTTTGATACCTAAATCTTTTATGGAAAGCTCTGCCATCTCTATTGGAAAATGACAATATGATTGTCAAAGACTTGTGTTCACTTACAATCCAGATCCTTGTGATATGTTGGCATTGAATCTCACAAGTAATTTGTAACTCACCTCATTTCATTTGACTCGGGCTTGGAAATTTCGAGCACCTGCCATTTCACATTGTGTCTCCACAACGGCGAGCAGAATCCTCATCTCAGACATTTTCCAATACATAAAGTCTTCGTCTGATCTGATCATGACAGTCTTGAACACAATCTCTTATACGTGTGCAACACATTGGGGTCTCTAAGGGCACTATGTGTCCAGCCCTTTGCACCATGAGATATTCTTGTGCCTGGAAATCTTTTGTGGAATGCGCGTTAGAGAACTCAAAAATAATGTATTGTTCAGGATTTGGCATTATATGAATGCATGAGTTGTTGCTGCCCACGTGTTATTCCTGCTACCTCCAACATGACAGATACAAAAGCATAATTCATTGTACCTTCGTGAGTTATCTATCATCTCATATGTCATTGGATTTCTGTCAATACTTTTTAATCTGCAAATTCCATCTATAATTTGTTTGGACAGACCCGTTTCTATTGTGATCGTCTTTCATTCATCTTTGCTCAATAATTGCTCAATGTTCAATGTGTTGAGTTATTTCCAATAGTGTATTCTGAACATGATTTCAATGTTAAGTCGAATTGAAACATGCTTTGTAATTAGGTTTTTATTAGTAATTTTTATTTAGTACGAGTATTTTAATTGTTTTACCAATGGAGTCGTGCTTCTTCAAGTCAAATATGAAAAATATATGACATCAAAATCAAATCTTAATAGCATAAGGCATTGATGTTTAGTTTTTAGCTTAATTTTCATGGTGTCAGTTTATAGTCGGGTATTTGCCTAATTACATTTGACTTTTTTTTTCATGTTTATGTCATTGAAGTCAAAACTCATTTCAGAGGACATTATAGTTAAGATCATGTCAAGATAATCGTATGACGTTGGTATCAAAAGTCCAATACCCATTCAAAATTAGGACTATATTTTTGTTTAATTTTTGGTGTCTATAATCACAATAGTAGTCTTTTGTATATTTGTATGTCGATAGCCTTATTTTCAAAGTCAAAGATTAAAGTTTTTGATAGGTGTCGAGTCAGTCAAAATTTGTGAGTCATTGTCAAAAATGTCAGAAAATTAAAAATATTGCCTTATGGACACAATTTCGATCGTAACCCGTCATCCAAAAAAATAAAGTGTTTCACATTGTGGGGGGAGACAAAAACAATTTTTGGAATGATATAATGCAGCCAGAAAATTACAGAAGGCCCTAAAAACTTCAAAAATTCATATCTTCTCAAGTAGGCATGATAAAATTATGAAATTTTGGAAATAACATCTATTAATAGTGAGAATGAAAATCCCAACCTCCAGATCTGAAAATGGACACCAACCAAAGCCCTAAAAAACACTGCTGCAAATTTGGAACTAAGGAGATAAAACCCTAGAAAATAGATAAAAATATTGAATTTCTAGAAATAATATCTACCACTGATATAGAAGAGATCCCATCCTCCAGATCTGGAAACGGCACACTGAAACCCTTTTCCAAAGATTGTTGCAAAATCCCAAAAATGGGTCGCTCCCCTTGGGAAGAGGCCAAAAACCCTCAAAGTGTCTCTAAATATGGCGCCAAAATCTGCTTTGGATCGCTGGGCCACAAAAATATGAAGAATTTGAAAATTCCAAAATTGGATTATTCCACAAAAAGTCACCGAAACCCTCAAACCCTTCCCTAAAAAGTAGGTGAAAATACCTTTGTAAAACAGGGCATGCAAAACAACTCCAAAATTGACAAGCTAGGGTAGATCTCTCACTACCGAAGAATGCCCTTTACTCATGCTAGGGATGGATTAAGTCTCACCAATAAAGCTAGGGTTCCCGTGGGATCTTACTCCACAAGCTGCATATTTGCACAACAACAGTTGCACATGAAAGAATATGCATCAAGCTACAATTTACTTAAGACACAAATTAGAAAATATCAAATGGTATGGAATATCTTTCCCTTCAAGTCGACTTCTCCATTATAAAGGAAGAAGAGACCCATAAACAACCTTTACAATATCCAATTAGTTCCCAAGGATTTTCCCTATGCAAGCATTTTATAACGATATTTTCCCATATCTAAATGTTTTTCCCAACAAATTTTTCTCTCTTTTGGTGGATGCAAGTCACAATTTTTCTAGGGGAAATACATATTAAAATGACTACAGCATTTATCACTTTCTTATTGTTCCCAATTCCCCCTTCTAAGGCAAGTACGCCTTTTCACCTAGGATGGATAACAATTTAACGGGAACATTGGGGGCCTTTTCCATCCACTTGAGCGTTAATGCCAACCTTATTAAGTCATATAAATTATTATAAGTGCTTTATATATATTCTTCTCTTTTATTAATGGCACTTTAGGGTAATAATTAAATATTCACTTTTACTTATAGCCAAAAAGGGGACATTACATTTTTAGTTTGGCCGTCGGGTTGACAAAATAGGTCAAAGGTCTTCGAATGGGAAGGGGATATTACAGATGAGGGTGGAAATACCCCGTGAATCTGAGCGCACCTAAAGTTTGTTCGAGGGCATTCACACAAATGAAAGCTTTGACAATAAGTACACACAAGGCAATGAACAGTGAAAATGACCAAATATCAATATTTATATTCATTATGATGATTAAGCTTCACATAACTCAAATGCAGTTGGCCACGACGTCTAAATGCAATTAAGACTTGGCACTTGTTGTTACTTATTGACTAGATGTTGATCCCTTTTTTGATTGGATTTTTCAAAAATGCTACAGGGTTTTTGAGATCCATAATAATATAGTTATTCATATTCTAGGTGCCAGTTTCATCCGTGCATTCCATTTTCTCCTTGACTTATGCTGTTTAGTTTTAATTTGTTTTTTAGAAGATTTTTACTCTCAGAATTTTTGGCACCTTCTAGAGGTTGATTTGCAGAGGATGAGGATTTATAGTAGGAATCACTGCACATTTGCAGTACTATTAGTTGATGCCATAGTTGTCAGCCGGAGCTTAGCGAATCGCAGCCGAGTAGAAGGACTAGATTCACTAAGCAAGCTCTATGGACTTTCTCCTAAATGTAACGGGGATGAGGAAATTATAAATTCATGTAATTTGTGATGCTTGCATGGATATGCAATATTATGACTGATCGATTTTCAATAACAATCATTGAAATGTCTCTCTTTCTAGAATAATATTAGGTCGAAGACCCTTAGCCCAATTTTGTTTCCTACGGGCTAAGGGGTGATTAAAAAGGAAAACTGTAGTCTTAATAAATTATTATAAAGTGCATAAAAAAAGAAATATTATAAAAAAAACTTATATTAATTTATTATAGACTCAATAAAAATAAAAGAGAAAAGATAAAGTGAAATTAGAAAAGAAAAAGAAAAAAAGGTCACTTTATATGTTTTATTTTCCCTAGGGGAAAAATGCGACCCATGTTGAGGAAGAAATAAATGCCAAAAAAGAATTAAATGTGGGAAAAGGCATTTGATTGGTGGTTGTGGGTGGCTACTAAGCCAAGATTGCTTATAAAAGCAAATGTGCTTGGCTTTGTAAAGCATTTCTTTCATTATTATAAAATTTTGATTTTTGTATGAGCTTGAGAGCTTTGCTAAAGATTTTTTAAGGACGAAAACCCTTTTGAGATTAGCTCTAGAGGACGAAAACCCTCTTGAGGATCTAGGAGGAGGAACAAAAACTCTTCTTTCTATTTGAAACGTTTCTTCCATTCAAGGGTTTCCATTGAAGATCAAGGATTTATTTGTGTTTTCCATTGAAGATCCAGCTTCTATTTGTGTTTTCAGCATAGTGTTTGAGGGCTTTCCAAGTGGGGTGAATCGTTGTTGTTGATTTTAGGTACAACTAGGGTTTCATCTACACATTTCCATATTTTCGAGTCTGTTTTGGGTGCCTTCCACCCATTGGAAAATTCTGATTTTGGTATCATTGGAAAGCTTGTGATTTTATCTTCAATTTGAGCTATCATTTATCAAAAAATTGTTGGGTATTTTCTGAGTTATGAATTTCTTAAGTTCCGGCCATTTTTCTACAGTTAAAAATCAGATTTTTAGTGTTTTGCAAAAAATATATGTATTTTCAGATTTGATAATTCAAAGGCTAGCTACAGATTTAATTTCATAATTTTTTAAGGTGTTTTGAGGCCATTTTTCACCCATAGGCAATTCTCCTAAGGTTTTGGCAAGGAATTTTGGGTTGTTTGCATTTCTATCATAAAAACGATAATTTCCAACTTGCATTTTATTTGGGATTTGTGGAAAATCCATCTGAGGTTAGAATATTTCTATTTGGGGACATTACAAATCATCGTAAATTCATAAGAGCTATGAGTTGGCTATTGTATTTGCATGATGATGTAAATTTGTACTCTATTTTTGTATGAGTATGTGAGATACGGTTAGGCATCCCAATCGACAGCCTTTGCCTTGCAGCCCTCATTCGGTTCCCTTAACAATGGACACATTCATACATCATATACTTGGAATTCATAATCAAGACTACACTTTAATCAATTCTAACCTCAAGCTATAGAAGCTTTACCCACATTCTTTATCTCACTAACTAAGACCTGAAAAGGAAGTCATTACAAACAGTCCCTTGAAAGACTTAAACATATTCTCTACTCTCTATGAAGCACTCTTGAATCTTCTCTATCAAAGATATTGCCTACCCATCTGAAACACATGATATTTCTGCCTTTTGGAGATGTCCCTTCAAAGAAAAAATGCTCTTCAAAACACCCAAGATGAAAAACTCAAATGTTCTCAGCCATTACTATAATTTTGCAAATGATGTGGGTGAAATTGCTACTTCGCGTAGAGCAGCGACTGCAAAACCACCTCTTTTATGTAGACCAACAGTTGCAAAACTGCCCCAGCAGTTTCAAAACAGTCGCTTAAGCTTGTGAAACCACCTATATAGTATTTCCATTGTGCAAAACCATAAAATTTTGGGGGCACATAACTTTTGCATACAAACTTGAAATCCTATGCCGTTGTTTTAAAAGTGTATAACAAATTGAGGAGAATCCAAATAAGCAGTCACATTTTGGTTTTTATGTGTCCCTCATACCTTTTTGTCCAATACACTAGAACCATAACTCAACCAACACACTTGGAACCATGTTGTTTCCTGAAAGTGATCCCGTGACGTACTTGATATCCATGAAGTGTTGGAGTGTCGATGTTTCCTTTGGACCACCTTCTGCCATACCAAAACAAAAAACAAACACTGACATCGACTCATGTTTTTTGGTAAATGCAAGATTGCTCACGGCCCTGGGAAGCTCCTACATTGGACACCCTAGAAAAGATATTGTGAGCAATGTGATCACAAACAAGACTATATGAACCATCCATTTGACTTAAAGAGTAAGGCCACGGTGTGCCCTTCCAACAAGTCAGGTACCCCCAAAGCTTTACATTCAATTTCCTTTTTCCTTTTTCCAGCCACCTATTGAACCATAGACGATCCTCTATCAACCAACTCTCTCTCCTTTTCCATCCTCCTACCACTATCCATCCACCTCTAACAAGTATCTTCTACACAATTCTCAACTTGTTCACTCCATGCTTCCACTTCTTGATTCATCTTGGAAACCACTACAAGAGCATAGTCTTCTAGATCTTCTCCCTCTTTCTCTTCAATTTCTCTATCTCCTAAGGAAGTCTTCAATTGCCCACAGGGAAACTCTTCTTCTGCAAGGTACTATTCAATCAACACATCTTCCTCATGAGCTTGTAAGGATGCTAGAAACATATCTTCTATCTCTTTTTCAGCTGCTGTACTTCTTCATTACTTGCAACTAAATCAGCATGTAAAACATTATGGGAACAAAACATTCCATCAATCATCCTCATCTCTTTTTCAAGTAAGAGATGGTCTTTTACTCCTTTGTCAAATATGCGACCTTAATGAACCTGCAGCTCGGCTGCAACATCAACCTTTATACAATCTCCTCATCATCCTCTAATGGAAGATCATCTTCTTCCCTCAACACTCCCTCAAAATCTCCATTATGAGCATCCATTTGTACTTTATTCACAACCTTCAACACATTCTTTTGTTGATCCTTGTTCTGCCAGAATCTCTTCAATTAGCTTCAAGGTACTCTTATTCCAAGGAGCATTTCTCCTCTTCATTCCCACAATGCATGATGTGATACATGCCCTCTTTCTTCTTTCTTATTCCTCACCGTGCTGCAACATACATTCTTCCATGATATCTAGGTTAGCTTGCACAGTCACGAGCTTCTTCTTCATCACTTCTATCTCTGACATAGGTAGTATAGAACCATCCTTCGTCTTCCTCTTTGCTTCAGCTTTCACTTGGGCTTGCATTGCCCTCACTACAATTTTCAACTCCGCCACCTGGGATATATGCTTCTCATCCATCTCTTGATCTCTTCCCGCTCATACACTAACTTCTCTCTAGACATCTCTATCAACTCTTTGAACGCTACCCAATCTAGGTGGATTTAAAAACCAACAAGAGCTAGGGTTCCATCTTTTTCTTCGTTAAAGATTTAGAACTGATTTCAACAGCTCCTTTACTGCAACAAATTTATGTCAAGAAAAAACCCATCATCCGTTTGATGTAGATAATTGGTTCAAAATCCTACCTAATAATTGAAGTTGCCTCACAACCTAAATATGGATTGCCTCTTTTGGTCCCATTAGGTGCCAATATCATTGGTATTGTACGACCAATTTGCTCCTCCAATCTATTAGCATCTCTCTTAATCTGATTCCTCTATTTGTATACTCCTTAGATACCCTGAAGAGGAGGTCGTCAACAAGGTTATTTAAGTGGATATCTACCAACAATACATTCATGTCATTTGAACATGTCCTACATGACCTCCAATCCCCAAGTAGAATTTCTATGCTACACATTTTTTATGGATTGTAGATGGCATCATCATTCATCCTGACTATTTCCAATACCATTGATCACATTGCCTAAGGATTCCCCTTGGCTAGTTGAGCATATGTTCCCCACTAATACCGAGTTGAGACAGACCACCATATTCTGCATAGAAGCACTTTATTTTTGGGTGTCCTATCAACCAATGTCACAAGGTATGCGGAATTTTATGAAAATGTTCTAGCTTTGCTGAACTTTATCCTCATCGAACATGAACTCGAATTTTAATTTACATGGTAAGTTTTTGGCATGATTTTGCACTGTTTAATAAATGTGTATGTATAATATACCGAGTGAAAATGGAGAACGGAAATTTCTCTCTACTCTATTCCTCTAACATATTTATGCATTTTTTTTTAAATTAAAATGATATAAAAAAAAATTGTTTGAACTTTAAGATGTTCTTTTTCAACTTAATCCATTGGTGAATTTGAACCGAACTTTTTCCTAGTCAAACATGAACTTGATCTCGAACCTTGTGACTTAGCTATCAACTATGAGGTGGAGACTAAGGATCACTTTATTTCTAGGTGCTTTTTTATCCACTTTCTACCAGCAGCCTAACTTGGGGTGATTGGACCTTTTTCTTCAAGCGTATCATTCTTAGGCATTCACCCATACAAGAGAGACCTCAAGTTGTCAGGTAGATTACATCTTTCAACCTGCTAGAGGCATTGTAGTTAAAAAGCATATGTGATATTATCAAAACAGTTGATTCCAGAGGACTCTCATAATAATGGCCACAGTGATTTCTCTCTTGTTTAAGGGTAACATGTTTCTCTCTTGTTTAAGGGTAACACTGTCAGTCTTTATTCGTTTTGTATACATTCTTTTACACAATAAAACACAAGAATGCATTCTGATAATTCAGCAGTTTGCATCTGAAACACGCAGCTATGTTAACAATGACAAATCAAAATCAGAATTAGCTGACTAGTCCATGACTATATTATATACAAATAAATTCATAATCGAAAAATGATTTTGCCAGCAACAACAGAAACTCTTCTAAACTAGAACAACATATTTTGTGGCAAACCATACTCTGTGGTGCAAAACCTCTATGTCTATCTATTGCTGGAAGAGATCAATAATCAGCCATATATTCCAAGTCTCAACATTGCATAATAATCTGGCATACATCAAAAATTTTGAGACATTAAGAGGAAGGATTTTAAAGAATAGTTCATTAGCCAGAAGAGCAAATCGAAGAGATGAACATGGTGTGCAGGATTGATTTTAGGAAATTAATTCTTGTGGAATTATTTAAAAAAATTATTTGGGGTGGATAAAATCTCTTCCATCACTAGTACTCTATTTTTCAAAACATATAGTTTCAAATTCTGGAATTCTTACAAATCTAAGAAAATGCATATTACACTCAGTTTTAAGTTATATTTCATTGCAGAGTTCAAAACCTCTCGTCAATTTACCTTGGTCTTTGCCTGAATAAAATCATCTAAGGTAAGCATTCGTAGAGAAGGTGTTGGATTACTTTGCCTTCCAACCTGCAAAGAAATAATAATAGGTTACAAATACAAATCCATAAAATGCAAATTTCCAACTATCTTGAAGCTACCACGCTTATCCAGGATTTCATGATTACAAGTAAAATGCAATTCAGTTTAATTTCCAATGATGATTTCTAAGTTATGGATTAGTTCTAGTTTTCTATCAAGACCTTTGCATAAGATCATAAATGCCTCAAGATTAGACCCTGCTAGATTTAGCAACCTATTGAGTTTCCACGGTATCATATGGAAAAAAAAGTTGCGTATAAAAATCGACCATTTGCAACACATCTTCCGAATATATCCTATTGAGTTCCCAAGCTATATACATTCTTTTATTGGATGGAATATTCCATTTCATGCATTCCCAATAATGAGTTCAAGTAAATCATGCAGAAAATACTACGGCTAAAACTACTACCACTTCAGTTTTTTGTTTTTTCATCTCCAAAAGTGGAAGGTCAAATTTGCATTGCAACACGTTATTGCTCAAATAAGTACCAAAAGGAATGTGTAGTAAGCTTAGTGGGTATGTGGGTATATCAGTTATCACCAAGCAACCAGATCATATTTAAGCTGTCTCAAGACATAATTTAACTAAGTATTATTTTGGTTATGAAAAGAAGTCATCAAAGGTATGAATAACTATCACATTCGAGTCATATTTATGTTCACTTGTTTTTGGTATCAAAACATCATCAATCAATTACAGTTCATAGCTGTTCATTGCATACATATTTAGTTGTGCATTGCTGGTGTATTCAGCTCTGTTTCTGCTGTTGTATTGATTATTGTACTTTCCATGAAAGCTACAACGAGCGCACTAAACCTAAAGGCATGTTATCACCGGTGAACCTAACATAGCGACATAAGTAAAGGTTACTGTCACTGTTTGTAAGCAACAGTTCCAAGAACCAAGGAAGTAATACTACACTGAAAAATACACAACAACCGAGTGGAGAGTAGGGAATGTGCAGAGGTCTGTAAGGCTGTGGAGAGTGAAGCAATCAACTTATATCAATATCAGCCAAATCCCTATGTCAAAAACCGAAATCGATTCGTTGTTAGCTCAGACTGGACAGTTAAAGAGTATCACAAGCTGAGCCAGAAATTGGAGAGGAGTGGCATCACAGGTGCCGAGAAGGATTCGGAACTGATTGTCTATACCTTCTGTAAGAAGCAGCAGTCACTTGGACCAGTAAACTACCCAAGAAAGCAAAAATTCATACAATTCAGTATAACAACATATTATAAAGAAAAAGAATGGATTCAAAACCATCCTTGCTTTCCAAACCGGCTGGGTTTCGTGGTGAATCTAACCAAGATACAACTACTCAATGCTTGAATAAATTTATAGTTTAGATTGTTTAAAAACAAAAAAAACCAGCAAAACTTTATATTAGATGGAAATCAAAAACTACATATTTGGTTGTGCCAAGCCTAAAAACTATTAGTCCAAGCTTGAGCAGTGTACAAGAGTAAAGCCGAAGATATAATCATGAGGAAGAATAAAGATTAAGAATATATGTAATATCTTCTTGGATCTTGGTGGGCCACCATGTAGGAGGCAAACCATAGCATTGAAGATCCTAATTATCCAAGGCCCAGTTAGCCAAACCATCTGCAACTTTATTCCTTTCACGAGGAATATGAGTGAACTGAACTTCTTGAAATTTCTCCTGCAATGTTTTTATCTTCCAAACCTCCTTAGCAATTTGCCAATTGGGAGAAGAATCAATACTATTTTCAGACAGCAGCTTGCATAATGATTTGAGAGTTTGATTCAATTTGAATTTTCTGCCACCCAATTTTTAAAGCCTCTTGCATGCCTTTATACACCGCTTTCACCTCCGCAAGATTATTGGTAGTAATGCCCAAATTCTCTGCAAAAAGAAATTGCACATCACCTTCCTAGTTTCTACCAATCCCTGCCATAACCGCTCTCCCTGGATTTCCTCTAGAAGCTCCATCGGTATTCAGTTTTCCAAAACCCAAATTAGGGGTTTTCGATTGACTGTCTCTAACACTCTTCTTTTTAATAGGAGAACGGGGCAGAGAAGCATCTCTAGGATCAAGAGATACCTGATTGCATATATGCTGCCATTCCACAGAAAGAGTTTGAGGGAATGATATTTTGTGTTTTAGGCTTTCAGCGATCCCTTTCATAATTTCGTACATTTCCCAGACTATAGCAGATACATTCTTAAGCTGATTTGAACTGGAATATTCATACTAAAGTACGTGGATACCGTTATCTAGATAATTTGGATATGTGTAGAAGATCACACACCATTCCATTTGAACTACTGGGAGAAGATTTTTAAATAGCCTTTAGGGAGGAGTCTCTGCCACTTTTTGAACACCTGTTCAAGGGAGAGATCAAAATCATTCCATATGCATCAACTTAAAGATCAATTTAGCAACGAGATGTGGTCCACATTTGGATTAACCCAGGGAGCAGAGGAAAAAAGATGGTTAGAAGATTTTCTTCAGCCTCCATAGCATCAAAACACATCTGAGGGCCATTCATATCCTTTCATTGGCATAAGATGGTCCCTTGAGATTAATACTCTTATGTGAATAAGAAGCCACACAAAGATGAAGCTTACTCTAGGCCACATAAAACTGCATACCATGCAGTAAAGCCTAAAGAGAAATTGCAGATTCATGAGGGTTATGGCTAGTCATCAAGGAGGTATATCCAGTGGACACTGTAATACGTACCAGTAAATCTGCACAGTTTCCACCCCAACTTGTTAGGAAATGGGGCAAAAGGAAGAGGGCGGTCCTTCAAGACATTATGCAATAGAATCTGAATATCATGGTCTAGAACAAGCGGCCATTCAAAAACCAGAATCCAAACCTTTCCACTCTCCCAAGAAGATCTAGTTACATGTACTATAATGAGCTACCTTCAATTTCCCAGACCCAGCTCTTGCATTTGCTTCATAGCATTCTGGAAACAATAATATGACTTCTAAAATAATCTAGGTTATTACTTCCAGGATGCAAGAGGGGGCTATCCGCCTCCTTTCAAGAATATAGTCCAAAAGTATGGCTAATTGCGCATTTATTTGAAGCCTAATCCATGAAGAGATGGCGTTATAGATAGTTTCCTCTCCCATTTTGCGTAAACATCAAGGTTAGAGAACCTCTAAAATAGGGAGGGATTGAGTGTGATGATCTTACTCTTTGGTGGATTACTTTCAGTGTACTTTGCTCTGAATAGGCCGGTATGCTGCTGCATAGGTCATCAGGATCTATCAGGCAACCTCCAATATAGTTTAGCAAGCTCAAGGATTTGTATACTGCTTAGGGGAAAGTGATCTAAATCCCAATCCACCTTTTTTTGGCCGGCACAGAGAGTTACATTTAACCAAGGACCTTTTTTTTTTTATCTTGAGCTCCGCTTCATAATTTTTTTGGCATATAGAATCTATCTTTTTCAAGATAGCTCCAGGAATATTTAACACAAATGCATCATATATTGACAGAGCTTGCAGGACAGATGTAACTAGTGTCATCCTGCCTCCTGAAGAAAGCCATTTATTAGTCCACTTGTGTAATTTTAATTCAAACTTGGTGATTAGCCACTGCCAATCCTTTAAGTTCTTTGCAGCTAAAGGGATATCCAAGTATCGTAAAGGAAACACTCCCTTATTAAAATGGAAAATATTCAGAATTCAGTCTTCTTTGCGTCCAGAACGAATGACTGCATCATCAAGATCAATATTGGATCGGTTCCTTGCAGCAAGAATCAACTGATTCTCAGTGATTGTCAACAAATTGGCGACAAGATATTCGGTAAGTGTTTCTAGCCACTCATATTCCATGAATTCTTTTCTCCTGGCAAGCTTTATTGATTCTTTTTATTAAATACCCTTGATTACTTTCATTACCTTACATCCTAGGTTTGCAACTCAACAGGATCTATATATTTATCATTACTGGATAGTTTAGAAAATAGTTTATGGCCCATAAAGTCTACACAACATGGTGCTTGAAAAGCTTCACCTAGACACATCTTGATGTCAAACTATAGAGCTGACTATATCCAAGGCACTGGTTTTCTTAACACGAGTTTCGTATAAATAACAAATTTGAGTGTTTGATCTAAATATTGAACAACAATTAGATAGATCCTTGCCTAAAAACTTGCCAAAGTTTTCTATTGCAAAATCACATTTGTATTGGAAGTATTCTTTCGATCTTATATGTTGAATTAAATTGTCCGTCAGCCCTTGGGTACGTGGGGTTTAATTTTTTTGTCACTCCACTGAAAAAGAATCAATTTAATCAGAATTTCCCAATAGACAAAATACATAGAGATAATATTCTGTGTTATTTGAATTTTGGATTACTGTTTGTAAGTCTACTTGCAAATGAGGAAAAGGGCCTTATGTCAGCTTTATGTGTATCCCCAAGAGTAATGTGGGAACATTCATGTCCATCCATCATCCATATGAGCCGACTTGCATTCATTTATAAATAATTGTATTGTAACAATTATTTGCCATAAGTATCTTCTAGGATTTGTGCACACATTTATGTGTATCTATGTGTACATGTACTAGTACAAATATCTTAAATACATCTATCTGAAAAATGTCGAGAGATAAATTTCAAGGCCTGTATTTTGGATTTTCCGTATACCACATTAATAAATAACTACATTACTTTATCTGTGAATTTTCCACTGACTATTGACAAATGGATTCAATCTAACTACACCACTATGTTGGTATAATGTTCCCTTTTTCGAACTAATTCATTTTGAAGACTTCTAGGCCTATCCCATTCCACTTCCCGTGGGTAAGACTTCGCATTTGATTTTGGAGCAACAAGGGAAATTGTTTGCATGATATTTTTAGTCTTGATTTTGTGAGCATTAGAAGAACCTTTTTCTTTTGTGGTTTACCACTTATGGACCAGTAAAAGTTCGGCTGAAGGAATGGAGAGGTGAAAAGACGAGTTATAAGACTTAAAGCAATCATCCTTAATGAGGTCGGTCTTGCTCCCAAAGACTCTCTTAATTGGACCTTTGATCACTCTAGCTCTGGAGAGAAAGCTAGCATAAGGGGTTGCTTAGACTCATTTTGGGCATGCTGTAATGCCCCTTTTATCCATTTGAGAGCTATTAATTGGTCTTCTTGCCATTCCTTCTCTGTGGCAAATAAGAGAAAAAGATGGAGGAGAACATTGAGCTTCCATTTGATATGTTTTTACTAATTTTTAATATTTTCTTTCAGTGTTTTCTTTCTTATGACAGGTCGGCTGGGTTTTAATTAATTAATGAAAGCTAATGAAGGAAAATAACATCTTTAAGAGGTCGGCCTTTTCTATTTGTGCATTGGCGCCAAAAAAGAGGATATAAAAGAAGATTAGAGGCATCATTTGCATCTAAACTTGACACATTTTGTTATACTTGGGCATAGAGATATAGTTGCTCCTTGTTCATCCACTCGAGGACGAAAACCCTCTTGTGAGGCCTCATTGAAGGACGAAAAACCCTTCATGTGGCTTAGGTGAAGGACGAAAACCCTTCATCATTGTTTGAGTCTTGAAGAGAAGAGCTGATTTGAAGATCTATTTATAATTTCCAGCTTGTTATTGAATTATTTAGGGTGGAGCGACCTACCTTGGGTAGGGTTTGGGACTATTAGAGAAGAATTTGAGAAATCTGGTTTCATAATCTGATTTGTAATATTTTTAAAGGCCAGAATCTGAAGTTATATGAATTTAGAGGGTTTCTAGACCCATATTTCATATTTATCTTGTGGCTGCAATTTCCAGTGCATATTTAATTTTCAGCAGAGTATTCTTCAGTATTTCTTTGTTATTTTGGCTTCTAAAATTCCATAAAATGTATATAAAATAGTGGCGAATTGATTGGTGGTGTTTTATGGTGATTTTGGACATTTTTTGGTGGAAGTACAAGTCGCTGATTTTATTCTTCAGTCTGCTGCAATTTTAATTTCAGATCTGCATTTAGAATATTTGATTAAAACCCTCAAAAGGGTAATTACAAAATGGTAGGAAGAGTATTTGAGACTCACAACAATGGGGGCAAACAGATATAACAAGACTGAGGCTACGTTTCGACGGCCAAGCAACTGCAATCACTTACAGGGAGACACTTAAGACACTGATCTACCAACACCTGTGTGAAGTTTGAAATGGTACCAAATTTGACCATGAATATTGTGAAAAGAGCCTCAAAAACAGTTTGACGGTCAATACAACCTGTTGGAAACCCTATAGACCCCTAAGACACATCAAAAGAGATGTGAAAGTTGTGAATGCAATGAGAATACAAGTTTATCATTTGATCAGTTGCTCAAAATGAAGCGAGTTGCTCATTTTGGCAACATTTCTAGCCCGACTGTTCTAAGGGGCATTTGCCATGCTAAATGCAAGGATCAGTTAGCCTTGGCAATTGATTGAGCATGGAGTTCTAGTATAGAACACCTAAAACACTCTAAAAAGAAGCTTGGAAACCTTCTTTCAAACTAAGCTATGAATCTCTATCTCGTTGAATCTGCAAGAAACAACCTCCAAATAGTTCTCCAAAAGTGTAAGAGTGGCACGCAAAACAGATGTACAAAACTCAAATCATACTTTTCCCAAGTGGGAACACGTAAAGTGTGCAAAGCACTTGTTTTGCCAAAAACAAACCTAAAATGCTACCCTACTCTAATATAGTGTACATGAACTATTTATACAGAGAGCCACAGGGATTGAGTTGGGAGAGAGTAACACCCCTTCTTGATAATACATGGGCCATGCAGTGATCTTTACAATGGTTGTGGCAAATACATGGGAAGAGTGCATAACATATGTCTGGCAACTCTATCTTTCTCCAAAATCTCAAGACTCCAACGAAGAGATAAACTCTCCTGATTTGTAGTAATGCTCAATGATAGGTGTGGGAACTAATTTTGAGGTGCATTTAAACTCTTTCTCATGAGTCTGAGATAGAGTCATGACTAGTGGTGAACTTTGATACCAAGCTCTAAAGTGGATATTGGTGTCTAATGAGGCCACCCACTTTTCGGCCTTTGAGGACGAAAGACACATGTTCTCCTTGCATCGCATCCTTCATGTGACTCAAGCTCTCATAGAGCTTGTGGACACAACTTCTTTCACCTCCTCCAAGGGCTCAAAATACCTCATTTTCCTTGACTTTGGACTCTATGAAGCCCATGATCTCCTCCCATGTAGGTTCTGCGAGTGGAGACAAGGTTAGAAAGTCCTTGGAATTATCATCCCCAATGGAAAGCATGAGGCTTTCAAAGTCCGTCCGAGCTACGGTGGAAAATTGATCCTTCTCCATGAGTCTTCTCTCTTTCATGGCTTGGAGAGCATGAGCTCTTCATCTACAGGATGTTTGTAATCAACTCACTTAAATGTTAGCTATCACAAGAATAAGCTTGAGACTGACTTCCTAGCCATTTTCTCCAAGAGAGGGCTTGTGAGCTCTTTTAACTTAAGGAAACCTTTGCTTTCAGCTCAACCAACACCTGGAGTTTCTCAACCTTGGGCTCCGCCTCCTTCTCCTCAACCTCAAGCACAGAGTTCATAGGCTAAATCTCTCTCTTTAACCCCTTGGAGCTCTATTTGATCATCATTGGTGTCCAATGACACCTCTGGGCCATGCAAACCATTAGAAGTTTCAGTTTTCTTACCTATCTTGTAAAGTCATGCCACTCTAATACATTTCATCTCAGTTTCATCCTTGATGAAATTTGTTGTTAGCAAGCCATGAAGTGTTTGAAATGCCCATGACTACAACTATGAGCTTCTCATGCAAAGCCTGCCCAAGCTCAACCCTTTTGATGGTGTATGCTCCAAAGGTTGCAAGTGCTCTTGTTTAATTTATTCCTACCTTTGCAACTCAATTCAAATCAAGATATCATATTTGATCCAGTCCTACTCATGGTAGTCTCTACCAACCCTGATTGAACTGATTATGCACCCTTAGAAGAAGTTGCATTGTGTCCTTTGGGCTGCCCTCATCGTCATACAAATGAAAAACACCTTTGTCCACCATTCATTGACATGCTCAAAACTAGGTTTGGCATAAGGTTGGATACTTGAAAGGAAAACCCTATTGTAGACACAAAATTATGCATCTTCCTTACTATTACATTACACCTCTAGCATGTCGTTATATGCATGATTCCTAAGTGAGAAAATTAGACACTGATGACACCTCTCATAGTCCTATTAATTTCGATTGATTTTGATTGTGACATTGTCTTTTACTTTATGGATTTATACTTTATGTCGTGTCACAAGGATCCATGTTTCTGTCTGGGGTTTGATTATGTTTCTCCCACTCAATTAGGTGCTATGTTTCAAAAATCAAGGCTCAACCCCTTCTAGAACTCATTTAACCTTCACAACTCTTCTTTTACCCCTTGCCAACACTGTTTACTACAGTTTACTAAAGATAACTGACATAGAAATCAAAGTTTGAGTGATTGATAAAGTTCTAAATCTTCATGAATATGTATCAGAGAGGTATTAAGATCTTTATTTACAAGTTTCAGGCTTTGAGACATTGGTTTAGGTTATCAGACTCTTTCTTTATTCGAAACCCTAGGAGGGTTTCAATTGTGAACCCGAAAGACTGTATTTGGTTATCAAAACTTCTAAACCCAATTTTCAAGACCCAAGATTCTTCCTTGAGGTCTGAATGAACACTCCAAAACATTTGATCTTACTAGTGAGGTCTCACAATTCAATTACTTGTGAGAACACTCCCATTTACCCCTGCTCTGCCCCTAGGAAAAGAGTTCCTCAAGCTGTTTATTAGGTTTTCATCCAACATGTGTTTGAACCTTGTGCAGGTAGTTAGGGTTTTGTTTTGCAGGTACAAGTGCAACAATAGTCACCTAAAGCAAAATAGATGCGACACAAAGGAAAGTGAAGGCGACACTATCAGACCTTGGAAGAACCAGATTTGCACTCACTACCAAGACACTAGCACCCAGATCAGACGCTAGCGCCACGGGCGTCCTGTCCATACCCAAGCACTACTGTCTGGCACACCTATAGATCATTGTCTCTAATTCGTAAACTTCTACTTTGGAACTCTACGAATCACACAATTATGTTGTTCTACTTTCAACTTTGGAAAATGACAGATTTGCTTGAAAAATTAGAGCTTCGTGGTCTGATTATCCAGTGCTATAGAAAGAAAAATGCAAAGAAGGAAAGAATTCAAAACTTCAACACCAATAATTTTATCCTGGAAACCTCCAATGGGAGAAAACCAGTCGGGAAAGGCAACTGCGCTTTCTTCCCACTTTTATTGGTCTAATATAGACAATTACAAATTACAATAAGTATGAAAAGAAGCAACAATGTAAACCTTCTCTCCAATTACTTGCTTGCTCTGTTTCTACACCGTGCTCCTACAATTCCACTCCAGCACTGAAGATCTTGCTCAATACTCTCATTAAACTCTGTTTCTCAATCTATTTGGATCTTCAAATGATCATCCGCTTGCTCCTTTCATGCATTTATAGGCCTTCCCATGTCCTCCCATCCACTAGAGGATGTGAAAGGGCATGGAAGGGGAAGAGACACAGTTGGGCGCTTTAAATTCACATCCATTCACGTTCCATTCTTCTTTTCTATTCGAAAGTGTCAAGACTGCCGCCTTGAGCAGACCAGTGGTCTCAAGCCCGCCACCCTCGCCATCCTGGCTGGGCGGCGGTTCCTTCCAAAACCTCTGTTTACCTCATTTTATTCACTTTTCTTGTTTCTCCTTCTTGAAGCTGATGGAACTGATGAAGTGGTGTGTTTTTCTGGATCCATATGGATCACTTCTAAACCCTAATTTGGTGTTATATATACAACCCCCTCTATTCACTTCACACCTCTCTCATTGAGCTTTTGAGAGTATTTGTGAGCAAAAGCATTTGTGAGCATAAGATTGACGAGTTTAGTTTTGGAGTGACCTTGGAAGTTGGAGGCTTGGAGCTTGTTTTGCATTGCTTGTGGGCTCTTTGTGGTGATATTGGCATCCATATAAAATTTTATGTATATTTTAGTAAACCGGTTCATAAAGTTTGAACCGGTCTTGTTCTGGTCTAACCCTCGGCCGGTTCTGAGTCCGGCTCCAATTTTTAAAACATTGGGCGGAACATGTTATAAACACTCTACAAAAGCATTCCCAACTCCTAACTCAAATTACTCCTTCCCAGAACTCGTTCGACTTGTTTCCTTAGGTTGATTATACCCTGCTACAGGTTACAAAGAACTTCCACAACAACAATAACAAACCAAATAATCCCATGCATGGATTATCACCTTCTAACACTCTCCTTTCAATCTTGATTCACGTCTTTCTCTCAAAATCATTCTTGAATAAATGGTCTACTTACAACTTATCAACTACAGGGTGATAAAACTTGCTCAAACCAGACCTCTCATACAAATCTATAGCAATCTTGCAAGAAATAATACAAAAACCAATATCAAAATCTCTTACCAGATATAAATCTACCTTCTCTACTTATATGTATTAGATGTAGTGTCTTCCCAATGCTCATGCACAGATTTGAGTGCTATTACATGATCTAAAAACTGTCAAAATTGTTAACAACAAATTTCTTCAATATTCTTGGAGCTCCAACTTGCCATTCCTGTTGACCATTCAAATGATGAATGGAATTAGTTACAACAAGGTTTATATATGCTCTCTTGGCATTTTCTAGTAATCATAGATCTCCATATGACCTCTCTAACCCAAGTTCAGCCTTAGAATACAACTTTAAGTAAATCTTGATTCATGCTAGAACTAAGGACATAGTAAACTAGGCTAGGAACATGGCTTATTCATGCCTTAGAGACCTCTTTAAGTCCTTTTACAACCTTATTACATTATTACATGTTCACATCTCCAAGAATCACAACAAACACAAAAACAAGCCCAAAAACCTTCTAAATTAAAATTTGCATTTTTGGAGGGAAAATGCAAAATTTAAAACTGTGAAGGACTTGACACACACTAACTCTAGGTGACTCCTTAAGACTCCCTTAGCCTACAAACACAATATCAAGCCAAAATGTGAAGTTTCAAGATATAATTACATGTCAGGGAGGATGTTCATGCATCACATTTCCAGCTTGATCTACACATTTGGAGATTTCGGGATCACTTTTTAGTGGGTTTCCGTGGTTGGAAAAATCTGATTCTAATTTTGTTTGATAGCTGTCATTTTTGTGGTCATTTTGAGCTATCGTTTGCATTTTATCTCCAAGTATTTATGAAGATATGGAATTTTGAGGTTTCAGCTATTTTTAAGCAATAATTAATTCCAATAGTCTGTAATTTATGGTTAAGCATTTATTTTGTATGATTTCATCGAGGGTTTCATGTTGTTCATGTATTTTTGAAAATGTGTGGGAAAAGCTGAAATCTGAATTTGACCTAGGTCACTTAGGGTTTTCTGGACCTAAAACAGGTAGCAGCCCTAATTCTTGCGTAAAATCAATTTGCTGTCATAAAAATCAGGTTTTCTACATGTTGTCATCATTTCCAGCAATGTTCAATTAGAATTTTGGGGAAAATCCAAATTCCTCAAATTTGAGCCCAAAAGATACATTACAACCTCAAGGGGGGAGATTCAAGTGGCCTAGATATACTATTTATAGATATCCTTTCTAACAACCATGTCATAGTGTCCTTTGTGGGAAGGAGCCCAGGGGAGGCATCCAAGGATTCCATGGGCAATGGTGCCTATCAATGGAATGTCGATAAAAAGGAGGAACCTAGCCTCAATGTACCAACAATGTCGACATTTGGTGGGGACC
The DNA here is from genome assembly GCA_019776745.2 of Taxus chinensis. NCBI lineage: Eukaryota > Viridiplantae > Streptophyta > Pinopsida > Cupressales > Taxaceae > Taxus > Taxus chinensis. Next base: position 160,033,116 of record CM034157.1, on the reverse strand, counting down.
AGTAAAGCAATCATCTCTAAAAAGCAAAGTGCTAAGTATGGATATCTCTCACGAGCCAAAGTTGAGGTCCCTAAGAATCTAAGTTTGTGGATGTAAAAAATTTAAGCCTGAAGATAGTCTCAAAGCATAGCAACAAGGCAGAAAATTGATCCCTATATGATGCACTGCGGAATCGCCTACTTGTAGCATATCATGCACTTGTAGTACCTGAATTTGGTCATATGGCACTTAGCAATAATACTCTAGCATTTATCTTGACATTATCTTATTCACCTACTTATTGACTAAACTAAAAGCTTTCTAGACTTCGAGTCCACCAGGTTAAGACTTCTTCATCTTAGCACTTCAAGAATAATGCATTTTATACATAACACATCTTCAGACTCTTTACAAACCATCTCTTGTCTAAGATATGGTTCCAGCTTAAGCCTAGAAGGGTTCGTGGCCCCAGGACAAGTTCGGATGAAAAATTTGTCCCATGCCCAACAAACATGTCCCTTGTACTTACAACATCATCTTTTCATAGCTTATTCAATGTCTTGATCATATTCCTAAACAAATTCCACAACAAACACTGATACAACATCATCTTGAGAACACTTTGACATCCCTTGCTCCTCACGTACCCTAGGTTACCTAGTTGTGCGTAAGCCACTATAGTTTTGCAGCAACCTTGTGAGTGTGACCCATACAAGACACCAATGCACTCTCCACATATGCAACGAGAGCCCAAGGTTACCATGACTACTTGTGACTCGCGGCTTATGTATTCATAGGCTATCGATGCCAATGCCTTAGGATACTATATCAAATATTGTTACACTTTAAACTCAGATGATGACTACACTATCTCTAACACTACTCCTTTGCATCTTGCACACACCGCACTATTTGATACAGAATATCTATACGATCATCCCGTTGATGCAATCACAGGATAACCTTCCAGTCTCCCTTTTATGAGCACAATCACTAGTGCATAACCTCTCAAACACACATGTTTCTTCTACATATCCAGCAATGACATTTTCTAATGGCACAATACTCAGTCTTCTAACACTTAACTCTATTATCCATAACTAGGGCATAACCCGATGATGCGACACATTTCACCGATTCGACTTGATTGTTGAGCGAATAATTATTACCTAGGACATTGTACCCTTTCTTCTATTGTTAAAGTCTATGGCCCAAGACCCTTAGTACATTCTAAGTTGGCAGTTTTATTCAAATTTTCTCTTATGACAAAGATATAAACATATTACAATATGGATTAACACAAAACCAAGGCCTACATGTGACTAGCTTATTCTTTACATAGACAAACATTGTCTTTATCCAGGTTTACCATTTTACACATCCTATCTCCTAGGCACTTGCTACTTATAATCATAGTTCAAAAAATCGCGATTTATCGCCTAGAAATCACGATTTATCGTTTTGAAATGTGTAAATGATTTATCTTTTAGAAAATCGCAATTTTTGACCTGCCAATAAATCGGCGATTTACAGCGAGAAAAACCCAAAAAAATCATGGAAAATCATAGGAAAAAATGTGGAAAATCACGTGAGTTAGGGTTTAAAGCAGAAAACGACCAAAACAAAAAAAAAAACGTGCCCATGGAAAGCATTTTGTGGCTATTTTCTCCTGTGCGATTCTTGTCTCATGTCTCGACCTTCGACAAGGGGTTTCCATTAATCTTATGTCATTGTTGTCCATCTCCTACCCGATTTCTGTTTGGCTATGTCGCTGTCACTAAAATTCCCGCTTGTAATATTTCTGTATTGTTATTAAGTTTAGTTAATAAGTTTAGTTATTAAGATTTATACATGACCCTATGTATTTCATTTTGACGTGTAACTTGTATTTATTTTTTAATGTATAACTAGAATTAATTGCAACTGGTAACTAAAATTCTGAGTTGTAAATTTGTAATATTAAATAACAATGACTCTTCTAATATTAATTCTATGTATTTAATTGTAACGTGCAATATCTATTAATTTAGTTGTATAGTATTTAATAGATTAATATTGCGATTTGTAATATTAATTTAGTTGTAAGTATTTAATATTAAGTGACTCTATTAAATACTTAGTTGTTAAATTCTGACTTGTAATGGTGACTCTATGTATTTAATTGTAACTTGTAAGTATTTTTATAGATTAAAAAAAATTATAGAGTCACTTTTCGCGTCATTTAACAATATTTTTACATTTAATTTAAGTTTATTTTATGAATTTAATTGTTTTTAAAAGTAGCGATAAAGTTTTCGATAAATCGCCAACTCCTGATTTCTGAGTCAAAATTTGGCTTGCCGATAACGATTTTTTGAACTATGCTTATAATACACATATGACAATTTCTGAAACCCATAATATGTGGGGCATTCATACACATACTTTGCGGCTTCTTTAAGCCATATACCTTAGGGGTGGCCCACCACATTTTGAGGCATGACTACACTAGGGGCATCTTACATACAAAACTTAGATCATATTCTTTCACACTAGTCCATTGGTGATACGGAGCTTTTATTGCATATCTTGCACTACCTTATATTTTATGACATCTTTCATTCTGTGTTTTATCCGATGATCACAGTGCTTATTTCTATATACTGATTCGACATACTCTATGCTTACTTGTTGGTCACTGGTTTACTACTTGCTTACTGCACACTGTTGTACTTGTTTGACTACTACTGCGCACAGGGCTCCTATTTCGACTCTTTCACATTGTTTCATACATTACTTGCTCTAAGCAAATTGTTTGTTACACATTGTCTGATTCATTGATTTCTGTAGGCACATTCTTTGGTACACAATGTCTAATACATTACTTTCTCTATAACTTGTTTTCTCTATCCACTATTTACTCTATGCACTGGTTCCTCTATGCCTTGTATGCTCTATGCCAGGATTATGTTGTGCCTTGTTTGCTCTATTCCACAATTGCTTTATTCCTTTTTTGCTCTATGCATTGTTTTCTCTATGCCTTGTTTTCCCTAAGTATTGTCTGCTTTGTCTTGACTGCTCTATGCCTTCCTTTCTCCATGCCTTGTTTTCACTATGCATTATTTTGTCTATGCATTGTTTTCTCTATGCCTTGTATGCTCTACGCATTGTTTGCTCTATGCATATGCAGTGTTTTCTCAATGCCTTGATTGCTCTATGTATTGTTTTCTCTATGCATCGTATCCTCTTTGCGCTGCTGCTCTATGCCTTGTTTTCTCTATGATTGATTACTCTAGATTCCTTTGGTTACACTCGGTGCCCACCACCCACATTGCTTCTTGGATTAATTGATTGATACATCTCTTGATTCGAACACATTGCTTATGACATCTTTTCTGAGCCACATTGCTTGATACAACTATTTGCTTGGACATCTTTCCTGAGAAGACACGTTGCAAGATACATACTATTTGATATATGTTGATCACGCATACTTGTGTGATGCACATATTGTCTGGCACACATTATCGTTTGATGCACACTTGCTTAGCACACACAACTACTACTAACACTAATTGAGTCATTATCATGATGTCTTGTTGGTTCTCTTTACTTTATGGTGGGACTGCCATGTAATCTCTTATCATGTCGTGTCACAAGTCCCAATAGATCCATTGGTGTCTACTCATGTGTCTCCTAACATACTGCTCTACCGTTCACTTTTATGCTCTTAGCTATTGATGTTTGGCAATCAATGGCCATGTTTACTATATGCCAACGCATGAGATGACATATTTTACGTGTTCTCTAATGATCATATATGATGCAAATCACTTCTACAACTTTGTTTAGTTCATACACTGTATCATTCACATCCTAGATGCTTTGATATAGACTTGTTATAGCTAACCACTTTCTCTTGAAGTAAGAGATACATGGCAGCATCCCTTGTCTCAAAAGAGGGCAACTTGTGGGCTCTTTCAGAAGTTCACAATGATCATGGCCAAGCACTACAGACAGGGTGGACATAGTGATAGTATTTCACACCAATCACATACAAGTAATCAGGACAAGTTCCAAGTTTATGTCAAATTTACATGGACTTGGGATGGTTCATCATTATAGATTACAAATTTATATCAAATTTACTTGGACTTGGGATGGTTCATCATTACAGATTACAGGTTTATATCAAATTTATATGGATCGGGGATGGATCGACATTACAGATTACAGGTTTATATCAAATTTAAATGAACTTGAGATGGTTCATTATTACAGATTACGAGTATTATATCAAATTTGCATTGACTTGATGGGCAACTTCATCATTACAACTTTAGATACATTTATGATGCATAATCAAATGACACTTTACATGAGCTACACACAAACTCATCTTTTCAGAATTAGTTACACTTATGACATGATTTCCAATGGAGCAAGCAACTTAATGCTAGATGATAACATTCCAATGTTAGTTCTAATGGCACAAGCATTCCAATATTAGTTCTGACACAATATATTTACACATTCCGTGTACAACACATTGTGGCCAATAATTTGCAGTAAATCTATGTAATGTCCCCTTCTCCAAGATAGTTCGTTTGAAGAACTTGGGCCTATTCCACTTCCTGTGGGCTTGAAGGGAATGACCAAGGGAGGTATTTAGTGTCATGATTTTCGGTTGCTTTTTAGCTTTGCATAATTTTTAAGTAAATTTCGAATTATAGTTTAGAATAGACAGGTCAGCTGGGAAAAAGGTGAAAAGCCATTTGAAAAATAAAAGAAAAATGAACTCTTATGTCTCCAAGGAGGTCGGTCCTCTTTGGGAGGATTCTATTTGGTTTTGGAACCACCACTAGCTCTTTAAAGTGGTCGCTTGAAAGGAAAAAGGAGATGCTTGCTTTGGAATTTATTCTCTTGGAGTAGAAGCACGAAGCTGCCTTTTCTCTCTTGCAATTGGGGAGGGAAACCTTCTTTGCATTTGCTTTGAGGACAAAAACCGCCATTCCTTCATTGGTGGTCTCACACAGAGGTCACACTTGGTAATTACATTCAGATTTTCCTTGGAACACACAATTTCCAGCCTATTGTAAAATCCTCTTCCTAGGGTAGACGACTTGTGTGGTGGAGGGTTTTGGTGATATCTACGACTCGACACTCCTTTCTTTGTTGATAGTTGGATTGTTCCTAATTCATAAGGCTGATTACTCATTTACCGGATTGAACTTTGGGCCTAGGGAGGGAATCATTATTATTTCAAACCTTTTTTGCAATTGGGTTCGCTGCTGTCACAAAATTAGTTATTCTACTTCAGCTAAGATTGTAAAAATTTATTTCTTGGTTTGTACTTGCACTAAATAATTATTATTGTTCGCTACATACTTTCGGATAGTGTAAAAGTGGTATTGGAAGTAAATAATTGCAATTTTCTCTTCTTGTTGTCATAAAGATTTCAGACTGCTGTAGCTTACTGTTATAAATTTCAGTTTATTGTGATTTGGGGTTGGTCCCATTTCTCTTTTTCTTTCAGCTCATCCCGGAAAGGGGCATTACATCAACATGAGCAGCAATACCTTTCAGGTTCGGGGTGTTTAGCTTTGTCAAGCAGTAATGGTCAAAGTTGAGATTCCCCCAAGTCCCCCCCCAATTTAACCCCCCTAATGCTGATGGCCACACCCCCCCCAAGATGACATTGGAACAAGTACTTAGTGAAACCCATCTTGAAACTGGTCACTCAGGGTGTATGACCCTATCAGCATATGTGAATTGGTCCAAATGTTCAAAATTGTGACCTCTCCTAGTTGATATGCGGAAAAAAACAGCTCCCAATCTTGAATAAATAAACCAAGGCATCTAGAAATTGATCATACACTTCAATCCTTTGAAGGCAATTATGAACCCTCCCAAACACCCTCTGGCAGTCAACAAAGCATTTTAGGGTGATTAACAAACATTTTTGGGGTAGCGTTTCTACAAACATAAACTCACTAAGTTTACCCCTTGCCCCCTTATTACTTTGTAATAGTATATAATATCATGCTCCTGTGAAAACATATTAGCAATTTTGAAGTGTTTGTTCGAGGATTCCTCAAGACGGGCGGTCTACAATTGAATAATAGAAAAATCGCGGATAAAACAATGCTTTGGTATCAGGAAGACCCAGAGAAATTTAAGCCTGGATAGATTGTTACTTTGTCAGAGGGTTAAATAGTGCACTTCGAACCTTTTTCTTGTGCAATGCATGTCCTTAGATTTCTACCCATGTTCACTATCGACCCTTCGACAAAGGTTTCGCAGGCGATGGTTCCCAAAAGCCTCTTGTTAGTCACGCGAATCACAACACCCTCCCAGTTTGTCATGTCGATGTGTGTGACAAGTATCACTGGTGTGATTGGGTACACATGGAAACAAATTCGAGGTGAGGAAAGGGAATCTGACTACCTAATCATATCCTATCATGTCGCGAATTGGTGACGATAGGAGACATGAAAGCCAAGGAGGACTAAAATAAAGAGATCTCTACACTAGGGCTGGTGATAGCACCAAGAAAAGGCCGCCACATGTTGAGACAGATCTGGCAAAATGCATGAGAATGGAGAAAGATGAGTATGGGAGGATCCGGACGGCATGCAAGGGGCAGTGGCACCGACAATAAACCATTACTTGTTAAACACAACCACATCTGACCATGGCCCAAGCAGTATACCATCTCAAATCACAATATACCTACCCTTGAATAAGGTTATGCCAATTGAGGCCACACGTCTCAAATCGGCAAAAGCTAAAGTTTAAGAGAAGTCGTGTTCACATTAGATAAGTGGTTTGATCATTTTTGCTTACCTAACTTAAATTTCGTGGTCACACTATTGTCACTAGTAATCACCGGTTAGGGAGCTCTATGATGTCAAAGTAAGTTGTTTTTATTAAATACGACTTCGAATAACAGAGTTTTTGGATGCTCCACAATACTATTTCACAAATCCATATTAAGGGAAAGCATCAAAAAATTCCATTAGCTTGTGTAAAATGTACAACCTATTTAACAGGGCATACATTGGCTATTGAAAGATCAGTGAGGTGAGAGAGGAGCTTCCGACAATCTATTTTAGTAACAATAATCATTGGGATTTGCAACCAGTTTAGGAGATATTGCAGAATTGCTCTTGCTCCAATGTTTGAATTGTGGAAGGTAGGGGCAAATCTATGACCTTCTTAACTAGTTGTTGTTACCTGGTATGAAATCTTGTCCTAACATCTTCATTGCTTGACCTGTATTTTTCTCCATGGCCCACAAGAATTTCAACCAATGGAGAGCTCACAATATGTTAATTATATAGGTACAAATCAGATCTTGAAATAAGGAAGGATCTTTATCACAATATCCTAGACTTGACTAACAATTACTTCACATGAAACACTAATGCTCATTAACATTAAAGTTCCAAGAGGTGAAGCCATGTGTTTAGTGAGGGATACTTTGAGCTTAGGAACAATCTTCCAAAGGTCAAACTTTGGCTTATCTCCTGAAAAACTTGTTTCCATTAAGCTGGCATGTGATAAATGATCTCTATGCTCATTCAGTTGGACTCCTACATTGGTACATGGTTGATACAAGTGCCCATCTCTCTTATTGGCAATCGGCCTATCACATGAGCCTTTACGAAAATTGAAGAATTCTATTTGTACCTCGAACTGACCAAGTCAACTCGGTAGGTAAGCCAAAGGAAGTTCATGTTTGGAGGTAGAAATCCTTCATACTGCACAAACTCTGGTATTGATCTTATTGAGCCAAGTTCTTAAATAATCCAATTGACGCACTTTTTGTAAGAGACGATTGACTTGAAGCTATGCGATAGTGATAGACTCATTTGCTATTCAAAGACAAAATATTGAGGGATGATTGAACTCAGTCAATGAATTTCAGAAGGCATCAGACCTTGCCGAGTTCCTGCTCAACACTATGGTAAACCTCGCACTTCGTAACTCGTGAATTGTAAATGCCGATAAGTCTATCAAGAGCCAAAATTGTTAGCTCTACCAATTTCTATGTATCGCAAATTGCCCCAAGCCGTCAGCTAAGGGTCATCTTGTAATGTTTGTTCTGATGGCTAATGAAATTGGTTGGGACCTTGCAAAGATATTGCTACTCTTGCCCCAACTCATGATGGAATTCACATTCACCTTGTTCTCCTTCCTCCGTTGTTGTCATCATACTCTAGCATGGTCTAGTTCATAATCCATATGTTTTAAGTGCTGGTGAACTTCCTTGCCTCCCTGGCTTGATCACCAATCAGTCGATCTATATGGAGCAGCCTCAGAGCTTTGTAGGATCCTTCACTCTGCAAACTTCTTCTGAGTCTATATGTTCTCAAACAAGCTCCTCAAGCTTGGTATATAACTTTGGAAGGATTACAATTTTTTTGCTAGCTTTTGGTGTTGTATCATTATGTGAGTTTGATCTCTCGTTCACATCTTGAGCAAGGTGAGATATTTATATGATCTCATCTGTTTAGCATGTTGATGATTTCATCCTCACGTGTTCAAACTCTATGCGTTCAGTGACATTAAGCACAAGTTGAAGGCAATCATAGTGGTTGATATGACTAGATCTAGGAGCTGTTGCACTACTTTCTCGCAGATCCATGTCCACTGTTCATCATGTCCAACTTGAGGTATTTCTGATTAGCCGTTTCAAAAGTTAAAGTTAATGGCTGACCCTCCCATTTAGCCCATTACAAGGATTCCAGGCTAGGTAGAAGACCCTTAATATATTTGTATTTTCCCGTGGGCTAATGGGGTTGAAAATAAAACCAGCTCGAGCTACTAAATAAATAATTTAACTTAAGTGCTAAAATAATTATTGCCATATGCACTTATTTTTATTATTAGTTAAAAGTGACTTTATTAAGGAAAAACAGTAAGAGAAATAATAAAGTCACCGATTAATTGGAATAAAGTAAGGGCATTGCTTTATTTCTAATTTTTTTAACATGCCAAAGTGGGAGGTCCCATTTGGGACCTTTGCATCAAACTGTGTGCCACCAAAAAGCATAAAAGGAGGTCACCTAGGGTGAGAAAGGGACTCTTTCCATTTTTATTTTCTATTTTGGAGAGTTGGAGCATTGTGTTTTTACCTTCAGCTGTTGAGGATGAAATCCCTCATTGGAAAGATATTGAGGACGAAAGCCATCATTAGTATTAAGATTTGTGGATGAAAACCCACTAATCTTCTAAGGTAGTTCTAATCAGGAGCTACAACTGGGCTTACAATCAACAAATTCACAAGATCAAATCAGAATTATCAGTCAAGGCATATTTTGGATCAGATTTTAGATTTATTACAAGTCTGATTTTTAGGGTTTTTTGTGTTGGGTCAGTCAACAATCAGTTGAGATTCGTTTGTATTTGGCAACCATTTTCATGGCTTTCACATCCATTTCCAGCTTGATCTACCCATTTGGAGATTTCGGGATCATTTTTGGAGGTCTTCCCGTGGGTAGAAAAATCCAAGGTTTGCATTAATTGATAGCTATTATTTTTCTGATCATTTTGAGCTATCCTTTTCATTGTCACTCCAAGTATTCCAGGAGATATGAACTTTTGAAATTTCAGCTATTTCCAAGTCTGAAATAAATTAAAATAAATTCATATCCTTGTTAGAAAAATTGTCTTCCATGTTGATGTTACTAGAGGTCTCCTAGATGTTTTAAGCCTTCTGGGTATGTGAGTTGTGGGTATTTTGATAAATAAAGTGAAATTTCAAATTGATGTTTTTTTGGTAAGGGTTTTAAATAAAAATTTAACTATTGTCATTTTTTTATAAGGGTTCCCTAGGAAATCTAGATTTCTTTATTTTATGCCCTGAGGGGTCATTACAATATGCCACAAATCTACTTCATCGGATTTACACGGCTGCCTACAAACCAGCTACCATGCCATATCGGTCAAGTGTTGAATTGATTGTTGATTATAAGCCTAAGTTGGATGATCCCACCTTATATAGACAATTGGTAAGCAGTTTTTTTGTATCTGACTCATACTGGTCCCAATATTACTTTTGTTGTTAACCTTGACTCTCATTTTTCACATCAGCCACATAAGTTATTGGCAAGCAGCCAAGCGTGTTTTGTGTTATATTTGAGGCATCTTGCACTTTTGGACTCAATATATGCCACAGGTTTATTCAGAAATTGAGGGATACACAAATTCATATTGGGGTGGATGTGTTGATACATGCCGATCTACTTTTGGAATCATCTTTCACCTTGACTTAGGCCCTATTGCATGGGCATGCAAGAAGCAAACAATTGTTGCATTGTCATCCACTAAGACAAAGTAAAGAGGTGTTGTTAAGGCTAGATGGAAGGCTCTCTAGATACGATAGTTACTTGGTGAATTTGGATTTCCTCGGTAATCAGAGTTCTATTGAGATCACACACAATCGTATAGAGCATCAACAAGCACATAGAGATTCACATGCACTTCATGTGGTAGCTGGTCCAAGATGGAGTTGTTAGATTGGAGTTTTTGCCTACAGCTGAGCAGGTTGTTGACATCTTCACTAAACTCTTGGCTTCTCCTCATTACCTTAACTTGCTACGTTGTTTGGTGTTTGGGGTCGAGGAAGTTGTAGTTAGGGGGGATTCAAGTTGAGTCCTTTCTTTTTTCCGCACTATACATGGGTACCTTATCAAGCCTAAAAGCCAAGACCCATTTTTGTTTGTTTTTCTCCTTGACCTTCGCTTGAGGGAGGGTGTTAGAGTCGTGTTCACCTTAGGTAGTGGTTTGTGTTATTTCCTACCTAGTTTAGTTGTGTTCACACTACTATAAGCTCAATTAGGGAGTTTGTTATTCTTAACAAAGTTGTTTTTATTCAACAACTTTGGATTACGTTTTTGTTTTTGTTGCGACTTAGTTTCAACAAATTTGCTATTCACAACAAATTCATAGTTGTGAATAACTTGTAAAGCCTATTTAATAGGCATTCTTGTAGGGTGAACCATGTGGTGTGAGAATAATAAAACAATTAATTTGCTAGTGTGCTTTACATTTGAAGTTTAGGATATTTGAGAAACTTTACTCCAGATTAGAAGTGTTGTAGCACCTGCCTAGATCCTAACGTTGCTCTTGTAAAAGAGAAGACATACAGATATAGAAGTGTCGAGCAAGGATACAGATACAAGAAAAAGGTCCAACGACACAAGTGAAGCAAGTGCCACAGTCGGATTGCAAATTCAAACCACCAAGAACACATCTATATCGATACCTGGATAGATTATTCTGGTGAACCTATCCCCCTACCGGATGAACTTGTCCCAACACTCAGTTTCAAATCCCCAAAAAATTAATATACCTTTAAGACACTTTGGACAGCATTTTTAGCTAGTTTCATTCCATTGTCACAAAATTTGAGTCTAAAGTGGGGTGAATACTTTCTAAAACACTAATCCTAATTATGCTTTATCCTCCTTTCTAGATGAAAGCACAACACCAGATTATACACTCGAAACACAATTAAAATACTTCATTATATTTCATTTTAGAGTATTTACACATATATAGGATTATGACATCCTATTCTTAAGCTCAAGCTTCCTACAAACTCTCAATTACTTAACCACCCTAGAATCTCTCACACCTATTCTACGGGTGCTCTCGCAACCACCAAACCTATTTACATATTAAATATATCTATGATTTGTTAATCAACCAACTCTTTTACATATTACCACACAGTAATTTAACAAACCAAGTGGAGCACTAAATAATGTTTTCCTAACAATTCCCCCCCTTAGTGCGAACATAGGGAAAACATGTCTTTGTAATTGCACCTGCTTTCATGATTAGGTGATTTTTCTGTTGGATGATCATAAACCCGTTGTATGGTTTTCAAACGGTTAACCACGAATCGAAAAATGGTGGTTTTCAACTGGAGTACCGCAAACCAAAAATGAAGGTTTTCAAGTGGTTTACCTAGAACCACATCATGATGTGCCAAGTACTATTATATGCCCTCATCACATTTCACCACAGGGAATAACATAGGAAAGTCTGTTGAATTTTGCTGCTCATACACATAGAAAATGTTGACATAATGGAAATGGAACATTAGGATCATGTTCCCCCCTTAATGTGAAATTTCCACTTATTCAAACAGGGACACCACAAACAGGATCACTAAACCTGGCACTCTAAAAAACACATCGGAAAGCACGTTGCACAAACTGCAAACACACATGTCACCAAACCTTTGTGCGGCCCCGTCGTTGGCGACTAACTAGAGGTCAATGATTGACCTCCAACCTCCGATGCCTCCATCCTCCGGTTAATGATGTTGCTACCTCAGCGGAATGTGACCATGAAGCTCAAAAACATGCCTTAAATAGACATCGGATTCCACCAAAAATGCGTTCGTAAGGAAAAAAAAATATTTTTCGAACTTTTACAATGACCGACTCTCGACAACAAAAGACATTTGTCTTTTATTTTTTACTCTTTTAACGACACTTTGACAATTGACAATGTAATTGAACCACTTCTTATGAAATTATATATAAATGACTAAACTCGAAGACTTTTCGTTATAGCCTAATCTAATATAGATCAACTCATACTCTAAACTTTGACACATTGATGGTAAACACATATATTGACTCGAATGTCACAATAAAAACTTAAAACTTAAACATTAATGACTATTATAATTTGCAAGACTTTATATCAAACAATTGACTCTAAAAAATATAGCATTATAACAGACGACTATTAAAAAAGACTTAAAATTTGGCTAGGACCAAATTAAAATTATAAACTTGACTTAAAACTAATGAGTACTCGTGAAAACTAGTCATTGTGGTGATGACTTGAGTAAGAAAATACTCCGACATTGCGGAAAATCATAAAATAAAATATTTGAATAATAATACACTAGAGAAACCTCAATTTATTACAATTAACAAATGTGTTTTTTGGGTCCCTTTGTCTTGTAATTATTAGCAACATACACGAGATAAAGATCATTAAAGTAATGAGTGCTCACTAAAACTAGTCATTGTGGTAATGACTTGAGTATGAAAATAATCTAAGGTAGTGAAAAATCCCATAAAAAAATCTAAACAATACTATACTATAAAAACCACAACTACTTGCAATTAAAATAAATGTTGGGTTGCGATAATCCCACATTATTAATAATTGTGAGACAGGGAATGTTTATAAGGTATACACTCACCAACAACTTTGCCACTTAGGAAAAAGGATAGAGTGTGAAAATCTCACAATTGTGAATTATAATCACCATTTCTCCTCCATAATACCAAATGCTTAAAAGTGCTTGTGTAATTTGTGGGCCCCTTGCTTGTGTATTAGCAACATACATGAGATAAATATCATTAAAGTAATGACTACTCATAGAAAAAAAAAATCATCGTAGAGGTGACTTGAGTATGAAAATGCCACAACATAGTGAAAAATCATACAAAAATATATATATCAAAATAATACTACACTAAAGAAACCCCCGACTACATATAATAAACTAAAAAATAAGTGACAATCCCACATTGATAATAATTGTGAGATAAGGAATGTTTGTAAGGCATACACATACCAACCAAGAACGAGGATAAAGTGTAAACCATAGTATGCATACTTGGCAAGTACTTGCAGAGTCGGCGAGTACTTGCCATTTTTTCCACAGTCGAGTATTCGCCTAAAAAACTCGCCAAAACTTGCACAAATGAGTTTTTGGCGAATACACATGAGTCTTTGGCGTATATTCGCGAATACTCGCGAGTTTTTGGCAAATATTCGTTAAAAATAACTCTCTCCAAATACTCGTGAGTTTTGGGGAATATTCACAAATACTCACAAGCTTTTGGAGAGAGTTATTTTTAAATGTTTTGCTTGAAATTTGTGTTTTTTAAAGACATTTGCATATATTTTTAAGTTGTCGAATATTCACCGAGCCCTGCCGAGTTTGTGCCAAGTCAATTTTTTTGGTTTTGCCAAGTATTTGTTGAATACGAGTATGCACACTATGGTGTAAACAACCCAAAACAGTGGATTATAATCAATGTAGCTTCCCCATACTAACAAATGCTTAGAAGTGCTTGTGTGCTTTGTGGTTCCTTTCGTCTTGTGATTTTTGCAACATGCATGCGATTAAGGTCATTAAAATAATGATACTCATGCAAAATAGTCATTGTGGTGATGACTTGACAATGAAACTACTCGAATATGGTGAAAATCCCAACAAAAAAAATAGTTAAAATATACTACATTACAGAAGCCTCCATTTACCTACATTTTTTAAATCTTTTTTGTTATTGTTGTCCAACAATTTGGATAACAAATATTTTTTGTTTGTCAAGTTTCTACTAAAATCTTGACACTATTCTAGCATATTCCAGTGTTCCACAGGGGCATCCCCCCCCCCCCCGAAACTGACGTCTTGGAGACGCTCGTGGATGGATGGGAAATGTCCCCTATACCATCCTGCCACCGCCACCAGCTGTACAAGGACATCCCCAAAAACGTTTCCTAGAATTTTATTCATTTCCTCATTATTTTTCTTTTGCATTTCAAATTTGAATTCTTTTGAATTCAAGTCTTCAAAACATTTAAAATCATCTCCCTTATATTTTATTTTTCCAGGGTCTCTTTTTTCTTCTTCAACCTTCTAATTTCTTTGGCAAGGTTTTTGTTATGAATTTGTAACCTTGAGACTTCATCATCCTTCATCAAATCTTTTGTTTGATTGCATCTTTTTAATCTTTTTAGATATCGAGTCTTCAAATATTTAAATCCTTTAAGGTTGCAATTGGATTCAATGTGATTTTGAGTAAATGCTTTGAAAGTATGCTATATTCAGTGTTTTAATGCAGAATAACTTTATGACAATGATAAACAAAATTTTCCGTGTGACAGCAACCAATGTTAAAAAAAACTCAAATGCAGGAGATAGTAATAACGAATAACAAAGGATCGCTACTCCAATAAGCACTTATCACAGGGAGACCACTTCAGGGAAGTTTTATCTCCAATGCATAAGGTGATATCCCATATACGAATCAAGTTAAGAACAACTCCAATGATGGGATAATAGAATGATTGCACCCTCATTTAACAACTTCATGCAAATACATATGTATTATGCAATCACTGCAATGCCTTTGGTCAACTTGTATTTTAACATTTAATCTAAGCTACCACCCTAGGTCCTTAACCAAGTAAGCCTATACCTTACCATCATGCTTGGTACATAAAAACACTACTATTTGTGCAAAAATTGTTTTATATGGAAGAGGAATCACTAGAAAAAACAATGACTCGTTGGATTTTAATATTTTTGCATATGTTATTTACGTGTGGATATACATGAAACATGCATCCTACCCCAAGGTGCTTGTGCACAAGTTTCATGGATGTTTTCACATATTAGGACTGCTTTTATTATGGAGTAGTGAATTGTATAGATTCCACGATACGAAGACAGAATAACATGAAGTAGAAATATTGGTCTAGAACTTATGCAAGCATAACTGCAAATAAACAACCTTGCATACTTTTTATCCCCCAAAGTCTACCAGCAAATGAAAACCCTTTTTCAACATGATTTCAAATTTTCAAGATAGTGTTAATTGTGATTTTTATTTTTATTTTCCCAACCGGTGAGGCTCAAGGTTCATCTACTTCATTATTCATTCATAATACTACCCTGGCCAGCATTCACAAGAGATTCTGCAAACCCAAGGACCACTCCAAATCACGGGAGTAATCACCCCTCCCTGCAAATCATAAATGTCCATTAGTCACACCTTTGTATCACTAGCAAAAGGGTTTTCCCAACCTGAAGAAGCATTGAGGTCCTCACACATGCCATGAATTGTCCTTCAAAGAAACCTAGACCATGAGTGCTCCACTCTGGTGTTTCTCAATTTTGCCACCAATCCTAATCAGAGAGTTCCAATATCCATTCCTTCACTATCCATGAATGGAGACAAATATTTTTTATATCCCAATTCGTTGCAATAAGGATCAGCTAACTGACATGAATGCTCAATGGCTCATTTCATTAGTGAACACCCTCTTGGAAAATAATTAATGAAAAGATTCCACTTCTTTCTCTCCATTGTATTTCGGACTCATCATCAGGAGAACATCATACATCCGTTCATATACCTATAAGTTTTAAATGATAAGAGTGATGTTTATTCTTCCTACCTATACCAATAAATCAAGTAAATATCCCATCCCAAATCAAACAAAACTTGAGCAGTCTATCAAAAAAAGTTTCACATCTGTCCCACAAAAAAGCACCATCTGATCATAGGTCAGAACTTGAGAATTCCCTTTCCTACGCCATAGGCCTAGGGGCCAACTCGAGTCCAGGCCTTGGTCATACCCAAGGGGCTATGGACGCTGGGAGCTATTGGGTATGAATATCTAGTCCATTTTATTATTATTCTTCATTGACATGTGCATAAGTGGTTTTGGAGGGGCTAGATGTTATGTTTTGTCGTTAGGGAGGGGCCACATGGTACTTATGTTCTAATTTTGCGTTGGGGGTCACTTTTGGACCATGGCGACTTAAAAGGTGAAAAGTAACTTAAGTTACTTTATGTTATTGGCCCATCCTAAGGAAAAATGCGACTAGGACCTTTTAGGGTTCTTTTGCCTTGGAAAAGGTTATATAAGGAGTTGAGGGGAGAAAGGAGAGGATACTTTATGCATACTCAACTATTTCTTTTCATGTGCAACTGTTGTTTGCAAATCTTCAGCTTGTGGAGTGAGATCCCACAGGAACCCTAGCTTCGGTGGTGAGAGATCCATCCCTAGCTAGCAGGGCATTCTTCGGTAGTGAGAGATCTACCCTAGCTTGTCATTTTGGAGCTGTTTTCAGGGCTGATTCACAGAGATATTTTCAGGGGTTTCAGAGATAGGGTTTTGAGGGTTTTTGAGAGGTTTGGTGAAGATAATCAGTGAGTTTTCAGATCAGACTTACGGCAGCAATAAAGGAAGGGTTTGGCATCATTTTCAGAGGATTTCACAAGGGTCTACCAAAAAGGGCGACTTGTTTTGGAGATTGCAGCCCTTATTTGGAGGGTTTCCAGTTGGCCATTTTCAGATCTGAAGGTTGGAATATCATCTTCTATATTTGTAAATGTTATTTCCAAAGTTTCATAGTTTTTGCACTTGTATTCGGGAAGATATGAATTTTAGAAGTTTTCCAGCTGTTTAGGGCACGCTGTAATTTTCTGGCAGTGTTCTATTATCTGAAAAATTCCAAAAATAATTTCCTAGTGTTAGTTTTATTGTTATCAAGCTCTCTATAAATTTTCAAGTGATTCGGGCAAGTATTTTGTGAGTTATAGATTTATTTCTATTCGCTGCCCTAGTTTTATTTTCTGCAAAAATCAGAATTCTGTTTGGCTGCAAATTGTCAGTATTTTGTGCTTTTCTAAGTGGTATCCCACAAGGGATATTTCAGTGGTATCAGAGCAGTTGTTTCTCCAGCCTGTTGGGGTTGAAAGATGGGAGACAAAGACAGTGACAGATATGGGTGTAGATCTGATGAAACAATTGTTCACCAACATGGTAAAGCAGCAGGAGACTACCAATCTCTATTTAAGCCAGCTCACTGAGAGATTAGCACAGGGCAGGATTGATGCTCATACGGAGAGAGGAGAAAATAGCAATATGGGACAACATGGTCAAAGAGGTGAGGATGGACATTCAGGGCAACGGTCTCCCCATTCTTCTACCAGGCCTTTGGGGATTCACGAACCTTCTTTCGTGAAGGATCCGGAAGTTTCACAAGTACGGCAGCCAGTGGATATTTTAGATGAGGAGTCTTGTTGGGAAAGGTACCAGACCTTGAGTGATGGCTTTCGTGACAACATGCCATTCCAGGAATATTGCAAAATGAAGATTGGCAGCAGGCCTAGGAGAGATCATCAGATACAGGTACCAGAGTTGCAAAGGAGATTGGGACAGATTTCCATTCCACACTTCGATGGTTCTAAGAAGTGTACTGCACAATCTTGGGTTCAGAAGTTGAAGACATACTTCGACTTGAATCCTATGCGTGAGGAAGATGCAATTAAGTTTGCAATCTTACATCTTGAGGGAGACGCTCATGATTGGTGGCATCATGGATTGATTACACAGGGACACATACACATTACTACTTATGCAGAGTTCACGCAGAGGCTAGTGAGCAGATTTGATAGGAGGGACCCTGACAGGCATTTCAGGGAGTTGACTCATCTGAGACAGACCGGTTCCCTGGATCAGTATATCGCAGATTTTCAGAGGTTATCAGTCATGGTACCTGATGTTACGGAGATGAGGCTGATTTCACTATTCACGGCAGGGTTGACAGATGCTCTTGCTGGGTTTGTGAAGGCATTTGAGCCCTCTTCTTTACATGAGGCTATTAGGAGAGCTCATGATTTGGAGTTATCTACTCCTAAGTCGAGGTTTCCCCCTCGAGTACAGTCTAAGGTTTTTCCTTCTAGATCCGATGGTTCACAGCCAAAGGTACCTCCACCTAGGCAAGATGCAGCCAGGAAACCATTCATATCTAGGGAGGATAGAGATGAGTTGAGGCGAAAGAAACTATGTTTCGATTGCCGCACACCTTGGACTCCAGGACATGATTGCAGGGGTAGAGGGAAGGCCCAGTTCATAGAGGTCTTTGAGGAGAGTGATGGTGACGAGGAGTTGGACACACAGGGATTGGAGGAGGATGATGACGAGGCATTGGATAGTGCAGGTGTTGAGCAGGATAGCGAGACCTTTCCCCAGGAGACTATCGCCACTTTGTCTAGTACCCCGAGGTACAAGGCATTCAGGGTTAGGGGAGTTTTACAGGGGCAGCGAGTAGTGGTACTCATTGATAGTGGGGCCACCCACAACTTTATTGATGCCTCATTGGTTGAGAGGCGAGGATTACAGACAGAGGACTTTGAGGGCTTCAACGTGGTTGTAGCTAATGGAGAGTCTATGAGGTGTACACGGCGGGTACCCCAATTGAGCATCACGATGGGTAACTATACAGTTACCGATGACTTCTATATTGTTGGTATTGGAGAGACCAACATAGTGCTAGGAGTACAGTGGCTCCATTCCCTTGGCGAGTTTCGGACTAACTTTTAGACTATGGAGTTGAAGTTCAAGTCTGAAGGGAGGAATGTGATTTTGAGGGGCTTATCTTCAGAGGCACCTCGGGTTGTTACAGCTAAGAGAATCGAGAGGATTTACAGGCACAATGGGGTGGATTGGGCAGTACATTGTTTGGTTTCGACCAAGAAATCAGAGGATGGACAACATAAGTATCATGTGGATATACAGGGCTTATTAGACAGGCATAGTACAGTTTTTGGCGACATACCTCCAGGCATACCTCCAGATAGGGGATTTGAGCATGTGATTGAGCTCGAGGACGCTAGACCTGTGGTTACTTCTCCTTACCGTCACCCCAAACGGTTTAAGGATGAGATCGAGAAGACTATTCATGAGCTCATTGATATGGGGCATATTAGACCGAGTTCCAGTCCTTTTGCTTCTTCGGTGGTATTGGTGAAGAAGAAGGATGGGACCATGCGGATGTGTATAGACTACCGTGCCTTGAATAAGAAGACAATAAAGAACAAGTATCCAGTACCACGTATTGATGAGTTGCTTGATGAGCTACATGGTGCTATCTATTTTTCAAAAATAGATTTGCGATTTGGATATCATCAGATTAAGGTCAGGGAGCAGGATGTGCATAAGACAACTTTTAGATGCCATTACGGTCACTTTGAGTTCTTGGTGATGCCCTTCGGACTGTCTAATGCTCCAGCTACTTTCCAGTCTTGCATGAACCATGTGTTCAACCGCCACCTGCGGAAGTTTGTATTGGTTTTCTTTGATGATATTTTGGTCTACAGCAGGACTTGGGAGGACCATATCAGGCACCTTGGTGAGATATTGGGGATATTAGAAGCTAATTCGCTATATGCGAAAGCTTCTAAGTGTGAGTTTGGCATGACCGAACTTTTATATTTGGGATATGTGATTGGTGGGGGTGTAGTGAAGGTGGATAGAGAGAAGATACGGGCAATTTTGGATTGGCCGCCACCTAGGACATTGACACATTTGAGAGGATTTGTGGGGTTGTGCACATACTATAGGAGGTTCGTGAAGAATTTCTCTCGGTTGACTGCTCCATTGACCGATTTGACCAAGAAGGGGGCTTTTGCTTGGTCAGAGGCAGCGCAACAGGTTTTTGATCACCTCAAGGAGGTGATGAGTTCGTGTCCCGTTCTCGCATTACCAGATTTCTCTCGCCCGTTCATTCTAGAGTGTGATGCATCAGGAGAGGGTGTTGGGGCAGTTCTCATGCAGGATAGGCATCCCATTGCCTATGAGAGTCGGAAATTGAAACCCGTGGAGAGAGGGTATTCAATTTACGATAAGGAGATGTTGGCCATTATGCATGCTTTGGCCAAATTCAGACAGTACCTTGTGGGCAGCAAATTCGTGGTTCGTACGGATCACAACAGTTTGAGGTTCTTCTTGGGGCAGAAGGAGCTCAACGATCGCCAGCAGAGATGGGTGAACAAGGTACAAACCTATGACTTCGACATAGAGTACACTAAAGGTAAGAATAATATTGTTGCTGATGCTTTATCTAGGAGGCCTTACCTCACTTCTATGCTTAGTTCTATGTCTGAGATTTCAGCGGATTGGAAGGCTCATATACTTGTTGAGTATTCCAAAAATCAGTTTGCATGTGAGATCATGGATGGTATTATACAGGATGACCGATACAGAGTAGTGGATGATCTCATTTTCTACAAGGATAGGATTTTCCTTGTACCAGGGTCCAAGATGAAGGAGAAGATCCTTCGAGCAGTACATGATACACCACTAGCTGGGCATCCTGGGTATTTCAAAACATACAGGTTTATCAGGGAGAGATTTGCATGGAAGGGGATGAAGGACGATGTCCTTAACCATGTCAGAGAGTGTATGGTTTGCCAGCAAACCAAATCCGAGCATTCTTTTCCAGCAGGATTACTCCAGCCTCTTCCCATTCCCGAACAGAAATGGGAAAGCATATCGATGGACTTTATCACAGGACTTCCCTTGGTGCATGGGCATAGCTGCATTTATGTTGTAGTTGATCGATTAACTAAGTATGCTCATTTCTTCTCCCTACCCAAGGGGCATGAGGCAGTGGATGTGGCCTGGATCTTCTATACAGGTATTTTTAGGCTACATGGGTTGCCTAAAAATATTGTCAGTGACAGGGACAAGATCTTCATGAGCACCTTTTGGCAGGAGATCTTCAGACTAGCAGGTACGGAGTTGACTCCTAGCACTAGCTACCACCCACAGACAGACGGGCAGACGGAGATAGTCAATAAGTGGATAGAGGGCTACTTGCGGAGTTATGTGTCAGGACATCAGCGGGCCTGGATTAGATGGTTACACATGGGTGAGTATTGCTACAATACCACCTATCAGATGAGCATAGGTATGACTCCTTTCCGAGCCTTGTATGGGTACGATGTGATGACATTTGTGGATTTGGTATTACCAAATAGCCGAGCTCCCAAAGCTCAAGATTGGTTACAAGAGAACCAACCTCAAATACAAGTGGGAATTGTGTTCAAAAGTTGTTGTGAGTGCAGGTCCAGAGGTTGAGAGGTGAACAACTGTTGCAAATATTGTTGAGCCACCTGCTTCCTTCGTTGCATCGAGTACGCTTTAGTTCGGTCTCCTTTAGATAAAGAGTGGATATAATTTTGGGCTCTCCTAGCTTGTATAGATTTATGAAGAAAGCTGAGTTTTTATCGCCTTTCTTTAACCATTGTATCCTGGATTTTTGCTTCCACATAATTTCCTCCCTAGTATCCCATTCCTGTAAGTATGCTTTCAAAAGACATTTGTTTTTGAAGAGATCTATAGACTAACCTAAATGTCGGTGACTAATATTTATATCTTTCAGCTGTTCCAAAATCTTTGTTTTTCTCTCCTTAATATCTCCAAACTCATTCCAGTTCCAATCTTTTAGTTTAAATTTTAAGTATGATAATCTTTTAACAAACATGAACATTTGAGTTTCGTACCTGGGCTTTCCTTCCACCCACCATTGTTGAACAAGTTTATTAATATCCTTATGACACAGCCACATAATCTGAAATCTAAAAGGAGCTTTGCATGGTGAAGTTCTATCTATTTCCAAACATATCGGCCAATGGTCCAAGCCACTATTATTAAGAATCATTGTCCTAGGGATATAATCCTTAGCCCACCAATCTTTTAATAGCAGAAATCGATCCAATCTCTCCAAGATACAATCTTGACCTTGCCTTCTATTAGACCATGTCATTATTCCATTAGCAGTAAGCACATCCACAAACTGATGAGTGTGAATGAACTGAGTCATGACAATCGAACTAGCATCGATATGGGGATTACCTCCATGTTTCTCTTGGATATTTAATATAGGATTAAAGTCCATGCGTAATATAGTTGGTAAGGAAAAGAATGGATAATAGAAGTCATAACTTGCCATAATTGAAGGAGCATAAACATTAAAAATAAAAATTCTTGATCAACTGTTTTGGAATAAACATGTAAACATAATACACCTTTACTCGCACATGAATTTAAGATAGTAATCATTCTTGGATCCCAACAAGAGACCAAACCTCCTGAAGCTCCCTGCAAGCTTATAGATAGGTGTTTAGCTCTAGGCCAAAGATTGTCAACTAGCACAGTCATAATATCAATAGATGCTTTGGTTTCTTGGATGCAAACCATCGTAGGATGCTCATTATTTATCATTCTTCTGAGTTCTTGAAGTTTTGAGGGCGAACTCTTCAAGCCTCTTATATTCCAAGTGATCAGCTTCATTGGGAAGAGCTATGAAAAAATTGGGATAAATCACATACTGTTCCCATATTACTCATATTGTGACCCTCCTTCTGAAGTTTAGCCTGATTTGACTTTCTACCAGCCTTTATATTGGTATCCATTTTTTATTTTTTATTTTTTTTCTTGATCCATGCCTAAGGAAGACTCCATTTGATTTGATATATTAGAGCCTCTAACCACAAGGGCCTTATCCATTCCTTCTAACTCTTTTGCTTGTTGGTGTTGTTCTTGAAATTGCTCATGATATTTATTTTTCCACTGGTAGCTTTTAACCAAATTTTCACTTGCTAACTTATTGGGTTGGGCTTGAAATATCACCATCTGATTCTGATCTCCGGCATCCCATTGATCTTGAATTTGTTGTTGCTCAATCTATGTTTCTGGTACCTGTGATTCTATAAGTTCATCCTCTTCCACTTCATCGTGTTCCTGTAGAGAAGCAAATCTGTTATTATTACTAGTTTATGCCTTTTGCTTACCATTCTTTCAAGCCATCTGTTTTTTCTTTGGCTTAATAAAGTCCTCTTTGGTTTTTTCTTCCTCCTGTTGTTCTGAAGCTTTATACTTACAATCTCTGATTAGATGACCATACTCATGGCATAATCGACATCTAAAGGGGATGTTTTCATAGTCTACAACTTGGTCCCATTTGTCTTCTTCGATGACTAGAGAAATTTTTGTAGGCAGTGGTTTACTAAGGTCCATCAGAACACAAATTCTTGCATATATCATCTGTTCCAGCTGTAGAGAAGCATCCACAATCATCATAAATGTGCCCAGCGTGTTGCCAATTTCCATAAAAACATTCTGATTCCATAACTCAGCCAGGAGCCCAAAGAGTCTGACCCATATAGGGGCTACTAAGGGAAGTTCTTCATCCGACTTAAACATGGGATGCCATGGTTTCATAAATAATCCAGCCCTTCCCATGAACCAAGGTCCTCCTTGAAAGATGAGTTCCTGATCAGATGTTGAAGCAAAGAAGATCAAGAAGTATCCATTTGGATAAACCGAAATTGAATACTCACCTTTTGTGTTCCATACCTTTTTGGCCCATTCCTTGAAAGCCCGAAGCGAAGGTCAGAAGCCAAGAAATCGAACAATCAGACCTCGATTTTCCAGCTCGTTGATATTGCTTTGAACATTCGTTTTCTGAAGTTGAATGACTGGTGTGCCATCTGCTGCTAGTATGTATCCGTTTTCAATTTTCCTAGGATCCATTTTAGGCATTCTCAAAGGAATTCTCTGAAAATTCTTACCATTAGTATTATTATTTAAGGGGCCACGAAGAATCTCTTTAAATGTGGTTTGAAATCCGTCAGAAACACCAGGTTTCAATTTTTTTATCAGTCAGATAAAGTTGAAGTGGCGACCATCAGTGACACATTCTAGATGTTTACAAGTGACTAAAGAAAAATATTAAGAATTGGAGAAAAAACACAGGAAATGGACAAATTATGTCAAAATAAATAGCTTAATATCATTCAACTTTTTTTTAATATGAATGATTTCCCACCTCCATAAAGCCAAACATTGTAAGACAGTATTTAATATTGTTATCATATGGAATGACCAAAAGATATGAAATGATACAAATCATTTCTGAGCACTATCTAAAATAAAATATCGACCATCTAAGCATTGGCATAAACACTGCTTAACCACTGTTCGCAACCAAATTTGTAGGGATGCATATTCAGACAATAGCAACATTTCATTTTCAAAGCCATGCATTTAAAGATTTAAAAATAAAAGTCATGACATGTTATACATCAATGTCACTCTCAGAATTTACCTTTGATGTAAGTGTTGAACCTGTGATACTTATAAAATTTGCACCAGCTTCAGTGGCAAGTGCTTTTGCTAGTAGAGTCTTCCCAGTTCCAGGGGGTCCAAACAACAGCACTCCTTTACATGGCTGCAAATGCATTTAAAATATTACCTGTCACCAACTCTAAATTACACTAAATATTACTTAGAAGCATCTAAGATAAGTACTGGTAAAACATACAGACAGAGAATAGGGTATCCAAAGGGAACAAACGATTAAGCCATAAATACCCAATACAAGCATTACAACAGCATGTTTTGCATGTCAAATGCAACAGGAATAATGAAATCCACGGATATACATTACTATTCATTTCAGCTAATGGTAATTTCTATTCGTTCCCAAAAAAGTCAAAGATTCAAGCTTACCCTTAAAAGGTTTCCATCACGGAAAAGCTCAGGCCTCCGCATTGGAAGTGTAACCAGTTCTTGTAATGTATTTTTCACATCTTCAAGTGCGCCGATATCATCAAATTTTACGCCAACGTCATTTGGAGGAACAACAGATGAAAGAAAATTGCTCTCATACTCATCACGTGCCAGTTTCTGTTAAATTACTTATTAGACAGAACTTCAAAATGTTTGAATAGTTAAACATAAGAAATTGTAGTCTAAAACACTGCAATTAAAAGACAGTCCGACTTACTAACTGCTGTTTACCTTAAGATCTTGTGATGGCTTTTTATTATAACTCTCCTCCTCTTTCAGCCTTGAGAGAGCAACTTCTAGACTGAAGAAAACAAATCTTTAGGAGCCAGACAACAAAACAAGATGATGGAAGTATAAACAAAAAAAATTGCTTCCTTCACTAATAAAAGCACACTGCAAAATCACAAAAATATTACCAAAGTAGCTTACCTTTCCCGAGGAAGAGAAAGGCGTTCACCATTTACTGGAGGTGATGTGCCACATGTGGATAGATAGTGATTCCTAGCCCAGCCAATCACTTTCTCAGCTTCTAGAAGAAATGAGAAGAATAATTCTGTTAGCTCCAAGCCTTGGAATTATAGGAAGAATAAAATATTACACTAGAGATCACAGAGAGAAAAAAGGGAGCACTACTTCATTCGATTATGCTGAGGTTTGCATTAAATTTAAAAACTGCTTCATCAACTGACTTTAGCAATAGTCAACTACCTGCTAACTCTCAACAAACTCATATCTATTATAACCAAGTATGACCAATACATATACTCTACCCTCCATTAATTGTCATATAAGAGACTATACAAAGCTTATTTCTAAAGTTGATGTAATTCGAAATTCCAAGAGGTTTTTTCAAGATATCAGCCAATTTCTCAAGTCAAATTATTTCAACTCTTATCTCTCCATTGGCAATGAGTTTTCAGATATAACGAAAATGATATGCTTGCAGTGTGCATTAAAGACTGGACTCAAGGTCATTTTAATTGCACCCTGACTACCACAATCCATTTGAGTTATATCCAAATCACAACGTAACCTTCTAAACCAAATTGCTTCACAAGCTGCGAAAACAGTTGTTTTATACTCTTCTTCAGTGGATGAAAGAGTTATTATTTGCTGCTTTTTACGAGCCTGTCAAACAACTTCAGCTCTTGGACCAAAACCATATAGACAAGTAGATTTTTTTATCATCCATTGAACTTACCCAATCAACATTAGTGAAACCAAAAAACAAACTGAAAATGATCACGCCATCCATCCCATACAAAATGCTGGTCTACCCCATACATATTTCATAATCATATTGCCAGTCTCCAATAATCCATCTTTAGTATATTCATGAAGCGGGATTTATAAATCTGCAATCGTATACACATGAAGCAGGATATATATAAATCTGCAAAACTGAGATCAGCCCTAGTGCTTGTACGATAGATAAAGACGCCCACCAAATTCAAAAAATACAGCTCTTTGGCCTCCTGTGAGTTACTACTGTTGATAACTTCAAATCAGCACCCACAGGAGTAGGTACCCACTTTCAATCATCCATATAAAATATCTGCAACAAACCTTTGATATACACCATCTGTAAAATTTCTCCATTGTTAGCTTGCAAATATTCTATTCCTACACAATAATGGAAGACATTTTCGTATCAAAATAGTTGAGATAAACCAGTCAGCAGGACCATGACTGGAAATGTGCGTTGAATAAAGAACAACCATGATTTACAGTCAGGATATGGAGTGTAGTAGCCTTCATTATAGTTGTGTGTGTAGGAAGGGTTTTCTAAGCCAACCAGTGCTGAATCTTGGTTGGCATATGATCTTTGCATGTAAAGATAGCCAAACTCTAAATTTGTACCAGATGACCACCAAATTCGCCAAGTAGTCTACCACCTTGTGCTTATCCCATTTTTCATGCACATAGAACCTCCTGAAATTGAGGAATCTAATAATTGATGAGGCGAAGTAGATGTTCCATTTTCTAGTGGCATGGAAAATTAGGATTAGTTTCCTATAGCTCTGTCCAATATATTTTCTGAATTTGTTTGATTACCAGTTAGGATTCACTTTACACCTACAGAAGGGTTATCTAAATCCCTTGACCCAAATCAAAAAGTTCAGCTCAATCGTTGCTTTAGGTGCCTGTATCCTGTAGGTAACATGTGATTGCAATACCTTGTGAATTGCATAGAATTAATCCAAATCCCATTGGGTTTGGATTCCACTTTGCTTCTGCATTAATGTTTAGCTTGTAAAAACCATGAGTTGGGGTGACCCACTTTCCTTTTCCCATAACCCCAAAAATTCATAATGGAATCGGAAATTCTAATGTTTACATAGTTGCAGGTCTTCGACATCTGATGATTGGTATTTGGTTGTTGAAGGCCTACGGTATATAAAAGAAGTTGCACAAACTTGAATTTGGATCATCTGAACTAGATTATTTGCTGGCAACTTGGAACCTTCAAATATAATGTGATTCCTTTCATTCCATATTCTCCAAATGATAAACACAAGCATCAACTTACCCACTTCCTTGAGATCTTCCATACATGAATCTTACCCAAGCATCAACTTGCCCACTGCCTTGAGATCTCCCATACATGAATCTTACTTTAGCCAGTGTAGGATTATTCTGTCCAAGTTGTCAAATATAGGGTTAGGAAGTTAAGAGTGGCTGCAACTTTTGTGCATATTTCTAGTGCAAAACTACAAAATAAATAAAGATGGTTAATACTGTCCACAACCTGCCAACAACTGGTGCATCTTGACAAATCTGCACATCCCTTTTTTCGCAGATTTGCAGATGTTACTAATGTCATGTGCATCACAAGCAAAGGAAAGATTTATTTTTTGGCCAGCTCTTTGCTTGCCATGGCCTTCGCGATTTGTTGATAGGCTTGTGGAGGATTTTTAATAGTTATTATTTTATTCATGTTTGTTATCATGGATTCGTGACATCATCATTAATGAATGAAATTTACGGAATGAATTGTTGTAATTTTGTAAATGTTATTTTAATTTCTTTTTTATAATGTATTCTTGTTCATAGGATTTACAGTTTGAAATTTGAAATTACGGTTATATAGGATTATAAAGCCACTATTTTAATTTTTTAATTTTTAATTAAGTTTACATTTTTTTTATTTTTTAAATGTGCATTGCATTGCAGATTAGAGCTAACCAATGGCATCAGGCTCAACATCAAGTTTGGGATCTGAGTCAGCATCACTAGCAGGAACCATTCCCGCTAACACCCATACCATTGCTTAAAAGTATGGTGTACGTGGAGCAGTTCAAGCAACTGTGGTTTGCAATTTTTGTGGCAAAACGTTTTCTGAAGGCATCAATTGCCTGAAGTATCATCTTGCATGCATTGTTTCTCGAGACGTTGTGGTATGCCCCAATGTTACAAAAGAGGTAAAACGAAAGATGAAAGCAGAGCTGGCAGAGTTGGAGGAGAATAAAGTTGAGAGGGAAATGATACATGCAACCATAGTAGAAGTCGTTAGACCTAGAATGGCAGAGGAGTCAAAGTACGATGCGGCAACGATTGTGGGCCCTACTCACAGTCCAGACATACGAAATGGAAGAGGCACATTTGCTTCATCAAGTTCGAGCAAAGGGATACATAGTTTTTTGAACCAAAGAACATACCTAGGGTACAACCTTTGTTGCAAGGCATAGGATGGAACAAGGATGCGCAAGAGGAAGCAGATAGAGCATGTGCAAATTTTTGGTACTACAACAATCTTCCCTTCAATGTGGTGAAGAGCCCGTACAGGGAGTACTTAGTGACAACATTAACAATTGCAAGAAAATGGTACAAGGCACCCTCTCCAAAAGATTTGAGTGGGAAATTGCTCAAGGGTGCAATTGCAGATGCAATGACAATCCTAGAAGATCGAAAGAAGCAATGGCAGAAATACAGATGCACCATTCTTTCAGATGGGTGGACAGATAGAAGGAACCGCACCCTCGTTAATTTTTTACCAGCTTCAAATGGTGAGATAGTGTTTTTGAAGTCAATTGATGCCTCTAACATAGTAAAAAATGCAGAAAATTTGAGTCTTATGTTGGAGGAGGTTGTCTTAGAGGTGGGTATCCAAAATGTTGTACAAGTTGTCACGAACAATGTAGCAGCATATGTGGCAGCTAGAAGACTACTACATGATCCATCACTCTTTTGGACCCCTTGTGCGGCCCATTGCCTTGACCTTTTGGAGGACATAGGAAAAATTGATTGGATGAGGCCGGTTATAGAAGATGCAAGAAACATAACCAAGTACATATATAATCACCCTTGGGTTCTCAGCTTGATGAGAGAACACACCAAGGGAAAGAGCTTGTGCGAGCCAGTGTCACAAGGTTTGCAACTAACTTCTTGACGTTGCAAAGTATTTCTAGTTTGTTGTCATCATTGAAGCAAATGTTTGTGAGTCAAGCATGGCTAGACTCACAATATTCAAAGAAAGTTGATGGAGAGAGGATTGCAAAGATAGTTTTTGATGATGTCTTTGCAAAGAGAGCTATAGAGATCATCAAGGTAACTTCAAACTTCAATTTAAATTTCAAGTTGATTCCTTTATTTTAATTTGTTAAATTATATTGTTATTTACTTTACTTTATTTGTAAGTTTGTAACTTTAAATTTTAATTTGTGTGTAGGTGTCAGAATCGTTGGTGAGGGTTTTGTGCTTGGTTGATGGGGAGCAAAACCCTATGGGATACATTTATGAGGCCATGGATAGGGCCAAAGAGGCCATCCAAAACTATTATAGGGGGATATTGCCAGATTTGGTCCCTTTTGGGAGATAATTGATCGAAGGTGGAACAATCAACTCCACCAACCTATTCATGCAGCGGGGTACTACCTCAACCCCAAGTTTTTCTTCTCCGATGGCTTCACAGATGTGAACGGGGAGGTTATGGAGGGCCTTTCAACATGCATTGAGAGGATGATACCAGAGGTTGAGACAAGGGACCTCATTATTTTAGAGTTGCAAAATTACAAGCATGTTCTAGGGGGAGGCTCTTTTCTTCAACGTTAGTTATCAAAGGGAGAACCACCCAGCCACCAGGTAACAAAAATTAGAATGTTTACTTATATGTTACAAGTTACAAATTTAATTTTATTAATTACTTGTAAAATTTTGATTATCTTGTTTGTAGGTTCTTGGTGGGAAGATTGGGGAGGAAATACCCCACATCTTCAAAAGCTAGCCCTCAAAATTTTATCTCAACCTTGTAGCGCTTCTGGATGTGAGCGCAACTGGAGTTTGTTTGAGGCCATTCACACGAAGAAGCACAACAAGTTGACTCAAAAACACCTCAATGACTTGGTTTTTGTGCAATACAATCTTCGGCTTCGCACAAGAAAGGTGGAGGCCACATCACAAGAGCTTATTGATTTGGATGAGATTGATCCATACAGTGATTGGACTGAGCAAGAAGAGGAAATCCCCACGTTCACAGAGGATGAGATTGCTTCTTTCTAGAGGGAAGCTATGGAGGGAGAAGCACTAGCAGGAGATATTAGATTGGATGACATCTTTGGAGGTGATGTTGAACATGCAGCAGAGGAGCCACCGCCATCTAATACTAGGATGGAGCCACAATTGCAACCTTCTAGGACTAGCAAGGAGATGCAACCAAGTGTGGGGACTAGTAGAGGCAATAGACCCTCCCCAATATTTATCTAGAACGGAGGAAGAGGAAAATGTAAATTATTGTAAATTGTAACTTGCATAGATATGCAATTTATGATGATAATTTTCAATGACAATCATCATAAATTCATATAATACTTATCAGTTGGCTGTTGTATTCGCATGATGATGCAATTTTGTACTTGTATTTGTATTCAAATCTAATAGAAAACACTTCCCCAACATTTTATAGACTCATTTGATACATTTTGTAGCTATATTGTGCATAAAATTTATGTTTTTCAAAGAAATTTGTGTATTGTTTTAGTTGCCGAGTCAAATATTTTTGGGTTTCCTGAATATTTGTTGACTACGAGTATGTGAACTATGCCTAGGACAACAGGAAGAGGGCAGCCAAGGAGGCCGTTTTAGCAAGGCAACTCTAGTTGTTTGACTTTGGATCAGTTTTGCATGATGCTCAAGTTTGCCTTTTCGAGTTTGTCGTTGAGTGAAGAATGCAATCAAGAGTTGGGGAATGAGATGGTATCTACCCCAAGTAAGAAAGTAAGTGTTTTTATGGCATCCATGAGCCAAATTGCCATCAATGATGTTGTCATTATTTTTAACATTCCCCACCTAATTTCAGTTGCATTTGTATTTGAGAATATGGAGTGTTCCTCCACCTTAGTTGACAAGGATGGAACGAAGAATGAGGATGCCACATTGAGACATGAATTAGCTTGTCAAGCTGCTGATTATTCATCAACTTTTTGCTCAATGACTGAGATTACAGCAGTTTGGAAGGCTTTTTATACAGCTGAGTATGCAAAGGAAGAAGTTGTTACTATTTTTTTTTAAAGTTGAAGATGGAGAGGACTTCAATGAAGAAAGGGGCAGTGGGTGTTTGAGTTTGTTTGGAAAAAGATCCTTCATTTGAGAGGCACGAGATCTAGATTATGGGAGCACTACAGCATGTTCCTTCACCTTAGTATGATGGCACTTAAGAATGAGATCTTGAAATTGCTCAAGGGCAAGCAATGTTGGAAAGGGAGGACTTCTAGCTCATTCCACTTCCCATGGGCAAGAAAGAAGTGAACAAGGTAGTTGTTTGTCATGTTTTTCAATCATTTTCATGAGCATTTGCATTTTCTTTCATAGTTTCTCTCATAAGTCATTCCACTTCCCATGGGCTGCGTTGAAGAGGTGAAAATCCAAAGATAAAGTTTAAAACGAAAAATTGTTATGAGGTCAGTCATGAGGGAAGACTCCCTTAGTGGTTTTAACGCCACCAAAAGGGTATGAAAGGGGTCGCTTTGACTCATTTTGGGCATCTATATTGTCATCAAAAAAATATACTTTGAATAGTTTTTGGGTTGTTTGCTCAATTCCTTCCACTAAAGGGCGAAAAATCCTTTCGTGTGGCTAGCAAGGAGGACAAAACCCGTCCTTGCTTAATTGAAGAACGAAAACTCTTCAATTGGTTGTTTCCCAGTGCTTCAAGGAGGTTGTTGTTGCATATTTTTAGCGAGGGCTTGATTGGAGAAGAGCAGCTGGGGATTGAGCATAAGTTTGAGGCCCTCTCCTACGGTAGCAACTTGCTTGGAGGTGGAGTTGAGTGCCCTCTAGGGCACATTTCTCCATTTGGAGTTGATATCCATATTCCTCTTTATTTTAGAGGCTGATTTCACACTTCATGGAATTTTGGAGGGCTTGTAAGCTCCATTTCCAGCCATTATTGTGAGTTGTAATTCCGTTGTCACTAATTTAATTACAGCTGTATAGATCTTCATAATTTGCATATATTTTTAAGTACTTTTGCTTGGTGTTAATTCCATTGGTTGAGTATAATATTCTGGAGGATTTACACATCCATTTTCAGCTTGTTTGGAGGGTGTTTGATGCCCTAAAAGTGCAAATACAGTTCGCTGGTAGGGTTTATAGTATGCTTTGGCTGATTTTTGTAAAATTCATTTTACTCTCAATTGGAATTGGTGCTATTTCTTTGTTTTTCAGTTTCATCCCTAAAAGGGTGCATTACATTGAAATTGTATCTACATACATTAAAATGTTCATATGAAATAGTCCCACTTGGATTTCCATTTGTCTTTGAGACATTAATTGAGTTTTTTGTATTTGTTAGTACTGCAATGTCTATGTCAATCAAAGGGGACATATCCACAATATAAGAAGACATGATTTTCATAATTGACAAAGCAATTTTTAAGTTGAGCCTCTAGATGTATAATCAAGTCTATAGATTTAAAATAAAATCGTGCCATGCCATTGAGAAATAGAAGTTTATAAATTCCTTTTTTCCACGCCAGGAAACCTAGAACCTTGCCTACATTGTCAAGGTCAAGGACTTCAAGGAAGAAAACAACTGAAAAAACATCAAATGTAGGAGCATTGGCATTATCTTTGTCAACATTTCAAGAGAATGATAGGCTTTGGAGCCAACCACCAAATGCTTAAACTGTTCCAATAAAGGTACTGATGTTCTGAACCTCATTCAAAGGTCGTGTGTGTCTAGAGCTAAAGCACCCAAAAGCTATTCATGTGCATGACATCCAGTTATAGTCCATTCTAAAGAAATACTCTGCATAGGTTTTCAAACTGCATTACATACCTCCATATAACATAAGAATCGGGTCAATCCAAGATGGAGATGGAGCTAGTTGGAGTGGAGCTTGCCAGTTTGTTGGTGGATTCAACAATGTGGAAAATCTATAATAGGTCGAAGTCGAGGAGGACTATATTATCATGCATATTGTAATTTACAAATTTAACCTTTCAAGCATGAATGTAGCATGTCTCTTTGGACATTGAAATTTTAAAGCTCATACAAATACTTTTGATGTGCTGAAACTTCTCATCAATAGGATCACACTTAGGGATGAAAACCTCTTGTCAATTAGCAAAATGAGTGACTTGTTCATTATATTTACTGAGCTTCGATAAGATATATATTTGTACGGCTTGGCAGCCTAACGTTGTCAAATCTAAGGTTTTTTAAAAGATTGGCTCGTTAACCACCAAGTTTTGACTTCACTCGTTCAGCATTTCCTGGCAAATTGACATGATTGAGATACGTAGTGAATCTTCTTCATGCTTGTAAGAAGTAGACAAGGTTCAGACCTGAATTTGTAAAGTTAACCAGGATCGAAGTTTTTATAATCCAATCCGACCCTTGGAGCCATTGCTCTAATATTTGAAGCCTTGGTTTTGGACACAACTTTCTCTGAGATTAAATTAATTGCAGCTGGGCATCATGTTTATAAAGGTCCATTTCATTTGCATGTACTCTGAAAAAAAGAACAAAAGCTATCGAGTCTCTCTTCCAATCTAATTATTTAATTGAAGCATTTAAAGAAACATTTCATTTTGACCTAAAAATTGTGGGTACGTTTGTGAAGAATCGTCATGTAAACCCTAGACTGTATTGTTCATACTTCTCTGTCATGAACTGATTAAATGCATACCTAAGAAAGCCCTCAAGCTCTATTTTCAGTCACCTGTCCTAGATTAGAGCATAATTAGTATCTGGTTGTTATACATTATCAAGGATTTACCTCATTAACAAAGATTCAGTTCTAAGCACTAAACCGATGCAGTTCATAAAATTATACCCTAGCAAGTTGACTTGCATTATAGTGATATCACTTGCTCTAGTGAAGGAAAAATCCAATTTTAACGCAAGAAGATTGGACTTGCATCTTCAATCTTTAATGTTTGGTGATACTAGATCGATTCAAACTCTTGGCCATCCAGGTGCTCGCTTTTCAGTGCTACAAAACCCTTCCAATCGGCTCAGCTGGGAGGGTATCCCACCCTTTTCAACATTCCAAAATGCTCTTGAAGGAGATTGTGCAAAGTAATCATATTTCCAGCGGTCGAAGGTGGGTTAAACATTGCTACGATGTTGAGTCCAAGGGCTCTAAAATGAAAGAAGATTAACTATAGTTTGTTTATTTCAGCGATTTTCATGGAAGTTCAACCATATGCTGACAGAAGGTATGAGTTTGGAAGATTATTCTCCAAGGCACAAGCCTAGGTTGCTGCGAAACTGCAAAAGACCATGAAAACCATTTTAGGATTTGGCTACAGGTAATCAGAGCAGAAACAGACCCATTTTGTGGAATCCAACTGAAGAAGGTGAATTGTTTTAAGCAGTTCTGTGGCACGGTGTTGAAAAGAATTCATGGCCAACGTGGTTGTCAACTTCTTTTGGGGAAAAAATGACTAGTACTCTTATGGGTCCTTGCAATATTTAGGGCATGAGCTAAATCATCAAGCAAAGGTTTGCATCAGTTGTTTAAATGATTCTCATAATGAGCAACTCGAAAAGTATGAAGAAAATTCATATACAATGAACAGTCGCCTTAGGTAATTTACCATGACATCTCAAGATCTGCAAACCCAGTAGCTGGGAGTTGCCTCCAGATCCAATTGTGGAAAAAAGTCCCTTTGGTGCACATTACAGGTCTTTCTGAGCATCCGAAGGTTGCAAGAGTAAGGTGAATAATGGCCAATAGCTATCAAGGTACCTAGGCTACAGTTTGAAATGCCACGTGCCGGTAGTTAGCAAGTGATATCAGAAATTATAATGTTTGGATTGACACAAGATATGCTACTCGATCCTAGACTCATACGTAATTTCAGGACTGCAATGATAATCGATTCTTGGCACTGATAAAGGCACTGTTGAGCATTATTGCAAGTCATAACAAACACCATAAGGAGATCATGTTATTGTTGGCGCATTAACCCCTCCAAAAGGTTAGTAACACCTAGTGCGAGAGTTGTCGTGTGTGAATCACAAAAGGGACAAATAGAACACCTAAGTAGACCACAATTGGGGAATCCAAGAGTGCTTGGTAGACAATGCTCATGAAGCACCTAAGTATCAGATTGCTCCTTTTTAACTCAAAGACTGTGTTAGGGTGGGTCCTTGTCAAAACATCTTCAATTGAAATATCACTGAGACCCTAAACCTCTTCAACATTAAAGAGAATTTGGAAGCAAAAGTAGTGCACACAATGTGATAATGATATATAGAAATGACAACAGTGATGCCTACTCATAAGAGAACATAAACTGATGTCCCTATCTCTCTTAGCTAATAGCATCAACCATGGTCGATGTAGTCATCTCGAAATAAGGTTCTACTTCAGCGTATTCACCATGGTCAATATAATTGGCCACAAAGAGTATAGCTAAAAGGTAAGGATGGGAGAGACAATGGAGGTAGAGCAAACACTTGGAAGAGGTATGAAGGTGATTTGAAGGGGATCTGAAGGTGCTATAAGTAGATGTGAAGGTGATAGTACTAACATTATCAAGCGGTCACAAAGGGATAGTAAGGAAGGTTGTAGCAAAATAGAAAGGGGGCATGTGAGAGCAAGCTAGGGCAATGTCACGCATGACTTTCTCACCATATACAACTAACCAACCCAACCCCACTCCTATAGGATCCCCCTTAATCTATTTCAATAATCCGTAGAGATCATTAACAAATTCAATTTCATTTTTTAACAGGCACAAAAAGAATACTGACAAATGCATATGTAAAGTACTTACTTTGACTACTTAGTATGACACCATCAGTGTGAACCTGTAAGAGATCTTGGCAAAGTAGTTTATTTTCCTCAAGTACCTGCAACAACAGATTTCCATCTCAAATCACATAGTAAATCCCTGTGATTTGACAAAGCAACACAAAGTTTGAAGCAACAGCCCACATCAAAATTGTTTTTTATTTCATTCAAGGAAGTAAGAATCTGCACTTTGTTGATATACTTAATGGAATATAAGGCTTAAATTAGTGTTATGTTAAAACTTAA
The DNA here is from genome assembly GCA_019776745.2 of Taxus chinensis. Lineage (NCBI taxonomy): Eukaryota > Viridiplantae > Streptophyta > Pinopsida > Cupressales > Taxaceae > Taxus > Taxus chinensis. The sequence continues at coordinate 159,996,469 of CM034157.1, read as the reverse complement.
TATCAGTTAAGTGTTAACTAATAAACCATTGTAACCACTTCAACCATTTTGTAATCATCTCTCACATAATAAAAGGATGGACACACAATGAATAATGTGTGCATTCCGGTTACTTTTCATTCATTCCAAGGAAGACAACTATATCAAGTCTAGATATCCTACAAACAATATTATGAAGGTGTTAGGACAATTCCATGAAAGACGTTTAGGTCAAGTCCGAATAGCCTACATAAGATAAGAAGTAGATGTTAGGGAAGGTCCAGGGACAACGGCTCATGTAGGTTTGGGGACGATGGCTAGGGTAAGTTTGGATAGCCTATGGATGATAATAATGGGGATCGTAAAATAAAACTAGATCAAGTCTGGATAGCCTATAAAGGGAGACTAGATTAGAGTCGGAAAACCTAGAAATGATGTAAAGTAAATTGACAGGAAGCAACCAATCTAATAGGCCTATAAAAATAAAAAAGAAAAATAATATGTAAGGTGTAAAGTCAAGGAATTGGAAAATAAGCCATTTTTGAAGATTTTTTGGTGACTGTTCATGCAGTTAGGGCACAAAAATAACACATTTTCAGGGAAGAACGTGAGTTGTTTATTTACCTATAGATAGCCTATTATTTAGGCCAACAACAAACTCCTATAATGGAGGAAGGAATAACAAAAGATATATGGGAATGGGAAGCACATAATAGCTTTACCTGTGAAACAACTTACCCAAATGACCAAGGTGGTTAAACACCTTAACAACTTACATAAACATAAGATATGTGGGAAGCACAAAATAGCTTTACCCGTGAAACAACTTACCCAAATGACCAAGGTGGTTAAACACCTTAACAACTTACATAAACATAATTAAACTAAGCTTAAATAAATTCAATTATTCTAATACCCTCCCTTAATGACTGAACCTGAAACAACTCCAAGCTTATCTCAAAATTTTACAAAATTATCTTTACACAAATGTTTAGTCATTATATCAGCTAGTTGCTCAAATGTAGGACAATAACGAAGACATATGTCTTCATTAGAAACCAATTGTCAGATGTAGTGATGATGAACTTCAATGCGTTTTGTCCTAGCATGAAATATTGGATTCTTCACCATCTTCAGTACACTTTGGTTGTCATAGTAGATAGGTGTAGCTGCCGATGAATCAAGTTGAAGATCCTCCAATATTGAGTGAATCCACATCAATTCTCTACCTGCATTAACGACTGCTTTGTACTCTACTTCAATAGAAGACAATGTAAATATACCTAAAGCTTACTCTACCATGAAAATACTCCTGAACCAAGAGTGAAAACATAACTTGTTGTAGACATTCTGGAATCAACTGATCCTTGCCCAATCTGAATCAGTATACCCTGTCTCAAAATCATTGGTTTGTTTATATGGAATGCCAAAGTCAAGAGTTCCTTTGACATATCTAAGAACTCATTTTGCATCTTGCCAATGATTCTTCATGTGGTCGGCTCATGAAGCGAGAAAGATAACTTACTATGCAAAAACAAAGTCTGGTCTAGTAGTAGTAAGATAAATCAAACTACCTACTGATTGCTTATACATTGTTTCATTGAGCAATGGTGAATCAATGTTAGTTGAAATTTTTGTTCCACTTCCATAGGTGTAGCTACTGGATTACAATCATACATTTTGAATTTGTCTAACAAGGATTTGACATATTTTGTTTCTAGGAAATTATGAGTATGAACACATATTTTACAATTATAATGCGCGCAAGATTATTTTCTGATGTATTTATTGCGCTAGATATGGAGAACAATGAAATTTATACAAAACTCTTGTCTGCTAGTGTTATTATTCTAAAAATATCATAACTCAACTTAGAAACATAATAACAATATGAAACATTTAAACAACTTGCCATTATGAAATACTAACAATACTAGATGATAATGTTCATATTAACAAAATGTCACTTAACATACTAAAACACCACCTAAATAAGGTGATACAGAAATAATATATAATCTACCCAATGTACAATACTACATGGAACATTTCCCCTTTAGTAAATTACATGGGAAGAAACCACAAATGAATCAAATAGGAAACCAATCAATATGCCTTGCACACCTTTAGGCAAGTATACTGGGCTTGGATCTTGCTGTTTAATCTTACTGCAATAGAGAGAAATGCTTCACCAAAGTGAATCCCATACTGGACGATTTTCCACCGATTCTCCACAAGGAACTTTTCCCGTTTCTTTACAGTGAACACTCAATCACCGGTCGATTTGATGTTAGAGAGTAAGAGATTGTTAACGAAGCAATCCTTCACCAAAATCACTGAGTTCAGTTGCCACCTAACATATTGTTCTTAATCCACAATGCGACGTTCTCCTTTTCATAACCTTAACAGGGAATGATTAAACGTTTTATGGCTACACACACTCTTAAGAAAAGTACTTTCTGAATTTCTAATTGGTATTTTTGTGCCAGCAAATCTGAATGCTCCCCCATCGCTTTTTACTAACGAGAGGTATTGGTTGCTCCTCCAACAATTACAATGCCAATTCGTCCTCCATTAACATGAAATTAACTCACAACATGATAACTATTGGGGGAGTGACTTGATGAGAGCTTCCATTGCATTTAGAAACCAACTGAAGAAGGCGAGTGAATGATAAATATCCAATTGAATCCCTTAGTTTTCGTTCCTCCATCTCAGGCTCAACTGACCAAGTAGAATGTGACTCACACTCGTTAGTCATTTGGGATTCTGTTGTCAGGCGTCCATGGTGAATTCAACTGTTCCATGTGAGATCTTGGGCAACTATCCATAGGGAAATAGGGATTGTATTGCAACCCGAATCAAAACTTTTCTGGGGGATCTTGGTATACTGGTGAGCATGACATAATTCTGACCAAAATTCGTGCCTTAAATCAATACCAGAAATTTGGAGGATCAGCCCCTCCATTTGGCATGTCCTGCCTTGTCATTACAATATGGATTAGGGAAACAATCACTTGTTTTCCAAGTCACAAATTTCACCTCATCAAGGTCCATTAGACTTCTATTTGATGCAATCAAATAACTTGCAATGTCTACTTCATTAGGCAACCCAATAAGGTGGTTGGAAATAGCCAAGGTGATGGGTAAGATAAAGACATAATATGGCAAGATCAGAATCTTACTGATAGACCTGTTGTAGCAACCGATATTATGCAATGATCAAAGAACTTGTAGAAGTTGAAACTTCAAGGCCATGGGTAGCTTGGGCAATCAATAAGTCATCTTTTCACTCAAACAAAGTAACATACTTGCAAATCTAAAGAAACCAAACACTCCAATGCTAACAATTAGATTTGCCAAAGCATGCAATGAGCATGAAAACACTTTTCAAAACCAGGCCCGAACATTTCCTAAAAGAAAATGCTAAGGGCCTGAGAAATGGAAGTGCTTCGAACAATTCCAATGCATTTTAGCTGACAAACATGATCGATGCCTCTTGATCGAAACGCTTGCTAACATAAACTCAATATGTTCCAGATCTAGCTTTTACTACAAATACATGCGAAAATCCTCTCCACAAAGTAACATACTCTGGGCAATGCAGAATGGTGGGGGTGCCAGTAGCTTTCAAAAATTAAAAATAAATTCTTTCATCTCAAACTATGAAAGACATGCATAGAATTGGATCAACCTTCTGATAAATGATCTCAACCTCTAGAGAGCCGAACACTAGATTTTACATATTATAATGCACACAATTTATTTTCTTATGTACATTATTTTATATACTAGAACAATACAAATTTATAGGAAAACTCTTTCAAGAATGGCTTCACACTTCTCCAAAATATGGTCCTGTTGATCAACCCTATTAATGTTATGACAACTATATGGGTTCATACAACTTGCCCCTAGATACAATGGATGACGAGATATATTGTTATAATCAACAATATATCTACTTAAAAGAATCGCCCATATTAAGCTTACCGTAAGTTAAGTAATTTGAAATCCCAAGTAAATACTAAATCCTCATTTTTGGGATACAAAAATTATATAACCAAGGGTTACATTGCTAAAACTCTTCTTTTAGACAATATTAAAACTCCTAACCAGTCATTAATTTCACTTTTTTAAATTTGGCTCTCACCTGTTTAATATAAGAGGAGAATTAATACTTAATTTGAAAAATCAAGGAGTTATGACATTTTCTCAGATTTTTATCTTTAATCAATGGGATGTCATTAAAACTTCAATTTAACATAGAGAGTAAATTTTGCATCACATCTTTTACAAGCTCACTCTTTCAGATAATTAAGTCATTATTGCTTGAAATCATCAACATAGACAACTGAGGACTATGCATTAAGTCCATAACATAGGAGTACTTCTGCATAACTTTTAAAACCAAATGTTATTTTTATGAATTTTGAAATCCTTGTTCACTAACCTGTTGTACCATGTACACATCTTCCTCTAAGTCCCCATTCAGAAAAGCACTTTTCACATCCATCTGAAACATACTTGCCAACCAAACTGAGAAGCAATAGCATATAACCATTTTGAATGTTACCATTTTAGTGTAGGAGCAAATGTTTCTTCATAATCTACTTTCTTGTGCAACCCATTGCAACAAAACGAACTTTATACTTATCTAAGGAACCATCTGACTTACATTTCACTTTGTAAATCCATTTGCAACCAATGGATTTCTTACCTGGAGGTAACTCTGACAACACCCAAGTTCCATTTTTCATTAGGGCATCATACTCCACCTTCATGGCAGATTCCCATTTAGGATTTCCTTTAGCATCTGCATAAGTAGTTGGCTCAAAAATTTGTGAAACAGTTGAATTGAGAGAAAAGTTTACCTGCTCAAGATTTTGTACTGCTTGTTTCCCAGATCTGGTGGATCTACCTTCCAATGATTTTGGAAGCTCATCTGGCCGAACATCTTGCAGTGTGCTATAGTACCACTTTGGCCTTTTATGTTGACTAGTTGGATCACTGTTTGTTTCACTAGGTCCTGCTATGGAGCTAGACTCCTCTAATGTTTTCCTTTTTAAGTCATGTTCCATTTTAGTACCAAAACTTGATTCACAATCATCATTAGGAATCCAAAGATTACTAGTATCAGTAGGTGTACCATCTTTTGAGAAATATGATTTTCTCATCTATTGTCACATCTCTACTTATAACAACCTTATTTGTAGAGATATCTAGTAATCTATATGCTTTGGATTTCTCACTATAGCCCACAAACATGTACTTTTTACTTTTAGCATCTAAACCACTCCTTTTCGCTTCAGGAATTAATGCTAAAGCAATACTTCCAAAGATACGGAAATCACTTACATCAATTTTTCTTCCTGACCATGCTTCTTCTGGAGTAATATCTTGCACAACTTTACACGGACTCTTGTTCAATAAGAACACTACAGTGTTGACAGCCTTCTGCCCAGTACCGAAAAGCTACATTTTTGCTTTGCACCATATACTGTGCCATCTCCATAATAGTTTTGTTCCTCCTTTCCACTACTCCATTCTATTGTGGAGTTTAAGGAGTGGTATACTATCGGTGTATACCTTCCTTTGTGCAGTAGTCATTCAATTGCTTGGAGACAAATTCTCCACCATTGTCTGACCTAAAGACCTTAGCCTTTTTACTTGTATGATTTTCAACCAATGTTTTCCAAGCAAAACATTTTGATTTCTTCTTAAGAAAATACACCCACATTTTTCGAGAGAAATCATCAACTATCAACAAGAAATAAAGAGCACCAGATACAGTGTTAGTTTTCATAGGACCATGAAGATCTGCATGTACCAAATCTAACACACATTTCGCTCTCCATGCTTTACAGTAGGAAATGGTTGTCTGACATGTTTACCCAACAGACACCCTTCACAAACATTCTGATTTTCCTGAATAGATAGGAGTCCATTCACCATTTTATTTTTATTCAACATGATTAAATACTGGTAACTCAAATGACCATATCTTGCATGCCATAGAGTACTAAACTGCTCAATTGTTGCTAAAGCATATTGTTCTACTGATTTAGGATCTACAAGTTTATATAGAACCCTTTCCCTTATACCAACAACAAGCTTATAACTAAGTGTAGTAACATTACATTTGTTTCCTTCAAATTTAGCTACCAATTGTTTGTTTTTGGTAATTTCACTGATGGACAAAAGGTTTTTATTCATATTTGGTACATATCTGACATTGTTAAATGTATATTTTTACTCATTATTCAATATGATTTGCACATCCCCACATCCCTTAATATCATGTGTCCACCCATCTCCTAAGGAAACAGTTTCATTACTACTTTTATCCTCAATGAAGTTTACATACCAATCTCGATGACACGTGTAGTGTCGTGAAGCTCCTGAGTCAAAGTACCAAATGCGAGACTCACTGGATTGGTCATGTGATGCTGCAAAGGAAAATTCAGTAGATGTCTCTTCTTCTACTTCTTCTGCAATATTAGCATGTCTAGATTTCTTGTTTGAATTAGCCATATCTTCTTTTCTTTTTCTGCAATCTTTCTTAAAATGTCCTGGTTGCTTGCAATAAAAACACTTCCATTTTGATTTCTTGGAATCACTTACATTGCTCTTTGAAGAATCTTTGTTTGCTGACCATTTTCCCTTGCCTTTTGTCCTCGCCATAAAAGCACTTTCTGTAGCCATTGATGTCGAGGAATCTGCATGAGTTTTCCTTCTCTCCTTCAGCATGAGAAGTGTAGACAACTTCTCAAAATCAATCGCATGTGTTTCCGCAATCATATGCAATGACTCAACAAATGAGTCAAATGATGTTGGCAGGTTCTACAGTACCAAAGCAATCAAATCTTGCTCATCTACAGGGTTTTCCACTGCTTTCAACTGATCACAAATGTCCTTCAACTGCAACAAGAATTCAGAGACCAAACCACCCTCCTGCATTTTAGTGGAAAATAACAAAATTTTCAAGTACAGTACCCTACCGGCTTCTGAAGCCTAGTACTTAGATGTTAGACTTTTCCACAAATCCGAAGCACTAGTTGCATTTCTAACTTCAGGAATCAAATTGTCAACCACTGAAAGTTTTAGCAACATCAATGCTTCTCTATGACACTTATCATAGTTATCAGGTTCATCAACTAAAAGTTTATATCATCTAACCCTTTTTTTGCCAAGAACAATTTGATCAAGGTTCCGATACTCACATATTGTAAGTATCTTATGACTCCACAAACTAAAGTTTTTGCCTGTCAATTTTTGAGAATCTGGCAGCAACAAGTGTTGTAAACCAGCCATTTGACCTAGTTTTTCACGAAAACACTTAAATCGGAAAAACTATAAAGGCTTTTACAAAAATTCCTTTTGCAGACTGATTCTACCCTAAAATTGGATAACACTGCCAGTTTTCAACAAAAAAACTCTATACCGTTTGTGAGATTTTAAAATAACAATTTCCCGTAAAATTGCCTAAAAAGACAAAAAATTTAAAATCTCAAGATTTACAACCGCGTTTGCAAAAAAAAATTGTTGTGTGTGGACAAGGACCTCAAACTTTAAATTGTGGCAAAGTTTCAAGAAATCATCCAATGATAATCCACCTATGTGTTTATAGAAAAAATGGCATGTGTCTCCTCCACATGGTGCCTTCCTCCTTGCTGAAAATTTGAATGGGCTGCCAAATGAACTGAAATTCTTGGATTTTTTAGTAGAATTATTCAAAAGAAACCCTCCTCATAATTGGTACGATCGAGGGACGTCTAAATGTCCTTTGGCCATACTAGGTACAGCTAGTCGTTCCCTGCCATTTTCCAGTAATACCAGAAATGTTTCCAAAAAAAAATTTTGAGGGGGCGGGGGGATGTTTCCTACACACCCCCACGTCCCCGAAACATCCTCTATAGGGAATGCCCTAAAAACATAGGTAAAGCGTCCTCGGGGTACACACGTATAAACATTTAAAGCATAATAATTTAACAAAATACTAAGTTACTAGTTCATTTTGAGTATAGATTCAATTAAGATGATATGAGTTTTTCAATACGACATTTTTTTGCCATAAGTACAGATTTGGTCTCGGTACACCCAGACCTCTTCAGCATATACCCAAGGCAAATTTCCAAGCGAGTCGAAGTCATACCGAGGAAAGGGGCCAAATCTAGCTTACTTAGATTAAAAAAACAGTACATTGAAGTGAAATCATAATATTAATCTACAAATTAATAACCTAAAAATAAAATATTTGTGATCAATTTACCCACTTCATTAAAATTTACAAATATGTATATTTATTAAATCAAATTTATATTTAATAACAAATATTATATTTTATAAAAATTATTAATTTATTATTTACTAATACCAAATATTTGTATTCTATATATAAATATCTTTATAAAAACAATTAACAATCAAAATTAAAAACTAAATCAATCAATATTAAAAAATACCTATTCATATATTAATAATAAAATAAACATAATATATTATTATTCAAAACAATACCTATTGATATACCTATTGATTATTAATACAAATCAAAAATCAAATCAGATCAAATATGTAGAACATAAGGCTAAAGCCTAAAATATAAACACAATCTAGTCAAATTAATAATCTGATCAAACATGTTTATAAAAAATAAGGCTAAAGCCTAAATTGTAAAATGAAATCCTGAAAAACATAAAGCCTAAACTAAATGGCAGGAGAACGTTGGCGCAAGGCGCGACAGCAGAAAATTGGAAACTCCAACGGCAGTGTCGAGACAATAAGGCATAATTTTTAATGTTGAAAGGGTGGATCTGGGCCCCCTTCACACCTGCATATGACAGCAAGCTGAAGGATTTTTTTGATGCCCTACACAAAAAGTTTATTGCAAATAGAAAAGGAAAACATGGAAAGACAACAGTGATGCCCTAGACAGCAAGTTGCGGAATTTACATCATCTTGAATAGCAGACATTTCGTGGCGCTTGGGAAATCCACAATCAATTCTTTGCCTACATGTTGAAACCCTTGACATTCAATTCTGCTACCTGCACGTTGAAAGTTGAAACCCTTAATAGAAACCTATGAATGCCAAATCCTCATGCAATTTTATCAGCTAACTTTCTATGTTTGAAAGGACTTTGAAGTGGCAAAGGCAAGATGAAACATTGCTCACAACAATGAGACGTAGTTGGACAAAGCTCCATCATGAGCATGTGGAACTAGGTAAGGAGTTTGATGCATTGCTCCTTGAGAGCATCCCAAAATACTTGATGGACCTCTAGGGATACATCAACAGCTTGCTTCTGGAAATCATATATCTTACTCTTGTTGCGAGGTACTTTTGTATACTTTTGAAACATAACCCAAGTGGGTTTCCTTTCTGATATTATGCTTGCATACATACAGGCATGTGAAAGCCCTTTGCTCTAATACCAATGATCTGCACCATGGGGCCTAGGAATGCAACGCAAGGAACAACCTAACTTAGCTTGCAAATTGGTGAGTTGTAGAACATCCAAAAGAAAACGTAAACATCAATAAAATATTACACATTTGTATGCATGAGATTAACAGAAAAAGGCTAATTCTATGTAATGAGAAAGAATACTGTTCGATACATACATGTACAATGTGCAGCAAGGCTGAGAGTGAAAATTCCAGTGATAAAAAGGGGTAAACAATTCCTAACTGATTTTCCTAGATTGAAATGTGAACAGATGATTATTTCATGCCTGATGCCCCTTGGTGTTGCTTGGCTCACAATATATCATTACAAGAAAGAAGTTACAAAAGGGGACAATTACAAACCAGTTGAACCTCTACACGGGATGACAATTCACCTGCCTGTGGATGTGACACTTCACCTCCCAATTGCGCAAAATGCTGACAATGTGCAAGCCATGGAAGTACCAGCTGGAATGGCGCGACATAGCAAGGAGTGTCCATGTAACTGTTGGGTTCTAAATGTCTTACACAAAGTCAAGTGTTACATGGTATGACTCTTCGCATTTGCACAAGGGCACACAGAGGTTGTGAAAAGGGCACAAGCTGCAACGGCGGTGTGCAGGCTACGCAGAGTGTGTGAGCATGTGCGGAGTGCACCAGGCTCTTAGGAGAAGATTGTGGACCAGTGCAGCTGCACGCGGATCAGAAAACACTAATGCTTCAAAATAGAGAATGAGATGCATCCCTTGACGAGACATAACTGAGTAGCATGCTTCAGATTGAGAAACAGGCCACTAAATCTAGATAATACTCTCGTTTGTATTGCTGAATTCCCACGTTATACTACAGCATCCACAATGCAAAATTTCCCAAATGGATAAAGGAAGTCTCCATCCATGAGGTCAAAGTCATCACAAACTTCATCATCTTGCATTTCAAAAGTAAATTCTCTGCAAATAATTGAGTAGCTTCATCCAAAATAATATTAAAGAATGTTTCTGGGCAGTAGGAAACATTAAAACACAAGGATATAAGAAAAATCAATTACCACAATATAACTTTTATATCACAGCATCTTTTTCCATCAACCTATTTTTATATGGAACAAACGTAGACAATATCTGAAAATGATAAATAAAATACCTGCCGCATATATTTCTGAATCACATTGGAAAAATGTCGTTTTTCAATAAAATAAGTATTTTTTCCACAGTTACCATTTAGACAAATAATAATAAAGAACACGAACCACAATCACATAACTGTTGCATATATTTGTGAATCCCAATGTAATAATTGTCCTTTTTCGATCAAATAAGTCTGTATTCCATTGTTATCATGTAGACGAATAATAATAAAGAACATGAACCAGAGTCACTGGGAAAAGACTTCAACCAGGCAATGGAAAATACTGGTTCTAGTACACATCACAAAACCAATTCCATACACACAACCTGTGTACGATAATAATCCCATACATTTTATTCACAGAAAAGAGACAAATAAAAGGTTCACAAAGCGATGACCTTATGTAGCTCACTCAGATTGCTCCGAGAAATTATAATTCTTCTATCCTCCTCTAACTGTTGATTGAATGTCTTAAGCATCTCCTCATCCTGTAGAAAAACACAGATTTCTTCATAGCCATCTCTTATGGTTCACACACAACAAATTAAATAAGACGCCCAAATTAAAATATCAGATAAATGTTATTGAAAAGGAACTATCTAGAATACACAAGCAACGTTAAACGTGGCAACACATCCCAGATAAAGCTGGAGATAAAGCTAGGAATCTAAAAGATATCCTGTACACACCTATGTTCCACCAAGTTTCTGAGACAGAGACGGGGGGGACGCGTTTCCGGGATGGATTTTTTTGGAGGCCAATTTTTAGGGGACTGCGGGGAATGCCTATTAAAAATAGGGAAAAAAATTAAAATATAGGAACTCTCAAATATTCAAACGATAACATTGACAAGGCATTCATCATATATGTTATAGAACCTTATTGCATAACATTAGACTCTTAGAGCTGAATTGAGATTTCACATAATATTCAATGTGGATATATATAATAATTAGATGGTCATTTAAGGAGGAGAGAGTTTAAGACAAGTAATTTACATAATTACATGTACAAAACAAAGTAGGTAATCCATCAATGCAATCATTTCTGGCTTAGAATCTTAATGGATGTAGTATCCATAGATAAAATAATGATTCACTCCCATAGACGTTTGCAAAATTTCACAAAACTTTGGAATCATCTAGCCCACCCACCCCTGTTGCAACGATTAAATGTTTGTAGGAGGTTGAGGGATGCCAAGTGTTTACTCTTCTTCTTGGGGCATGATCGTCGAGGGTTCAAACTTCCTGGATTAACCAATCACCTTCCTACACAATTTCATGCTAATCAAGCAAACTTTCGTAGCAAGTGTTACCCTTTGGTATCCTATACTGCTGATCTCCCAAAGTAATTATCACACTCCTGGCCCTGACTCGTATACACCATTTGGTCTTTGATTCACAGACACTACAGCACTTCCACATGAGGTGTATATTGGATGTGAAATGGTGCCGTCTATTAGCGACTTCTAGGAAATTAAACATTGTCGGATGGATGACAGAGTGTATGCTTGGGCTACATAGAGGTGGGATCTATAACTAGGCAAAACTATTATCAGCAAGGCTTCATGAGTTCCTATCTTTGTCAAGTAAGGGATTCTACATAACCCAACACAACATTCGCTTATTCCTCGATGCAGAGTTTACACACCACCGTGGATGGAAAATTTTCTTGTGAGAAGTCGTACGACCAAGCTTGGCCTTTGGTGTTCTGTTGGAAACACCTTGGCATTCCCTTCAACAAGCATACCGAGCACAGAGGTTCAACCAAATTCATATGTAACTTCAGAACAGCATGCCTCAGAGGAAGAAGGGGAAGGGTGTGAAACGAATCATGAGGAAAAGGAGAAAAGAAACACAAAGGGTCTCTACCTTCCCACCTATTCCGAGTTGCTCTCTAATGGGCACATGGCCAACACCAACAAAAGAAACAATGGGCAACACAGAAGAGAAGCAACGAACAGAAAAATAGCTGCACAATTTCAGAGAACCAGTGAATGTGGAAGTCGTGGTTCTTTCGAGCCCATTGTAGCCATCAAGCCCAAAAGCCCAGTTCAGCCCTAGGACTCCATAGGGGTAGCACCAAAATGAGAATAGATGCAATCAATGACCAACCCTAGAGTACATATAGCGGGACCATCAGACTCATAGGCAGGAACCACTAATTCCCATGTACGGGATGTGATTATTCCCATATTTTTTCCCAGCCCAGACCGTGGTAATCTCTATGAAACCTTATCTCAGTTTCTGCATACTTTGAGACCCATGATAGAGGCACTCAAGCACATCTCCAACGTAGTGAAACACTTAGATGTGGTCAGTGGTCTTGCACAGATGAGGATGATACTGCATGAAGCAGCCCACATTCAGAATTTTATTCAGGAAGACTGCTACACAGAGTTTACATGAATATATATCACCAGGGATGGCCTAGGCAGGATCTACCCGAGAAGCATGAGAAATGGATGCCCACACTAGTTGCTCATGCCATTACCTCTCTTGTCCAGAATGTTCTCGAGTTATTACGAAGCATAGAGTCTACCTATAAGTACCAATACTTTCTGCTCCAGGATTTCATGTGCGAGAAACGACAATTGCAAGGTGAGAAAGATGGTATGATTAGTAATGTGAGCAAGAGCTCTGACAGGTGAAAGCCCAGCATGAACAAGGGCTGTAGGAAATTCAAGCCAAATTATAATGCAACAAGAGGTCCTAAATGGTAAAACAAAGATGCAAAAGCAATATGCATGGTTTAGTGTTCACAAGAACATGAACTTGTCACAGCCAGACATCTTTAGCAGCGTACATCCGCAGTCTATGCCTTGTCGACTAAACTATGTCAATCAAAGGCTGCTCCCTCAAGATCTCTAGTAAGACAGACCACACATCCGCATCCAAGGACATCTTCCTCTTCCCCTCCACCTGCTTCTTCGTGTTGAGCTGTTTTTATATTGTATACTCAGAAGAGACTCCAACTTATCTAAAGGGGCAGTAATGTAAATTGTTAAAAGGCCACTTATAAATAGATGTAGCTAACATGTTTTGTTAGTCTTTTGTGAGGATTTTGTAGATGATAACAAAGACTTGTTGCATGTCAATTGTACTGGTTGTGTTAACCTTCAACAACTGGGTTGTGCCCTTTAAATAGCATAAGGAATGTGGGGGTAGGGACGATTGTATCAGCTCCTCCCCAACTAATCAAATTGTAATATTACTTATCATCAGTGCTACCCAAGGATGCATCGCTTAGATTTTGGTGATGTCCAGATATCCCAAATGTTTGGATACTTAGGGGATGTCTAAATTTTTTTTATTTTTACAACAAAAAAAATGCAAAACTTTACTTTTAACAATTTGTTATTTTTACCACATAACATGGAACCCAAATCCCAAAAGTATCCAAAACACATTAAATCAAGTTTAAACACATAAATGTCATTGAAAAATGTTTTAAAAATTAAAATATTAATTTTTGTACAATAGCCATCTGCTGGGTACCCAAACTCTGGGAAAAATTTTGCCATCCCGGAAACCCTGTCCCTATGTTATGTTGTCCCTCTGGCCCTGAGACTTAGGTAGCTATGCTCATCATTGACGAAAACAAGCTGCTGTTGTTCCATACTTTGTTATGGTATGTGCCGCATTTACTATTCTGTATTAATTAGTGTTGATAATCTAGCATCTCAACAGACTGTATCCATCCATACTACAGACATTGCCCCCTCTAGGACCTCCACAATTTGACCTAAAGATTACATTCTTGGTAAGGAAAACACACATTCCCTATGATATGGCTAAAAAAAATCATCCCAGACTTTAAATATATCGCAGAAACACTTTGACGTGAGTGTGTTTATTTTACTTTAAATTAATTTCTATTATGCTTATACCTCTCTAATTTTATTCAAATGAATTAGAGAAATTATGTCGCATGTCATCCTTGAAATATGGTAGCGATTCTGAACGAAATTCAACCATTCACTACAAGGTTGGTATTTAAATTCCTGTTTATAATCTTGCAAGATCTGGTTAGATTGCTTGAGCAGGATTATCTTTGGGCAAGTGTGTTAGATTGCTTGAGGTTGAGAAAGCTAAAAAATATCTGATCCTGGATAGCTATATGGTCTACCACTAATATTTTGTCCACTCGTTCGCAGCCACTTAGTGTTACTTATTACAAAGCAAAGCCAAGTGGATAACGCATTGGTCATCTTTAATGAGAAAATATAGGAGGGAAGCTACACTTATCAGCAGTATTTCTGACTAAAGTAGAGCTATTTGATCCCCATGGCTACCCTACAGACTCTAGGATTGGTCGAATAGGGGTAACAGGTTTACGGCTTCATGATTTGAATTTGAAACAACTACAGAAGGTTCATCTACCATTGACTAGGATTAAGAATAAAATAAAATATAATGCTTCTCAGTATCTCACCCATCTAGTCAAATAGCAGTGAAAGAAAACATACACGAGGTAATAAGAAAGAATAAATGTACAAAATAATAGCATTAGCTTGAAATAAAAAATAGAACAGATTCTTTCATAGTAAAAACGGGCTAATATCAGGATGGGTCTACACATACCACCACAAAAGAAGCCAAGATATATTGCACAATCATGAAAATAACAGCAACATTATAGCAGACTATTAAGAAAAATGTGGCGAATTCCATTTTCCTTAATTGATCAAGAAAATTTAATCATTATTTGATCAAAAGAACAAAAGGATATGAACTACAGATCTTCAAAGATTGTAAACAGGGTTCCGCAATAGAAAAAAAAATCCATCAGCCTAGCAAATCACTGATTAAGACTTGCAACCAAGGGGAAAAAAGAATGCAAAACAATTAATTATGGTGAGAGCTTTCTCTGAGTTTAATTGTCAATTATGTCAGTAATATGGACAACAATAGCATCAAAGAATGTATGTACGTATCTGAGTTACCTTTGGAGGATGGATGCTAAGAACATTGGCAAAGAGTTTGCTAAAATCATCATTTTTCGATACTTTCCCAGCCTTCAAGCCCTCAGTGAGATGTTTCAGAGGTATAGGCTGCATAAATAAACAGTCATCTTTATTAGGATAAGAAATTCATGACAGTATTCTAACATATATGAATGCTCAAAACAAACAAATGAGCTTTAAGACACAAAACAATTCTCAAAAAGCACTCATTCGAAAACGTAGAAAGCTTACTTTAGGCTTTGCATAACCTGTTATATAAGCACATTGTTCACCTCAGAAAGGAAGTAGTCAAAAATAGATATCAACACAAAGAAGATAAATAATTGAGTGTCACAATTGATGGGGTAAACAGCATTAAGAAGAGTAATAAGTCAAGCAAAATTTGTACATCTAGCAATGTTAGAAATAAAGCGAAGATACAAGATTAGTGTACCAACACAAGAAGGCAAGAACATATTATAAGCCTCGAGGAAATGAAGGAACTTGCAATCACAATGATAATGATATAGTTGTCCCTTGTTTTGATAAAAGTCAAAATCGTAATATAAAAAGGAAGAAACTCTACAAAGACCAGAAACCACTGCAAATATAAACCAAGGGTCTAGTAAATAGCTCTGAGAGGTTGAATCCAGCATTAGATGATCATCGTAATCTCTCAGAGACTATCAAAAGGACCACAAACAATAGATATAGTCAATAAAGATTAGCTATCATATGTATAGATATCCACTAGACCTGTCATATTAATCTTATCTATATGTGTCCGCCAAGTAAGCCATCGTCTTAAACACTCACCACACGATGATCAAAATCATGCAGTTTCAAAATCATAAGAAGTAATCTTACAATTCTTGAATACAGCCAGGAACAGACTTTGAGTCGTCTATCAATGGCCAAGAACTATGATGCTTAAATTGACATCACTAGGGCACTCCGTATAAGCGAGTACTGAGTTTTCTCCAGCCTCCATTATGTCTTGTGACCTCCAGTTGGGTAATGCTTTGAGAGCTTGTGGCCTGTAAATAGGCACAGATCCATCTGCTCCCTGAGTATTTTCCATTCCAGAGCTTTCTCTGTGAGAGGCATGATGCCTTGGAGGCGGTTCAGTCATCACCGTTCCACCATTATTGTCTCCACTCTCTTCTTTTCAGAATCAGTGAGAAGCGGTCAAAAGGTTTCAATTCATTTCTGCTGCTGCTGAAAAACACTAATTAAATAAACAATACACTTGTCAAGGTGAATAATGAACTTGTCAAGCAGGGTTTTTGGAGGCAATGTTCCCCAATGTTTTTGCTTAGGATTTGAATACTTCCATTGATTGTATGGAGAGCTGTAATGAATGCTGAGTCCCAAATGGTATGTCCAGGAACTCATTTGGAGATGACACTTCCACTGTGGGATCCTGAGGGATTCCCAACAAACTGATTAGCTAGAGGTAACCCTCGGTTCCATTCAAGTAGATTAGTCTCATGAATTATATTTTCAGATTCCATGTTGAGTACTGATGAGAGCTAGAAGGATAAAGGGAAGGATGCAGATCTAGTAACTGTGAGTGATTGATGGTCACAAGCTTCTCAATTGGGGGAAATATTGGAAAAACCATCTAAGTAGTACACTTAAACGTGGGGCTTAGATTCGCTCTTACAGAAGATGGAATAGTCTGATCTACACACCCAAGGGTTGAAGGGAGAGGGGGAAGGCATTGTGGCTTCAAATTCAATGCAAGACTAAAAATTTATAAAAGTCAATACTCGAACTTAAATTTTATAAACGTTAAAACAAAAAGGAAAGAGAAATTAAAAATAAAAAAACTTACCTGTGACAAGACCCTTATCACAAGAGCCTACAGGTACATGGATGATTGACCATGGAGGCACCACCACATATGAGAATCCTACTTGTAATTGTCCTGAAAAGCGCAAAGACTATGACCTATGGATGCTATGAAATTTCCAAACTCAACCATAACCATGTCTTTAACCTTGGGATCAAGGAATCGCCTAAAGAATGCCAACATATACCGCTCACTGACTTCAGCATCCCTATATGGTGCCACCCTCTCCGGCAAAGAAAGGGTCATTGTACCATAGAATCTAGGAGTCAATTGTAATGTTCCCTTTTTGAAACTAAAGCAGAAAGAAGACCCTTAGCCTTTTTAATTGTTTCCCACAGGCTAATGGGATGAAGGAATGGGGAAAATGGTAAGATTAAAACTAAGAGAGCCCAAAAAGTAACTTTATGTCGGTGGCTTATGTTTTAATTTTAAAATAAAATTACTTTTCTAATTTAAGTGGGCCGACACTTAATTAGAATTTAAAAGAAAGGGAAGGATATAAAAGAAGATGGAGGGGTTCATTTGAGGAGATCTATAATATATCTATCATCTTGATTTTATGAAGTCGAGCACTTGTGCTTCTACTTTCAGCTATTGAGGACGGAAACCCTTTAACAATCCATCACTTGATGACGAAAACCCTCATTGTGATCAGATTTGACGACAAAAACCCTCAATATCTTTTTGGTGGCTTCACTCAGGGGTTACATTTGAGAGTAATTTTGGATCATCACATCTAGGGCACGATTTGCAGCCATTTCTAGGGCTATCTACACCCCTTCTGATTTCAAATCAGCGTTTAGGGCATCAGCAGCAGATGGAATTGGTTGGTTTTGGTTTGTAGCGTCTTCTTTTGGTATCGTCTTGTCATTTGGAGCATCTTTTGTGAGAAAATTCTTGTAATATTATGTGGATATTTTTCTTGTTTTATGGTGTGAAAATAAACTCTAAAAAATTCAGACTTTGGTTGCAAAAATGATTTTCACCATCTACTTATACCAATAGGGTTTCTAGATGCTTTGGGCCCTCTAGGTATTTTTGTATTGTGATTATTTGATTAATAAAGGAAGATTTCAGATTGCTGTATTTTTTGTCTTATGGGTTTGCATAAAAATCAGATTGTTGTCATATTTTGTATAAGGCGTTCAAGGAACTTCTAGAATTTCTTAGATCTGTCTTGTACGGGACATTACATCAATGCAAAGGCAAGGAGATGCAACGAGTGTTCATTTTGTTCCACCGCTCAATGAGGTATGATTTTACTTGTTTGAAAAATGTTTCATTGGGATCTTGCTCTTTTGCGTTTATGATGGTCTTCATATTTTGAATCATTAACTCAATGCGATCATTTATCTCTCCCAAACATAACTTATCCATGTTAGTAGAGCGGATCATAAGCAATCATCGCATCTTCAAACAAAACACCCACTACCTAGAAGTTGTTATAGTATTGTCACATGCCTCCAAAACGATGAAATTTGAATCATATTCTTTGAACTAGGATTGGCCAGAGGAGGTGGAATATGGTGACCTAACAACATTGAATGACAAAGCATCTGCATACACACATCACACAATATGCTCATCCACCATATCCCTA
The DNA here is from genome assembly GCA_019776745.2 of Taxus chinensis. Classification (NCBI taxonomy): domain Eukaryota; kingdom Viridiplantae; phylum Streptophyta; class Pinopsida; order Cupressales; family Taxaceae; genus Taxus; species Taxus chinensis. Next base: position 159,977,513 of record CM034157.1, on the reverse strand, counting down.
CTCTCATTTTGAAAGGATCTTTCCAATATTTGTTTTCTCTAACTTTGTGAAAGAGATGAACCTCATATTGCGTGGAGGATGTTTTCACAAATGGATGTATCGGGGCCACAACTGGGAAGCTAGTATAAGATGGGGAGACAAGGGTCTCCATCAATTGAGATGAAGCTCATTTTTACAACAAATGACCCTCTTTCATGGCATAGGCTGCTCCTACATCTTCTTGTTCCTTGGTGTAGTCCAAAATTTGTGTTGTTGGCAGCCCTACATTGTTCCTCCCCTTGCAAGTTCTAATGCATGACCTAATATTGCACACAAGTGAGCTTTCACCCGACTCTATGACCCTTTGAACTCGACATCGCAATCATGGCATTGTTAAAGAAAACACCCACCACCTGGAAGCATTTTTAGCTTTGTGACATATCTCCATAAGAGTGAATTCGGATCACATCTGAAATGGGATTGCCAAGAGGAGGTAGAACTTGTTGCCATTGTAGTAATATTCTCTTTAGTTGTGCCTACAAGTTTTAAAACCAACACCATAAGGGAAGAAAATAATAAACCCTAAGGCCTAGGGCATAACATGTATGTAGTTAACAACTTGTTAAATAAATAACAAAAACATTTTAAAAGTATAAAATGAAAACAATAAACTTCAAAAAAATGTATGTGTGAAACTTGAAAACTTAAAAAATTAGAAAAGCAAAACCTTACCTTGCAATCAAATATCCAAGCTCATTCCTGTCAAGCTTCTCAATCACCTTGGACAGCTAATGGGCACTCAAACTATGCGTAGGAAAATGATAACGGGATTGTTGATGAAGTATCAAACCTAAATGACCAAAACCTTAGAAGGTAAAGCAACTAAGGGAACCAGGTTTTTGCTTTCATGTTTGCTCACCGCCAAAAAATTTTTGACAGGGGAGAAGGGATGGTTCATCCCTGTCTCTATCCTATGGTGAATTTTAAGGCCTACAAGAGATGGGATGGATGTTGAAACATTTTGTATTTTGCTTGAATATATTTTTAACATTACTTATGCAAACGTTGACATCTCTAAGGCATACGGCCTACTAGATAGCATATGTTATGAGCATTACCTTTTGAGGTATCCAGTTTTGTTATTCTAGTTTCAACCTGATATCCACAAACATTTATCATGCTTTTGTATAAGAGTGGCAATTTTAATGTGAAGGAGTTCCTTTGAGCAGTATTTAAGTGCAGAGCTCAGCATGCTAGAAAGGTTTCATTGCAAATATGGGACTAGTGGTAGAGTAGTAGGTCCGATACAATGCAAGGCATCTAAGAGTGAAGCAACCAATATTTTTGTGTTCCACGTGTTTCCTTGGTGAATTTTAGTACTTCCCACACGGTTGGACAATGAAATTTGTTTACTAATATTCTTTGTGGCTGCATTCGAGTTCTATTTGAAGGTCCATTTTAACCGCAAGACATTTCTGATATAATATCACTTTGCATACCAGAACTTCAGAACTTGGGAAAGTGTTAGGTTATAGGATCTTGTTTTCACTGTGAGAAAGTGCTGAAGACTGTACACTTTCCATAGTTGTCTCGCTATAGGGTTCTAGGCCGGGTTGTGCCTTGATGCAGGGGTTTGGGGGCGGCAGCCCCTGAGAAAATTTTTGTCTACGCGGGGACGCGTCCCCCCCATTTTTGACACGTCCGGGACGTCCCGGACGTCCTGGGGACGTCGGGGACGTGGGGGAAACGTTTCCCCCACGTTGCCTACTTTGCACACGTGGCAGGAAACGCCTTGGGGACAGCTGGAGAGTGGAGGAAACGTCCCGTGGGGACGTGGGGGGGACGGCGGGGACGTCTGGACGTCCCCGGGAACTTCCCGGGGACGTCCAGACGTCCCCGCCGTCCCCCACGAGTTTTGACATGTTTTTAAATTAAAAAACATACTTTTTAACTCACAAAAACAATTTTTTTTTGTTGTAAATGACTTATAGCATAAAAGTAACATTCCTAACCTAACCCTAACTCTAAAAGTGCTATTTTATGTTATAAATTTACATTATGGGCTCATTTCATATTCACACCAAGCAAGAGCAAGAGCAAGAGTGAGAGCAAGAGCAAGAGCAAGAGCAAGAAGAGAAGAGCAAGAGCAAGAGCAAGAGCAAGAGCAAGAACAAGAGGGAGCAAGAGGTATTTATAATTTTATTTGCTTACAATACTTGTTAAAGTTTTTTTTTTTTTTTTTAAATTTAGATTATATTTGCATTTGTTAGGGGCTGTTTTTTAGCATTTGCATCTACATTCACAATGTAATCATGCATATAGTTTGTAGGATTTTAAAAAATGCATATTGCATAGGGTTTGGTTGTACAAACTACAATGTAAATGGTTACGTTTTTTTTTTTTAATTAAATTTTTATTTCGAGTTTAAAATTTATATTATATTTGCATTTTTTAGGGGTTGTTTTTTAGCATTTGCATCTACATTCATAATGCAATCATGCATATAGTTTGTGGGATTTTAAAAAATGCATCTTGCATAGGGTTTGGTTGTAAAATTTAAAATTTAAATGGTTACGTTTTTTTTTTAATTACATTTTATTTCTAGTTTAAAATTTATATTATATTTTGCATTTTTTAGGGGTTGTTTTTTAGCATTTGCATCTACATTCACAATATAATCACGCATATAGTTTGTACGATTTAAAAAATGCATATTGGCTACGTTTTTTTTTTAAATTAATTCATTACATAATCAATCAATCATATAGTTATGGTTGTTTTTAATTCATTGCAGCAATCATCACCATGAGTTCTTCTTCTGAGTATGAGTATGAATCAGAGCAGGAGAGGGTTGAACGGGAAGTTGAGATAGGTGGCCGTGGAAGAGTTGGTGATGCCACAATGGGGGAGAGTGAAGAAGGGATACAAAATGTAGTGGCAGCAGCAACTGGTAGTTCAGTTGGTAGTGCTACCAATTGCCCCTCTCAAATGTTGTCCAAATTTGCCATTGGACCATTTGATAAGAAGAAGCCATTGCAACAATTTGCCCAAATAATTGATAACCCCAAGTCTGGAGGGGGGAGCAAAGTATGGAAGTGCAACATATGTGCACTGACTTGGCATGGCAGTATCACTAGGACCAATGCACACTTGTTGCATCTTACAGGAAGGGGGGTTGGCACTTGTAAGGGCCTTTCACTAGAGCAGAGAGCTGAGATGGTGAGAATCTTCAATGGAAATACCACAGACAAAGTGCCAGAAGTTCGTGGTTCTACGGCTAATACTCCATTGAGCGCTCATAGGACTGGCAAACATAGTAATACTCTGGCTGGTTCTAGTTTTGGAGTGTCAGAAGTGGAAAGCAGAGGGAAGAGAAAGGCCGTGGGGGCAGCCCCAAATTCAGTTGTTGACATGTTTGATTCAAAGGCAAGGGAAGAGGCAGATGATGCTATTGGGAAATTTTTCTATGCTGCTGGGATTCCATTTAATGTCGCTCGCTCTCCTTATTACAAGGAGGCTATGGCTAAGGTTGCAAAAGCAGGTACAAGTTATGTGCCTCCTGGAGACACAAAACTCAGGACAACAATCTTGGATAGAAACTATTCCAAGGTTAATCTATTGATGGAGGAGATGAAGGTGACATGGGTGTCACATGGATGTAGCATTATCATGGATGGGTGGACGGATATTAGACACCGTCCTCTCATCAATATCATTGTCTCTTGCAAAGATGGACCGTACTTCTTGAGAGCAATTGATTGTTCTGGGAAGCGGAAAGATGTTGAGTTTCAGTATCAGATTTTGAAGGATGCCATTGAGGAGGTTGGACCTTCAAACGTTGTACAGGTTGTCACAGATGCAGCTTATGTGTGCAGAGCAGCAGGCAAGCTAGTGGAGCGGGAATATAGGCATATTTATTGGACTCCATGTTGTGTGCATGCCATGAACAATGCACTGAAAGACATAGGGAAGATTCAGTGGGTTAACCAGATAGTGACTGAGGCCAGAGATGTGCAGAAGTTCATATGTAATCACCACACATCATTGGCACTTTTTCGAAATTTTTCGAAGAAGGAATTTTTGAAACCAGTTGACACCCGCTTTGCATCCTATTTTATTTTGTTGGAGAGGATGTCTGAGTTGCAGGAGCCCCTGCAAATTATGATTATGACACAGGATTGGACTAGGTGGCGTGAGTCCAAGACAGATCAAGGGAAAAGAGTGAAGGAAGTGGTGTTGCGGGAAACATTTTGGGTTGATATGAAATACATCATATCAATCATAGCTCCAGTTTTTAGTGTCATCAAATATGGGGATTCTAACAGCCCCAATCTTGGTGAGATCTACGAGTGCATTGACAGCATGCTTGGGCAAATGAAGGCAGCTATTCGGGTGAGGGACCCCACTTTGGAGTTCTATAATGAACATATACAGCCCATTATTCAGCGGAGATGGGAGAAGTTGAACACTCCTCTTCATATGGCTGCGTATGCACTGAATCCCAAATGGTATGTGGAGAGGCCAGGCAGAGTTATCCCATTGGATGATGATGAGGTGAAGAAGGGCCTTATGAAGGCCTTTAAAAAAATGTACACTCCACAAGAGGCTTCACAGATCAGAATGGAGTGGCTCGACTTCACTGAACTTGATGGGTACAAAACATCAGCAAAGGCAGACAGGGTAACAATAGCACAGGAGAAGCCAGTGAGTTGGTGGCGACTGTATGGGCTTCCAGGACTGCTGCGACCACTTGCCATTCGCCTCCTTTCCCAGGTTTCTAGCTCCTCTGCCTCTGAGAGGAACTGGTCTACATATGGTTGGATACACTCTGTTAAGAGGAATAGGCTTACCTCTGCGAGAGCGGAGAAGCTTGTAGCTGTACACAGTGCTTTGCGTCTTATAGATCGCAAGACACCTGAGTACAAACAGACTCCAGCATTACGGTGGGATGTAGATCCCGAGGAGCCGAGGCAGGTTGAAGAGGACAATACTGTGCAGCGGGGATTGATTGGGCTTACCTTTGAGGACGAGGATGCTAGTACCAGCGAGGAGGAGTTCATGGATATTGCTTCAGATGTTGATTCTGATTTTTAGGCTGATACTTGTAGTTGTCCTCTTTTTTTGTAATATTGACAATAGACAATTGTTGGTGTATTTGGCTATGAGATTAATGATATGAATATCAGCTATTGTCACCTGATCAATCGTAATTTAGAATGGTTTTACTTTTATATTTTATATATATATTTCAAATTTCAGCTTGTCTCAAATTCAAAATTCAAATATGTATTATGAATTTTCAATTTATGACATTAACATATTGATATTATAGTATTAAGGAATGTATTTGATGTTTATGAGTTCAAGTTTCACCTTATTTAAATCTCAAATGGTTTTATTTCAGCTTATTTATATAATTTAGTCACTATATCTTTTTATTTTAAATATTTATATATTTTTTAATCAGCCGTCCCCCCGCCGTCCCCAAAATTTAGAAATTTTTAACTATGCAATTTTAGGGAAGTTAGTACCACAACTACCATCAAGGGAGACTAACTCCCCACTTAGAATGATAGAAGTGCCTATCCTTGTTTCTTGTAGCAACATCGTCTCATGATAAAGTTGTAACATTATAAGATATTATCTCGTGTATTTTCTTCCAATAGGGAATAGCATAAAGGGACTTGGAAATCTTACATTGGTTACCAAGCGATAACAAGCACAACCTATCAATTCCTTTCACATCATACACTTGAGGTTTTACTTAGATCCAAAAGGGATGACCATTTAGATTATGGCGAAAAGGGTTCCACCTAATTTCCATTTGTTACCAAAACCATTATAGTAGTGTATTACCATTTTACATCGCTATATATTTTTCTATGATAATCGCAAAATTCCATCCTTCCATTACTCCTCAATTCACTTTAAATGAGCACTATACTACTTAGTCATCACACTAAATGCACATAAGCACCTTTTTAGTTTCTAAAAGATACGCCAAATTTTGGGGAGAGAGGGGGTTTTGCATGATTATCATGATAACTAATTTTATCTTTTAATAGGTTAAGCAATGATCGTGTGACCCGCTTGCTTGTGTTTCTTTTGATTAGCTAATTTCTCTTAGATCCTAATTTACATGGAAGCTCAATTTACACATCCTGATAAGCATAATCCACCCTTTGTGATACGTGCAATTCCCTTAAGATGGGTGTACAACTCAGCTTCATACGACTGTTTGTCACTACAATCACTAATTAGATACTTGGGTTAATTTGTTTAATTAAATAAAGATTCACTACGCACATGGAGTTCATACAATCATGAATGTTAAATGTTATTACATGAGCCGAACAATGGTTATATCAAGGTTTAGTTTCAAGCTTATAATTTCTTTTTTCTATGTTACCATAACATCTTTACACACATACAATTAGATCAAAGATATTATTCCTTCACCAATTTGTAACGTTACCTTTCTTTTCTTAATCCAAGTTACCATGATATTATCTTACGAACATGCTAACTTTTTTTTTCTTTCCACGACTATCTATAGTTCCTTCAAAAAGCATATTTCAAATCATATAGGAATATCAGACATCTAAATGACAAATACCAAACCATTGTCGTTTCCTCACAAAATGAGAAGTGGTTCTTTCTTGAATCCCAATTTCAATAACAATTGCATACATTTCAATATAAATGTGCAACTATAAACAACATAATATTGCTATTGAGTCCTTTCGTTCAATGTAACTGCAACCAAAAGCATGGTCAGCCCTAGAAGCGGCATGGTAAATTCCTACCATCTAACACATTCTACATATGCATAATTTTCCACTCACAATGATGTCAAACACTTGGCATGCAGTATAGAGAGAGAAAAAAAAACTTTTCTAGTTTCATTTCATTTACAATCAAGCGAGAGAGAGAGGAGAGAAAAACACAATATTTTTTGAAAGCAAAATTCCTTAAGCAAGTGACAAAAAGGGGTTTCACATAGTCATATGAAGGTTTCCTAAGGTCTGTCAACAATTAATAAGCTTAAAGGGGGTCCCACAAAAGTTTTCCAATTATCGTTGCAAGTTTACCAAAAGTGCCCAATTTAGCCAAAATGGCTATGAAACTGAGTTTGAAAACCAAGGTCCTAGACTCAAACATACATTCTGTCAATTCCAATCTACTCCCCTATATACAGAGAAACCCTCAGAATCAATGGAACTCGTTTCTAGCAACCAGGGTTCAATCTACACCTAATTTTCCGGAGCCAATTATCGTAAATGCACCAGTTCGTCTTTGCTGTAGAACAATTAGTGGCCTACAAAACCCACTTGCAAAACTAACTTCCAAAGTAGTTTTTTTGAAACTAAAGGTTGTCTATGATTATCATGGTGACACTCTAGAGGTATGTGGTGGTAGAAATCCGTTTCCCAACACGGATCCCCAAACCACGGGCCAAAACCAAAACCAATTTTCTATCTTTTGGAAGGTGTCCCAAGCTGCGAAATGGCCGACTGGACTCAAAATCGCATGCCATTAAATGAGCAGAGGATCATCCAAGGCTAGTTAAGTGGTTGGTGTAAGTCCCCCATGTTACAAGAAACACTGTCAAATGTTAGCATCTCCTCTACGAGAATCGGGAAGGTGTTTTGCACGTCATTTTTAAGCTCATTTTATTAACTTTTTGCAAGGTTTTTAACAGTAAGGTGTTTGTACGCATTTTTGCACTCACAACTAATGGTTAAACTTTCCAAATTTGCTTGTTTGAGTTTTAAATTAGTTTCAACGCATTCTAAGGTGGGTGTAAACGCTCCTAAATGGTCGTTCTAGTTGTGCGTGACAATCTAACTATTGACGTTTTAAACAAACAAATTCGTTTTATTTAGCCAAACAAAATATATTTATCAATGAATTTTTAATTTTTGATACTATGATGAATGAAAAACTAACACTATGAAAAGCATGCTAGATGCAAGGGAGAGAACCATATGCTTGAATCAAATTGGCAAGGCGTTGTACAAGAGTCTCTAGGCGGGTCCACTAGCAATTTAGGAGACTCCAAATCTCCTATAGGCATTCTGTCAAATAGTTTGTGTGCTCCACAATTCTTCCATTTTGCAGCCATATCTCATTTCAAAGCTCTCATTTTTGCATAGGTAGGTAGGATGCTCGCAAAGGCTGTGGAATTTGGCTTTAAAATTATTTACACTGACTCCTCTTTTTATTATGTTCTTCTGATGCGGATTCAAATGGTAAGAAGAAGGATGAAAGAGATAAATGAAAGTACTTGGATGCAGTTGGATTGAAGGCCATAAAAATGGTGCAGGTTTTTTTTTCTTTGTGTAGACCAACAATCATTGCAGCCCTTGAGATATATTTCTTTCACAAAATAAAAACTAGCTGGTGCACCTATAACAACTTTGCAGCCTGGCACACATTAAACTCCCAAAGTACTTCAACAAACTTATAAGATAAAATGCATAGTTAAACGCCTTTCCTGATTTCAAAGCTCTAGTTTAGCACAGGCTGGGAAAATGCTGGTAAAGGTTGTAGAATATAGCTTTAAACCTGCCAATGGCCATACACGTGCTTGACAAAAACCTTCATTTTGGCGCATGTTGGGAGCAAGAAGAGGGGTTTTTTTTTGTGCTGGTGTGAAGGCATTGGCAAGGTAGAAGCTTTTTAGCGGCATTTTTCTCTTCATTTGGGTTCCAAATGTCCCTGCCCAAGCCTGCTGCGCCCAGAAACACAGTCCACACATATGGCGCTCCAGATTTGGTACAAGTTAAGGATAAATATGCCAGATTTGCAAAGGGGAGGTAGAGGTAAAAGAAAACAAGATTTCAATGCCCTAACGAAAAAAACAAACCCATTTTGAGCATAACCTGCAACATCTAACCAAAATTTCCTCTCCATTTGCTCTAATGGACGTACATACCCTGGTTTGGAGCTCCCATTGGCAGCCACTCTCCAACCTCCTTCCCTCTCCAGCACAAGATCAAAAACAAGAGCGAAAAAACCAAAAAAATGCCAAAGAAAACCCTAGTTCGCCTTTCCAAGTTTTTAACCTTTAATTTCTTAAATTTCATTTTAGTTATTTTATTATTATTTTAAAATCTCATCTTTAAATATTTTAATTGTTTAATTTTATTGTTATAACAATCTCATACTCGTGAAATCGAGCGACTGTCTAAGCATTCCCCTAGGATGGGACTGACTCGATGAAAAAGAAAAGGGCGGACTCTTCATAAGCGAGGCATTATAAATTTGTTTTCATCTCACGACCACCGAAAATGCGGTCCAACTTAAGCATTTATCGTTAAATCACTATTATTATTATTATCATTATTGCATGCTTACGAAATGAATTCAAACTCATTTCTCACCCAGAATTATTGTAGTCACGGGTCTATTAACCCGAACACGGGTAGATGACAAAACGGTCCCAAAAAAATGCACAGTGACATCTAGCTTTCAAGTGGTGATAGCGAGGTATACGCAACCTCGCTTATTACCCGACAACAACCAAATGATGTGGTCTGACAAACACAGAAGCTAACATTAACCATAATTTTGTCCTTATTAACAAAATTATTGTTTTAATCTTTACTTATAAGAATAAATCGTTACCGTTCTGCGATAACAAGTCAATTACTCTTGCATAGGTTCGTCCACACCAACTTAACGGGTCAAGGTGCTTCGCAAGGAACCTACATATTTTTTTATCGTAGTCCTGCATACATGTCTCTTTGCCGATGGAGCTCAACCAAAACCCAAAACTCGCCCAATTATGGTTGCACACTTACTGGCCAGGTAAAGTAGGGCTGGGCACTACACTTATCTTCCTATGAGTATCAACATTGCAGTTTATAGTTTGTACTCTTTTTTGGTCGAAAATTAATGGAAAATATATTCATGTCAATTGGTTCTCAACAATAATTTCTCGTCATTTAAGAATGTTTTAAACGTTATTTAAGCTTATTTTATGAATTAATATATTTTTTAAGTAGGAATAAAGTTGTCAAGTAATTGTCGTGTCTAAGTCAAACTTTTGGAGTATCAAATAAGTGTCAAGTACAAGTTTCGGTTTTTGAACTACGACTCAAACTACAATAATCAAAGTTCCATTTCTTCACAGATCAACAACAAAGCAAATCAATTAAACCAGTTTATGTTCAAATTGATTACGTGACTCTAAGGCGAACCATGAGGATTTTATGTTTGTGTTGATGACCACACAAGATAAGGAACACTTTATTTTTAGGTTTCCTATGTAATATGGGATGTGGGCATCAATCCAATTGTTTGTTTGGAGACTTGATACCTTAAAATCTAGACAACGAAAAGCTTTAATTTTTTGCCACCCCTTTGTTGCCCAAAACGAAGTTCTTTTTTCTAGGGACTGTTGTTTCGGAGGAGGCCACCATACATTGCGGAGACAATGCACCCTCTCAATGGGTAATGAGGTCAAACGCTTTTATGTCCTCGAGAAATTAAAAAATAGGAAGGTTTTCCATTTCTTTTAGACACCGGGACCATTGCTTTTGCACAATCTTTGGGGGAATGAAGTCGAAGCATGCCAATTGTTTTTATACTCCGTTTATGAAATAATTTGCTATGCACTCAAATCCCCTATTTTGTATGAGTAATTGCAAGTTTTGTATTTGATTGGAGGGGTCATACCAACCCAGCTATCGTCAAAATAAATTGATCCATCTACATTTCGCATCTGATCTGCACCATGGGGCCCAAGATGTCAATGCAAGGAATAACCTTGAAACTCAACTAGCAAACAATAAGGTACAAAACATGCAATGGAAAACAATTATAGCAAAAAACAAACACATTTGACTACAAAACATTTTGCAAAATAACACTTCTATTCAATGAAAAAAATAGGGTATTATACATATGTGTAAGGGAGACGAGCCAATCGTTGAGCATGGACCAATACTTGTGAGGGTATATGACAATTAAGGAGCTAGTACATGTCACTTTCCCACTTACATTTTGAAAAAAAAAAGTGCCCTATAGAATTAGTAAGTCATTTCACCCCAATTACCCAATCAAATGATGACACGTAAGTAGAAAAAAAATATGTGACTTCATTCTCAAGTAATGGCTCACCTTGAATTTCATTGCATTTAAAATCACTAAATTTTAATATTTAAAAAATGTCTCTTCCACATTATTTTAATATCTAAAAGGAAATATATATAATGGGGATAACATAACCTACTAAAGGGAATTTTTTGTTTTGAATTATATGATGTTATGGTGGCTCTGTGCAACCTTAAACTTAGGGTGCACAAAGAATGGTTTCTCTCCCTTACAATGCACTGTATTTTAAAGTATTTGGTAAACATTAACAACTTAACTATTAGTTAATATATGTTGGTTATAAATGTCTAACTTCTTTGCTTGAAATGTAACTTCTTTGTTTAATAAGTGACGGACACACGCGAACATGTCTGTGTCCCATATGTCATCCATTTCTCTTCCTACTCTCTCTCATACTTACATTAGTCTCATAGCTAGTGTTTAGGGAGTCCCTAGGTGGGTACGAACAAAGCAGAGTTCAGGAATCCCTAGGAAAAGGGGATGAAACATGGAGGAAGAGATATATCAAAAACGAAGTGAATGAAAAGATAGATGTGTAGTCTATGGCACATGATTTGAACGAAATCGACGGGATTTGAAGTGCAGATCAGCACATGAGTCTCATGAGCTGCAAACCACAAAGATATTGTGGACAAGGTGGAGACGTTCAGGCTTGGGGCAAAAATCACAACCAATGTGGAGATCATGATGTGAAAACATGAGGAGTCAGACGCCATTCCTATCAAACAAAATAAAAGCCTACACTCGCGCTAGCGCACACATTTTTTAAAAGAAAGATTTGCAATTTTGAAGAATGTCACAATAAAAAGAACGTGACGAGTTGCAGAGAGGTCGCAATTTCCAGTTTCATAGTCAAAATTTGTTGAGATTTCTATCACAAAATGATGATTTCCAAATTGATTTGATTTACAAGAAGGAAAAATGTTTTTGTGTCAAAAACCCTGATTTACGGTAGACGTGGGCAGCCCATACCTATGAGCAAACCAGACTGACTAAAAGAACAGCAGAAATAATTTCCAAACACAGCAAAAAGACGTATTTTTTGTGAACGCGACTGTAGGTGATTTACAAAAATGATTCTGGCCTAAAATTTGCAACAAGAAGCACAAAAAAGTGCAAAATGTTGGGGCATGGGAACCGCAGCCAAAGATTCCAGATATGCAATTTTGAGTGCAGACAAAAGAGAATTATGAGTAATTTGACAAAAGAGAGTTGTATTAAAATTTGATTTCACTGATGTAAATACATATTCTAGATTCTGCATTGATTTATAGGTCATAGGTCAAATATTGTGTGTATCATTGCCAATATTCAGAATCTTGGTCCTACCAGAAGCACAGAAATGCCCCGTTGGTAAAAATTATAACATCCATGAGATGTCACAGGATTTTAAAAAATCTGAAAAGTATTGTTATTGCTGATAAGCTAATCACTCACAAAAAGGAATCAAGACCTGACACAAATCCTACTAATTATGACAAACGTCATAAGGAAACCCTTCTGCTATTGAAATTGTCTCTTTCAGATGATTTAAACCTTGAGGTCTGGAATGCCACTGTGGCAAGTGATCTTTGGACTAGTCTTCAAAACAAGTATCAAACTTCAGAGAAAAGCCGGGTCCTTTACCTACAGAATTTGTTGTTTTCTGCAAAGATGAATGAGGGTGGGTCCTTGTCAGAACATCTTCGGATGAAAGATCTTTGAGAACTCACTGCCATAAACAAAAAGGTGGATGATGATGACCTGGTTGTTCTTGTTTTAAGTGGTTTACCGACCTCCTATGAAACATTCGTGGAGCCTTTACACTTGATTGTGCAAAAGCTGAGACCCTGACATTTGATCAAGTGTTAGTTCCTATTTGCTGTGCAGAAGGAACACTGCAGCAGAAGACACAAACTAGTGAGTCTAGCTCTATACAACAAACTAAGAGTGCATTTTCTGCTCAATCTAAGGGGAAGTGGAAACGTAACCCTGAAGGAAACTACTTCCAAATATCATGTGAAATGTTACTATGTTGTCATTAGGAAGGGCATATCAAAAAGGATTGCAATGGCAAAGCAAGACAGTATGATCTTTCTCACAAAAAAAAAGTTGTGGGGTCAAGCAAATGTGGCAAAGTTGAAGATGAACAAGATTTCTGAGGAAGAGTATGCCCTCATGACATCATAATTGAGGTGCATAGTAGTGCAGTTGAAGATGAAAGGTGATTCTAAGGTGAGTATTCGAGGATCATCCTCGAACATAGTGCACTAGTTGTCAGATCTTTGGACTTCAATATGTCAACATTTCGCATGTCGTAAACACTAATATGTAATTTATTACAATGACGAATTCTTATTCAATTTCATTAGATGATAGGGAGTCACATGCTATAGAAGGGATAGAAGATATCCACATAATATTGAATAATGGAAAAATTCATAGTAAGGAATGTTAGGTATGTTCCTAGCATGAATAAAAATAGTTAGCATATTAGTCAATCAACTAAAATCCCAAAATTACAATGTGAGTTTCTCTAGGAAGAAGTGTATTGTGTCTGTTGTGAAACCATGACAAGGTAGTTTCCCTAAGCATTGGGCAAGGTGGCTTTTATAGGCTTGTTGACCCTGCCACAGTCAACGTGTACATGCATTAGTTATGGAAAGAGACTCCACCATACAAGATGTGCGGGAGAATGAAATGCCTCAATCAAATGCACGATTAGTCGTGGAGGGAGACTCCACTCTCTAGGATGTGTGAGGAAGATGAAATAACTCAATCAAAGGAACTGACTCGAAGGACCAAAAACAAGGTTGTTAAGCCAGCAGAGCATGATCACTTTGCTCTAAAGTGCTTATGACCTTTTTTGGCACCTAAACTGCAGTGATATTCTGAAGCAAAAGGCAAACTTGAACGGGAGACTACTATGCAACCTGAATATAATGCCTTGATAGAGAAATCGTAGCTGGGAGATGGTGGAATTACTTCTAAGTAACCAACCCATTGGATGTGAATGGGTGTACAAAGTCAAATGCAAAGATGATAAAATTTTGGACAAGCACAAGGCTCATCTTGTTGCGAAAGGTTTTTCACAACAGGAGGGAATAGACCATGAGGAGAATTTTGATCCTGCAACAAAGATGGACACATTTCGGTTGCTTTCTCCATAGCAGCTCAATTTGGTCAAAAGGTGTTTCTAAATGGATGTAAAGAGAGCCTTCCTGAACGAAGATTTGGATGAAGAGGTTTACATGGTGCAACCTAAAGCTTTTCGGGTACCTAGTCATGATCATCTAAATTGCAGATTGATTTAAGTCCCTATACAGACTTATGCAAGCTCCACATGGTATATTTATATTAATCAACATCTACAAGATTTTGGATTCAAAAGGAATCTTTCCAATCCAAATCTTTATGTTTTGCAGTATGTCAAAGGAGCTCTTGAATATAGTATTAAAAATCAGCATATTACACACTTTGATTGGGGCAAGATCAGTCGATACTCAGAGACCTACAACCAGGTACATTTTTTCCCTTGGTTCAAGAGTCATTTTGTGGCAAAGCAAGCTTCAACACATTGTGGCTTTATCTTCCACCAAAGCAGAGTGCAAGGCAGCAACAAGTGCCAGTTGAGATACTTCTCTTCACTATCGTGCTTCTCAGAAGCAACCTTCAAGTTTAATGGCTAAATACTTAGATCAAATTTCTTTTGTAAAATTTCGAGACAAAATTGGAGTAGTCCTTGGTTTAACTATTAAGTGGGGTTATTAAAGTTATTAAATAAACACTAACTAGTAAACTATTAGTTATTGTATGTTAGCTAATCACATATAACTTCCTCACCTGAAATATAACTTCTTCTTTGATTACTAAAAGACAGACACACGAGTATGTGAGTGTGTCGTACACCTTTCATTTCTTTTCGTTCTATCTGATACTTACTAACACAATAAGGATGAGAATGAATATTAGCATGATCAAAAGGGAGGGTAACACTTCCTTTTTCATTTTCCTAGTCTATAAACAGTCAGAAAGGCTGAGAATGAGAATTCCAATGATAAGAAAGAGGGTCACACTTCCTACCTAATTTTCCTAGTCTAGGAGATGTGTATTGCAACTTGTCCATTTGATGTTTTCTTGCATGCATTCTAGTGCATTATTATCAAATGAATCACAAATAGATCATTACAAAAAGTAATTACGAAAGGGAACGATTAAAAACATGGTTCCTCTTCCATAACTCTTGACGATTCTCCTTCTTAAAGGTGTGACAGGTTGACTTCAGATGACATGATGTATCGATAGGGCTCTGACATGGGAAGAGCTACAGAAGTGTGACATGGCATGGCGTGAAGTGTCCACATGGGCATTGAGTCATGAATTTCATGTGCGGAGCATTGAGGGTAGTGCATAATGTATCTTGGCACTATGCAAGCACACAAGGGTACAGTGATATGTCGTAGATAGCATACACCGCCGCAGTAATGCGTTGGTCACAAGACATTGTGCTAAGTGCACAATGTTCCTTCTAGCACATTTCCTCAACTTTTGGAGTTCCAAATCAAGTTGAGTGATTCCTAGGGAAGCACCAATATTTTGAGAAGATGGCATGGAGGTGTTGGACTAATCAGCTAGTGTAGAAGTATTAGGTGTTGTGTGCTACCTTAGGCTGCACCAATTGAACGGATAGTCAAGCTAGGAAAACCAAATGTAATGTTTCCAATCTCGACTAAGCCATTTGGATAGTGCAGGTCAACTTAGAGTGGCGCAAAATTGTTCACATTGTGCAGAGCATGCAGATGCTACATTATGTTGAACAACATTGCACTCACATTTGTTTGTTGATCTAGAGACTGCCTACTGGATTGTGCAAATGTGAAGCAAAATAGTCTATATAAGACCAAAAAAAGACAACATTGCCATAATGAGATGTTAGTCTTAAGGGACCCCTATCATGCTTGGATCATTTATCACCCCTTAGAAAGAAACAATTCACATTGTTAGTTTTGAGCTTCTGGGTGATGGTGTCAAACCAATGCTTTGAATCAAAAAAACTAGTGGCGTATTGATGTTGACTCCAATAACTGAGAAGGAATGTAGCATGTTAAATCCATGAAGACATGTCTATTTCCCTTCATGTTATCTGATATTGTGTGGAGTTGGGTGATAGTGTGGCTTCTAGCATACCCATGTGGTTGCATAAACTCGTCTAGATATGTTCAAGAGTGTATCGGTACTCCTAGTTGCCCGGTGTAGAATCTATTATGGACATCTACCAATACCAAGGGATGTATGCACTTTTCCTTGTACTCCAATGCTCATAAGAGAGGTGTATGTGTACCCATGTTACCTTCTCAAGTGATATGTGATGACTCCATACACAAAAGAGCGTATTGCAGATGAAGTATATCCATGTCAAATGGATGTTGCATGCTCAGGGGTTAGATTTGCCAACCCTTAATATGTGAACCCCTTAGAAACAATAGTTCCCATCGTTGTTAGTTTTGAGGTTTTGGGTGATGGAGTTGAACCAATGCTCCACATCAGAAAATATAGTAGCGTGTTAATGTTAACTCCAATCCCTAAGAAGGAACATAGTATGCCAAATTCTTGGGAAAAGATGTGCATTTGCATGATTTTTATCCGATGTTGTGTGATATTGTGGATTCTAACATACGTGTTGCATGAACAAGTCTAGCAATGTTCTAAATTGTACCACTACCCCCAATAGTCTGTTGTAGAACCTTCTATGGATTACTATCAATCCCAAGGGATGTATGTATACATATATTTGTACTCCAACTTTGATAAAAGGGGTATGTGGGTACCCATGTTGCCTTCTCTAGGTGAAGTATATCCTAGATGGATATTGCACGCTCAAGGGCGTGCCAGACTCAGAATTTTGAAACCAATATTGTATTGGCACTGATTTCAAGTAGACTAATTAAAATAGCATGAGTTGGATACCAATGGGAAGGCCAATCAGAATAGCACAAAATTGATATCAATGTTTCTAATCTTGAGGTAATCAAATCGGGGTAGCACTTGATACTAATGTTGTCTTTAGTAGGATAATCCATTAGGCATGGCATGAGTCAAGTGTCGAATACCAGAACTTTACAATACAAGAGTGAAGTTGAGAAACACCCTTTGCTCTAGCTCTAAAAGGAACTAAGAAGCTTCATGTTTCGGCACAAGACAGTTACTGCATAAAAATCCCTCTTGTTGATGGCACAAAACCATAAAGGTCTTGGTAAATGATGCCCCGTGGAAACAAAGTGCATCATATAGATATCAATGTATGCTTGGATGTGTATTACAATATGTTTGTGTCCAATACATTACTGATACATGATGTTTTATGCTTGTAAATATACCCACGTGAGGAGACGATCATTTTGTAGCTATCAAGGTGGTTGCAACCACAATGTAGTTTACGAAGTGGCCAGATCTATGTGAAGGAATGTTAGGGAACCAACAAGTGGATTGGGAATGGATGTTTTTTCCACAAAGACCATGAGGATGAATATTCAAACACTATTTAGTTATACGACCATTGCACCTATAATGGTTGAATGTAACTTGCACATGTGTTACATGTCTTTGTTAAGAATTGCCTTGGCGGCTTTGCATAGTTGATCCATTTGGTGTCCCTCACAATGTCATTTAACAAGTTGTTGTCAAGGCATGCATCAGTATAGAGGCCAATGTTGTGTAGAATGTCATTGGAGAGCCTGCATGGAGCATTGTTGAGAGGCTTGCAACGATTGAAATAATGGTTTCACATAGCATTGATGATATGCTCATGTGACGTCTTTAGCTTTATCAAAGAGATGTTAGGTCAATGCAAAAGTGAGATCACTTGAACCATTGATGCAAGGCACAATGTTGAAGCATCGGTCACACTTGACTGCAAAGAGAAGTGTATGAGAATGCCTTAGCAACTTGCACTATTAAGTCATAAGGTGTTCTCACAATGTTATTTCATAAGTTGCTATTAAGGCATATGTTGATGTCGGTGCCAATGTTGCAAAGGATATCGTTAGAGAGCCTACACGTAGAAAGACTTGCACCCATTGATCTAATACTTGTGCAGAACGTTGATCTCACACAACTTCTTTAGCTCTATCAAAGAGTTGTTGGGTCAATGCACAAGTGAAATAACTTGAACCATTCAATGCAAACCACAATGCAAAAGCATCGACCGCGATTAACTACGGGGAGAAGTGTATGAAACCTTCTTTTATTACATTGCAACCATTGTATCCAAGAACCGTGTTGTGTAATCTCATCTCCGTCTGAAAGAGATTGATGATGCCTTAGTCACTTTTGCTAGACCTAGACCTTCATAGCCCATTTGTTTCAGACATCGGATATGGGCATACTTGGAGACGGAAATAGAAATAAAATAATGATAATCATATATTTATTTTCTTACAAGTAAAAATTGGAATACATTAGATTTTGATTTCATAAACATTAAATAGGGTTCATTAAAGTTTTTGGTTGTAGTTTGAACTTTTAAGATTTAATTTTAATTTTTAAATTGTACTTTTTATTAAGTTTTTAACTTTTCACTATTCAACTTCACCTTTAAGTTTTAAAGTTTCAACTTTATATATTAATATAAATCTAATGTCCCCTTTAGAGCAGAAATAATAAATCCTAGATTTTTGTAAAACACTAACTGCAGAAATGAAATATTGCTGGAAAATGATTGAAATAAATTCTAACCCTTGGAAAAAATACTTGTTTCCTAAAATACAATAGCAATTGTACCAAATAACACTAAAATTAGATTCTTTTTCCACTGAAATGTCCCCTCTAGGGCAGAATTAATGAAATATGGATTTTGGTAGCAAACCCTAGGGCAGAATTAATAAAATTGATTTTTATTTCAAAAACCCTTCAGTAAAAATTCACAAATGCTATAAATGATGAAAATAGCTTCAAACCCTAGGAAAATATTTAGATTTCCTAAATACAACACAGTTGTAAATAAATACTGGAAAAACAAACCCTGAAATGATGCCCTAGCTAGCTGTTGTGACTGATTCGTGACTGCAAATAGCCCTTGAAAATGCCCATGAATGTGCCCTGGTTACTAGCTGATGCCAAAAACGTGCCCTATATAATTATAAAACTGATCTAACACTGCAGATCGCTGATTGAAGCGCAGATGCAATCTTTGGATGAGATCACCACAAGTAATCTTGAGGGTTTCCGTCCTCGAATCGGAAACCAGAACATTGAGTTTTTTGTCTCCACAAACCTGGTTGCAATGGAGGGTTTCCGTCCTCACTGCAAAAGAAGTTGGAGCAGCAGCTCAAACACTCAATGTAACATTAGATTATGGCCAAAAGATATCCATGAACCCTCCCCTCACTTCCTTTTATAATCTTTTGTCTCCCTTTTCCAAGTGGGGCGCTCCATGTGGGATATTTGCACTTTAATTTTTAAAGTGACTTTCTTATTTTCTATTTTAGCATTGACTTGTTTTATCAAAAAGTTACTTTTAATAATAATAGAACATAAGTGTCTTTTATATAGTTTCTTTTTTGACACTTATATTATTAATTTACTTTACTTTATTCAAAAAGGGGACATGACAATATAAAACAAAACAAAAATAAAATCTATTAGGCTAGTGACGGGATTTTTTAGTACATGCGGGACATTTCAAACGCAATCTCCCAGACTCAGGTGATACCCTTGTTCTTGTCTCACGTCTCTGAGACGCATCCCTTTACCCAAGATGTGTCACAAGTACCAAGAGATGCGTCTCCCGGTTCCTATAGTTTTAGTATTTCCAACAAGGCCACTAGCGGGTCATTGAATTTAACCTCCATCTCGTGCCATAGAAAATTCCTCTATATTTTATCATTTCCCAATTCCCATTCAAGGGAACCTAGTATAGGGAGCATGGTGAAAAGATCAATGGGGACCACGTGAAGGACAGCATAGATGAACAGAATTCTTCCCACCAAAGTGAGACACGTGTATTTCCATTGGAAAAGTTTCAGCTGCATTTTTCCACTGTAGCATCCAAGGCTTTTGGCTTATACATCCAATTAATGTGAAAACCCAAATGAATCATGGGAATTTTTCCTCTAGGGAAAGAAAAAGTCCAAAGATTATATTTTTTCCCAGTCCTAGGACGTTGGCAAAATATTCCAACTATGACTAGATTGCAATTGGCAGCTCCATCCAAATTTAATTCGTAGAAACTCAAGCATAGGTGTCCGTTTCTTGCATTTAAGAATGTATTGGTATGTACTGATATGAGAGATTCCAGTTATGAGAAATTCTTAGGTCCATCATGCAGGATGCCTATAACCTGGTTTTTGAGCATGACATCCAGGTGAGAGTCGTTCCTCAGGCCTGAGCTTTAATTATTCTCGTTAAAGAATCAACATCCTTGGTGTTCCTCTCAAATATTCTGTTGCTTATTTCCAACTACGAGTTCCAGAAGGTGAATATCCGTATGAGGTTGTGAATGCAGGTAACAATTTCCATGTTGATGTCAAACATAGTTTTCAAAGAGAGAAGAGAATAGGGCATGCGGAATCAACGGTACCCCACCAGTCTTACCTGATTGGACTTAGCTAACACACTCAATGAATAAATGAACAACTGATACAGAATCTTTGTGGCAGTTTGGGCATCTGGTCGGACAATTCCAACCTTTCCTTCGCATATTATCTGCAGCTAAGCTTCCACCCTTTAAAATTAGCCAGAGCAAAGAGTTTAGTTTTGGCCACGTCTTCAAGGCAAAAACTTGGTACAATTTTTCCCAGGGATGGTGTTGTTTTAGGTGAGCCAAACTCTTTTATCTGCTCAAAAAATTAAACAAATATGCCAGTTTTCCAATTTTTTAAGAAGCTGGGACCGCTGCTTCAGAGAGGTGTCTGAGTGGTCTAAAAGATAAGCATGACCACTTTAGAAATGATTGGTTCAGCATGATCCCATTCTATTGAAGTCATAGTAATCAAATCAATCTGAAAGTGAGAAGAGACGGGGCAGTGGAATTTATCTCAAGTGAAATTTCTAAGATACGTTGTAAAACCCCAATCCAAAATATTGCCTGTACCAATTAATCCCTCACCTTGCCTGAACTGTTTATCAATTTTCGTCACCAGTCAATGCCTCTCTATCATATAAACATCACAGGAAGGAACAATTACTGTAGGTTATAGCTTTAGGACATTGTACAAGCCATAATTCATATAAATAAAATTAGAACTCCTGAATATAGCAATTATGCATATTAACACAATCAAATTAAAACTTAATGCATACAGCAATGGGTACAATACCAGCCGGGTAAGACGTCCAATATGGGGCAATACCATTGTCTGCCAACACAACAATGAATAATGATATTCAGAATGAGAAAGTCAAGCAGTACAAACCAAGATACGGTGAATGTAGAACTAGCCAGAAGAAACAAATGTAGTTTCCAGTGTTCCACCACTCCATAATCTAAATATACATATTTTATTTAAGAAAATTTGAAAATATAACTTACAAATTTCCCTCTCTCTTTCGTCTCTGTTTCTGCTTTATTTTGTCCACAGATCATAATCACTGGACCAGATATTTGATCAAGCATTTCCCCCACCTTTTTCATAAACTCTTTTCGTCTCGACTTTGGAACGGCCCTTGCTAACCATTGTGAAAAATCTGGAAAGTATACAATTACCGGCCCCAGTGACAAGATTGTCTGCCATATAGGAAAATAAGTTCACTGGCACGTCTTCCAGACCATATCAAATCACAAAGAATTCAACTATGAATATAGGACAAATAATGGTGACCACTGCCACACAAAATCCACCTCATGAAAGCACTTCAATCCAATAGGAATAATAACAACATTACAGCCCATGCAATTATTCAGCTTTTACCTCACGAAGGGCTTCCACCGCAACAAAGCACTCTTCTATCTCTGCATCCGAATCATGCTCAATGTCTTGAACTAAAAAATCCAGAAAACAATGAGATTCAGTAAATTAAATACGTCCTAAATCATTGACACATATAATAGAAGATTAAACGTATACTAATATTCTCATATATAAATGGCCAAGGGGAACTCAAAATTCAGTAATTTGCACTACATCAAGCCATTAAATATTGTGCATTGCAGATAGAACAACATTTCAAATCGTCATTCAATGATTTTTGTTTTAGATAAAGGTCAAGTAGTTCTCTATATGGCTGATTAAGGTGGGCTTGCATTGACGATTCAGTCTTGTGATCTATGCCCGATCTTCCCCCTCAGATCTCAAACCTGGTATAGATAAATAAAAACATTTGGAAAAATTGAGCTCGGCCTGGAACAAAGACCGTCTCTGAGCCAATCTTCCTACAGATATTCAATATGGAGCTAAAAGAAATATTCCATTGGGACCTCTCCCCATTTCCCAGCCATCTCGAATGTCATGTTTTGGGGACTTGAGGAAGGGCACGGAAACGAATGGCACCCCCCACACCCCCAACCGACACACCCATCATAGAAAAATAAATAAAGGGGACATCCCCAGTTCTTCACAAATTTGTGGACACCGATGGGGCACTTTGATGTCCTAGGGACATTCCAGTGTCCCCACTATCCCTGAAGTCCCTGCCATCCCCATTGTCGTCCCCTACATGAAACAAGACCCAAAACAATTTTAAAAACTCTTTTAAAAAATATTTAAAACATTAAATATTATGATCTTGAAAAGGGAGAAAAAGAAAACCTGTATGTCATGCAGTGATACCAAATGTAAATCTTTTTCTCATGCGAAGTTATCTTCCCAATAAATGAACTTCTACAAGATAATTTTATGTAGTTTCTTGTGTTCCACGGAGACGTGCTTCCCCCAAAAAAGTGACGTCTCCTGCGGGGTTGTCTCCGAGACTTGGGGACGGCTGGGAAACATCCCCCTACCACCACATGCAGGAGGGGGACGTCCCTGAAACGTTTCCCTCGAAGAGGAGACATTTCTAAGACATCTCCCCATTTTGGGACTTTCTGGGGACTTGGCGTTGTCCCGGAGATGTCTAAAGTCTCTCAACTGTCCCAAAAACTCTCAGTCGTCCCCGGCGGCATAAGCATGTCAAAACGTTGTTTTTCTAAATAATTTTTGGTCCCCAACCCTATCCTTAATACTTAATGAGCCCCACCCAGCACCTAGGCACTCAAAAAAGCTATAAATAAGCCGTACACCTTCACTCCAAATCACTATAAAAAATTGACAGCAAGAGTGAAAGCATTAGCAAGCAAGAGTGATAGGGTGAGAGCATTAACAAGCAAGAGGGAAAGCAAACCAGAGGGAGAGCATTAGCAACAAGTAACAACGAGTTCGAGCAAGTGCAAGTGTTCATTGCTAAATCATTCAAGTTTTCAATATGTTCATCAAGCCTTTGGGGATGATTAGACTCATTAGAGGCATTGAGCCACTGGCCAATTGTGTTTGACTTTTGAATGTAATCATCAATTTGAATATAAATATTAATATATTGATATTCGGCATTATCATTATTCAATGCAATTTGTTTAGTATTTCAAAGTACTATATATATTTGTGTTGCCATTCCAGCACCATCCCCAAACCTAGGCCCTTGGTCCCCACATCTCCTAGACCCCTCTCCCTGTTCCGAGCCTTCATGGAACATTAGTAGCTACCAAAACAAGATAATTGAACAAGATAATTGAACAAGATATTGCTGTTATTATACATTTTTTTAGCCTTTCTTACACATAGCAATATCATCTATAAATTCACATGCATATTATTTTTAAGTCTTTCTTTAGTTTCAAATTTTTGTTATGGTCTTTCTGCTTCTTTTTGAATGATAAGAAAGGCTTTGCCAACATATTAGGATGGCCTAGAGGCTTACATTGTATTTAAGATTTTAGAGTTTTTCAGTTTCCATAGCCAATTTTGTATATGGATGGCTATTGATGTAGTTTGCATGGCATTTCTTGTTCCAAAAAGCTACTTTTGAAATTTAGGGATGTAAGTGACATGATAAAGAGGCATTGCATGCCCCTTCGTAACATTGTTGTCTATGGCACTGGAATTTTAATCTTGCATGCCATTGTTCAGGGGTGGAGGACCCGTTGTATATTTTTAATATTTATATATTATTTTAAGATCTGTTTTTCTTGCCGTCCCAGAAATTCTTTTGCATTCCGAAAACCCCATCCCCCCATCCCAAAGTCATGGGTTAACTATAGCTAAAAGGCTGATAGAAATTCACAAAATAGCTTTAAAGATTAGTTTGTATCAGGCTTTGTCAGAGCTGATAACCAAGGCATCTAGAAAGTATTAGACCTCTTGTATTGTCCATCCCACAAAATAAACAGATCATCACTGTGCTCATAGGACCAATATCTAGTCAATGTAATTGTTTGCAACTCTTCTTTTTCGAACAGATGATACCCAACATTTTGCAGAATATTCTTGAAAAGAAGTAAAGTTTAAGCCTGATCATGTACAAAGAGCTGAAAAGCAGAAGAACGTGTCTGCAGCCCAGATTGGCATCTACAAAACTGAACAAGCCGTGGCCTTGGTTAGTGCCATTTGCATGGCTGTGCTAATGGTGAGATGGCCAAGCTGTGTTTTTCTAAGGTCGCTGTTGTACAACCTCGAGTCATTGAAAAGGACAAAATAAATTGATGCATTGAATGTCTAGAATGTGGCAAAGATTGAAAAAATTAAAATGGAGAACGACGAAGATATCTAGATAAATAGATAGATGAAGCTTTTAATAGTGTCCCCAAGACCAAAATAGTCTATGGAGACTCAAGAACAAAAAATATTCCCAAAAGAGCGAAAAACTATTGAAAAGAGACTATTTGGGCAGTTGGGCCCTAAATCGAGTCTCCGTTATTGTTTTGTTTTTCAATGTTCATCCTCCTGCTGTTAATTATGATTGGGAGTTCCCCATGTTTTTCGACATTTTCTCTTAAAAGATGGTAAACATAGACAACCCCCCTAGCCTATCCAAGTAGATAGCTCAAATGTTGTCATACACAGATTATTCTATGATATGGCACCATTCCGTCTCTATGGTACCTGAGGCATAGAAATACATTCTCTCTCCCATTTTTATTTTGGGATCTTCCACCAACCTATCTCGCATCTAAGTTCGTGAGATCCAATTTTCAATAACACCATGAGCATCTTCATTTTCCATTTGATTTTTGGCCCTGCATACATTTTTAGGTCATGCTCATAAGCAAGGTTAAACTCGATCAAGTAATATTGCTTTTGCATCCCAAGATACTTTTTCAAGGTTAAACTCGATCAAGTAATACTGCTTTTTCCTCCCGAGTTGCTTTTTCCACGTTTATTTTGCCATTTTCTCACATAATTTTTCAGTTTTTTGCTATTGTTTTGGCAATCAATCTGTTTAATGTCCCACCTATTCATCCATAACTTGTTTTGTTTAATCCAAGTCATCTTTTTGTAGTTCAACTCTTCTTTCATTACTACCTTTCACCACCTATCTTCCTCCGTGCTCTCTATATTCTTTATATAACCTAGGAGACGTATCATATCTGTTGCTTTTACCCAAAAAGTACTTGTTTCTGCCAGGAGAATCTTTTACGAGACAAATGTTTTACCCTTAAGGCTGATTATGCTTAGCTGTTTCTGGATTCTCTCTATGTGTCTCCATTTTTGGCATGACATACCACTGGCCCAAACGTCACAACCACAGAGCACCACATGCACTACAAATATCCAAAGCAAAATCCTAGTGGATAAGAGTGGGAGTTATATCATGACAGGGAGAACTAGATACAGTGGGAGGGAAAAAGCTAGGGAAATGTGGACAAATAATGTGTTGGGGTGAGGTATAAATTAGGAGCTTGAAACATAACAATGTGAAACTTAATAAGATAAGGGAAAATACTAAAGACAGAAACTTCTTTCGAGAGTTCTAAAATGACTGATAGAGATAGAACCTACTTCTAGCTTTTGTTGTTGGATATCATAAAGTGTACATATCTATAAAGTTTTGAAAGCACAAAAGAGATTAGCCTGGGAGCAATGTGGACATGCAGATCGAAAAAAGCATGCAGATCGAAACAACCACATCTTATGATGATACTGTTTGACTCAGTCCTTGGAGTGGCTTTGGTATGTTTACCGAGGAGGCAGATTTTATACCAAATATATAGCCATCTACCCATTTAAATTATTGGCATGTTTGATTGATTTTTTCAAGTGATCCATAGCGATCCAAAATGACTCTACTTCATCAAATCACCCAGCACCGAAGAAGGAAAATGAAGAAACTAAGGTTTTGTCTTTATGTTAATAGAACTGTCGCTCTATGCAAAGCGGCGGTTACAGAACCGCCGCCCAGCCAGAGCAACGGTCCTGTGACCATCAGTCTGCATTGGGCAGCGGTCCTGACTGTAACATCCCAAAATTTCTTGTAAGTTAAATTAACTACGGTTAAGTCTGAAAAGGATTAGACGGAATCATCATTAGGTGTAAAATTTATTTGGTTCGTTGTATCATGACCCACAAATTTTGTTACGGGGCATAACATTGCAGAATGAATAACCCCACACCCACCTTGATGATCTTTCCTAAAATATGATTAGGCCTTAATCATAGGTAAAACAGTTCATAAATGATAGTGAATCTTTCGGTTATTTCTATTTCGGTTACTTTATTTTAATCGGTCTGGTCGTCTTTTTTTTTGTTCGACTTTTGCATGACCGTGATGATAATTGTCTATGTTTTATTTGACAATGCTATATCAAGCCAACTTTATGAGAATATTCGAATTATTATTTACGAACTTGGTGATTTTCGTATTGGAATGTTCTATATAAACCTGGAAATTCAACTAATTTTATGGTAATATATTGTTGGAAATATGTGGACTTGTATTATGAAGGTTAATTTTAAGTTAACCATTAAGCTGGGTAACAACTAAAGTAAAAACAAATGTATGAAATATTAATTAGTATATATATACATATATATACATATATATATATATATATATATATATATTAGGGATTTGGCATGTAAGCCAAAAAAATTATTTAGATATTGAAATTTATAGGTTTCACAAAGTAAAACACCTTCACATGGCACAAGTGTGCAGCATGCACTAAAACACGTACCAGCATTGGAAAGCTCGAAAATTCTTCAATATGACGCCCAACTATAGTTCTTTCATTATATTTTTCTGTTATTTTTTCTTCATCTATTTTCATTCTCCTCTTCTGGAATACCTGTGTGAGTTTTGGAGGAAAGAAGGATTCAACTTGTTGGAGCGGGAAGAGTAGAAGGTTTCCGATTTTGGGTTTACTTGAGGCATGAATATCTTCTCCTTTCTCTGTTGCATTATTTGTAAAACAAAATGAGGAAATACACATTCTGTTTTTAAAGGCAATCAAGGAAATTGTGGATAGTTTTTGATTTAATTGTTTGGAGATGAATTATGAAAAGGAAATTGATGGATTTTGTATTCTTTTTAGTTTTCTTTGTGTGGTTTTAACCTAACCTAGAAAAATACGTAGATGAGGTTTTGGGTTTTGATCAGCATAAATAAAGTAAAAGAAAGGTTAAAAATTCCTTCTCTGCATTATAGTAAATTATACCCAAAAGGAAAAGACTTGGGTTATTCCTGTATAGGAAGAAGGGAAATGTTTTGTGAATTTGTGTGTTTAAAATCAATTTGTGCTTGTGGTTTTTCATTTTGTTAAACTGAAATTTGGTTGTGTGTTCTTAAACAAATCGATTTGTAATAAATCAATAAGAGGTCATCGATTTGGGTATACAAATCGATTTGCATAAAAGAATCGATTTGGGTAACCCAATCAATATGGGTATGCAACCAGTACGGGGTTTTGTATTTTTCTTCTTGGTTGTCATATGCAGGTCTGATTTTTAATTTATTGAGATCTTTTGAATGATAATTTGTGATAGTGTCAAAGACTCTTGCATGGGGCTGCATTTTCCAGAAAATTTTATTATTATGGACCACTAAATCGGTTCATGTATAAATGAGGGTGTCTTGTTATGTGTGAATAATTACAAAAAAAATAGCATTTAGCCTGTAACTTCCAGCCTGGCAATATGACTTGGATTCTTGTAAGACTGTGAAAAAGAAATTGTTTGTCTTGGTAAGGGCATGAAAGCCGAGATAGCTTGACTGAAGGTATGCAACAAGGAGTAATTGGAGGCATGATTAGGTTTAAAATAATGATATCTTATGAAATAAATTATTAGTTGTTCTTTTACTAAAAAGAGTATGTATCAAATGATGTAACCATGGTGTTGCCATATTGTTGGTTGGGATGTTTGTTTATCAGATAGAACATGTTAAAGTGATGTAAATATGGTGATATTTGTGCTAATTTGTAGAGTTGCTCATTGACTGAAAAAATACTCTTCTTAATCATATTGTTTTTACAAAATTATGTAAAAATTTCAAATGTCAAATGCTTATTGATTGAAGCTAGAATATGGATGTATTGACCTTTTTGATTAGAGGGAAACACGATCATCTGAAATAGAAATTGGTTGTTCTATTTGTGTGCATCCATAGTTGTATCTTTATAGAAACCAGGTAGTAATACATTTTCAGTTGTATTACCATGTGCTTGTTGATAAAATAACATGTATGTCCTTTCATAATTTATTAATGAATTGCATCAGAAAATGGAGTTAATATTCATGCCAGTTCATTTTGAACTGACATCATATCACTACTCCAGTCTTGCAGGACCATTAGCCGTTACATTCAGATGTGTGGAAACTCATGTCTTGTGAAGTTTTATCGTAGCATGGATTTAAATGAGATACTTGGATTTCAATTAGTGAAAGGATGATATCCTTGAATTTTTGGCTGAATTATTGGGATCTTGGACCCATTGTAAATATTCAAACCTCACTATGTGAGAATTATTATACCGGTTATATATTTCACCTTAACAGCATATGTAATATATGATTTTAATAAAGAGATGATTACTTTGTGTGTAATAATATCTCAATATGAGTAAATGATGAATACTGGAGTTGTGAAATCTTACTTTTCACAAATTGTTGAATACATTTATTTGATAGGTATCAATGTATGACGTTGATAATTGGGCAATTATTGTAACAATCAATTGTCTTTAATTTCTAAATTAAATAAGATATTTAGTAGCGTAGCTAATTGGAGGAATAATTAAATATACATGTTTTAATATATATTTAATTCAGCCTTTCGGTAAACTTGGTATTAATATGATAAGATTGTAAAATCTTGTTGTATAGAGAATGGAATAGTATATTATAAAAAGGTAATTTAAGGATAAAGAATCAAACATCAAGAAAAAAAAGAGACTAAATGGGATGGTAAATAGATGAATCTGATCCATTAGACTTACATCTCAATAAAGATTACCTAGTTGGCCTTTGGCATCTATCTCAATATAAACATCTTGCAAGATAGGTTTAATTGGAATACTAAAATAAATAATAAACTATAAAGATCTAGATCTTATTGAAAGGGATAGTTGTGAGGTGGCAGAAACTTAATCATAAGACCTAGTGTGTTGTCTTGAGTTTAGCCGTCCTGCACGGCAGATAACTATGATCAAAGTAATGCATTGGGGGATGGTTGTCATTGTCTGAATCACCTAGTCCTCTAATTAAATTAAAAAACAACATTAAATATAAGAGTAGACCTGATCGTGGGAAGTTACAATAGTGAACATGATTTGTAGAAATGGTTGGATACAAGAATACGAAGTCAGGAAACTAGCTTCGTGGTAGACTAAGTTAGAATTTCACATAGTTCCTCCCTGACCTTTAAAAGGTTGAGCCGAAATAGCTATGTAAGCATTGTCACTCGAAGTAATGGTGAAGGGAGATCGTCCCTTGAGATCCGGATATTCTCGTTTAACTGCACATAGCTTCACGGATGTTATCAAATAGATCAAAAGAACAAATTTGATTTAAAACAATTTGATTTAAAAAAATCTGTACGATTGCAGCTATATAATTTGTTTTTATGTATGTTTAAAAAAAAAAAAAAATTCCTCATTTCCCAGCTCTTGTAATTTTGAGCGTTAGACTGACTCTTTCGGACAAAAAAATAAAATTCGAAACGAACAATCCCAGAATTGCAAAGATTGTTTGTGTCTCTTCTCCTCTGTGACCTTTCCCATCCTCCAGTGCACAAAGAGGACATGAGAAGGGCTATAAATACATGTAGGAAGGAGAGTTTTGGATTATCGAAGCATGAAAGCAAGTGAGCAAGGAATTCTTAGTGCTGGAATTGTGTTTGTAGAAGAAAGGAGTGTTGAGGCAGAGCAAACAAGTAATTGGGAGGAAGTGTGAGATATTATCTACTTCTCTTTCATACTTATTGTACATTCTGTACTTAAATTGAATTGGCCAATAAAAAGTGGGAAGAAAGAGCATTTGCCCTTCCCGATTGGTTTTCCTCCTCTGGAGGTTTCCAGGATAAAACTTGTTGGTGTTCATGAGTTTATATTCTTTCCTTTCCTGCAATTGTTGATTCTAAGCATAAGCAAAATTCATTCACTAGCTATCTCTGTCATTTTCTAATTGAAAGTAGAACAACAACGTTTAATTGTGATTATGTGAACAATTCCAAAGTAGAGAGTTTACAGATCATTTTGGTATCAGAGCTAACAAGTATCCAGGACTGTGGTATTCGTTCTTGGATTTGTATGACAGTGACGAGATCTAAAGGTGAAGAGGCTTTACCTTGCGATCCAGATATTTCTACAAGGAAGTGGAAACAGAGAATTCGGGGACAAATGGAGGAAGAGAACTTGGTCCGTAGAATCGAGATGTTGGAGACCATGATGGATAGGATGTTTAGAAGACAAGAAGAACTTGCAGATTTGTAGAAGACAGCTTCTGTTAAGCAAGACTCCATGGACTCAGTGGTTCGAGGCTTAGCCGAAAATTTTGGCATAGGGAGGAGCCACCATGAGGAAGATTATGGGGAAGAACATGAAGAAGAGACTTCAAATGCAAGAGAAAAGGTAAAATCTGATCATGCTCCTTTTAAAGTTGAGACGAAAGTTGAAATTAAAAGCTTTGAAGGACAAGTAGATGCAGAGTTGCTTGATAAATGGTTAAAACAGCTAGAAGTCTACTTTAGCATCCATAATGTCACTGAGGCACAGAGGATCACCTTTGCACGTCTCAAAATGGAGGGACATGCTCTGGTTTGGTGGGAAACCCATCTAGCCACTTGTGAAAAGAAGAAACGTCCTATTGTGAAATCTTGGCAAGAATTTAAAGAATTACTTAGAGCTAACTTCTATCCTATTGGCCACAAGACTGACCAAATGATTAAATGGTAGTATTTTAGACAAGGTAGTGGTCAAAGTGTGCAGGACTATACTACGGAGTTTCGGAGGCAGGCCATGTTGCTGAACATGGACTTGGAGGATGAGGATATTCTGACTAAGTACTTGGGAGGACTTCACACTCACCTTCGAAGAAAAGTCATCTCCACAAAGCCCAAAGATCTCAACGAGGCATGTGTGCAGGCATACTACATAGATGATGAAAAGAAGCAAGGAGAAGCAGAGCCAAGGGCAAAGCAGTCGACAAATCAGCCAGAAGAAAGAACATGGGAAAACAAGTAACAAAGGTAAGTGGAAAGGGAAAGGTAAACAAGCTGCCACTACTTTAAATACTTGTAAAGATCCCAAGAATTTTTGCAAGAACTGTGATATCAATGGTCATACTGATGCTACATGTTGGAAGTTGCATCCGGAGTTACATCCGAAGAACCGAACCAAGGACTCAAAGAAGTCCATGACAGCTGTAAAGACAGAAGGGGAGGTGGAAATCGAAGATGACTCTGATGTAGATGAGAGGCTTGGATGCACGGCCACCAACATGGACAACCAGGAAGAGGAGATGAGTAGACTATTCCAGATCAAAATCCAGATCGAGAGAACTAAGGTAAATGCTTTGGTTGATACCGGTTCTCAGTCTAACTTGATTTCTGAAGCAGTTGTAAAGAAGCTTGGTCTTGAGACTTACGAGCATCCACACCCTTATCCTTTGGGTTGGGTGAAGAAGGGTGTTGAAATTCAGGTAACAAAAAGATGTAAGGTCAAGTTTGGGATAAATTCCTAGTATATTGATGTATTGGAAGCTGATGTTATTCCACTTGATGCTTTTGATGTTGTTTTCGGGAGTCCTTACTTGTATATCAGGGATGCTATATTTATGAGAAGGGAAAACTGATACAGATGGGTCAAGGATGGGATCAGCTACAACATCTGGGCACACCAACGTAAGACACAGGTTACTATGGTGAGTGCTAACCAAGCAAAACGACTTATTCAGGCAAATCATAATCAGTTTTGTTTACTTTTGTTAAAGGATAAACAAGATGGGGTAGAAGTTTCAGAGATTTCTAACCAGGGAAAATAGGATTTGGATAGTATTATTCAGTCTTTTCAGGAAGTTTTTCAGGCTCCCAGTGGGTTACCACCAAAATGGAAGTAGAGCATGAGATTCAGCTATGTTGCCAGAGTCCCCTCTACCGAACATCGGGTTGTATATGCAATCCTTGCTGGAGAGAACTGAAGTAAAGAAACAACTCCAGGAACTACTAGACCAAGGGTTGATACGTCCGAGCACCTCACCATGCGGTTCACCTATTGTGATGGTGCCAAAGAAGGATGGTTCTTGGAGAATGTGCATCGACTACCGCGCTTTGAACAAGATCACCATAAAGAACAAATATCCACTTCCCCGCATAGATGATCTCTTGGACCAGCTTCAGCATGCCAAATTCTTCACGAAGTTGGATCTCAAGTCAGGTTATCACCAAGTCAGAATGAAGGAGGAGGATATATGGAAGACTGCCTTCAAGACAAAAAAAGGGTTTGTATGAGTGGTTAGTACTTCCATTTGGTTTATGCAATACACCCGCTACATTTATGAGATTGATGAATGATGTATTATGAGATTTCATAAATTCATATGTGATTATTTATCTAGATGATATCTTGACTTTTAGTGTCACATGGGAGGAACATCTAACTCATTTGCAGCAAGTCTTGCAAGTTCTCAAGGAGAAACAACTGCTTTGTAATATGAAGAAATGTGAATTTTCCAAACAATCACTTGTCTATCTTGGGCACGTGGTTGGAGGAGGAGAGCTACGAGTGGATCCAAAGAAGGTGGAAGCCATCACCAATTGGTCAACGCTAACAAGAGCCACAGAGACTAGGAGTTTTGTGGGAGTAGTACAGTACATGCGGAAGTTCATTCCGGGCTTCTCTGCGATTGCAACACCTCTACACACAGTGGCCGCAAAGAGTAAGGGTTTTGACTGGGGTAAGGAACAAGACAAATCCTTTGAGTTATTGAAATACAAGATTAGTCATGCTCCAGTACTTGCTCTTCCTAATTTGCAGCAGCCCTTTGAAGTAGAGACAGATGCTAGTGATTATGCTATGGGCACAGTGTTGCTTCAGGGAGGTAAACCTGTATGCTATCATTCTGAAACTTTTACTTCAGCAGTTAAAGGATATTCAGTATATGATAAGGAAATGTATGCACTAGTTCAGGAAATTAAAAAATGGAAGCATTATTTGTTGGGTAAAGAAACTATTGTGCACACTGACCACAAACCTCTCCAGTATTTGCAAGCACAGTCTAAATTGCAGCAGGCAAGGCACTACAAATGGATGGGGTTCCTTCAGCAGTTCCATCTGGTGATCAAATACAAGAAGGGTAGTACAAACTTGGTGGCAGACATGTTGTCTAGGCCACCCACACAGGAGAAGTTCTCCTGCTTGGCCACTATCTCTCAGATCGAGCCCTTCACGAAGGAAGCTTACGGAGAGGCATATGCCCAGGACAGAGACTTTGGGGTGACATTTCAGCAGTTGCAGTCCCAAGGGGCTGAAAGGACAGGGATTGAAGATTGTTATCTCAAGGATGGGTTGCTCTACCGATGGGGGAAGCTTTGTGTGCCTAAAGAAGAAAGACTTCTATTGATGAGGGAAGCACATACCTCGAAAGTAGCGGGACATTTCGGTGTTGGTAAGACCCTAGCCCACTTGCAAAGGTACGTGTATTGGCCCAATATGCAAGAAGAAGTATCAAAATTTATACGTGGATGTAAACTTTGTTGTACCAGCAAGCCTAAGACTAGGAAGGAGGGTTTGTATATGCCTTTGTCAGTACCTACTCGTCCATGGGAGGACATTTCTATGGATTTTGTAGGAGGATTACCTATGTCTAAACATGGCCATGACTATCTCTATGTTGTTGTTGATAGATTCAGTAAGATGTGTATTCTTATGGCATGTAAAAAGATAGTAAAAGCACATGAGGCAACAGATATTTTCTTTGCTAATGTATGGGTGCATTTTGGTTTGCCAAAGTCTATTGTTTCTGACAGGGATTCCAGGTTCTTGGGGAAGTTTTGGACTACTTTGTGGGACAAGATGGATACCAGGTTACAGAGGAGCACGACTTTCCATCCACAGACAGATGGACAGACAGAGGTGGTGAACAAGACTTTGGTACAGTTGATCAGAGGGTATAATAGCAAATACCCAAGGACTTGGGATGAGTCCTTAGCCTACATTCAACATTCCTATAACCGGGCAGTACACACATCCACTATGAAGTCACCATTTGAAGCATGCTTGGGATATCTACCTACAAATCCACTGGACATAGCAGTTGGGCAGCAGGATGAGGAGGAGACACGAGACACAGAGGTGACTAGAGAAAACAAATTCATTGAGAGGATCTGGAAAATCCATCTCAAAGTCAAAGAACAGTTAGAGAAATCTCAAGCCAAGTACAAGGCTAGGCACGATCAGCACAGGAGAGAACATAAGCTTCATGTTGGAGATAGAGTTTGGCTTTACTTGAGCAAGGAGAGACTACAAGGTCAAGCACGGAAGCTCAAGCCACTACGATATGGACCCTTCACCATATTGGAGCAGGTTGGAGAAAATGCCTTTCGACTTGATTTGTCATCATTTATGAGGATGTACTCAGTAGTAAACTGTGAGAACTTGCACCTATATGAGCCATCCATGCTAGATGAAGATGAAGGACTACAGTTGCTACCTTCCATTGAGGATTGCATCTTGGACTCATGAGGTGAATTGGAGGAGGATGTAGTGTTGCAGCAGAAGGTCAGAGAGACTAGGAGAGGTCCGCAGGAGTCTTGGCAGGTTGGACTGAAAGGAAAGACACCAAGGCAGGCCCGGTGGTACTCAAAGGAGAAAGTGAGGGAATTATTTCCTCATCTACTCCCCCACTAAGCTTTTGTGGGACCAAAATCCTCCTAAGCAGGGGAGGTGTGATCCATAGGGATCCAAAATGACTCTACTTCATCAGATCAGCCAGCACCAAAGAAGGAAAATGAAGAAACAGAGGTTTTGTCTTTATGTTAACAGAACCGCCGCTCTGTGCAGAGCGGCGGTTACAGAACCACTGCTCTGTGTAAAGTGGCGGTTACGCCCAACCAAAGGGCAGGGTCCTATAACCGCCGCTGCCCAGCTAGGGTGGCGGTCCTGTGACTGGGTCTGCATTGGACGGCGGTCTGACTCTTTCAGACAGAAAAATAAAATTCGAAACGAACAGTCCCAGAATTGGAAAGGTTGTCCATGTCTCTTCTCCTCCATGACCTTTCCCATCCTCTAGTGCACAGGAGGACATGAGAAAGGCTATAAATACATGTAGGAAGGAGAGTTTTTTTATTATCGAAGCATGAAAGCAAGTGAGCAAGGAATTCTTAGTGCTGGAATTGTGTTTGTAGAAGAAAGGAGTGTTGAGGCAGAGCAAGCAAGTAATTGGGAGGAAGTGTGAGATATTATCTACTTCTCTTTCATACTTATTGTAAATTATGTACTTCTTATTTGAATTGGCCAATAAAAAGTGGGAAGAAAGAGCATTTTCCCTTCCCGACTGGTTTTCCTCCTCTGGAGGTTTCCAGGATAAAAATTGTTGGTGTTCATGAGTTTATATTCTTTCCTTTCCTGCAATTGTTGATTCTAAGCATAAGCAAATTCATTCACTAGCTATC
This sequence comes from Taxus chinensis, assembly GCA_019776745.2. Classification (NCBI taxonomy): domain Eukaryota; kingdom Viridiplantae; phylum Streptophyta; class Pinopsida; order Cupressales; family Taxaceae; genus Taxus; species Taxus chinensis. The sequence goes on along the minus strand of CM034157.1, from coordinate 159,941,363 downwards.
TCTGTCATTTTCTAATCAAAAGTAGAACAGCAGAGTTTAATTGTGATTCTGTGAACAATTCCAAAGTAGAGAGTTTACAGACAAATTCGTCAAGGAATAAAGTTTGAAAAAAAAAATCGCCATTAAATTCGAGCAAAAGTTAAAATAAAATAAGTAAAAATAATTCTATATAAATTGAAATAAATAAATAAATAAATGTAAAATTAAAATTTGAAGTAAATAAAAACTTTTAGAAATTATTATTATTTTAAGAAAAGAAAAAATATTATTTTAAAAAGATAAAGATAAATTAAAAAAATTGCTTGGAAGATAATAACTATTTTATAAAATAAATAATAACAAAATACAAACATTAAAATACACAAACAAACATTCATGAAAATCAAAAAACCCTAACTTGATATGCAGGCCGTGGATTCTTCAAAAAGTAAGGCAATATGCTGAATGCTCGATTTATGCAATGAGTTCCTTGGCCAGTGAGGAAGCGGAATGTAATCCAACGGGATTTCTGTCGTTTTACCCCAATAAAGATCAAGCATTCTGCAGGCTCCTACAACAGGCAAGTTTGGGGTTGAGGTTTTGGCGTGGTCTGATTTTACCTTAAAAACATTTTTATGGAGTCAAATATTCGCAGAGGCTCATTATATCGGGCCACGCAGCTCTGCACCCCACCACAACGCTCAGCTCCCCACTCAGCTCAATGGCCACGACAACACTTAGACGCCACAATTGTAGATACCCAGATGAGTACTCCCTCCATTCAGTACGAAATCCGTACAAATAGTGGTGATTTACAACGATTTTTTGGTGGCTGTATTAAAATTGCTGAATTTCGATTTTTTTCAAAAAAAATGCGGCGAACCTTGTGACTTAGCCCCCAATATCTTTGCAAATCCCTGCTTTTCCAGCCTTCCTGGTATCGCCACCTGCAGTACATCAAAGTTTTGCATGAGGTGTCCATGACAAGGGGGATCAAGGCAAAGAGCCCATTGACTATCAACTTTGGCAGTTTACAATGGAAGGGGATATTCCACGTGGGAAATAACTTTAGATTTGTCATGTGCAATGTGCATAGAGTCAAACCTGTCAGTTTTGTTCTTTGCATACACCATTAGAATGCTATTGATATGAGCTTGTGCTATTCTGAATAGAGTATGCAGGTCCTCCTCGCTTTCTTTCAAAGATTCTTGTATTTTGTTCCTTAAATTAGTTCCATCGAATAAAGCCAGGAGTTGTGAGGACATGCAGACACATTTGAAATGATCTTAATCTATTCCAAGAGAACCATATCCATAAGGATAAAGTTTGATTTAAACAACAGTTGAAGTAATAAACCAAGCTATCCCAGAGGAATCTGACACATGGGCAATGCACAATAAGTGAGAGATGGTTTCAGATGCTTTCTAGCAATTTGGGCATCTTGTTGGCTCTATCAATCCTTTCTTCTGCAGAGCGTCAATAATGAGGACCTTGCAAGCATGAAAAAGAATTTGTAGGCACTTCCCACTGTACATTCGCCAGTGGCCATGCTCAACCATGATAATTTGTTTTGTATTTTTGTATAGGCCATTGTCCAATTGTGAAGTTCAGCTTTGAGAATGTTTATTTGACCTTGTAAATACGAGATAGTCTACTCCATCAAGCCACACCTCCACATGAAAGCCTGGTTTTTCTGCAGTGGAAATGACAACTCGTATTTCTCTCGACGGTGCCCTACCCTAACCTAACAATGGCTCTGTCACGCTACTTTAACTCCCCCCTCGACATTCCAAACCTCTACAGAGTCTTCTATTTCCTACCTCGGTCACTAGTGCATTTCCGTGAATCTTTTGCTCACATTTTTCGTGTTGCTTTTTATCACTGTTTCACAAGTTTCGTGGCTCCTTTGATCATGTTTTTCGTGAGTCTTCTGGCCACGGTTTCACAAGTTTCGTGGCTCCATTAATCACGTTTTTCATGATTCTTCTGGCCACGGTTTCACAAGTTTTGTGGCTCGACTTCGTGAGGTTTGATCCGCTGGTTTTGTTGCTAGGGATTCGTGGTTTTTCCCGGTTGCCTGTGGTCACAATTCACAAGTTTTTGTAGCTCACCACTTACCTTCGACACCTTTTTTATTATTGTTTTTGATACTATCGACTGCACTTATGGATATATTATAGTTTTGATTTAGCATGCTAGTAGATATCAAAGATACTGAACTGTTATTGATTTGATTCTTATATGATGCATATGGACTATTGGAGACATTTGATGTTGATATTGATATACTTTTGACATGGTTATTTATCTATATTTCTGACATGTGATATATTTAGTCATATTGAATAGATCTTGATAATTGGATTTATGTGGTGATCGTTTTGACATGAATGAAATGTGGAATAGAAATGTGCTAGAAATTGTAAGTGATATCATATTTGCATAGATGATATTAATTCATATATAGTTGATTTTAGATTTATATCGCATATTTGGCATGAATGTTTTAATGCGGCCACGAGGCCAAAGGAGGTATCCTCTGTTTTGCAGGTATATTATATTCACAACAACATCGGGGGATTGGAGACCAACCACATCGGAATTCGAGAAGAATTCAACTAGGGTCACCATGGCAACATGTAATTGTGTGTGTGTGTTAGAATTATTTGGTTAGGAGAAAATTGTGACCTAGGGGTCATGTGTTGTTTTGTTTTAATTTCCCCTTTTTAGTATGTTAGTATGTGTTTTTCTTTAGTAATGAAATTTACTTGGTTTATTATTTAGATTTTGGATTTGTGTTTACCCCTTTATTATTCATGGGTTGTAGTGTCTTAATTAAGCTAATTTGAATTTGTCCTAAACTAATTAAAGATGTGACCAAAAAAGGAGTTCATTTATTAGAATTGATTTACTCTTGGATTTTGTGTTGAGTGAAGTGTGTTTGAGTTTTGAGTGTAGCACACTCTACCCCTTCATGGGAAACTCGAATTTGGCCTTAGAGGCCAAATTTGGAAACTTGTGGGACAAGTCAAACTTGTCCCACACCTCTTAAATGCCCATGCCAACCCTACCTATGGGTTGGGGGGTCAAATTTAGGCTCTTTTAGGTGTTTTGGGGGGTTAAAAAGGTAAAATGTTAATTGCACTTTCTTTCAAATATTTAATTTTGTCCTTTGGGGGAGTGGGCTTAGATGGAGTGTGTAAGGTTCTTGTCATTCCTCCAACCACTTATTAATTGTGCATTGGAATATGAGGTTGACCAAGTGATGTGGAGTGGAGAGGAAATGAGGTGGCATCCTACTTGGAGCCACATCATCCCTCCCTCTCCTTTCTCTATTTATTGAATTCTTGTTGCTTGTTTTGGGGTTGGATGATCATTTTTAGTCTCTTGAATTTTTGGAGAGTGAGAGGATTTGGAGAGAGTTTGTGGATTGTTGGAGCTTTGTGGATGCTTGCTTGATCTTTGGAGAGGCTTGGAACTTCATACTTGGAACAAGCTCTACCATGGAGAGGTAGGAGCTTCACCTTAGTTTAAATTATGTTCTTCGTTTTATTGTATGTGTTATATGTTGTGTTGTATGTTGTTGTCTCTTTGGAATGCTTGTTGGGGGTGAGTAGATTGCCTAAGTTTCAATTGGGGGGAGACTATGGGGAGTTTTATGTAGGGAGGCATAAGAGTTTACCATTTTGTGGAGGGAGTTTGGGTTGGGTGCCCCACCTTGTTTTGAGGGATGCTTGCATTTCCCTTTTGTTCTTGCTATGAGGGAGACATAAGAGATGTAGGGAGGCATAAGAGTTACGGAGGTATAAGGGGTACTTGAGGGAGGCATAAGAGTTGTAAGGGAAATTGTGTTTTGCATTGGAGGCTTTTGGGTGGGCACCCATTCCCATTGGGAGGCATAAGTGGCCTCCCCATAGGTCTTACTCTTTTGGCTTTCTTGATAAGCCTTGTGATCTTGTTGCTTTGTTGTTTTCTTCTTGTTGAGTTGTTGTGTTTGTATGTAAATGGAATGAATGTGAAATTATATGTTAAGTATTGTGGAAGCTAGTAGTTGCCATGAGTTGAAATCTTCTCCCATTGTAATGTGGTTGGGGCTCGGGGGCCAATGGAGAGGATGGCTTCTCTTCTCCATTGGGTATCTTGGTTGGGTGGAGAGCGTTGCCTCTCCCCCTATTTTGTTGTGAATCAAGCAAATTCTTGGAGGAGCTATCTTGTTGGAGTTGGAGAATGGAGTCTTGTTGGTGGCCATGTGAAACTTCTTGTATTTTACCCACTTAGAGTGGAAGAGATTGTAATAATGTATTATTTCTTGTATTTACATTTTGTATGACTTCCCACATCAAGTGGAGAACATTGTTGTAATCTTGTGAAAAGGAGTTTACATTTAATATTTGTATTTTGAAAAGAAAGAAGAAAGATTTGAGTGAATTAGTGTTGAAATGGGAAGGAAAGTTACTTTTATTGTAGTGTTGTTTTAGTGTTAATATGTAATAAGGAAAAAGAAATGACTAAAATAGATATATAGTGCAAAAGTTTAGTTGGAAGTTGTTTGTGGAAATGAGAGTTGCATTCAAAAAGTTGTAAAGTTTGTAAATAGGAAAGATGAAAAAATAGAAATAGTAAGAAGTGGAACTTGTTTACAATATTACATTGTATGGAAAATAAAGTTATTGTGGTTATTTAGAATGTATGCATAATGTAGTGGAATGAAATAGAGAACAAGTTAGATTATATTGTATCTATGAAAAAAATGACAAAGAAATAAAATAGATTTACATTCCTTTTGCTCTTATAATGGAAAGAAGAAACTAGTTAAACAAATGGAAATTATTCTTGTAAGTAGATGAATTTTAATAGAGTAGAGAACACTTTAAAATGAATAGATTTAACTAAGAAATGAGTAAATGAGCAATAAACCTCAAATCTGGAACTTTAAAATGAACAAAGACAACTCAAAATGCATTTTTACATCCTTTAGCAACTTTAAGTTTTTGTAAAAATCTCGGCATTAAGGTTCTGTTTTTCAAAAACATGACCGCCCATAATTGCTCAGGCTATGGCGGCGGTCTCGTAACCGCCGCTCAGGCAGTGGCGGCAATCTCAAAACCGCTGCTCAGTAGGGTGGCGGGTCCTGTATTTGTTGCACTAGGTAAGGCGGCGGTTTCACAACCACCACAGCGATCCACTGTTTATCACCCTGGCAGGGTGGCGGTCCCAAAGCCGTCGGTCTGCTCTGGGCGGCGGTCCTGTCACTTACGACAAAATTCCGCGGACCCGCGCCTATGCGTGAAATTTATCCAATTTTTGCAAATCCCTAAGTTGTACAATTTAACCTATTACTACCAGCAAGTAAGATAAAGAGAAATGCTTAGGAATGGAACAACAAAACACTCAAATGGTGAATCTAAAAGCATTCTTTCATTTATCATCAAAGGGGGTAGGGTTTGCCCCAAATTTAAACCCAATACACTAAAATCTTGGAATAAAAACTAGAATGGAGGAGGAAACTCCTCCCAATCCTTGAAGGAAATAGATTACATAAATAAACTAAATCTAAACTAAGCCTAGACTAAATCTTCTTGTAAAGTCCTTCATGGACTTCTTCCTTTTGCTCCCATGGCTTCCTCCTCTCCAACCTGCAAATTTAGAAAAAGGAAATGAATCAAATGAGAAGAATAGAATGAGAATAGGTTTTAATAGAATTTCATAAGTATTTTAGGGCTAAGTTTGGAACCCTATGATCTAGTGGCTAAGATGGATTTGATCCAAGGGTGGAGGATTAACCCTACCTTTATTAAGAATAAATGTAATTTAAATGTTTAATGTAAAATCCTTAAGGGTATGTGTAGATGGGTGAGTGGGGCCATTTAATTGCCTAGGGGTGTGATGCCCCTTTTGGACCCTTAGTATGTGTAGAAATTTAATAAAGGATCCTTTAAGCTATTAAAGTAATGAATTTAATAATTTAGCATAAGGTTAACCTTGTTAGGATTGAACTTAATTTTAGGAAAGAAAACATCTAATTAAGTGAATTAAACCTTGTGTTATCTTCCTGTGGAACTATTGATTAATGTACCCTAGAGATAATTGTGCTAACATATAACTTTTAACTAGACTTGGTTCTTCTATCGTAAAACTGAATTAAGTAGAGTGAGTAAATGAACCCTAAAGGTTAAGCATCCTTATACCTTAACCTTCTTTATAACTCAAGCAAAAAAAAAATTAGTCGCATTTTCGGGTCAAGTGTTGGGTTACAGTGTGTTCTTACAACGTCGTTTTTGCGGGCGTTACATTGTGGCTTGAGTTCTCGTAATCCCTACCATGCCAAAATCATGGGTTTCTGTCCTACTATTTCGTGGCTCCTATCTCTACATCCTCGTGGCTCTCCTCCTACAATTTTGTATCCCCTGTTCCTACAATTTCGTGGCTCTTCTCCTGCAATTCGTGGCTCTCTTCCAGTAATCTCTTGGCTCCTTCACAATCCATTGCTATCGTTTCTTGTTTGCTACTTGTGTTTTCTATTTGTGGTTTGACTTTTATGCACAAGGCCACTCAGTTTAGGGAACTCAGAGACTCACCTCTTATCATCCCACCTCTTCAAGCAGTCTACCCCCCTACAATGTCTCCCTCCACCCCCGCAGCACCGTTGGTTTCTAGCCTCAGATCAAACAAACAAGGTCAACAGGAAAGCAATGTCCCAAACATTATGGTTGAGCTGATCAGCAGGATAGAAACATTAGAATCCTCCAACAGAACCCTTCGAACTGAGGTTTTTGAATTAACCTCTCGAGTTGAAAAGGTTGAAGCAAACAACCTTTCTCTTCGCAGGCAACTTACAGATATCACGACCCAGGCCATCCCTACAAGTACTAATGACCAATTACAGGCAGAAATTTCAGATCTGAAGCACAAACAGGAAGAGTTTCAAACCCAACATGAAAACCTCACGAAACAATCTGATTCATGGGCACAAATTGTGAAAGGTAAGGGCCAAAACACCTCTCCTATTACGGTTGTGAAAGAAGTTGTACAAGCAAAACTTGTGGAAGAAAGAAACAGACGACCAAGAGAGCTCAATCTCAAAGTTAGAGGTCTGCCCACACCTCTTCCTTCTTCTGATCCTCTTGTCATTGCTTCTGATTTCATCACAAACAAGTTGGGGCTGTCGGAGGTACAAATTGACAAAGCATGGCTTGGTCTGGACTCTACCCTATTCCTTCGCTTCAAATTAACTGAAGACAGGCTTCGGGCTCTCAGGGCTAAAGGAACACTATTCTCACTTCCGGATAAAATCTTCCTTGATGAAGATCTCACCAGAGCCCAGGTGGCAAAACTCAAATAGTCCCGAGAGATGGTCATGGCAGCCAATAAGGCAGGTAAAATGGGCGGTGATTCGGAACCTCAGACCGGTGATTCGAGACACTTTTCCTCCCTGGTTGGGCTCTCGGGTCCAAATGAGGGTCCCGCTAGATGAGGCAGCGTAACAGGGGCATTGCCACTTCATGTTGGAATGGTAATGGGTCATATTGGTCTTCACCAGGTCTCCTACAAGATGCATTGGGTCACTCAGATCTCCTTTTTGTTACGGAAACCCATGAGAGCCCCATTCGTCCTCTCCTAGACCTTAGGGGGTACTATTGGCTCTCTGTTTGCAGGCAGGAGACTAGGAGTTCCAGTGGAGTTAGGGGTTCTGGAGGTGTTGCTTGCTTGGTTAGGGACACTCTTCGGGGCAGGATCTTTGTGGCAGCCGAAGACAAGTTTGCACGTTTTCTATGGATCAAGGTTAGGCGGACCCCGCACCTTATCCAGGACATTTATATTGCAGTTTGTTACTTCCCCCTATCTCTTCTCCTTTTGCCATTGAGAATGGCCCGGATGGGGATCCCTACTTTGACCTTTCTGCTGGCATTTCTCAGTTCTCAGCAGTTGGTGAGGTCATCCTTTTGGGTGATTTCAATGCTCGAACCAAAAACATCCAAGTTCCATGTCATGACAGGACTGTTGATGCTCTTTGTACTTCGGAGTGGACCCAGTTTCTCTTGGTCTTCAGAGGGAGTCAAATGATGTGGAAGGGCGCTTGATGACATATGGCCGACACCTTTTATAGTTAGGGGAAGCTCATGACCTACTGATCCTTAATGGCATATCCTGTTTCCCAAGTTCCCAATTCTTCACCTGCAGACCTCACTGTGGTGGCGCTAGTGTTGTTGATTACGTCATGACTACCCCTAACCTTCTTCCCTTTATTCACCACCTTTCCATCTCCCCCATTCCCCTCGCCGACCATGCAGCCCTTTCATTCTCCTTGGAAACTACTCCCCCCAGACCCCTAGCCCTTCTCACTGCCCTCCACACACCACTCTGAGACTTGCTGAGGGTGACCCCATAACCTTCTCCTTTCATCTTCGCCAACTTCTCCCCCCCTTGCCCCAATTCACTATGTACCCCACTGACAGGATGTACAACCTTCTTGCCACTGCTATCCATGAGGCTGCCTTGCTTTCTTACCCCCATTCCACTTCCAAGCCCCGTAGTACACGGACATGCCCCATGAACCAATGGTATGATGAAGACTGCAAAAACCTCCACCGTCAGCTCCGCATGGCCTTTACCCATGACCTCCCATCCTTCCCCCCCTCAAAATTGCCTATCATAATCTCCTCCGCCACAAGAAACACACCTTTATTGCCCACAAAAGAAGGGATCTCCACACCTCACTTTCGCATTCCCCCAAACGCTTTTGGCGTACCATCATTCCCTGACGCTCTCCCTTACCCCTGGACCTTGACCCCCATACTATGTTCACTCACACGTCCACCCTTTATGACATCCCCAGTCAGCCCAAGACCCAAGTTATATCCCCACCCTCCACCTGCCACATCTTCACCCACACAAATGTCAAGAAGGCCATATCGGTGATGAATTGCAGCAAAGCAACAGATGAGGAAGGCTTCCAGGCAGAATTTTTCAAGCATGGGATCAACACCATCAACAGTTATTTGGTAGACCTCTTCAATCAGGTGGTGTGTACTGGCTTCCCGCAATCTTGGTCCCACCACATTATCCACCCTATTCACAAATCCGGTCCTACTTCTGATCCTAATAATTACAGGACAATTATGGTGGGTCACACTTTCTCTAAGTTGTATGCCACTGTTCTTCATTTGCAGCTTTCTGAGTTTCTTGAGCAGTACCAGTGCAGAGCCAGAGGACAGGCTGGCTTCAGGACAGGGTACCAGACTACTGATCACATTCTTACCCTTCGTGCTATCATCGAGGAAGCACGTCACCGTTCGTGCAGGGTCTTTTGTTGCTTTGTGGACTTTCGGAAAGCCTTTGACTTTGTTCCGCGGGAAGCCCTTTTCTACAGACTTAGAGACATTGGTATTTTCCGAAACCCTTCTTGTCGCCATTACCCGGTTGTATGAGGAGGTTTTGGGTCGCCTTCGCACTGTTGTTGGGCTTTCCGATTTCATCAGGAGCACCATCGGGGTCAAACAAGGCTGCCCTCTCTCTCCTACTTTGTTTGGTATCTATATTGATGAGTTGGAGGAATTTCTTAGAGACCACATACAGGACGGGGACGGTTGTCTTCTCCACCAGGTTCTGATCTACATTCTTCTCTTCATAGATGATGTGGTCCTTCTGGCTTCTTCGGCGGAGGGGTTACAGAGATAGCTTGATGCTTTAGCCCTCTTCTGCAATCATAGGCAGCTTACAGTCACATGGGTAAAAGTTAAAACCAAGGTTATGGTTTTCAATGTGTTGATGACTTCTGATTTCCATTTCTTCTACAGGGGGAGGAGTTGGAGATCACCAATTCCTACACCTATCTGGGGCTTCTCTTCTCTAGACCTCAGTTCAGTTTATGTTCGGCTATTCAACCCCCCATCAACAAGGGGTATGGTTCCCTTACGATCTTGGGGGGACAGTGCTTCCGCCATCACTTTCAGGACACGTTGTCCAAGATGTCTCTCTCAGACTCTCTTGTGAGACCCACTATTCTTTATGGTTCTGAGGTTTGGGGCCCCTCCCTGCTCGAGTCGGATTGGGCCTCTATTGAGCGAGTTCAGATCCTTTTGCTCAGATGGATCATCAGATGCAAAGAGACTGTTCCTCATCATATCATCCTTGTCGAGTTTGGGGCTCGTCCTTTCAGACTAGAGGTCATCTTTGGTCTCATCTCACTCTTGCACCGCATCCAGGGACTTTCGGACTCCTCCACTGGCAGGGATAGATACATCTACCTTGCCTACCGTTCTTCTGAGGCCATTACTCTCTCCGATCGTAGTGGTCGTGTTCGGTGCTGGTATGTTGGGACCTCTCGTCTTCTTGGATCTCTTGGGATCAACATGGACCGTCTCCCCCCTTTTAGGTACTCCATGGATGCTCCTACTCACCTCCTTCCGAGCACGCAGGACTTGCACAGAATTATCAGAGACGACATATACAGACTATTCACTCAGATTACGTGGACCAACCCCCGGGATGAGCTACGCCCGAAAATGGCCTTCTACGCCAATCACTTCCTGGAAGTCAACAATGGACTCATCATTCGGCCCACCTATATCTCCCGTCATTGGATGCATGCTCTTCGCATATCTTTGGGCCAGTTCAGGGTTGGATCCCACAGGCTTCGGGTCGAGAGTGATCACCATTTGGTTCGGTCTGAGAGGATCTGCCAGCTTTGCTCCCTCCAGGAGGTTGAGACAGAGGAACACTTCATCTTCCAATGCCACATCTATTATGAGATCAAAGGGAGGTTTCATTGTCTTTTCCATGAACATCCTACGTTCACGACCTTCTTCAGGTATTATGATCAGAGGTGTCTCACTCTCTATTTACAGGAAGCTTTACAGGAAGCTTAAGCTTCGTGACAGGGCCCTCCATCCTCCTTCCAGGGAGGCTACTACTCGACGGATCACATCTTTCTTTGATTTGCTCCCGGGTGTGAGGGGCACTAAGTGGGGACATGATCCTAGTGGAGATCTTCTGGCTAGATCTGTCAGGATTAGAGGAGCTTCTTCCTTGACCAGAGATATCCAGATTCATGCACAGCCAAGGGCCCCCTCTTTTAAAAGACAGACCACTAGGTCCACCCAGAGAGCTCGACATCCACGGAACATGGGAGTCTCAAACAGTTTCCAGTCCCTGACACCAGACAGCAGCACATCACCAATTCTTTTCAACTGACCTTGGGCGACAGTCGTGAGGGTTGGTGTCGAGGCCTTTCCCTCCACCTCCCTCTCTTTCCCTGTGCTCTCTTTCTTCTTCTCTTCTTCTTCTTCTTCTTCTTGTTGTTCTCGGAGACCCTCTTGGGTTTTCCCTGTTGTCTCTGCTTTGCTTTGTATGGTGCAGTCCCATTGACCTATCTTTGTGGTCACTTGTTGGACATTTAATATAATTATCTTATCTTATCTTATCTATAAGTGTATATACTCAGCTATGAAATGGTGAACCATTACTTCAAACTTTCACTTAAAATCAGGAATGTTGAGGGCAGCTAGGGGTTGCCCATCATTCCAAATATCTACCAAAACACACTTTTCTGATTCCCTACTTTCCATGTGTTGTCTTTTACAAGATCCAGGCCCTTTGTGACATGTTTGGCGGAGTGAAAGCTGGGGTTTCCATTGGGCTTCAAGCAAATTTTCCTACTGGGGGAGAAGTATGTATAGCATATTATACTGCTCTATGGGGCACCACGCTCGTGAATAAATCTCCATGCCAATTTCAGATCTAAGACACTTTTAATATTGAGTTTTTTTTTAGACTTTAAATTTCTTATACAGTTTAAAACAGCCCATGCTACTAGATTGCGCTTAAGCTTGTTTTCAATTCCCTGCCGCAAGATCTCTCTGTAGAATGGTAAATTCACATTCAACTCGACTTGAACTTGAGACCATGGAAGGTTGTAGAGTGATTATTGTGTATGAGATACTAGATCAATAACCGCGTACAAGAATAGAAACTGCATAGCATACCATGGCCAAGCGAATCATCTGAAGAATAGCAGCATGTATTCCTAAAAGATAAGGCTCGATATATATACTTCACATAGTACAGGGAGGAACCGATACAATGGCCCTTCCCCAACATATTCTTCTATTTTTAATACAAATGACTTATGGTTATCGGTTGAAACCAACAAGATTACAAACTAAAATATATAATTACACCAATAACCATGACTATACTAATATTAGTAATATACCAATCTACATAACAACTCCTCCCCCCCACACCCCCCCCCCTAAAAAAAGTCAAGAGTCCCCTCCAACATTATTCACATTCAATAAGATAAAAATGAGACTAAGACAGAAGACAGAAAAAAATATAAGGGAGTTATGTTGATGTAAAGATTTTGCAACATTTCTGAAGGCTCTCCGGGAAGCTTGCCTCCAATGTGTCAAACCAGAATTACAGTATGCATTGGCTATGGAATCAATAAAAAGCATATTTTTTCCTGCACACTTCTCCACCACATTTTTTTCCCCTTCCTTTAAAATCAAAGTGGGGACTGGAACACTTGAAACACCATGACCAAAACAAATTTTCTTTGATTTGTTGCAGATGTACAATAAGCTGTAATAGTGCATATGCAGAAAACTTGTTTGCCAGATCAAATGCATTCTGCAGCTGCAATGTCAATTTGGGCAGCAGTTCATACACAACTCATATGGCAGTGTACAAGCTTTCAACATTCTGTACATCCATCAATGAAGAGACATTCAGCAGGGAAGGTCATACAGTCATGCCTACTTGATGTACCATCACCACTGCAGCTCCTACAGTTAGAAACGCTAGAGCATATTTCATGGACAGAGGCTTCAAAGAGGTCATCCAACTACTGCTGAGTTGTAAGGTCGTAGGGCAGCATATAAATGTGTGGGAGATCATACATTGGTGGGGGTGTCGCAGAAGTCGCAACAAAGGTCATTCAGAACAAACCTAATCAAACAAAAGCGGGGATACTTTATTGAGGTAAAACAGGAGGAGGGGCACTAAGATCATATGGTGTGAGGAAATTGGGTTGTATGGTGGTGTGACATTGAGCCCGTACAATGAGGTGATAATGAGATTGTACAGTGGAGTGACATCACGGTCATATGGTGGGGCGAGAAAAAGGTTGTACAGTGAGGTGACAAAACAATAGTTGGCTGAATGGGGGTCTACAAAACAGCAGCTGAGAAGAGATTAAGCTTGCTACTTTGTGCAACTGATTGTCCTTTGAGATCGTACGGTGCTTTTACTTGTTCCAATTGGAAGGCCATCTTTCCATCATATGTTTCAACCTTAAAATTGTACTCGTTGAACTTCCGTGGGTAAGTTGATTATGAAAATTTGGAAGGAATTCACATTACCAACATCTTATTCTAGTCATCTCGCTCCAAGCCTTGACCTTCATCAATCTCCATAATCTCAACACTATTGCAATGTGGTTGGAACACTCTGTAGTCTTTCGTCTACAAATGAAAAAAAATATCGAGGGATTTTGTCTCATCGTTAGAGTACAATTGTAACTCTGATACCCCTTCATCGTTCGACTCCATTGTACCTTGGTTCATGTCAACTAAACTATCTCACCTAGTCTAAAACTAATGATTACGATGAATTTGTTTCCTCACTAACTGCCTAACTCTTCAAATCTATGACATGCCTCTATCTTTTATTTTTAATGGTGATCAAATTCTTTTTCCAATTATCATCGGCTTTGGTTCCTATAAATCAACCCCACCCCAGTAATACATCGTAGGCTTTCTTCTTCAACATGATGACTACAAAATTCGGTAAAGAGGGCTAGGTTCCAATAATTACCTTTTAAGTTATCAATACACCTACTAATATAATGCCACATTGATTTGCTCTTACCGATTGGAATGTTAGAGGCCACGTAGGTGGCTTCCCAAGACTCTTCCAAGTCTTCTCTAGAAGAGCACTCACACCAGAACCAATGTTGATGGTGTTTGTCAAGTTCCTACCCAAAATTTCCATGTGCACAATCACCGCCCATCAGGAAAGGTTCATCATCAAGAGCACACAATCCATCAATTGGTCACCTAACAATAGGGGCTCAAATTTGAATTCATTCTTGTGTTTTTTGCTCTCCCCATCACTCAATGATAGGTGTGCCATTGTATGCTCCGTGTTTGGGATAATGTCTTGTATGGTAGCAATGAGAGCATTCTTGAGTTTTCAAATATATAGCAATAAGTCAGTTATCTTCACAAGGTCAATGGTCTACACTCTACAATACATGTCATGCAATAGCTTTGTCGAACTCAAGTCTACTCATAGTGCTCTCAAATACCACCCTTGCTTCAACCAACCTTCCTCGATTCATATTCGGACTTGTAGCCACAATCGATCGAATCATTTCCGCCCAGAGGGCTAATTTCTTTATATCTCATCTCCCCCATTCCTCTCTATACCCCATTCCTCTCTATAGTATATTAGGCCATCAAGGCCCTATATCTATATCTAGGCCGCCTCTGGAGTATATCTATCCGCCGCCAGATAGATATCGGCCCTTGATGACCTTTCCCTCGGCCCCCGGCCACTGGCCCGCATAGAAATAGAACTGCCACCCCCACCCCTATCTATAGATTCTAGATTCTAGATATGGTGATAGGACGACCCAGATAGAACAGATATCTCCCAACAGTCGCTCGACAAGCCCGCGCCCGCCATCTAGATAGGGGATAGGGCCAAATGAGTCACTTGTCCATCGACGAGGCTATGGAGTCCCCCTATATATATATGGGATCACCCCTTCGCTAAATACAAATATCACATAGATAGATGGGGTCGAGATTGATGTGAGGAGATCCTCCTAACCCAATTCCAGACACTCCAAGATCCTTTTTCAATCTCCTACTATCGAGCATTTCAGGAAATGGGAGATTCGGAAATCCTTTGGATTTAACGCATCCTTCAGTAAATCCCGAGGAAAGACTCAAATAGTATGATCCCTCCATCACCCTATAAAAAAAAAAAAAAAGGGTGATCTGGTAGTTCTTGGTCCCCATCCATACATGGGTTAGGGTAATTCGCTTTCTTCACTTGTGCTCTAGAAATTGCCATAACTTCCTTTCCCTCAGCTACATCAATCAAATTGACATTGGCATGCTTTGGACAATTGCCGCCATTATGGTTCCCAGGCCCACACCAACTGCAAAGAACTCCAGTGTCATTTTGGTGAGAGAAAACTCTTGCAAAATGGCCCCACTTATTGCACTCCCAACACTATATAATAGGTGGTCCTTCGAAGTTGTGGTTGAATTTGACTCTCGCTGCCACTATTATTCTTGTGCTGGTAGTTCCTTTACAACGATGTGGTGTTGTGGATGGCTCTCCTTGTGTGAACAATACTTGGCCACTTTTATTTCTCAAAATTGAAAGGGCAATACTTGACTGAATGCCTTGTAACTTGACAGAATCTTTATAGACAAACCTGAGCCTTTCCTTCATTGGTGACCATCTCCCTGTAGTTTCTTCGTAATCTAAGCATGTCTTTTCTCAAGGCTCACATTGATCCAGGTCCACTTTCATCACTACAATTAGGGTCATCTTCATCGCATTTTTCCAGCATGACAAAGCCTTTTTCTCAATTCAATGTCCATGGCTCAATTGCAAGCATATTTGTATGATAAGGGTGGAACCATCTTCATCGTCCTCCATAATGAGGGCACCAATCCTTCAATGAACCATCACTTCTTCAAGCCACCGACAGGTTCTATTTCAAGTTTCAACAATAGTTCTTTGAATCTTCTGTTATAGGCTAGATCATTCGCGTGTTAACTTTGCCAAGCATTATAGATAACAACAATCTCATTGCCATACCTCACGATTTTGAATTCTTTCTCTAAGGCTTTCACAAATGTTTTCCATGTTGCGTACTCCGAGCTTGATGCCGATTTACATACTTCAATGGCCATTCCCCAAAGATGTGGCTAGGAAATATCTTAACATAATACGTTCATTTGTATGTCCATTGATAGTCCATATGGTGATGCACGTTCTACAATGTCATACAGGATCCTCCAATCCAGTCACTTGTGAACTTTGGTAGCTTTTGCTTTCTAGAAGATGGAGTTGATGGGGTAACCATGACTTTGATTTGGCTCTTCGAATACGAGTTTCCATCTTGCGTTATACATGGTTTCTTCGAACTAACAAGTCTCCTTAGCCTTTGGACAAGTCAAGCTCAGCGTGCTCAACACTGTTCCTCACGTGTCTCTCAATCTTAGACTATCAGACACGTCCCTGTTCCTTTGCACTTTCAACCTTCCTTGGACAACCCTTATTCGTAGAGATCGGTATATCTTGCATACCATCATATCCACTTTTCATGTGACTCCTTCAAACTTGTCGTTAACTTGTCACATGATTGGCTCGACCTAGTCGGCAAGCCAACTTCTTTTCATGGGGTTCTCTTGTAGCACCCTCTGACCCAAACTAGTTAGGAAGGTCCATATTTCCTTCCTTCAAAAGGGGCTATGGTAATCTCTACCCACCCTTACTTCAAGTGGCATAGGGTCCACCAGTTATGGTGAACCCTTTCTTGGTTTTGGCTCCATTTATGGTTATGACTTCGTATGCTTCGGCCTTGCTTGATGTAGCTTCTTTTTTCTTTTTCTTTTATCTTTTCTGGATGTTGCTCCAGCCAATCAAATAAACCATTTAACTTCTTGGTCTCCTCCCTGTGTCTCTCTCTTGTCGTTTGTTGGAGTCAATAGCATGAATAAATATTGCTCATACGCATCAAACTACTTCTTCTTCTTGAACTCTTTGTATTGTTGTAATGTCTTTTTTCGTCGTTTCACAGATATGTTGGGCACATAGATCTAAGAAGATAATGGGGTTACCTTGTCACAGCTTCTCTTTGAACTGATTTTAACTTGACTTGATGTTCTTTAAGGCAACCGCACCAAAATGTAGTATGCTTAATGTCTACTGAGATACTAGACTATCAATAACAATATACACAAAATAGTAATTGCATAACATACCATGGCAGAGCAAAGCATCCAAACAATAGCAGCTTGTATTCATAAAAGATAAGTCTCAGTACGATTCCCACAATACAGGGAGGACCTAATAAAAGTGCCCTATCCCCAATGTATATCATTCTATTTATAAGACAAATGACTTATGGCTGTTGGATGACACAATCTTGAACACCTAAACATAACCAACAAGAGTCATTACAATCTAAAATATGTAATCATGTTGCTAGCCATGACAATACTCGTATGTCAGGCTATAGGAATGGCATATAAAATGGATTGGATCAACTCTACTTTCCCTGCAAAAAATGATCAATTGATAAGTTCACTTTGTTAACTAGAGCTTCACTTATTTTATAGTGGCCTCCCACATTTTGTTTTTACGTTTTTAATGGAGCAGAAAACAGAAATAGATCAGGGGAAGTTTCCTGAGAAAAGAAAAAAAGAAAAATTCTAAGTATTTATTTTTTTTCTCTGGGGTTAAATATTAGCAAATGTTACATTGGATATATTCATGTTGATTTGCTTCCCCGAAGCAAGCTGGAAAGGGGAGTTTCTATTTGCCTGTTTTTTCTCAAGAATAGCAGTGCAGAACAATAGTGTGTCAACAGCAAATCGGAAGCCAGTATATCTTTGGCCCCTTTCACTAGCCAGAATAATTTTTTCATTGGATTTAGCCTAGGCAGTTTACCGGTTGAGGGTTCTCCCATAATGATAAAAAAATAATGTCTCAAAGAATCCCCCTGTTGCCGTACCCTTATTGACCCAAACAAATACCTTGTGCTACAACTCAGTAAAAGCACATAAGTCATAGTGGTACAGCTGTTTATCCATTTGGCCACGTGTTGAGCATTGATCCTCAACTGAATCGTCAACAACTGTTGTAACAAACTCCAGCTGCAGCTCCAAAGAAGGCTGTGACATGTCCCCCCTCTAGGAGAACCGGACTTGACTGTGTTCAGGAAAAAGTCCATTGGCAAATCACTGACTTGGCCATACATGGCCTTGGTAATTTGCAGCCCTAGCATAAATAACAATTGCCAGTGTCAAAAACCCCGAGCTTGTAGGAAAGTCGATATGACCAAACACTGTGCAAAGGACGGATTCACTTGTCATTTGGATTAGTAGAGAGCCAACAAGCATTAAGAACCAAGGACAAAGGGTGCATTTGGTGAAGCATTAAGTACATACGACAAGAGTCATAATTTTTGTAAAGGGCGATTCATGTGTTTCACCACCTTCCAGTCCCTCCTTTTTGTAGACTCAACCATGCCAATGCTCATTTAAAAAAGCTCTGGATCAGGAATAAGACCTCTCAGCTTCATGATGGCAAGGCGGTTAGGATCCAGAAGACCATACTCCTGAGCAAGAGCACGCCACTCCTTCCAAGGAGTAGCAAGGTTCCATAATCTTTACTTCCTCAAGCAAAGATGCCAGTTTCATCATGTTAGATTTTCAGCTTCTTGAACCAGCCTTGGAATATTCATGATCTTCTTTCAATCCCTGTCCTTTTCTATGATGTGCTGATCTTCCTTCAGTAGATTGCTGATAAATCAGTGGTATGAAGCAAGGTATTAGATTCCAACTAGCTCTAGGTGTTGCGGTCCCCATTGCCATTTGAACCAAACATTGTTTACTGATTTCCACATTTGAATCAGATACTTTGGAAGATGAACTGTGTTAACCCTCATTATTGATTGCAGAGATGAGGTGCAAATAACAGAATATCACATTCAAACCTTAAAACTTAGCCCAAACTTTTCTAAGTATGTCGGTGCAAACTATGACAATACGATGTTGAAACAAGATCTCCTAAGCGCGGAACCCTTGAGCGACCGCACAAGGCCTTGAGCGACCGATACCACCCATGCTTGGTAGAATGTGAATGTTGCAATAGATGATTCAACATCAGGATGGGTAGCCTAAGTAGCCCCCCATCTTTGGGGATGGTGCAGAGACTCCAAAGAACTAAAGGGAGACCCCTCCCCTCTCCAAGCATAGACCACAAATCAACGAGCCCTCAACCAGTTCTGTTCAAGACATCTGGAATTGCGTCCTAATGGGGAACTAACAAGACACATAGTAGATGTGAGAAGCTTGAAGAATACGACTCACCATTGTCAGCTTACACTAGCAAAAAGTCTAAGTAGAAGCTTGCTCTAAAGCCTTTACGGAGACACCCCCCCTGCCTCGTACCAACCTGGACAATAGTACCAGGTTAACACCAAAGGGAACGGGTACGGTGTGGGTAACAAACAATGACCCCAAGACAAATAAAGGACCAAGCAACAGGAATCCAGTGGGTGGGAGTGTGCAAACCAACAAGCCAAAAGTCCGTTTTATGGTCACTATCAACAACTCTTGACACAGTGCAAAAAGTGCTCAGACAAGAAAGAGCCCCATCAACCGACTCCTATTCCGTCTTCACTGAAAGAATTATATTTTTATATTGGCAGCCGTAAATTCTGGGAATTACTCCGGATGCAAGCAAAGAGAAGTAGGCTCAACTGAGGGATTGCATGCATTTATAGTGGCTGCATTGATTTTACCAGTCATGGATTGTTTTGCAAAGGAAGACAAAATGTTGGAAATCCACGATTTGGCTTGCAATTTCTTTCTTTTAATACTTGCGTGGATTTTGAAGAGAGAAGACTGCTTTTAAATTGGAAGACAAAGACTCTATAATCCACAATTTCCTTTTAATGAATTATCCTTTTAAAAAGTGCGTGGAAAATAGAAGACTGGGCTGCCAAAATTCATGACAAACTTAAGTGATTTATGCCTTTGCCAAAAAGCTGCGTGGATTTGGGGAAGACTGGATTTTGAATATTCACGACAAACTTTAAGTGACTTTAAAGACTTGTGTGAATTTTAGGAAGACTGGATGCTGGTCAATTCATGACAAACTTTAAGTGACTTTTAAAGACTTGTGTGAATTTTAGGAAGACTGGATGCTTTGAAATTCAGATTGGATGCTGGATTCATGACAAACTTTATTTTTAGAAGACTGGACACGATTTGCAAAGACTATGAAAATTCACGATTTCACTTAATGACTTCTCTCTTCTAAAAGGTGCGTTGAAATTAGAAGTCTGGGCTGCTCTATTTCACGACAAACATTTAAGTGATTTATCTCCCATTAGGAATTGCGTGGATTTTGGTAGTCAAGGATTACTTGCAAAAGAAGACAAGACACTAGGAAACCACGATTTGTACTTAAATGACTTTGTAGTGGCTCCTTAAAATAATTGCACTGAAACTGGAGGAAGAGGATTTTTGCAAAGAGAAGACTCAACATGGAATCACGATTTGCTTAGGTGAATTCTGCTTCCAAAAACCACGACTTGCACTTGGAAATATTCTTTAAAAACATCAAACGTGGAAATTGAAGGAAAATGCAGCAACTTGATTCAGACAAGACCCTCAACTGGTCACCACGAAAGAGTGAACTTAGAACTAACTCTGCACTACATCCTTAAGGAATGACTAGCACTTGGAAATCTTGAGTGGCATTGTTTGCCCCTAGGATGCCCTTGTGCAAAATGCTGCTTGATCCTTGGAATTGTTGTATTTTGCCCCTGAATGTAAAATGCTGCTAAAATGTGCTCTGCATGGAAAACAAACTCTTCTAGATCCACGATCTGTTTGCAATTATTTAGCTTGGATTAAACCCTCAGACAAGGCAAAAATCCCGAGCTTTCCTCTTGTTTGATTCGGTTACCTTCAAATACAAGCTTCGACAGACAAATTGATTGGCAATTAAACACACTGGATAGCTTTTCAAAACCCCAAGCCTGGGAAAAGGTCTGGCAGGAAGAAAGAATAGACTACGGGGATTGCGAGACGAAAAAAGAGAAAGACCAAAAACCAAAACACCTAAAATAAAGTAAGGTAAAAAGGGAATACCCAAAGGGGACGTTGCGGCCAAGGCGCTCGAAAATAATTCTCCAATGAGCTAGGCTGAAAAACTGTTTGGAGCCATGAAAGATAAATGGTAATAACTAACTAGGTAATTACTAGTTTTCTTGCTTAGGAATCATATGAATAAAACATGCTTTTAGGACCTATAAATTACCCAAATGCGTGATTTGAGTGTCTACAGCATGAGGGTATTAGATGGCGATAATCAAAGTAGAAAGTAACTTCCTGGAACATAAAAAACAAACGTGAGCAAATGCAGGCAAAACATAAACACTTGTTGATACACACCCAAGTGAAAAGAACGATTGAGTAGAATTAAAAATGGGGTATTGGAAAAATATTTTAGGGTGAAATCTTGGGGATAAATAATAAACACATATTAGATATCCACCATGAATTTGCCAAGAAATATAGTTTATGACTGTACAACAAATTATAATGAATTAAACATAGATTGATTTACAGAGTGCATTATAGTTTAATGTAAAGAGTCCATAACACATTACAAATAAACACAGAACACAAGACTATTTAAGTGGGAAAACCTTTCGGTAAAAAACCACTGAAAATATCACTTATCTTTATTGAGAATTGAATTTCACCTAAGCACTCCCACTATTTCTGGAAATCCCAGTTACACCTTAAAAGGAATTACAAATTGTATGAATAACATTCGCTCAATGTAAAGTACTAGCTCACATATTTTGCATTCATGTTTGATGATTTTGTTTGCATATAAGATCAGCATCATCACATCATCATTTTATTATTATTGTATCCAATCTCAAATGAGATCACCTTGTTTTATACAAGGCGGGTTCCGCTTTACCATGATTTGAATTTAAACACTGCTTATAATTCAAATTTGAATTATCCCCTCTTGACCTTAATGACGGCATGGGGATCTTCCTATATAAACCAGTTTTAAACATACACTTATAAGCCAAAGTTTTAATCTTTGGCAGTTTTAATCACAAAGTGGTTTCCCACTTAATATTAAAAACTCAAACACTCACATATAATATTCAGTTTTCATGTCAAGTCACCTTTTTATACAAAAGGAATTACAATCCATAAATCATCAAGTGATTTAGGCTAGCATGAAAACAAAGCAATTTTGATCCACATGGATTTTACAAAAGTTATAATCCATAAATCTTTATCCCCGTGATTTATTAAATGAAAAAAAAACATGTCGGAAAATCCAACATTTTAATACATTTGCGGATTTTTTCCAGAAGATAACATGTGATGGTACAAACTTCAAAGCTTTAGTGTTCCGCGGATTTTGAAAAAGTGGTACAGTCAGCTTTTTAATGTCCAACGTGGGTTTTGAAAAAAACATGTCCATGGTACAAAGTTGTAAGTTTTGCAATTTTAAAAAGTCATGTGTGTTAAGTACATTGCATAGTTCAGTCTACAAATTTTTATAAATGTCCACAGGCATAGAAATTTTTAATGTCTATATGCTTTAAGAAAAAGAGATGTCGTGGTACAAAGTTGTGTTCTGCATCACGGATTTTGGAAAAAGTCACAATGATATAAAACACAATTCTCAAGATTTTGTGAGTCATTGTATAAAACAATGAAGTCTTCACAATCTAAAATAATTTCGTTTGCATAAAACAAGTAAAGTCTTCCATGAAAGCTGATTATTTACTAATGCTAAAATAAGAATATCTCAGTTTAATGTTTCTGGGTATTACAAGTAAACTCACATAAGTGGTTTTTACTTGTACACTCGATAGTCTAGGGAGTTTAATCAATTGGCACAATCAAATCAATAAGAGGTGGCATTGACATGCTAATTCCCCCTCAATGGAAATTTATTTTTTGAAAGGCCATACACTCATTTGATTCAAACCTGAGGTGAAGATTAACCATGCTCATCCACATGATCATTTGAGTCAAATTCTGAAAAATTATGCTCATCTGATTCAGAGGTGAAGATCACTAGTCATTCACATGATCATTTGAGTTCAAATTCTGAAAGGCCTAACATGGCACAAAATTTGAAGAACTTTGCAACACACAATGGCTTTTTAAAAATATTTGCTACTTGATCTTCAGTAGAACAAAACTTGATATCAATGTCACCATTTAGAACTTTCTCCCGAATAAAGTGCATATGTATTTCAATATGTTTTGTCCTTTGATGTTGAACTAGATTGTTTGCAAAAGCAATGCAACTTTGGTTGTCACATAGAAGAATAGTACTTCCTTTGATTCCCATATGAAGTTCATCCAACTCATATTTTCAGCCACATAGCTTCAATTGCTACTTCCATAGTACTTTTATATTTTGCTTCAGTAGAAGATATAGATATTGTTGGTTGTTTTTTGCTTCTCAAGTGATTGCACCTACACCCAACTTGAAAACATATCCAAAAGTAGGAATTTCTATCCATAATGCCATCAGCATGGTCAAAAATCACAATATCCAAATAAATTTGCATCATTATTAGAAGAATAATACAAACCATAATTGATTGTACCTTTGATATACCTTAGAATCATTTTTGTCATTTTTCCAATGGTCCTCATAAGAATCTGTCCATGAATCTAGAAACAATTCCAACTACATAGGATATATCATGCCTAGTGATAGTTAAATAAATCAAACTACCAACAAGTTTTCTATATGGAGTAGGGTTAAATTTATTACAACTAGGTTTTGGATCTAATTTAAAACCAACTTCCATAGGAATAGAGTTAGACTTACAATAAATTATGCTAAATATTTTAAGTGGGTTAGAGCATATTGTATATGTTTGCAAAATAGATTTGTGATCTTGAACAATAATCATGCCTAAAAAATGATTCCAGACCTAAATTAGTCATTTCAAAACGTTGTCTTAATTTCTCTTTGAGAAAAAGAATTATATTTTATCACTACTAGTAATCAAGAGATGGATCAATATATAAGACAATAATGATTATCAATATGATGTTTTCATATTTTACAAACAAATCATTATCAGCAAAACAATTTTTGAAACCAAGATCTTGAAAAAAAAAATATCTTAGCATACCAAGCTCATTTTTAAGCATATGAAATTTTTTAAGCAATGGGTTTGATGTACTTTGAAATGTTCTTAAATCCATTTAAGTTGCCATGACCTTTCAAATCTGTCATTTATGAATTGTTGGTATATGTTAATCATCACTAACTTGTTAAATACTCAAATTTCTTTAAAAATGCACATTAATCTTATGCAAAATATAGCTACAAAATATACAAACGAGCCATAATTGTCAGAAGTGTTTTTATTAGTATTTGAAGTACAAATACAATACAAAAATCAGCATCATCATGCAACAAATACAACCGGCTGATCAGTCTGAAATGAATTTATGAATTGTCACTGAAAATTATCATCAAAATATCATATCTATGCAAGTTACAATATACAATAAGTTATAGCATTTTCCTTTTCCCCGCTTTAGAGAAATATTGGGGAGAGGATGTCTATTGCCTCTACTAGGAATTAAACCTCTGGAGAATGCATCTCCATCTCCTCCAATAAGTCGCTGCGAATCTAGCTCTAACCTGGTAGTAGAAAAAGTACTTTGGCTGTGAAACTCTGCTGCATGTTTAAGATCACTCCAAAGATCTCATCCAATCCAATATAATCCTTTCAATGGAAACTTACTAGTGTTTCTCTTTCTCAACTTCCCTCTGGAAACATTCGTCCTTTGTGAACGCAATACCCAATCTTTGGGCATATCTTCCCAGTCCACTTGTATGGATCTATCTCATCCAAATCATGAGCACCTCTTATCAATGCAACAATCTGATTTGAGCTTCTGAAAATCTGGATGATGCCTTGGGAGTTCAGCAAATCGACTTGCTCATTTTATAGGGAAAACAGCTTCTTGTGGTATCTTAGGATCAAAAGCTACACTCTTGCCATCAAAGCCAATAATATTCGCATCTTCTTGGAGAGGGATAGTCAACATTTAATCAGTGCTTGGGACCATATGGCAGTGTGGGAAGTACCCTTTAAATTTAATCCCTGACTCCCATGATGATTAGCTTGGTGTTCCCAACAGGGACCATTTTGTACTCCCAAATCTAGGAAATAGCAATTTAAACCATATTTTGAATTCTAATTTGTCTATGGGATTAATAAGCTCATGATTATTTCAATAGATTGCAAGAAGTTGCTTGGTCGTTAAAGGTTAAAAAATGGATTATATGAAAATAAGAAAAACTTAGTCATCAATTCGTAGAGCCTCAGAAAACTCAATTAGCTTTCGGTGATAAACAAGGGCCATCATGTCTTCACAGAGCTACGAATGAAAGGTTCTTCATTAATGGAAATTGGAAATGCCACATGTGCAAGTTCTATGAACTTGTATATTCTTCCCAATCAGTATGCTCCAATGGCATTTTTTAAGCTTACACGAAATAATTCTTCCCTACTAATCCTACAAATTTTCTACCAAAACCCTCACCCTTTAGGTTGATGCAAGTAAATTTCTTCTTTCCAAATCAGCTCATTTATGAAAAGATTCTTAACATTCATTTGATGAATCTCTAAGGCCATCCATGTTGAGCAGCTAAAGCTATAAGAATTCTAATAGTTCTCATTTTGGCAATAGAAGAAAAAGTTTCAACATAGTCTAAACTAGTTTCTGAGTAAACCCTCTAGCTACTAATCTTCCCTTGAACTTCTATCTTACCAATAGAGTTATACTTGATTTTATACAACCATCTAGATCCTACAATGCTTCTTTTAGGAGGAAGAGGGACTAATTCCCAAGTTTTATTCTTGATTAGAGCATTGTATTCAGCTTTCCATAGTTTAATCCACCTTTCATCTAGACTACTTTCTTCAAAGGATTGAGGTTGAACCTCATACAAAGCTGACAAGGTGTGATAGGTATGTTGACTGCAGGTCATCTTTATCAGATTATTAGGCTGAGAATTAGAAACCAAATTTTGAGCCCATTTAGGAATTCTAGACTGAGACATATATTGTGATGACACCCTTTCAATATCCACATCCATCATATTTGAAGAAGGATGCTCATCCTTTTGGAATTCAATTTCCATATTGTCTAAAGAAGGGTTATCAATCTCTAGGATGTCAGACTCACGAGAAACAGAGAGAAGAGAGGAAGAATCACAAAATGGTTTCTCAAGAACATGAACATTCTTATTTTCTATGATCTCATGTTTGATGGATCATATACCCTTAATCCTTTTGTGCGACCAACATACCCAACAAAGATACAAGAGTAGGAGGTAGGATCAAGTTTTTGTCTTTTGACTTTAGGAATGAGAAGGGAAACATGACTACCAAATATCTTTAAATGAGAGATATCATGTTTTTGTTTGGTCCATACTTCATGAGGTGTAGTTTGATGCAAGGATTTAGTAGGAACCCTATTTAGAATGTGGACAATAGTGTTCATAACTTCAGCCCATAGAAACTTAGGCACTTTAGACACATGAAGTATAGTCCTGACCATTTCTATTATGGTTTTATTCTTCCTTTCAACTATATCCATTTTGCTATGGGGAATATGGAGTTGTTAAATCTCTTTGAATTCCACAATACACACAAAACTCATCAAACTTATTAACATACTCACCTCCATTATCAGTTCTTATTCTTTTAATTTTCAGATTAGCCATGTTTTCAACTAAGGCTTTAAACTCTTGAAATTTAGATAGAACATCAGACTTCTCGATGTAATAAGAGCAAGTCATTTTAGAAAAGTCATCAATGAAACTTACAACATACAAGGCTCCACTAAAGAGGGAACTTCCAAAGGACCTCTTACATCACTATGGATTAACTCAAGCAAGTTAGAGGAATTAGAATCGTGATATTTATGAAATGGTTTAACATGTTGCTTACCACATAAGCAACTTTCACAAGATCCATGGTCTGATTTCATCTTAGGAAGACCTATCACAAGTTTAAGGTGATACATTTCATACAAAATATTAAAGTTCACATGCCCAATCTTTTCATGCCATAATTGAACATCATTACAAGAAGAAAAAGAAAAACAAGTTTCAACAACAAATCCATCAAAGATATATAAACCATTTTTCTAGATACCAGCAATAAATAACATTACCAAGCTCATTCTTTACATACCATTTATCTTTCAATAACACAACTTTACAATTTTCTTTAGTTAGTTGAGAACAAGATAAAAGGTTTTTCTTTAAGTTAGGAACAAATAAAACATTTCTAATAGTTCCATTTTCTAACTTAACATTTCCACAACTTTCAGGTCTAATGACAGAATTATCACCTAGATATATATTTATCATATATATGACATTCCACAACATCTGAAAAAATTTCATGAATATATGACATATGCCTAGATACACCACTATCTAGAATCCATTCATTGTCATTAGAGGCTGAAAGAACAATATATAGAGCAATAGTTTCCTCAACATTATTTGATTGATTTTTTAGATTGATTCTGATTTCTATTCTTTTTATTTTTATTGTTGAAGTTCTTGTTATCCATTTTTACCCCCTGGTAAAAATGGACAACTTGGAAAAAATGGACTTGGGCAAGTGATGAAGCTTCAATGGATGAATCTGGAGAAAAAAGGTAAATTTCATGATTTGTGGGCACTTGCAGTTATCCTGATGGCATCCCCCTCTCAAAGGCTTTAGAAGTCCATACTTAGCCAAAAATTTGTAAAAATGATTAAAATTTGGAGGTTAGCGGTTTTCACATAGCTTAGAATTCTCAAAAGTAAGTTAAGCAAAACACCTCCAAAAACCCACAAAGAGGGAGGAAAATGGAGTAATGTAGGTTTGTTAATTAATTTACTTCATAAGCAGTGAAGCAAAACAACTTCCCAAAACCCATAACTAGTAAAAAATTGAAAATCCATGCAAAGAATAAGAGTTGTAGCTTTGCGTAAATGTATGGGTACTTAAAGTAATGGGGAGAAAAGACACGAGTTAAATTATCAAGGCAAATAGACCTGCGAAGAAGTTCTTAAAAGCAACACAGTATGTTGCAGGGATTTGGCTAGTGAAATTACTAGAAAGTAAAGCTATAATGTAGTTTGGCTAAAGTGCGAGTAAAGCACTTTAAAATTCACGTAAAGAAGGAAAGTCTAGACAACTTTGTGGGATTACTATGGGGTGACTACTACAAGAAACGGGACTCGCGAATGCAAGTAAGTAGTTTAAAAACCCCGCAAGAATTAAAGATCTTCAAGTTGAGAGTATTGCGGAGATCAGAACCCTTACTTAAAGTTGTGGGGGGTGCATAGAAGATGTGAGCTAAAGTGCTTATCATGCCCGACTTGCAGAACTAAAGGGAGAAGGTAAAGTGTTGCGTGGTTGCGAAGGGCCATTATTGATGAAGGAAGTGGAGCCTTCCAAAAGTGCGAATAAAGCAATGATGCCAAAACCACATAGAGAATGAGAAATAAGCAAAAGTTTTCTAAACCGATGTGTCATTACTTCAAGTAATGACACCCGAAAAACCTACAAGTAGAAGAAGTTTTGAAATAAGCCATGCAAAGAAGGGAAAAAATGTTCATAGCTTCAGTAATAGCACCCACTTGAGTTCTTTCACAGAAGCATGGAGATAAATCATTGGCCATAATTATGGTTATCTTTTGATTGCAAACTCCGTTTTTTACAAGACAATTGGACTTTTCAGAAATTCTATTGACCTCCTCTTCACCATGGAATCATGAAAATCAAATTTTGGTGGGATTAGATGGGGGAAAATGGGAAAAACATCTCCAGCATGTAAAGAAGTTCCAGTAGTCCAACTACCCACATTTAATGAAGTATGACCCTCTTTTCTTATTCCACAAGAAAAAGTACATGAAGGGATGGGTTTTGTAGGTTTCCCATGTTGTTATGTAGTCATTTAACCTGAAGTTTGTTAGACACGGTGAAAAGATTCCAGGATTCTGCCTATCTCTCTTCTCCTGATCTTTATTCTAAGAAATTGTAGAACTTCTTACTTTGAGAAGTAATGATATTTGGGTATGGGTTTAACATCCATTTGTTTTCTCAATGGTCCAAAGTTGCAACCTTCACAAAGATCCATGGTTTAAATTCATCTTGCACCTTTGCTTCATCAGTTGTTAATGCATTGTGCAACATTTGAAGCAATAAAATTTGTGTTTTTGGTGTTCTCTCAACTCTTGCAGCCTTTTATGGTTTCCTTTGATTTCTCCATTCTTGTTGTTTTGTTTGTGACACATTTCTTTCATTTGCAAGTTCTTGTTACTTTTGCTTCATGGAGATACCAGATGATGAATGCTACATTGGGTCATTCTGTCACATACATTTTGGCCTTTCAATAACTCTAATTTCCAATTTTTCTCTAGTTAGTAGTAAATAATTTAACTCCCCTTTCTCTTGGTGCTATCACCTTTTTTAGTGTAGGATTTCTTCATTTTCATGCTCTCTCTCTCTCTCTCTCTAGTCCCTTGAATTGATAAACCTAATATGAGTAGATAGTTCCTAGATATATCTTTTCATTATGAGTCCACAACATGGAAAGCTAATTTCTAGAATAGAGTCACCAACCTTCTGCACCACTATAGGATCCATCTCATTAACATTAGATAACTTGAGAGATGAGTCCAATGTACCCAAGAACAAATAGTTGCTCATTCACATTTACATGATTTCTAAGATGATTCTTATTGTTTTTTTATTGTTAAAGTTCTTACTTTTAGTTTTATTATGAACTTATTAATTAGAATAATAATTATTTACTTTATGACCAAATTTACCACATTTGGTACATGTGCCATCAAACTTGACTTTAAAATTTTGATTATTCTTAGGTTTAGGATTGAAGTCTTAGATTTAAAGTTAGATTTCTTTATTAGAATTAACATTGTGATTTTTAAATGATTTCTAATTTTGAGCGAATAATGCCTTAAAGGCATTCTCTTTTGAATCAAACTTTTTATTACTCTTTCTTCTTGAATTAGGAGAGATGATAGAGTATCCAAATCAGGCAAATCAGATTCATTTTGATACTTAAAATTCAAAATAGAAATGTAATTTTTGAATTTTTCATGTATGTTAATCTAAATGATAAAATACAACAACTTATCTTAGAATAACTCACAGTTACAAGCCATCTAAATGATCCTTAATATTCTTAATTTTGGCTAAGGTAATTAATTGATCTTCTTCATCTCCTTATATTAGAGTTGTGAACAATTCCATGATTAGCTTAATGATCTTAAAAAGCTATCTTCATGCGTAGTTTGCAATTGATTCCATGCATCAGCTAGAGACTCCATATGTTCTATATGCAACAACAATTCATCTTTAATACTTTACAACAAAATAGACATGGCCTCTTGGGACTTTTGAGAGAAGACACTCAAGATTTTAATGTTAGCTTGTCTCCCAGTGGATCGTTTTCAACACCACTAACTAGATCCATAGCTTTCTAGCCATAAAGATAGCGTTTAGTCTAATTCTTTGTTGGGGTTGTAATATAAAGCGGGAAACTGACTTAATAGAAACCCGCCAAAGACTAGCGGTCATGGCATATGTTTAAATTTAAATTATAAGAGTGACCCAAATGGGCCACCATTCTTGATATAAATCAAGGTGATCTCATTAAGATCGGTCATACAAAATGAGTGACATATGAATGCATGCGAGCTATATATGTGAACAGATTGATGATACATGATGCGAATGGTGTTTACATTCATCTCTACACATGAGCGAATTTATATGATAGTTTATAATTCCTCCTTGAAGATGTAACTACTGGAAATAACGAGCGTGTTGGCTGAAATTCAATTCTCAATAAAGATAAGTGATTTTTTAGTGGGTTTTTTACTGAAAGATTTTCCCACTTAAATCTTGTGTCTTGTGTTCATTTACTTTCATGTTTATACACGCAATCCAATATCAAATTCATTTTGTAATATAATTTATTATAACTTGTTCAAACATAAACTATAATCCTTGGCTTGTTTATTTTGGTGGATATATAAATCAGTGTTATTATTTATCCCCGTGTTTCCTGACATGGCATCAGAGCGGGTGTTTGTGTTTGTGCAAGATAAATTTGTTTTGCAGGTGCAAGATAATCTGCAAATTGGTTTCAAGAAGATAGCTTGAAGTTTTCAAAACCTACAAAACTCTAATTTTGAGCATTTGCAGCTTTTTCAAAGACTACATATGCAAAAC
This sequence comes from Taxus chinensis, assembly GCA_019776745.2. Taxonomy (NCBI): domain Eukaryota; kingdom Viridiplantae; phylum Streptophyta; class Pinopsida; order Cupressales; family Taxaceae; genus Taxus; species Taxus chinensis. Next base: position 159,910,270 of record CM034157.1, on the reverse strand, counting down.
TCGAATTCCCTATCAATTTAATTGAAATTATAAATTTTAAAATATCAAATTAAGTGTGGAGGATCAAAATCAAGTGTGTACTTGTGTTTCTTTCGCACGCAACGTTTTGTGTGATTGGAATTGTGTTTTTTGGTCATCCAGGACCTTCTTTAGTGTTTTCCAATCGTTCGCGGCTTTCTATTGTGTTTAGTGGTTTTTCCTTCACTTCGCGGCTTATTTAGGTCTTTTGCGGTTTTTTTCTTAGTTTCACGGCTTATTCAAATTTTTCGCAACTTAATCAAAAATTTTGCGGACTTTTTGCATGTTATTGTAATGTCCCCAATGGACATATTTTTACCCCTAAACGGATTTTAGGCAATCCCAATCCTCAGATAACAACTTATAACACAGATTAAATTTACTTTTGCAGATGTGAATTTATAAAGGAAATTGCGACTTGGGTTAAGTATAAAACCCAACTAAATCAGCCCCTTAACAATGTTTCTTATTACAAACTAAAGTATTAAATTTATAAGGCCCAAATCAGATCAAAAAATGCAGATTTCTTATTAAAAAAGGACTGAAATAATTAAACTTAAATCTGGAGACAGATTGTCATGAACAAATCTGGAAATCAATATTTTACTCCTTCCAAAAATTAAGAAAACAAGTTATTTTGATTCCCAACATTCACCTCAAGATATAGCAATACAAATCAAATTTTTAAGTACCTCCAAAGCAGCCAAATCTGCAAGAAAGTGGGTCGCTCCACCTAGGGCAAATAAAAGATTAACTGTTGCAATCTTGTTCCACAAACCCTTTTACATATTGTTTTACTCTTTGCAGAAATAACTGAAAAAACACTGAAAATTTGATGATGCCCGATGGAAACCCTTGTGTAGAGAATCCTCACAAACTAGAGGAAGGGTTTTCGTCCTTCAACTAAGGCTCTTAGAGGGTTTTCGTCCTCTAGAGTGAGTCTCTAAGGGTTTTCGTCCTTAGAACATTGAAGATGTAAACGAAAATGCTCCACATACAAATCTGAATTTAGAAGATAAACAAGTGAATATCTCCTAAGCAAGTCAACTTGCTTATATAGAGAAAATGGCTCAACTAACCTCCCTCCTCATCCAATCAGCTCACTTGCCTCATTTAATGTTTTCCACTTACTTTATTTAATATTTTCCCTTGCTTTCATTTAATATTTTCCCATATTAAATGTTTTTCTCAACAACGTTTCCCACCTAATGCAAGTTGCATTTTTCTAGGGGAAATACATTTGTTCCATGAGCTTTTACATTTCTAACCATTTTTTATTGCCCCTAGGGCAAGTTGCACTTCTCCTAAATAAATACAATTTATACTTAGTGTTTTATCATGTATTTGTCTTTTCTATATTTTATTTTACTACTAAGTTCATTAGATTATTATAAGTGTTTTTTATAATGGTTACTTTATTTTTTTAAGCACTTTATAATAAAGTAATAGAACTTAAGTCCCCCTTGTGTTCATTCCTTAGCCGTCGGGGAGACAGAATAGGCTAAGGGTCTTCGATTGGGAAGGAGATATTACAGTTACGCAGCTTATTTGTTTATTGTGTGGTTTGTTACAATCTTGCACGGTTTAGTTGCTTCTTGTGCGGCTTGTTACAATCTTGCGCAACTTATTTGCTTGTTACGCGGCGAATTTGATTGTTACGCAAACTTTTATTTGCTCTATGGAACTTTGTTTGGTGCACAGCTTTTTTTGCTTATTGTGCGGAACTCTTTTGCTTCATCGCTTTTCATAAAAAAAAAAGTTCTTCAGACTCCCTTTGTTTCGCGGCTTTTTCTACATTTCTTTGTCTTGCATCTTTTCCCGTGATCCTTTGTTTCGCGGTCCTTTTCCGCGTTCCATTGTTCCACAGCTTTCACCTTAGTTTCTCGCAGAACACAAAGTTTTAAAAATCCACAGAACACTAAAATTTAAAAAAAAAATCACGAAACATTGTTTCTTTGTTTCACGGCTTTTGAACTTGGAATGTTTTACATTTTCTTTGTCCTTGCCCTCCGGCATGTTCTTTATGTTTTGTGGCCTCTCTACTGAGTTTGCATACCTTGTTTAAAGGTTTTCATGGATTTTCAAAAATCTTCAGGTTTATAATTTCACAAAACAATGTTTCTTTGTTCCGCGGTTTTTAAAATTTCGAAAAAACTATATCTTTTTATATATTGTCTTGTGGCCTCTCGCGGCTAGTTCTTTGTGTTTTGTGGCCTCCCTTCTCGGTTTTCATATCTTGTTTAAGTCTGTTGCAAGCTTTTTCATTTGGTTCAAATCCACAGAAGTTTATTTTCTTCTAACCGAGGATATCTGCAGCTGTTAAAACCCACATAACATTTTTTTTTCAAACTTGCTAAGTCTATTTTTAAATGGCTAGTTCATCTAATTTCCCCATGGATAAATCTCAGTTGATAAATGATAGTAACTATAGTATTTTGAGACTTACGCTTAAAGTCATCCTTATGACAAGAAAGCTTTGGGATCTAGTCAATGGTGTTGAAAAGATACCCACTGAGAGCCAAGCTACACTTGAAAACTTGAGTATTTTCTCCCAAAATTCCTAAGAGGCCATGTTCATCTTATTGCAAAGTATCAAAGATGAATTCTAGTTGCATATAGCACACATAGAGTCTCCAGCTGATGCATGGATTCAATTGCAGACTATGCATAAAGGTAGTCATTTTTCTAAAATAATAAAACTTATAGAACTATTTACAACTCCAATGAAAAAGAGATGAAAAGACAGTCAATTATCTAACTAAGATTAATAACATTAAGACTCAGTTAAACGGTTGTAATTGGGAGTTATTCCAAATTATTTTTTTATATTTTATCTTTCATATTAATATACATGAAAAAAATACAAATGACATTTTCTATTTTGAATTAAAGTATCAAAATGAACTTGATTTCCCTGATTTAGATACCTTATCTTCTCTACTCATTCAAGCAGAAAGTGTAATGGAGAACTTTTAACTCAAAAGAAAATGTCTCTCAGACATTATTCTCCCAAAATCATAAATCATTTATAAATAAGAATAACAGCAATGTTAATCAACAATCAAAATTTAAAACTAAATTCAATCCTAAGAATAATTAAAATTTTAAAGTCAAATTTGATGGCACATATACCAAATGTGATAAATTTGGTCATAACGCAGCTAATTGTTATTCTAAAGTTACAAGGTTCATAATAATGTTAAAAATAAGAACTTCAACAAAAAGAAGACTGAATATCGAAGTCAATAGAAAAATCAAGCTAATAATGCTGAAATATCTATTAGTCTTTCATCGTCTAATGACAATGAATGGATTTTAGATAGTCGTGCATCTAGGCATATGAGATGTATTCATGAAATTCTTTTTGATGTTAAAGAAAGTCATGACAATATATCTAGGTGATAATTCTATCATTAGGTATGAATGTTGTGGTAATGTTAAGTTAGGAGATAGAACCATTAACAATGTTTTATTTGTTCCTAACTCAATGAAAAACCTTTTAATAATCTTACCAGTTTTCAAAAGAATGGCTTGTATATTTTCTAAGGATTTGTTGTTAAATCTTGTCTTTGTTCTTCTTTTTAATATTGTTTAATTATGGCATAAAAAGCTTGGGCATGTTAACTTTAAAAATTTATTTGAAATATTTCACCTTAACCTTATTATAAGACTCCTTAAGTTAAAATCAAACCATGGATCTTGTGAAAGTTGCTTGCATGGTAAGCAACATGTTGAACCATTTTATAAAAATCATGAGTCTAATTCATCGAACTTGTTTGAGTTAATTCATAGTGATGTAAGAGATCCTTTGGAAGTTCTTTCTCTTAGTGGAGCGTTGTATATTGTTAGTTCTATTGATAACTGTTCTAGAATGACTTGGTCTTGTTACATTAAGAAAAAATCAAAAAAATTGTCTAAGTTTCAAGAATTTAAAGACTTAGTTGAAAACATGGCTAATCTAAAAATAAAGAGAATCAAAACTAATAATGGAGGTGGATATGCCAATAAGAAAGTTTGATGAATTTTGTGTCTTGTGGAATTTAAATAGAGTCGACAACTCCATATTACCCACAACTAAATGGCATAGCTAAAAGAAAGAATAGAACATTCATAGAAATGGCTAGGACCATGTTTCATACATCCAAAATGTTTAAGTTTCTTTGGGCTGAAGCTATGAACACTATTGTTTATATCTTAAATAAAGTTCCTACTAAAGTTTTTTGCATCAAACTACACCTCATGTAGTTTGGATCAAACAAAAACCTGATATCTCTCATTTAAAGACATTTGGTAATCTTGCTTCCTTTCTCATTTCTCAAATTAAAAGACAAATTTCATCCTAGCTCCTACTCTTGCAATTCTATTGGGTATGGTGGTCGCACAAAAGGATTAAGAGTGTATGATCCAGTCAAACATGTGATTATAGAAAATAGAAATGTTCATGTTCTGAAGAAACCGTTTAGTAAATCTTCCTCTCTTCCCTCCGTTGTGTTTCACAAGTCTGAAACTCTTCAATGATAGTCCAATTTTAGACAATATGTAAACTGATTTCCAAGAAGTTGGTCATCCTTCTTCTAAATGACCCGCAATTAGCATTTTTATCATGTCTTATCAACTTTGTATAAGATTGAAGAATCTTTCGAAAAAGTCAGACTTCATGAAAATTGGATTAATGCTATGAAAGTTGAATACAATGCTTTAATAAAAAATTAAACTTGGGAATTACTCCCTCTTCCTCATAAAAAGAAACAATTAGGATCTAGATAGCAAATTCAAGGCAAGATTAATTCCTAGAGGGTTTACTCGGAAACCTGGTTTGGATTATGTTAAAACTTTTACTCATGTTGCCAAAATGAGCACTGCTAGAATTCTTTTAACTCTAGTTTTTCAACATGGAGAGGAGATTCACCAAATGGATATGAAAAATACATTTTAAATAGTGATTTGAAAGAAGAAATTTGCATGCATCAACCTAAAGGATTTGAATAACCTTGTAAGGATTTATATGTGTGCAAGCTTAAAAAATATTTGTATGGTCTTAAACAAGCTCTTAAAACTTGGTATGCAAAGATAAATAGCTAATAATGATTTGTTTGTAAAAACTGAAAAACAATCATATTATTATTATTGTCTTATATGTTGATGGTCTCTTGATTATTAGTAGTTATATGAATTTAATTTTTAGAATCAAATAGAAGCAAAGAAAACATTTTGAAATGATTGATTTAAGATTGTTAAATCATTTCTTAAACATGGTTATTTTTCAAAATCACAAATCTATTGTTGCATCTCAAGCACAGTATGCTTCTAACCTTCTTAAAAGATTTAACATAATTAATTGAAAGTTTGTCTCTATTCTTATGGAGGTTGAAGCTAAATTAGATCCAAAAATTGTTTATGATAAATTTAATCCTACTTTATATATACAGCTTGTTAGTAGTTTTATTTATTTGACTATCACTAGGCTTGATATATCTTATGCAATTGGAATTATTTTTAAATTTATGCGGGATCCTTATGAAGACAATTGGAAAATGGCAAAAAAGATTCTAAGGTATATCAAAGGTACAATTAATTATGGATTGTCTTATTCTTCTTGTGATGATGTAAAATTTATTTGGTTAATGTGATTTTAACCATGTTGTTGATATTGTGGATAGAAAATCTACTTCTGGATATGTTTTCAAGTTGGGTGCAGATGCAATCACTTGGAACAGCAAGAAGCATTCAACAGTATTTATCTCTTCTACTGAAGCAGAGTATAGAAGTTCTATGGAAACAAGGGAAGTTATATGGCTAAAAAAATTATTGGATGAAATTCATATGGGCGTCAAATGAAGTACTCTTGATCAATGTGATAGCCAAAGTTGCATTGCTCTTGCAAACAATCCAGTTTAGCATCAAAGAACCAAACATATTGAAATTCATATGTTATTCATTCGAGAGAAAGTTCTTAATGGTGACATAGACCTCAAGTTTTTTTCTACTGAAGATTAGGTTGCAAGCATTTTTACAAAGCCATTGTGTGCTATAAAGTTCTACAAATTTCTCGCTATGTTGGGCATTTCAAAATTTGGTTCAAATGAATGTGAATGACTTTGATTTTCACCTCTAAATCAGATGAGCTATGGTCTTTTAGAATTGCCCTTGAGGGGGAAATAAGGAGGAATGAGCATGTTTTGCATGTTTTATACAATGCCACCTCTTATTGGTCTAATTGTCCCTTTGCTATTTTCATTTTGTTTAAGTAAATTATCACTTTATGTGAGTTTACTTGTAATACCTAGTGAAGCATTAAATATGAGAGATTCTTGTTTTATAACAGACTTCATAATCTTATGTAAGACTTCTTATATAATCAATTTATCTTAACAATTCTTGTTGTTACTCATTACTGCGGTTTTTATAAAACCCACAGAACACTTGCTTTGTGATGTAGCTTCATGAACATCTATTATCATCACATTCATTGTTTTTAGTCCATAAGAAATACAAAACTTGAAAATTATAGTAGTATTAATGTTCAAAATAGTATATATATTGAAAATGTTCAAATTATAGTAGTATTAGTATTATCATCTTATTGGTGAAGGTTGCTTGTTGAAGCCCTTTCTCCACCTTATTCAAGGATTGAATCAAGTACCTCCCAAGGATGAAAACCCTTGAGAAGAGAGTAGTGTGGACGAAAACCCACATTATCTCATTTGCGGTGATCTCATTGCTGGTTATAACATATTTTTGCCCTACGCGACTTGCTTAGAGGTATGTTTTCAACGATATTGTTGGCTTCTATGTGATTTCTTTGCATGGTTGAGCTCTCTATGATTTATAAAGGTGAAATCTTCCATTTTATCAATTGTTGGTGCAAATTATATTTAATTTGAAGAGGGGCAGCCTCTATTGGAGTGATGTTTTGGTATGTGCGGGTGACATTTTGGCAAATCTGGAATTATCATCTTATTCTCTATATTTTATAACGTCAATATCTCAAGTTTCATGATTTTTTGGTACTTTCTATGTTGAGTTATGAATTTTTAAAGATACACTGCAGACATGGGTTTTATGAAATTCATATCTTCATATCTAGGGAATTTAAAAATAAGATTTCTTGCATTAAATGATTGTTGAGGTTATAACATAATTTTAGAAATTCAAGTGGGGTTAATGGAAGGGTTTTGAAGGCTCAAAAGTGAAGTTGAATTCCACAAATAGTTCGTTGCCCTAGAATATTGCAAAAATCAGATTACTTTTAGTTGGCTTGTTTATAAAATCAGATTTGGAGATCTTTGGTTTTGAGCTAATTACCTTAATTTTCAATTTTGTTCCCGAAAGGGTCATTACAGTGGTATCAGAGCATAAGATCTTCGGCAAGGGTTTGTGGATCAGCCATGGAATCAAAGCTTGGCAAATTAGTAGAAAGACAAGAGAGGTTGATGGACTCCATGGGATTGTTAGCTCCTGTTCTACACAACCGCCATGCACTAGAAGGCAACATTGGTGAAAAGGGTGATCAATACTTCACGCAACCACAAAGAACCCAAGTTGAAGCTCTTACTCGCTCTTTCCGTTCTTCTTTCCTACCTAGGATAGAGGCCATGCATGAGGAGAAAGCGGGGCAGCCATTGGGGCGACACGTTGCTTCATGTTTTGAAAAGTACAAAGCTCTTCCAAAGGAGATTTGAAATTCCTTGACTCTTGACTGAGTTCTTAGGAGTGAAGAAAGGAAGGATTCGAGTCCCACACTAAGTTCAAGGAAAAAGAAAACCATAAAATTATTGGGTATGGTTAGGGAGCATATTCCTTTGAAAGCAATAGAGGCTTCTCACTCTTGCCAAAGAAAAGCCATTGCCTGAAAACAGCACCTTGGAGACACATTGTGATTGGAGCAAGGGCCAAAGCACAAAAGAGGAATCATGGATTACATCCCAAGGTAATGCTCCCTTGATCTTGATAGATTAGTGCAATGAGTGGGATTGATTTTGGATAGGGAATCAGATGAAGAAGAAAACCTTCCAAGGTTTCCAAGGAGACACAAAGATTGAGGAGTATAGAGCCCTGTCATCATACGTGATGCCATACTTATGCATGGGGTTCAAGGTAAACTGAGTACCCTAGAGGTGAACACACTTTCTAGGATGAGTTTGACTTAGAACAACTGACAAACGAGCATTGTTTTGAACATGAGCATGAGCCCAAAGAAGAGGAAAAATCAGATTTGCATATGGGTGAAGTGAAGTTGGTGATGGAGGACCAATTTCCAGGTGAGAATGAAGACAATGAGCTTGCTGTAATTTCTAAAGCAGCAGCTCATTGGAGGCAAGTGGATGACATACATGATCGTGGTAAGAACCATGAAGAGGTTCCATGCATGGACAACACAAGGTATGGTAGAAATAGTCACATTTTATATTCTTTGTCTCCTCCTATGTCACTACCATACTTTTTTCATTGTGTGCAACTTGTTGAAAGGGAGAAACACATGACAATTTTGATGCTTCATGGTGGCCATTATGAAAGACACTCTAAAAAAGAAGGGTTCAATAGGATTGTGGCTAATGAATGTTTATTTCCATGCATATGGCTAGAAGAGAAAGCTATGAAGGATGTTATGCATTCACACGACTTGGTGAAAAATGAGATGATGCAGAATAACTTCATCACCAAGGGGCACCAATCATTCAAGCTAGCTTTGAGGAGGCACATGGTAAGATCCACATTTCAATTTATTATTCAGCAGTCATTTGATTTGGATTTTCAGTTCCTAGTCAATGCACATATTCATAAAAAGATTCCTCCAATTGTAATAAAAGTTGTGTGCATAAAGTTGGTGTTTGAATTGAAGTGGAATGAGTGTTATTCCTTTGATATGGGCATTGTAACTCAGCTGAGTTTGAAAGGTATGATTGGGAGCAATAAGAGGGTTGATTTATGGTGTCTTAAGCTTGCCATTGCGAGTTTTTATGTTGTTGTTTTGGAACAGCAGTCACATTACACAGTAATTCAGTTCCTTTTATGGATAATCCATGATGAGAAGGATTCTTTGCACCATATATTGCTACAGCAGTTGCTTCAGGAGGTAAATCCGTCATTTACAGTGTTCGGATATGATGCGAGTCATCCTTTACACTCAAATTTATTGCAGCAGTCCTATCTTGAAGTAGTTCCATTCTTTTCATGGATGATATCTTATGAAAACAGGCTCCTTCATTCCATTTTTGAACAGCAGTCATATCAGGGAAGAATTCCTCTATTACCTTGGTCAAAGTGTGTAAGGAAGGTCCCTATACTCGCTGGTTTTGATCAGCAGTATCATCCAAAGAAAGTTTCACTTGTTTTATGGTTGACACATGCTAACAACTCTCCATTTCCAATTGAGTTAGTGCAGCAGTCATTGAGGAGTAGATTTCCGCTATGTCACCATGTCAAAGAAGCTAAGAAAGACCCAATAAAGGAGGATAACAAAGGGCCTATAAATGAGGGCATGGAAGTTGAGATTGGTGGACTCCTCTTCACCATCACATGCATTCCATACCAGCTGGATACCCATGAAGAAAAGGTATGTGGGATGACTGATTTATATGTTGTTGAGTATGGTAGAAGCACTACTACTTTTCCATAATTGTTTGCCCCCCTTTGTGTTCAAATCTATGCAAGTTGGGGATGTTATGGGAAGGGTTCCAACTCACAATTTTCAGATGTCTTGCAATCCTATGCATACTTTTCCATGATTCTTATGACAGCAGTGATTGGTATTCAATGAAATATTTTTGGCATGAAGGAACTTGTGTGTTCATGTTGAAAATTAGAGCCAAAAGAGGGGCTCTTGAAAGGGGAACAGTTCCGCTAGCATTGGTTTTGTGGAGGCAGCCCAAATGCAACTCCAAAACACTCATGCTAAGTGGTCTAAAGTGCTGCTACAGCTAGGTAACCATGCAGATTTGTTTTTAGATCAGTTCTACAAATATGCTAGAAGGATTTTCAAAACTTCCCTCACTGATACATAGAAGCATGAGCAATAAAGGAGAAGCAATAGAGGGAATTTCAAGCATGAAAGGGAAGATTTTTATGACAGTATTTGTCCCTATCATTTTTCAGTTCCCTTTGCATACTTTGGGTTGAGGAAAAGGAAGATTGGGTCACAAGAATGATGCTAATACTCCTCCCGGATGTTTCTAAGGCATGGGCACTTATTTGGCAACATGTTCCAACCACTTTCACACTGAGCCATGAGGAGGAAATGCACAGCTACAGCTATGTGCGGGGGAGCCATCAAATGCACAAAGTTCATGGAGCTTCCACAAGCAAGAATGGAAAGTCACTTCCCATAACCACAGGGCCTAAGACAGTGTTGTTAAACACTCATGTTTTCTTTAACATGTTTGTTTCTTGTGTAGGTACAAACATAAAGATCATGGAGTAATTGAGATTCATTTGGGATCGGGACACTTGCGATTTCTTGAGGACAGGCAATTTCGAGAGGGGAGGACTGTCATGTCCCCTTTTCAAGCTAACTCCAATTGAAGACCTTAACCCATTTTCTCCCTGTGGGTTTAAGGAGAAAGCAAGGGGTAGATCTGAGCTTCGTAGTTGCATCATTATTCTGATAGTTATTTCATTTATATATTTATGTATTCCTATTGGGCGATTAGCGCTCCAATAGATGGCTATGTAATTAGGAAATAAAATAAGTATTTGTGGCATATAGGCCCAATACTTAATGAACTTTTAGAAGATCCTTCCTTAAGGGGTCGGCCTTTCTGGATTGCATTGTAATAAGCACCTCTTATGTCTATATAAGGAGGTCACTTAGTCATTTGTAGGGGAATTTTGGTGAATCTATCTTATTGGTGAAGGTTGCTTGTTGAAGCCCTTTCTCCACCGCATTCAAGGAAGAAAACCCTTGAATTGAGTACCTCCCAAGGAAGAAAACCCTTGAGGAGAGGGTAGTGTGGACGAAAACCCACATTATCTCATTTGTGTTGATCTCATTGTTGGTTATAACAAATTTCTGCCCTAAGCGACTTGCTTAGAGGTATGTTTTCAAGGATATTGTTGGTTTCTATGTGATTTCTTTGCATGGTTGAGCTCCCTATGATTTATAAAGGTGAAATCTTCCATTTTATCAATTGTTGGTGCAAATTATATTTAATTTCAAGAGGGGTGACCTATATTGGAGTGATGTTTTGGTATGTGCGGTGACATTTTGGCAAATCTGGAATTATCATCTTATTCTCTATATTTTATAAGGCCAATATCTCAAGTTTCATGATTTTTGGTGCTTTCTATGTTGAGTTATGAATTTTTAAAGATACACTGCAGACAAGGGTTTTATGAAATTCATATCTTCATATCTAGGGCATTAAAAATCAGATTTCTTGCATTACATGATTGTTGAGGACCTATAACATGAGGTTATAACATAATTTTAGAAAATTCAAGTGGGGTTAATTGAAGGGTTTTGAAGGCTCAAAAGTGAAGTTGAATTCCACAAACAGTTCGCTGCCCTAGAATATTGCAAAAATCAGATTACTTTCAGTTGGCTGGTTTCTAAAATCAGATTTGGAGATCTTTGGTTTTGAGCTAATTACCTTAATTTTCAGTTTTGTAATATTAATATTAATACTAATATTGATTAAGTATAATAGTTACTAATATACTAAATTAACTTACTATATTAGTTAATTATACTTAGTATTATAACTATATAATAATTACTTAATTACCTTAATTTTCAGTTTTGTAATATTAATATTAATACTAATATTGATTAAGTATAATAGTTACTAATATACTAAATTAACTTACTATATTAGTTAATTATACTTAGTATTATAACTATATAATAATTACTTAATTATTACTATACCAATAATATATATAGTTATTATTAACTATCTTTATATTTATATTATATCATATAATTAGTATATAGTTAATATATATATAATAATATATATAACTAATTTTATGTATTAATATTATTATAATATTAGTAAATGTTACAACCTAATAAACTATAATATTAATATTAGTAGATGTATATATAATTATATTTAATATACTAATAATATATTATAACCATAGTTGGAAAACTCGCCAAATCCAAATACTCGGCAGACCCCAAAAAAAAAACTCGGCAAAAACTCGCCAATATTCGGCCAATACTCGGCAACTTAAAAAATACTCAATTTCTTTAAAAAACATAAATTTGCTCGTACCTAGGAATACTCGGCGAATACTCGCCAATACTCGGGAATACTCGCCAAAACTCAGCAAGTATTCTCCCGTGCTCAGACTAATCGTCCCACCTGCCAACTTGGTCACAACCTGCTTATTCAAATGTTGACTTTACATATTAACAGATGTGTGTAGGTTTTTTTTTTGCTATTTTAAGAGTTTTTTTTGTGTTTACACTCCAATTTGCGCATCTTCAGACACAAGACTGAATGCTATCGTAGAGGTCCCAACAAAAAGAAAGCATTAATAGCAATGAAAGAAAACACTGCAAATACACGGTTTTGGCTTGCAAATTTTTTTTTTTTTAAAGAAATTTGAGTATTTTTTAAGTTGCCGAGTATTCCCGAGTATTGGCCGAAATATTGCTGAGGTTTTTTTTTTGGGGGGTCTGCCGGGTATTTGCCGAATGCGAGTATTCCAACTATGGTACTATATACGTGAGCAAACTATGCATGCATTTTGTGTGTACATAGACTGATCGGAAATCAGTGGCATATTTTGTGTGTAATTGTCGGAATCATGGTTTCTTCTTTCAAATATATTGTTTTCTTTAAAAATGTAATTTTTATGTGTTTTTTAGTAAACCGGTTCATAGAGTTTGAACCGTCCGGTTCCAGTCCGGTTCCGGTTCCGGTCCAGTCCAACCCTTGACCGGTTCCGAGTCCGGTTTCGATTTTTAAAACATTGCTACAGAGGTATCCAAATCAAATAAACAATTTACGACAAGTTTAGTTGCAATTGGATATAGTCATGGAAACATAAAACTTTAGGTGTATAATATTTTTGATATGGTCAACAAATCTGCCAAAGGAAATCTGCACAAGGATCTAAAAAGAAATTTCCACCTCCAGACATATCACATGAATCACACATAGTTGCCTGGAGAGACAGAGCACATAAAGACATTTGCTGCTCACAGCAACCACTTCATAAGGAAATCAAATATTAACGAGCTTGTTTAGTAATCAACATGGCACAAAGAAGCGAAAGAATCTTGTCAATGAGTGTAGCATTATGAAACTTGTAACAGTTAAACACCCCCATGCTACAATGAAAATTAGGAGGAAAGGATAATATTCACAATTATGGCCATGAAAACAAAGCACAGAAGCCGCAAAACACAACACACACCATGCTAAGCCAATGAAACATTAAATAGGGAAAGTTATAATATTCTCACAATTTGAAAACACGGAACCAAGGACCCGTTCCATGCTGCAACATTCTTAATGCACACGAGGAGAATGAGATGGAAAACAATGCAAACATTTCCATTGGATGGGCTAGGAAACATGGCTATTACACTGTGTTCCCAATTATTTATTATAAAGAAGAATCTAAACAAAAATTCCAAGAAAGTGAATGGCAGGGAGATAGTCTGCCAGTACACTCTCTAAAGTGAATGGCAGGGAGATAGTCTGCCAGTACACTCTCTCTTAATGAATATGAGAGTAAAGTGTTGAAAAGCATTTAAGGCTGTGTAAGACAGAGTTACAGAGGCAAATAGCACATTACTGTGAGGAGGAACTCTCAAAGGTGATTACACTTCATCTTAATCAAGGAAATCAAGGTTATCATCTTTTTGTCTAACAAATATCTTATCATGATACACAACAATTCACTCACAATTATCAGACACAAAAAAACAATTTCCTTGTACTTGTTGATTACGCAAAGCGAATCAAGACAAGTCATCACAATTATCAACAGCATTCCGCAAAGATTAAAAACAATTTCCTTGAAATAAATTACATAAATTGCAATACAGTCGCAGATCACAATAAACAGTCATGCAGAAATTAAAAACAATTCATTAGACATACTTGTTGATTGCAGATTAATCAATATAATTCCTAAGCATACATAACAAATGAGTGAAAACAAAATGAAACAAAAGAAATTATACAAATTCGCAGTACAAGAAAGTAAAAACATTGTGTCACCAAGTACTCAATATGGTTGTTACAAATGTCAAAGCAAGGAAACTACCTTTCCCCGCCTCCCATAAAGAACTCTGTGAAGAGTTTTCAAATTTTCATCAGCTCTGCTCCTCTTGGATACTTTAAATGCCACTGAAATTTCAAAAGATGGGGTTAAAATACAATCTAATTTGAACAGGAGACATTCTTAAACAAAGCAGGTTTTAAAAATTTGATATTGTTTTTCATACAAACAAGTCAATTACATCTATTAAAAAACATTTCCTATTTATTTCAAAGGGCACTTGAAGTATTGACATGAAAGAGTTAAAACATTTTTGTAACATAGAACAGCACAAAATTAATCAACATTGTCACAATGAATTCAGTCAAATCAAAAAAAAAAAAAAATCCAAATATGCACAAGACTAGATATCTACCATGCACATATTGCTCAAACATAATAGTTTACTGAGTGTAGCTGCAAATTATAATCTATTAAACATAGATTGCGGACCTTACCTAGTGCATTACAATCCAATGGTATACAGCCCATAACACATTACAAATGAACATTCAGAAGAAAGGATTCTAAGTGTACAAAAAATTTCAATAATAGTAAAGTTTGTACCTGTAAATGCATCCTTTCCTAGTGTTTCCCTGTGAATATAGTTTCACCCAACAAATCATACTACTTCCGAAATGTCCCCTATAGCTTACACTCTTGAGAAGGAATTACAAAAAGTCACTAATATTTGCTCATGTCTCAGAGAACAAGCTCAAATATGTTTAAGTTATAATATACTGTTCCTAAAGGCTGGGTGGGGAGGTCTTTTAATTCAATAAACACAACCAAAACAAAGAAACATCACAACATCTCAGACACATCCACAACAATTTCAGATTCTTGTTGAAACTTCTGGCATTTAACAAGTTTTAACCATTTTTCCAATCTTTTCCTAATCTTCAAGTTGTTAGCTTATCCCATGTCTATTCCTAATTAGTGATTACTACACCCTACTTGCATAACCCAAGGCACTTCACTTTAATCCAACTTGTAGAACACCCATGTGGAGGAACGGCTGAATAAGGAAAGAAGTGAGGGCAGAAATGGCATTATTGAAAGCAAATAGATGAACAGAGACACAGCAACAAACAAAAAAATACAGCATTTGAGCATTTGGAATTTGTGAATAATGAAGAGAAACAAATTTTATATTTTCATATCTATTGTGTTAACCATTTTATCATTCATATCACTATAATTATAATATGTATTGTTACACAATGCCACTGAAACTCTACTAAAGTTATTTTTCATTGTCCAGTGATTACCATATTCAGGTAGCACATAATGTCTCCTATGTTTAAAGGCTATGTTGCCAGGAAACGGAAACGGAAACGGGTACGAAACGCGGAAACGGCAATTTTCAAAAAACCTTGGATACGAAATGTCGATGGAAACGTCCGTACAATATATTATTAAAAAAATAAAATATATATATGCATAATACTCATTTTATAATTGTAAATTTGTAGACCATAAGAGATAATTGATAAAGCACTAAAAATATTTTGTATTCATTGAAATTATACATTATTATCATGTATACTTATCTCTAGGAGACTAGGACGTTTCGAAGGAGTTTCCGTTTCCGAAACGTTTCCGAAACGGAAACGGGGGGGCCCTAGGCGTTTCTTGGTAACAGAGCTAGAAAGAATTCTTGCGGAAAAAAAATGGTTTAAAGAAGGGAATCCCCTAGGTCCCTTTGCACTCTTTCCAGGAATCACAGCATGACTACAAATTCCTTCAATCAAAGTGCAAGGTATGGCTCTGGCAGGTAAGCACATACTTCCACAATACAGATTCTCAAGAGAGAACAACAATACTACCAAGGGCAATGGACATGAGAGCTCCTTCAATATGTGCTAGAACATATCATAAATATAATGGGTACCAAGAAAGTAAGTTAGTTGGAAAACAGCTAACAACCATCTCTTGTAAGGGACACAATTGGTAGTTCCAACTAACCAACCAAAAATTAATATGGTTGTGCAAACACATGGTCAGAACCATTGAGAGACACTTGAGCATTTGCAAGAACTACTGACATTTCCCATAAGGATTCCACACACATAGATGGTGCAAAAAGTGGCAGCATATATTAGGATGCCACAAACGATCTTAACAATGACATGGCTTGGGTCCAGCACATTGAGATGTTCAAACACTCTTACGGTGCATGGAAAGAAGAAGGCAAAACAGAGGCTATTTAAGACTTGCGTGGACAGCACAATGATGTTGACCCTAAGGATGCCACAAAGGTGGATGACCGGGGCAGTTGTGATATACAGCACATCTTGGTAGTAGTGTCGTTGAGCAACGTTTAGTAGCCAAATCTCAAGGAGCATGGAAGCAAAAGAAGGAACACAAGCTTCCTATATTTTGGAGGTCTCTGCGTCGTCCCTTGAAATTTGTGGGTTTCCTCTTGTCATCTTCTAAACATGTCCCCGCAAATGAAACTCATATTTGAGCAAACCGGAGAAGTTAAAACTCATATTAAGAACAGGTATCATAAATAACAGAAACATAGAGATGAAATATATCTCAATCAACTGATTAAAAAGAAGCATTAACATTCTGCAATAGAAACCTGTGCTTATTGACAAAAGGATAATTTCAATACTTATTTCCTTTAGCTCGTGAAGAAAGACCACAGCTGAACATGTAAATTAATACAAATTCTCAGAAATAAGTCCCATTGATTAATTAAAGAGAAAGTGGGAGAACTGCAGTAAACACATCCAGAAGACGAATTTGCAGGACCCCTTGCATTTATGTTCAAGAAACTATCAACAAATGTGGACTATAACTAGCTTACAAAAGTACATTCAAAGAGAAACTTAACTCAATCTTTTATTCGGCTAGAATGAGAAACAACATTAAATAATTGAGAAAATATAAAATAAGGAAACATCAAGACCCTTAACTTCTTAAGCCTAGAAAAAAATGATTAAACTATTCCGGCATGCACGCTAGAACATTAAAAATATTAAAAATTGGAGGCTATTACAACAAATTGCACTATTAGATACTTACTGTCAACCAAATACAAGGAAGGTCTCTCAGCTTGTCCAGAACTCTTCTCTTCATTTGAAGCATTCCATTTTGGGATTTCATTACTGTCAAGTATGATGGCCACTTTATCACCATTTACTTCGTAAACCTCTCCACGTTGACCAATACTCAAAGGCCTGTGATAACAGTACAAAAAGCTTATAATTAACATCAGCTTCAGATTCTGACTTAATAACCAATTGTATACCTTTTTAAGCATCTAGGAACCATTCAACCATAAAAACGAATACGAGCTATTTGGAACCCTTTTTATACTACTCTGCAATTATCAAAAGATTAAGCATTGGATTCACCTTTACCATTACCCCATTAGAAGTACATGCACGATAATATAAAGGTAATATATAAGGTATAGCCTTTGAACTCCAACTTCATTCATCAAATGAAGCTCTCGTATTCATTCAATAAATTTCTCAGTATCCTCATTTCAAACAGGAGTATTATTTAATGTGCCAGAAGATATAAAGGACATTGATGAAAGTTATGCACCAGGTGCATAATTTGCTTACTCTAGGTTCAAGGAAACAAATCACAGAACATTTGATGTCCTGGGAGAAAATGTAATAAAGTCCAATCAATTTCACTCACACAACACCCCTATCCAATATTCTTTTTGTCAGGCAGTCTGAGAAATGATTCTATGTGACATAAGTATAGCCATCCCTTTACCAAAAGGACTACACATGCAATAACTGGACATACAAACAATGACAGATGCAAACAAACCAAACTCAATTACAGATGTAATAACATGAGAAATCATTTTCCATTACTACACGGCAAAATCAAAACTGATAAGAGTTTGATGACATTAGTCCATCAGAGTATGCAGTTTCTTACTTAATCTTATGTACATTCTATTTTAATTTTTAAATTATGGATATAGTTTACACTTTACCCTGCATATGTGAATATTATAAATGCTTTGATGGAAGCTACATTTATGTTATAAACATTAGTTGGGGTATAAGTATTTCCTATTGAATAGTTCTACGCATTGATGGAACACTTCCCTGCTTCATCCAATACAACCTCAACATAAAGTGCACAGCAATCCCATTAACATGCATTAGTTCAGTGTTTCTTAGGCATCGTTGATGCATGTACTTTTGTTTACAGATGTTACTAAAATCAATGATACAATCTTCATTTTATGTTGTATATTTCATGTTGCTTACGTTTATTAGTAAGAGGCTTCTTGTTGTTCTGATTCCCATTGGAAGAACCTGGACTTGTGATTAAATCAAGTCCTCCTACAATCAGTTGCCCATATAGGACAGCTAAAAAATTGTGGGTTCTTCCTCGTCAACAATTAAGCATGGACCAGCTCAGTGTTGCATGTGTACGTGTTTATGATGACTATATATTTATTTCATTACAAATTCCATCTCTGGAGCAGTCCACCTAGATACAGGAAACTTCAGTTCTATAGAGCAGCAATGAACAGTGTCTTTCTACAAAAGAGTACATCCGAGCAGGTAGGAGTCACAGCAGAAATCACTCTAGAACATTTGGATGGCAGGCTGGAATGAACCATACAAACTAAATTTTCTTTGGTTTCTACTCTACCAACTTATTTGTCTCCACAAAGATAAGTAGGCGGAAAACAATATCAACTTGGCAACATCTTTATCAACTTCATGCAGAATTCACCGAAGCATGTTTTACTTGCAAATATTACATACTGCATCACATTCTTCTATTTTACGGATTTTTCATTTGGATAGTCTAAAATTTACAATTACTGGCACAGGAATCTCCTCTTACTTAGCTCTGCCTTTCCACGCACACTAATTCTTTCACGGAAAAGCATCCTGTCCATAACAGTTAACCTGAATTTGCACAAGGATTCCTACAGAACTCCTAATATTTCCTAATCAATCTAAAATCTGGTTAGATTAAGATGTCTATACTTATCCATTTATGTCTTAAAAAAGGCGAGGTCCTCAAGCAATTATTTATAAACTACAGCAATAAAAACAAATGGCATTATATAGATTATGAATTTAATAATAAAAGATAATCCCGTACAGCTATATAGGTACCCAAGACTTGTCCTCCATCCACACAGGAGAAAATTACCAACCCACCTTCCATTGATGTATGTGTAAGCGTTGATTGGGCCAAGGCGTGTAGGTATCTTCCCCAAAGCAACCCTGCCATGCAAGCAGGATTCTAAACGTCAGGTGTATATTCTGAAGTATTAATAGTTGATGTTGAGCTTGTGAGTCAGAATTGTAATTGAGCAATTGATAATTACAATTCAAATCTTTAACTTCCATTTTCTTTCTAGTTTTTATTCATCTTGAAAATTGATTAGTCTTAGCTAATCCCTTCCTGATGCTGCTGATTAACAGCCATTCATTATATACAATAATAAAAGTCATAAAAGTTCACAAACATTTCCCTTTTTCCAACCTTACAAAACATATTAACGCTGTTGTTCCCTCTATACTCCACCAAATAATTACAATGAGAGCAATTGTTAATCCTATCCGTACATAAAGACTCTACAGGGTATAAGACTATAAGTATTCATAAAATACAATGCACTACTCCATTTGGACCAGAAGACATTTATGCTTCAATATTATGAAAGGTGCATGTGATCTAGAGGGTGAACAAATACAGAGGTACCCTATCAACTTATTACTCATTATGCAATCAAGCACAGAAATAGTGTATACTATATAATAACAATATAGCATAAAGCAACCATGATATTTGAAATTACAAGACATTGTGATACCTCCACAAAAGGATAGAAAATTTCCATACTGCAGCTGATGTAATTATGTAGAAATGGTTTTAAATGCATAAAACAGGATATCATGCATGGTGCAAAATAGATTCTGCTTCACAATAATTCAAATCAGTACAAGTATGAATTAAGCAAACCATCCAATGATCTGTGAAATCTGATCAGGAACACAAACGCATTAAATAATGGGAAACAATTTGTGCATAAATTTGTCCAGACATATAAATGGGTCTGCTCAAATTCTAAGCACAGTTGTCAAGGAGATATCACCTTCAATGATAAGCATTTAATCTTGCATCCAGTTTATTCGTGGTGTTATTACCACGAGCAGATATATTTGTTATCCATTAAAATTTTGGATGGTGTGGGAATTCAAATGGGCCCAAAAATATTTGGGGATGATCAGGTAGCCTAGTGAAGCTCTCTATTTTTTCATTTTTATCACAACAAGCTCTACTGAGAACGAAATCATCTTGAAATGTTCGGGCTAAAACGAAACTTTACTAGAAATAGACATGCACAAGAACAAGTTAGTCTGGACTAAACTCATTGTATAAATTCCTCCCAGACCAAACTCATCGTAAATGAGATAAGAGGATGAAAAAATCCGTCCAAGTTTGAATGTGAAACAAGTGGGATATCGGTTGATGGGTTTCTTGGTTAAATGTTGATCATGTTTTGGTTAAAAGAGAGCCATGAGGCCAATGTGAACAATCATATGAGAGTGAGAGCTCATTTGCAACGGAGAGAGGAAGAAGATGACATCGGAGAACATAGCTTTAGATATGTAAAACAAGGAAGAAAGGGGTGTGGTTTTTTGACAATGCCTTTCTTTCGTAAATCAGATTGGAGGCAAAGCCCCATTTGTCGTAGTTTTCCAAAACTATGTTCTCCAGCCTCTTGTGTGTTTGCTGATATTGATTTCCTTTCCATGCATTTTCATTCAATTCTCATTTCTTCATGTACTTGATGCAATATGGCCAATCTTATGAATAAATGAGAATAGACAGTTTTTTTTCTGCACATTATTTCACAACAAACAGTCATAATACTAGATAAGATCAATGTTTATTAATCGGACATCAGTCTAACCGAACTACTTACATATCAAGAGATCCCCTAAGACAGGCTACATTTGAAAGTGACAACATCCTTAAGGAACACGGACCAAGCAACTCTACTTATGATAGCAAAATTAGACAAATACGAAACCTCTAGAATCAATATATCAATAACAATTAATCCTTGGGATCTCATAGTAGATGGTACATCTAAAACTAAAGTGTTCCTCAATCTCCATTCCTAAAGAAAAAAGAGACAACAAATACTACCACCACGAGGGTAGTGGTAGTTTAACACACCTTATAGCTGGTGGAATCAAACTCTCAACAGTTCAAAAGGACTTCTCACACCAAGAAACCAATGGTAATGAAGACATTTTGGTCGAACGACAACAACATCAACATTCTCTACAAAATGCTCATGTAGATGATTGTCGTGGGGCCGACACAAACAATGTGGGGAAGAGGCTTGAGGGACTTGAATATATAGTCAATAAATTCCTCCTTGAACACTACTAATCACATCTTTTGGATTAAAAAGCAAGGAATGGTATCCAATGAGTATTTCAATTTGAAGGTACGATGTAAATTTAATAGAGATGACAATAGATTAAAGAAGAAAACAAGCCCTAGAATACCAACATTGGTGACTCCCAATGAGACCCAAAAAGGAAGCCCTCTCTAAAGAACAAAGTGCCTAATATGGGTACCTCTAATGACTTGAGATTGAGTGACCAAAGACATGAGTCTGTGAAGACATAAATTGGGCCTGAAAACATTTCGAGGGAAGTGGTTAAGCAGTGAGCTCGATGGAACTGTTTGTTTGCAATGGATCATGCATTGAAGCAAGAATGTTTAACCCTATAAATGCATGCTTAGTCCAGAGATTCTGAAATGCGGCCCCAAATATCTGACCATCAAAAACTGCGAGTTTAATGACAAAGTTGAAGAGGTGCATCTTCAAAGGGAAATCCAAGAAATATATTTGAAAGCATTACCACTCCAAGACACAGCACGGCCACAGCATATGGTTTGGAAGTGCACAACTAAGAAGCAAGTTTAAGATTGAAAGATGAAACAGCCAATAAGAAACTTTTCATAGACTTCACAAGGCCTCCTTTAGAGGAGAGCTAAATCTGGTTTAATTACTAAAGATTGAAGATGGCAGATGATCCATAAGTGGCTTAGATATTCCAATGAATGATTCTTCAACGCGGATTTACATTACCTCATGTGCTGACCCAGATTTCTATACTATTGGTACAGCTTTATTGCTGCCATGTACATCGTCTATCCTTAATACAATTGTGTACATGCACACATACAACCCTAAAATGTTCATATATCAGATTTCATACCCCTTCTATGCAAAAACCAAAATCTGACTCTTCCTTATTCCACAATACCAATAGTGCAATAAAGAGTATATTGATTCTTAAACTTATGTGAGATTGAAGAATACTTCTAAGTTTTATCTGTTATCTTCATGAAATTGTCGCTTATGTCTAGAGTGGCTTCCCGAGAAGGCCATTCAGTAGAAGCTTGCTGGGCCACTATCCTGACAACAGGTCCTGACCTTGTATCTACCTGGGTGCTAACTGTGCCTAAAGTTTCAGCGGGGTAAGTCTAATACTTTGTGGCCAGGTTGTTAAGGTTGGTCTCAAGTTCTCAACAATCGTTTTTGATGCTCTTCCTCTGGCAGCTTCTTGGAACAGAAGGTCCTCAACGGTATCAACACAAGACACAAGCTGATAGAAGTATTTATCCACTACAGTGTATTGAAAGACGCGATAAACAAGTTTTTATGCATAATGACATAATGCTAACACCAATCAATAGAAGGTAAGTGGTGATGGTAACTTCAACCAGGGTCAGTTTGGTAGACCTGCACTGATTTGCAGAAGCTCATAGTGGCCTGCTAACATAAAGAGAACTTGCAGCAATAAATCATTAATACACATAACCACAGTCAGAAAACAGAAAGCAAAAAAAACAGAGGACACGAAGAATTTTATTCTACAAACCCCAGCATGGGAAAAACAAACTGAAAGTGGCAATACCTCGGTTCCTTCATCTTCTTAAAACAAAAGGCAGTTTACAGGGAATAAAATAGAACAATTACCAATAACCATTTGTTTAACCACTCTGCAACTTTCTTCCTCCTCCTACAACCAACTGAACACCAACTATAACTCTTGCACACCCATGCTTTCAATTGGATCCTTTCCTCGTATTTATCATGCTCTAGGAGTGCCCTTTCACGAACTACAGGACTCCCAAACAACTCAGAACTGAAGAGACGCCATCCTTTAACCATTTTTCTGCTCATACAACTTGCTTGGGCGAAACCACGTAGTGCAGATCAAAGCTCATGCAACCGCTCATTAAGGAAACCGGTTGTTATACAACCACCCCTTAAGGGAACATACAGCTACGTAACCCGCCCCTCACATATACCGGCAGTTTTGTAACCATACAAGAAATACTCAAATTGAGCCATGCTATGAACGGATTCCAGCTGTTCTCTGGTTGAATGATGAAAAGGTTAATGTCATGATCCTTATGGATCATAGCTCCCTTTTGGAAGGTTTTCAGTCCCAAAAACACCTGGTGGTTGAGGAGATGTGGGAAAATCTCTCCCACTTTTTCCAACCATCTTGCTTGCTTTGGTGTTTTCCCTCTAATGCTGACATGCCAAGATTCTCCTGGCCCTCTTCTAGTATCTTTGATTATCACTATACCACTACATTCTTCATTGAATTCACTTATGCATCCAAGACAAAGTCTATTATAAAAGGCAGCAAGAGGAAGGATCCTCTTCGACATGAATTGCTCATATAGATGCAAGTTCTCACAATTTACTACTGAGTACATCCACATGAATGGGGTACATTATATGTTGGAGAAGACGCAGAGAAGGATGGTGAGTTTGTGGTGTGCTTGGCAGATGCTTCTCTACTTGCGGTGCCTGCGGATCTGGCACTTGGTGTCCGTCTCGGAGGTTCGGCCATGGTGGGAGTTGGCGTCGGTTTGGAGGAAGTCGTGCTCGGAGCAGTCAATGCCCGATCGAATGGTGACAAGTTGGGCGAGCCCCCCGGGAGGGAGGGGCACCATTCAAAATTCAAATTTTGAAACAAGCATTTATTCAGCTGATGGAACCGTTACAAAATTAAATGTTGTTCCTTGTAGTGACGTAGCAGGTGTGTCAGGTGGCAATGAGTTAGTGAAGGGTCGACGACTGGTGGGTGCTATGGACGGCAGGCTCGAGGTGGTCCTCAAGATGGGCGATGGTGCACCTCTTGGCAAAGTTTTTGATGCCAAGGCTAATGGGGATAGGTGGACTATGGTCCACCCTAGGAAACTCAACTTTGCATGATTGAAACGTGTGACTTGGAGTCGTCTAGCAGTGTCCAGCGGCACGTCTTGAGTCACTCTCTCTTTGTTTTTGGGTCAAGATTCTTTATCATTATTGCTTTCTTTGGCTTGACCCTGCTTTCTTTTGGGATTCTATCATGGTTCCCTTTCTCGGTCACTTGTGACCTGGTTTGTGCGTTGTTGTTGTGGGTTTCTCTCTTAGCTGTTAATAGAGGCTTTCCCTTGGGATCTGTATTGTTATCTTTTTCCTCCATTTGTATCGGTGGGTTTTTGGGTCCCCTCAATACCAATTTTTTACCTAATCAAAAAAAAATGGGGTAGATTATGGTTAAAAGCATTCTCTCCAATCTGCTCGCAGATGGTGAGTGGCCTTACCATAGAGATTTGTGCTTTTTAGATTTTGCGCATAACACCTCCTTTTGGTCAAATGCAACCACACTTTGTTTCCTACTTCGAGTATATGCACCTTTTGATGTTGATCATGTCTAACCTTGCACATGGCTTGAGACTTGTCTAGTTTGTTTCACTTTGAGTCTGATTTTCCTATCCTCTCAATGAATCTTGTGACTCTTGGCACCTTTGAATCTATCTCTTATCCTTTTTGTTGTTACATTGAAACTGAAGGTGGATTAGGAGGCAAATAACCCAAATGTGCTTCAAAAGGTGACTTGTATGAGTATTGAATGTACGTCAAAGACCCATATTAAATCCTTGAATACTTGCTGCTCCTTGTTAGCTTTACCAAGGTCCTAATTACAGCTTGCGTTTGTCCTTCAGTTTGAGGATGGAATGTTATGCTTCTTTGGAATTTGGTTTCCATCTTATACCCCACAGAATGGTCCAAAGCTCCCCTAAATTTTGAAAAATCAGTTTGATACACTGGACTTAGGCAACCCAAAATGCTCATAAATAATTTACATGTTTTGTGCCCTTTTACTATTTTCTTACATTGAATCAAAACACACACTTTGTTGAATCTAGCTACAACATCATATACATAGTCAAAACCATGTTTAAACATTGGAAATCCTCCCACAAAAATCACAGAGATGCTTTCCAATGGTCTAGTAGGCATAGGTAGAGGTATGTACAATCCTTCTTTCCTAACCTTAAATTTGCTTATATAACACAAATTCACATCTTCTAGTGAATCTAGTTGCTTCATTTTGCATATTTGGTCAATATATATACTTTTGCAAATGAGCAATAGTCTAGCCAACACGAAAAATTGCCAAAAACTTTGGATGTATGTGCTTCCCTCATCAATAGAATTCTTTCTCCCTTCGTCACACATAGTTTATTTAACTTTTAAGAGTAGCCCATCCTTGAAGTAGCATTCACTATTGCCTTCAACATCATTCTTCTTGACCTTCAATTGTTGAAATGTTGCTCCAAAATTTGCATCTGGTGCATATGCTTCCCCATAAGTCTCTTTTGTGAAAGACTCTAGCTATGAAATTGTTGCCAAAATTGAAACTTGTTTTGTGAGTGGTGGCCTAGATAGCATGTTCCACAACATTTTGCTTTTTATCTTGTACTTGTTAACCAAATGAAATTATTGAAGAAAACCCATCCATTTGTACTGTCTTGTTTGTTGTAAATTACTTTGTGCTTGCAAATATTGATGACATTTTTAGTCATTATGAACAATAGTTTTGTTGCCCAATAGTTAATGCTTCCATTTCTTAAGTGCTTGACCTAATGCATACACTTTCCATATCATTAACATGATACAATCTTATTGCAAAAAGAAATACCTCTAAATCATAACAGACTTCTCCTTGAAACAAAACTTCCCCCACATAATACTTTCTTGCATTCGTCCCACTACCAGATGGCATCTGCAAATTGCAGCAAGCAACGATATGTGGTTGATTTTTTATTTCAAATAATCAAGCGTGCTATCATAGTCCTTACCCCAATGAAAACTCTTAAATAATAACAAAAGCACTGCTCCTCGAAACAAAACTGCCCCCACAACATATTTTCTTGCATTCGTCTCAATGTCAGATGGCACCTGCAAATTAGAGCAAGCAACGGTGCATGGTTGATTTTATTTCAAACAATCGAATGTGCTATCATAGTCCTTACCACAATGAAAACTCTTACCACTTGTTGCAATAACATGTAGAGGTGTTGCAATGGAGGAGAAAGCTGCTCAAACAGAACTTGTGGTCTCCACGACACTCCTAGGCATGGGCCAATTAGTGATAGCCTAAACCATTGCAGAGTCCACTCTCAGTTCTCTTCCTCCAACCACATGCGCCAAACAGACTAGTGATTGTTTTGCAAATTCACGTTTCTTCATATTGCGCAAAAGTTGTTAATTTTCTAATACTAGCAAAGACTTGCTTACAATAAGTGAATTATTCTTCCCATGTAGCACTGAAAAACCAAAATATTATCTAAAAACCCCATGCCACATGTATATCTTTGAAAGGAGTCATTGCATCATCTTTTTGACAGAACGGTAAATATTTGTCATCTATTAAAAATAGTATCTAGCAAATGATGCCTGAAAAAAAACATCATCCAAGATAATACATTTAGGAAAAGTACAAACTATTCAAAGTAGAAAGGGAGAATAAGCAAGCTAGTTGTGCAGATGAAAACTTAGAACATAGGAGATAACAAAGGAGATGATTACAAATATTACAAGGCGGATTCATCACTATACTATCATATACAAACAAGAAAGCCTCGTCGATCATATGATTACAAAATTGAGGTCCACATATCTACAATCACTCACTATTACCAAAGGTGCCATGAGCAAGCTAATTCAGGGACTTTCCTCACTCGGAGGGCAAGTGATCCAAGTCCTATTGGAGGAGGATGCATATTGTAGGAAAATAGTTTTGGTCCATGTTGCTCTCCTCTTTGCAGTTTGATTCCGGGCTACATTGCACGGATACGCCCAAGACCCCCTCGAATCCCCTCTGATACGTATCGGCAACGGATACGATACAGATACGTACCTGATACATACGGGATATGTCACGGCTACGTACTTTGCAGTTTCATTCCGGGCTACATTGCATGGATACGCCCAAGACCCCCTTGAATCCCCTCTGATACGTATCGGAAACGGATACAATATGGATACGTACGGGATACGTCACGGATACATACAAACATATTCGTGACGTATCCTGACGTATCCCATACGTATCAAGCACGTATCCTGCAGTAAATATGTCTTTTTTAAGTTTTATTTCATTTTTTTTTAATTTTTTACTTTTCTACTCCCTAAAACCGAACCCTAAACACTAAATTTCAAGTTTCGTTCGTATTCATGTTGACTTTTCTACTCCCTAGTATATTTTTCAAATTTCAAGTTTTGTTCGTATTCATGTTGACATGATATTCGTACATCATATGTATGGCAGCCACATACATGATCAATAAATATGCAAAGTCTTAAGTATATTGAATGTTTTGAACATTGATTCAAGTTTTGTATTACTATTTCAGTTTTTTATGGACTAAAAAATGAGTAAAATGAGTAGATGTACATAAAAAATTATATATATATATATATATACATATATATATATATAATTATTTTTTAATTTTTTTAATATATGTACGGACGTATCCAAGATATATCGTATCCAAGGGGTTTTTAAAATTGACATATCCACGTATCGTATCTATATCCTGGCAACGTAGATTCCGGGTATTTATATATGTCGGATGTATTTTTCGGACCCAACTAGATGTTCTCTTGAAGTATATTACAATGATTTGATGCCTTACATTTTCGTAAAGCATGATAGTGTTGATTGCATCTAAGATCTTTTCATTTCTTTCCACAATCATACCCAATTTTACAACATAGTTTTGGAGAGCCTCAATTATTTCACATTGTTTTAAAAAGACGAGGAGCACATTTGACAAAACCATCTCAATATAGGGATTATGAACTTCCTTATCCACCAGACGTACGCAAATAGCTCTTCCCTCCACCGGATATCACCACACTAGATCTTCCACAACCTCCAATTCCGGACTTCAGCACATCACCAGCTTCTTTCACTCGGATTCAGTTGTTTGATGAGGAGGCCTCCTTCCTACCGCCTCTGCTTCTCCATTCCTTCCTCCGCTTGTTCGGGCTATACTGATCTCAGAATGCTTTCTTTGGGCCCCCTTTCTTGTATGTTCCTCTTTCTGTTCTTTTCTTCTCGTCTCTAGTTTTATTCAGGGACCTTTTGGTTCCTTGGCTGGTTTCTTGTTCACTTCTTTGTATTGGTGTAGTCCCATTGACCTACTTTTGTGGTCATTTGTTGGACATTTAATATATTTATCGTATCTTATCTTATCCTCAATTATATTACCCGTTTTTTTAATATAGCTGAAATACGTTGAACCTGAAGAATGGCTTCAGCTTTTGATGGGGTTAAGAGTTTCTGAGTATAAAACTTTTCCATATTTCCCTCAAGGTGGTTTCGAGGAAAAACTTCATCTGAGTTGTTCTGTGAGCTTAATAGGGTTAACATGAGAAGGGTGAACAAGTTCAATTGAAAGCAATCGACAAATAGGCACAGAGCAGTAAGTTGGCCTATGAATGTTAACATTATTATGATGGAAATCGAACCTAATAAATGAAGGTGGGATCCAATTCATTCCAATTGGCAACAGAGAGGACTTGAGTAGCGTTGGGTAGCCTGGAGTAAATTGGGTGAAGATTAAAACAAACCTTATTATCAGAAACAAGAGTAGAATCTAGTACCTAAGATTCCATTTATGTGTGCGGCTAGTTCCAATTTGATGTTGAGGGCTTTGACGAGTTACGGTTTGTAACTATTGACTTCATCGTCCTCAATGTGAATGGGGTGGTGCTAGTTGGTCTCCCTACCCTGTTTTTGCTTCATTGTTTATCCTCAATAGGGACAAAATTCTTTTGTCTACTTCTTTTCACTCTCTTGTACACTTTGACTTTTGAATTGTTGTCCTGTCTTTCAAATATTTTCTCAAACCTCTTTCTCTAATTTATAAGATTTGTTCTATATTATTTCTTTTTCCAAAATTCATGACAATAGAAACATTTAGTTGTACCTTAGATGAAGAATCGTGATTAGACCTCATCAAATCAAATAATCTTTTTAAAAACTCATCAATAGATCTCTGAGAATTTATTGTCATTGTCAATATGGCACCATGAAAGGGTAGTTCAGCTAGAATCTTCAATATGATAAAAGGAGGGAATAGGATAAGAGTGCATACCTCCATATAGTCTTTTTTGCTTTTGCAATTGGGCTTCTCACCAACTACAATAAGAATGAAAAGATCGTCATTTACATCTTCACACCCCACCCACTGCTCCATCACAGTCCCTTTGATATTTTCTGCTTTTTCCTTTATGATTGCAGTCTAGACAAAATGGAGTGTTGAGGATCGCCCAAGCAAAATATTTTCTTGTGCCTATGTATGTTGCATGCCTCGCATGCTTCTTTTTTTGCCTTATATTTTTTTTGCAGACCAACAGGCATATGAGTTTGTCTTATATAATGATTTTCTCTTATATTTTTTAATTATTTCTCCTCTATGTCATGTGACCAAGAAAATATATATATATATATATATATATATATATATATCCTTATTTATTTCGCTTATTTCGAAGGTGTTTATAGCTGAAAATCGAATTCATCTCATATGAATTTAAAAAGAGTTAAAAAAAAACCAGAGTGTGGGTGCTAATAGAGAAGGGGGATCAAGAATATTTAAGGTACACCAAGGGGTGATACTTTGGGTACTTAGGATTGACAATCGATAAATCAATCATCAATCTCGCAAAATGTAGTAGGTAGAATACATAAACAAAATATAAGTACCAACCGCTCATACAAACCCCACTTTGTCTTCAAAGTTGTCTTCCATACATACTCCTTTATGAACTTGATGGTACTCAAACTTGAGATCCAACTTTGAAATACTTGGAATTTTAAAGTTGGTCCAATAAGTCATCAATATGAAGAAGTGGAAATCTATTCTTTATTGTGATCTTCAAGACTCTATACTCCATGCAGATACTCCAAGAGCCATCCTCATTGTGTACAATCACAATGGGTAACCCACCAGATGAAGTACTTGGGCATATGACACCTTGTTCCCTCAAATTTTGAAGTTGCTTATTCACTTCGTTACTCTCTAAAACTAATTGCTTGTTCAAGCCAATATCAGGTAAAACCTAAAGGACATTCGAGCAGCAATTGGATTTTACATTCTGCTTCCCTTTTGGTGAAATAAGTTTAGGATTTTTTTACTCTTCTTTAAAAGAAGTGGGCAATTCATCCAAATATTTCAATCCCTTGTAAGCACAAGAAATTTTAAATCTCTTATTTGTTTGAATAATTCTTTTGTGTCGGTTGGCACTTACCATAGCAAGCTTGTGTTTGCTTTGATATGCCTTAATGATATAGCCAATCTATATCCTTAGACCATATGTACTTGGTAGCCCTCATGAAAATAACATCCTTAAGATACAAATAAGAGCTTCCAAACAACACATCAAGTGGAATCACGTCAGCTTCCATCTCATCAACATATTGTGGATTAATACCAAATTTGAATCTATGTTTCTTACTTACTTGAATCTCTACACCACTTTTCACCTAACCCAAAGGATGTGGATGAGAAAGATCAAAGTTTTCAAACCAAACTTCTTGACAACTTCATCCGAAATCAAATTAAATTGTGAGCCAATATCAACAAGTGCATTTACCTCTGTTTTCTTGACTCGAACTAGCTTGATCATTTCCTCTATCTTGTTCCTTGCTAGCCGCATTGGTAGCAGTGCAAACAAACTTCTCATCAACATCAGAAGTATCCTCTTATCTCCACCTATGATTGCTCATTCAAAGAAGCTATGGAATTCTTAGAGTCTGCATTGGAACGATTCCCGTGATGCGATTCTGAAGTAACTTCCAATATTTTGTGTTAGTATGCCCATCTATAACACAATGAATACAATGGTTCTTCAGATCCTTACAAACATGTAAAGTGATGGGATTTCTCTTACCTTTCCACTTACCTTTTTTGTGGACTTTGGATAGCTATTTTTGCTCATTCTTGGACTGATTTGTTGACTGGCTTTGCTTTGAGAGTTTCCCCTCTACTTGATTTTTTTCTCACTGAATTTAGGATGTTTGCACACATGCATTTATGGGGACCTCCCTGGCACTCGGTAAAGTTGTCTTCATCTTCTAAGTGAAAGCCTATCAACATAGCTTGTTGATAAAATTCTGTGGTGAAATCCTGCACACTTAGATCACTTCCTTTTGCAAAATACTGCCACTTAATTTTTTGATTAGTTTTATGCTCAATATGATAAAATTTCTTACACAACAATTTTTGAATTCATCCCACTTAGTTACACTAGAATATACCTCCATTTGCTTCACCCATTTGTATAGCAATTTGGCATCTACTTGTTCTTCAAAAGATTTAATCTCCACTCTGGTTTCAACTTTGAAAGCAGTATGATTGTAGGATTTTACCTTGGTATTATCTTTTCTTTTGGAGCCTAATCCTTTACCCATCAGTTTTTTTCAACTTCATGGAGCTACTCTTCTCCAATGCCAAGCTTTGTGGCTTGAGCACGCACCACCATGTTGATCGATGCTTGGCTCCTAGCCACGAGCTCTTGTTGTTGGTGATAGTATCTTGGGAATTTGTCAAACTTTCCATGCTTGTTTCGAAGGCACCAACTTTCCATGCCTCTTTCAATCTTGTCATTGTCATGCAAATCAACCAAAAACCATCTACAATACCAAAGGATTGACTTGCACTAATACAAAAATAATATGTAAACAGTTGAGTGCGATTGCTTAATTGTTTCCTCCCTCGGCTCTCTCCATACACCTTTCTTCCTCCTACAACCACCAGACCAACTCTGATTTTCACAAACTCATGCTTACAATTGGATTATGCCCCCCATTTATCATGCTCTAGGAGAGTCCCTTTGTGCACTAAAGGAGTCCAAAAACAACTCAGAACTGAAGAAATGCCATCACTTTCATGTTACCCCGTGCATACAACTTACTCGAGCAAAACAGCAGCTCAGTGCAAACAGACAGTTACAAAACCATCCTACAGATTGAACGAAAATTACAAAACCGTCTTTGTGGAGACCAGCAGTTACACAACTACCCCTTAAGGAAGCTTGAACTGTAGCCTAACCGCCCCTGCATATACTGGCAATTTTGTCACAGTACACAAAATACAAAAATCAGTCTCAGTTGCTGACTGATTATAATGAAGACATTTTGATTTCCCGGTCCTTATGGATCACCTAGGGGACCAGAGGCATTCCCATCAGGCTCATTGGCAAAAGGTGACCCCAAATTCTAGTGTATTGACATGGCATCGGAGAGAAGATTCTTCACTTCATTTTTCACTATTATTGTATTTCACAGGTCTTTAATCAGTTTGGTAAGTACTACAATGGGTCCCAAGCCCTTTGATTAGCTTTTTGCCTTCTGCTCTTCATAATGGCTCCAGAGAACAACACACGCTATTCTAAGTTAAATTTACATAGTGATTACACTAATTTTTACCACCTTTGTTTCCTCAACATTCTTGCCTGAATTCAGAAGTCTTTAAAGGTACCAATCATACCATTACAGTGATACTTTCAATACAGTAACAGAAATTTCTATGGTTCGGCTTGCAAGGCTCAGGATGAATACAAAAGCAATTATCATCCCATGTACTGTTGCATAATAGAAACCTCCAACATTATTATACACTTAGTCAAATCAGTAACAAGAATTTCAATAATTTTATTTACAACACGAAATACAAAAACCATTACTATCTAGGTGACTGCTGCATAGTAGAAGACTCCAACATTAAACATATTGGAAGGTTATCGCTCTTCAAAATGAACAGTAAGACAAACAATCACACAGCATACCTGTTTTTTCCTGTACCACATTCATGGACTCCAATATATTTTATACGATCTCCTGGATAAGAAAATAAAGTTAAATACAACCCTCTCAAGATTTATGTAAAAAAAAGATACATCAGAAAGAAGGCCTATATCTATTGTATTTTTCGTATCAATTGAAACTGTCATTCATTTTCCATGATCCAAATAATTTTAGCCCAGAAGTGCATTTACTTTGTTAAAGGTTAACCAGGCAGAGACAGTTGTTAACTGTGACATTTAGCAAACAACCTCGTGCCATAGCCTTCAATTACAAGAAAAAACAATTGACCAGCTCTACTAGCAGAATCAATTTTATGTCCCTTTCAATATACTTTTCTATTAACACATATATAGAGTCAGAGACGAGTTTTAACAAATGCAAATTTCAGGTTCTAAAGGGATTAGATATGGAAGGTTTATGAGACTATTGGTTCAGACACCAATTTGGGACATCAAATTCGAACTCTCGGCAACAAGTCAATACAAGGCCAATGCCTACAAATAGAACCTGCCCACACTTCACAGTATGCAGAGATGAATTCTTATATTGTTTGAGAAAAAGTTTGTGTCTTTCGTGTCTTATAGTATAAAAGTAGAAAGACCTTCATTAGGGACGAAGCCACTTCAAAAGTAAAACAGCGAACTGGAGATTTGCTTGTCAAAGAGATGTTGACCATAGACCTTACAACCTAAGTCACAAGGTTCGAGTTCGAGTTCAAGTTCTACGAGGATAAAATTCGGTTTAAGTTCGTCCAATGGATAAAGTTCGAAAAAAAAATCGCCATTAAGTTCGAATAATAATATATATATATATAAGTAAAATAAGAAAACATAAAAAAATATTTAATTTTAAATATTACAAGTAAAAAACATCAAAATTTATATTTAATAATAAATATAGTAATAAATTATAGTTAAAAGAAATACATTAAATATATTAATAAACTTAACATAAAAAATATTATAAAAACATTACAAAATGAATACAAAATTAAAACGTATACTTAAAAATAAATTAAATGAACAAAATTATTAACATACGTTTTTAAAAGTAATAAAAGAAGAAATTAACGAATAGCTTTAAAAACTAACCTAAGGAATTAACACATGTATAGCATTAAAATAAAATAAAAATGTATAATGGAAAAACATAAAACAGAAAATGTTTGAAACTCGTGACTGTTGTGGTCATGATTCTAACTTCGCGTGCTCAATCGAAAAGAGGGCTTCTTCTCACGAGTCCTGGTCACGATCCTCTCCAACTCAGCCACACTCTTGATGTACTCTTCTTGCGGGTTTGGGATCGACAAATGACCTAGTCAAGATTGTTAAGTTTTAACGTTTTTTAATTTTTTCCCTGATAACAAAGAAGGGTTTATTGAACCTGGTAACTATCAGGACGCAAGAGCCTCACACAGAACGCCAAACCTCCACAAATCTCCTTGCTCATTTTCCTGTGATTCAGATCACCTTTTTCCTGCCAATTTTCAAGACGAACTAGACACGAAATTTCAACGAATATTTGTTCCCTGGCAAAAGTTTGGCGAATTTCGAACTCGAAGCAAAAAATTTGCCGAACCTTGTGACACAGCTTATAAGTATGACTAACAGCAAAACTATTTACCGCATAACTAAGACCAATATATCTATAAATTACAAAGACACAAATACGTATTCGCTAGGTATCCACCTATTACCATCACTTCGCATAAAGTAAATAAAAAATTGGATACAATAGCTTTTTGCAGCATTAGCTCACATCCTTTAGAAATGCCTTAGATGATTAGGGCCCTCCAAAAGGTCCTTTTTGATAGGGGTCCATGGCATTTCATTCCTGCATGGGTTTTGAATTATGGCAGTTTGCAGGAACAGATTGCCTTGCAGTCAGTTTTATTTCTGGCAAATCTCAAATCAGTGGCCTGGACCTATGTAGTGCCACAACTGCCCACAGGTGTTGCTTGTCTCTTTGTTGGATGATGATGCCCCAAATTCTCCTGCATTGCCTCAGCTACCAATCTCTTCATAGGGTCTCCTACGTAACAAATTTTTTAAATGTTTGAAATCCATGCTGCTAATAATTAGTTTTCGTCGTCAGCTACTTGACACATTCATTTTGCTTGACAATGTAGGAATTCATCTGAAAAATGCATTCACCCAAGATGGAGAGTTGGGCATCATGATTCGCAATCTTGTCTCCTAACTGCTTTAGGCTACCCTCCAGGCTATTGATGGCTCTGATCAAGGTAATGCAGACTATGGTTACGTCAAGTAAAGGAGTGGAGCCCATATCCAGTGGGTGCTCACTGGGGGGCATCTTTTTCTGATTGTGCCTGCATTCAGAACCACGAGTACCCAATTTATAAGGGCTAAAGGCGAAACTACTAGGAGCAGTGCGATAGTCCAAAGAAGTATCAAACAGAGTAGCTGCTAGAGGAGTGTCATTCAAGATATACATTGAGGGAACATGCAGATCAGCCATAGAAAAAGACCTTGCTAGTTTACAAAAGTAAGCAAACTCCCAAGCCTGACAAAGGAAAGAGAACTGGGAATAATCGGATGCAGCATTTGAGAAGAGGAGTACGCTTGTTGCCCACCAGTGAAGGTGGAATTGCTTGACGAGCAATTTTAACTCTCTGTCACTCCAGCTGAGTACTCCCGTCATGTTCCTCATCATCCAAGCTGATAGGATGTTTGGTCTTTCCCTATATCATGATTCACTCTGAATGAAAGCTGTTGGAGATTATACACCATGTGTTGGAAAAAAAATCATTTTTCCTTTTCTCCTCTAAGAAACCTTTCAAACTTTAATTTCATCAAACGGGCAGTTACATTTGCAATAACCCCTAAATCTCTTCAAAGATTTTCCCTCAATCTGGGGCTACTTAATTTCCTACTCTGATAGCTACATAACAGGGTACGCTGATACAGACCCTAGGTACAGGTCCAGTACATAATACAGGTACGGTTCAAAAAGCATACATCCAGGTACGTCCTGGGACACACCCAGGTACTGCCGGACATACCCTAGTCATACCCTCGGCGAACTCACAGTAAAGTGGCAATTTTTTTATTTATTTGTCAATAAAGGTCAAAACCACATTTTTTAGCATTAAAAAACTCTTCTAATCCTCGGTCCTTCATTTCCCTCCGCAGATATATTCTTTCCACTTCCCTTAGGACTAATCCTTGGTCCTTTTGGTATATTGTCTTTCCCCGCCACTCCCCCTCCTTCATGGCGATCGATCCTATCTCCAGTTTTTCCCACACCTCTACCCTTTTCGATACTCCGGGGCAGCAGTCTATCCAGATTGGCACTCCGCCACCTGGTAATCCCTTCACTCACAGTAATATCAAAGAGGCCATAAGGCTCTTGAACAGTAGCAAGGCAGCTGATGTGGATGGATTTCAACCCGAGTTCTTCAAGCAGGGTTTTGAGGCCTTTGGTAACTTTTTGACAGATCTTTTCAATCAGGTGGTTCGCGTGGGTTTTCTTCCTACTTGGTCTCATCATATCATTCACCCGATCCACAAAGTTGGGTCCATCTCTAATCAAAACAATTACAAGACTATCATGGTGGGTCACTCTTTCTCCAAACTCTATGCTACGGTTCTCCACAGGTTGTTATACGATGTCTTGGAGCAGCGACAGCTCAGAGCCAGAGGTCAAGCTAGCATTCGCCCCGGTTACCACAACATCAACCACATCTTCACCCTTCGGGCCATTATTGAGGAGGCCCGTCACCGCTCCTCGAAAGTTTATTGTTGTTTTGTAGACTTTCAAAAAGCTTTTGACTTCGTACCTCGCATGGCACTCTTTCAAAGAATTAGAGACATCGGTATTTCTGAGGCACTTATTATTGCCATCATGTGCATCTATGAGTCCGCCCTTGGTCGTCTTCATACTGCACACAAAATGTCTGATTTCATCAGAAGCACCATTGGGGTCAAACAGGGCTGCCCCCTGTCTCCTACTCTCTTTGGCATTTACATTGATGAGTTGTAAACAGTTCCTTAGCATATTATCTTAGCAGAGTTCGGGGCTCGTCCTTACCGCCTGGAGACCATATTTGACATATCGGCCTTTCTTCACTGTATCAGGAGGTTTGGTGATTTCTCCGATGGGCAGGAAAGGTAACCCATATCTCTGGTTTTCTGAGATTTCTGCTTTATTAGATTTGGTTGGTATCTAGATTGATCGTCTCCCCCCTTTTCTGTATTCCCTGAATGCTCCCAGTCATCTCTTGCCCACTAAGTAGATGTTGAACAGGTCCATCCGAGAGGATATCTACAGGTGTTATATTCAAACTATTTGGGCGAATCCCCATGGGGGTTTGTGCCCTAAGATGTCCTTTTATGCAAAGCATTTTCTTGAGATCAGAGATGGGCTCATCATCCGCCCTTAGTATACCTTTCGCCACTGGATGCATGCCCTCCACATACCTCTAGGTCAATTTCGGGTTGGCTCTCATAGGCTTCGATGCGAGACTGATCACCATATTGACCGAGATGACAGGCTTTGAAGGTTGTGTAGCCTTTAAGAGGTGGAGACCGAGACTCATTTCATCTTTCACTGCCCCATCTACTATGAGATCAGAGGACGATTTCATTGCTTCAGAGGGGTTCAGACCCTCCTGATTTTCTTCAGATATACTGACCAGCAGTGTCTTTCCCTTTACATCCATGAGTCCCTACTGCTCCAGGATCAGATTCTTCATCCCCCTCCGAGGGTCATTCCTATGAAACAGATTACAGCCTTCTTTCCGGCTTTACTTGCAGTTGGAGGGACTAAAAGGCAGAGCCATTCTGACTCAGTTACAGGGCATAGATTAGTTTGTCCCCGATTGGACCTTCATGTCTCTCTCAGTTAACAACAGCAGGCTCGGCCGCACGCTCGTTCCAGAGGACAACCTAGGTCCACCCGTCGCCCTAGTCGTTTTAGTCTCAGGTCTCAGCAAGGAAGGGGGTCCTTGCCCCCCTCTTCGGATTGTCATTCCATCAGGAGCTTCTTCTCTTCAACCTCGAATGTTAGGAGGGGTGTGGCTACCATTTCCAAGTAGACTTTCGGTCCTTGTTTGCACCCTCCTTCATTCCCTTCTCCGCTTCTCCCTTCTTTTCCCCCCGTTTGCTTCATTGCCCCCGCCTGTGGGGGTTTGGCATTCGGGGTTTTTGTTTGTTTGTTTTGTTTCTTTCCTTTCTTCCGGGAACTCGTTTTGAGTTTTCCCCGCTCACACTTTGTATATTGTTTGGGTTGCAATCCTATTGACCTACTTTTGTGGTCTTTCATTGGACATTAATACATCTTATCTTATCTTATCTAAACCCTAAAACAAGCTCCAAAACTCTATTTCAACAACATCAACAAATTAAACTCACATTTGCAAACTTGGCTCTCATTGCACATTTAGACTCGCACCTTCATATTTTCTCTAATTTTCAATTCCTCAAGGTTGATTATAAGTGCCATATAATTCAAGCAGCTTGCAACAAGTGCCAAGGAGTTCGAGGAGGTTACAACAAAGGCATTTGGTGATTTGAGGCAAGTATTTTGTGGTTTTAATAAAAAAATAGTTTGTATTTACTATTTTGTAATTGTTTTCAATTTTTTCGTTATTTTAATATTGTGTTAAGCTTTAATTTTCAACTTTCGATTTTAAACATTCTCTTAACAAGTAAACACTTAATTGTTTTGTTTGAATGCATTATTTAGTTAAAATAGCTGTAAATTCTAATTTTGTGGTCTAAGGCATTAAAGGTATCCCCTTCAAATTCGATCCATGCTCACACCTTTGGAGGCAATATTGTTTTAAGCTTTAAGTTTCTACTTTTGATTCTAAACATTCTCTTAACCAATCAACACTTAATTGTTTTGTTTAAATGCATTATTTAGTAAAAGTAGCTGCAAATTCTAGTTTTGTGGGCTAAGGCATTAAAGGTATCCCCTTCAAATTCGATCCATGCTCACACCTTTGGAGGAATGTCACACAAATTGAACAATTGTTAGATGGAGGGGTTGATGTTTGGATTTGTTTAAAATGTAAAATGCAATTTAAGAACTCCTACAATCAGGTGAAATCCCATTTGTGTGGGGTTGTTGGCCACGAAATCAGACCATGTTGAGGGTTGGATGTAAAAGGGTTGTCACATACAAAGACCCTTGCATACATCAAAGAGAAAGAAGATGCAAACATAACTACCCTAAAATCCAAGCAATCCTATGGCGAAAAAAGAAAGATTGGATAACATGCCACTGATTTCTCCATATGTTGATCTTGTGGCCCTAGATCACCCATTTTTGTCTACACTCATTATAGTCAGAGGGAAGAGGATTCTCCTCTTTCTCACAAAAGAATAAAAAATGCAAGCCCATTGGAAAAGGCATTTCAAAATAAAAGCAGGGACATAGCCGACCAAAATATTGGGCATTTTATTTACACGTGTCATGTCCCTTTTAATGTTGTTAGATCGCCCTATTGGTGGGATATGATGAGATGTATTAATGAACCCCCAGAAGGGTACGCTAGCCCAAACTATGAAAAGGTGCGCACCATTTTATTGTCAAAA
The DNA here is from genome assembly GCA_019776745.2 of Taxus chinensis. Classification (NCBI taxonomy): domain Eukaryota; kingdom Viridiplantae; phylum Streptophyta; class Pinopsida; order Cupressales; family Taxaceae; genus Taxus; species Taxus chinensis. Next base: position 159,870,261 of record CM034157.1, on the reverse strand, counting down.
GAAAGAAAACAAGTTTAAGAGGGCATTGCTGTCCATCAAGAATCAATGGATCAAAATAGGGGTGTCCATTATTTCCAATGGATAGAAAGATACTACAAATAGGTCATTGATCAACGAGGTTGAGGTGTCCTAAAGAGGCAATGTTTTTAAGTGCTATCAATTGTGAGGGGCTGTCAACACAAATCCAACACTCAAATAATCTTCACTGGGAACTCACGTTATGATTGTTTTAACAATGCACATCTTTTGGTTTGGTGGTATGAAGCTGGAAGCACAATAATCACAACACAAGAGCAAACATAGAATATAATATGAAGGTGTGACAATAGGAATGAAATGTAATCAACAACAAAATTATCATCAAGGTGTTGTTACAACCTCACCCAAGAGCTACACTGAGTGTTACCAACTTCACTCACCTTTCCAACAGTAATTTTGGGAAAAACTTCTCAAACATGTCTCTCGATAGCTTCATTAACACTACTAATGATGGTATGGATTTTTACTACTTGCATATACTAACCCTCACAAAATTCTTATGTGCTAAATGGGGTTTTGGCCTCTCTATTTATAGCACTTTAGAGTTTATACACCTTATCTCTAAGATAGGATAAGAAATCTCTTCTATCCAATCATATTACATATTTCAACTCTTATCTTTACATGTAGGCTTATCTATTACGATAAGATAAAACTTATCATTTACAAATGGAATTCCACATTTTCTAGACTTTGTCTAAATATAAATAAAATATACATTTGTTTATAATTTAAAATTGATCATCATTATTAATATATATTTTTAATTCATAATCTAGATTATTAGAATGTTATGTATAGTATATATATTGTATCCATATCAAGGGGCCTTAAAAACTAGTCTTATCCGTATCCATACAACTCTGGTTTTTATGAGATTTTTGAGTGGGCTAGGTATTATGAGGTGGGTAAAGTACAAATGAAAAATCTAGGTACATAGTGGTGAGGGCCACACATAACGTCAGGTCACTAGGATGAAAATAAAGAAAATAAGGTGACGAGTGTGATAGGGGATAATAGGTGAGTGTGGTAGGGGATAATAGGTGAGATGAGAAACATTTTACTTTTGTAGAGATAAGAGACATGCGAGAGTGCATGCTTGGGCGACAATGAGGGGAAAAACAAGTTAATAAGGGTGAATGTGGTTGTTTCTATGTCCATTAATATTAAGCGGTTTTTATTGCAACACTAAGACTTGTATATCTTCTGTCCTTGAATCAAATGTGATAATATTATTTTTTAGCTTGGTTTTTCTAGTCATTGTAACCATAATGTTAAAACTGTGGTTTCTCTAAGTTAACCATGATAAGGACTTGTAATAGGAGTGTGGTTTCCCTTTTGAGTGTGACAAGACCTATGGGTGGGTCTTGTGCAACCACTGCTTCGGGTTGGCAGATCTGCCCATCCATTATCGTGCCAATTTTCATCTTTTATGAAGATTTCCTAAAATTGTTCCATTCATTCAATTATCTATGAGATTATATGTTCCATTTTCAAGTGACTATGAAAAACGGGGGGTGGGGTTTTCTATTGCAGTGTTGAGGGTTAAGATTGAATTGTGGCTTGTGTTCATTTAGACTATATGGCCAATCACTTAAATCTTTCATCTACATTATATATTTAGTGTTTTCATTTGTATGATTATTGGTCATCATTTAACACCTGTATGTTGTTAATTTATGGGGGGTATTTATTTAGGCACATCCACAGTGTGACGCCTTAGTTGAGGTTGACTATATATAGTCACCACCTTACCTTTCTACGTAATTAAGTTCTTTTCATTATTATTATTCATATATTTGTGCTTCACTTCATAATTCATGTTCATTTCTTCTTGCAGTGAATGATTTAGTAATCAATTTTGTAACAAATATTTCACAATCCTACATGGTTACAATGCAAACGAGAAACCATCACTCGTCATTCATCCATTGTGAGGATTTCTCTTCTTTTGACCTAACTTTTTGGAAGAAACCCTACTTTTGAAGAATCATGCATGTCTCACTAATTGTTGATTCGCACAAAAAAACTAGAGTCCATTTTGCATCCTACTATGACATGTTTTGACCAATATATTATATTGTTAGCATTGTCAATAAATCATTCCCCCACACTACAATTTTTGGAATTATTTTCATTTTCTTACATTTTCAAAGGCTAGGGAAGAACCATTATAGGTCTGTTATTTCAATTTTTGTATTTGAGGCCAACTTCATTCTAAAATTGATCGGTCAAAGGTGGTAATTAGTTGGAGTTAATTTTCCAATTTCTAGATACACCATGGATTTCGTGATGAGGGTTAACAAAGATCTTATCCGGCTTGACGGGATGAATTTTCCCAAATGGAGACGTCACGTGTAGGAAATTTTTAGATAGGTTGATTCGTTGAGGCACATTGATGATGATACAACATATTCAATATTGTGATGAACATAATCGCGTTAGAACCCTTCTTGTTCACACAACTCTAACCTTTATTGGTTATTTAAACACGAGTCCAAGACAGTTGTGGGTGTATATGTAGAAGCATTTTGAATTATACTCTGATTCTAAAGGCTTGTTGCATTCCCTTGGTGATAGGCATCTTGCTCATAAATTTTTAGTTAGGCATCTTGGTGATAGGCATCTTGCATTCCCTTGGTGAAGTTTTTAGATAAATTGATTCGTTGAGGCACATTGATGATGATACAACATATTCAATATTGTGATGAACATAATCGCGTTAGAACCCTTCTTGTTCACACAACTCTACGCTTTATTGGTTATTCAAACATGAGTCCAAGACAGTTGTGGGTGTATATGTAGAAGCATTTTGAATTATACTCCGATTCTAAAGGCTTGTTGCGTTCCCTTGGTGATAGGCATCTTGCTCATATAGATGGTATGTTTTCTATATCTCAGATTGCTTCCATTAGTGGTGTGGAGAGTGAGACAATGGCTCCTTGTGACACTTCCATTTCCTGCCCTTGCATTGAGGAATGTGATGTTGTTTTTGGGGATGATTGTGTCCGCGAAGCTTCTTGTGAGGATTTTGTAGCTTTTATTTCTTTCACTTCCTCTTTTGCTATAGTGATGACGATGGTGCTCACTCATCCTTTACTCGTGATGATTGGCTTGTTGATTGTCGGGATTCCTAATGTCACGACACTTTGGTTGGTGACTCTTGTTTCTTTCACTTTCTCTTTTGCTATAGTGATGAGGATGGTGCTCGCTCATCCTTTATTCATGATGATTGACTTGTTGACTGTTGGGATTCCTAATATCATATAGATGCAATTGTTTGATTTTGAGCTGATGAGGTTTGGGGCTCAAATGCCGAGCTTATAAGGACCCCTAATTTCTAAGCTCGGTTGAAAAGAAATTCCCCATATATGGTATGCACCAGTTGCCAGCCATAAATGAAGTAAAAGCCAGATAGTCTTGGGACAAAATGAATGTTTTCTAGAAAAATGTAACAAGAAATCCCTCTCATATAAGAAACTTTCAATTAGCAGAAATTATGAAAACAATGATTGTTCCAAAACTATGATAGATCTTTTGTTACAATGTCTTCAGATCAAAGTTCACACAGTAAATGTTGACGCTTAAATCAACCCTTTTCATTTCAATATAGCTTTATTAATTTGCATGGAGTTCTATCCTCAAACCTAAAACCCTGGAAAACATTACCCATCTAACTTTGATATTTATAACCCAAATTATAAGATATTCCAAACAACAAACATAAAATTTCAAGAAAGCATAATTATGTTGAACCAAAAAAAAGGGACACCTACATGTTGGTTCTCAGGTACATTTAACTACCTCCAGCATTTCTGATGTATCACATTTGCATAAAATCTTTTATCTATTTCAAAGTTTTTTTTGTGACAAAAGCTACTGCACTTGATTGGGTATAATATTCACAAGTGCAGTAGTGTTTCTAACAGCAGTTAATATCGTTTATATAAATGGCAGAGGTAATAGATAAGTCCACCATTATTGAGTTCTTTGATGTGTGTGCAGGCATATATGCATGTATGTGCATGCATGCATATATACATGTATGTGCATTGCACATATAAAATGATGAATGTACCATAATGCAACGCACTGGGAAAGCCTTTATATGCTTAGCTTAAAAATGTTGAAAATATTGAAAATGGTAGCCTTGCCAACATCATGAAAAAGACACTCAATGCAATGTGCATTGCAACAATTTTCACAAAACAAATCTGACATAGAAATCTTATCATTTTCACATACCTTGTATAAAATTGTGTTTCATTCTATCCTGAAAATTAAGACCTATGTAAAACATTATCAATCTAGCTTTATTAAAAGTAGTCCATATCTGCTATTTATTAAAAACAATAGAAAACAAATATGTGACCTAAAGAAAACATAATCATGTCCAACAAATAGAACAAACAAAAAGCTGGCATGTTGATTTTTAGAAAGAAAACATAATCATGCTCTTTCCTACTATAATGCAACCTGATACATGAGAATTGCTAAAACTCTTCCACCATAGCAGCAACAGCAATTTCTATTAGTATTTGGGATGAAGCTTCATAAGTGCAGCGGTATTTCTAGCAGTAGCTAAAATCGTGGGTTGAACAAAACCAGTGCAGTATATTACACATATATAGACAACATACAGTTCATAAGTTACAGAAACAGAAATACTTTCCATCATTTGTTTAGTAAATGATCCAGTCTATAAAAATAGCACAAAGATTAAGTTGACTTATATACCTTTCTTGAAAGCATTTTCTAGTTTTTGTGATGATTCTGAATCATCAGATTCTTTTGAGGAATGTTTTGTTTCTTCAGAATTTTCACCTGAAACTCCCTGCAAGAGACACAAAAATATCATTATAACTCGAGAACTAATGGCAATGACCTTCCACCATATTCGTGGATTCTTACATGAATGGGGCATAGCAAACATAGTACAAATGCAATGATATAAAAGTAAGATCAGCAGATTACAACGTCGTAATCTTTATAGACATTTTAATTAAATTAAAACAATGATTATACACTATGAAGAGCTATTTCTGAAAAGTTTGACTCGGAATTGGCAAATAATAGGATTTCTTGGTGAACAGCTTATCACTATAGCAAATGAAATGAAAAACAAAACACTGGACAATGCTAGGATGTTTTCTCGAGGAAATTCGAAGTTATATTGATATATTGGTAAACATTACGAAGTTCAGACCAATCTTCTCCCACGAAGAGGCAAGAGATTGAAAATAAGCCCCAGATGCATTACATTTTCAATAAACTAAACTATACTAATCACCTAGGAGGGATTACTTTATAAAACCTACATTTCTGGGCAGCTCCATCACCATTTATGCTGTTAAGAGTATACATATTGTCGATACTCTCTTTTCTTGTAGCCCTTGAAAGATAAAATCTCCCATACAAGACGTGAAAATCTTTTGCCAAATTGATCAGGCCTATGTAAAAATGAACAAGGTAACTAACATTATTAGATAGGACAGAGATTCCCCAGAGCCAACGCTAATCTCGACCATGGAATCCTTTCCAGCCATTCAGACCCATTCAGAAGTAGGTGATCGATACAAGTGGCTCTCTTGTGTCCTTGAGGGTTAGCCAGTAATACATCGAGAAGGTGTGGAAGGGGGGGAACAAAAGATTAGGGAATGGTGAAAAGAAGAAAAAGGACACAAAGTCTTCTAATCACCAAAGAAGGATCTGAGTCATATCAAGTGCTTCAATTGTAATAAGCATGGCCAGTATGATTTTCATTGTCCAAAGAAAAAGAAAGGAACGGGCAAGCAGCAATAGCAGAAACATTTTGAAGGAAGTGTGGAATCTTCAGGAGTAGATGAGTTTAATGGGTTTGACCCAACCCTTGCCATGGTGTCATGCCTTTCCACCGGCACAGCCTCGCAGGTAGAGTAATATATTAACAATTGAGCCTTGAGACAAATGACTTCCAACAGGGCTGCCTCCTTTAAATTGAAGAAACAGCATACCAGCATGCGAGTGGAGCTTGCTGATGATGCTAAGAACGCAGTGATTGGGATAGTGTCTATCTCATTCCTCATGTCAGCAAGAGAAATTCTAGTGTTGCATGTGGTACTGTATGATCCTGGTATGACTGAGAATGTCCTTTCAACTTCTTGTCAAACAGATTTAATGTGTACAGCTGAGTTTGATGATCAGCAAGTAATCATCAAAAAACATAGCCCCAAGCCTGGTCAAGTCTTGGCCAAATTGATGATTATTCCATAAGACCTGGGTTTGTTTAGCAAAAGACAAGGATAAGGTCTTCAGTAGGTTCAAGGAGTTCAAATCCCTTATTAAGAACCAGACAGGAAGGAAGATCAAGTTACTGAGATCAGCCAATGGAGGGGACTATGCCTCCAATGACTTTGATTCCTTTTGTAGAGGAGCAGGGATCAAGGGAGAGTTTACAGTTCCGTACAACCCGCAGAAAAATGGGTCGCGTATATAAAGAACAAGTCCATAGTAGAGACTGCTAAATCTATGGTTCATGACTTAGATCTGCATATGTTTCTTTCAGCAGAAGCTTGTAGTTTTCAGTCTACAAAATGAACGAGTGTGCTCACAGGGTGTTGAAGAACAAGACTCCAAAGGAAGCTTTTACATGGGAGAAACTAGACGTTTCTCATTTCAGAGCGTATAGGGGTCCAATTTTCTTTCATTCTCCGGAGGAGAAAAGGATGAAATTTGAACCCTCCAATTTGAAGCGTATTCTAGTTGGCTACAGTGAGATCTATGTTCCATATTAGAGGAAGATAGTAGTATGTCAGGATGTTAAGGTGGACGAGGATGCATGGTCTTCCAAGACCAAGGAGCTTCCAGCAGCAGTTGAGGATAAGACAGCACTTGATGCCAAGTATTGATCCACACGCTTTAAGGAGTACAGGTACAGAGACAACTTTACCCCTAGCATAGCCAAGTAACCTAAATTGGCCTACAGTGACATCTATGTTCCATCTCAGAGGAAGATAGTAGTGTTTCAGGATGTTAAGGTGGATGAGGATGCATGGTCTTCCAGGACCCAGATGTTTCCAGCAGCAGTTAAGGAGACAAAACTTGCTGCCCCAAGTGTTGATACACGCGTTTTAAGGAGTACAAGTATAGAGACAACTATATATGTACAGTTTGAAGGGTATTATACTTGGCTACAGTGAGATCTAAGTTTCATCTCAGAGGAAGATAGTAGTGAGTCGGGATGTGGCAGAGGACAACTAAGGTTTTCCTAAACATACACAGTTGATATTCTAAAGAGGTCTCGAATGATAGTTCTCTAGGATTGATGAGTATTTGTGAGGTTTGGACTTCACCAAACAGCTGTACATCCCACTTTATAATATTTACTTGGGGAGCTGATTTGTCGAGATTGGTCATGGATGTAGATGACCTGATTACTCACAGGGAATTCAAAGAAGCTCATTGCAAAGTACAAGGAAGAGTTGGCCAAATAATTTGATATGAAAGACATTGGACTGAAGCTCTATATCTTAAATCTAGAGATACGGCAAAGGAAAATCGAGGTTTTCCTGAAAATACACAGTCGATCATCTAAAAGAGGTTCCAAATGATAAATTGCAAACACATCGCCACTCCTATGATACTGAATCTGAAGTTACACGCTGATTTCGATTCAGATTTTGTAGATCCTTCGGTGTACATGCAATTGAGTGGGTCCTTGATGTATCTGGTTAATACCAGACCAGATATATGTTTTACACTGAACACTTTGAGGCAGTTCATGGTTGAGCTGAGGCAAATTCACTCAATTGTTGCTGAGTGTGTGATCCGATACTTGAAGGGCACAATACATTTTGGTCTGAGATATGCAGGAGATGATGCGTTGATGTTGCATGGATTCGTTCATTTTGACTAGGCAGGAGATGATGCATTGATGTTGCATGGATCCGTTCATTTTGACTAGGCAAGAGATGTAAGTGACAGGAAGACTACTTCAGAATGTTGCTTCAATTTGAGTTCAGTTGTCATATCCTAGTTCAGCAGGAAGCAAACTTCATTGGCATTGAGTTCAACAAAGGCTAAGTACATGGCAGCCAGCATTGCTAGTTTTGAAGCCATTTGGATTCACAAGTTGATTGCAGAGTTGACAGGTGAGAAAATGTTGCCTACGGTCATTTTACTGTGACAATCAGAGTTATATCACTCTTTGAGAATCCAGTATATCATGACCACTCCAAGCACATTGACATTAGACATCGCTTTCTCGAGGACAAAGTTTAGAAGGGAGCGGTTGCTCTAGACTATGTTTCAACAGATCAGCAGGTTGCGGACATTCTGATGAAGCCTCTAGCTAAAGGGAAGTTCGAGATGTTTTTAAAGAGATGCAAATGGTCGAGAACACAATCCTCAGTAAGAGGTAGTGTTAGATATGGTACTTCAGGATGTGTCCTCTAGCAAGGCACACATGTGGATCCTATGCGCACTTCAGTAAGAGCATACAACCATAAAGAACAGCAGGCCTATTCTTGGCTGTCCAGTTTTAGCAGTTGTTATTATGTATTAACATTTTTATATTTTCAATCCATGAGATTGAAAACTTGATTCTGTGTTCAAACTGTGTAATTGCTTTTATGTAGTTTGTTTTCCAATTTTAGAATAACAGTTATTTATTTAACTATTTGTTTTTGTATGTTTGACTTTGTCTATTTAAGAGCACAGATCATTAGGATAAAATTAGGTCGAGCGTTAATTTAATTTTGGGATGGATGCAATTTTTCGATCCTGACTATTTTTAGGGTCTCTTCTTCAGCTATAAAAGAAAGCCTGGGGTAGGTATTTTATTCATAAGTTTTTCATTCAGTGTCACTGATTTTCTAGAGTGTGTTCCAAAGCATTGTAGCTTTTTCTCAGATTAATAAAACAGTAATGTGATTTGGTGCAGATCTGAGCATTTTACAACTGCTGTTTCTCCACTGTATGTCATTGTAGATTCTAGCACTTAAAGATCAGTAATTATGATTGGTGTTCAATCTGGAGCTATCTAGTTGAGGGTTCTATATGAACAGAGTCTACTTACCATGCCGTAAAGGAATTTTAAACACAATGTTTATGTGTGTAATTGTTGTAGCTGATTTTCTTTCATGTGCGTTCAATTTCCATTGTTGGAGTTTAAGTTCTACCTAATTGGAGTATGATTTCAGATTGTTTCTCTATGTCAATAAATTGTATCAGGAATATCTAGTGCAATGACAGATCATGCATTGTGAGAATTTGCTGGTCCATGCCCTTACCCAACTGAGGAAAGAAATAACTAATAAGTGATGAAGAATTGATGTCCTTTGAATTTGAAAATTAAAACAAGGAATTGGAACACACAAGTAAGAGGAGGGTATCCATGAAGCAAGGTTGCTTGCTGACACCAGATTCAAATGTGGCAGGCATATCTCTGAATGTGAGTAGCCTTATGGAATTCTTCAGTGAGAAATTCAATGCCTCTTCGATTGTCCCAATCAGCATAAGGGGAAAAATGAGAATGGGGAGGACAAAGAGCATGAACATGAACACGAACACGAACACGAAGCAGAGGAATCAAGCACTGCACCATCATACCATATTTCAAAGTGGAAGCTAAGATATAATTTCAACCACGTGAAGGCCAAGTGGGATGCGGAGAAGCTAGATACTAGGCTCAAGCAACTTCAGATCTACTTCAGCATGCATCAAGTTAATCAAGAGCAAAAGATAGCATTTTCCTATTTGAACTTTGAAATTATCACAAGAGGGGAGAGCTATGTTAATGCATTAAAGTTAAGCAAAGATCCAGTGATGACAAAATGGTTGGTGTTCAAGCCCCAATTCTTCCCAGCTGGATACAAAGAGGAGTAGAAAACATGATGTAAATGTTACCGGCAAAGATAGGGACAGATTGTGCAAGACCACAACAAGGAATACTCAAAGCAAGATATCCAATTGTGCATTTCTTCAAAAATTTAGGATGCGATTTTCAAGTACCTTGGTGGTCTTCAAAGTCACATATTCAAGCAAAAGAGTAGTGATGCAACTAGGGTGCAAACCCAGTAAATTGAAATGCATAAGAAGAAGATAAAGTAGGGGAGTTTTTCCAATTCCAATCAGCAAGGCACTTCCAAAAAGAAAAAATACCAGGGAAAATGGGGTAATCAAGGCAAGAGGAAGGCCACTACCATTCACAAATACAAAGACCCCAATAACCATTGTGAACATTGCAATATCGATGGACACACAACTTTATACCCCAAAAATCAGAGTAAAGTGCAGCCCAGGAAAAGTAAGACAGCCATGGTTGATGGAAGGAAGGAGGTTATAGTTCCGATATGGATAAGACTACCATGCAAAAGGCGGAAAAAAGGTCAAGAAATATGTAAAACTGCCACCTAAGAAACAAGTAGAGCATGAAATACAATCTGCTAGATTCGCATTGCCTACAATTAGGGTATACAAGAAATCGTTTTAGGAAACTAATAATGTCAAGAAGCAATTGCAAAAAAAATTGCAACAAGAAGTCACTCACCCGCTATATTCACCATTTCCTAAGATTAGGCTATATAGGTAATCTTTTTTGGAATGTAATGAGGTCAAGAGGCAATTGCAAAAATTGTAGGAACAAGAAGTCACCCCCCTACTAGATTCACCATTACCTAAGAATAGCCATTATAGGCAATCATTTTTTCGATCTAATGAGGTCTAGAAGCAATTGCAAAAATTGTTAGAGAAGAAGTCACTCGCCAAAGTAGTAACACTGCCTGCCAATCCCAAGTTCTATTGATTTCAAGTGAGGCAGCCTACATTTGGAAATTTTTGGAAAAGTGTCACTTGGAGTTTATTCTCATTTTTGTGAACCAAGGGCAGCCTCAATGTAGTACTCTAGAGATGTTGTAGTGCCCACTCCTCTTCGAAACTGTTCTATCTTGATATTGATACTATTGTATTGATGATCAGACATTTGATTATGATACATTGATCAATACATGCTAGATTATACTGATATGTGAATTATTGACACTATGATATTTATGTTTTATCATGATGCACTAGATAGTGATGTTAGACACCTAGATGCATGTTGATTCCCAGGATATAGATTTTACACTGACATGTTATGTTTTTGAGATGTTGGAATATAATTGTAATCTCATGAATGTTAGGGTTAGACTTTGGCATATGGATAGATAATAGAATTGTTAAATGTTGAATAATAAATTTGGACTTTACATATATGATTTCTCGATGTTGTTAATACGGCCGAAAGGCCAGAGAGGTATTTGTTGTGTGCAGGACTTTTATCACAAACATCGAAGCGGGTAGGGGACCAACCACGGAAGGATGTCGAGCAATGAGGCCAAACTGACAACTTGTGTAATGTTGTTTTGGGTAGTGTTTTGTTTGTCTTGTTTGGAAGTCTCCCATGGGGGGGTGATTTCACATATGTGGCCATGAGGTGGATTGTGTCTCTTTCATTAAGTTTTGTATGTTTTTATTTATGTTTTGTGTATTTAAATTAAAAGAAATCCTCACTTTATTAGCATGTGTAATTGTGTGTTTATTTGACTTAATCCCTCTTGTTTAATTTAACCAAAGTAGAGATTTGACTTATAGTAATGATGTGATCTTGTAGTCCTTGTGTAAGAAGAATTTATGTTGATTTGGGAGTATTTTACTCCACCCCAAGTTCAAAATTCGGATTTTGACTTGGGGGCACTTTTGGAGACTTGTGGGACAAGCAAGGTTTGTCCCATGCCTCTTAATTTAGCCCAACAACCTTACCTATGGGTTGGGAAGTTCAATTTTGACTTTTTTATCAATCTTTGAGTGTAGAAGAAGGAAAAATCATTGCACTTTCTCTCTTACCAAATTTATTTTGTCCCTTGAAAGCATGGTGTGTAAGTTTTGAGACATGTGAGTTGTCATAGTCCTTGCTTGTGCATTGATGTTTCTTGGTTTTGATGTTTTGACTTGAGTGTGAGAATGGGGGATGATGAATTGGCATCCTACATGGAGCCACCTCATCATCCTTACTTCTCAATTCTATTTATTTGTGACTTTTGGTTGGAATGGGGGTTACTTGCTTATTTTGCTTCTTGTGCACTTTTGGATTTGGGAGCTTTTGGAGTGCTTGGCTTGGATTTGAAAAGACTTGTGAAGGTCCTTCTTGGATCTTGATGGAGAGGTAGGCTCTCCACACTTTTATTATTATGTTACTTTGTTGTTATAAACAATGTTGTGCTTGTTGAAATTATTTTTGTCTTGTGATGGTGTTATGTGGGTTGGTTGAGTAGTTGGCCTTAGTTGGGTGTGTTGAGAAGGGATTATGGGACCATTGGGGAGGGAAAAGGGAGTTTTTGTGAGGGATGCAAATTGATGTGAGTGTGAATGGGAATCTTGCCTATGGGGAGAGAAAAGGGATTCATGGATTTGTTGCTTGTTGCAAGGGAGAAATAAAGATTTGTGTGATTATTTTGTGCACTTGGAGGCTTTGGGCAAGACTCTCACTTCACTTGGTAGGCATAAGGAGGTGGTCTCCCATATCCCTTGCTCTACTTGGTTAGATCCTCAAACCTTTGTTTTGATGTATATGTGTGAACTTGTTGGTTATGTGAACTTGGTGGTGGTGTTCTTTGTCTTGTATGTGTGTTTTGTTGAGAAGCCTCTTTGTGATAGTTGTCAATGTTATTCAATGCCCTTCATGGTTCATTGGTTGGGGCTCGGGGCCATTAAGGGAATGGCTTCTTCCCTTAATGGATTTTAGGTTGGGTGGAGAGCGTTGCCTACTCCCCCTTCCTTATTTTGTGATCTCATTGTGAAGTTGAAACATGCCAAAGTTAGAGCTACTTTTGTGGGAGGACCTACATGTTGAAGACTTGAAATGGATTTGTTGGTAACCTTGTTGTAATTCATTCAAATTTTATACTTCCCACTTTAAGTGGATGCATTGTAAAAATTGTAAGTGGTGGTAAAGTTGTTGTATTCTTTGGAAATCATGTTACCTTGTAAACTCTCGAAGTGTCTGAATTGAGAAAGTTAAAATGTCAAATGTGGTTAGTCTTGTGAAAGGAAATTATTAAGATTGTATTGATTGGAAGAAAGAAGATTTGAATGTAGATGAAATGGATATACTTTTATTAATCTAAGTTTGTTTCTATATACCCAAGTTGATATACTCTCATTTCCAAAATTATTGTAAAGTTGTTAGGCTCTATTTCGGGAAGAAACAAGTATTTTGTTGGTTTGCTTTAGATTATGAAATGGGATGGTTATTTTGTTACCTTGAAAGAGAGTAAAGTGAAGGACCTAAACTACAAATGTATTATTAAACTAGTTGAAGGAAATATTAGTTAAAATCATAAGATTGGAGGAAAGCATTTCTAATATTATCATTGTTTCACAAATTGTGTAAGAAAACTTACATTTAACTTAACCTTAGGTGGATTTGACAAAACAAAAGTATACATATATATATATATATATATATACCCACATTTATATTAAAATGAATCTTTGGTTAAGTTAACTTTATAAGCATACTTTGCAAATTTTCCCTATTTATATATTAGACTAATATTGAATTCTCCCAAAACAAAAACAAAAAGACCTAAATAGGTTAACTATTTCAATATTATTGCTGTATTAATATTCCTCCCTTTTAATAAATTGTTAATGAAAAGGATATGATCCTAATCTTACATTTATATGTTTATACATTTATATTTATTCCTAGTATTGTTATTAAAATTTTATAATTACCAATGATAAGTATAATTATTAATAATAAGTATTATTATTACTAATAAGTATAATCATTATAATTATTAATAATAAATATCCTTATTAATCGTAAAGATCAATATAAAGAAGAGAGATAACAAGTGACTTTTGTTATTAAAGTTATTAAACAAAATCAAATAAATAACTAAATACATATACGTAAGAGCTTGTATAAATGTGATTACTTTATTGTTATTAATGTATAATATTATTAAAACTCCTTACTAACCATGAAAGGAAAATATTAACATATATATTAATATATTAATATTATTAGTGTTAATATCAAAATATGTAGTAATGTGTATATTAATAAAACTTAGTATAAAATAAAATATAAAACAAAAAGAAAAAAAAAGGGGGAACTTGGTTTTCTTAGTGAGTACAGCCATGTTTTATTTGGCTTAGTTTTAGTGTAAAGGGGGTGGGGAGGGGCTGACCCCTCCCCACCATCCCATATTATTTTAAATTCAACGTCGGTGGGGGCCAAGCCCCCCACAAATTAATATTCAACCGTTTTCTTTTATGGGGGTCGCGCAGGTCCTCATAGCCCAACTTCTTCCATCTTAGGGCCATATCCTAGTAACCCTTTATCATCTTCTATTAATGGCTCACCTCCTGATAGCCCATCCTCTTCAATTCTTGGATCATATCCTATTCATCCTTCACATCATCCTTCTACCAATGATCGGGGAAATCCCACCATCATTTCTCTCATTCCTATCATCAATCATAAACGTTCGCTCTCTTCTCCCACTTCTCGAGGTCAGAAAAGTCACACGTCAGCTTATAAGAAACCCAAACAAGTTCATTATCAAGCTCAGGTTAAAACTTCCAAGAACTCCAAATCTCCTAGCAACTCACATGATCTTAGGGTTAAAAATCAAGCACAATTCAAGAACGCACATCAACATAACCATCAAGTATGGCGCAAAGTGCATAAACCTATGGATAGGGAACTCAAGCTATCGTATACGAAATCTATGTTTCAAGATAAATTGCAGTCATTTAGTGAGTACGAGTTCACCTCGATCATTGAGATCGGAGATAATATAACTCTTGATAAACAAATGCACCTAGTCTCCCTTATCAAGGAAGTCGCAAATATCGTTGTGGGATCTTACCACACAGAGTGACTTTGTTAAGTCCCAACCTCTTAAAACTATCAAAAATCTAAAAATCAAAACAATTCAAAAATGCAAAAAACATTGAGAAAACACAAGAAAAATCAAAGGTACATAGGTCAGACATTGCAATCAAGTATTGCGTACACGTGGATGTTATTTCTTCCCTTTCTTACTCTTAATTCTGCAAGTCTTCCTACCATTTTCATCCCTTCGGTGATATTTTGGTTCACTTATTCGCACGCATTTTGTGACATTTATCTCTATGGTTTTTGTTTGACCCTGGTCTTTTATCACCTTAGTAAATTAAAGAACGACTAACCTCTTAGAGATCCTATCACATTCAACATCTAATAAACTTGTTGCGAAGAATTTTTGTACATATTTGTTGACACTAGCCAATGTCGTCCTCACAATCACTTTCATATCCTTCCATCAAGCCATCAGTGGTTCTTAACCCCTTGTCAAACAAGAGAGCTGAAATAAGTTTTCAGAAAGAAAAAGAATCAAAATTAATCAAAAATCAAAAGCTAAAATCTACAAAGAAAAATCTAGTTGATATACTACTCTCTCTTGGGGTATTTCCAATAATCTCTATTGGGGCTATGGACACCTGACTGGCAGTAGAGCAATGTTGCGATTAGAATCAAATACATCTCCATCGGGGCTATGGACGCCTGGCTGGCAGCGGAGCAATGTACGGCTATCCTTCCACCCTTCATTCACAAATCACCTATCGACTTTCAAAATAAATTATTCCTACACATTGGTTAGGGTGTCTTCACTTTTTGTCTATTAAATATTCACTTCAAGAGGTAATTAATTTCCACATACACACACCGGATCTCTCTGAGTAAACAGGATTAGTATGTTACCAAAGGTCATGTTTTTTGGACCTTGTTCGCACTCTTACTCTAGTCCATATCTCGTCTCACAAATTGTGGCTTTGGCTAATCACTTCTTCATCGCGAGGCTTCTAATCTACATTCATTTTATTCACATCATTCTTCTACTTCGTTCAGAACATCCATGTGTATAAGATTTCCTTTTTGCCATGTTTTCAGACACCTTTGTCCCCTTTGACAAAATTCAATCGCCTCCTTCCTTTCTATTATGTGTTTTTAAGCCAACTTATGTTGGGGGCATCCTTGCTTCTTCCAGCACTTCATTGGTTTACGTTCATCATCATGTTGAACCTATCCATAATGGCCTTGGGTCTCGCTTCTACTTGTGAAGAGTTTGTCATTGAATACTCCCACCTAATCGTTGGGGCATTTTTGCATCTTCACCTTTCTTATACACACGTGGCCTTCTGCCCTTGTACATCCCATCTATCGCTAGGGGCATCCACGTTTCTTTGTCTTCCTGTACATAGTTTCAGAAAACTTTCAAAATCACAAAAACATTCAAATATGTTAGAAAAATCAAAACATTCAAATATGTTTCAAAAAACATCAAAAACAATATAAATCATCCTACAAAACGTCACTCTTTGGTTCTCACCTGTTCATGTGCGCGACTCGTGGATCATCTTGATCTACCTCCATCAACAAAAGCTAGGTTGCTTACTTCGTCTGTACTCTGGGGCACAACGAGTTGCCTGGTACTGTTTCGTAGTGCACATTATTTTTTCATAGGACCCAAGTGTCCTCCGTTATTCCCCTCGCATGTATCCTTGCTTGGGGCACCATCATTAACCCTTGTCGTTAATTCGCACAGGTCGCAACTGAAGCTCGATAACAAAAACATTACATTATGTTTCTCTGTTAAGTCAGCTTATTTTACTTTCTTGTATTGCATTGCATTATGTATGTTGCATGGAGTTAGGCATCTTTTATTTTCTCGTATTGCATTGCATTATGTATGTTGCATGGAGTTAGGCATCTTTTACTTTCTCGTATTGCATTACATTTTGTATGTTGCATGGAGTTGGTGTTTTTAGCAATGGACATTTGTTCGTATATGGCTTTTCATGTCATACTACACTTTTGTTCATTCTTTTTAATAAGGACCGATTGATGAAGATCACTAGCAATATGATGAAAAATAAAGTTGTTTAAAAGGCAGTGGATGGATGTTAGCTCATTCTCCCTTCTTCATACTCTTTTTTCTTCTATATCCCCTTTCTTCTTCTCCACACTATTCTTTCTTTTATTATCTTTCTGTCATCTTTTCGATCGTCAATCGAGTTCTTCTATCACCCCATCGACAATCGAGGGGGCATCCTCATTCTACTCATTTTTCTTCTACCCCTTCAAATTTTCTACTTGTTTATGCTTGTCTACTTTCTTTGAAGTGACGTCACTTACGCCACCTCAAAGAGGGGCAAATGTAGACACCTAAAATTTGATTACACTATTATTTCTAATATTGCATTTCATCCAATTTAGCAAATTGACGACACTTCATTAATTCCCCATACTTAGACTCTATCTAGACTGCCCTTTCATGACACCTTCTTGGTCATATTTCCTCTTATAAACCAACTTAAACAGGCTAATATAGCCTCTTATCTAAACTACATCCTAGCTTTCAACCATTATTCCTACTTCTAGCTCTAGACTTCTATTAGCTCCTCTAGGCTATCAATCAATTCATCATTGGATTGATTAAGACCCCTCCCAACTCTTCAATGAACCTCTAATTACTCTCTAAGAGAGAGTTTAATTAGCCTAACCTAGGTTAATTACCCTAAAGCAACTAAGTCAAAGCATGTTTATCTTAATCTAATGCTAAAAGTGCTTTTTGGACTTTAGCCTTTAGTCCCACATGCACCCAAATTCCAATTTCTCCCAAACCAAAAACTATAAATACAAGGCTAACCCTACCCATTTCAAAGACATTCAACTTTACATCACTAGCAAAATTATAGCCTAAGAAAGGCTTTAGATTGTCATTTGCATTATTCTTCCATTGAGCTAATAGGCATTTGATCTTGGGTCATTTTATAGCTTCATCTTGCACCCATAATGGTTAGTAAAAGGAAAGATAAGATTGGCCTTGTAGCCATTAATGGGAGATCTCATTTACTCTTAAACAACATAACTGAATTGCTTAGAGTTAAGTTGATCTAGTAGGTTCATATTTTGTTAAGCTTTCAAAGAATAGAGGTTAATGTTCATTTGTTTAGTTTGCTTGTTTACTTCAAATTAAATGTATGCAAAGTAGGACCCTTGCTCATTTCTTATCTTATGGTCCATTGATCAGATTGTTAAAAGCCTTTGGGGTTTCTTTAGAGATTCTTACCCCAAATCCATGGCTTTTGCAACTTTTCATTGATACACTAGTTGCATCTAATAACATGGGTTTAGGAGGATTATATATCACATAAAGCTTTGCAACCTCCTAATCCATGGTTTCCTCCTCTTCCTGCTTTTTCAACCTACAACACCAAAAAAAAGGTCGAATGAAAAGAACCTAAAAGAGATCCAACAATCCTAATCTTTGCATCCTGCGTTAAGAATTTTAGGGTTGATTTGAAATTCCATCATCCTAATGTGCACAGATTATTTCCATCCGAATTAGCTCAAATTGATTCTACTACAACAAGTTAGGTGGGGGTAGGTGGCGTGATCATTTGATCAAATGAGCCTCCCTTTTGAATAGGGCCACTTGTGTGTTACTGATAAGTTAATTAAATTGTTTTCCTATTTTAGTTTGAATTTATTGCTTGACTCAGTCTTCTTCTACCTTAGAATGTATGGGAAGACTTCATTAGAAGCTTTCTTTAAGCTTTGCCCCGATTAAATTAATTAGCTTGGTGTAAATGAAGAGGTTATTTTAGACGCTTGGACTTTAGCAAGCCTTATTAAATTATTGCTTCGACCTTAGAAAATCCATAGGTATTAAATTAATGTTAGGAAATTTAAATCATTTTAAACCCAACCATAGACTTAATAGATTCTTTTATTTAATATTAAATCATTTATTTAATTTTGTGAGATTGGTTATTTAACTAAGGGTTTAGCTAATAATTGCATTCGTCTTTTAAAAAAAAAAGAATCCATGGTGGGCTCATAAATTTTCTATTGTAATATTTGTTGAGTTGGGAGGTTTCGTGTGAGAAATCTTTGCAGGCGTCACAGAACTGTTCCATGAATGATTGTAACCTCGAATCTACTCATATAGTTATTCATCAGATGAATATAACATACCTAAATAGTGTCTCATTATAATACATGAACCACCTTTGCAGGAACCCCGTATTTGACACCCCCATGCTCGAATTTTTTTGTACCAACGTAGACAACGTCAATCTTGAAAATGTCTAAAAAATGGATTTCATGCAAATTCCAGGAGCATTTCCAGAAGGAACTAACTCACTTAAATGGATTATCCAAACTCCTTTGAATATGAAGTGAAGTCCCGAAAATGTCTCAAATATCAGACTTCAAGCTAGGCTGGTTTGAGCTCTGGTAGAACCATGTGCCAGCAAGATAATTGACCCAATGAAAATCAATGGTTTGTGATCCTATTCTTAAGGTTCACAGAAAAATTGTAGCAGATTCTAACATTTTTGATAACTCCTTTGAACCAGATTTATCAACATCGGAATGAATTCTCCAATGTGTTCTTAAAACAATAATACTGTTATTGATCACGCATCCTAGTACATTTGAATGCCCAGGAGAATTCTTCCTCACATTCACTTATCACCGAATTCTTGTCAAATTGTGTAATGAAATCTGAACTATGGAAGGTGTAACTTTAGCAATCCTTTTATATGACGAACCTTCATAAACTGTTTCACTGGCATGATCTTAGTCAAAGCACAGATTTTGGCAGTTGAAGTTGAGTTTAAAGTTTTTACACCTTACGAACGTCCTCGACATGTTAATGTCAAAAGTATCGGGTAGATGTGCGCACATGGGTTACCGCGAGTCTACGTTGGACAATTGTTTAGGACTTTGATCATTAATTGATAGTTTTTCCATAGATGAATAACATTCCGACAATATGCCCAAGACTCGTGTGAAATTTGTGTACAGTTCATTAATGCCTTTCTGGTCTAGAGAGGGGCTGTACCTAAAGGTCAATAGTACCTCATGACCATCACTTTACGAACCAGTCGATTGAAACATTGCATGGATCCATTCAACAAACAATAGTTGAATATCTATGGTCATATGGTGCTAAAATGGACTCTCCACAGGAGTTGACACCTTTAAATTTCCCCGGGAAATAAATTACACTTAAGCTGGAACTTTCGATGCGCTGATGTCATTGGATTCACCACTTAACATCTCAAATAAGCTCATGGAACTGGTTCTCATTGAGTCATTTGAATTGACAAAATGAGCTCCTGTAACAAATTTCATAATCTATCATGGTGATGAATTGCTCTACTCTATCATATTTTGATCATAGATGTATTTAAGTAACTTTTTATTATCTACTATGCTTCATTATTTTGATGTCAGCTATCCGTTAACAATTTAATCGGGATGGTTTAATCATATCTGGAGCATCCTTATTTGATTCAAATTTTATTTTACATTCATCCCCTAAAACTCCATACATTGTATCACAAAGTGGCAAGTTGACAAACATGTGGGTTCATGGTGACGGTATGTCGAGTCTTGAGAGGCCCCATTTCAACTCATGTATAGCATACACTATCTCGTACATGCACTTAATTATTTGCTCACATATTCATCCATTATCATCCATGCTTCACCGTATGTACTTATAACAGAAATAGAGTATTCTCATCAGTCACGGCGTCACCTTTATTCCTTAAATCAGGCATTGTCATACCAATCAGGGTGCATCCTTCCTTTATGAACACCGAGGATTATGATCATGGACCATAGATGGTTTTGAACATAGTTTTTTACTCACTATCAAAATAGTTTTCCAAGGATACATCGGTGAGCACATTGACTCACTTCATCCAATTTCTAAAATCAAGCTTCCCCAAGTTGGATTTGTAATCGAGCAGCTGGTGAGCTCATAAGCATCATGTGGGTAGGTGTCTAAGTGAGGCTGCAAAAGGATTAGTTTTGACCAATCCAAAACAAGGGCAAGTATCCAAAAGTAACATTTTTCAAACCTTCTACTATTTGGCAAGGACCTGATCACATTCAATGTAAGAATAAAGAATGGTATGATTTATAGCCATTCATATGACCTAACTTGCTGAATAACAAATCACCACTTCTCCAGTTCTAGTAATGACCCGTTTCAGGGAAGATAAAATACATATGTTTTAAGACTTTGAAGATGACCCAAAATGGAAATCCATCTCAAGAAGTTATCACTTGATGAACTCACTAGGTAGTCCCTTGAGACCAAAAATACATTGGAAGCCATGTCTCAAGTGGCACACATTGAGACTATGTGCATAAAGGTCCATATTGGAGGGGATTCGTTTTGATACAATTCCATTTAAAGTGGATCTAAATGAAAACAATTTGGCAAATCGCGGGGACTTATCCTACTATTGTCCAGTACATGTAGCTAAATACAATTTCAGCAAGCGGTAAGCCTTTAATTTCAGATAAAAATTGCCAAGTTGCTTGATAAATTGAATCAAAAAGCTAGCAAAACTCCACTGTTTCCTTTATCTAACTTGCAGCAACTATTTGAGAGTCAATGTAGCATACCGGGTACATGGAAGAAATATGTAAGGAATTGCATATTCAATGAAATGCGTAACCCTGTATAGTGCTCCTAAAATGAAATCTATGATATCATATATGGGTATAGGTAAAGGTAATTTTTTTGGTAATTGCCAAGCGAGACCAATTTTGCATATGACAACTTATGGAAGCAAACAAAGGGACTATTTTTCCATTTACCTTATAGATTGTTCATATTGGGAATACATACCTTACCCCCCCTCCAAATTCAAACTCATGCCTCCTCTAATAGTACACAAGCCTTCACCATTAGGGCCACTAAGGTTGCACCACTTGTCCTCCTCTTTGACATAGTGTGAATGGTTAGTAGATTATATATGAGTCGGGGGACATGGATTATATACGAGTTACAAGACATGTACCAAATGTCATGTCCCTACAAATGTTATGTCAGAACTCTTCGTCGGTACATAACATGCCCTCCCATCCTGGAAAGGATTCTATAAACAATGCATCCTTGATGAATTTCCCCACTAGCAACACATTGAATAAAGATCGATCATTCTAATATCAAATTATCAATATTGATACCCATTGAATATCTTTGCAAACTAACACTCAAATTGCAATGGCTTGAGTATTGATATGAACTCCGTGATCCATCAATTTTCTTTATGATTTGGATTGGACGTACAAGTATATCTCCAATAATAATGATTCAAATTCTCAAAACTTTGACATTGACATTGTTGTATACGTTGATGGGAGTGCGAGTGTTAGTATGGTTCAATTTTAGGTTCCCTTGATAATTGTTGATCAACATCATTATCGGATGCCATCATTTGATGAACATCATTATTTAATATTTTTTTCTCAATTTGAGTTTTTGTTTCGATAGACTTGAGTATCAGTTTGACCTTCAATAGTTGACAATTGTATTATTTGAATTCCCTTATCTGAAAAAACAAAATACTATCTATTAAAGTTTCGCTATCAAGTAATATTGAATCTCATTTTTTTCATATGCTTTTTTTCTTGAGGCACTAAACTTGAACTCGATAGAGATTGATTATGGCTTCGATTACTGGTAAGCTGTTGATCACTTCATCTTTTTAGGTAAAACTTCTTCAAAAAATTGGGTCATGTTTATTCGCATTTCATTTTAACTTTTGAACCTTATTATTTTGTTTTTTAAATGAGCTTTTAATAATTCAATTTGTTGTTCCAAACTTGTTTACTTAGACTAGTTTTTATGGAAAATTTGTTCAAGTTTATACATGTGAAATTTGTTGTAAAGTCATACCCAAATTATTATAACATTTTGATGCGTCGTTGACAACATATAACCATAGAATATTTGCGGAATAATCTTTCAACTTATGTTCTTGAATTCCTTTCCACTATTTTTAATAATGTTTTTTCTCCTAAGAATATAGGTTTTATAAAACTATTTCCAAGGTTTTTTGATGTTTCTTAATGTAAGTTCAATGAGTTCCAAAAGTTTGCACATCCATTTTGTGGCTACCTCTTTACTGGCAAGTGTTTTAGCTATTCATATCCTTTTTAATATTATCTAGGATATTATATTTGTGTACTATTTTTTAAATATTTCTTGGATTTTAACTGAGTTTAGTACTATAGATATCTTAAATATATCTATCTAAAATACGCCAAGAGATATCAATCACAAGGCACCTATCTAACCATGCAGGTATAATATAAGTATACCAAAAAAAGTAACAATTAAAAATAAATATAATATAATAAGTATATGATAATAAATATATCTATATGAAATACATCAATAGATATCAATTTCAAGGCTCTTAGGTTTTATATTTTACATACCTCTTTAATCAACAACTTCATTAAATTCTTGATCAATTTCCCGTTGATTTGTGGCAAATGGAATCATTTAGCTACGTGATTGTGTCGGTCTCAAAAATATCTATTCAAGAAAAAAAGACCCAAACATTAC
The DNA here is from genome assembly GCA_019776745.2 of Taxus chinensis. Classification (NCBI taxonomy): domain Eukaryota; kingdom Viridiplantae; phylum Streptophyta; class Pinopsida; order Cupressales; family Taxaceae; genus Taxus; species Taxus chinensis. Next base: position 159,846,760 of record CM034157.1, on the reverse strand, counting down.
TATATGGCCAAGATATTACTATTTTTTTATTGACTTCTCCAAAAAAAGAAACAAAACTATTTAAGTGACAGTCCAATAGAAGTCAAATTTATGAATGAACTGTCACAACACGGTCAAATGAATGTCAAATTTAATGCCGAGGATAAAAGTGAACAACGCACTCCATTACAGTCTTGCTTGCCATTGTAGAACACCTCTCGGCATAATAATGTTTGACCAAACATTGTTTTAAATCAACCTTGCTTCAATTTTTTATGATTATTTTAATATGCATCCCTTTTTAATCAAAATTGTAATATAAATTTAAAAATCTTCTTTCCTTTAGATGAGAATCTGTTCTTTTTTAATATTTTTCCATTCGAAATGTGTTACGCTTTTGAATAGAATAGTTTGATTTCCATGTTTTAATACTTTTTATGTTTGAAGTTCATAACAAATCATATATGCCTTTAGAAGCAATCAACACTCTTTCCAAGTTGGATATCCTTTAGGGAAAGTCTGCGAATAATATGGTGGGAGGGAGGGTTGTGAGGAATGTGTATAAATAACAAAGAGTACAAGGGAAGAAAAAGAGATGGCAATTGGGTGACAGGGTGAGGAAGAATGAAGAGGAGTGGAGCCAAACTAGGGGATCAAATGACACAGGAATAAGTCGCAAGAGTGCAAGGAAGCTATGCAAGAAGATGACAATAGTATTGGACGGCGGGTAAAAGTATAACAATAGAGAACAAGGGAAGCAGCGGAAAAACGAAGGGAGGCACATGTGGATGTGCAGGAAAATGGAGATGAGTGAATAAATATGGGTACAATAAATGAATGCAAAATAAGAAAGGGAAGCAAGTGAAGAAGCTAATGGAAAATGGGAAAAAGAAAAGAGAATCAAATTAGGGTGCAACAAAAAAGGGAATGGTAGCGTAAATAAGACAAATGTCAACGTGCAAGGATAGCAAGAGAAATAAAAAAGCACAACATACTCATGGTGAAAATGATTGTGAATTGCCTGAAAAGAGTTATTAAGGGATGCATTGTCATTTACGAGTGTGTGTTGAAGGGAAAGAAAATGACAAGAAAATGTTGGAGGATTTTGCATGGTCAAATGAATAACATGTGAAATAGTTAGGGGACTTGAAGAACGAAATGGCATGGAGAAGATAGAAGAAATTGCAAAGAGCATGGGGAATGTGCCTACGAAAGTTTATTTTTATTTTTTTAATTCGATGTTCTTTAAATATTTTTATTTTGTCCCCCTCTTGCAATCAATTTTATACGCTTTTTAAAGCTTTTTAAGTACTTTTTAAAGATTTATGCCAGTGGTAAGCAACTTGGAAGACTAACAACCCAAGGGACTAAGGCGAGGTTATGGCTTTTTAATGCAAGGTTTTGGAAAGACTTTAATTTACTTTATTTTAAACAAACCGTTCTTATTCAAATTAGATTTTTCTTGCCATAAGCCCAGCGATATAGGCAACATGCCAAAAATATCCAGTCACAAACCACGGTTACAAACTAGTATCGACCAACTGACCACAAATCATAGGAAAGATACTTTGATTAGCACATGCAGCATAACAGGTCAGTATACAAAAAAAATATATATTGAATCACATATTAAATATATAAAATATAATTATCCAATATGATATATGAATTGGATAAACATCGCCTAATACATAGATCATATTTACTAGACGAGGCAATAGGTCGTAGCAACCCTTAATATTTAATCGTGCTTGATTAGATGCATAACATTGAAACGGAAGCAAAAATGCAATAAGAGCAATTTTTATGCAAGAAGCAACATTGATATGTTATTATCTAGAATTTTTGTTCAGAAGTATATAACATATGACAAATGGTCATATGCATTCTGCTGCAAGTGATCAAGAAATGGAAACACTGCTGCTTCATGAAAGAAACCATCGTTCACACAAATAGCTAACCTCTATGATAATTGCAAACAAGAAAATAAATTGCACAAAGGCACTTTAAGTGGATAGGGTTTCTTTAAAAACCATATGGTAATCAAGTATAAGAAAGGCATTACAAATAACAAATATGAAATGGACACAATAATTTCAGTAAAAATTATGACTAACAAAAATTTCAGCAATGGGCACAATAATCAAGCTTGAACAATCTGCACATGAGCTGTATGGACAGATGTACATCAAAGATGCAGAGCTTGGAGATGTAAATGCTCATTTGCAAGGTTCCATGGACCAAGGAAGGGAAAGCAAAACTGATTACTATCTCAAGGATGGGCTACTATATAAGTTAAGCACGCTTTCCAAACCTAAAGAAAAGAAAAATCAGCTTATGAGAGATGGACAAAGTTCAAAAGTTGTGGGACATTTTGGAGAGGGAAAAAATGTAGCAAATTTGCAGCAATATGTTTAATAACCAAAGATGCCAGAGGATAAGACAAAGTTCATTCATGGAAATCTTAGGACATAGCACAGGCAGGCCTATCGATTGAAAGCTTGGACTGTACACACCATTACTGGATACCAAATAGAAAATCAACTAGCATCTCCATGGATTTTGTAAGCAAATCACCTATGTCGAAGCAAAAACATGACCAGTTTTTCTCCAAGGTGAAGTGTATTTGTAAACACGTATCAAGTACATCATTGATCATACAAACCCGGAGCAAAACTGACAGAAGTGAATAAACTGAAATACATCAACATGAATGAACCAAATCAGATTACATTGACAGTGGAAAATTACATTGAGAGAATGGGGCAAATTCACCTGAAGGTGCAAGAGCAGTTGAAGAAGTTTCAAGCTGAGAATAAATCATACAATTACGTGTATAGAAAAGAGCATAATTTCAAATTTTATGCTTATACTTGAGGAAGGATAGACACCAAGGTGAAGTGAAGGAGTTCATGCCATCCGTATGCTCCCTCGGAGATAATAGAGGAAGCTAGTAATAATGCATTCAAATTGAATTTGACATCCTACTTATCAATGCTTTTTGTGGTGAATGTGAAGAACTTGAACCTCTTTGAGCCATCGACGTCAGATGAGAGAGAGGAGGGAGAGCAAATATTATCTTCTATTAGAGACTCTTGCCCTAGATGCACAAGTAGAATTGGAAGAATATGTACTTTTAGTTTTACAAAAGAAGATTGGACCACACGAGGTTTAGAGTAAGAGTATAGACCTTACGAGAAAACTACCAAGCACGGCGAATGGGTACTAAAAGAAGAAGGTGAGGGACTTTTTTCCTCGTCTACTTCAAATATGGACTTTTGTGAGACTAAAAGCCTCCGAAAATGGGGAGGTATGATCCCAAATGGATCAAATGATAAGTAGAATGTTTGGATGTCAAACATCAGAGCCTCAAACAACAAAGAAACAGCAGGAAACAACAATGCCATATGGAAACATAATGGCAAAAGACAAGACAAACCTACCAATCATACTCAAAATTGCATCAGCAACCCTGAACTCTGCAGAGCAAGTACATCAGATGCGCCGTGAGGAATAAAGGATGATGCTGGAACCAACAGATTTTGAGAAAAGATACAGCATGATGGATTAATCTCCCCTCTTTCCGAATGAGCTTGGGCGAAGACCTTTGGCCCTTTTTGTCTACCCGACGGCCAAAGGAGGTTTCTAGGGTGACTAAGTTTTTATTATTTTATTATATTGTGCTAATGTTTTTAAAATAACATTATAAGTTGCACATATAATAAATAATAAGGCTTATTAATAAATTAAAATTGTCAATGTCAAAATACAATTAAAATTAATTGTATTAAAAAAGGAAAAGTGCGACTTGCTTATGGGAGTCATAAGTTGGAAAATGTGACATCAAGCCCATAGGGAAAAATGCGACCAGCATAGGGAAAAGGAAAAATGCGATTGGCTGGTCTAGAGGTGGTGGTTGGGCTGTTTTGCCTTTATATGGGCAAGTCGACTTGCTTAGAAGCATTCCAGATTTTTATTATCAGCTTTTTGCATTGTTAAGAGCTCTTGCTTTTATCAGAGATTCCAAGGACGAAAACCCTTGTGGATTTCATCTCTTGCGGACGAAAACCCCAAGGGATTGAGAGGGGATTTCACTCAGAAATTTCCAGCGGTTTAATTCTGATTTTCCAGTCAAATTCCAGCAGTGTTTTGGTGATCTTTTTGGTAGCATATTGCAGCAGTTGGATCGACCCAGTTTGGGGCTATTTGGGTATGATTCTAGAGGTATTTACTTCTGAAAAATATTGCCATATATCTCTGAATTTTTATAAATAAAGGAGCTGCAATTTCATAATTTTCTGAGCAAGTTTGGAGGGTTTTTCAGGCAGTTTGTAATCAGATTTAGATCTGAATTTTCTGAATTATCTGGCTGCAAATAAATCTGATTTTTATCATATTTTGGGTTTTAAAATTGCTGGCAATCATTTGGGATAGAGTTTATAATTTTTTGGTATCATTTGCATGAAGATCCATTAAAAACCCTAGTCGCATTTGTTGTAATAAATTCAGCTTTGCCCTAGGTTGTTTGCCGAGGGTTTCAAATTTTGTTTTTTTTATCATTTGCCATTCATTAAAAATTTGATTTAGGGTAAGAGATCTATTGGGGATCTTTTAGTGGTATCAAAGCAACAATTCTCCTACCTAGAGGGTTGTTTGATGCAGCCTAGAGAAGTTGGGCCACACAGGTATCACACAAGGAGGCAGGCTCGCATTCTAGCCGATTTGGATACAGAGAATAGTTCTGAAATCATGGCCAGGAGAGAGGGATCACACACTCCTCCACGACGTGAGCGAGTTGACCCAGATGTTCTTTTCAGCGGTATGATCGATTCCCATCAGGAAATGATTCAGACCATGAGACAGCTGATGGAGAATCTGACTATGGATAGGACAAGAAATCGGCATGATAGAAGGGAAAGATCTGCATCCATAGCCAGCAGCCACAGAAGGCACAGCAGGGCACCTACAGAGGTGGGTAGCGTGAGAGGTTCCCCTCCGCGTGATAGGAGATATACAGAGGAGAGGAGACCCACGAGGACTGCGGATAGACCTATGCAGCCTAGATTCCTACAGAGGGAGGAGCCACCATTAGTTGAGGACCCACTTGAAGACATAGCCTTTCAGGATAATGTGATGGTAGCTCATGATGAGTGGAGAGCATTACCGGAAGAGGTACGGAACGCCTTTCCCCTTCACCAGTATTGTATGCAGAAAAGAGAAAGCTTGAGAGCTAGACAAGCGCAGAGACCTAGGGCCCAGCAAAACAGAGAATTGAAGCAGGTTACCAGCAAGGTGACCCTTTCCACTTTTGATGGCAGTGGAAAGATTAGTGCCAGGGCATGGATTCACAAGCTTGATACATACCTCACTCTCAAACCTATGCAGGAACAGGAGGCTATTCAGTTTGCTACTCTACACTTGGAGGGAGTGGCATATGATTGGTGGCACCATGGGCTTATCACACAGAGACATGACCTACTGCGATCATACAGGGAGTTTGGTGGGAAGTTGATTGCCAAATTTGACCGCAAAGACGTGGAACTTTATTACAGAGATTTGGCACAACTACGACAGAGTGGGCACGTTGATTCTTACATCAACGAATTTCAGCGGATTGCAGTAATGGTACCCGAGATGCCCGAGAGACGTGTGGTAATGCTTTTCATTGAGGGTCTGCATGACAGGTTAAGAGGGTTGGTCAAGGCCCTTAGGCCTAGTACATTACATGATGCTATTCAGACAGCATTAGATTTGGAGACAACTCCCACTTCTTACCAGCCTAGTAAGAAGCCCTTCACAAGCTCCAAACCGATTCAACGTTCCACTACTCAGCAGAAAAGTGTTCCCCCTCCTAGGATGGATCAGGAGACTCGGAATGAGTTGAGGAGGAAGAAACTTTGTTTTCATTGCAAGGACCACTGGGAGCCTGGACACAACTGCCTTGGGAAAGGCAAGGTGCATCTTATTGAGGTCATTTCAGATATAGAGGCAGAGTCTCAACCAGATACAGATACAGAGGACAGCGATGATGATCACGGTGCACATGAGGAGCAGCCCCAGTTAGAGCTTGGAGAGGGAGAGGCATCAGGCTCAGGTACTATTGCTTCACTTTCTGGAGTCCCTAGGTACCACCCCTTTCGTTTGAAAGGAGTACTTAAGGGGCAGCGAGTTGTCTGCCTGATTGATAGTGGCGCTACACACAATTTCCTTGATGAAGGATTTGTGATGAAGCGGGGTTTACAGGTTGAGGAGTTTGAAGGATTCAGTGTACGAGTGGCAGATGGCTTTGCTCTGAGCTGCACTAGACGGATTTCACAGCTTAGTATCCAGCTAGGGGACTACACATTGACAGATGATTTTTACATAGTTGGACTTGGAGAGATAGATGCAGTTTTGGGGATTCAGTGGCTTCAGTCTCTGGGGAGATATGTGCAGGATTTCAGACGGATGGAGCTGGAGTTTATGACAGATGGGAAGAAGATTGTGCTACGAGCTCTTTCAGATGGTGGGCCTAGAGTTGTTTCAGCACATCGGATGGAGTCTATCATCAGTCATGGAGAGGTTGCATGGGCAGCCCAATGCTTCATTTCATCCAAATCTTCTTCAGATGGTGGACAGCAGTTGCATACAGATATTCAGACCATAGTGGATAGGCATGGGCAGGTTTTTGGTGACATTCCTCCAGGTAGACCACCAGACAGAGGGTTTGAGCATGTTATAGAGTTGGAGGAGGGTGCCAAGCCTGTGATCACTACACCTTATCGTCATCCTAAGAAATTTAAGGATGAGATAGAGAGGACCATCAGGGAGCTTCTTGATATGGGGCATATCCGTCCTAGTTCTAGCCCATTTGCTTCTTCGGTAGTGTTGGTGAAGAAGGACGGGACGATGAGGATGTGTATTGACTACCGGGCCCTCAACAAGAAGACAATCAAGAACAGGTATCCCATCCCTCGTATTGATGAGCTTTTGGATGAATTGCATGGGGCCATTTACTTTTCGAAGATTGATCTTCGATCAGGATACCATCAGATTCGTGTTCGAGAGGAGGACATCCTCAAGACAGCATTCAGATGTCACTACGGGCATTATGAGTTCTTGGTGATGCCATTTGGTCTCACTAACGCACCTGCCACTTTCCAGTCATGCATGAACCATCTCTTCAACAAGCAGTTGAGGAAGTTCGTGCTAGTTTTCTTTGATGATATCTTGATCTACAGCAGGACATGGGAGGATCATATGAGGCATTTAGATGAGGTACTTGGCATTATGGAGGTTCAGTCTCTATTTGCTAAGATGTCCAAATGCGAGTTTGGACTTACTGAGATACTGTATCTGGGGCATGTCATTGGGGCCAATGGGGTCAAGGTCCATCAGGAAAAGATACAGGCTATGCAGGATTGGCCTTCACCTAGGAACATATCAGAGTTGCGGGGATTCCTAGGGCTATGCGGATATTATCAGAGATTTGTGAGAGGTTATTCAGATATTGCTGCACCATTGACAGATCTCACAAGGAAGGGGGCATTCAGATGGACAGATGAGGCACAGGTGATATTTGATAAGCTCAAGGTGGTGATGAGCACATGTCCAGTCCTTGCTCTTCCAGATTTCTCTAAGCCATTCATTTTAGAGTGTGATGCTTCGGGCTCAGGTATTGGTGCAGTTTTGATGCAGGACCGTCATCCCATTGCCTACGAGAGTAGGAAGTTGAGGGAGAACGAGAGGTTGTATTCCACCTATGACAAAGAGATGCTCGCCATCATGCATGCATTGGCGAAGTTCAGGCAGTATTTGGTGGGAGGGAAGTTCGTAGTAAGAACCGACCATAACAGCTTGAGGTACTTCTTGGAACAGAAGGAACTCAATGAGAGGCAGCAGAAGTGGGTCAGCAGGATCCAGGCATATGATTTTGACATCGAGTATGTCAAAGGGAAGAAGAATGTTGTGGCCGATGCACTTTCGAGGAGACCCCATATTGCTGTCCTATATTCCGTGAGTGAGATTTCTGCAGATTGGAAGTCTCAATTGTTGGTCGAGTATTCAAAGAATACCTTGGCATGTGAGATCATGGATGGCAAGATTCAGGATGAGCGCTACCAGGTAATTTCTGATTTGATTTATTATAAGGGTAGAATTTATTTGGTACCTGAATCTAAGCTTAAGGGAAAGATTCTACATGCACTCCATGATGCACCATTAGCAGGACATCCAGGTTATTTCAAGACATACAGGCAGGTTAGAGAGAGATTCTCTTGGAAGGGTCTCAAGGAGGATGTTCTACAGTATATTCGAGAGTGTGTGACTTGTCAACAAAACAAGTCCGAGCATACTTTCCCTGCAGGTTTATTACAGCCCTTACCTATTCCAGAGCAGAGGTGGGAGAGTATATCTATGGATTTCATTACAGGACTACCAGTTGTGCAGGGCTATGATCGCATTTATGCGATAGTTGACAGGTTGACTAAGTATGGGCATTTCTTTGCCATTCCCACGAGTTTTAAGGCACCGCAGGTGGCTGATTTATTTTTTAGGGAGGTATTCAGGTTGCATGGGCTCCCGAAGAATATTGTCAGCGATAGGGACAGCAGGTTTATGAGCACATTTTGGCAGGAACTCTTTAGGTTGGCAGGCACTGAGTTGACTCCGAGCACTAGCTATCATCCGCAGACTGATGGGCAGACAGAGATTGTGAATAAGTGGATTGAGGGGTACCTACGCAACTATGTTTCACGACAGCAGAGGGCATGGGTTAAGCAGCTTTATTTGTGTGAGTATTGTTACAATACCACGTACCATATGTCCATTGGTATGACCCCTTTCCGAGCTTTGTATGGTTATGACGCGAGATCCTTCGTGGATATGGCGTTTGGAGATAGTAGAGCTCCTAAGGCTCGAGAGTGCTTACAGGATAGCTAGGATATCCTTAAGACCCTTAAGGATAATATGCAGCAAGCCCAAAATCAGCAGAAGGTGTATGCAGACAGGCACAGGATTGAGCGATCATTTAAGGTGGGAGATATGGTCTTTTTACGACTCCAGCCTTACAGACAGAGTACTCTTAAGAAGAGTGGAGCGGAGAAGCTTAAGCCTCGTTTCTATGGTCCATACAGGGTGGTGAGGAGAGTCGGACAGGTGGCATATGAGTTGGAGTTACCTTCTGAAAGTAAGATACACAATGTTTTTCATGTGTCTTGCTTAAAGAAGGCATTGGGGCAGCATGTGACTTCTTCAGTAGAGTTACCACCCTTGGATGATGAGGGTAGATTGGATTTGGTCCCTGAGGAGCTTCTGGATTGGAGGGAGAGAAGGTTGCGGAACAAGGTGATTCGAGAATATCTAGTTCGTTGGAAAGACTTACCTTTGGAGGATGCGACTTGGGAGGGTGAGTCTATTCTTCAGCATCCAGCATTACTGCAGTTGCTTGTGGGCAAGCAACTCCGGGGAGGGAGGACTGTAATGTCCCCTCTTTCCGAATGAGCTTGGGCGAAGACCTTTGGCCCTTTTTGTCTACCCGACGGCCAAAGGAGGTTTCTAGGGTGACTAAGTTTTTATTATTTTATTATATTGTGCTAATGTTTTTAAAATAACATTATAAGTTGCACATATAATAAATAATAAGGCTTATTAATAAATTAAAATTGTCAATGTCAAAATACAATTAAAATTAATTGTATTAAAAAAGGAAAAGTGCGACTTGCTTATGGGAGTCATAAGTTGGAAAATGTGACATCAAGCCCATAGGGAAAAATGCGACCAGCATAGGGAAAAGGAAAAATGCGATTGGCTGGTCTAGAGGTGGTGGTTGGGCTGTTTTGCCTTTATATGGGCAAGTCGACTTGCTTAGAAGCATTCCAGATTTTTATTATCAGCTTTTTGCATTGTTAAGAGCTCTTGCTTTTATCAGAGATTCCAAGGACGAAAACCCTTGTGGATTTCATCTCTTGCGGACGAAAACCCCAAGGGATTGAGAGGGGATTTCACTCAGAAATTTCCAGCGGTTTAATTCTGATTTTCCAGTCAAATTCCAGCAGTGTTTTGGTGATCTTTTTGGTAGCATATTGCAGCAGTTGGATCGACCCAGTTTGGGGCTATTTGGGTATGATTCTAGAGGTATTTACTTCTGAAAAATATTGCCATATATCTCTGAATTTTTATAAATAAAGGAGCTGCAATTTCATAATTTTCTGAGCAAGTTTGGAGGGTTTTTCAGGCAGTTTGTAATCAGATTTAGATCTGAATTTTCTGAATTATCTGGCTGCAAATAAATCTGATTTTTATCATATTTTGGGTTTTAAAATTGCTGGCAATCATTTGGGATAGAGTTTATAATTTTTTGGTATCATTTGCATGGAGATCCATTAAAAACCCTAGTCGCATTTGCTGTAATAAATTCAGCTTTGCCCTAGGTTGTTTGCCGAGGGTTTCAAAAACTGTTTTTTATCATTTGCCATTCATTAAAAATTTGATTTAGGGTAAGAGAATGTCTTGTGCAACTACAGATCACCGCTTCCAAAGAATAAACAGTCAACCAAGGAAGTCAACGTATACCAGTCGATGAAATTATGAATTACAAGGATCCCTCACACAGATTTTACCATATTTGTTGATATGCAGCAAAAGTAAAGCCCCATATTGTGTCTATTTCTTGTTCTGTAACAATGTATGAGTGATACAAGATAATCATGGAATGGTTAAGCCTGTAGAAGTATACTTTGGAAGCATTAAAATAATTTTCCTTATGCTATAGATCCTATTAGACTGTCTCATATTAATATATGACAAAATATCTAAAGCAACAGAAGCCTACAGATTCAATTTAATTAAAAAAATACATTTGTGTAGCTTTTAGTTCGCAGAAAGAGAGCATAAGCATCCAAATTACATACCGTTACCACCTTTTCAAAATCTTCAAGCCCATGGGAAAGATTTTTAAGAGCTATTGTTACAGCAGATTGGTGTTCTTCTTCATCAGTCACATCATCTTTTCCTTCACTACTTGTCCACTCTTCTTCATTGCTTCCATCATTCTCATCATCCACTTCTGATTCTGATGAGCATTCTTCCCCAGTTTCACCATGTTCAGTTTCATCATCGGTCTCTGTTTCTGATGCACTCTCTTCACTAAAATCCTGCATGTCATAAACAAAAAACAAAACAAAATGCAGAAGCGATTTCAAATTTTTAATGAATATATGACAGAGAAGAGAGTCAAGACACCTTGCCAAACATTTGGAAAATTCATGCATCGTAAGATACAACAACCAAAGGTGAGGATCATAGAATTGCCTATTACCACACATTTGAATCTCCAAGTAATCGCAAATGAATGAAGTGCTTAAAATTACAAGAACAATTCATGCTGTTAGCAATCATCTTGATGAAAGAGGATATTGTGCCAGACAAAACATGTATAAGTTGCACGGTACATACATGAGGAGCAAGTACACTACTATCAAGAATTAACAATGGCACTTGTAAATGTCGAGCAAGGGCTTTCACTAATCGCTCTCTATATAGCTCCGTTCCTGCAAACAAAGGGATTTCCTTTTCTTAGCAATTTTCCACACATCACCCATAGAAGCCAGAGACAAGCATATAGTTATTGTGGTCCAGATACAAGAAGAAACCTGGCATGCTCTGTAATAAGATCCTGCAGCTTGAAGAACTCAAGTGTTTGCCATATGTGGATGCAAATTTGTGACATTTCAAGTGTGCGATTGCACATTCCAATAATATATCTTTTGTATGTGCCCTGGGGGGAAGGCAAAATTTGAAAACCAAATTAATACTGAATATAAATACCGTGAAAGGCGTCTGAAATTTAGAGTTTTATTCATTCAATTTTTTGTCTGGCAATTCATTGTTTCCTCGATAAAAAAAATAGAGAAAGCTGCATATTACAGAATAATTCCTTGCTTTTCAAAATTGGGCAATCAAAACAAGCATAGAGAATAAGAAAGGTAAGAGGGAAGATTACTCCATAAAGTATGGAAATGTTTCCCAGGATATGTTGATCGTCTCCCAGGGCACCAATCTTCGCAAATATTCATACCGAAATTTTGTCTTTGTAGACACTAAGACAGTTTCTAGCTTTCTGTTTTCAGAAATTATTCTCTGAATTTCAAGCCACTCTTTCTGTTCTTGTTCCCCTAAACGAGCATGATCGTTGGCCTCTGAAATAGGAGCCTTATATTTCTTGATTTTTGTTTTTCCAAGAGATTCGCCAGCAGCCTCTTTGCTTTTATCATTATCCCCGCCATCCTTTACAGGGGCATGTTTCTCCTCACTGCTACTTCTTCCATCACCTTCTGAACTAAAAACCCTCGCTGAAAAACTTGACTGAAAAGGCTTCCCAAACTCTTGGAATGGAAGCAATCGAGGCTTTGATCCACCAAACAGAGAAGATCCCCTGGAAATGATATTCCTTCTATAGGTTAAACTTGGATTGCAGAGACTAGGACCACTGGATGGATCACTTTTCTGTGATCCCTTCAAAAAGGCTTCTAAATATTTTCGAGGGAGACCTTTCTGAGTCCCCCACCTGTTAGTGTGCTTATCAAATCCATGCAATTGTCTGCACTCCCTTCTATAGATGACATTCTGAACCCAATTTCGGGCTCCATGAAATCTTTGTCGTGCATTCTCTCGTTTACATCTGAATCTTCTGGCATACATTGAAGATTCCTGACTGAAGTAGACACTTAGATTGATGTATTACTATTTAACATCCACTGATGTTGTCCTAAAGCATACGGGTAAGTCCAGAATCCTGATAACGATAAAAAATTGCCGTGGTCACTGAAAAGGTATATTGAAGCAGATGAATGGTTATTAGGGTTTGTACTTTTTGTATGCAACCACATGCAAATTCATTAATTTTAACTTGATTTGTATCATTGCCAAGCTATATCTTACACTGAAACCTAAGAATCAAGTAAAAAAAAACATAATCCTAGATTAAGTCACTAACTTTAGTGTGACAAATACAAGAGAAACATTGCAAGAAAATACAGATGACGTCCAAGGCGTTGTGCTCACTAATTTTAATGTGGCCAGCGTTGAAATCCCCTAATTGCAACATGTAATCCAACTCAATGAGCGGCGAGGATGTACTGTAGTGAATGTGGGTTACATTAGAGCATGGCCCAAGTTTAGTGAGATACATTCTAGGGTGACCTAGGTTTAAAGTTTAATAATATGACTCGAGGTTACCTTAACAACAATGCAGATTCTGGCCTTCCTCGCACTGCCTGGAAAAGGATCCCATATACTCGAACAAGATTTACCCAACCAAAAATTAAAGAGCAAATGAGCAACCTCACACAAACACGGTCATAAAATTTGGCTGTAGTTGACAAGATACCCTATACAGAGGCATTCCTAAAAAGGTAAGCTCCCAAAGATAAATGCCGTGAACGGAAGTGCAAATTTAGAAGGAGAGTCATAAAGCCTTCTAATACAAGGCTTTCTGCAGATTTATTGACAGTGCGCTTGATGAAAAATTTCGTTGTATTTTTTTGGTTTTTTTTGGTTTTTTTTTTCAGCATTGGAAAGCGGGTAAAACCCTATCTGCAGGTGGGAAAGTGTCGATAAATTGCATATAAAATGAGATGAATCCAGATTTATCTAAGGAAATCAGCCAGTAAGGAAGTAGCCTTAATTTTTTTTTTATAATCCAATATGTAAGGGAAGCAACCATGGAGTTGAACAGTGGTCCATTGATAAAATAGACAAGAGAACGCAAAGCTGCAACGGTCCATTAAAACTGTAAGTTAAAATATGTATATACTTACCTCGAAGAGTTGTGCTTCTATAAATAAAAACTGGGTATATGGAGGGGAGGCCCAAAACCCTGCCAACCCTCGGACTAAATGAAGAAATCAAAGAGGAAATTATACGCCCACCCTTCCTCGCTAAATCATGGAAATATCGGAATTATTGGGAAATAAAAATTTAACTGGTAAATTATTATCATCCAGTACAAAAATGGTTAAGTTATAGATCCCCGAGCGGTTGTGAAAGATAGAATTAGATGATGATTATTCTAGTGCTTTTATGAGGGGTTTTTCGAGAATAATATCTTGTTTCGTATTTTTACATATTCCACTCGATTTATGAGGGGTTTTTATGAGGGGTTTTTCGAGAATAATAATATCGTTTGTATTTTTACTTGCTCTAGTGGATTATTCCGTAAAACTACGGCATGCTTTTTTCAACAATGAGTAATATTTTATTTGTATAGTTTGAACTACAAGTATTTTCGGGAAAACAAAATTAAAGATATGATTGGTGGAGGTAGTAATTATCGATTAGTTTAAAACTAGCAATTGCACGATAGTAAGGTGATGTGGAAGAAAGATATGTGGAATGAATGAATGAAAGATTTTAATAACGTCCACGAGACCAAGCGATCTATGGGACCAAGAGTAGTAGGAAGATTATTGTGTCAACAGAGCAAAGTAGCACAAGTGGTTGCCTTATTATTTTTGCTAAATTTTGGGCTATTCTCGATTTTAAGCCTTATGTTATGGATCTTGATTAGGAAATTTGTTGTTTTGATTAATCGTGCCTCCTCAAACAAGTCTATCAGGTTACCAACCTATAGGTTGTCTTTGTACTTGATATGAATGTCATTGTACGCTACACACTCCATGATGTAATGCCATTCTGTCTCCACTACTCCCTCATCACAAAAAGAATCAAGTTCTTGTTTTGCATGCCTCCTTAGGCACTGTCCACATGTCGGTTTCACATCTAAGACGGTGAGCGTCGGTCCTTAACTTTGTTACCAACATCTTCGCTTTCCAATCAATTTTTGCCCCTATGTATGCCTTTTCTTCATGGTCCCGCGTGGGATTAAATTCTTTGATTTAATATGCCTTCTTCCACCCTATTTGTTTTGTCCACATGGCTACCCTGGATTCCTATCTCAAATATTTTTTAATTTCTTCCTTAGTGTTTGGACATGTTTGTATGTTGATGTCGCATTTACTCGTCCATTTGTTGTTTTGTTTTATCCATGTGTTTTTTCTTCTATTTAGCTCTCCGTCTATTACTATTTTGGGCCATCGATTTTCTCCATACTTTGTGTCTTTTTAAAATAACTTAATGTCTGAGCCATTGTTGATGCTTCCAACGGAGAAGTTCCTATTTCAACCAATAAAATTTTGTATGGGACTGAAGCTTTGACTTTTAGGTTGCTTGTGATTAAATGTTTTTGGATTCTCTCTATTTGTCTCTAGTTTATATTGGACACGTTGATGCCCCAAACTTCACATCCTAAAAATTATATTTGTGTTGGTTAAGGTATTTGATTTGTCAATTATTAGGAGGAAGAGAGACTGGAATAGAAGTTAAAATTAGTATGGTGGGTGATGGTGTAATGTGTGAGCTAATGTTAGAGAGGAGTAACTATTTATGTTAATTGTTTTAAGGGAAGTACCTAAAATGTGAGCGAAGAGAATGGGAAAAACTTGCAACAAATGCAAGTGACAAAGAAAAGTTTTATACAAATAATCAAATTTGATGGGGAACATGAGAAGAAAATGGTCGTGATATGGACATCAATGAAAACATCTTTGTAATGGGGATGTAAAAGGAGGATCGAAAATAGCATACAAGGGAGACTCTCTATGGTATGCTCCCTTCTGGATCTATAGGCGTTCGCTCATACTAGGTAACTGGGTATGGAGAACCAAAACAAACACTTTTTTTGGAAATCGTTTAAATTAGATAAAAGGGGCGTGGAGCAAGTTATTGTTTTTTTGGAAAGAGGGTAAAGTGAGGGTTTTAGAAGGTCCCACAACCTTGTACAAAAAGCCCAGCAGCTAGATTAGACTATGAAGCTTACATATAGAAAAACCCATGAAAATTCCAAAAAAAAACAGGCAACCAAACAAAGCCCAGAGCAGAAAAAACAAACATCAAAGGAGCTTTTTCAGCTCAATAACAATATTCTTGGCTTGGATAGAACCCGACTCGTTGGCAAGTTGATCCGCCAGAGTTAACAGCTCCGAGCAGTCTTTGGTGATGGTCGCGTTGGTGTTCTCAGTGAAGGTTTCCCAAGCTTTGAGAACCGAGAAGGAATGTTGCAGCTTGGCCAGGATGGAAGTCACCAACTCGACATGGTGATCTTCTGGCTGGTTCTCGATGTCAGCAGTAGTTTCAATGTTGACCTTCGCAGTGTTGTCAGATGCAATGTCTTTCCAATTTGGGACAACATCCATCTGCACATCCTGAGGGCTGGTATCGCGATCCTCCATGATGATATTGTCAGAACTCCACTGGAAATTAAGCCCCTCCTCCTTAAGCTCCACATCCAAGCCAATCGGACCAGAATCGGGGGAGTCAGGATACAGCTGTGCAAGACCAAGCAGAGCGTCCGAGAGGTGGAGCTCCGAGCTAGAAGTAGGAGAAGAAGCAGTGAGCGCCACAAAAGCAACAGGGTCTGCAATACAGGTTTGGCCGGGGAGGGCGGAGGCCGAACAGGGGAAACAGGGGGAGTAAATCCCGCGAAGGAGGGACCCAAGATGGCAATATCAGAGTCAGAGTCAAAAGAGACTTGCCGGCGGTGGCGACGGCTGGAGGAGGGATGAGAAGCAGGGGATGGAATGGGGGAGGAGGTGGGGGTACGGCGGGGCCGACCATGCTTGGGAGGAAAAAGGGTCAACTCAACAGGGGAAGCAATAAATTTGAAGAGGAGGTAGAGAAGGCCTTGATGCAGAATGGGCCCTTCTCCCTCCCTAGCAAGATTTATGGAGTGTTCGAGCGACTGGAACAGAAATGCAGCAAGGTTTATTTTCTTCCCCCAGCGTAAGTGAGAGAGAATGAAGAAGTGGGGACCGAAGACCAACCTGTACCGCCCATCAATGGTGAAATATCTCATGATCACCTCAGCGACTCTGTCCCAGGGAGGAAGGAGGGATTCCCGAATATAACCAGAGAGATATTTTGTCAGCTTCTCCCCTTTGGCAATAAAATCCTGAAGCTCCGCTTGCAGAGGCTTCTTGAAGTAAACAGCCCCAGAGGCAGGAAGGCCAGTCACCGAGGCGATGGCATTGGTGGAGATGGTGAAGCGGGTGTTGCCAATATGGACCCTGTATGGGACCAGGTGGCCAGGGCACCATAGGAAACCAAAGTCGAGTACCTAGACATTCTTTCAAGGAACGTAGTTATGCCATTGTCCCTTAGAATGTTCCAAACTTCCTGGTCCTCCTGCAGACAAGTGCAAGAAGCAGGTTCAATCCTCTTGAGTTGCCCTCCCATGTTGAGAAATCTATGAATGTGCATCGAGGTGAGGATTCACGAGTCGGCTTTAAAAGGCTCGCCATTTCTATGGGAGCCTTCCACGTCATCCATCCTTCTGTATCGGAAATAATTATGATGAGAAATGGTGTATCTCAGACCCAGATCTACACGAATGTAGTAATTCTCATCCCACGTGCTTGGCTCCGTAGAGCAACGCTTCAAATTAATGTGAAAATCATGACTGCCATCAATGGCAAGGATGCAATACTTTTTGCTAGGCTTGCTGACATAAGGATCAGACTCCCACTACCACGCGTTAGCTAGAAAATGAGCAGTCATTATGGGCAATTTGAAGGAGATTGGCCAGGAAATTTTCTAACCATATTTGCTGAGTATCAAGGAGGACACCAATGTTAGCCATACAATCCACCGCCTTATTTCCTTCCCGAAGAATGTGCTGGAACTTGATCTGCTGAAAGTTCCTTTGGAGGAGACGGATGTCAACAATAATGTTTTTAATAGTCCATTGACCTGGGTCTTTCGAGTTGAGGAGAGTTATAATATTGAGAGAGTCACTTTCCACAATTAAGGGATCGTTGCCAATTTTAAGAGTCAGCTCCAGCCCCTCAAGGATAGCTAAGGCTTCAGCATGGTGATTGGTACCCAGACTAAAGTTAGCTGCAATAGCAGCTTGAGGGGAACCAACGGAATTTCGGAGGATCGCCCCCCCAGACTTCCCTGGGTTACCCTTAGAAGCACCATCCATATTGAGTTTCATCCATCCCAGTGGAGGAGGGAGCCACCGAACAGGAGAACGAGCCTGGGAAGAGGGCTTAGCTATGGGAAGGATCGCCATCTGCTGACACCAGTCCTTGTGATTACATAATTGGATTTTTTGCTGATATTTCTTCTATAAGCAGTCATTGAGATTATCTTGGAAGAGAATAGCAATATGGTTGGCCACCCTCTCATGATCCCAACACAAGTCTTTGAAGATTCTCCTATTTCTCTCTTTCCAGATGCCCCCAGAGGCCGTGGGGGAGGATAAGTTTCCAAGCCAGGGAAAGGGCTGAGTGAGCAAAGGGGGAACACCATTGAACTGAGGGGTATCATGAATAGAATCTGGGAAACTCCAGACAACTCAAAAAATGACAAAAGCCCACTCCAGATCCAAAGGGGCAACAATGAAGAAGGAGATGAGAGGAGGATTCCAAGGCTTTACAAAAAAGAACACAACGAGTGGGAAGCGAGAAGCCTCTCCTCTTTAATTTCTCTCTCTCGAGGAAAGCATTCTTGAAGGAGAGCCAGGCAAAGAAGCCAATTTTGGGAATAGACTCTTTGGGCTAAATTTTGAAGTGATGGTGATGGCTTGGTGTTAGGCAACTTTAATGGATGAAGGCACCAGAGGGGGAGAGGGACCATATACGTTCATCAAGGAGATAGAACAAAATATAGAGGAGGAAAGGGAAGATCTCAACTAAATCAAGAGCTGACTCTTTCATCCCACCAATCCATATGCCAAGAGGGGATTGAATTCTGAAATTCTCCAATAGCCAGATTGATGAGGTTCTTTTGATAGGTTCCCAAACAGGGTTGAGACTGCCCACCAATCTACCCAATTGATCTGCCATTACCACCTCCCCTTGCTCCCAATAAGCAGAAGAGGAAGAGAGCTAGTAACCAAGTTCTAGATAGCTAAGCCACGGGGTGGGGAGGAGAGAAGAAAGTCTTCATCTTGCGTCAAATATTTACATCTCAACAATTGAGCCCAGTGTGAGTTACCTTGAGCAACTTCCCAACCAATTTTAGCCAGCAAAACAACATTCATATGAACAATCTATCTGATACAAAGCCCTCCCAGATTGGTCGGCTTACAGACTTCATTCCAAGAGACCAGGTGTATCCATTTTTTGGCTTCCACCCCTGACCAGAGAAATTTCTTTTGGATTCCCTCAACAACAGAAATCACTGAGGAAGGCATTTTGAGAAGAGACATGAAATAGATAGGTAAACTCTGAAGAGTAGCTTTGACCAATTGAAGTTTGTCAACCTGACTAAGAATGGCACCTTTCCAAGCAGCCATTTTTTTGGTATCTCTCAATGATAGGATTCCACATATTCTTGGTTTGTTTTGCCTTGGAAAAGGGGAATGCCAAGATAGGAGGAGGGTAAGTCCACAATTCTACAACCAAATATGTCAACAATCATTCTTTGAGTTTGAGCAGTGGTGTTTAGGAAGGAGATATTGCTTTTGTTGAAGTTAATCAATTGTTAAGAGGTAAGTTGATAGTTTTCTAAAATTTATTTGAGGGCATGAGCTTCAATCACCGATGTTGCACTCAAGAGCAGAGTGTCATCCGCAAATTGGTTTTGAGTGGCAGCAGGGGATCTGGAAGTGATTTTGATGCCAAAAATGACCGATTGGCTTTTGGCTTCCTCAAGAGCTTTGTTGAGGGAGTCTGTCATTAACAGGAAGAGGAAAGGAAACAAAGGGTCCCCCTGTCAAATACCTCTGCTATTTTTGAAGAAGCCTGTCGGGATGCCATTTATGAGGATCGAGAAGCAAGGGGTTGCAATACAAGACAAAATCCAGTTACACCATCTATTTTCAAACCCATAACTTTTTAGAACCCGGATCAGGAAATTCCAGATAACTCTGTCAAACCCTTTTTGCATGTCTAATTTGAGGATCATCCCCACGGACTTTGAGTGATAGACCGAGTGGATGGCTTCATGAACAGTGATGCCAAAATAAGCTCCCTCTTATTTTGGGTTAACTTACTCCCTTTTTGTGCCTCAGTCCAAATTTCACAAAGTTTAGGCACTCAAGGATTTCTGGAAAATACTCCATCAGATAGAGAATTTCTTCCCCTTTCCAGAAAGGTAAAGAGCTCTTTCTAACTCCTTGTATTTTTTGAGTTATGGCTCGGCGGAGTTAGAAGGGAAAATTTTCCCAAGGTGGACCTGTGGGGCTTGGGAGAGATGTTTGCCAAGGAATCTTGGACTGGTGGGGAATCGGAGGAAAAAGTGAAAATTTTCCCTTTTGTCAAAAAGGTGAAAATTAAGTGTTGAGCTGGCACATCAAAAAGCTAATGCGGGCCGGCGGACCTTCGGAGGCAAATGAGATTTTTTGAATTTTTGTCAAAAAGTGTAAAATGGAAAAAAAGGAGCCCCTACCTCCGCCGACCCAATTGGATGCCACGTCATCAGAGGATTTGTGGGAGAAAAGTTCAAAATTTTCCCGAGCTGTTTTTTGCCGAAAACGTTAAGGAAAAACTCAGAAGGCCATATCTTTTGATCCAGAGCTCTATTTTTGACGTTCTTGGTACCAATGGAAACATCTGAAGATTCTCTTCATCATGGAGTCTTTGATTTTGGATTTTGGTAAATATTTGGGGGAGAAATTTGTAAAACACGTTTTGGCATGGAAAAGACAAAAACCAGTTCCAACCACCAGATTTAATGAAGTATGGGTCATTTTCTTTGGTCTGCGAAGTAGATACATGGAATTATGAGATTTTGCATCGAGCCCATCAATAGAGGAAGAATTAAAACACATTTTGAAAAGTGGTTGGAGCAGATCCCACATTTTTTCCTCTCTTCTCACATTTTTTTCTATAAAATGTAAACAGAGGCACATAATTAGTGGTTGTTCATTTTTCTTCTCTGCCTCCCCCTTCTTTTCTTCCCCAGGGTCGAAAATGGAGTTTGAACCTCCTCCCCTGCTTTGTAATGGAATTTTTTGCCTCTTTCCCATGAAATGGTGCACTGTGTAAATCTGGAGCAATAAAAACATGTTTTTGTGATGCATTTGTCCATCCTTTGCTCATTTTATTGCATCTTCTTGCCTCTCTTCATTGCAGGGTATCTGTGCATGTTTTGAATGTTCATTTGTAGATCTGGGAGCTGTGTTCATGGGGTTTTGGAACATTTTCTGTGTGAATCTGATCTATGGTCTGTGATGATGTCGTCCATCCTTTCCATTGCTCACCTCTCTTTGTTCCATGGTAGTTTAGTAGATGATCAACACTTTCCTTCTCTGGTGTATCACCGTTTTAGTGTAGGCTCTATTTTTTCTTGTTTTCTTTCTCTCCTTGTCTCCTTGGAAGTTAGATTAGGATTAGATTAGCTTTCCTGCACTGGAATAGCTTGTGGCAGGTAGTTTAGGAAGAGGAACCAGCCTTCTCTGGAGATCTTTCCCACTTTTGCAAGGTCCCACACCTTGGGGAAAGTTCAATGTTATGCAATCACACCAAATGATTCTGCCTTAGAAAAGTAGATCCATAACTCATTTGGGGGTGTTGTGATTTCACACTAACAGTTTTGGCACACCCGTGGGACAGGTCTGAAGCACCTTACACTTCACTTCATCAAGTTCGATGTGCTCTTGGTGAAGATTTCAGCCTTTGGAGGCACTTTCAAGCACATCTGGTGACTCCATCTGGTCAAAAACCCATTCTCTGAGTTGCAGACCTTTTCCATCCATTTCCTTCATCCATTATTTCTTCCATCTCTTTCATTTTCTTCCATTCCATGAGGTTGTGCAATCATGACTTCATTCCCTTCATGGAACTCACACTTGCAGCAACAACATTACATTCCACCTCCAATGTTTTCCCAACTCCTCCAAATCAGCATTATAATCAGATCCAGGATCATTATGCTATCCACCCATAGCAGCAGTGCAAAACAGTTTGGCCATGAAGCTTATCAAGGAACAAGGGGTATGCATATAATGAAGAATACCAAATGGAAGAGGATGTTGGTCTACTGGAGAAGATTCAAAAAATGGAGGCTTGGCATGGTTCAGTCAAAGGGCATACTCACAAATCAAGGCATTCAAGCTTGGTTGCAGGTCACCTTGTCCATGGGAAGGCCCTTTTCCAAGACATTACAACCCTCAAGAGAAGCTTGACTTCATGGTTGAAGTGTTACCTCAGCTTACACAGTGGATTGAGGACATTGGAGCTTATGAGCAAAGTGCGGGACAACCTTGTCAATGGGTAAGTCAATCACCAGCTCCTTGTCCTTCATTTTCTCTCCCTCAATCTTTATCATTCAATAGAGGCAAGAGTCAAGCCCCCCATTGTTGCCCCAAGTTGATTTCATTTCTCATCTCCTAGTCTTCCACCTCATTTCAGTTCTTCTGGGCCCTTCCAAAAGTCATCCCCTCAACAAATCAAGAAGTTCCACCTCCTTCTTCCACCAAAAACAATTGAAAAAGGTTGAACCCCAACCTGTCACTCCTCTTGCTTTCCCAAGTCCATGTTGGGAAGATACTCAAGAATCTCAAGGAGAACAACAAGAAGAGGAGCCCAATAGAGAAAGAAATGACAGACCTAAGAGTTGGGCTGCCAAATTTGGGTTTACAAAGATCCCTTGATGGTCAAGCCAATAGAGGAGGTCAGGATCATGTTTGATGACTGTAGGCTCAGTTTGCAAGAATGGAGGAGGAACAATCAGCTCTCATAAGACTCCGACAAGAGGGAAGAGGAAATCATAATCAGTGTTGAAGCCACTTCTAATCCAAAAATTAGTTAGCTCCAGAGGGCATGCAGAGTTCTGATTGGAGGAGGACCATATAGTTTCAGAGGCTCCAAGTGTAGAGTAAGCCACAGAAGAACCTTCAGTTCTTCCTCCCACTTCATCCCCTTCAAGCTCTAATGTTGAAGAAGAGTTTGAGCTTTCAAACTTCATGTTTGAGGATGAGGGGAACCATGGTGAGAAAATTGATGATCCAGAGGACACCATGGAGGAGGTTGAACACACGCAGCAGGACAACAAGGAGGTAGATTATCTGTCTGACTTGGAGGATTGTCTTGATGGAGAGGAGCCCAAGGAGATCACATCATTTTCTCCTCCATCATCTACCTTCCAAGAACATGAGCCTGCTGCCATGGAGGAGAACATTTAGGAACAACAACCTGCACTTCATAACAGCCCTCAGGAACCAAGGTTGGAAGATCTCAATCTTCTATGTTCTTCATAGGAGGAGGAAGGAAAAAGCAGAAGATGTCCATCTCTCCCACACCATCCACTCAAGAAGGTCCATAAGAAGACTCCATTTTTGGAGTTGAAATTCAGAGTAACAATGCACATCCATCGGATCAGACCGTGCCCAATCAGGTACTTGGCTTCATTGGAGCCAAGGGAGAAGCCAAAACCAGTCATGCTTGCTTCAGGGCATGAGGATGAGCTACAAAGTACCAAGGATCAGCTGTCATACCTCTTCAATCCAAATGCAGAGCAACTAAAAGAGGTATTGGATTTGTCTTCAGTTGATACTTTGGTCATTTGGGTGGAAGATCAGCTTGTAGTTAGTTTTTCACTCATCCAACCAGCCATGTTCAGTGCCAAATCAGTTGCATGGCTGCCATTTTTGAGGAAGGGAAGCTATTTCTCCCTGCCAGTTGCAGGTTTTGTTTGAGTTCCCTTTGCTCTTGGTTAGAGTAGTGTAGGTAGGTTTGTTTTCAGCAGAAGAAGTGCTTTTGCACACTCTGCATGTTCCATTTGGAGCATGTATGATTTTCAGTTTGTATATAGTTTTTGGTGTTGTTGTATTGCTCTTGCACAGTCCATTTCAGTTGGCTTTTGGTGAAGATCAACTCCAATTTTTAGTGGGTTCCCAAGTGATTCAGAGGTCATATTTTCAGAGTTAGATCAAAGAATTGGTTATCAGGCTTGACTCCATGCCCAATGGATGCAACTAAGGCCACTGATCATTCATCTAGCAGGCAGATGACCCCTGTGAGTCGCCAAAGTTGTTAACCAAAATAAGCTCCCTCTTATTTTGGGTTAACTTACTCCCTTTTTGTGCCTCAGTCCAAATTTCACAAAGTTCAGGCACTCAAGGATTTCTGGAAAATACTCCATCAGATAGAGAATTTCTTCCCCTTTCCAGAAAGGTAAAGAGCTCTTTCTAACTCCTTGTATTTTTTGAGTTATGGCTCGGCAGAGTTAGAAGGGAAAATTTGCCCAAGGCAGACCTATGGGGCTTGGGAGAGATGTTTTCCAAGGAATCTCAGACCGGTGGGGAATCAGAGGAAAAAGTGAAAATTTTCCCTTTTGTCAAAAAGGTGAAAATTAAGTGTTGAGCTGGCACATCAAAAAGCTAATGCGGGCGGCGGACCTTCGGAGGCAAATGAGATTTTTTGACTTTTTGTCAAAAAGTGTAAAATGGAAAAAAAGGAGCCCCTGCCTCCACCGACCCCAATGGATGCCACATCATCAGAGGATTTGTGGGAGAAAAGTTCAAAATTTTCCTGAGCTATTTTTTGCCGAAAACGTTAAGGAAAAACTCAGAAGGCCATATCTTTTGATCCAGAGCTCTATTTTTGACGTTCTTGGTACCAATGGAAAGATCTGAAGATTCTCTTCATCATGGAGTCTTTGATTTTGGATTTTGGTAAAGATTTGGGGGAGAAATTTGCAAAACATGTTTTGGCATGGAAAAGACAAAAACCAGTTCCAACCACCAGATTTAATGAAGTATGGGTCATTTTCTTTGGTCTGCGAAGTAGATACATGGAATTATGAGCTTTTGCATTGAGCCCATCAATAGAGGAAGAATTAAAACACATTTTGAAAAGTGGTTGGAGAAGATCCCGCATTTTTTCCTCTCTTCTCGTGTTTTTTCTATAAAATGTAAACAGAGGCACATAATTAGTGGTTGTTCATTTTTCTTCTCTGCCTCCCCCTTCTTTTCTTCCCCAGGGTTGAAAATGGAGTTTGAACCTCCTCCCCTGCTCTGTAATGGAATTTTTTGCCTCTTTCCCGTGAAATGGTGCACTGTGTAAATCTGGAGCAATAAAAACATGTTTTTGTGATGCATTTGTCCATCCTTTGCTCATTTTATTGCATCTTCTTGCCTCTCTTCATTGCAGGGTATCTGTGCATGTTTTGAATGTTCATTTACAGATTTGGGAGTTGTGTTCATGGGGTTTTGGAACATTTTATGTGTGAATATGATCTATGGTCTGTGATGTTGTTGTCCATCCTTTCCATTGCTCACCTCTCTTTGTTCCATGGTAGTTTAGTAGATGATCAACACTTTCCTTCTCTTGGTGTATCACCATTTTAGTGTAGGCTCTATTTTTTCTTGTTTTCTTGCTCTCCTTGTTTCCTTGGAAGTTAGATTAGGATTATATTAGCTTGCCTGCACTAGAATAGCTTGTGGCAGGTAGTTTAGGAAGAGGAACCAACCTTCTCTGGAGAGCTTTCCCACTTTTACAAGGTCCGACACCTTATTCATATTCAATGGATTGAGACCAGGTTCCAAAATCTGATAAGAGATCAATCGATTTCAGGAGTGGGCAACTGACATCAGCGTTGACACAGAAACGAGTATGAATTAATCTAGTCTTGGCCTTTATGGCTTGGTCTTTTGCAATTAGAGAGCCCATAGATAGAGCAATACCTTCTATAATCACAGGGTGCCAAAGCTCTAGAGGAAGGCCCAGAAGACGAACCCGGATTAGAGCCTATCTCATTGTGTCTGTGAGCGGGTTGAAGCCAGGAGACCATTTCTTGATATAAAACCCTCTTCTATCGAAGAACCACAAACCACCCAATAGAGCTCGACAAATTCTTCTTTCATGTCGAAAGGGAAGAGGACAAATCCATTTGGCATCGCAGCTATTTCCAGCATGCCACAAGGGTTCCATTTCATATGGGCCCATTTTTTGATGTCTTCGAGGGGGGATCTGGGACCCATCAGCTTACCGACTAGGGATAGATCTCTAGAGGTAGCAACAACCTCCATGATGTGAGAAGGGATGTGAAGAGAGAGGGGCCCATCAGAGAGCACAGGCATCAACTTCTCTGAGTGGGAAGTAGAAGAGGACCCATCCACAATTTTCTTCCAAGCCTCGGGGAGGCCGGGGAGACGGGCTCCCTGAGTTTGTAGGGTAGTACTCTCGATCCGGACCAGAAGGGTCCAACATCATATCCAACACCAGGGTACTCAAAATTCAAAAAATTAGAGGGCTGTGAAAATCAGAGCTAAAAAAGGACCCCTAGAGAATGATGTTTGTGTGTGTATATTATTGTAAAGGTGCAAGGCTATTTCCAACATGCGACTTATTTTGAGAGGTGTGTCGTGGAGCAAATTATTGTCAATAATGACCTTCCTTGTGATTTGTTAGTAGTTAGAACACATTTCAATTTAAGGGGAATTATCTTCTTTATAGACCATTTTCTTATGTCATTCTCCATTCTCTCCTATGAAACAATAGGCATCATTTGTAAGAGTTTTCCTTGTGGATTTGTAGCAAAGACTTTGTAATTTTATGCACATATGTCTTAGTCATTATTAATGAATATTACACTGCAAACAATGGTGCAAAAAACTATAGTTTACAGTAATATAAATCTTTCAAATTTATGTAAGGTTTTTCCCATGTAGAGGCTTGAATGACTGCATTGAAATTACTGATAGACTTCATAACAAATTTTCTAAAATGTAAAGCATTGTTTTTTATCACTTCATCTTCTAACCATGTCATGTTACTTTCTATGGTCTGCACCATAGTGTCAACATTTTCCTTCTCAAGATCATTTTCAAGCAACAAAACTTTGGCAAATAGTTGATCTTCTTTTTGTATTGCTAAAATAAGACCTGTTTTTTGAAAGAGCGGTAGTTCCTAGCAATTTAAAACAAAAAATTACCAAAACAATATGCGAACTTTAGTCGTAACAAAGGGAAATCGGAAATGATTTCAGTATCCTATTTTTGGTAATGCACACCAAAGCTATGAATATGGTTGGTATAAATATAGCCAACATCAAATAGGTAGCTCTTATATAAGCTAAAATAAAATTTGGCTTTTAGTGACTTTTACAAGCGTGTCATGTGTGCAAGTCTAAAGTGCAAATATTGTTCTCACAAATATTTACGGTAAAACTATGGATATCTCACAAATTTGTTTCATCTATATTGCACATCAATCTTCGTTTATTTGCAATTCACGTTACTTTCACTGGAGTTTTGTTGATTGTGATTAACTTATACATATCTAAATCAGCCCACTAGTTTAAACCTCACATTGCTTTTGACACATATGCATTATTGTAATTTCCTTTGCAAATTTGTCATGAATGACATGAAGCAATGCAAATTTCAATATAAAATTTATTGCAATATGGCCTTTCAGGACCTCCACCATAGAAGATGCCCTTATTACTTTGCAATTAGTCTAAAATTATGACGATGTAAAGGAAAAACAATTTTCACCAAGTCACACACCTCATGAACAATTGTTATTATTATGTTATAGAATAATGCTTCTCTTTTATCTGAATTAAAAAACTCGTAATTCTATAGTTGTTTTATAGACCATAATAGGTCTTCCATCTTTCATAGCATAATTTTCCAAAACTAATATACCAGTTAAATTTATGATGAATTGGAATTACATTCAAACAGTAACATCTGAAACAAACACACAATTAACGCACCATTACAAAATATTGAATTCACTTCCCCAAATCCAAATCCTCACACAAACCATTACAAAAAATATATATTCATGCAATTACTTAGAAGGATAATAAAACCTTGACAACAAATACAAATAACATACTTCAACGAAACATTGTAGTAGACTTCCCCATGAGACAAAATCTTCATACATGACACTGAAAATAAAATAAAATTTATGTGCAAAAGTAACTGATTATTAGATATTTCCATGGAAAAATAAATTAACACGAAGTTGGATCTTAAACTAGGGTTTACAGGAAAATCTATTGTTATCCCTGACCGAAAAATGAAATTATAATATAAAATAATGAAACAGGAGTCCACATATTGTGTAATTCTTTAACTTGGAATTTGAGTCTAAGTGGTTAGGACACAAAAACCACATTTTAAATATAAATAATTAAAATTCATTTTTTGCTTGATAAATCTTAGGAAAGGTCATGGGCTGACATTGGAGAGGTGTGGGTTTACAATTTCTAAACGCAAGTCACATTGGAATGTATCTTATCATAATCATTAAACCAAAACCTTACCACATGTATATTGCAGTTAACAATCATTTTATTAAAACAAGAAGATATGTACATAGCATGTGTTGTTATGGGTCTCCTTTGTTACCATCACACCATAACCTCTTCAACAAAACATCTAAATTATGCCCTGTTATAATCTATGGTTTTTTTTATATAGTTTGCATAAGATTACATTGAATATAAACCTATAGGTCAATAACCTATTATTCAAATGCGTAAATACATCATCGCACACAAACTATTGTTATTCAAAATAATAAATTTGTCCATTTTAATGGAATCTCTGACAGAAAACTGAAATAACATTTGAATAGGAACTTTTTACAATTTGTCCAGTTGTTAATTAAAATAAGCCAACAACTTTGGTAGTGGCAGAATCTGCTACATGTCTCCAGAATGGATAATATTTATCTAGAATCAAGCTTCCTTAAAAGTACAATAGAAACAATGATAACCAGGGTTGCAAATGCCACTGTGATCCAAATATGGAATTTAGCATGGAAAATATGGAAGTGTTATGCAGAGGCCAAATTTCAAATGCTCCCCAAAACCATAACTTAACACGAACATTACATTATTCGCAAATATAACTTTACCCGTGGAATACAATATCTCAGTTTAAGTGTCAGAAGGAAAATAACAATGACAAAACGTTATTTTGAAATATTCATCTATGATATCCTTCACTCCATAAACCTTATGTCTGAATTTGAAATAATGATCCATACAAAAACTTACCCTAAATTTTTTTGAACAACTAACACTAAACTTTGAATGTTTTACCTCATGATATTCAACATGTGTTCACATAGGCAAGGGAAATCCCCACAAACACAAACCCTATGTACAGAGATTCAAAAGAAAGGAAAAACGTAAATATTTAAATCTGCATGCCTTTACAGTAGACCAAGCACACACATGAAAACAAAACCCTGCTGCCCTAGATCTCTTGCATCCGCACAAGGCAACATGCGGGAAGACATGTAGGCACATCAAATCACAACATCAGTCAACGTGCAACAGAAACCAACCAAACACAAAAATGCCTCCACAAAATTTCAGATCAGATAATGACAACAATAGTGCCCACCAATAAAATAACAAAGGAACAAAACATATCAATAGTTTTAACACACATATATGTGCAAAACAATATTTGCACTTTACATATGTTCATATGACATGAGCAATCACATCCATCCACACAAGCCTGCATGGAGGAAGTTGGGTGGGAACGTCATATCACAACAACGCTCACCACAACAATGACCAATCAAACATATAATTACCTCCACAAATTTCTAGATTTGGCAATGAGAGCAATGGTCCCACTAATGAAATAACAAGGAAACAAGACGCATCCACAGATTTATATTCAAATCAACGTAAATAAATTAGATTTGTTTGGTTGTCAAGTTGAAACAAGTGAAACATGCACATATAACACCCCCATAAAAGCCACTAAAAGCAAAATTCCTAAAATTAATTCCAATTGGCGAAAACAATAGTACCCTGCCTAAGTTTTTACCAATAAATTTATAATGGTATATTCATTTATGTTTTACCAATAAATATGGAATTAACATTAACAATGCACTTTGCATTTAAAATGCCTCAATTCACCTGCCAATGAGAAGGAAAGGAAGAGCATCACACGTAGCACCTATGTGGATTCACAGATAACAACAAAAATGATAAGTTAGTAAAAGAGCATAGATACACGGCATAAGCCCTCACTATAAAAAAGAGCATAGATACACGAAATAATCCATTGTTTTTTTATCCCTGTTGTAGAGGCCACAAATAAAATTCATATATATACTTTACAGATAAAAATTTTTGTAGGTTTCTCACTACCCTTACCCTGCCATACCTTTCAGTTTTTCGATTTTTGTTTCTCGACAATTGCAAGATAAGGGAAAAACTTACCAAAAGTAACAAGAACATGATTTTGGGTTTATCTCTTGTCATTGAAGCGTAGGATTTAATAAAGAAAAGATCCACACCATACATAAAGCATGAAAATCATGTAGGGATGTAAATCATGCATAGTCTGTCAAGATCAGGGTATACTTTTGCGTGATGGCTCACAATGTCTATGGGAGAGTGGTCTTCATCCTTCCAACACACACTCCAGTTTTTATGCAATTCTGAAGTCCTTCCTTCACACGTCGACTTGTTTTATTGACCATTAACTACAGTTAAAAACATTATTGTCAGTTGATTTGCTTGGCTCTTCTTAGCTGATTTTCTTAAGCTCTACTCTTCCCCTCCTTGCAAAAAAAAATGAAAATCACATAACTAAAGAGAGCACCCACTAAAAACACATTCAAAACATATGTAAAAAGAAAAATTGACTTAACTCAAATAGAGCTCTTGATACATTATTAACTTGTTCTAACACTTTGTCAACATTATATATGTCCTCGATACCATCATTTTAATGATCATTTAAATCATTAGAGCCGCGAGAAATATATTTCATATAAAAATTTTGAAGTCTAGGGAGTAGTATGTCTAACTCATGAATGAAATAACCATGGGTGTTATATAAAAAAAGGATAGGTGTAAATGGAGCCACAAGTTTTCCCTCTCTAAATAGAGATGAGAAACATTTTAGATCCTACATTTATATTATGAATCATGTGACATGTAGTACTAATGACAACTTGGCTTCCTAGAAATGTAGCATTATAATTACACGTGAATGTATCATATTTCAAAGCATAAGGTAATATTCTATTATATAAACATTGCATGGAAGTTGTAAATGTATCTAACAACCATTAAACTTTTCCTTATAACCATGATAATAATAGTTCCTTTCCATTGATTTTTGTCATATATGACTAGAATCCATAAAAAAAAAACAATCGCGTGGGGGAGGAGAGGGTTGAATAGAACCTTTAGATTTAAAATCAACTCTAAAATACGAAACAACAAGAGAGGAAATGAAACCATAGGGTTGTGTGTTTATTAAAAGGACCAAATTTGCTTTTAAAAAATATTACACAAAACATAAATTAATTAAAAGGGAAAGCAATAATATAGAAATTATTAAGTGGTCATCCTAATCAAATCTGAAATACATAAAACTACTAAATTAGAACACTTTGATTTTTGAGATAAAGTAACACAATGATTAGGGCATAAAAATGGACTGACGTAACATTAAGCAATATTTTGGAAGATAAATTTTGTGCTCATATGATGGATAGAAGTTGTAAATGCAGTCATCGAGGTGTACATAAAATTTAGAAATATGGAAATATACTGTGGCCAATTTCGGTATGTGTTAAACATGCATAACAACAAATGTGTTTGTGTTG
This sequence comes from Taxus chinensis, assembly GCA_019776745.2. NCBI lineage: Eukaryota > Viridiplantae > Streptophyta > Pinopsida > Cupressales > Taxaceae > Taxus > Taxus chinensis. The sequence continues at coordinate 159,815,189 of CM034157.1, read as the reverse complement.
GACAGTTTCATTACCAAATGTGTCAAAGGACTAGAAATCTATCCTAATATGGTTTGATGATGCCCATTTTTTGGTGCAATTTCTCCTACGTGTGATCAAGTGTTCTATAAATATAAAATGTTATGATGGTTGTAATACAATATGAAATATCTTCTTGTTGTGTAAAAAATAAACTACTTTGGGTTATACTAGCCTCTATAAACCCATGTAATGGTTGAGCATCTCCTACTTGCCAAAGAGAGCTTAAACAACATAGTTGTCTCCCATAAATTTATGAATTAACATGCAACTAGTAATATAATGTATACAACTTAAAATGAATCCCTTTGTTTGCACTCAACAATTATCAACATGCACATTGAGACCTTGTATGCTTCGTAATCATGCTCTTGGTTAATCGATGGCTACTCTTAGAATATTTAGGAAGGATATATTTTTTATAAGTAGTAATCTTTGAGGAGTGAAGTGATACCTATACGTTTCAAATGACTTAGGGTGTATTTGTATTTATAAAATAGATTTTGTTAGTTTTCCAACTCAACCAAATCTAAAGTTTCACCTAGGTCGACTAGGAAAAGTTACGCATTTGAAAATATGATTGTTAGAGAGGTGAAGGATGATTTCATAGTGGGTAGATAAATTTGGGGCCAAACCCATTTGACGTATATGCACCTACCCTAAAGTCATGAAACTTGGAACTAAAAATGGAGAAATATTTATAAGAATTATAAGGATATTACAATACAAATTGTAAGTAATTCTAATTTTGATGAATTGTAGAATGGGGCTATCTTCTAGATTAGAGAGAATTTAGAATTGGGAAATATGTGCAAATAAGGTGAAATATGTATTAATGGACCAAATGTTAGAAAATGTGCAAAAAGCACTTTTTGGTGAGTGCATCAGACCAAATTTAGGGTACTAAAATAATTTATTATCTAATATTAGTTTATTGTCCCAAAATTAATTAATGCACATGTGTATTTATATAGTTATTGAATTCAAATTACGATACTATTGATGCACAAGATGACATATAATAAGTGGGAAATTTGAAAATGGAAGCAAAAAACCATGATAAATAAAAACTAAAGTTTCACAAATGTAGTTACAAAATTAGCAATCTTCACATTTATAGTTAGAATGTCATTAACAATAAGAAACAATGTGTTTAACTTTACATAACCATTGAGAGTCATACAATGACAAATAAATAGTCTTTTCAAAAGTTTTTTATTTTTAAAATTTATTTGATGATATTTTCATAGGCTCAAGATGAGCCAAAATCAAGTTATGGAAATTATCGAGGGGAAAGAGAAAAAAGGTGAAAAGGAGGAGAAATTGACAAGGGACATAAGGGAAGAAGTTAATAAATGAATTGTACAAGGAACACACAAATGAGAGCCTAAAATGGACCACTAATAAATAAATACATGAATATACTATAGACCTACATTTAACAAACAAGTCACTTATACTTTTAGTAATTAGGTGTGTACATTTATATAAGACCACCAAGCCAGATCTATACATAGTAAAAATCATATATTAGTGTCTTAAACTTACTTATGTTTATTAGTCCACAAGGTGGAACAATAAAGTTGTAATGGTTGTAAACAGGTTACCCTACTATAGGGAAATCGATATTTACATTTTGTATTTTATTCAAATTTGGTGGACATGATTATTAAAATTATGACATTGTCAGTTGTGATATATGCTCAAATATGCAAAGGACAAGAGAGAAGAAGATATATTGGGTTCTCACATTTGTAGTACATGTTATTGTGTTTGTTCCCAACTTGTAAGATTTCAATAAAATAATGGATAGTGCTTTCCATGGGGTTTTGTACCGAAAAGGGTCTTCTCCTAAAAAATTGTGTTCAATGTAGTTTTTCACCTCTATTATAGTCATTGTTACACTTAATTTTTCATATTGCAGGCAATTAATAACATTGGCTAACATTTATAAGGTCCTTTATTCCATGTGGATTATATGATCATTTAATTGACTTGTAACAAAATTGACCCATGAAAAAAGATCAAATTAGAAAAAGTGATATTATCTTGGTGGGAAATAAGACCATTTATCATGGGACCAAATCATGGGATGTTCTAGTCCTATACCAATGGTCATGTACATGTTTCTTGTGGGATTATATATAAACAAGTCTAATAGGACTTCATTCACTGACTTGGCAGGTCATACGAGATTTGGATTATACATAATCGGTAACTCTAAATGACACTGGATAGTGTATCCCTAGATAGATAAGTCATGAAAGATGATGCACTACAAATATGTTAGTCACTAGCCACAGATTTTGTTCACAAGTCACGCTTAACCAGGGGAAGGGAGTCCAAATTCCATTCATTTCCAAAATATCCAAAGTTTCCAAATTTACATGTCTCACACCAGAGTAAACTCGGATGCCAAACATTGTTAAAGTGATCTCAAGTTGCCAAACTATTGTTTATTGTATATTCTTATCGCATGTCACTGAGAAGAGAAATACGTGAGGAGTGATCCTTCTTCAACAGTATTGGTAACACCAGGTGAAAGCACATCATCACACTTCAATGGGATGTCTAACATAGTTGTAGGGTACGACCAAATTATACTTTAACCCCTTTTAAGGTTGATTCAAAATAGATCTAATGGATTTTGCAAAAATGAAGAAATCCTAATTTTTTGGAGAGGATCGATCACCAATATGTGAACATAGAATCAAGGACCTAAAATAAGTAACAGTATGCCATATTCTATGAAGGTCCATATTTTTATGTAGTATAGTGCAAAGGACCATACAAACTGGTCATCGAGGAAAACAATTCTTGGATCAACGCATTTTCCAAGCATAACTGAATATTGATCTTTTTTATAGCATCTTAAAGTTGCCCAATTACTCCACAAATCCATACTTATTCCATGATGCACCCATACCATCATCATAGTTTCACTATATACAACTTACATTCCATCAATTCTCTTGGTGTAATGATATTCTAACATATATCACCCATCACTAGTTATAATTATCTAAATTTGTAGATTTTGATATTATCCTAATATAATGTAAACAAGTTAGATCATTTAGGATCTTTACCACTTATAATATACCTTACAGTCCTATGTGATATATTGAGCAGATTTATAACGCTATTAATTTCAATAGGGTGTATAATATTTATCATTAGACTCATACTCTACACCTACAAACATCATTTATGAGTTCAGGTATATTTATTCATAAAGCATATTCTCCTTAGATTAATATGATTTAGACACATATAGTGGGCAAACTAATCTGCTAAATATGTGCAAAAACATTCCAAGAACACATACATAATATGTACAGACATATCTTGATCATCACTCATATTATCTAACATGTTTTTTTCTCAGTCACACTGCATATTTATACAACTAACCCATACCAACACTTACATGAATGTGAGAACTAAAAATTGATATAGTCTAACATCCCCCAATAAGAATATGGGAAAAACACACACTACATAGAACTAGAAATAGAAATGTGTGTCCTAATAGTATGCAAGAATTTTCAGGTATGTAGTTATTCTAATGTAAATTATATGTTACACATGACCACTTATGAGGCACATGAATTCAACAATCCATCATCTTTTATTCTAATGAAATATTTCACCAACACAACCATACTTGGTTGTAATTCACGCGGGGAGGGCATGAGATACTCAATCTCTTTTATCACTTCAAATGTGTGTGTGTATAGCTTAATCATATGTTATGCAAAGTAGTAAATAACTAAATAAATAAAGGAAATGACCCAAGAAACTAAGTAGATAAAATATGAAACCCTAATGTGTAAATAAAGGTTAGAAATAGTTTAGTTGATTTCGACGACTATTCAGGATTGTGTCACATAAAATACTAGATGAAAAGAATGTAGGAATGACCACACAGGCATAGAAAAGTGCATATCAGAGTTGTCTGAGTAGACTGGGGCACTTGGGGAAGGATAAGGGCACCTGGGGTGCCTTGGTTTGAGATCTGGGCACCCTGGTCTATGCAAGAGGTCCAAAAACCAAATTTGTAGGGTCACCAAGTGATGTGAAGCATTCACTTCCTGTCACGTATATGTCATTGACCTGTGTTGTATGTCACTGAACTGCATTGTATGTCACTAATAATCAATGATGAAGAAGAGACCTGCAAAACCCCAAGCCAAGCATAAAAACCCTAAAAAATAAAGATGTAATATGAAGGGGTCAGACTATCCTCAATGGCCACAATGGTGGACTTACTAACTAAGTGTTGCACTACATCTCAGACCCAATGTAGTTCTAGTGTGTGTGTGTGTGTGAAATTTGTGCCCTAGGTGCTCTTGTGCTAGTCGCACTTTGTGAAGTAGCAAGCTATAACTAGATGTAGAAATGTAATAAATGGTGGATGGAATAGAATAAACTTCCCTCCTATGTAGTGTGATGCAGATGAACCAACCTTGTCCCTTGTGATGGAGCTAGATGGATGCAAATGGAGATGCCTTTGATGGATGCAACCTTAGGTGATGATAGTAGTGCCTAGTGCTTGGTCCCTCATTATGGTCTCATAACTTTATATTTATATGGTTCTCTTGTTCTAATTTTGTAATTAACCCCAAAAAGGCCGACCACTAAAAATATGGAAAGCTCAAATGGCTAGAAAGTGCCCAAAAGATGGAGGTAAAGTGGGAAAAGGATCAGGGCACCCTGAATGGGACCAGGGCACCTGGGGTGCCCCAGTACTAGGCTAGGTGCCCCAGTCATAGGTATAATGATGTAAAATGACAAAAATAGACTGGGCAAGTATGTGTTGAAGGTCGGAAGTGATGACATAGAAAGAAAAGTAAAATGGCCAAAGGACATGGGTTAATTAGTACTTTCTTCACTCAAAAACCATATGAATAGTAGTATGAGACTGAACTAAATAATACCCAAAGTGCATGATTTTGTGTCTACATTTTCCCCCACTTTATGTTGGTGAGTGGAACACTCAGTAACATAAAGTAGATAGAGATGTGTACCTGATGTCCATGTAGAGTGATGTAGAAAGCATGTCGAAGGACTAGACAAAGCATGGAGTGACAAAAAGATGGAGCATGGAAACTAAAGATGCAAAAGAGAAAAAAGTGATGAGAGTGAACCTAGGGTAGAAACACGCGTGTAGTTGTCGATGTGTGTGATGTACCTGCATGTTAGTATGAGGTGTGTGTTGCCGTAAAATGTTGTTGTTGTTGACACCCTTATTGTTGGTGTTGTTGTTGTTTTTGTTGATGTTGACTATTTGCTTCTCATACGGATGGACCTGTAAGGAGAAGACGATCAAGTAGTCAAATACACATGTATATATGTGTAAAAATGCATGTAAATGTATAAGTAAAAATCATGTAAATGGAAGTATGAAAAATGTAAAAGGAACATGTGCACCTGATCCATGATGAGAGAAAAGGGTGTAGAAAGGATATCCTATACTACGAGTTTTTTGGGTGATCTCACGCCACCCTGGCCAAGAAGTGTAGGGAGAAAGTTTATTATTCTCCAACCTGTAACTGCTTCCCTGAAGATGTATGAAGAGATCTCTGTACTACCTAGTTTTTTGGGTGATCCAATGCCATTGGATGAAGTAGTGTAGAGAGGAAATCTGTTGTATCCTCTAACCTGTAACTACTCCCTAGAATGCTAAGGACAACCATGTCCTGTAAAATCCACTGTGTATGGGGTTCATAGACTGGTCTGAACCCACTCATTGTATAACCCACAATGTCAAGGATGGAAACTGAACTGAACTATACTAGTAGAAAGCATTGAATAGTGTGTAAAACCCCAAATGATGCCCCCCTCTTTGGGGGCGAATGTGACATTGTTAATAGGAGAATGCGGCCCCAAAAGAGGACCAACCACATAAACTGTGCCCTACAGGGGGAGGGAATGCACTTGGTAGAAACCAAGGTGCACACAAAACAAGTGGCTAGAAAAAAAGTGTTAGTACAAACAAGCATGCATGTAAAAGACAAGTGTACGCTACACAAACAATGTAGAAGCTAGAAAGAAAGTAAACACACAAGAAGAAAATCATAGACCACTACGGTGGGTTGCAAACATGGGACACCACTCACAATGTCACAAGACACTCAAGGCCATAATGGCCACATACAACAAACAAGTGTGCATACCAAACAAAGGGAAATTCCCACATACAATAGAAAACAATAGTACAAACAACAGATAGCCATGGAAGAAAGTAATCCTGCAAAACAAATGTTGCACATGAAGCACCCATTAGCATGTTAGAAAGATAACCAGTATGTCAAAATCATGTATAACCAAGTAATGAAAAGTGCTAAGTACAAAATGAAACAATAGCACCTGTAAGAGATGAATGTGGATGCCCCCAGTAACCGTTGTAGGAGTACAAGAAGGAAAGCATCCATGTTGCATGTAAGAGACATGTATCTGCAATCACAACTAGAAAAGACATGAACATGCATGTGTGTATGGTAAAGATAATGACATACAAGAGATCTATCTAGCATGTGTAATAAAGTGAACATATACAAGAAAATGTAAGCAAGAGTAAAAGCAACCAAGATATGCAACATGTTGTGGATGGATGGAATGGAATGCAAGATGGATGATAGGAGCCGCATGCCCCCTGAGTGAATGGAGTTGTATGCAGTGAGGTTCATTTGGTTTTCCCCCTCAGTAGTCAAGAATGAACCATAAATGAGAGTGCGTCATCAGGAAATGGTCAAAGTGTGTGTTGTGTCTAACATGTTGTGATGAGTGTGTATGTGTGTTGATGATATGTGACCTAGAGATGAAGTGTGTGTGTGACCCTATAGCCAAAGCGTATATCATGACAAGATGATCAAAGGAGTGATGATTTATCCTAAAGTGTATATCACTACAAGATGAATAGAGGGAGTGGTGATGTAGCCTAAAGCATATACCACTACAAGATGAAGGAATAGGTGACCATTTAGCCTATAACATATGTCACTAACCTAGTAATGTCACATGATGAAGGTCGAATGATGAACGTATGATATGATAAGGTCCATTTGATTTGTTAACCCTTAGTGGTCGAGTATGGACCGAGGAACTAGAGTGCATCATAGGGTAGTGAGTGTAATGTGTAGAAGAAGATGTAGTATGTGTGATGATGAAGAGATGACCATGTGATGTGTAAATGTGTAATATGCATGTGTAGAATGATGCAATGCAAGATGTGTAGATAGACTAATAGTGTGAGGTGTGTGCTATGTAGTATGTAGAATGAGTAGTATGTAATGCTAGACTCGTAGACAATAGAGTGTGACACATGTATGATGAAACTAGTAATATGATGTATATGATGTATAGATGCAAATGTCACAAATGATGTAGACGAAATGTAGAATGTATGATGTAAGATGTAAGGCATATGATGCGAGATGTGTGAAGAGTCACAATGTGTAGTATCCATTGTGCAGTGTGTGGGGTTCATGTGTAGTATGCCCTCAATAGTCAAGTGTGAACCGAAGCACAAGAGTGTGTCATCGGGTAATGACGATGCTAAATCATGTGGTGATTATGCATATGAGAGGATATTGATGTCTGACAATGCAAAGATCAAAGATGTGTTGATGCTAATATGAGGGGGGATGTGTGAATGTTATGCCCCCTAAGTATGTAGGCGATGGAATTATAGTAAAAATATGCTAAGTGGATCAATGTAAGGAGTAGTTGCCTTAACAAAAGTGATGGGATGCTAAGTGATAGAGGAGTGTGACCATCAAATGGTTCATCATCATAGTAAGCTTCATCTGGGTCCCAGTCATTGACATAGGTATGGTCTATAACAGATGGCAGAATTACAAGTTTAACTATATGAGGTGGTTATTGAGCATGACCTGGTGATGTCACAGATACCTTTAATGGAGGAGGAGTGAGACTAACATTAAGAGGAGGTTTTCTGTAATTTGACTTGGTAATGTTGTAGATGACTTGAGAGAAAGAGGTGTGGAACTGATTTTTAAAGGGGCTTTCTTCTGTTGACTTGGTGATATCGTAGGTGGTTGCTTAGGCAGATCTTGACTTTCCTGATTAGATGAATCAAATTTAAGAACCCATTGAGATATAATAGGTGGAGAGGACCATGTAATAGAATGTTGTGCAGTGAATGAGATGAAACCTTGATGCTCAACATGCTTGATTCTTCATTGTAAAGATGTGAATCATTGTCAGTATGTCCATTGATTTGATGATAATTGCAATATGGAAGACCTTGATATTTAGCAAGTTGATAAGGAGGATAACAATGAGTAGATGGAAAACTAATTAATTGATGAGTTATGAGGAGATCTTAGAAGAATGTCATGTTGTTTAGCATTGATTGCAAAATTGAGAGGTTTTGGAAGATGAAATGATTTGAGGTTCACTAACATGAGCACATGTAGAAGACATAGAATGAGATGTAGAAGGAGAAAAAATATGCGATTGAGAAGTTTCCTTAAGATGTTGGATTTCAGATTTGAGGGATGTAATTATGGATTCCATAGCCTTAAATTTTTCTTGAAATAAAGAATGTAAAGATTGAATTGATTCCAATTTGGATTGATTAGATGGAGGAATCACTAAGACTAGGGTCATTCAAATAAATGAATTGAATATAGGACTTATTTCATGTGGTGGTGTATTTTAGGATGAGATACATGGTGTCTAGGGATTTTTGAAGAACAACCTGACAATTGGGATGCATTCTTAAGTAAATTTGATAAATAAACTTGAGAAAATTTAGGAGCCTTGATAGAGGAAAAATGAGGATCCTAAGCATGAAAGAGTTAGGTTCACCAAAATGATTAAACTAAAATGGAAAATGGTTTCTATTAGTTAATCTAATGTTATGAGAAGCAGTAAATAAATGTATAAATAAATAAAGAAAGTGACCCAAGTAACTAAGTAAAGTAAAATGTGAAACCCTAATGTGCAAAGAGAGTTAGAAAGAGCTTAGCTGATTTGATGAAGGTGTCTAAGGACTGTGTCGTCAAAATGGTTGACTAGATGAACAGAAGAGGAAATGACTATGTCAGAGGCCCAAAAAGTATAGATCTGAGTTGTCTGAGCAGACTGGGGCACCTAGAGAAGGATGGGGGCTGCCTGGGCACCCTAGTCTAAGATCTGGGTGCCCTGGTCTATGTAAAGGTCTAGAAACCAAACTTTACAGGTCACTAGGTGATTGAAGCCTTTTCCTATCTTGTGTATTTCTGTTGAACTATGTTGATGTCACTGGTAATCATTGATGAAGAAGAGACCTGCAAAACCCCAAGCCAAGCATCAAAACCCTAAAAAAGTAAAGATGCATATGAAGGGGTCAGACTGTCCTCAGCAGCCACAATGGTGGACTTACTAACTGAGCATTGCACTACATTTCAGACCCAAATGTAGTTCTAGGTGTGTGTGTGTAGAAATTTGTGCCCTAGGTGCTCTTGTGCTCAGTCACACTTTGTGAAGTAGCGAGCAATAACTAGATGTAGAAATGTAAATAAATGGTGGATGGAATAGAATAAACTTCCCTCCTATGCAGTGTGATGTAGATGAACCAGCCTTGTCCCTTGTGATGGAGCTAGATGGATGTAAATGGAGCTCTAGATGCCTTAGATGGATGCAACCTTAGGTGGATGATAGTAGTGCCTAGTGCTTGGTCCCTCATTATGGTCTCATAACTTTATATTTATATGGTTCTCTTGTTCTAATTTCATAATTAACCCCGAAAAGGCCGACCACTAAAAATATGGAAAGCTCAAATGGCTAGAAAGTGCCCAAAAGATGGAGGTAAAGTGGGAAAAGGATCAGGGCACCCTGAATGGGACCAGGGCACCTGGGGCACCCCAGTACTGGCCTGGGCACCCCAGTTAGAGGTAGAATGATGCAAAATGAAAAAAATAGACTGGGAAAGTATATGCTAAAGGTTGGAAATGATGATAAAAAACAAAGTAAAATGGACAAAGGACAAGGGTTAATTAGTACTACTAGAAACTATGATACATGGTCTTATTCCTTAATGTGGTAATTTGGTACCTCATTCTTATTCTCTTTTTATCTTATAATTGGTTTTTATTGAGAATTGAGAATTGAGAATTGAGAGTGAGCATAGGTAAATATTCGTGAGTAAAATTAAAGAGTGATTATAGGAGCATTGGAGGAGATTCAACCTTTTTGAAGGAGGATCCACCTACAACATTACGTAAGACAACATGTAAGGAGGTATGCAAAAGTAACATAGGAGATTCAAACTTTCTAAAGGAAGATCAAATCGTAACTATAACTAAACCAATATCTAATGTTGTATGAATGATCTCTAAATGAAAGAAACATCCTATTAAAGCCTTGTTTAAATATGTCATTTTGAATCAAGAGCATTCAATTATGAAAAGGAATTTTGTGTTGAACAAAGAGGAATCCTCTGTGAGATACAATTTAAAAATTTTGAAATCAGGGAATGCCATCCTCCTTTCTTTTATGTAAGGCTTTATCATGGAAAAGGCTTCATCATCAATTTTCGTTTGTCTAGAAGGTGAAAAGATCTTTGATTTTGTATCTATTTTTAGCTAGTAAGGGTTAATTCGCATGTTTAATAGGTTGTAGCCCACTCTTCTTGTACTAAGTGAGTGTATTAGCCAAATTTGTTCTCCCCTTATTTATTACAAGGTGAAAATTCACCTATGTGCCCAAGGGTTTTTGAATGTGTTTTTTTCTTGAAAGTAAGGATCGATGTGGTTATCAGTAAGGGGTCTTAGTTTGATAATAGGGACAAGTTATTTATGAAACCCTATTTTTCATATTTTGATCCCTTAGTTGAAAACTCTTTATACCATTCCAGTATGGGTTAGGTTGTCGAATTTTCCTTTACAATTTAAGATGCCTTCGACCCTTAAAGTATTTGATAATACTATTAGACAATTAATAGTCACAATTAAGGTCACAATGAATAATTTCAAGATAACATGTGCTAGAATATGTATGCAGGTGGATTTGAGCAAAGGCCTCCTTGCAAACTTTACTTGGTTTAATGTGGTTCAATCAGAACATAAAAATATGATTATGAGAACAATGTTTTAGATGTAGGAATGTTTTGAATGTTGCCATTTAGTTGATTCATACCCAATTCAAATTTTGTTAGAAGGAAAATCTTATATTTTTTGATAAAGGTTTTTAAGTGTTATAAGATATGTGGAAGGAAAAGGCAACCTGGTAAAAGGGTGCCTCTCGGTGTCATAGATTTGCACTACCCAAGGGTTTAGAGAAATTTATGCTAGTGGAGCAACCAAATTATTTTTTGAAAGAATATCTATCTATGTAAGAACTAGAGGTTTGAAATGAATAATGTTGTTATAAAGCGCATATCCCCTTATGAAGAGGTGCATAAATCAAATACGAAGAGAACAAAAGTGTAGGAGAAGGACTAGAATTCAATGGTCACCACTGTTTATCAATCTAAGAAGAAATAATAAAGGAGTAAAAATAAATAAATAAGGAGAGAACAATTCAAATGATGCTTAGAACACCATTTAGATATAATTAAATTTAATTTCTTGTAGAAACCATCAACTTAATATAAAATACATGATTGACCATAATTGGGTTAATCCGACATTAGTAATTATTATAAGACAAGGGTGATTTATTATGCGTGCTAAACTCACCAAAAGTTTTCCAAAGCTATAAGGCGAGAAGCCTAAAATGGTGAATTATATTCACCAGTCCTTCCATGCTAACAAATGTTTACAGTGTTTGTGTGCTTAATTGCCCCCCTTGCTTTATAATTGTTACCAAAAAATACATGAGGAAAAATGACCTCACGAGAAAAAATCCCACAAAGGGTTAATTGCTTATAAGACAAGGGTGATTGATTAGGCACTGCACTCACCAAAATCTTTGTCAACTTTGTCAAGGGGGAAATAGGCCAGGGGGTGATGTCCAAAATGATGAACGATACTTGCCATTCCCCCCCCTTACCAACAAATGCTTGCGTGCCTATGTGTTAAATTGAGTTACCAAAAAATGCATGAGAGAAAATGTCATTAGAATAATGGTTACTCATAGAAGTCATTTGAAAAAAAATGTCATTTGAGTAATGAATAGTATCGGAGGTCATTTAAGTATTGACTAAAAGATCATAGAAGTAAATATCCCTTGTGAAATATTCATTGGAGAAGAAATGATTAAGTAACAAAGCTATTATAACTAAAAATTAAGTATATATTTTTTCTCCTAAAATCATTCTCAATCATAAATCCTTTATTTTTAATATTAATAAGTAATGGAAACAAATAAAATATAAGTTGTTGTGAACATGAATAACATGAAACAAAAACACAATATGTAATGGGAAGATTTTTATGAAAACCTAAAACAAAAGAGAAAAATATTTTCAAAAATAGTCAATTTTTTAAACTTTGTGGGAAAAAAGGTTCTATAAAATTTACTCTTACAATTAATATCCCCAAAAAATAAAATAAAAACATTTCAAATTTTTTACATTTAAGATAAATAATTAGTAGTTATATTTATTTCTTAAAATAATTTTTTTACAATTCTTTTATATTATTATTATTAGAAAAAATAAAAAATCATGCCTAACTATTTAATATATCGTGTTTTAAAATATTATGTTTTAGACAATAATTAATTATTAAAAATATATCATATTTTAAAATATTATGTTTTAGACAATAATTAATTATTAAAAATATATCATATTTTAAAATATTATGTTTTAGACAATAATTAATTATTAAAATTATTTTTTCAGCAAAATTATTTTAAAAACCTTTAATATTGAATATTAAGAATATATACAATTTATTAGTAATTTAAACTATCAAATTAGAGAATTTAACCCATGTAAAACGCTATGAGCTAAAATATATTAATTTTTTTAAAAAGAAGAAAATTGACGTATATAAAAAAATGGAATGTTTTATTTCCTTTTCACCTTGATTTTAGTTGTATAAAATAAACATGAATGCTTTGTAAAAATATTCATATATTTAATATTGCAAATTTGCACGATTAATAAAAATAGACTCAAACTTTTTACAATTTTTTTAATTTTAAAAATAAATGTGTCAAAAGCAAAATCATTATAAAATAAAGGCATATGTTAGTAGATTTACATGCATGTTAGGAAAGAAAGTATGCATAATAATAACATGTACTTTTTAGTAATTGTACAGGCCTTGAATGTTGGATTATGCTTTTTACATGCAGTCTTTTTTTGGTAGGCAAGGAAAAGTGGGACTTTGACATGCAAGGAATATAGAAATCTTGTTTAAAAAAAAATAAAAATAAACAACTATTTTTTCCCCCAAATCCCTGTCCTAACCTTCCCATGATTAAATTCATAAATCCAAAATATTTTCCTCGTCCTCATTAATGCAAAAGCAGGAAAAGCAAAAGAGTATTCGTCTGCTCTGGTGTGCGAATGCACAGTGAAAGTGTGATTCTTTTCCTTTACGGAACCGACATTACAATTACCACAACTTAGCGTCATCTCAATCTCAATATTATATTAATCGACATTGTCAACTGCCAACACAGCGTGATTCATGTAGATCTATTATGTACAGGAGCACAAGCTTGTTTTGAAAAAAATACAATTGGTCTGGCTAGATAACAAGCATTGGGTATGGTCCAGATTGATTTAAAAAGATAGGAATCCCGTTTTAAATTTTTGTTATTGAAAATTTAAGTTGCTGGATAGGATCCAGATGGATTGAAAAAGATAGGAACCATTTTTATAAAACTTCATTGAGAATTTGAGTTGTTGGGTATGATTCGTTTTGATTTTTTAAAGATAGGAACCATTTCCAAACATCATTATTGAGAATTTGGGTTGTTGGGTATGATCCAAATTGATTTAGAAAGACAATAATCACTGTTTTGTAAAATTTTATTGATAGTTTGAGCTTTGGCTACAGAGTCGGGCCAAATGGGCATGTCTTCAGCACACTGTGAGGAGCACTTGGATTTGTCAACAATGGAAAACAATGGCGGAATTAGGAGAAACGATGGGGGTGTTATTGTCAGAGCAAATGGAACTGGGTATCCCTTCAAGCGGTTTCATTCCAGTGGAGTGGACCTCGAGCAAGAAGCCCACAAAACCAGTGGTGGTGTTAAGGGGGGCAGGGCTAATGGGTTTGGCAGAAAGAGTGGTGGGTCTTGGTTTTGTAGCATTTTGATTTGTTTTGTGGTCGCCTGCTTCTTGGTCCAGGCTCTGCTGCAAGATACACTGACGACATTTCTCAGGCCAGCTGATTTTTCTCGCCCTGGGTATAGTAATGAGGCTGAGGATGGCCTTCGTCAAGCACTGGATGGCAACAATCTGAAGGCGCTTGCTCTGGAAAATCCTGCTTATTTTGGAGAGAACGTTAAGTTTAAGCCGTCTGAGATTTTGGTATCTGGCAGAAATCTATCGGTCAGATATGGGGGGCACCGTGTCCATCCAATCAGGCAACCTCGGCTTGCACTTGTAAGTATATTGAGCTCAGAAACCCTTTCCCTTTTAGCTTGTTCCTATTAGAACAGAATCACACATTGTAGAAATCACATGTTATTGATCCAATAAGAAAGTGAGTTTATTTTGTGAAGAACTCTGAACAATCACATATGGTAGAAATCACATGTAAGGAGATAATATTTTGTTTCAATGAGCGAAAAACTTTAATACCAGATCACAGAGCACCATTGGTCCCATGGAACGAAACCAATATACTGCGGAAGCTAGGTTTTGCATGGCTTAGACTTCACCACTTTTGGAATATTGATGGCTGATACATGTATCAGTAGAGTAGACCAAGCTGACCTGGAAAGATCTTCGAATGGAAAGGATGATCTTAAATTTTCAGCTCCTCTCATTTCTGCATTCAATGGAGGACGAGGAAAGAAAAAAAAACAATAGTTGGCCGAGTTCAGTATCTTTAGCCTTTTAATCTTTGTGAGCATTCTGCAAGGAACATACTGCAGTGGCTGCAAGTCTTCTCATAACTGAAGTAGAAATTAACCAGTCTTGTCTTCACTTTGTTTTAAAAAGAGACCTTCAAAGGCAATCCATTTTATTTCTATCCCATGTACACTTTGGACATATTTTCTTCTGTTCTCCTATTGTTTGCTTGCCAGAAGTGTGCCCTTTCAGAGAAAGCCTTCCCTGTGTCAGCCTTGGATGATAGGCGATCCGAGCACCTGGCTTCCTCCTAGGATTTAATGTTCAGTCAGTCTCTCTCAGCCTAAGTCATTCTCCTGATAACTTCATTAGTCTCTGCAATGGCTCTTAAATAGTGCTTGGCGAGGATGATGACCTTTCTTGTGCTCCTGACTCTGACACATGCTAGAGCCTTGTTCTCCATGCTCCCTTCCCTGGTGTCCGTTGGTGGTTTGTTTTGGCAAGGGCCCTTCCCTTTGGCAGGATTCTCTCTTTACCATATGACCTCTATAGATAATGGCTTGTCTCAGGTTTACCTGTTTGGTTTCATTCGCCTTCTCTCTTTTTGGTTTTATTGCTTCCTAGCTTGAGTTTTATATAATTTTGTGTTAGTTGCTGGTCTTCCTTTTAGTGCTCTTGACTAGCTATTGTAACTTACTGTACTTTGGAAACACCTTGACGTACATTGGTCATCCATGGACACTATTATGACATCTTTCTTTCTTTCTTTTTGTAGCATCAACACAACTTCTTCAGGAAGTAGTTTGGATTTTTTTTACCTAGCAGAATGATTACTTGCTTTAACTAACTTATACATTTGCTTGTCAGGTATGCTCTGATCTTTCAAGAGGCCGTAACCTTCTTTTGTTGTTTACTGCTGCAACTGGTCTACAAGCTCTTGGATATGACTTTGAGGTATAGTTGTGCCAAGAGGTACCGACCTCACTTCTTTTAGTAAAAAAAGGAAAAATTAAATGTAGAGCATAGATAACATAGATCTTGATCTGAGAAATATAAACATCAAAACAACTTATGCATGTAAAGATCATTTTCTCATGTCTTTTGTAGAAACAATGTGATAATTAATAAAGCGGGTTGTTCTTTATTTGCTGAAATGAATTTGAAGCTATTCTTATTCAGAGGAAATGAAAACTAATGCAGTACTATTATATATAAACAACTTGCATTTACAACTTTATTCACTGGAAGATGGGCCAATGCGTGCACTCTGGGAGAATTTGGGAACATCTGTTCATATCCTGCAAAGTGGTTCAGAACTAAAACTCAAAGTAGATTGGTTGAAGTAAGAAATTTTTTATGCTTTCAAGTTTATTTTTTGCTATTCATGTTTTGGTCGGTTCACTGTCTTTGGGATAGGGAAAATGAAACTTCCGATTGCTTCTTAGATAGAAAATGTGTGTGTGAGAATATACAATGCACACACTCAACACTCCCCTGAATAGTTTGGCCATTTATTTTTTTGATGTGGAAAAGCATACAGTTGATTCCCCATATATAGCAGTAAATATCCATCTTAAGGATTTATTGAATAAATATATTGTTCTTGCATACAGAATCTATATATGTTTTTTGATTTTTATTAATTTTTTGTTAATTTTCTTCTACCTTCTTGTTTGTAAATAGCTAGGAAACACACACACACACACACACACACTCGACACTCCCCTGAATATTTGGCCATTGGTTTTTCTGATGTGGCAAAGCATATGGTTAATTCCCCATATATAGCAATAAATATCCATCTCAAGGATTTATGGAATAAATATACTGTTTTTGCATACGGACACTCTATATCTTTTTTTTGATGTTCATTTCTTAATTTTCTTCTACCTTCTTGTTCGTACATAACTAGAACATTCTGTAGAATTATATAATTTTTTAAAAAAGAGGTAGAAACTGCAGTTCATCAAGGGTATAACTTTAACACATCCTTAGAGATTAACCCCCTACTAAGTTACTTCCTGTCTATGATTCTGAAGACTTGGCTTTCCTTACACATGTAATATCTTCTCAATTCCCAACCAGATGCTTTCAATAACACTACTACTTATTTGGCACAGGCCATGCTCATCTTCCGCCACGTTACATCTTTTTGGAAGGCCGCCAAAACTTGTTGACTTGGTATGAGGAGCTCATCTGTTGAAAACTTGAGGGTCAAATTCAAAGTCAACCAATGGCATGGGATTCATAACTGGATTTCCTTGTAACATTTGGAACACCGTAGTTTGTATCTGAAAAGAATTCTATGCTAGTTTGACACAGTCATTTGTCACCACTTCTATGGGTTCTCTATTGCACAACATTGGAGGTACCATACCAAGGTCACATAGTAAGCCAATCAATCAGTTTATTCTGGTGTTTAAGATGTCCAGACACAATAATCAAAATTGTCTTTCTTTGCTTCTATAACTTGCTGAAGGACTGGTATACTAAAATATTTTTTGTAATTTCATGTCTATTCACTCCGGATCACCAATGGAGGAGTGGAAAAGCTCACACAACTTGATTTTATGTCATTAATTAACTTGACAAGCATTACTTTTGACAAGACTTGTTTTACTTTTTCCCAATGCAATTTTGATGGTGTGCTTGCAAATACTCTTGAAGTTAAAAGTTTGGTTTCTAGGTGACAGTCCTTATCCAACATCTATTAAGAAATATCTTTGTTCTTTTATTTGACGACAATTTTCCCTAATTTATTTTTCTTTCATTATACCTTTTAGTGGCAAGTATCGTAGAATCCATTCTCTATATTTTGAAAGGAAAATAACTTAAGCCCCTGTTTACAGTCTCAGGTAGGAACCTTTTAATGCAGTGCCTCAAATATGGACCATTCATGACAATGGGTTGGGTGTGCTCCTCAAGGAGTATGCATCAAGTCAACATATGGAAATATTAAATGATTGGAAGGAAACCTTTCATCGTGCTGATGTGGTCATATTTGATGATTACACCAAGCCGGTATCAGGACCGCCCCTACCACTGAATTGGTTTAAGTGAAAGTTGATTCAAATTGTAAGTCAACCAATTAGCTTTGGGATGGCTGTTTGCTATGAGATATGGCTCTCCCATTGAAACATGGGAGGTGGAGCATTTCATGGCTACACAGAAAAGAGAGGATTTGCGTGAACAACTTGGTTTGAATTTGACAGATTTTGTCATTGTGGTTACTGGAAGTCCATTCATCTATAGAGGAGTTTGGTTGGAGCATACACTGGTAATGCAGGCTATCCTGCCCCTGATGTCAGAATTAAAGGTGGAAAGTGGTAAAGATAATCAGTTAAAACTTATAATTATGAGTGGCAACTCAAGTGCCTATGATGTGGCTTTGCAGGTTAGGACTTGACTTCTATGATCTCATAATTCTGCAGAGTTGGATGTAGTAGATGTCTTTATTTAGCTCTTTTATTTCTCGGGATAGTAAAGTAATATTAAACTCTAGTATATGCCGTGTAATGGGTATATAAAAGTTTAAAGAATGGGAACTTTATCAGACATATATCTTCACCAGCAATAGTGGATACATTCAATGTCTCATAACTTACAGATTCCAAATGGTATAACAAACGCGAGCATCAATACTTGGGCTGATATCATTATCAGTCAGATCTATAGCTGAGACTGCATCATCAAAAACCTGTATTGAGATCTACATAATAGGAGCCTGATCAATAGCCTTCAATTGAGCCACACTTTAAGTAAGTTGGAGTCTAAGAGCCTATGATCCATGTAGCCGTAGGGCGCTCACTGTACCTGATCTAAATTTTCATGATGCACGTCTATATTAAGTCATCAAGCTCCTGCTTATCTTTGAATATGTTCATTAGTCAAATTATCTTGAATTGGAAGTGGGATATTAGCCCAAATCAAGCTACACATCTTTGGCAAAGAACATCTCTCTTTACCAGTGTCTTTGTCAAAGGCAAGAGATGCTAAGATAGCAAGCCAACCTTTTGTAAAGATCATCCCTCTTTACCTGCGACTTTATCAGTGCAAAAGGATGCCTGAAATAGGCTTATTTCGTAAGCTTTCAGAGACCAGCAAAGTACTGAGATCCCTATCAAGAAAAAAAACTTAATTTTTACCGCTTGGTACAAAAAGATATATCTAACCTGAGTGTCTAAGCATTCAACAATATTAGAGGATTCTCTTTTTCTAACATCCAACAAGCTTCATTCTCAATGTAAAATTTGATCATGAAACAGGATAATGCTTGAACTGGTCTCAAAAACAACATTAAATTTGCCAACCTCAGCTCCAGACTTTATGGTGTTCTCATTTGGAGTGAACATATTTTCTTTATCACTCGTATTCTTATTTTTTATAATTATGGCCTTTGAGTACAAGGATATGAAAGAGGCGTAGAATCCAATTTTAAAGGGCCTTTTACATCAACAGAAACTCCTCCCTGAGAGGATAGTAACCCAGCTCCAGCAAAACATTCAACCCGGGGAGGAGAAACTTAAACAGAATCATTAGGATGTATAAGATTCTGTTGAGCAATACTTTATACGAGAAATGTTATCTATTAGTAAATTATATGCTTCACGGTATCTCCATGAGTAGGAGATTCACCACTACGTTCAGAGCTGGCCATGGGCACTTGGGATGGATAAGGCAGATTTACTGACATGAGACCCTGCTAGTTTGGGACTGGTCTTTCTAGTTTGAGCCCAAATTTTACAATGAAAGAAACTGATCCTTTTGAGCACACCAACTTAGAGTCCTTCTATTTATCAACCACTCTAATTGCAATTTCCTGAAGCATATATTCCATTGAATAAGAAGCAAGAAGAATCCAAACTGTCACAAATGGGGAGATTTTATTAGTTCTTTTGACTTGAAGAAGCTCTCCGATATTCTGTAAAATATTTGTGATAGGTTTCCAAAATAATAAGATTTAATCCATATTATTCAATTTGACATAGTTCATTGACTGTTGAAAATCTTTCACATCAGTTTCAGGGGACCAAGTAACCATCTTCAGGCTTCAATAACATCTTATGACACAGCCTGCACTTATTGTGAAAGACAATTCTACACAAATCAGAATAATTAAAGAAAACCAGAAACATTCTGCCAATACATCTGACCTGTTTGGAGGCATATTTGTATATTACCTGTTTTGTTTTAATCTCAATTTACAATATTTCCGAATTTCAATCTTTGTTTTTCATTTTGTATTTCATCAACCCCAAATACCAGTGTTTGGAGCCACAACTTCAGATTCTTCTTCATGTACATCTCCCTCTTGGACCCCCCCCCACGGATTCCTCATAGTCTCATCATCAACCTGCTTTCATTTCGCTTGGCGCAAAATGCCAGACCTTGCATAACCATTAACAGATTGTGTATTAAACAACAAATGTAATATAGCATACAAAATACCTATCATCAGTCGTACCCTCATTACCTCCATTACCTTTCATCAAATTCCCCTGACTAATTCCTATTACATCAAAATCTTGCCCACCTTTCAGAGCAATATCATCTGATGTATTCAGTTTAATCTCCAATTCTCTATTGCAACTTGCAAGTGCCTTAATCTCCTATCAAAAGCCAAAATGCTAGGTCGGAGACGATCCTTTACCTTTTCGGATTAATCCCCTTCTCCTGGGTGCTTTCTTTTAATGTTTAAGAGATGCTTTGAAAAAAGATTGATTGTGGAGCTACTTTCATCTTATGGTGAGATTGCAAGCATTTTGTTTAATACATTCAAATTATAGAAATCTTTATCTTGCCCACCTTTCAGAGCAATATCATCTGATGTATCCAGTTTAATCTCCAATTCTCTATTGCAAGTGCCTTAATCTCCTATCAAAAGCCAAAATGCTAGGTCGGAGATGATCCTTTACTTTTTTAGTTTTCGGATTAATCCCCTTCTCCTGGGTGCTTTCTTTTAATGTTTAAGAGATGCTTTCAAAAAAGATTGATTGCGGAGCTACTTTCATCTTATGGTGAGATTGCAAGCATTTTGTTTGATACATTCAAATTATAGAAATCTTTATATTGTTCTACTTGAAGTTATATATCTTATAGTTCCAGCTAAATAGAAGATATAAAAGCCTTTTTACTTATCCAAAGCAAGGTTTTCTCGCTCATTATAGTCACGAGCTAGTTACATGTAGTTTGTTCCAGAGTTTCTGGATTTGCTAGATGATTTATGTTGCAATTTTGCTGATTGTTTCTCTGTGAAATCATATGGGAAGCTTTTGGTATCGTAGCTGTATATTGGATCTTATATTGGCTTTTAAAATGTATCTATAAGACTAGAGTCAGTATCTATTTAAGTACAAAAAGAGGCCAAGTTTTATTCTCTTGTAAAATGTGGTTTATGCTACACCAGGAAATGGAGAGGGTACTTCCATAATACAACAAAGAGTCTTCTTTTCCTCAGGTAGAAGGCCTGCTTTTATATTTGTTGATTGAAGATATCAAGTATGTCATAATGCTGTGAAATATATTTCGCTGCAATGTCTAATCACTAGACAAGGCTCTGATGGCCTGCCATCAGCATCACCCCCTCTTTCATTTTAACTTGGCGACTTTTAATATTGTGGAAAATACCCAAATAGACATTCGAACTGAAAACTGTTTGTTTCATTCAACTTAAAGATCACTTGCTACTTTTGATGTCTACTTCTTTACCACGGTGATCATGTTTATTCATTTGTATACAATTAATGAGAAATGAAATCCACAACACCAGTTGTAAAAAAATTTCTCAACTATGTTAATGTATGATTCCTCTATGTACAATTTCATTTGATATGAACGTCACATATAGGGTAGGAAGATAATGTTTTCGAGTGAAAAATTGCAATGCTTCTTGATACAAGAGAAATTGCCACCTTTGGGCCCTGTGGCCTTATTAATTGCAGTTTGTTATTACACTAAAAGGCATTCCTACAATGGCAGTCAAGGCTGTAATGGTATGCACGGTTCACTTTTATTCTCAACAGTAAATTTGACGTCCATTTGACCGTCACAGTGACAGCCGACTGATGTTTGATATTCAAAATACCAATTAGCATACCTATCTTAGATAAATATATGTAAAAGACCCCGAGAGGTATCATTCTTAGGGTGCCTATTCCACTTATGTTTCAAATCCAATATAGGCACCTCTAGAATGATACCTCTCGGTTTCATTTATATAGATTTACGTAAGATAGGTATGCTAGTATCAATGTTGTGGCAATGATCGAGTTTGATGAGTTGTTTTTCCATCCTTTCTTCCAAGAAAACTTTTTTAATTAAACTTTTTTTTATAAGCCAATGGAAAGAATTGCAACATAGTTATGGCACTTGTGAGCTTGACGAAAGACACGTGGACTGAACCCTTTCTGATATAAATTGAAGAGTAGGCCTATTGCTTATTATAGAGATGTTTACTTCTTTTGACAGATTTAAGGAAAACGAGATCTTCAAATGGCCATTATAGTAGGAATTTTATTCCTTATCCTATTTATGTTGCAGTTTTTCTGATTGTTTCTCTTTGCGACCATACGGGAAGCCTTTGGTATGGTAGCTGCATATTGGATCTCATATTGAATATCAAAAACTAGCCACACAAGACTAGTGTCAGTATCTATGCTGTAGAAGTACAAAAAAGGCCTAGTTTTATTCTCTTCTGAAATGTGGTTTATGATACACCAGGAAATGGGGAAAGTACTTCAATAATCAACAAAGAGTCTTCCTTCCCTCTCAGGTAGGAAGGCCTGCTTTTATATTTGTTGATTGATGATAGCAAGTGTGTTATAAAGTGGTGAAACATATTTTTCTTCAATGTCTAATGGCTGGACAAGGATATGATGACCTGCCATCAGCATCACATCCTCTTTCATTTTAATTTGGATACATTTAATTTGGTGGAAAATGTCCAAATAAACACTCAAAGTGAAAACTGTTCTCTCCATTCAACTTACATATCACCTGCTACTTTTGGTGTCCACTTCTTTTACTATAGTGGCCGAGTTTTTTCATTTGTATACAATCAACAAGAAAATGAAATTCACCACACCAGTTGTATAAAGTTTCTCATCTATGTTAACGTACAACTCCATGTATTATGGACATTACAAATAGAATAGGAAGATGATGTTATCTAGTGAAAAACTATAATGCTTCTTGATATATGAGAAATTGCCACCTTTGGGCCTTGTGGCCTAGCTAAAAACAGTTTGTTATCTCAATGTTGTGACAAGGATCAAGCTGTATGAGTTTCTTCCTTCCTTTATGCCCCAGAAAACTTTATTGGTTAAAAGCTATTTTTAAATTCAGTGGAAAGAATTGCAGCATAGTTTTGGCACTTGTGAACTTGATGAGAAGCACGTGGACTAAACCTTCTGTGATAGAGAACTAAGAGTAGGTCTAGTGTATTACAGAGATAAATACCTCTTCTGACAGTTCAGGAAAAAAAAATCTTTGAATGCCCATTTCAGAAGGAACTTAATTCTTTATCCTGTTCATGCACACTTCCTTAGCTATTTAGCGAGGAAATTCCTTTCAATATGAAGATTGTTTATCCTCTACCAGACATTATTTCTTAGAGCTCAGGGGTGCAACAGCTGTAGGGCAGCACTATCTGATGCCAAAATACCCAATAAAAAGTATGAAAATGCAGAAGGAAAGACAATCACATCAGAAAATCAGCAATTTGGGTGACTAACGATACTACCAATTTCATTGGTATCAAAGTTTCCATGGACCAGCCAGGAATTTAACCTTGGACCTCCTACATGCACAATGGGTGCTCTTACCACTGAGCTACTAGCCCTCCATATGGTTTGGAATGTGGATTGCTCCAGCACCCGCTCAAGCCCAAGCACAGAAATGTGGCTTGAGGGGGGTGTTGGAGACATCCAAAATTTGAACCATATGGAGTGCTGATAGCTCGGCGGTAAGAGCACCTGTTGTGTGATCTGGATAGCTCCAACACCCCCCTGCTGCCCCCCGCGCCCTTCAAGCCACATTTCTGTGCTTGGGGCTCCTAGTTTGGCTTTGATATCATGCTGAAATTTTATATCAACTTGTCAGAATTCCCTAGATGGGCCTTGTCCATGTGATCCTTTCATACTAACAGAAATTCAACATAAGAGCAACAATTTAACACAGTAAACTAAGTTATCTTATTATGCAAGTAATCAACAGCTTGAACAGTGTCCAATGCCCCCTTCTATAACAATGAGGAGATAGAGGTCGGAAATAATTACCCCTGTTAAACTTAGAAAAAACCCAACTAGGGGTACATTCTTGCAGAAAATGGGAGAACATGGATGCAAAAAGATGCCTAGGGTGCTTAGGGTGACAAATAAAACTTACTCTAGTTTAGCTCAAGTTGTGGATAGCCACAGAGTTATCCACAATTACATTATTAATTGCATGAAATGAAAAATACTCAGGGAAACGAGAAATAACCTTAGTTTAATGTGCATGGGTCCTAGAAAATGAACTATACACCAACAATTTCCTGTTCCTTTGATCCCTTTGGTCAATAATGAATTGTAATTTAATTTATTCTTTCTTTATACCTCTAGGGCTCTCATTATGAATACGGTGTGTTACAGAGGATTCAACCGCCACTCACTGGAGACTCTACGTGACTTCTGTTTTTCCATAATTGTCTCTATAGAGACTGTCGGTTCTGATACCTGTCTCCATGTATGCTAATAAGATGTAGTTGATGCCATCCTTCAATCATTGATGGCTTTATTTACTTGGTGGTTTCTAGCAAACATGTGTCCTTTCCATTTTGTTTGAAACTAATAATCATTTATAAATTTGGATTAAGTATACTAATCGAAGCCCCCACAAATGGGTTAGGACTCGATACCTTGAGCTGTGTTGCTAGTAAACTTATTAGTGTGTAGGTTTTGTTGGGTTGAGTTAAGGTCAATAATTAATATTTTATGTAATTCTCAACTATATGAATCACTTTATTTAATGTTGGAGGAGTTGATACTTGAAAATGAATTCAGCGATACTGTTTATTATTCACCTGTTTCATGGGACATTTTCAACTTATATGGCCATGTTCCTCTTTATTGAGGCTTGCTTTGTTACTACTGATGTTTACTGCCCTGGAATACATGTTTTCGAAACCTGGCGCAGGTGGGTTTCAGGAATATTAGTACATTCTCAATAGACATGCAGTTCTGAGCCTGACTTCTAAACACTTAACTAATGTTATGCTTGCTGGATGCCTAAATTCCTATTCCTGCCATTTTTTGACTTTCCCAGTCTCTCATTGATATCGTTCCTCATTATTTTATCTTTTATTGTTTGATTTATCTTTGGATCTGTGCCGAGCTTTAGCTCAATAGTAGAATGTTTTTCTCACACCTGCGCTGGATAGGCTTCATTTTCTATAGCTTCATTTGTTTATTTACTTGTTTTCTTTTCTATTTACTGCATGAAAATCCGTGGAAGATCAACTATGGATGTCAGTGATCTACATACTTAGCCATCATGTTTGCTTAGTGCCCAGTGACTTAGCTCATGGGGTTCTATTAGGTTTCACTGTTTCAGGTAGTAGCAGTAGCTAGAATCTAGCAGTCTGTGAACATCGTTCCCTCTTCTGCCCAATCTCAGCAGCTTTAATGCTACAGTATGCCTTCAAATATGTACAACTAAATGAAAATAACAAGTTGACGGTTAAGATTGTTATTGACATCTGCACGTGCATGCAAGTTTTGAACATTTATTCATATCTTGTGAAACCTCTGATTTCATCTCAAATATTGGTTGCTAATAGTTGTCATCTTTCTCTTTGCACGTAGGCAATTGCTCGTCAATTGGGATTTCCAAGTGGAAGCGTCCAACATGTTGGGGTGGATGGACACGAGAACATCATATTGAGTATTGCCGACTTAGTAATTTACAGTTCATTGCACGAGGAACAGGCATTTCCAGCAATTTTGCTACGAGCCATGTCTTTTGAAAAGCCGATTATTGCTCCCAACCTGACCATAGTTCAAAAATATGTAAATGGCAGTCCCGATTTACTGAAATTTACTTCATTAACTCTGATAATGTCACAATCTTTGGCTAATTTAAAATATTTGGTTGTGAGCTCCAACCATGATACTGTATTTAACGAATTTGATCTTATGCAGATTGAGGATGGAAAACACGGATTTCTTTTCCCTGTTGGTAATGTTAATATGATCACGAAGGCAGTGTCACTAGCAATGTTAAATGGCAGATTATCGGTTTTGGCCCATCAAATTGCTTCAGCTGGCAGATTACATGCAAGGGATGTAATGGCATCAGATGTTATTGTTGGCTATGGCACCCTACTTGAGAATGTTTTGCAATTTCCTTCTGAAGCTGTGCTTCCCCTGCCTGCTTCAGAGATCCCAGTGGAAGTAAAAAAGGTATGGCAGTGGGATTTGTTTGCGGTCCCCTCTGAATCAAGGACTGAGTTTCAACATCAAAATATTAGAAAAAACAGTGTGGTTTTTCAAGTGGAAGATCTGTGGAAAAGTCGGCGTCACATGGCAGGGTTTGTATCTGGTTCTAGCTACAGAAAGGATGGAATGATAGAGTTGCCTTACTGGGAGGAACAAAGGGCCAATGAAATTGCAGAGGACATCAAGATACGGGAGGGGGACCAGGTATGTTGAAGGATCAACTGAAATTTCTTTTCTTATCTGTAGGCACTGTTTTACAGTGTGTTTCTTTCTAATGGTAATGAAATGCCAATATGCGACGAAGCTGACTTTTGATGATTTATTCAGCTGGAAGAAAGAAGTATAGAGCCAAAACACACTTGGGAGGATGTTTATCGCAGTGTTAAACGTGTTGAGAGAACAAAAGATGAGCTGCATGAAAGAGATGATGGTGAGATGGAAAGAACTGGGCAGACTCTATGCATCTATGAGCCTTACTATGGACCTGGCACTTGGCCTTTTCTACATCAAGGTGCACTTTACCGTGGAATAGGACTTGTAAGATTGGGCCCATCCTTGTCACATTTGTTTTTGGTATGCTAATGAAGATAAACCAACAGAAGTATTAATGTGGGAAAACAAATACATGCTGAGGACTTGCAAGTTGCAAACCATATTAGATGCTGCATGAAAGAGCCACCCAGTAAACTTCAGCTTTAACTATAAGTCTTAAAACAAATGGGAGGCAACATTCAAAGCTTCACAGTTATAACATGTATATTTCTAGGAAAATTCAGCATCATGCATGGTACATGCCAATGAACAACTGAACTTCAGGATGACATAATCATAATGCTCGGGACGCTGAAACAAACAATCTCTCTTCAGACACCTGTACCAACTGAAGTCAACACCTCTGACATGATGTCTTGACCTAGTCTTAGAAAGCTTTTCTTGATTGGTATTTTCGAAAAATTTCAGCTATGTTTGTTATCATTTTAAGAAGCATTACAGATTGTATTCACTTCAAATGTTTTTTCCCTCTAAGAGTAAATTATTCTATTTTTGATATTCGTTGAAATTGACACCAACAAGACACTGGTCATTGGTGTATTAATAATGGTTTTATTCAGAATTAGTTTCTATCTTGGGAAGATTACCAACAAACTATCCTTTGACAATAAAGCATTCGAAATTAGAAACTCCTTCTTTCTTGAAAAAGTGAAGGAAATTGTAATGGGTTAATTTAAAGTGCAATATTTCTCTGGGATGCGTTTCCTGCTCTTTGGGGTTGTTGTGGACATTTTGGGGATGCAGAGGATGACGTCTCTTGGCCCTCCCCACTCCTTGTGTACCCTTTTTTCTACATTTAGTTTCTCATGCCCTTGCGGATTTTTAGATTTGTATGGGCATCCCAAGGATGTTGCCTGTTTTAGGGTGGGGGAGAGGGGGCGTTACTACAGGATGCCTAATGTCACTGTGGCATCAAGGGATGTCCCCCATGTCAACACTTGTTTAACAAAGAGAAAAAACATGTTTACAAATTTTAAAAACAAAAAAGGAACACATTTTCAAACAATTATTTTTTATGATCATTAATAATATAGCTATTAAATATTCGGATCTACAATTTCGTATTCGTATTTCAGTGTTTCACTTAATATTTGATTTCAATTTTCAATGGTCAAACTTGAATGTTCAATGTCGTAGGTGTTAATATACAATTGTTTAATCATTTGCTGTCCCTCCAGTGTCCCCAAAATCTGGGAAATTTTTTTCTGTCCCACAAACAGACCGGGGAACTTGGAGAAATATAAGACGTGATTTGTTTTTCTCAAGTGTATAGCATGGTATGAAAAATGTTGATAGTACAATGTCTATTGCTATTAAGGGTTGGTCATTCTTTACCGAGTGATATTGTATTTTGTTGATTTTGTCACAGGCTACAGAAGGCCTTAGAAATGGGACTGATGATGTGGATGCACCTGCTCGACTTCCACTTCTTAAGGATGCCTACTATCGGGATGTGCTTTGTGAATATGGAGCCTATTTTTCTTTTGCGAACAGAGTGGATCAAATACACAAGAATCCTTGGATTGGTTTTCAATCTTGGAGGGCGGTTGGGAAAAAGGTAGGATCTAGATTATAAACAAAGTGATGTTAAATTCATTAGCTAGGTTTACATTTTTATTTTGCATCTCAAATGTGTTTTGTTCATTGTGATTTTCTACAAGTTCCTGAATTACTTGGATTTATGGCTATTATTTCTAGGCATGCAAATCTTTGTCTCCAATTGATTAATTTACAAGCATTTTAGAAGTTAACATTGCTTCTAATGATTCCTTGTCCTCTTGCTAGCCTTGTTAAACTCTTTATATTCTTTTGTATTTTCTTGAGTAATCAGTCTCCAACTTGTGAAAACCATGTTTATAGCATCAGAGTCTATGCACCTTTACCTGGTTGTGTGTTCTTGAGTTCGTTCTAAGCTCATGAAATATTCTCTGAACAGACATGCCTATGTTAGAAGTGACTGAAATAACTAGTCAACAGTTAAAAAGTATAGAGGTAAACATTCCACACAGAAGAAATTAATCACTGTTAATTGTTACGAAACTTCTGCTCAATAATTGATTCATTGGATATTGAATTGAGAGAAATATCTAATGATGACTTCCACTACAATCATATCTCTCAATCCTTTTAAAGTTTTATTTAAGTCCTATTCTTTGGCAAATGGGCCTATGAGTAAAGCATTCCTTGTAAACTGTATACCACGTTCTGCATATTCTTTAAACATAGCGAGCCTAAGACCCAACTAATTAATGTTATTGGTAAATCCACAATGCTTCATAAGCTCATAGTAATGGGATTATGAACCTTCATGTTTGAATTGCTTTAATTACCTAATGTAAAAGCAGATTAACACGTTTGTTGCCAAGCAGTCCCATGTTGAGGGCTACTAGTGTTGATGTGCTGGCATCCTCCCTCTCTCCATTAGGTACAAACATCACCAGCACTTTCAATGTCAATCTATGTGGGCCCGATCTAGTTTTTGGTGATTATCTATGTGACATCGGTTGATTTACATGCTATTTAATACAGCGGCACATCCGCATGATGAGAATTTGTGCCATACTAATAATCTCTCTTTGTGCTCCATCAAAATATAGATCTCACCAAAGCAAGATCTCAAGCACAACTTTAACAAGAAACAACAAAAAACTTCTATTAATATGAGGAAAAGATTACAGACTTAGGCACAATGGCATTACACTCCAATGACAGTCTTATGACAAGACTCTGCAAGATTTATCTAAGAATTCCAATCCTATGACCTATCCTAAGCTTGCAAACTCTGCAAAGCTTCTACAGAACCCAACTTGGCTCAATTTGGCAACTTCACAATAGATGCCTAGATCAATATATCACTTTCCATTGGATGGATAGATAGGTAGTCTGCAACTCAGAGTCTTTGATCCTTACATGCTCATAGCTCCATTCTATATACAAAATCTAGAATGACTCAGTTGGGAGAACAAAGATACCTTTGCAAGTAAAGATACTCTTGCAAAGATTCCTCAAAATCTCCCAAATCACCATTGATCTTCCCAACCAGTTTGCAGGTAGCTTCCCATGAAATCTAGCTTTTCTAGATCAAGCTTTACCAGGTCATCCTCGGTTTGTCCTTGGGCAGGAAAATGGATAATGGCCCACATGTGCTTCTCCTAACTATATCAATGTTGACATCAGATTTTCTATGAGATGTAAATCCAATCATGGTGGCACCGGGTTGGGGTCTTGTAGGATATGCAAGACTTCATGGCATCAACAAGTGTATTGTGGCATCAACAAAGGCTTGGGGGCATCTAGAATGCATCAGGCACCAATAAGGCTTGGGCGTGTGGTCATGCAAGACTTTGCAATTGACTTCCACAACATGGAATGTGTTCTGCGGCTTGGGACAAGGTCTTGTGGTTTGTGCACGTTGTTAGGCACTTCACAACACTTCAGTGACATAGCTGGTATTCCGTGTTTTGCATTGCATAGTGTTGTGTGCATGACTAAGTAAGCCTTTGTGGCAAATAGGCCTTTATGACATGCACATAGAAATAGATGCAAGGGCTTCAAGTTCTGCGTGGCATGCGCAAGAGTGGTGCGGGATTGCGTAAGCTTTTTATTCGACTAACTCTAGGTATTTTTGGTTGATGCAGGATTGTAAGTGGACCTGGATGTTCTTGCATCCTAAACCTCAGTAAGAAAAAACTTGAGCCCATGCTCAAGCATTTCTCTAAAGGTCTTCAATGGAATGACCAAGTCTAGCAATCTCTACTTCACTAAGCCAAGATGCATTCTCAACTTCTTTGCCTCTCCATTTTACCAGATATTCTTTATGCTCCTTTATGCATGTTGTCTTTTTACTATGCATTCATCTAGAATGTGTTCAATGTTTTTGTACCTTTGCTTTGGTATTGACATCTCCAATCTATCTGTACATGGTTTGCTTCTCCACTCGTTTACGCCTCAAAATATAGATCGACTACATTGAAGATAGGTGAAATGTCTATGCGCCTGACAATTCTATCTCATATGCATTCTCACCAAACTTCTTAAGGACTCTGCATGGTCTGATCTTCTTCCACCTAAGTTTGTTGTATGTTCCTTTAGGGAACCTCTCTCTACGCAAGTGCACAAGAATCATATCTTTGATCTCAAACTCCAATTCTGCTCCTCGAGTCTGTGCGCTACTTATAGTGTGCATTAATCTAGTCCGTTTGTTTGTGCATTTGCTTGTGCACCTCCCTCGTATAGTGCGTAGAGTCCCCAACTTCTACACTTCTTCTTTCTTCATGCAGCAAGTCTCACAGCTTCCACAACTCCTCTTGGACTTGTCCCATAAACAATCTGGAAAGGTGACTTCAGAGGGCTCCTATTCACAGAGTTGTTATAAGCAAACTCCACCTATGCAAGGATTGAATCCCATGTCCCTACCTTCTCTCTAACCAAACATCGCAACAAATTGCCAAGGCTCTTGTTGATAACTTGCTTTTGACCATCCATCTGTGGGTGATATGTAGAACTAAACTACAATGTTGTGTTCAATTTCTTCCATAATGTGTGCCAAAAGTGGCCCACAAACTTAGTATCTTTGCCAAATACAATATTGCGTGGCAATCCATGCAGTCTCACAACTTCTCTGAAAAACAAGTTAGCTATATGCATAACATCATTGGTTTTCTTACAAGCAATAAAATGAGCCATTTTGGAGAATCTATCAACAATAAAGATAGAATCATGACCCTTCCACGTTCTGGGAAAACCCAAAACAAAATCCATACTCAAATGCTCCCAAGGTTTCTAAGGTGTAGGCAGTGGTTGATATAACCTTGCGTCCTGACCCTTCTCCTTTGCTAGTTGGCATACTCAACATCTTTGCACACATTTGCTAACACTTGTAGCCATCTGTGGGCAAAAGTATCTCTCACTTATTTGTTCTTGGGTCTTATCTATTCCAAAGTGCCTTGCTAATCCTTCACAATGTTTCTCTTGGATCAAATTCTCCCTCATTGATCCTCATGGCACACAATTGTGTGCCTTTGAACAACAACCCTTCCTGCAAGAAGTAGTCTAACCAAGGCGTGTGATCAATGCTCATTGGTTCTGTGCATGCTCTCCCCAAAATCTTCATCTTCTACATAGAGTTCCTTCATTGCCTCAAACCCTACTACTCCCACTTGCATCTCACTCACTAAGATGCATCTTCTACTCAACACATTCACAACTCTATTTGACTTCCCACTTTTGTGCTTTAAGACAAATGAGTAACTCTACAAGAATTCAACCCATTTCATGTGTCTTTGGTTCAGCTTGCCCTGGCTATTTATGAACTGCAGTGTTGGGTGATTTGTGTACAACACAAACTCCTCAGGCAACAAGTAGTGCCTCCACTTCTTCAGAGCTTGCACTATCGTATAAAACTCTTGATCATAATTGAATATCTCCTCGTGTCATTTAGTTTCTCACTAAAATATGCGACGAGTCTTCCTTCTTCACTCTTCACAATGCCAATGGCTACTCCTATTGTGTCACAATCAACTTGAAATACTTATTGAAAAAAGGAAAGACCAACATTGGCTGCTCTACAACCTTCTTGAACTTCTGGAAGCCATTTTTTGCATTTGTGGTCCACGTAAACTCCTTATCTCCCCGCATCACTTCTGTGATCAGTGCGCAAAGCTCACTGAAACCTTTTAACAAACTTTTTGTAGAAGCTTGCTAATCCATTAAAGCTTTGGGCCTCCGCAACACTCTTGGATGACGAACAATCACCTATAACTCGCACCTTCTTAGGATCCATCTTCAATCCTTAGAATATCACAAATCCCAAGTACACCTACTCTCTCCACATGAATTTACATTTCTTTAAATTCAATAATAGCTTCTCACGCAAGCGTTCTAACACTTTCTGCAAATGGACCAAGTGCTCTTCCTGTGTGTTTTTGAAAATCAAAATGTCATCTGAATTAACAATGAAAAACTTGCTTAGAAAAAACTTCAATACTTTGTTTATCAACCGCGTGAACACGCACGGTGTAATGTCCCGTTTTCCCAATCGAAGACCTTTGGCCCATTTTGTCAACCCGACGGCCAAAGGAAAAATATAAGGGTGACTTAAGTCACAATAAGTTATTACAAAGTTCAAAAATATTAATGAAGCACTTGTATTAATTTATTTGACTTAATAATAAATTTGTAATCTCTAAATAGGTGCATTGGGTCTAATACTATGTTGTATCCTTTCTAGGGAAAGTAGAAAAGAGACCCATGCTATTTTTGTGTCATCCCTAGGTAAAAATGCGACTTGGACAAAGGAGGGAAAGTAGAGTTTAGAAAGGATAAACATTATAACTCTTCCCAAGGAAAGTACGACTTGGCATGGAGGGCCATTATCTAATGTTTATTTGCCCAAGGAGGAAGTGCGACTTGGTTTGGGCATATGTTTAGGGTATTTTGGCACTCTTGTCTCATTGGAAGATGAAAAGGTCATTTTGTAATTTTTTTCCTATAAAAGGAGAGGGGCGGCTTGGGCAGATCAGCATATAATCATTTTATCATTTCTGAATCTGATCTTAAGCCAGCTGCTTTTTGTATTAGGAAGCTATTCTAAGGATGGAAAACCCTTAGTGATATTGCCTCTAGAGGACGAAAACCCTCTTAGAGATTAGGAGGAATTTCTACACAGGATTTTCCATAGAGCTTACAAAGGATTTCTAGTCATTCTCAGTTGTTGAGAAGGTTTTTGCAATAAAGGTTGAAGAATTTATTGACAGCAGTTATCATGTAGCAATTTCTACATGTGGAGCGACTCCATTATGGGCTGATTTGTATTGATAGGTCCGATTGATCTTTAGATCTGAACAATATGTTGTCATTCATTACTCTGTAATTTGTGGCTTTAAATAATCTATTTTCAGTATTTTCAGTGGAGTTTAGGGTATTATTTCAGTCCACATTGTCTGCAGATTCCTGCGTAAAAACCCAGCCTGTTTATATGTTCAAAAAGGTCAATTTTTACTTTATAATAAACTGCTGAAGTTCTGCGCTTGTTATGGCAAGACTGAATAATGCTGTTAGTGGTTCTATGTGGATTTTCATAATCTAGACTATTCGCCATTGATAGTAAACATCTATATTTAATGCTGCACAGTCTTCAAACCAGTTTGGGATCGGTTTTAGGCTAGTTTCTATTCCAAACCCTAATCGCACTTCTTCCATAAATTCAGGTCTGTATTAGTGTGAATGCTATAAAAAGTCATAAATCAGTTTTTGGTGTCTTAATTGATCTAAATTGTATTGAAGAACAAGCGAGATCCATTTGGGGATCTTTCAGTGGTATTAGAGCGTCAATCCTCCCACCTGGAGGGTTTTGTTTTATGTAGCCTAAAGAAGTTGGGCCACATAGATATTATACTAGGAGTCAGGCTCATATTCGAACAGATCTAAATACTGAAAGTGGTTCCGGGATCATGGACAGAAGGGAGGATTCACACACTCCTCCACGATGAGAGCGACTTGACCCCAATGCTCTTTTCAGCGGTATGATTGATTCCCATCAGGAAATGATGCAGACCATGAGACAACTGATGGAGAATTTGACTATGGATAGGACGAGACATCGGCATGATAGAAGGAAAAGATCTGCATCCATAGCCAACAGCCACAGAAGGCACAACAGGGTACCTACTGAAGTGGGTAGCGTGAGAGGTTCCCCTTCACGTGATCGGAGATATACAGAGGAAAGAAGACCCACGAGGACTACGGATCGACCTATGCAGCCTAGATTCCTACAGAGGGAGGAGCCACCATTAGTTGAGGAACCACTTGAAGACATAGCCTTTCAAGATACTGTGATGGCAGCGCATGATGAGTGGAGAGCTGTACCATAGGAGGTACGGAATGCCTTTCCCCTCCACCAGTATTGTGCTCAAAGGAGGGAAAGCTTGAGAGCTAGATAGGTACAAAGGCCTAGAGAACAACAGAACAGGGAGTTGAAGCAGGCCACCAACAAGGTGACCCTTTCCACATTTGATGGTAGTGGAAAGATTAGTGCCAGAGCATGGATTCACAAGCTCGACACATATCTCACTCTCAAACCTATGCAGGAGCAGGAGGCTATCCAATTTGCCACGTTGCACCTTGAGGGAGTAGCGTATGATTGGTGGCACCATGGGCTTATCACACAGAGACATGATCTTCTGCAAGCATACAAGGAGTTTAGTGAGAAGTTGATTGCGAGGTTTGATCGCAGGGATGTAGAGCTTTACTATAGAGACTTGGCACAATTTCGACAAAGTGGACACGTTGATGCATACATCAACAAATTTCAGCGTATAGCAGTGATGGTGCCAGAGATGCCTGAGAGGCGAGTGGTGATGTTGTTCATTGAAGGACTTCATGATAGGCTGAGGAGATTGGTCAAAGCTCTTAAGCCTACAACTTTGCATGAGGCTATTCGGACAGCCTTGGACTTAGACACTACTCCAGTGCAGCTCCACAGGAAGAATGTCAAGGAGGAAAAATTAGAACAAGAGCAGCCCACTTCTTTGAAGGTTGAGTTTACACCCAAGATGGAGGCTATTTCAAAGAAGGAGCTTCGCCGGAAAAATTTATGCTTTCATTGTAATGATCCGTGGGAACCAGGGCATAGGTGTCTTGGGAAAGGCAAAATCCATCTCATAAAGGTTGAGGATGAAGAGTCCGAGGATGAACGGGAGCAGCCAACACCGGGCATTGCAAATGAGGGTAGACTCACCTATCTTTCGGGAGCACCCAA
This sequence comes from Taxus chinensis, assembly GCA_019776745.2. NCBI lineage: Eukaryota > Viridiplantae > Streptophyta > Pinopsida > Cupressales > Taxaceae > Taxus > Taxus chinensis. The sequence continues at coordinate 159,779,458 of CM034157.1, read as the reverse complement.
GTATAATCCATTCATGTTTGAAGGCACAATGTTCGGGCGTAGGATCATGGCACTACTGGATAGTGGATCTACGCATAACTTCCTAGATGCAAGTTTGGTAGACCAAAAAGGTTTACAATGTGATAACTTTGAAGGCTTTGATGTGACTATAGCAGGAGGTCTCACTCTCCCATGCAAGAAGAAGGTCAACCAAGTTAGCATTTTAATTGGTGAGTATACACTTTGTGATGATTTCTATGTCATGGATTTGAAAGATAACAATGTTGTGCTTGGCATGCAATGGCTTCATTTGTTGGGAAGAGTCACTCAAGATGTGGAAACTATGGAGCCGAGTTTCCAACACAAAGGGAAACAAGTCACCTTAAGAGCACTCAAGTACACGCTGCCCCATCAAATGGCAGCTAAGTCTATGATAGTTCGGGACCAGGGAAAATCTCGTGAGGACATCTACAAAATTTTTTCACTGCATATCAGCATGGACCAGCAAGGATGTGATGAAGAGTGCGGCAAATTCGAAGCATACATAAGGAGGTTGGCTTCACTAATGACAAATAATTTGCATAAGATTTTTTTTGCAGTATTTGAGCAGCCTTGTATAGTGCATATGAAGGTATTAAAAAAGCTTCGGCTGATCTGGGATCCTGGAACTGATAGAATGCAGAATTGCAGTTTATGATTGCTTGGGGGCAAGCAATCTCGGGAAGGGAGGACTGTAATGTCCCCTTTTCCCAATCGAATACCTTTGGCTCTTCAGGTGCTCTTTCCTCGTGCTCATCATCACTCGCCTCATCATCCACCGCTACTACTCTGCATTGCACAATTTCCATAGCCTTCAAACAGGTTTGTACTCCTCTCATCATCTCAACCAAGTATGCAAGCTTGGGCGTTCTATTTGCTTTGGCAGCCATTCTATGTGCCATCACTATCTTCCTCACAATCACTCACCCAACAAGGCTATGATCTACACCTTCTACCCAACAACCCAACCATTAGAAGATGCTTGCAACTACTTTCTACCCACACACACAAGTATGGAAAGCAACAAATTGAAAGATCACTCAGTATACAAATGTTATCACACACAAACACATCAGACTTTGCAATAGGACTTAAAATCCTTTCTTTGATACTCGAATGATGCAGTTGCAGTTGGGGTCTCAATGAAGGGATGCTTTAGACCATGTAACCCACTAATCCAGAATTGGATCTCACCAAAGCAAGATCTCAAGCACAACTCTTACAGGAAACAATAAACACTTCTATTAATATGAGGAAAGATTACACACTTGGGCACAATGGCTTCACACTCAATGACGATCTTATGACAAGACTCTACAAGAATTCTCTAAGAATTCCAATCCTATGACCTATCCTATCCTAAGCTTGCAGGACGTAGTTTGCCAAACTTCTACAAAACCAAACTTGGCTCAATTCAAGAGTGCTTGAATACCTCCCTATTCTTGGATGATAGTGCAATTCCTAATTTGGAATTTGATGCCTTACATGCTCACATATCCCTTATATATATAGAATTTGTAGTGACTTAGGTAGGAGAACAAAGATACCTTTGCAAGTAAAGATACTCTTGCAAGGATTCCTCAAGATGCCCTAGATAACCATTGATCTTCCCAGCTAGTTTGCAGGTTGCTTCCCATGAGATAATATTTGTTAGGTCAAGCATTACTAGGTCATTTGGTTCGTCCTTGGGCGAGGAAACAGATCGAGGCCCATGTGTGCTCCGAATGGTATTGATCTTGATAGGATATTCCGTCGGATGCAGATCCAATCATGGCAAATACGGTAGGGATCCTGTAGGATATTTAAGACTTCGTGGTATCAACAAGTGTATGACGACATCATTAAAGGCTTGGAGGCATTCAAAATGCATCGCAACACCAATAAGGCTTAGGTGGCATTGTGTAAGACTTTGTGGCTTCTACTTGCAAGAAGGTAAGCGCAAGGTGTGTGTGATTGCACAAGATTAAGACATGGCATTCAAGGCTTTGTGCAACATTGGTGGTATTCCGTGCCATTCAATTTTCCACAGGATTGATAGTGTTGCAAGACAAGAAATAAGCCTTAGCGGCATGTGTGGAAAATGGAGAAGGCTTCAATTTCTGTGTGGCATGCTCAAAGAGTATCATGACATTGCACAAGTCTTTTGGTTGACTAACTCTAGGTATTTTTGGTTAATGCAAGATTGGAAATGAACTTGAATGCGTTTGCATCTCGTCCTCACTAGTACTGAAAAGAACTTTCTGTTTACTAGAAAGGGAATTGATGAGGCTACTCAACATGAAATTATTGCTAACATCTTTATATTATTTAGATTAGGTGCCTTGGTCTTTGAAACTTAAATTGAGTTTTTAATTAAAGAACAAACTTATAGAGAAGTTGTGTTTTTTTTTGGAGGATTGATGTTTCAAGCCATAGTTTGTTGTCCATCAACAAGATGGATGACAAGATTGCAAGTATCTAGATAACCTAGGATACACAGAGGTGATATCAGCTTCTAATAACTAATTGTCAGTAAACATTATTTAATAAATATCAATAAAGAACGAATTGTTTACAAAAGCTCATTGATTATTTTCATTATAAGCTTTGATAATATTGATATTGAGATTATGATTAGTCGCGTAGTTCAACTCCTTTGTCCCTATTGGGTTATTAGGATGCTTATTGATATCTATAATGTTAAATTATTTGCTGTTTCTAAACTTACATCATGAGATGTAACATCTGCATGTTTTGTTTATGCTAAGTTGTTGATGTGATAATGATTGATTTATCTCCCCATTTCGTTGATGTTGGAACAATCACACATAGTCAATGCTATTGTTTTGTGGAAGAAAAATGGGTTTTATTTAATGTTTTTTAAGCATCATGTCTATTTTGAAAGATAAGCTCTCATTAAATAAGATATGGGCCTTAAGAAGCTATTTAGACTTATCTTTATGCTAGGATGCAATGCAATTTTATTTTCCACATTGTTGAAGACCCTTCAAATATGCTTCATTTCATATCCATTCATTATGAAGGCTCTTGATAAATAGCATTTTTCTTGTTCAAGAATCTTAAATGTTTGGAAAGATAAGCCTTCATTGAACGGGAGATGGGCATTGGGATTATATTCAGACTTATATTCACTCTGGGATGTGATGTAATAATGGGAGATGGGCATCAATAAGATATTCAGACTTATGTTCACTCTAGGATGTGATGCAATATAAAATCAATTTCATTCCATAGCTACTCATTATGAAGGCCGTTGACAAATAACATTTTTCTTCTATAATATAGTATGTGCTCATATATTGAAGACTCTTTTTGTGAGAGTATAGAGCACGCCAATATTTTGAGAATGGCAATGATGTGAAGAATCATGGAGGTAGAAATCGGTGAGTACTATGCACATGAGCATTTGGGTTCAATTGTAATCCTATATCATCAAAAAACATAGTAGGTTAGAAATAACCTAAATTTAGCAGTGCGCAAAAGTTTTTGTTTGTGCTTAGGTCATGTTTTTATGTTTTTGCGTGTCTTGTTCCGTGTAAAGTTGTCTTTGTAATGTTTCACGGTGCCTCTATGTGCACAAAGGTTACATAAAGGTCTATGTAATGTTTTGAGCCTAGTTTCTATAGTGCAAGATTGAGTATAATGTTCCGCATTATTAGTTGATACGCCCAAGTTTTTCAAACTGTTGGTCAAAGTGGTTGCAATATTTCCAGAAGGCTTCATTGAGGATCACGATATCTTAAAAAGTTCTAAACATCATCAAGAAGATCAAGCAAAGTTTTATCCCCCGGCTCAAGAGTAATGACTTTTGGGTAGTACGCAAGAGTGTCACTTATTTTTATGCTCGGTAACACACAAAGCTTTTCTAAAGGCTCATATTAAGACCATTTATTCTATTCATTGGTGCACATATACTACCGAAACCACAAAGTCATTTGAGCTGCATTGCGGTAGCATGCAAAGATTCATTAAGGAGCCAGTGTGCAATTTTATGCGCAAGGGTGTAACACGGCTGACAACTTCCAGAGTTTCAAATATGACTTTGTGGAATGTGCCGACGTGGGTTTCACCTAGTCCAATTATCGTAACTGTTCAGCTGACTCAATTTGCATGTAGTGTGCTTTGGGTCTTATCTTACGTAGAAGATTGGGACGTAACTATAAAGTCATATGGGTCACTTATGGATTCAAAGGAAAGAATGAAGTAGTGTGGTTTTGCGATTATATAAGCATGCCACTACACTGGCGTTAAGGATGACTCCCACACAATTGATACTATTGTCCGGATTAGTCAGTTCATTGTGTTTTGTGTGTTGTAGTGCTATACTTGCAAAGACCACATTTTACTGAGCGAAGATCTTAGGATGTATTGTTGTAGAGCATCGTGCATGTGAGTAGCTATTTGTGTGTTTGCATTGTAATTCCTTTGGGATTGACTTAATAAGGCTACCGAGTTCCTAATTCATATTCTATGTTGTAATGCAAGTTCATTGCATTTCCACTGAGTACTCTTATGGCTACGTCATCTAAGGCATCCCTTAATTGGGAACCCTAATCACGAGTGCATCATTTGACATTAGGGCAAGGTTCTTGTCCTTGGGAGGTTGATTGTATCTTTTGGTATTGTTGTTTTTCACATTTTTGAATGTGAGCGGAAAGTTATTGAAGACATCCTCGAACACAAGTTGGAAAGGTGTGGAAGATCATCATCAATTGGTAATTGAAGATATTTATAGACATCTTTTGGCAAATGCGTTGGATAAAGGTGTGAAGGAGTTTGGCACAAAGGAACTCTTTCTGAAGAAATGACAAATATAGGGGGTAATGGTGCAGGAGTACCACGAGGTAGAGGTTATCATGGAAGAGCACTCAGACTTGCAAATCTGGTAGATTTGATGAGGGATATGCAAGCTCATCTTCAAGCTATAGAGACAACACAATGATGAGGTGTTGTTGTAGGCGATGCAAGCAATATTAATGCCGCATAAGAGGCATATGAATTCCAAGAAAAAGAAGAGGTTCAAGAACATGAGGACAAATTTCTGCAAGTTGTTGCAAGAATGTCAAGTAAACCTAAGTTGGATATTCTCAGTTGCTCTAGAGGATTAAATCCTGAAGAACTCATAGGCTGGGTGGTTGAAGCGGAAAAGTACTTTTGAGTATGAAGACTTGGAAGATCAAGGGCGTGTCAAATTTGTTGATGCAAAATTGAAAGGACCCGCATCTCTATGGCGGGAACATGTATAAGTTGAGAGATTGTGCAAAGGTAAGGACAAAATCAAGACGTGGAATAGATTTGTTGTGAAGTTAAAAGCAAAAATCATTCTGCAAGATTATCACCAGTCTTTTCAAGAAGCTGCAAAATTTGCGGCAAAGGGATCTGATTGTAAGTGATTACACAAAAGACTTTTACAAGCTGGCTATTAGAGTTGGTCATGTCGAAAGATGACGTAGAAAAGTTTTCACATTATATGAATGGGTTGCGCATGGCAATTCAAGATGAATTTAGGATGGTAAGAATACATTATGTTGAAGAAGCCTATTAGTGTGCATCGAAGGTAGGAAAAAAGCTAGTGCGAAAGCAACAAAACGTAGTGGGAAAACAACAAAGCGCAGCGTGAGATAAAGGTAATTTCACACATGGTCATGGGTAGAGTAGCGGCAGAGGAACATCTGCACAACAAGGAGAAGCAAGCACATTGCAACACAACCATTTTGCGCAAAGAGGTTGATGTGCAAAGAGGCCGAGGATCTTATGGTTGAGGTCATGGATTCAAATTCATATGAACTTGTTACAAATGTGGTGAAGTTGGGCATAGGGTATTTGAGTGTCTGTATTCAGATGATGATGGAAGTAAGAGCAAAAATGTCAGTGCACATATTGCACGAACAAATGAATAGAGTATTGTTTTAACTCATAATATAGATGAACTTGAGGTTGGTGAAGCACTCACAATGAGGAGAGTTTTGCTGAAGCCAACGAAGCGAAAAAAACATTCCTGCGTACGTAAAGAAAAATTTATTTAAACAATTTGTAAATCAAGAGGCAAAGTGTTGCATAGTGAATCATAGACAGTGGTAGCATAGATAATATTGTTTCCAAAGAAATGGTAAGTAAGTTGTGTTTGAAGAGGATTGTAGATCCAAATCCATTCATGGTATCATGGTTATAGAAAGGTCATCAAATTTTGGTGAAGGAGCAATGTTTGGTAAATTTTTAGATAAACTCGTACAAGGTTAAATTTATGTATGATATTATGCCAATGGATGCTTGTCATGTTCTATTTGGGAGGCCATGGCAATTTGATCACAAAGTGAGACATGATGGTCACACATATGCATATATGTTTGTAAAGGATGAAGTAGCACACATGTTGAGTCCTTGGAAGGATAAGTGTGAATAAGTGGAAATCAGCCTGAAGATTATCTCGATGTCTGTAAAGCATTTTCCGAATGAGATGGAGTGGAAATATTTCGCACTTGTAGTGAAGCTTGCACAAAAGTTGGGTGCAATAGAAATTGAAGAGACAGTCCAGCAAGTGAAAGATTTGATTGGTGAAGTTCTAGAAATTGTTTCAGTGATCTACTAGATGGATTACCACTGATGAGAGACATAAGTCATCAAATGAATTTGATCCTAGGATCGAGTCTACCAAACAAAGTGGCATATAGGTTGACACTATAAGAGAAGGCTGAGGTGTAAAAACAAGTTCACGAATTACTGGACAAATGATTGATTCACAAAAGTTTGAGCCCATGCATAGTACTGGCCGTTTTAGCACCGAAGAAAAATGGAAAATGTCCACAAACAATAAAGTGATAAACAAGATCATGATCAAGTCTAGATTCCTATTGCCAATGATGGATGATCAGATTAAGTGGCGTGAGATATTTGTCGAAGATTGATCTAAAGAGTAGATATCACTAGATGCCCATAAGGGAAGGTGATGAATGAAAAACAACATTCACAACACATGAAGGTCTATACGAATGGTTTATTATGCCATCTGGGTTGACAAATGCGTTTGATCAAAGAAGTTCTCAAGTCATATTTGGGTAAGCTTGTGATTGTCTACTTAGATGATATTTTGATTTTTAGTAAGAAAATGAAAGAGCATTTTGTGAGATTTGCGCAAAGTGTTGATGAGATTGCGAGATGAGAATTTGCTTGTGAACTTGAAAAAGTAGTTTTCTGATGGAAGAGTTAGTATACTTGGGCTTTGCAATTTCCCACAAATGTCTAAAGATGGATCTCGAAAAGATGTGTGCAATAGTTGATTGGCTGTTAGCTAGGAGTACTTTTGAAGCGCAAAACTTTCACGGCTAGGTGAGTTTTTACATGAAGTTCATTTGGAATTTCAGTGAAATATGTGCAACTATTGTGGATGTAATGAACAAGGACAAAAACAATTTGTGTGGGCAGTGTAAACAAAACATAGATTCCAACAATTGAAGAGAATAATGGAGCAGATAGTGTTAGCGCTAGTAGATTTCAACAAGGTGTTTAGGTGGATTACGATGTGACTGGAACCACAACAGGGGCAATATTGGATCAAGAGGGAAGACCTATGGCATTTTTCATTGAAAAGCTCAATGATGCGAAATGAAAGTATTTTGTGTATGATCAGGGGTTTTACGTAATAGTGCAAGCATTGAAGAAGTGAAGGCATTATTTGTTTCCCATAACAGTTCATCAATAGTTAGGGTAAGCTAAGCCTGAGACATAGGAAGTGGGTCGGGTTTCTACAAAGTTATTTGTTTGTGTTTCGGCATAAAAGTGGAAAGTCAAACAAAGTAACAAATGCTGAGTGAAAGATTCTTTTTTTGAGGGAGTTAAGAGTTGAAGTTATGGGCTTTGATTTGATGAGGAAATATGTTGAAGACAAGGATTTCGGTAAGGCGTGGAAGGCATGCACAAAACTAGTGAGTGGAGACAAAACACTGTGGTTAGTCTATTGTGTTCATGATGGACTGTAGTTTCATAAAGCATAGTTAGTATACAGAGAGGTTCAGTGCGTGAGAATATAGTTAAGGAGAAACACAGAGGCAGATAGGCTGTACATTTTGGCTATGACAAGACATATGTGCAGTTGGCGGAAAGAGATTTTTGGCCAGGCACAAGTTCAAATGTGTGCAAATTTGTTCAAGAATGTAGAGTATTTTAGTTGGTGAAGGGAAAAAGACCAAATGCAGGTTTGTATTAATTGTTACTAATTCCATAGAAGCTAGACTGCACGGAAATGCCCTAGACCCCCTCGTACCAGGCTGGGTACGTTTTGGGTACAAGTATGGGTATGGGTACGCCCTGGGTACGTCCTAGGTACGAAAATCCGTACCTGGGATGTACCCAGGGCCTGTGGGTACATACCCACAGTTTTTTCTTTTTTTAACTGCAAAAAAATAAATAAAAAGAGTACCCACAGTTTTTTCTTTTTTTAAAGTGCAAAAAATATAAATTTATTTCCTAAACATGAGGGCTTTGATTGGAATTGAACTTTAGAAAGCTCGAAATGAGATTCAATATTGCCAATAGGCTCTGAAGGGTCGAGAAAGATGAAAAGGACTTCATTTGGTTGACTAGACTATTTGGGGGCTTTCTTGTTGGTCCTCACGGGTCCTTTATTCTTGAAAAGTCAATTTGGAAGGCATGGGAACAAGTGAAGCACTATGGTGGTTGGGCAGCCTATCTTCTCTTCATTTGACATTAGGTGCCAAGCCTACAAATTGATTTCGTCGAATCAGAAATATAATGACAAGATCCTTGCCTTGACAAGAGGCTGTTCTGCCCTCCTTTGGTTTGAGAAAGGAATTAAAATATTTCACGACTTCAAATGTTTTTTTAATGTCCAATGATACGTCTAACTCAATCTTAAGGCATTAATAATGAATTATCAAATCTATAATATAGTCTATGTTATTAACTATTATGTTTTGAACATTATGAATCAATACAAACTCAATTCTCAATCCTCAAAGTATTGGAAATTTGTTTTCATGTTCTATGAATGATTTTAAGTTGTGTGAGTATTAAATTTCAGAAAGTATGCAAATGTTTCTTCAAATTTATAATTATATATAGATATTATATATATATACGTAATATATATATATATATATATATACTATATATATAATATATATATATACCGTACTCGAGATTTTTAAAAAGTTGCCGTTTCAGCATACCGTACCCGTACCCGTACCCGTACCCGTGCAGTCTAGCATAGAAGCCATGGGAGGATATCAGCATGGACTTTGTTTTAAGATTGCCCAGAATGCAAAATGGGAATGATTCAATATTGTGATAGTTGACAAATTTTCATAGATGGCACATTTTGTAGCATGTAGGAAGATTATTGTCACAATTAACATTGCTAACTTGTTTTTCAAGGAGATTGTAAGATTGTATGGATTACTAAGGAGTATTTTATCAAATAGTTCTAGGACATTTTTGGAGGTCATTGTGGAGGAAATTGAATATGAGATTGCAATTTAGTTTTGCTAGGTAGCTAAAACGGTACCCCAGGGTTGTGGGAAAAACATAGTGGCGACGAGTTTAGCGGCATGTTGAGGTTTGCAAGATAGCGGCGTGCATGGGACTTCTGGCAAACGGCCGGGTACGGTATAGGCCATACCTGGGCGTTTCCACAGTCCCCTCGCCGCTCCAGTGCCACTCCCAAGCCGCTCCCAAGCCTCAACACATTTTTTTTAATTTGTTTTTTATTTTTTTCATAAATTTTATACATAAATTTTAAGGACATAATTTTTTTATGGATAGCTAGAGTTTTTTATTTTTTATATAAATTTATATATTTGTTATATATAAATGCATTCTAGCTTGTTTATTGTGGTTATTCACTTATTTAGCTTATAACTTATCTTTCATATGCATAATATGTGGTTAATGAATTAAATTCCTATTTATAGAAGACTAAAATTGTTATACCTATTTTTTCAAGAGCAACATTATATAGTTGTACTGCCGTATGCTACGCCGTATCTGGGGTCAATTTTTTTTTTATATCCATTTCTGTGTATCGGATACTCTGTACCCGCTCCCGTATCCAAAACGTTTCGGCTACTTAGTAGTTTTGCATATCACCGACAAACAGATGGACAAACCAAGGTTCTCAGTAGGAGTTTGGGGAGTTTATGAGATTTTTGATTGAAGATAAGTCAGGAACGAAGGATAACAATCTGTCACAAGCTAAGTTTTCTTATGATAATTCAGTTAACAGGAGTACGAGAAGATGCCATTGCAAATTGTGTTTGGTTCAAGCTTGAGAGGAGTCACAAAGCTAAGAGACATCATAAATAAATAGAAATACTGATGTAGAGGATTTTGTGGAGCATATGAGAGATGCTCATGAGCAACTTTGCAAGTAGTTTGATAAGAATACAACACAATATAAGCAAGTGCACAAACATGAGGAGAAGAGAAGTTGAATATAAAATTGGGGACATGGTCTCAATACATTTGTGAAAGGAATGATTTTTGAAGGGAGCATATGACAAGTTGAATTGAAAAAGGTTGGACCATGAAAGATACTGAGGAAGTTTGGGAAGAATGTGTATGAAGTTCAGTCCCCTGAAGGAGTTGATATTGGACCAATACTCAATGTGGCATATTGTTATCAATATCATGAAGCACAGAATAGGAGCGTGGCTTTAGATTCAAAGTATGATTGGAAGTTGCAATTTTCAGAGAAGGAACATGGAATGGTGGAAAGAATAACTAACACAAGGATCAACAAGAGGACGAGAAACAAGGAATACAAAGATTATCTAGTAAAGTGGAAAGGCCAAGACATTGAGGATGCGACTTGGATAAGCGCATTCAAAGCTGCAAAACATGGAATATTAGTAGAGCCATAAGCAGGAGCTTATGCTTTTTATGTTACCCAGGGTGTATGATGTAGGAGCATCTGGGTTCACTTGTAATCCTACATCATCCAAAACTATAATAGTTTAGAAATAAGCTAAGTCTAACATTGCGCAAAGGTTTGTGTTTGTGCTTGTCCAATTCTAAGTCTTGTTTGTATGTTTTTGTGCACAGTCTTGTTCTGTGCAAGTTGTCTTTGTAATGTTTCATACCATGCATGTGTCAAAGGTTGCAAAGGTCTATGTTGTGTTTTGTGCCTAGTTTCTATAGCAGTGCAAGATTGATTATAGTGTTTCTGTTATTAGTTGATACATGCAAGTGTTTCAGACTATTAGTCAAAGCGGTTGCAGCATTTCTAGAAGGCTTCATTGAGGATTGCAATATCTTTTATAGTTTAGAACATCATTTAAAATATCAAAAAGACCTTCAGATCGATAGCGCAGGGTTTTATCACTTGGTGCAAGAGTGGTGACTTCACTACGCAAGAGTGGCACTTGTTTTTGTGTGCTTTAGCACACCAATATTTTCTAAAGGCTTGCGTTAACAACATGTTTTGTTCAGTGGCATGACACTTCTACCAAAACTTTGAAGGTCATTGGAGTTGTATTGAGATAGCACACAAGGATTCATTGAGGAGGTCATGTCTCGTAGTTTTATGCACAAGGGTGCAACATGTCGCGTAACTTTGGAGTTCAAATATGACATTGTTGAATGAGCCGATGTGTATTTCACCTAATCAATTATTGTAACCGTTGAGATGACTCAATTTGCATTGAGTTGTGTTTTGGGTCCTATCTTGCATAGAGGATTGGGACATAACTGTAATGTCATATGAGTCAGTTGTGTATTTGAAGCAAATAATGTAAGTGGAAGGTCTTGCATTATATAAGCATGCCCTACACTAGTTTAGTGATGACTCCCACATAATTGATATTATAGTTTGGACTAGTCAGTTCACAGTGTTGTAGTGCTATACTTGCAAAGACTACAAGTTAGTGAGTATAGATTTGAGGATCTATTATTATAGAGCATCTTGTTTGTGAGATAGCGATTTGTGTGTTTGCATTGTAATTCTTTTCAGATTAAGTTAATAAAGTTGTTGAGCTCCTAATCTATATTTTATGTTATTATGCAATTTCATTGCATTTCTGCCGAGTCTTTGAGAGTTGTGCAGTCCAAGGCATCCCTTAATTGGGATCACGAACCGTGATCGTATCTACTCTTTTTCTTAACCTATCGATTCAAGGACTCAACACTATTTGTTGATATAAGAACAACAAAGAATGGTAGGGAACTGTTGCCTTCTAATTCTTTGGTGAATTGTATGCTAGATAAAATGCTGTTTAGATGTGCACGAGACTCCTCAAAATTCTCCCTACCATGTGGCCAGCTGACATTGTCATTGTCTACATATCTTTTCCACCATGTGGCCAACTAACATTGTAAATCAAAAGATGCAAGATCTTTTTCTTCAAAATTTTCCATGAAAATGTTAGCAACCACAAGTCATAGGGGACAACTCATAGCTACACCTTCCATGTGGTCAAACCAGAGGTAAGACAAAGGAAAAGAAAGTGGAGCGGAGATAATATTCCGCAAATCTTGTAGTTTCCTCATTAGTTAGATTCTTAATGAGCCTGATGGTCTCTATTGAAGGGATTTTAGCAGTGTTACGTGGGGACGCGCACCCCGCCTTTTCCTAATGTCCCGGATGTCCGGGATGTTCCAGAGACTTGGGGACGGGGATGAGACATCTCCTCAACGTCCCGAAAATCCAGAAAAATGGGGGGACGTCCCCCAAAATCACGGAACGCACACGGGATGTCCTAGGTGCAGTGAACAAAGGGGGACGACTTTGGGGATGCCGTGACGTCCCTGGGACGTCCTGTGGATGTTGCGGCGTCCCCATAGCCTTTTCCGCGCCACAAGCTTAAAAGTTATTTTTTATAACTTTTTAAATTTTTTTTTCTTTCTTTATAAAAAGATGTATATACTTCAGAATAAATGGTTTTCGAGACTGCTACGTGACATACTCATAAAGTAGCAACTTGTGTTCATCCTCACAACGATAACCTATAAATTTCACCAAGTGTGGGTGGCTTAACTGCCCAAGAAAGATGACCTCCGCCTGAAAGATACAAAATATAAGCATAAGATGAAGTCTGTTTCTATTTCAAACAACATCAATTATCATTTATCAACATCTTTGTCATAGGACCGTGCATAATTTGACCAAACACACACTCATGCTTTTAGGTGTACTCTTCTCATGTTGATTATTGAAGAGTAGGTTGTTTTTAATTTTCAACTTTAGTCTTTCATTGTCATGTTGAAGTTTTGAACATTGAATATATATATATATATATACATCTAGCATTTTGGGCCTTGGTTTGTGATTGATAATGGGATTAATCATTAATGGTTTCAATCTTCAAACTTTCAATTTTAAGTCTTAGTTTATTGAATTATTCATGTTATATTTGTAAAATTAATAAATTATATATATATATTTTATATATTTTTTACTAGTCGTCCCCTTGCCGTCCCCAAATTTTCAAAAGTATTTGCCGTCCTAGAAACTCTGTCCCTACGTCCCGACATCTCGGAGTCTTAGGTAACTATGGATTTTAGTGAATAAAAAGAGAAGAAAATTGATGCAGGAGCATCCAAGTTCAATTGCAATTTCACATCTCGCAAAAACTTTGTAATTTAGTTTTGCACAGATTTTGGTTGTACATGACTTTGTTGTTTGTTTCTGTGTAAGAGTCTGTTTGTATGCTTTGCGCGAGTTTTATTCCATGCAAGTATCTTTTGTAAGGGTTCATTGCTGCTTGATTGTGTGAAGGTAGTAATGATCCATGATGTGTTTTGCACATAGTTTCTATTGTGCAAGAATATTTTTAGTGTTATGTGGTATGAGTTGATACACTCAAGTATTTTCAGACTAGTTGGTCAAAGTGGTTGTGACATTTCTAGAAGACGGCATCAAGGATTGTGGTATCTTCTAGAGTTCATAATTGAGTTGTGCATACCAAATGGAGTATCAAATCAATAATACAAGGTTTCATCATGTGGGGCAAAGGGACATGACTTAAGTACAATGCGCAATAGAGTCAAATGTTTTGTGCACAGTAACAAATTGGGCTTTTTTAAGAGCTTGCGTTAACAACATATGTTCTATTCGATTGTGTGCATCTACACTTGGAGTTCTAGTTATTGGAACTATAGTAAGCTAGCGAATAAGAATTTCGTGGAGTAGTTCCAAGCTCAACTTATGTGCGATGGTACAAACATGGTGTGCAACTTATACATTTCAAACAGGACATTGTTATACAAGCTGACATGGTTTTTACCTAATCCAATAATTGTAACCGTTGAGTTGATGCAATTTGCATTGAGTTGTTAGTGGGCTCTATCATTCTTAGAGGATTGGGACGAATGGTCACTTGTAGGTTTGAGATGATTATTTAAGTAGGTGAGTCTTGCTTTATAAGCAGGCCTATACTCTTGTGTTAGAGACGAATCCCACACGATTGTTACGATAGTTTGGACTAGTTAGTTCAACGTGTCATTGCGTTGTAGTGCTACACTTGCAAAGATTGCGAGTTAACAAGCAAAGATCTTAGGATCTCGTGTTTGTTGAGCATCTCACCTGTGAGATAGCTATTTGTGTTGCCATGTATTGCTTTTTGTGATTGAATAAAGATTACTGCGTTCAAAGTTCCATACTTGGTGTTTATGTTTGTGTAGTGCATTGTATACATGGTATTTCACCGAGTATTCCAAGGTTTGCGTGGCCTAAGGCATCTCGTTATAGGGAACCCTATTCATGATTGCATCATTTCGTGCGAGAGAAAGGCTGTTAATGCCTTGTGAAGTTGAAGATCTCATTGTTGTTTCTTTTCACATTCGTGAGTGTGAGCGGAAGGCAATTGAAAACATCTTTGAGTGAGAGTTTCAGAGAAGGTGTAGAAGATCATCATCAATTGGTTTCCAAATATAATTGAAGACATCTTCCCGAAAATGAGTTGGATAGAAAGGTGACAGAAATCGACATAAAGGAACTCTTTTGTGGAGAAATGGCAAATAAAGGAGATAACAATGTACCACTAGGAAGAGGTAATCATGGAAGAGCACCTAGACTTGTAGATCTAACATGTTTGATGAGAGACATGCAAGCTCATCTAGAAGCGATGGAAACAGCGTAACGATGAGGTGTTGTTGCAGATGATGCAAGTGACATTGATGTTGCAGAAGACGCACCAAAAATCAAAGAAGACAGAAATAGAAGAACATGAAGATAGATTTCTGAAGGCTGTCGTAAGAATGACAACTATACCGAAGTTGTATATTCCCAGTTATTTTGGCAAATTGAATCCTGAAGAGCTTACTGGAATGGATTGTTGAGCTTGAAAAGTATTTTGAATATGAAAACATGGAGGATCTAAGGCAAGTCAAATTTGTTGGAGCATATTGAAAGGTCATGCATCTCTATAGTGGGATCATGTACAAAGAGAGATTTGCAAAGGGAAAAGACAAGATCAAGACGTGGAATAGATTTGTGGCAAAAATAAAGGCCAAGTTCATTCCACAAGACTATCATATGAATCTATTTAAGAAGTGACAAAATCTGCGATTATTGCGAAATATCAAGATGTGGGATAGATTTGTGGGGAAACTGAAGGCCAAGTTTATTCCACAAGACTATCATATGAATTTATTTAAGAAATTACAAAATCTGCGATAGAAAGATATGAGTAAGTGATTACATGGAGTTTCTGAGCTACTATTAGAGTTGGACACATTGAAGATGACGCTGAAAAGATTTCTCTTTATATGAATGGGTTGCACATGACAACTCAAGATTAATTTGGGATGATAAGAATACACTTTGTTGAGGAAGCCTATCAATGTGTGCTAAAGGTAGAGGAGAAGTTGGTTGCATGCAAGCAACAAGCTGTACAAGCACATTGTGAGGTAAAGTAAAGTTCACGTGCAAGGTCGATGGACAAGGTAGCACCTAAGGAAATTCTACATAACAAGGAGAATCAAGCACATCACAATGTGATGATGGTGAAAAAATCAACCATGAGGAAACTTTATAGGTAGTGGATTTTATGGTTGAGGTCATGGATGTGGATTCACTGGCACATGTTTCAAATGCGGAGAAGTGGGACATAGAGCATTTGAGTGTCCTCACACACATAGGGATGGTGGTAGAAATGCGAGTGCACATATCACACAAGAGGATGAAGAAAGTGTTGCATCAATGCATCACACTAATGAGCCTGAAACAAGGGAAGCACTCATGATGAAGAGGTGTTATTGAAGCCTGCAAAAGAAGAGGATGGTCCAGTGCAACGCAAGAACTTGTTTAGGACAATTTGCAAATCAGGAGGTAAGTGTTGCAAGTTAATCATTATATCAGGCAATACTGACAACATTGTTTCACAAGAAATGGTGGACAAACTGAATTTGAAGAGGGTAGCACATCAGAATCTGTATAAGGTTTTATGGTTGCTGAAATGTCATTAGATTCCGGTGAACAAATAATGCTTGGTGAATTTCTAATTGGAGGAATACAAGATGACGTTATGTGTGATATTATGCCTATGCACGCTTGCCATATTTTGCTTGGGAGGCCTTGGCAGTTTGACCGCAAGGCGCAACATGATGGTCATGCAAACACATATACATTGAGAGCAAAGGATGGAGTGAACCTCACTTTGAATCCACTCAAGGATAGGTGTGAAGCAGTGGAAGCAAATCCAAAAGTATGTTGATGATGAGATAAGCAATTTTAGAATGAGATGAAAAATTGCAATCATTTTGCACTTGTAACAAAGTCTGCAAGAAATTGGGTGCAAAGACTCAAGATAAGGGAAGATGGTACTTCCACAAGTGGTAAATGACTTGTTTGGTGTGTTTGGGGAGATTGTTTCTAATGATCTACCTGAAGGTTTACCACCAATGAGAATCATTAGTCATCTGATGGATTTGATCCTAGGATCGAGTCTACCGAACAAAGTGGCTTACATATTGACACTGCAGGAATATGTAGAGGTGCAAAAGCAAGTTCAAGAGTTATTGGACAAAGGATTGATCAAGGGATCGTTGAGTCTATGTGCAATACCAGTAGAATATTGCACCAAAGAAGAATGGTGAATGGAGAATGTGCACAGACAGTTGAGCAATAAACAAGATCACAATCAAGTACAAGTTTCCATTACCACAGATGGATGATCTGATGTATTGTTTGTGTGGCGCAAAGTATTTCTCTAAGATTGATTTGAAGATTAGCTAATCACTAGATCTGCATGAGAAGGAGGTGATTTGAAAACAACGTTCAAAACTCAAGAGAGACTATATGAATGGTTGGTTATACCATTTGGTTTGATGAATGCACCAAGTACATTCATGCGTTCCATGAATGAAGTCTTGAAACCATATCTAGGTAAGTCTGTGATTGTTTACTTAGATGATATTTTATTTTTAGTAGGAAAAGAGAGGCACTTGCACCACATTTACGCAAGGTATTGATGAAGTTGAGAGATGAGAAGCTGCTCATAATCTGAAAAAGTGTAGTTTCATGAAAGAAGAGTTCATATAGTTGGGATTTGTGATTTCTCAAGAAGTGATCCATAGGGATCCAAAATGACTCTACTTCATCAAATCAGCCAGCAACAAAGAAGGAAAATGAAAAAACGGAGGTTTTGTCTATATGTTAACAAAACCGCTAGCAGAGTGACGGTTACAGGGGCACGGTCGTGTAAATACCATACAGCTAGGGCAGCAGTTTCACTGGTCAGTCCCAGAATTGGAAATGATTTTTGTCTCTTCTCCTCCATGACCTTTCCCATCCTCCAGTGCACGGGAGGACATGAGAAAGGCTATAAATACATTGTAGGAAGAAATTTTTGATCATCGGAAGCAAGAGACTTCATGGGAGTAAGTGCAAGAGTTCTAAAGTGCTGGAATTGAGTTTGTAGAAGAAAGATTTTGAGAACAGAGCAGTCAAGTAGTTGGGAGGAAGTGTGAGACATTGTCAATTTCCTTTCTCACTTATTGTAAAGTTTGTATCTCTTTATTTGAATTGGCCAATAAAGAAAAAAGGGAAGAAAGAGTTTTTTTCCCTTCCCGACTGGTTTTCCTCCTCTGGAGGTTTCCAGGATAAAAATTCTTTGCATATGTGTGTGTGTTAATTCATTTCTCTTACAAATTGTAGTCCTAAGACATAAAAAATTCAATCACTAGCTCAACTGTCATTTTCTATTTGAAAGTAAACA
Organism: Taxus chinensis; assembly: GCA_019776745.2. Taxonomy (NCBI): domain Eukaryota; kingdom Viridiplantae; phylum Streptophyta; class Pinopsida; order Cupressales; family Taxaceae; genus Taxus; species Taxus chinensis. The sequence continues at coordinate 159,761,273 of CM034157.1, read as the reverse complement.
ACAATAGTATAATTGATTTTGTGAACGAATTCCAAAGTAGATAGTTTACATATCATTTTGTTATGCAAAGTTATAAAGTATCAAGGACTATGGTATTTATTCTTGGATTTGTATGACAATTGACAAGATCCAAAGGTGAAGAGGATTTATTAGAAATATTTCTACAAGGAAGTGGAAACAGAGAATTTGAGGAAAATCAAGAAGAGAACTTGGTTCATAAGAATCAGGATTTTAGAGACCATGATGGATAGGATTGTTTTGTATAGATCATTAAGAACTTGTAGATTTAAATAAGTGTAGGTTAAGTAAACTTCAGTGGTATTGTGGCCAAAATTTTGGTGTAGGGAGGAGCCATGAGGAAGAATATGGGGAATAGCATGAAGAGTTTTTGCAAGGGAGAAGGTAAAGATCTATGTTCATTTTAAATGTTGAGTAAAAATTTTAAGAAATAGAACTACCCAAGTAGATTTTGTTCTGTTATACGGATCATGGCTATTCATCAATAGTTAGGTCCATAATGTAACTGAGGCACAGAGACACCTGCATACACTTAATTTGTGGGAAACCCATATAACTATGATTTTTACTTTTGAATTTAAATGAATTTGGGAGTTGAAGTTTTAGGCTTTGATTCAATGAAGACATAGGTGTGCTAAAGATGAGGATTTTTGTAAGGCATGGAAGGCATGTGTAGAACCATTGGGTGGAGATAGAACTTGTGGATTAGATTTCATATTTAGAAAGGATTGTTATTCAGAGGAGCAATGTTGTGTAACCAAGGCATGTTCAATGCAAAAAACTTAGTGAAGGGAAAAACATATAGTGGCGGATTGGTGAGGACACTTTGGCTACAAAAAACCATATGCATGATTGGCGGAAAGACATTTTTGGCTGCAAATGAGTTCAAATGTACACAAGTATGTGCAAGAATGTAGAGTATGTTAGTTGGCTAAGGGGAAAAGTTCAAATGTAGGTTTATATCAGCCATTACCTATCCTAGAGAGACCGTGGGAAGATATCAAAATGGACTTTGTTTTAGGATTACCTAAAATGCAAAGAGGGAATGATTCAATATTTGTAGTGGTAGACAATTTTTCGAAGATAACACTTTTTGTGGCATGTAGGAAGACTAGTGGGGCTATTGCTAATTTGCTTTTCAAGGAGATTGTTAGATTGCATGGATTACTAAGAAATATTGTATCAAACACAAATGTTAAGTTTGTAGGACATTTTTGGAGAACATTGTGGAAGAATTTTAACACGGTTGCAATTCAGTTCCACATATCATCCACAGACAGATGGATAGACAAAGGTTGTCAACAGGAGTTTGGGAAATTTGTTAAGGTGTTTGATTGAAGACAAGCTAGGTACATGGGATAACATTTTGGCACAAGTTGAGTTTGCATATAATAATTTGGTGTAAGGATTCCAAATTGTGTGGTTCGAGTTCGAGAAGTGTTGTAGAGTTGTGTGACATAAAGATAATGGAAATAAGGAGTGCAGATGCAAAAGATAGTGTAGAGCATATGAGGGATGTAAATGCATAGGTATGGAAGCAATTGGAGAGAAGTTCATTGTAATATAAACAATGCACAGACATCAAGCAAAGGGAAGTTGAATATCAAGTAGAGACATGATCTTAGCACATTTGTGGAAGGAAAGGTTTCCAAAAGGGATGTACAACAAATTGAAGTTAAAGAAGATTGGACCATGCAAAGTGTTATCGAAGTTTGTGAAGAACGCGTATGCAATCTAGTTTCCAAAGGGAGTTGATATTTTCCGATATTCAATATGGTAAATTTATTATATCATGAGTACAAGATGGAGGTGGAAGCACAAATTTGATTCAATTAGAGATTGATTGGAGAACAAAAATGCCAGAGAAACAACACAAGAGGTGGAAAGAGTGATTGACACATGAATAAGCAAGCACGAAACAAGGAATACAAAAGGAATATTTGGTCAAGTGGAAGTGTTGAGACATTGAGGATGCAACTTGGATAAGCACATTCATGCGAAATTGTGAACTAGCAACAGCATAATATCAGTGTAGGAGCTTATGATTTTCTTGTCACCCAGGATGTATGATGTAGGAGCATTTAAGCTCAATTTCAATCTTGCATCACCCAAAAACATTATAGTTTAATTTTGCACAAGTTTTGGTTGCACATGTCTTCGTTGTTTGTACCACGTAGGTGTTGTTTTGTGCTAGATTCAGTTTGTATGTTTTGCACGAGTCATGTTCCACACAAGTAGTCTTTTGTAATGTTTCATTGCCGATTGCATGCGTGCTAAATTAGTAATGATCTATGTTGTGTTTTGTGCATAGTTTCTATTGTGCAAGAGTATGTGCAATGTTCCACATTATCAAGATGATACATCACATGTATTTTCATAAGTTGGTCAAAGTGGTTGTGGCATTTCCAAAAGATTTCATTAAGGATCACAATATCTTCAAGCATTCATAAATGAGTTCTGTAGATCAAAAGGAGCATCATATCAATGTCGTAAGGTGTCATCGCTTGGTGCAAAGGGAGGCGACTTTCAGTACAATTAAAAAAAAGAGCTCACATGTTTTGTGCATGATAATGCATCAGATTTTCTAAGAGCTCAGCCAATATATGTAGTTCTAAGATTGATGGCAATGATACACACTACACTTGAAATTTTCAGTCATTAGAGCTATATTGAGATAGTGCCCAAGAATTTCTAGAAAAATTAGGGCATAGTCTTATGTGCAATGGTGTAAACAGTAACTTGCGGAGTTTTAAAGAATGATGTATGATCCGACATAGATTTTACCTAATCCAATAATTGTACCATCGAGCCAATGCAATTTGCATTTGACTTGTGTTTGGGCCCCATCTTATTGGAGGATTGGGATGAATGCTAGTATCATATGGGTCACTTGTATGTTCGAGATGATATTGTAAGTAGATGGGTCTTACGTTATATAGGCAGGCCACTACTTGTGTTAGGGATGACTCTTGTATAATTGATAAGAGGGATACAAATCAAAGGACTAGTCAATTCAATGTGTTACAATGTGCTTATAGTGCTATATTTGTTTAGATGAGAATTAAAGAGCAAGAGAGTCTTTAGGATCTAGAGTTTGTTGATTATCTCGCATGTGAGATAGCTATTTGTGTTGTGATCTATTGCTTTCTATGATTGAATAAAGATTCCTGAGTTCAGAGTTCCATACTTCATTTATTCTGTCCAATTAATTGAGAAATAAATCGTATTATAAAACTTAAGTGAGGTTTAAAATGAGTTACTTGAAGAATTCATACTTGGATAGGTGGACATACTTTCAAAATACAAGTGCTCTATTTTTCAGTTATAGTGCTACATTATGCAAAGAGGAATTCCAGGAGGAATTTAGGATCTAGATGTTTGTTTTCAGCATCTCACGTGTGAGGAAGTTCATTTGTGCTTGCCTATTTTTGCTTTCCATGAAGATGAACTAAAATTGAGAGGTAAAATCTCCATCACCTCGTGTTAAAGTTGAGTGCAAAATTGTAACCATAGCATTCTTGAGTGTTTTGAGGACTGTGTGATGCTGAAATCCCTTGATATAGTTCTAAAAGCAAAACAATTAGAAGTCTACTTTAGCATCCATAATGTCACTGAGGCACAAAGGATCACCTTTGCACGTCTCAAAATGGAGGGACATGATCTGGTTTGGTGGGAAACCCATCTAGCCACTTGTGAAAAGAAGAAACGCCCTATTGTGAAATTCTTGGCAAGAATTTAAAGAATTACTTAGAGCTAACTTCTATCCTATTGGCCAGGTTGCAAGACTGAACCAAATGATTAAATGGCAGTATTTTAGATAAGGCAGCTGGTCAAACTGTGCAGGACTTGTACTAGTTAGAGTTTCATGAGGTACGCCATGTTGTAAACATGGACTTGGAGGATGAGGATATTCTGACTAAGTACTTGGGAGGATTAGCACTCACCAGTAAAGAAAATTCATCTCCACGAAGCCCAAAGATCTCAACTGAGGCAAAAATGTGCTAGCCATACTATATAGATGATGAAAAGAAGCAAGGAGAAGTAGAGCCAAGGGAAAATCAGTCGACAAATCAGCATAAGAAATAACATGGGAAAACAAGTAACAAGGGTAAGTGGAAAGGGAAAGGTAAAAAAGCTTCCACTACTTTAAATACTTGTAAAGATACCAAGAAATTTTGCAAGAATTGTGATATCAATGGTCATATTGACGCTACATGTTGGAATTTACATCTAGAGTTACATCCGAAGAACCAAACCAAGGACTCAAAGAAGTCCATGATAGTTGTAAAGACAGAAGGGGAGGTGGAAATCGAAGATGACTCTGATGTAGACGAGAGGCTTGGATGCACGGCCACCAACATGGATAGCCAAGAAGAGGAGATGAGTAGACTATTCCAGATCAAAATCCAGATCAAGAGAACTAAGGTAAATGCTTTGGTTGATACCGGTTCTCAATCTAACTTGATTTCTGAAGCAATTGTAAAGAAGCTTGGTCTTGAGACTTACGAGCATCCACACCCTTATCCTTTGGGTTGGGTGAAGAAGGGTGTTGAAATTCAAGTAACAAAAAGATGTAAGGTCAAGTTTGGGATAAATTCCCAGTATATTGATGTATTGGAAGCTGATGTTATTCCACTTGATGCATTTGATGTTGTTTTCAGGAGTCCTTACTTGTATATCGGGGATGCTAAATTTATGAGAAGGGAGAACCGATATAGATGGGTCAAGGATGGGATTAGCTACAACATCTGGGCACACCAGCGTAAGACATGGGTTACTATGGTGAGTGCTAACCAAGCAAAATGACTTATTCAGGAAAATCATAATCAGTTTTGTTTACTTTTGTTAAAGGATAAACAAGATGGGGTAGAAGTTTCAGAGATTTCTAACTAGGGAAAACAGGATTTGGATAGTATTATTCAGTCTTTTCAGGAAGTTTTTCAGGTTCCCAGTGGGTTACCACCAAAATGGGAAGTAGAGCATGAGATTCAGTTGTTTCCAGAGTCCCCTCTACCGAACATCGGGTTGTATAGGAAATCCTTGTTGGAGAGTACTGAAGTAAAGAAACAACTCCAGGAACTGCTAGACCAAGGTGTGATACATCCGAGCACCTCACCATGTGGTTTGCCTATTGTGATGGTGCCAAAGAAGGATGATTCTTGGAGAATGTGCATCGACTACCATGCTTTGAACAAGATCACCATAAAGAATAGATATCCACTTCCCTACATAGATGAACTCTTGGACCAGCTTCAGCATGCCAAATTCTTCATGAAGTTGGATCTCAAGTCAAGTTATCACCAAGTCAGAATGAAGGAGGATATATGGAAGACTACCTTCAAGACAAAACAAGGTTTGTATGAGTGGTTAGTACTTCCATTTGGTTTATGTAATGCACCCGCTACATTTATGAATATTGATGAATGATGTATTGCGGGATTTCATATATTCATGCGGTCATTGTTTATCTGGATGATATCTTGATTTTTAGTGCCACATGGGAGGAACATCTAACTCATTTGCAACAAGTCTTGCAAGTTCTCAAGGAGAAACAGTTGTTATGCAATATGAAGAAATGTGAGTTTTTCAAAGTCGCTTGTCTATCTTGGGCACATGGTTAGAGGAGGAGAGCTACAAGTGGATACAAAGAAGGTGGAAGCCATCACCAACTGGCCAACACCAATAGGAGCCACAGAGACTAGGATTTTTATGGGAGTAGTACAGTACATGCGGAAGTTCATTATAGGGCTTCTCCGCGATTACAGCACCTCTACACACAGTGGCCACAAAGAGTAAGGGTTTTGACTAGGGTAAGGAACAAGACAAATCCTTTGAGTTGTTGAAATACAATATTAGTCATGTGTCTAGTACTTTCTCTTCCTAATTTGCAGCAGCCCTTTGAAGTAGAGACAGATGCTCAGTGATTATGCTATGGGCACAGTGTTGCTTCAGGGAGGTAAACCCGTATGCTATCATTCTGAAACTTTCACTTCAGCAGTTAAAGGATATTCAGTATATGATAAGGAAATGTATGCACTAGTTCAGGAAATTAAAAAATGGAAGCATTATTTGTTGGGTAAAGAAACTATTGTGCACACTGACCACAAACCTCTCCATTATTTGCAAGCACAGTCTAAATTGTAGCAGGCAAGGCACTACAAATGGATGGGATTCCTTTAGTAGTTCCATCTGGTGATCAAATACAAGAAGGGTAGTACAAACTTGGTGGCAGACATGTTGTCTAGGCCACCTACAGAGGATAAAATATCCTGCTTGGCCACTATCTCTCAGATCGATCCCTTCACGAATGAAGCTTATGGAGAGGCATATGCCCAAGACAAATACTTTGGGGTGACATTTCAGCAGTTGCAGTCCCAAGGGGCTGAAAGGATGGGGATTGAAGATTGTTATCTCAAGGACAGGTTGCTCTACCGATGGGGGAAGCTTTGTGTGCCTAAAAGAAGAAAGACTTATATTGATGAGGGAAGCACATACCTCGAAAGTAGCGGGACATTTCAGTGTTGGTAAGACCCTAGCCCACTTACAAAGGTACGTGTATTGGCCCAATATGCAAGAAGAAGTATCAAAATTTATACATGGATGTAAAATTTGTTGTACCAGCAAGCCTAAGACTAGGAAGGAGGGTTTGTATATGCCTTTTTCAGTACCTACTCATCTGTGGGAGGACATTTTTATGGACTTTGTAGGAGGATTACCTATGTCTAAACATGGCCATGACTATCTCTATGTTGTTTTTGATAGATTCAGTAAGATGTGTATTCTTATGGCATGTAAAAAGACAATAAAAGCACATGAGGCAACTAATCTTTTCTTTGCTAATGTATGGGTGCATTTTGGCTTGCCAAAGTCTATTTTTTCTGACATAGGATTTCAGGTTCTTGGGAAAGTTTTGGACTACTTTGTGGGACAAGATGGATACCAGGTTACAAAGGAGCACATACTTTCCATCCACAGACACATGGATAGAAAAAAGTGGTGACAAAGACTTTGGTACAGTTGATTAGAGGGTATAATAGAAAATACCCAAGGACTTGGGATGAGTCCTTAGCCTACATTCAACATTCCTACAACCAGGAAGTACACACATCCACTATGAAGTCACCCTTTGAAGCATGCTTGGGATATCTACCTACAAATCCGCTGGACATAGCAGTTGGGTAGTAGGATGAGGAGGAGACACGAGACACAAAGGTGACTAGAGCAAACAAATTCATTGAGAGGATCAGGCAAATCCATCTCAAAGTCAAAGAACAGTTATAGAAATCTCAAGCCAAGTACAAGGCTAGACACGATCAACAATTAGTTATGCCTACAAATTATTACTATAAATTCAATCATTCAAAATAAAAATCTAATGAGATTTTTAATTGTTGGTGTTGTACCTTCCTCCTCTCAGAAGCCATCTTGAACCTTTTGGGGACGAGGGTGAAATGTCCCCTAAAGTACAACAACTGCACAAGAAAATGAGAGATGTCTTTGGGGCATCCCCTGAACTTCAAAGACTTTTTGGGACGTTTCCGAAGAGTTCCCTTTTATTAGGGGATGCCCAGACATCCCATTTTTTCTTAATATATAAATACTTAAATTTAAAGATTTAAATGCTAGTACTTATATCTTAAGTATATCTATTTGAAAAACACCCATCTGTATCAATTTCAAGGCACTTATCTTGGATTTGTTACATTTTTTCCTATGAAGTGTTCCACATTGATTAACACCTCCATCACCTTCTTGGCAAAATTCCTGCTGTTTGGTGATGGATGGCCTCAATCAAGCTCCACCACTATGTTGGGTTCAAAAGAATCTTGTGGTTTAAAAAAATATACTCCAAAGTGCACTATATACCCATAAGATTGCGAGTTCTTGATTGCCTTTTCTAAGCAAGAAGGAGAAAGTTAAAACTGCATTTATGGTCAAATGGACATCAAATTTATGGTTGGCCATTTTTATTGGCTTTTGATGTTATTACGCGGCACGCCTACTCCTTCCACCCTCCTTGGCTGCAATTGTAGATTACAATTATCATCATAATTAATTCTTTTTTTTTTACATTTATATATTATTAAATAACTTAATAGCTATCCTCCCTGCCGTCCACAAAATCCAATAGTTTTTTTGCTGTCCCAGAAACCTCATCCTCCTGTCTTGAGATCTAAGTGTTAGTCTCATACCCAAACAGTGAACGGTTAGAGTTATATATAGTTAGTCTACCTTAAAATGGGATAAAAATACTACCTATTGGTTTGAGATAAGGTTAGATAAGGAGAACAAGTATTAATATTTGTTCTTATGGAAGGGGTTTTTAAGCGAATTTATAATTGGTTTCCATAAGTGGTTCAAGGCTATGCTGCCATCTCTGTTTAAGTTTATTTCATGCTTACAAATCTCTATTGCCTGCCTACTGTGTTGTTTAAATTAGTTATCTTCCATGGAATGAAATTGGTTCTAGGACAAAAAACGAGCTTATTCCCATTAGCTTTGGCTTGACACAGGAGTATAATTACTGGAAATGGTATATGAAGAATACAATATAAGAGCTGGAGATGGAGGGTTTCCATTTTTTGAATGCCCAAATCATTTAGAGACTAGATGCGGGTGTGATTGCTTGTTTAGAGTAGCAGAATGTTCATTCTTGATTTAGCATCTCTATAAAATTAGGGACCTAGTCATTCTCAATAAATATTTGCTTAACTGGAAGATAGAGATTATCTAGATTCTATTCTATCCCGTTATTTCTTTCTTCCTTTTGTCAATGACCATTACTAGATTGAAGTTTGTCTCATCCTTGACGATACTTAGAAATGTACATGTTATTGCCTTTCAATTGGTGCGGTTCAATGAAAGATATAGCTTCAGATTAAATTCTATTTTTTTGGAGAAGGGTAAAAGGCAGATTTTGAAAGGATCCGAATCCTTGTACAAAGCCCTCAAGGCAAGATTAAGCATTAAAGCTCTACAACGAAGAACACGTAGGCAACAGAAAAATGAAGGCCACAAAGGCACACAAGCGAAGAACAAGAGAAGAGAGGAAAGAAGAGTCAGCAGTAACTTTGGCTGCAGCGCGACAAATTAGTCCAAAGGATTCCGATGTTGAGATCTTAATCTGATTTTATGTAGAGGCCCCTTCTTTCTTCGATTTACAACTGACCAACCATCATTTTGATTAGGGTCCGAATTTTCGTCCTAAAAATCTGGAAGAAAACTAGCTGACTCTTTGGGACCAACAATGGGTGGCGATTCCTCCCCCGAAGGGAGAGTCACCACCTGTTCCACCTTTCCCACCCCAATCACAGTGGGGAGATTTGGGTCTCAATCGACTGTTGAATGATATCATGATCAACACTAACCCTTACCAGATCATCCGAGCAGGGATCAACATTTTCTCCAACAATCAGTAAGCTAGGATTGGAGTCCTTCCACCAAGAAACTCTTTCCTTACGTTGCTGCTTCATTTTCTGACAATCTGTAGCAAGATGTCCGAGGGCAAAACATTTCCTACACCTAAAGGGCAAGCCTTTGTAATCCAGAGGTTGTGACCAAATCCTGTTCAGGACTTTGAGATCAATGGAAGCAGGAAGATCCAAAGAGGTATCCAGATCCACCAAAATTCTCACATAAGTGGTGTGGGTATAAAATTCCGTTTTGGAATCTATGGATAAGAACGTGCCCAAAGCATTTCCGATATTAGTCAAGCACTCCTTTGCCCAGAACTGTAGCGGGAGATGAGGTAAACGCACCCAAATCGGTTTGATGTTAAACTCAACCGTCAGGGGATTGAAAGGCAAAAACCATGGTTTCATCAACAAGTGATGGTGCAGACAAGAGGGGACGCCATTTCTCAGAAATCCACGAATGAAGACGCTGTAGCCCAGGCTAGAGACCATTGAAACGACATATTAGATCCCGGCTAGAGAAAAAATCTACGGATTCCAACACCGACTCCCCAAAAGAGACTAAAGGAGTGGTTTTAGCAGCAGATAAGGGTTTTAAGGATGCCGAAGCAATAGCCGCGTGCAGGAACGAAGGCTGTACATTCACAACACCGCTAACCGCAAAGGGAAATGGTGGAAAAGATGGAGCCATAGCCTTTGTAGACACAACAGGGTCTCCAAAACCATTGCAAGATCTTTCCAAACTAGGCACCGACGCAACGCAGCCGCCCACACTCAGCGCAGACCGCAAAGGGCCCTGGTTTCCTTGTTTGCTGAGGCTAGGGTTAGGGCAACAGGAAGAAGACGGAGAGAGTTGTGGAGGAGGCAAAGCCATCAGGGAACCCCAATTAAATTCTATTTGTAAACTACCAAGAGTCACATTTCATGCTATAGTTCCTAGTGAAGACTGCTTAAATAGCTTCTTCATTTGCATCTTCCTTATTGGGAGTTGAATGCTACCTAGTTTTGAGCAGTATAATCCATTACTGGACTTTTTCACCAGATTACACGTGTAAGTGGGCTTAGAATGGTTGATGAGGGTTTGTTCAACTTTCATTAGTGCCAATTATCTGGTACAAAAGTACATCTATTACTTTACAGCTGTGCCACTGTTTAGTATTTACATTATGATTTATTCATAGCTCTTGTACTTTTTCTAGAGGTGCACTACACTCTCACTTTATGTGTTATTTTCTCAGTACTTGTGGATATTGATATTATATTTCTTTTCATCTTGGAAAAATGTACAATTTTGTGTTATTAACTTATTCTTGATTTTGTCATTGATGATATTCATCTGGTGGATTCACATGAAAGAAATAAATGCAAAATGTGCTTAAGTCAATCGTGGATTATTAAAAAGGATAGATTTTAGATATGCAATTTATTTATAGGCTTTAATTTTCAAAGAGATTGAGAACTTCAACTTTGCATATATTGAGTTTCTAGGTGCAGTCTATGAAGTTATCATAATATGTTCACACCAACAGTTGGACATCAGTTATTTCTGGCTTGACCTTTTATAAATTAGTCAAACTATTTATAGGCAGTGAGATGTGGGTGGAGGCTATTCTCCCGATAAAATGCACCTATGGGCATAGATGCCCCCATCCTTCACCACATGCATACGTGGCAGACGTTTCAACAATTAGTTTTTTTTTTTTGCTTTTCTTTTGCAAATTTTGTTGTTGAAAAACAATGTTTTTCAACGCTGTGTAAAAATGCATCTCAGCATCTGACACGATTCGAACTCACAATCTCATGATTGCTAGCACGCATTCCTACCAACCTAGCTGCAGCTTATGACATGTTAAACAAATAAATAATATGTTAAACGAATAATATAACTGCGATTTGACCGCTGCCCGCAGGACCCACCCATGCATGGGCATGCATGTCATGTATGGTGCATTTTATGGCGCATTGATGTTAGGAGGTGCATTCTATTGGGATAATAGCCTCCGCCGTGAGATGTGCATGAAAATATTGCAATGAATTTTGAAGTTACTCATATGTTTTTAATTTTGTGCTGACCTTGAAAAATTGTCTGTGCGTAGGTTTCTCTCTCTGCAGTTGTTGAAAAGGAATTGATAAATGCAGTTACAGCAGGCAGGCATGGAAATGCCGTGTACTTCTGGGTACGAATGGACAAGGATGTCAAACATACCACACGAGGGTCTGCCTTCCAACAGCAAGATTTCTGGTCATTTTGTGATGCCACTAATGCAGGGAACTGCAGGTACATCACAAATCATAAAAACATTCACGAGTTACAGGTTTATTTCAAGCTTTTGTATTCTTCATTTCTTCAGGTTCATATCCCCATGATCTAAATTGGCTTAATCCGGGGGAAGTCCTGGATTGTCCTTTTGCAGTTGGAAGTTTCTCTTGCTTCTCATCTTTCTTTGTTCTTATAATTTTTGTGTTGAGTTAGTTCTTCCTGAATGGTCCCTTTCACTTGCACCTGAGCTATAAAACCGCAGGTTATGCATCAATCGATCATAATGTTTGTGATCTCTGATGATTTTAATTTTTTTTCCATCAAAACTGACTGTTTGGATCATATTGTCATGCTCATGAAGCCAAGACTGCACATCTCCAAATATTTGAGTTTTATAACAAAAATAACAATTTTTTATGCATTGTTCAGTATTTATATGCTTTGTCAGGGAATGTTACTTCTTTTGTTGAATTTCTCAATTTTATCAATTGACTCCCGTGGTTACAGAGGATCTCCTGGCTTTTACTTCTCCATGCTTGCAGGACCACCCAGCCTAGTCTGCTGCAGTAGTTGTTTGATTCCTCCTTCCATGGTTACAACACAGGTTTTTGTACATAAAAGCATATATTCCAAAATGTGGACAACTGTAAGGGTTCTTTAAAATAGTGTTATGATCAAAACAGCTTATGGCCATTCAAATGATGAATACGTTAAACAAAAAAGGAGCAAAGTCCCAGATATCTGTTATTGGGCAAACAAAGGAAGATGCGGTGTCATTTTGTCATGGTTCATAACAGAATCACCCTAAATCCGTAACTGCTTCTTGTGAAAAAAAAATCTCTAGATATAGAGGGCTTTATTTATACAGGCCTACCAAATCAAAGTGCTGTTTCACTCATTATAAAATTGAAGATGTGAAATGAAAGATTTTGTTTCTCAAGACTATTATCCTGCCAGCTTCACATAAAATTCCATCCACCCCTTAGTTGGCTTCAAACAAATGGATAGCTACTCGTGCTGACAAAGTATATGTTATCATTTTTACAATAACACCCTTCAATAACACTGGATTCTGATGTGTTTACCATGGATTAGTGTAATCTCATATGGCCCTATCAACATACTTGCCAAGTCATTCACAATGCCTAACACAAGACCTACGAGTTGCACAAGGACAATAAGATGCACCTATCCAAGTGATTATCTATCTCATTTTTGGTAATGTGGTAGTTAAAATTTCCAAAACCACTTAGAAATTTGCTATTTGAATGGTAACAATATGATATTCTTGTTTCCTATGCTGATGTCTTTGAGGAACCTGAGGTTCCCCTCCCTTGATCAGGGCCATAGAATGTTTAGTTGATCTCCTTTAAAGATTATACTATCTAAAATAGATTTCTATACGTTCTAGAGATGACTTATAGCATTTTGGCACTGATAAATTTCCGTTTTCAAAAGTAACCATTATTCATATCGACACCTTTGCATTTCCTGGATTCTCACCTAAAATTCAGGTGTATTGTCACATGAAGTAGGCCTTGTGACTGTAGCAGTTCTGATTACTGATCAAGTATAAAAAGGGAGCCACTGAAGTGGCTGTCTTTCTTAGTTACCCTTCTGCTTGTACAGTTTACTCTCATATTTGTATTAGATTCAAGGTACACTCGTCTATGAAGTATGCAAGGATATATATGGATCCAATCCATATTTGAAGTTCGAACCTATCTTTGCAATTCATCTATGATTGAATCTGTTGGCGAGTGGTTGATGGCATTGGGCTCTGCTAAGGTTTTATTTTTATCTTGTTGATGTTTCACACTGCTGATTGTTGAGATCCAAGCATGATATTTCTGTCCTTGTGCATTAATTGCATTGATCCCGCATGTAATTTAGGTCTGACACGTGGCTTCTCTGGGCATCGGCGGAGGTGCGGCTTACTTTTTAAACTTTACGCCTTTTCGAAACAAATGCCAAAAGGTTCAAACTACCTCCGGAGACTCGCCTTCCCGCTTTGACTTGAAACATGGCCACGTGTAGAGCTGGTGCGCGTTTGGGGACTGCTTTTGGATTTTGCTTTTGAAGTTGCGCCGAAGAGACACGTGGCTCCTTCTGCGGCTTTGCTCTGTTTCTCTGTGCTTTGGCTAAGTCCCTTTTGTTTGGCAGGGCCATATGTCTGACCCGGGACACGTGGAGGCTGGCGCGCATTTGGGACCTGCTTCCAGACTTTACCTTTTGAATTTGCGTGGAGATGACACGTGGAGGCCTCCGCCTTCTCTTCCATACTTAGTTGATTTACGCGGCTGGCTCTGTCTCCTTTCCTGACTTGTGGGCACGTGGAAGCTCCACGCTTGCTTGAGACTGGCCCTTGGGCCGTCCCTTTCGAATTTGTGCCGTTGAGGCACGTGGCACCCTCCGCTGACTCTCCCCCATCTTGACTTTTCAACTGTCGACTCTGTTCCTTTTCGGACCCGGGACACGTGGAAGGCCAACACTAGTTTGGGAGACCCGCTTTTAGATTTACCTTTGAAGATGCTCTGAGCTGACACATGGAGGCCTCCGCCGTCCCTTCCATACTTAGTCGATTTGCACGGCCGGCCCTGTCTCCCTTCCTGACTTGTGGGCACTTGGAAGCTCCGTGCTTGCTTGAGACTGGCCCTTGGGCCGCCCCTTTCGAATTTGTGTCGTTGAGGCACGCGGCACCCTCCGCTGACTCTTCCCCATCTTGACTTTTCAACTGTTGACTCTGTTCCTTTTCGGACCTGGGAAATGTGGAAGGCCAGCGCTAGTTTGGGAGACTCGCTTTTAGATTTACCTTTGAAGATGCGCCAAGTTGACACATGGTGCCTTCCTCGAGTTTGCGATACTTAGCCGATTCGGGCCGATGCTTTTCTCGAACCCTAGACAAGTGGAAGCCTCGCGCTCATTTGAGTCTTTGCTTTGGGTCGCGCCTTTGAATTTGCGCTGATGAGACACGTGGAGACTTCTGCCGGTTCTATATACTTAGTCGATTAAACGGCTGACTTTGTCCCTTTTTTCGGACTTGGGACACATGGAGGCTTGGCGCTTGTTTGAGTCTCCGCCCTTGGCTTTGACCCTTGAAGGTGCGCCGTTGAGACACTTGGCGCCTTCCGCCAACACTCTTATACTTAACCGATTTGGGCCTGTTGCCATTTGACTTCTGTTGGACCCTGACCACGTGGAGGGTTGGTGCTAGTTTGAGTCTCTGCCTTGGGCTCTTACTTTTGAAATTGCGCCGAGCTGACACGTGGTTCTTTCCACTCGTTTGGACTTTTCAACAGCCGACTCTATCCCTTTTCGGGCCTGGGACACGTGGAAGCTCCGCGCATGTTTGAGGTCTCCATTTTGAAGTGCCCTTTTGGAATTGCGCCAAGCTGACGCGTGGCGCCTTCTGCGAGTCTACTGTTTGGCCCCAAGTCGATTCGTATGCGGCCAAGTCCGAAAACTTCGAGCCTTTCCCTGTTTTTCTCCTTTGAGTCTCTGGTCTCTTTGACGCTGTTTGCCCCCCTTTGCCAACCCTGCTCCTCCATTTTCAAGTCCGCCTGCAACCTGACTGTTGGATTCGAAACGTGGGCTTGTACAACAGAACCAACCCTTGGATTTCCTTCTGTGCAGGGTCGTGTTTGGTTAATTTTGCCGGGGGGGTAAAATTGGGATAACAATGACCTTGTTTAAGGTGCCAACCAGAAATGACTTCCGTTCTTTAATTCTATCACATAGCAAATGACTTTAATGAATGGTTCTTCTCTTTAAGCTTTTATGCATCCTTTGGCTTTATGATTCAACTTCATCCTTCTTATACATATAGGCTATTTAACAATACTTATCCTTGGAAAGTCCATTAAAATGATACAGTATGTTCTCGACACACCCATAGTGCTCACCAATCTAGCTAAATCATGCATCTCATTCTGCACGATGCTCAATTCCCCTTCTTCTGGCATGCAGGTTTAAACAACAATTTTTTTGGCCAAGTTCCAACATGTAAAAAAGCAGACTAATTATTAATAATAATCGAAGTATCATATGCTTTTGCAAGAATATATTAAGCCATCTAACTAGAAATTTCTTGATTCTGTATGACATTATAGTAACAACAAATAACCCAATCACCAAAACCTAGCTACACTTGAGCATGCATTATTTCTATTATAGACATGGGATTATGACTAGTGATAAAATGTAATTATTTATTTAGTATCGAATAAATTTCAGTATGGTGGATCTCACCAATCTGGCTTATACTTTTTACAGGGTCGTCTTCACTAATGCATTCAAAAGAATGTACAACCTGCCTGAAAGTTGGACTGGACTTCCACCGATGCCCTTAGATGGGGATTCCTGGTCAGTTCAGCATAGTTGGGTGATGCCAACATCATCATTTATGGAGTTGGTTATGTTCGCAAGGTATGTAAACTACACTGGAGATAGTCGATCCTGTGTTTATGTGACACATGGTAGTTTTAGTTTATACGCTTTGGCCTAATTTTTAGTTGTTTTTGACCGCATTACAGAATATTTGTGGATTCTGTAGATGCACAACACTATGAAGAGCATCAGAAGAATGGTACATGCTGCTTGAGCATGGCAAAGATAGAGGTAGTTTTTGGAAAAGATACTACATTTTGCCTCTAATTGCCAATATATGTTCATTTACCTTTCTTGTTGTCCAGAAATTTTAAGATATGCAGGATTTTTGCCCTTTACTAAATAGCAAATTGCTGTGAAATGCTAAGATGTAAAAAGCTTAGATTTTATCGATTTCTTTAGTATTTTGATGACAGTCTCTTCTCTTTCCCAGAATCAGCACTGCTATTGCAGGCTTCTGGAGCTGCTTGTAAATGTGTGGGCATATCACAGTGCAAGAATGATGGTTTATGTGAATCCAGAAACAGGTCTGATGCAAGAGCAACACAGGCTAGAGAATCGGAAAGGTCAGATGTGGGTAAAATGGTTCAATTTTAGTAGACTGAAGACCATGGATGAGGACCTTGCTGAAGAAGCAGATTATGATCATCCCGCAAAAAGATGGCTATGGCCTCGTACTGGAGAAATATTTTGGCAAGGAACATATGAAAGAGAACGTCAGCAAAATTACTATTTAAAGATGTTGAAAAAGAGGAGGAGCAAACAAAAAGTGGATCGGATGCGGATTAAATACAGGCAGAAGACCCTTGGAAAATACAGGAAGCCACCCCCTCCAGAAGTCGGGGATAAAGAAAAGGAGGATCATGCTGCTTAGAAATGCAATACATTATATCTTTCTGGCACCAAAAATTATGGACTGGATCCAGTTCTTGGGGGTTTACAGGAACCATACATCTTCAAAACCAAGTAGCAAAGGCATGACATCATCCTAGTATGTGTATATTATATTTTTCATCTGTAGGTTAGTTTCAATCTTGATGGCTTATTTTCTATATACACATTGCCATATTTTTACCTATGAGATTTGTACTTTCTTGTCACAGATTTTGGGGTCTTTGCAACGAATCTTTTGCTTCTGGGAACCTGATGCGGCCTTCCAGATTGGAGAATTCCTATGTGCAACACAAATAAGTAACTTTCTTCAGTAATTAAGGGATCTCATTTTCTTTTCCTAATGAAAGGCTTGCATTTGATTCCCTAAAAGGAGGGTTATTAAAAAGGATATTTGGGATGACAAGTAAATTTTGAATGTCCTGAAATTTGTGTATCATAAAATGAATTGGCAGAACCTTGCTGTCAATCTGGGAGGGTTATTCAAAAGAATATTTGGGATGACAAGAAGATTTTGTACAAATTTGTGTATCATAAAATGATTCAGCAGAACTTTGCTATCAATTGCGGAAAATAAAGTGATCAGATGCTCCTTGAGAGTGAAAATATTGTTCTCAAGAATGACAATCCACATCCAAATTTCTGCATTTTTCCTGTTGCTTCTCATGTACCACTGTCTACTTCTATTTCAATGCTTGATCTTCATGATACCTTCTCTGCAAGTCAATTTAATAACTCACATCAATTTCTGCTGAAGATCTTTTACATCAATAATAAGAACCATATGGTACATGTTCGAGTGTAACAAAAATCTGAGTAAACAAGATTCGTGGCATCAAGGGTAGAATTGCTTTCATCATGTTGAAGGCTAAGCGCATGCCATCTTCAAGTAAGTCTTTGAGATCACGATCATCTAATTCCATGTTTGGTTACTATTGTGAAGGTGGCGAGGCTCATGGAGGCACTGTAGGCGAATTGTGAAGGCATGGCTATAGTAAAGTGCTCTAGATCTAGATTTGATTCAATGTGTGAGCCATTGGCACCCATAACTACATCTGGTCTGAAGATTTCCTCCGT
Organism: Taxus chinensis; assembly: GCA_019776745.2. Taxonomy (NCBI): domain Eukaryota; kingdom Viridiplantae; phylum Streptophyta; class Pinopsida; order Cupressales; family Taxaceae; genus Taxus; species Taxus chinensis. Next base: position 159,743,228 of record CM034157.1, on the reverse strand, counting down.
CTATTTGTTTGAGTGCACAAAAGGTCTTCGACATTCAAAGGTCTCACAGGGAATGGATTTGCAAAATTTGTACAGTTGGCAGAGCATTGCACCAATTTTTTTTCAATGTTTCTTAAGTGTGATTTTGGCATAGCAACGTAATCCTCAACATATTCATGCATGATATTTAATTGATACCGCTTCCTTTCTTCCTCTTCCAATTCTCATTATCTATCAACCTACAAATATATAATAATAAAAATTTACACATTCTTTGAATTTAAAATTTTATATAATTCTGGACAAATTAAACAACACTTCTTACCACCACAAAGCCATTTTCATTAGTTAAGTTGATGATTGCAATTGAGTCCCATCTCATTGATTTTAATGTTACTTACATATCCTTCAAAAGTAGTGAAATGAAAAAAAAAAAGAGTATTAGTAATTTATGTAAGACAATTTATATAATAAGAAATATATTTTGTACAAAAACTTATATTGAACTTACAACTTTGTTTATTAATTTTGCTAAGCTATGTTGTTCCATTTAGGGGGTGGTTTTCTTCCCTGTGCTTCGTAACCTAATAGCTGGTTATTTTTTTCTCCTTGTATTATTTATAGTATTTGTTAATATTTAATTAATAAAAATTTAAAATTTTAGATATCATAAATTTTAGATATCATAATTAATTAACTTGCAACCTTATTATTTTCATTTCGGAGCCATTACAAGCTTTTTCAAGTGCATTAGGAGGTTGAAAAAAGAAGTTTCGTCTCTGCATCAATGTTTCCTTCATATTTTTGCCGCATAGTATAAATATAAAAAAATAGTAAAAAAGTATGATTATTTTTTAAATGTGTTATTTATACAATAAAAGTACTTTTATAAGCCTCTTAAACCTCTTAAACCCATGTGATGCAATTTTTAAAATTAGTTTTGTTTTATAAGGCGCACTCCCAAAATCGCGATAAGTTTATTCATTTAGCTTCTTCTGAATTTTTCGTGAAATTTCATTTAATTTTCTATGAAAATATGATTTGAATAGGTTGCACATTCGATCAACATTTTTTTTTTAAATATTTGAATTCAAAGTTTTTTAAAGATTAAAAATATCACATAAATGATTTAACATTCATAGAAAGTTGAAAAAAACTAATTAAGACACTTAAATAAAAAATATATTAAAATATATAATTTCCTTGAACGTCCTCTAATAAATTTTTAGTGTTATTTATGTAGAGGGTCATTTGCAAGGCCCCTCTCACTCTGTGTCGATACCTATTATGATAAAGGCAAGAGGGTCTCTTATAAACTAAAATTGGCGGGATTGGTGCATCCTCCTTATCATACCCCCTCAGTGAATTGGGGAGTATGTCATTAAGACTAGATGGAGGAATATTTTGTCGTATATGTTTTTTTGTTTTAATTGTAGTACTTTGAGAGAGTCTGCAATAAAATTATAAGTTGTTATAATTGAATTAATTAAATCAATTTAATAACAAAACAAAATAATTATACATCTGAGTTGGTGATTCCCTCCTTGCAAATGAAGGGCGTGTACTCCTATCCCCTTCATCCTCAAGTCTTTAAACGAAGTAGACATGTCATAATGAAGTGTTATTATTTTTAAATGACAAGAAATAGTTGAAAAACAGTGCAAATTTAATCAATCAAATGAAATAAACTTGTACCACCAAATTATAAATCCATACTTCCATGGTTGGTCCCTAGATGTCGACGACGACCACTGCTACAAAGATGATCCCAATAACTTGTAAACCTATTTATCTAGTTGTATGGTTAAAATTTATAATTATGAATAAATATTCTTTAATTATAAAGTAAAAGTAAACCAATACCTCAGTGGTGGGTGTGTGGAGGTTGATAGACGTGCATACGGGAAATGTCGTTTTGGTGGGTCATCCAAATAATCCATGTCACATCGTGTTGAAGCACAAACACTAGAGCCTCCACACATAATCGTCTTAATGAAACAACTCATAATTCCATGTTGTCTCTAATATAAAAAAACATGAAAAAACCAATATAAGAACAATAAAATTGAAATTGTACAACACTTCTAACACAATTATAAGTTTTTCAGAATGTTTAAAATTGTACAACACTTCTAATACATGTTACATTTTTTACACAAATTTATTTGAAGAAATAATGCGATTTCTAGATGCACCTGTTTATTTATTTAAAACCCTCTACTTTAAACCACACTACAAATTTTGTAATAAACATTTCATGATTATTATGTGCTCTCCTGATAGTCCATGGTACAAATTTTGATAAAAATGTTATATGACTGCCATTTGGAGGGTTAAAGAATTGTTTCCATACTGTCAATGTCAATTTTTCTCCTCTATACAAGCATAATAAAGTTGTATTATTATTTTTTAAATAAGGGTTTGTTAGTGTTAGGTTAGTTGATACATGGACACAAACTTATAACCCGTACATGGGACGCATACTATGCACCAAGTGGTAGCTAACTTGGTTATCTCTAAGGACCAATAAGCGAAATAGCAAGAGCCTTGAAAAGGAAAAAATTTTCCCATTGGAATGTGTAATTCCCTCCCAAAAAAACATTCTGAAGACCACATTCGAATTGATATTAATGAATTATCACAGACAACCAAGTGGACAAGACAATGTTGAGAAATTTTGAAGGTATTCACATGAGGAGCCCTAATAAATTGTAGTAGAGGTATTGCTATAATAGCTCAAAATGTATCCAATTTGATTTGAGGACCTTTTGGCCAAATGAGCTTTTCAAATGTTATTCTATATTGTGATAAATTTTAGTATTAGTTCAAATATATGTTCACACCGACTTGGTCCACATCATTTAATATAATACGTTTAACTTCCTAGCGATTGAATTGGAAATATATCCCTAATGGGGTAAGATTTCTATATCCATAGCACGATCAAGTTTCTATAACTCCTAACCAACATAAACTAGCCAGTTGGAACTTTACTGATTTATCTTTTATGGCTTCAGACACCAGGGCCTAACCAGGACAGAAGCGCCCAGGGGCTCCTGTCCCTTCTGGGCACCCCTGATCCTTTTCTATCTTACTCGCTCTTTTTGGGTCTTGTTATCCAAAATCACCCCCAGGTATTTTGATAACTCATGCAATTTTAGCCCTGAGTATAAAATTGATTCAGAGCTTGAAATCATGTTCTAGGGGTCCCTTTGGATCTTTCCTAACTTCCCATCCAAGGTAAAATTTTAAGGAGTTAGAAAATTTCATAAAAAAATCCGAAAATGGGTTCAAAATCAGTATTTTGCGGAAAAATCGGATATCTTTGTCCCACGCGGTCCACGGGAAACAGGGACGCGAGTTCTCCGCGGGCCCGCAATTGCCGCACTCAGTTCAAATCGGATAAGTCAGAACAATTTGTCCTAGACGGTCCAGGGATAGTCGGGTCGAAAAATGCTGAAAAAGGTGCAAGTCCTTCGTTGTGCGGCAAAAGCGGAAGAAAATGGCACAACCTGTCCACGGGACACAGGACGTGAGTTCTGCGTAAAGCCGAAGACGCCGCAAGGAAGGGGGATGCGGAAAAAGCGGAGAATCGTGTCCCAAGTTGGCAAAAGCAGAAGAAATCGACACAGGCAGCACAGGGACGTCGGGACACGCGGAACACGAAATGCTGCAAAAGTCGCAGTACAAAAAAGTGCGGAGGTCAACGGCTCTCATAGCCTAGCCAAAATCTTTGCATTTCAGAATTTTGAGATTTTTTGGATTTTTGGGAATCATGCCGGGAAGGAGGACAAATTTTTTCCGAAGCCCAAAAACCCGAAAGTCCGAATTTCAGACTTTTGGAGATTTTCAAGAAATTTTGGCGATGAACAGTGAAATTTTTCCAAAGCCAAAATGTTCGAAATTCAGACTTTTGGAGATTCCAACATTGGGAATCATGCCAAAGGAAGCAATTTTTTTTTTTGAAGTCCAAAAACCCCAAAGTCTGAATTTCGGACTTTCGGGGTTTCGGGTTTCGGACTTTCGGAAATCTTGCAGGCCAGTTTCAAAGAATGACAGGTCGACCTTCAGATGGCCATAACTTTTGACTAGAATCTCAGATTTGAGCAAGGAAGGACTTTTTGGAAAGCTCTCGACGTCTGCTACCCAACTACGACTATTTAAGTGAGACTAAGCTCTTCAAAAATGTAAAATAGAGTTCGCCATTTTTAGGGTTTCTGAGGGCTTCTCACCTACTGCCATAATGAGGAATGGGCTTCGTTTCTTGCCAAGCAAGGTACAATACATGGAGGCATGGCTTTTGCAGAGGTGCCCATCACTGCTGCAGAAGAATTAAATGCAATTTTGGGGTGGTTGGAGTCTGATTTCGGATTTCTCCTCTCTCCTTTCTCTGACATTATTGCTATATATTGTAAGGAGGGGCAATTTTCTAAAGGTTGGACAATTTTTGTTTTGCACTCTCTCTTCTCTTCTTCCTGTAAGTGGCTTTGTGGAGTTTCTAACCTCTCATCCAAACTGTAATGCAAGTTTTTTGCCTCTTGGCTATTGTAATGGACTGTATAACCTAGGTGGAGCACTATAAAAATTAAGTCTGTGGATGTTTCCAATCCCTCTCCTGCATTCTATTGTCTCTAATTGATCTCTCATTGCATTTTTGGCTACCTGTGCATGGTAATTGCATTACATTTGAATGGTTTGTGTTTAAATGCAAAGCAGGTGTTCAACACTCTCCTTTCTTGGTGTATCACCGATGTAGTGTATGCTTTATTTTATTTTTATTTTTATTTTTATGCAATCTCTCCCTCCTCTCTGGTCCCTTAGAATTTTTAGGTTAGGATAGATTAGTTTGCCTGCACTAGAGTAGCTTGCGGCAGGTAGTTTAGGAGCAGGAACCCACCTTCTCTGGAGGACCATCTCAGGTTTTGCAAGTCCCACAGCTTGAGAGATGGTCCAATGTTGTGCAATCACACCAAATGACCCATTTCAAATTGTAGAACAAAGAGGCCATTTGGGGGTGTTGTGATTTTGCACCAACAGTTTTGGCACGCCCGGTGGGACAAAGAGGTCATTCCATGAGCTTTGAAGGTGTTTTGAAGAGATTTGTATCTATCAATTGCAAGTTCTCCAATTTCAGACTTTTCACCTCCTAGGTAAAACTCCGAAATCGATTTTCAGATGCTTATCTTGCTCAAGACAGGCCCAAATTTCACTAGTTGATAGATCAGGGCCTAATCTTCAAAAGGGTTTTCTTAATTTTTTTTGAAATTTTGATTTTTGAAATTTCGGAGTTTTTAAAATTTCAGGATTTCGGGTTTTGGGATTTCGGGAAATTGTGGTTCGGAAAAATTTCAATTTTGAATTCTGGCATTTTTTGGGATTTCGAAAATTTTTTGTTTTTAGGATTTTGGAAGTCTAGCATTTTCAGGATTTCGGGACTGTCATTCCAAATCATTTTTTAAGTTCTAGAACCTCAAATACACAGGTCCTTCAAAGTTTTCATTTTATTTTGTTGAGTGTGGTGTGTAACTTGGCAAAATCCAGCCTATAGAGGCTCTTTCCCAACACATCTGGCGACTTCGAAGGGATAAAATTCAGTGGTGTAGCAACACATATTGCCCAAGTACATGAGAAGAATTCGAACTAGGTCTGATACTAGAGAAGAGGGACAATTTGTCTACTTGTAACTATCACCAGGTAGAGGAAGAAGACCACAAATATCACCATCTCCGCCTAACAGGACTTTATCTACACCTCCACCTGGTAGACCCTTTCTCCAATCAACCAGGGTTCTTAGGCCGATCATCATGGCACATCAACAACAACCACCACTGAATCCCTTTGTCAACTTCACAGGAAGTAGTCCACTTGCCCTAAATGCTCAAAATCAGGTTCCGGTTGCGGCATTGAAGAATATTCCTTACTTCACAGGAGATAATCATACTACTCCTATTAATCACATCCAAGACATCGCCAATGTCTGTGCGATACACGAAATCAATGAAATGGATATTGTGGTCAAGTTGTTAGCTTCATCTTTCAAAGGCAAGGCTTTGCAATGGTTCAGGAGCTTAGCAGCAGGGTCTATTCAAAATTGTAATAAGTTATGTTCAGCTCTTTGCAATCAGTTTGGAGAGAGGACATACAATCTTTCTTTATTAGAACAATTGACAACAATCAAAACGGCTCATAATGAGCAAATGATAGATTTCAATTTTCGTTTCCAAAGGACATGGGATAGAATTCCAATAACTGTCAAACCAACTGCCCAAGGAACGTTCCTATACTTCTTGAAGGCTATAAATTCAGATATAGCTGTAATGACCCAATCAATGGGAGGGATAGCGTTGCCAAAAGCCTATGACATAGCTATCAGAGCGGAGAACTGTTTAATTCAAGCTGGTAAGATAACACCAAGGCCACTAATACCTCTCTATCCAGACATGGGAATTCCTACAACTAGTCAAATGCCAGAATTGAATCCCATTCCCTCCCCTAGAAATCAAAGCAATAATGAGGCTTCCAGTTCTGCAAACACTTCAAAAGAATTGTAGGAAGTCATGAAACAATTGCAGAACCTAGGGAATGAGATATTGACTATCAAGAGACAACAAGCTCAGAGTTCTAGGCCATATAAGCCTCAAAATCAATATCAAGTTAGGCCCCTATACCAGAAAAATAGGCCAACAAACCAGGTCGGAAATCAAAACCAGATCCAAGGACAACCTCAAGTTGCTAGGTCATTCCGACCATATGATCCAAACGCAACTTCAACATCTAAAGCCTTGGTCCCAACACAGAACAACATGACACATGAGTACAAATGGTGTTACCCATGTAATCTACCCCACAACCAATCAACATGCTTCAATGGTGCACTGAACCAGGCCTTGATGGTACAAAGCATCAACGTGTCTCAAGAACCAAGTCAAGAGGGAAATCAGTAGCAAGAAGCTCAACAAGAGACACCTCCAACAGAGACCACACTAGTTAATTGGAAAACAAAGGACTTCTGTGGAGTTAACCAGCCCCCTTTTCAAGGCATGGCTGCCACCACACAATCAAAGAAAAGGAACATAGAAGAGGGGCAACCATCTAATCCAGTTGTTTCTCAGCCCACTCCTACACAACAGGGATTTGGTAGACCAAGTGCAGCCCTGAACGTAGAAATGGACTGAGGCAGTAACACTCAAAGAAGCCAATGAATCTAGTATTCTAGACTTGTATGAGGGGATAACAACCAGATTTGGTATACCAGCCACTATCATGTCAGACAATGCATTGGCATTCATAGGTTCAAAAATCACTAAATGGGTTGTTAAGAATGGTGTATACCTCAGCACTTCATCAAACTATTACCCTCAGGGTAATGGCCAAGTAGAGTCAACAAACAAGAACCTGTTAAGGATTATCAGAAGGACCCTCGATGAAAATCAGAGAACCTGGCACGCTAATCTCAAATCAGCTCTATGGGCTGATAGGATAACTCCCAAGAGATCCACATGTTACTCTCCATTCAGACTTGTTTATTGGAAAGAGGCAGTCTTACCTATATCACTTGAGTTGCCAACATTGCAACTCATGAAGCAACTAGAATTGTTGAGGTTTGAACCAATGGAAGTTAGATATGCAGAGTTGATGGAACTCCAAGAAATCAGAGAGCATGCAACCCAAACAATGGAAAAGGACCAAGCATTGATCAAAAGAAGCTTTGATAAGAAAGCCAAGGCTATAACTTTTCAAGTTGGAGATTTAGAGCTGAAATGGGATGTAGACCGGGCAAAGCCGGGAAGGAATTCCAAGTTTGATGCCATTTGGAGTGGCCTCTACATGGTCACAAGTTGCAAAAACAACAATGCCTTCCAATTTTCTACATTGGATGGTAAGGAACTACAGATCCCAGTTAATGGGATCCATCTAAAGCATTGCTATTAAAAAGGAAAATTTTCACCTTATACATATTAGTTTAGAGTTTCCATTCCCCTAAGTGCTTGTGCACGTTGTCTTGTTCTAGTTTAGGTTGCTTTCTTCCTAAGTGCTTTGCACACTATGCACGCTCTACTTGGAGCATGTATGATTCTCAATTTTGTACATAGTGGTGTTTTGTGGTGCTATTTTATTGCTCTTGCACGGTGCTTTGGACCTTGTATTTGATGGGGTTCAGTTTCAAGAGATGATCAGTCCTGGTTATCAATCATGACTCCATGCCCAATGGATGCTTCCAGGTAGCTGGTCATACTTCATCTGGCAGGTAGATAACCCCGCTAGGTCGCCAAGATTGTTACCCAAAATCACCCCCAAGTATTTTGATAACTCATGCAATTTTAGTCCTGAGTATAAAATTGATTCAAAGCTCGAAATCATGTTCTAGGGGTCCCTTTGGATCTTTCCTAACTTCCCATCCAAGGTAAAATTTTAAGGAGTTAGAAAATTTCATAAAAAAATCTGAAAATGGGTTCAAAATAAGTATTTTACTCAGCGGGCCCACAATGAATGTTGTCAGACTTAGTTAAAATCGGCTAATTCAGAGAAATTTGTCCCATATGGTCTAGGGACAATCGGGCCAAAAAATGCCGAAAAAGGCACAAGTCCTTCGTTGTGCGGAAAAAGCGGAAGAAAATGGCACAACCTGTCCACAGGACATAGGGACGTGAGTTCCGTGCAAAGCCGAAGATGCCGTAAGGGAGGAGGATGCAGAAAAAGTGGAGAATCGTGTCCCAAGTTGCACAAGTTCATAAGGGATTTTTGAGCCCCGGAAACCCACAAAAGCCGTGAGCAAAGAAGAAGTCGGTAAAAGCGGAAGAAATCGACATAGGCAATACAGGGACGTCGAGACATGCGAAACGTAAAATTCCACAAAAGCCGCAGTACAAAGAAGTGAGGAGGATTCAGAGGTCAATGGCTCTCACAGCCTAGCCAAAATCTCTGAAGTGAAAAAGTTTGAAAACCCGAAAACCCGAATTTCTGAATTTCAGACTTTCAGGGTTTTTGGATTTTTGGGAATCATGCTAGGAAGGGGGACAATTTTTTTTTGAAGCTCGAAAACCTAAAATTCTGAATTTCATACTTTCGAGGTTTCAGGTTTCGGACTTTCAGAGATTTTCAAGAAATTTTGGCGATGAACAGTGAAATTTTTCCGAAGCCAAAATGTCTAAATTTCTGAAATACGGACTTTCAGATATTCCAGCCTCAGGAATCGTGCCAAAGGAAGTAATTTTTTTTTTCGAAGCCTGAAAAGTCTGAATTTTGGACTTTTAGGGTTTCGGGTTTCGGACTTTCGGAAATCTTGCAGGCCAGTTTCACAGAATGACAGGTCGACCTTCAGATAGCCATAACTTTTGACTGGAAGCTCGGATTTGAGAAAGGAAGGACTTTTTGGAAAGCTCTCAACGTCTGATACGAAACTACGACTATTTAAGTGAGACTTAGCTCTTCAAAAATGAAAAATACAGTTCACTATTTTTAGGGTTTCTCAGGGCTTCTCACCTACCGCCATAATGAGGAATGGGCTTCCTTTCTTGCCAAGCAAGGTATAGTACATGGAGGCATGGCTTTACAGAGGTGCCCACCACTGTTGCAAAAGAATTAAATGCAATTTTGGGGTGGTTGGAGTCTGATTTCGGATTTCTCCTCTCTCCTTTCTCTCACATTCTTGCTATATATTGTAAGGAAGGGCACTTTTCTAAAGGTTGGACAATTTTTTGTTTTGCACTCTCCCTTCTCTTCTTCCTGCAAGTGGGTTTGTGGAGTTTCTAACCTCTCATCCAAACTTTAATGCAAGTTTTTTGCCTCTTGGCTATTGTAATGGACTGTATCAACTAGGTGGAGCAATATAAAAATTTAGTCTGTGGATGTTTCCAATCCCTCTCTTGCATTCTATTGTCTCTAATTGATCTCTCATTGCAGTTTTGGACACTTGTGCATGGTAATTACATTACATTTGAATGGTTTGTGTTTAAATGCAAAGCAGGTGTTTAACAATCTCCTTTCTTGGTGTATCACCACTGTAGTGTATGCTTTATTTTATTTTTATTTTTATTTTTATGCAATCTCACCCTCCTCTCTGGTCCCTTAGAATTTTTAGGTTAGGATAGATTAGTTTGCCTGCACTAGAGTAGCTTGTGGCAGGTAGTTTATATAAATACATAGTTATGTGTTCAAAATCAAGGACCAAGCACTAAGCATTACTATCATCACCTAAGCTTGCATCCAAAAGGCACCTAAAGCACTCCAAAGCATCCATCTAGCATCCATTCAAGGGACAAGGGTTGCATCAACTCTACATACACTGCATAGGAAGGGGAAGTTCATTCTATTCCATCCACACATTCTACTACATTGCTACATTCTAGCTACAACCTGCTATCAAGTGCAACTTGCACAAGGGCATCCTAGGGCACAATTTCTACACACACTCACAAGAACTACATGGAGTCTGAGATGTAGTGCAGTGCTCAGTCATAAGTTCACTCTCGGGGTGACCATCGGGGTCAGTCTGACTCCCCATTCTGCATTTTTCTTTTTAGGTTTGATGTGGTTTGTGGGCTTGTGTAGGTGAAATCTTCTTTTGTAGGTTACAGGTACCTTCGACGATCATAGTGTGACTATCAGGTGATCAACAGGGAACAACATTGTGAAACCTTGTGACACACCAGAAAGCAGATTCTAAGCTCCTGTAGTATGTCACCAGGTGCCCAGAAGTAGTCTCCAGTGCCCAGGCACCCTGTCCTAGTGTGGGCACCCATGTCCTGGCCTTATTCATGAGTTCCAGAATTTATATTGAGCATTTACGACACTTTCCCATCTTGTTCATCACTTTTCCCACTCCAGATCAGTTCCAGATTAGCATAAAATCAGCTAAGTCTCTTCATCTATCTCTTTGCTTAGGGTTTCATATTTAAATCTTAGTTTTCTTGTGTCATTTCTATATTTCAACATTTATACATCATTTATTTCAATAGTGACTCTGCAATATTTAGATTTAATTCAAATTAAATTAAATCATTTGGTGAACCCATCACTCGAACCCAACCTTGCTTCTAGGATTTTTATCATCTTTTTAACATGGCTGAAACCTATCCACCCTTTACTGATGAAGACCTTCATGATCTCCAAGCTCATCTTGTTGAACATCCACAAGACCTAGATCTTCTTTTATTCACTTTCTCATGAGGAGGCCACCAATCTAGCTGAGCTTAACCCTCCCACCTCTAATATTTCTTCCATTCCTATTGCAACACAACCTCCCTCTTCTACCCTTCCACCTACTTCTATTGTTCCCATGTCCATTCCTACTCCTACCAACCATTTCACTCCACCTCTTATTTCTCACACTCGACAAGTCTCTTCTTCTGGAACTCAAGACCTAGCTTCCTTATATCAGGACCTACAAATTCAAATAAAGTCCATCAAATACAAGCTACTTCACGTTCCTCTCCATCTCTTGATTCCTCCTTACTTCTTCACACTCCTTTTGCACCCTCCATTTCTAATTACCCACTTCCTCTAAACTTTTGTCACCCCTAAGCTTCCCACCTTCAATGGCCATGGTGACCCTCAAGAGCATCTCAGATATTTTCATGTGGCATGTCTCGATTATGTGGATGATCATACATTGCTAGCTAAGCTATTTCCTAGGAGTCTTCAAGATTATGCCATGCATTGGTTTTATGATCTACTTGTTCATTCGGTAACTTCTTTTACGCATCTAGCCAATGCTTTTCTTTGCTCACTTTTCAATCAATATCGGCACCAAGATCTCTTATGCACAACTTGCTCAAATCAAACAAAGATCTAATGAACATCTAGCTGACTATGTTTTACGTTATAAGAACAATCTAGCTAAGATGACCAATGTGCTTGTTGATTCAGAATTGCAAGATCTTTTTGTTCAAAGCCTCTTACCACCACTTCAGGAGAGTGTTATCTTTGAGACCTCTCCTTCATTTGATCAATTATGCCATACACTTAAAATGCACAAAGTCAAACTTCTATCTATGGGAAAACTCAAGTATCATGATACTCCTTCATCATCTTCTAATAGGTTTCAAGCTAAATCAACATTCAAGCCATCTCCTAAGCCCACTGAAGCAAAAGGCAATTGTTAATGTCATCTCTCCTCCTGAAAAGCTTCAATGACAACCTCCAAAATGTACTTTCACCAAATTACCCTATGCACCTCGATTTCTATTGCCTCAACTCATCAAAAGCAATCTAATCACTCTTCCACCACCACTCAATCTTGATCCATCTCACCCCCATGGCCACAATTATGATGAAAATGCTAAATGTGACTATCATCAATGCATTGGGAATTCTATCGATCATTATTTCAAACTCAAGCATCTCATTCAAGATCTTATTGACAATAATTCACTTGAGCTCCCTGAGCCATCTACTTCTAAGCCAGTTAATGATAATTAAAAGCTAAAAATATTTAATGACCCTTTTCCTAAGCATGACACACAAGCTCCTGATTCTTCTGCTAATCATACATATCGAGTTGTGCCCCTCCTTCATCGGGGCCCCTTGAATTCCTTGTCACTTCTACTGATGCATCACCACCAACCATTTCATTTTCAGATCATGATTATCATGCTACATTCACTTCTGATTCATTACACATCAATGCTTCTATTGGTTCATACACTGTCAATAACACCATGATCTATCTAGTGGCTCCTATTAGTGTGTGCTCAATTGCACTTCTTATGGCTATCAAATGTCCAATATCTAATATCACATATCCAGTTCCTAATTCTTTTGGCTACATCAGGCTTCCCATTACAGTTGGGCCTCTTACCATGCTTGTGTCATTCATTGTGGCATCTTCAATCAAAGGTTGTGACATGCTCTTAGGTCTTCCTTGGCTCCACGTCACTCAAGCTATTCCCTCCATGAATCATTTGTGTCTCAAGTTCATTCACAATAAACAAGTTATCACTATTAAAGGCATTCCACCATGCACACCATTTCCTAAACCTAGTCTTGATGATATCCTTCCACCAGCTACAACATCTAGGCCTCCAGGGCCTCTCAAATCTAAGGCACATTCAACACCTAGTTCTCCTATTCACACACGACCTACTTCACAACCTTTTCATCCTCATCAGGTCCACTAGTCCATCTCGTCAGCCTAAGTCCCCTACTCAGGAAACCCCTTCACATAGGTGTTCACCACCTCCTTCACCACATAGGTCTCCTTCACATGTACATCATTACTCTCATACTCCACCAATCTTAGAGCATCGTCACATGCCTTTATCTCCTCAGATATCAGGTGGAGGGCCCTTTCCCTTCACTATCATTGGATAGCCTTCTATCCTTCTCACACTTGGGGGCATCATGATTTCTTCCCCCACTCCTCCTAACATCATAAGTTGTCTATAATCTACTATCACTACATGCTCTGTGCTTCACACTTAATATTTCTCAGTACTCTTACACATCTTGATACACACCTTGTATCATCATTACCCTATGACGCACTCTAGTTCCATGGTTCATACTCAACTGTTGAGGGTCTAAATCTGAAATGAACCTCACCACATTCACTCTTCATGCTCTATGCTTCATGATCTATCTTTCTAGCACACATTCTCAAACCATTTCCCAATGACACACTCTTGTTCTATGGTTCATTCTTGATTGTTGAGGGGTATTTTATAAATGAACCTCATCTCATACACATCCATTGGGGGGCACACTTGCTCCTATCACATTCACACATTGCATACCATTCCATCACACTCATACACTGCATTTGCATATCTTGGTTGCACTTACTCTTGCTTGCTTATACTACTTACATGATGCACTTTTTTACTATGCTAGTCAGATACTCAGTATGTCATTATCTTTATATATACACATGCGTGTTCACTTGGTCTTTTGGAGTGAATGCAGATCTCTTACAAATTTTCACATGTTGCAATGATGCTTGACACTGTATCCTTTACCAGTCCCACCGAGGCTCCTGGGGGCATCTACTTTTACTACTCTCACACATTACATGTGTTATTATTTCATCATTTACTACTTCTATTTTCTAGCACATTACTTCCATTGATACATACATGCCTTGACATACTTTTTATCTTTCTAACATGCTAATGGGTGCTTCATGTGTAGCATTTTCTTTGCAGGACTATATGCCACCATGGTTATCTGATACACTTTTCTTGTCATTGTTTTCCATTGTATGCTATTGTTTGTGGGCTATGCCCTATGTCTTGTTTGATCATTGTTTGTATGCTTTTGGCTGCTTCGGCCTTGATTGTCTTGTGACATTGTGAGTGATGTCCCATGTTTGAAACCCACTTTTCACGGTCTATCTTTGTTTGCACACTTGCTTGTTACATTGTCTTCTATTGCATGTTTGCTACTTTTTCTACTAACACATGTTACTAGCCACTTTGTTTGCATGTGCCTTGGTTTCTACCATGCACATCCCCTACCCCCTACAGGTATCAATTCAACACAACATCAGGTCCTCTCTTTTGGGCCACATTCTCCTACATCAACACATGCACCCCAAATGAGGGGGGATTACATTGGGTGAATAAATCACCCCTACAACAGCTCAGAGCTACAATACAAATCAACACAATACAAAATCAACACAGAACACAGTCACAAATGGCCCAGAATCTGACTTGGGTCCTCAATCACAACACAAAACACCAGTGCCAGACTCAGACAATGTAGCACCTGGGCACCTGTGTCCTCACCTAGAAACTAATGTCATGGGGGCACACACAATAATCTTATCAGATAAACACGGTTCTCATAAGCCTTCAGAAGTAGTTCTACAGTTACAGGCACACAGTCCTCCAGTTACAAATGCATTCTATCTCCTATACTTCATTTCAATCGAAACAATCAATACAATCGGAACTAATTTGGGACAACAGGAACAAATCAGGGACATACCATCTGTAGTGGTGCTTATTGGGTAGAGTCATGGAAGGAGAGTAACACTAGACCTCTCTCCCCAACACTTTCTCTTTGGCATGAGATCACCCAAAAAAACTTGCACTTGGCATGAGATCACCCAAAAAAATCACACTTGGCATGAGATCACCCAAAAAAATCACTCTTGGCATGAGATCACCCAAAAAACTCACTCTTCACAACATTTTAGGACACTTTTCTATCCTTTACACTCTTTTACATCAGGTGCACACTTTCCTTTTACACACTTTTACATACTTTTACATACTTATGCACATTTTTCTTTGATTTATCATATACAGGACTTTGACTACTCTTTTCTCTTCTTTTGTAGGTCCATCCTTAATATGCAACAAGAAGTAACCTTTAACAAGCTACAACAACAACAGGTACAATGCAACACATACGCTTCACCCCTAGGGTCACTTTCCTTTCCTAGTTTCCACACTTCACTTTGCATCATTCCACACTTCACTTGTCCACTCGGCACACATTTCACCACATGCTCTATAGGATTATAAGGTACACATCTCTTATCTACTTTATGTTATCAAGTATTCACTCAACAACATAAAGTGGGGGAAAATGTAGACACTAAATCACACACTTGGGTACATTTCTAGGTCCTAAAAGCATACTAGCATTTACATGATTCCTAAGCAAAGAAACCTAGTAATTGACAACTATCTTTGGCCTCTTTTCTTTGTTTCTTGTTTTCTATTTGGTCTTACACACCCTACAACCTAGTCAGAAATTTACTTATTTATCTTTTATGGCTTCAGACACCAGTGCCCAGCCAGGACAACAGCACCCAGGCACTCCTGTCCCCTAGGGCCCCCCTGACCCTTTTTACCTTACTCACTCTTTTTGGGTGTCTTTTATCTTTTGGGAATATTTTTCACTTATGGGTCGGCCTTCCAGTTGTCAATTACAAAATTCAAACAAGGGAATCATATAAATACATAGTTATGTGTTCAAAATTATGGAAGAAGCACTAAGCATTACTATCATCACCTAAGCTTGCATCCAAAAGGCACCTAAAGCACTCCAAAGCATCCATCTAGCATCCATTCAAGGGACAAGGGATACATCAACTCTGCATACACAACATAGGAAGGGGAAGTTCATTCTATTCCATCCACACATTCTACTACATTGCTACATTCTAGCTACAACCCGCTATCAAGTGCAACTTGCACAAGGGCATCCTAGGGCATTTTCTACACACACTCACAGAACTACATGGAGTCTGAGATGTAGTGCAATGCTTGGTTGTAAGTTCACTCTCGGGGTGACCATCAGGGTCAGTCTGACTCCCCATTCTACATTTTCCTTTTTAGGTTTGATGTGGTTTGTGGGCTTGTGTAGGTGAACATTTATTTTGTAGGTTACAGGTACCTTCGGTGATCATAGTGTGACTATTAGGTGATCAAAATGGAACAATAACAAAGACCCTACGACACACCAGAAAGCAGGTCTTGAGCTCCTGTGTAGTCACCAGTGCCCAGAAGTGGTCTCCAGTGCCCAGGTGCCCTTGCCCTATCCATGGGTGCCCATGTGTTGCCCTCATTCCCTGAGATTTCAAGAATTTATACTGAGAATTTACGATACTCTGTCCAGTATGTTCAACACTTTTCCCAGTCCACATTAGTTCCAAATCGAGCGTAAATAAGCTAAGTCTTTTCATCTCTCTCTCTCTCTCTCGTGCTTAGGGTTTCATATTTACACCATTTATACATCATTTATTTCAGTAGTGACATACAATATTATATTTAATTAAAATTAAATTAATGTTAGATTAATTAATACATTGTTAATTAATTATTAGTTAGTGAATGTTAGTTATATAACTGTTCCTCCATTTGTCCATCTCGCTGCTCTCACTACGGCCTATATAAAGGCGTGCTCCCTGTATTCAGATACATAACAATATATACAATATAGTTGGAGGTATTTCATTGGTAACAGAGCAGGTTTTTTTTGTTATGCGTGGAGGAGAGCAGCGTTTATCAGTGCATGAAGAAGCAACCAGCGAAACAGCCTGTGTTCTATTGCTGCGTGGAAAGAAAATAGTTCGTGGCGTGGAGATTCAGAACCTATGTGTGGGATTTGCTGGTGCGTCCTCTGCATGTGTGGAAGGAGGAGTTTGCGTGCTGTGCGTGGAGAGGAGACTCAGATTCCCTGTCCGTTTTGTGACTGGCGTTGGAGGGAGCAAGTTTGGGTGATTTCCTATCCGTTTTGACTGTGCTGTGCGTGGAAGTGTCCATTTTGGCTGTGTTGTGTGAGAATTAGCTTTGACTTACGTGGATTAGCGTGGAGGAGCAGCAAGAATGTGATATTTTTTGCAAACCAGTGAACCTGTGCGTGGAGTTCTTTGCTGGTGCGCAGCAGAAGCATGGAAGGAAACATTGTTGGCTCAAGCCAATGCCATTTCTAGCCATTTCCATCATTTGCAAAGGGAAGACAAGAAGAAGAGAAAAACTGTGCTTGGTAGGAGCCCTTACTGACTGTTTTGAACCACTTTGAATCCATCCAAACTGTGTAAGTGTAAGAAAGCCTAAATTGCGAAACAGTGTGTGCGCGTATGTCGCAAATTTCTGATGCACAAAGCACCGCGAGCAATGCACCAAATATTTGGGCATTGAATGACAACGAAGACACCACTGGGCTGTTCTTTGCCTTGGTCAACGAGCTACACAACACTGGGAACATTCTCTTTGACGAGATTGTGCGCCGAGGACTGTTGGAATATTTTTGGTTCGACGTTCGATGTCAAGCACGGCGGATTCATGCAGAACTTGAATGTGGTTATGATGCAGATGAGGAACGTGAAATAGAACACCCACAGGAGCGTCGACGTCTCACTGCATGAGCCTATAGAGCCCATCTTCGGGACAGATTCCTTCAGTAAGCATTGTAGCCATTTTTGAAAATAAATAAATAAATAAAATACATTTTTGAGTTTTTGAAAATGTCTGCTCCAAAAATATTGCTATCCGATGCCCAACTCTTGAAAGGGCCAAATTTCACCGCATGGAAAACCAAAATGCAGACGATTCTTCAATTCGAAGATCTTTGGGGGATTGTCTCTGGCAAAGATGCCCCTCCCACAGACGCTGATCTGTTGGAAAAATATGAAAAGGCTGATGCGAAAGCGCTAATGCTCATCACCCTGAGTCTTTCTGATGAGGTGCAACCATACATTCGGGAAGCAACCGCTTCTTCTCAGGCATGGAGCGCATTGTGTACCATCTACGAAGCTAAGAATCTGACGACAAAGTTGCAACTTCAGACAAAGCTTCATACGATGAGTATGCATGATGGCGAATCAGTAGAAGTCTTCTTGCGACGTGTAGCTGAGTTACGTGCAGAACTCTCTGCACTCGGTGAACCAGTGGAAGACAAGTTGCTAGTCCCGCTCACCCTGCGAGCTCTTCCTTCCCGCTTTCAGACACTGATCACCATGTTGACAATCACTCAACAGGAGGTGAGTTTTGCAACCCTGGTGAATTATCTCCAGCAGGAAGAAGCCATGCAAAATGTACAAGAAGCCTTCGAAGACAAGGCTCTCATCACGAGGCAAAAACATAAGCCTCGGAAAGGGCAATCTACCCCCCAGAATCAGAAGCAGCATGCTCAGCAGCCATCTTCACAGCGGCCACCACAACGGCCACCCCAGAAGCAGCATAATCACAAGGCGGATCGGTGGTGCCACATTTGCTCCATGGATACGCACATGACTGCGAACTGTTATTACAACGGTCGCAAGTATGGAAATTCTGGCGAAGAGAGCACTTCTGGCCGAGGATATTCCAAGAAATCCCGATGGCATGCTCGTAATCAGAGGCAGAAGGGCCACATTGCTGCTCAGCAGGATGCCACCTCCGATGAAGAGGTACCAGATACGACTCATTCTGACATTGTTCTAGTCTCACAGACTTCGCAGCCGTCAGAAGATGTCTGGTTGATTGATTCATGCGCCAACAAACACATGACTGACAACAAGAAGTTGTTCCATACTCTGAGTGACCGGCCCACCGGAGATCGGATCACCATTGCAGACAATCAAGAGTATATTGTGGCAGGGATTGGTGATGTCATCATTCCTCTTGGAACACGAAGATGTACACTCACAAAGGTGCTATATGTTCTCAGGTTTGACTTCAAATCTTTTGTCTGTAAGTCAACTTCTTAACCATCGAATGCAGGTTGAATTCTTTGTTGAGAAAGGGGTCAAGTCCTGCATCATTTCCCAGGGAGAGTCAGTCATTGCTCAAGCATTTCTGAAGGGCCATCTATTTGCACTGGATGCGGTCACTTCATCTAGCGTTGCTCTCTCTGCATCAACGGCGGAGTCCACTGCACTTTGGCACTTTCGATATGGTCATCTTTCTGCCGGGGCTCTGCATCAGCTCAGTGTGAAGGAAATGGTAAGAGGGCTTCCTCCACTCTCCCATTCCTTACCTGTTTGCTCAGGATGTCTTGCGGGAAAACAACATAGAGGTCCATTCAAACAGAGCTCTTATCATTCTACAGAGCATCTTCAGGTCGTTCACACCGATCTGTGCGGACCCCTGCCAGCTAGCTTCCAAGGTTTTGCGTACTTTCAGCTCATCATTGATGATTACTCACAGAAAATGTGGGTATATTTCCTTCGGAAGAAGAGTGAGGCACTTGCAAATTTCCAAACCTTCTACCAGCAAGCCACCAGGCAGTCTGGGAAGCCTCTTCTTCTCCTCCGCTCAGATCGAGGGGGGGAATTTGTGTCAAAGAAGTTCTTAGCATACCTGAAGCAGCATGGCATTCAACAACATTTGACTGCACCCTACACGCCCCAACAGAACGGGATTTCCGAGCGCCACAACAGGACTGTCATGGAGATGGCTCGTTGTATGCTCTCGACCGCCAAGTTGGAGGATCAGTTTTGGGCAGAAGCAGTCCAGACAGTAGTGTATCTACTCAACCGGGCACCCACGAAGATCTTGCAGAACAAGACACCGGAAGAGGTATGGACTGGTCGTAAACCTTCTATTCATCATTTGAGAGTTTTTGGTTGTACTGCATATATGCATGTTCCAGATAAGAGAAGGAAGAAGATCGATCCAAAGACACTGCCATGTCTTTTCTTGGGGTATAGTACTACCTCAAAGGCATATCGTCTCATGGATCCTGAGACGAAGAAGATCTACGAGAGTCGAGATGTGGTATGTGATGAGTCGTCCTTTGACTCCCTGCCACACAATGGAGATCCAGTACCGACCTCGTCACATAGATTGCTCACACATCCAGATGATGAGCAAGATGATTCTTCTCAGAGAGAAGAAGAGCTGAGTGGAGACTTGTTCGTTGATCTTGGCACACTGGAAAACACATCTTCACATCAGCAGCACCAACGTCTGAAATGGGTCCAGAGTACTATCAGGGATGCACACCTGAACTCACTTCCTGGTACTTCTACGGGAGTTAGAACACGAAGTCAAGCTAGACATGAGGTAAATTTTGCACTCATGAGTTCAGTTGTTGAGAGCACCGAACCTGACACTGTTCGTGAGGCATTAGACCAACCACAGTGGAAATAGGCTATGGATGCTGAATATGATTCCCTGATTCAGAATCAGACGTGGGAACTTGTCGATCTGCCTCCAGGTAAGAAATCCATTGGCTGCAAATGGATTTTCAAAACAAAATATAAGGCAGATGGTTCAATCGACAAACACAAAGCACGACTTGTTGCAAAGGGTTATGCTCAGCAAGAAGGAATTGACTATGAAGAGACCTTTGCACCCACTGCGAAGATCAAAACCATCAGAGTTGTATGTGCACTGGCAGCACAAAATGGATGGAAACTTCAGCAGATGGATGTCAAGAGTGCTTTTCTAAACGGTGATCTACAAGAAGAAGTGTACATGGCCCAACCTGAAGGGTTTGTAGACGAGCATCAACCACAGAAGGTATGTCATCTGATAAAGTCTCTTTATGGACTCAAACAAGCACCTAGGGCATGGTATATAAAAATTGATGATCACCTATTGCAGCATGGATTCACTCGTAGCCCCTCAGATACAAATTTGTATATCAAGAAGGTAGGAACAGAGATTGTCATTCTGGTTTTGTACGTAGATGATCTTGTGATCACAGGAAGTTCTGACAATCTTGTAGATGATGTAAAGAATGATCTGAAGAAATCCTTCGACATGACTGATTTGGGGCTACTTCACTATTGTCTTGGCTTAGAGATATGGTAGAAGAAGAATCATATCTTCGTCTCCCAGATGAAATATGCCAAGACACTCCTGGAAAAGTATGGGATGTCAGATTGTAAACCAATGTCCACACCTATGGAAAAAGGTTTGCAACTATCTAGATTCCAGGATTCACCACAGGTAGATGGCACTCACTACAGGCAGCTTGTGGGGAGTCTCATTTACTTGACTTATACCAGACCAGATCTTTGCTTTGCTGTGAGCTATCTCGCCAGATTTATGCAGGATCCGAAGAAATGTCATTGGATAGCAGCAAAGCATGTGTTGAGATATGTCCGAGGTACAGTTGACTTTGGTCTGGAGTATCAGAAGAACACTCAGTTCTTCTTACAGGGATATACAGACTCGGACTATGCAGGATCCGTTGATGACAGGAAATCCACTTCAGGATATGTTTTTCATCTCGGATCTGGACCTATCTCGTGGATCAGCAAGAAGCAAACTGTTGTTGCTCTCTCATCCACTGAGGCTGAATACCACGCTGCACGAGGAGCTGTGTGCGAAGCAATTTGGTTACGTCGCATTCTTGCAGATATAGGGATTCCTGAAGAGAAACCTCCCATCATTCACTGCGACAATCAAGGTGTGTTGAAGCTTGTGAAGAATCCTGTTTTCCATGAACGAACAAAGCATATTGAGGTCGAATGTCACTACATTCGTGAACAGGTCTTGAACCACCAAATTCAGCTCCAGTACTGCCCTACTGATTTTCAGGTTGCAGATATTCTCACCAAGCCTCTCGGCAAGGTGAAGTTTGATTTGTTTAGGGGGTACATTTGTAAGAGCAATGTATTAAGGGGGGGAATGTTAGCAATTAATACATTGTTAATTATTTATTAGTTAGTGAATGTTAGTGGATAGTTATAACTGTTCCTCCATGTTGTCCTCTCGCTGCTCTCACTACGGCCTATATAAAGGCGATATTTGGAGCACCTAACAGTATTCAGTACAAGTAATTTTTCACAAGTTTAGTAGAGTATTATTTTATGATCCCCGACTTTATAACCACCCATAGATTTTAACTTGCCCTGCATTCAATAAATGAGAGCCTCCCCATTTCTAAGAGGAGGCACCTAGTCCTATGATTGTTAGTGAAAATGACTAATTTTCCCTTGTGAAAAATTATTTCACCAACAGTTTTTGGTGCCCATCGTGGGGCAAATTTAGCCGTCATGTAACCAAAAGATCCACAAAATTTAAAAAAAATTAAAATATATGAAAATCATAAAAATTCAGAAAATAAAAAATTCAAAAATATGGAACTCATTGCTTAAAAATCCATTACTGGTTGCAAATTCCATATTCCTCTTTGAAAAATCTTATACAAGCTGGTGGAAAGAAGGTATACAAGAGATAATCGAGAAAGTGGCCTAATTGACCCTGCATTGGAAGTTCAACAACAAGTTGATTTCAGTCTCCCTTTTGTTTAGACAACAAGATGAGTTGGCCAGGAATTATTCCCTAAATTTAACCCTGAATTTCCTCGTAAATATTCTCCAAAAGGTCAAGTTGCAGAAATACTAGATCTTATTCCTCCAGAGGAAGAAGAAGAAGAAGAAGAAATGGTTGCACCTGTACCATGGGGACATAACACAAGCCCATTGGCTCTACCTCCTCCACTTCATGAATTTCCTAAAGGATCTAGGAAGAACTTCCCCAAATTTATATGGGATGGAATAAACACCCAGAAAAACACATAACAACATTTATCACATTTTGTGGCATGTTAGGAGTAGAACAAGAGGATGTGTCAATCTACTTGTTCATAGAATCACTGTAAGCTGATGTTGTGGATTGATTCTATCATTTACCCAAAATATCAATCAGTAACTGTACACAAATGAAGACCAAATTTGAAGCTAGATTAAAACTAGTTGAAGATGCCCACACTTTTCTCACACAATGGTCTCAGTTGAAGAAATGAGCTCATTAAATGGTTTAATAATGACATTATTTATCTTCCCCCTTGTTTGAATATGCATGCATTCTATAAATTTTTCCTAATCCAAAGTAGAGAATATATGCATTTTACTAGATTAGTGTGTGTGTATTTGTTCCACCATTGTGTTCTAACTAAATATCATGAAAAGAATTCATATTTTGTGTATGTGATCAAGAAAAGTATGATTTTGTCGAAGATGCAGAGTTTCAGGCCTAAAATCCAAGTTTGCAAAGCTTCGGAGTCTCCTTATGTGGCCTCAGAGTCTCTTCTTATGGCTTTAAAGTCTCTGAGTCCTGTGGCTTTTAGAGTCTATTGGTGGCTTCAAAGTCTCTACCTGTGGCTTTGAGTCTGATTCCGGTGGCTTCAGAGTCTATTCCGGTAGCTTCAGATTCTACCCAATGATTTCAAAATCCCACCAGCTGGCGTCAACAAACTCTCAGATATGGGAATCTTGCTAGCCTAGAACATGCATCCAATCAAGAATAGCACACACTAGAATTAGGAAATACCAGTTATAGAACAAAGCATGTAGTTTATTTTCATATATGTTTTGTTGTAACTGAATCCTATAGAATCAATCGGTCCTCCAATTTTCTCTATCATTTCACCTCGAAACATGGAGATATTGTTGAACCTCTTTACCAGTTATCTAAATAAGGTAGATTCTAGGATTCATCTAGTTGTTTTGTAGGCATTAGTTGAGGGAGTAGGATAATATAATCCACACTCATTGATTGTCAAAAGGATGTTAGTAATCAATATTTTTGTAATCAATCTTGTTGTATGATCTGAAACTTCTTGAATTCAATAAAGTTTTTGCTTTTGTGATCTAGCGTGTAAATTGGTTATGATCTAAGGGAGAGCAAGGGCCCACTCACCCCAAGATTTAGAACCTTTTGTATTTTTGTATGGGTTGTTTCATGTTAGTATATATATGAGTGTGCTTATCTGTGTTTAGTACAATTCAGTCTATGTTATTTGTTGTTTTATCTTTTATTGTTGGTTAATATTTAACAAATTTACTATACAATAATCTCCATTTGATAAACTTTCTTTGGTTTAGCAATTCTAAATTCCCATCAGTGTATGATTTCATTTCAAAGCATTTAAATTATGTTTTTATTTTAATTCTGCAATTTCCAATTCTGTAAGTGTGTCTTTGATTCAAACATTGTGAGTTTCAATTAAAGTATTGTGTGTTTAATTCAAGCAAGATTGATTTTATTTTGTACTGTGTGTGTAATTTTTAATTCTATATTAGATTTTATTTCCAGCATTTAGAACTTAGGAACTCCCCAAATAGATAGTCCCACCAAGTAATTGTTAGTTATTCAAAGGAATCTTATTGCATACAACCTTGGACACTGCCCTGGTTAGAATGACATCAAAAATTAAGTTGATTAAATGAGGAGTTAACAACGAGACTCATCATTTTTGGTGTTGTTGTTCGGGGACATTTTAAGTGTTAATAAGAATCATTAAATTAACAATTGCTCATGAGAATCTACTTGGTTATAGCAATATATGAGTAGACCCAAAGACTCAAAGGGTAGATTTCTCCCAAAAGGTCCTCAACCACATATCTTCCATTCTCCTTAAAATCTTTGATCAATCTAAACATTTGGAAGAAGAGTTATATTCACCTATTAAAGAGGACACAACTCTTACCCTACCACAACCTTCAAAATATTCCCCTGAAATAGGGCCATCATACATAAGAAAATCTAGATCAGAGGATCTAGTTAATTTGAGTTACCAATCTCATATTAGTAGCCTTCCACCCACACCAGATTTTTCACCTAAGTGGAAAAACACTCTTTACAAAGTCAATTGGGAAAGAATGGAAGATGAACAACCAAGAGTTCAAAACAACCCTCACAATGGGGAAGTCATTGTGCCTCAAAGAACATTTACCTACCCCATTGTCATTGATGAAGAAGATGATACCCCCATGAAAAACATATCCCCATCTGTGTTACCCACATTTCGAGGTATGACAACTGAAGATCCAGATCAGTTCTTATTTGAGTTCAAAGTAATATGCCAAACCTATGACTATAGGACTGATAATCAAAAGTTAAAATTGTTTCCTTCTACATTGAAAGATTCAACTATGAGATGGTTTATGAGTTTACCACCAAACTCTATCCACTCTTGGGTAGAAATGGAAGAACATTTCCTAGACAAATATCAAGATTATTGCAGAGGGAGAGACAAAAAAGGAATAATTCTTCCAGGTCAAACAAAATGAAGATGAAAATTTAGAAGATTACCTGGATAGATTCCTCTTTCTTCATAGGAAATGTGGACACCCTTTAAGTGAAGATTTAACTAAAACCATCTTCTTAAAAGGATTGGATGAAGAATCAAGAGAATCTTTGAATCTTATGGGAGGAGGAGATGTGAATCATTTAACTTTCCACCAGATTGAGCAGGTCTGTAGAAACTACTCTAGAACTAGGGGGACCCTAGGAAAAGGAGAGCTAAAAAAACCAACCCAGATGTAAAGCAATTAATGGAAGAACTCTCCAATTTCAAAACAGACATCTTAGTACACTTGAACACTACCTTAGATGGTATGCAAGCACATGCCAAAGCCAACATTGAACCACTAGCAATGTTGTCCAAGGTGTAGACACAAACATGCTCTTAGAGACTTCCCCTTGAAAAAATAGAAATTTGTGGGATATGTGACAAAGATCATGATACTAAAGACTGTCATTTACTACCATTCCTCAAAAATCAGCTCAAACATACCCCATATGAAGACCTCAATTTTGTACAAAAATAGGGTAATCAACCTCCAAAAATGCAACCACACTTCATGCCAAGAAATAATCCTAATCCATGGATGATGCCATGGGCTGCAAATATGTGTCCACAGACTGTAGCACCAATGCCTTGAGCTCCATTAGAATGGACATATCTACCATAGATGCCCAGCCAACCTCAATACTGACCCCAACCATGGATGTCACAACCCTATCATCAGCCATGGAGACCAATCCATAGTGGATATAATATGCCAACCAGCCTACCAACTATCCACAACCAAGGCGGTTTCTACCTCAAAAATCCTAACATCAGTAGCAGGAATTAATGCCTCCTCCTATTGCTCAATCTCAACAAACAGAACCAATAGTTCAACATCAAATGCCTGCACAACCTATGGCAAATCCAAAGAACAAGCAAACAACCCCCTTCTTTGGAGCTAAACAAGAATTCATGGGATTAAATATCATAGATTGTAAATACATTCAATTAAGAGCATGGAAAGTTGTGGAAAAACCACCAATTTTCATCACTGAAATACTAAATGAAAAGCCAACATCTATAAAAGGGAAAGAAAAAGAACATGAGGAGAAAATATAAAGACATCAAGAACAATCCATAGTTTCTCCATCAGTTCCATTTCTAGAAATTTCAAAGAGATCATCAACAAAGAATTTGATTTTATCCAGGAAATAAAGAAATTAAACATTGAAATTCCATTGTTACAAGCAATCAAAGATATACCAAAATTGAATAGATTAATTAAAATCCTTTGCATTAAGACTCCAGGAAGAAAGAAACAATACCCCAAAACTATACAGGTAGATGGAAAACTTGTTGACATGTTATCAGGAAAATTATTGCTACCTAAGTATGGTGACCCTGGTAGTCCTGTTATTACTGTAACAATTGGGAAAAAGGAAATACAAAATGTGTTGGTTGATCTTGGAGCTGCTATTAACATTATGACAACTGATACTTTGAAATAATTACCATTAGTTGGGCTTCAACCCACTGCTACCATTCTACAAATGGTTGATCAATCCATTGCCAAACTAGAAGGAATCATAGAAGACGTTATGGTGACATGGAATCATGGGAATATCCTTGTGGACTTTATGATTCTTCAACCCAAAAGCAAGATACATGGATATCCAATTATCCTTAGGGATACCATGGTTAGCCACTGTAGCAGCCTTAATAGACTATAAATCTAGAGATATGACAATATCAAATGGAATAAATGCTAAACAAATCTCTTTGTTTCCACCTGCAAAACCATTTGTAGATGTTAAAGAGTATATTTGGGTTGATGATTTTGAATTAGCTAATTACAATTTATCATCTTTGGCTATGATTGCAGTAAAAATCATGTTGTATAAATTGAAGAAGAGTCAACACGAGCTCTAGAGTTGGCCAATATCACTTCAGAGTCTCCTCAGACAAGCTCTAGAGTCTTCCTGTCTCGCTTCAAGAGTCTTCTCAGCTTAGCTCCAGAGTCTTCCTTCTATTTTTGGAGTCTTCTTGCTCAACTTTTTTGAGTCCCTCACTGCTTCTCTCCAAACATGGCATTATCATGAAAAGTTCTTAAATGATCTGATCAACTTCTTCACGAAAGGTATGAACCCATCCCTTTTCAAAAAAACATAAGGAGATGGATAGAAATAGATCAAGATGTGTCTACAACAAGTTTTAGTTTTCCCCTAACAACATTGATTCCACAAGGAAATCCTACCTTTGGAGACATGAATGCATTCCACATAATATTACCACATGAATTCTCATTGAATTCATTGTTGAGTGAATTTAAAACTATCAATTCAGTCTATCCTGAAACAAAACAGATTTCCATCTATCTAGGAAAGGCACTGAACATCAATAGTTGGTTAACTAATGATGAGGAAGCCAAAGTTTTTGATGTACTAAGAACCATACCAAAGCCATTTCATGGGATTACAGTGACATGAAAGGAATCCATCCTAGTATCTGTACCCACCACATTTATACAAGTAATGTCAAACCAGTCAGACAACCACAAAGAAGAATAAATCTTGCATTAAAGGACATGGTTAAAACTGAAATTGAGAAATTGTTGCAAGTTGGATTCATTTACCCCATATCAGACAGTCAATGGGTCTCACCACTTGTGATAGTTCCTAAAAAGAATGGTAAGTGGAGAATTTGTGTAGATTACAGGGAGCTTAACAAAGCTACTTTGAGAGACTATTTTCCCTACCTTTTATTGACCAAGTCTTGGATAACTTAGCAGGGAAAGAAGTTCTTTTCTTTTCTAGATGGATTTAGTGGTTACAACTAGATAAGGGTGGTTGTAGAAGACCAGGAAAAAACAACATTCACTTGCCCTTGGGGAACATTTTCTTATAGAGTGTTACCTTTTGGTTTGTGTAATGCACCAACTACTTTTCAAAGAGCAATCTTGGCCATATTTTCTGATTTGACTAATGATTGTGTAGAAGTGTATATGGATGACTTCACAGTGTATGGGGACTCTTTTGAAGAAGCTTTGGCCAACTTGGACAAAGTATTGACAAGATGTGAACAACATAACCTATCTTTGAGCCATGAAAAGTGCTTAATGATGGTGGATGAAGGAATAGTTCTTGGGCATCACATTTCAGCCCAAGGGATAAAAGTGGATCAAAAGAAAATTGAGGTAATTTTTGATTTACCTGCACCCAAAACTCAGACAGATGTTAGAAGTTTTCTTGGGCATGCAAGATATTATAGATGCTTCATTAAAGATTTTAGTAAGATTGTTGCACCAATGTTTGCTTTGTTAGTAAAAGATAGTGAGTTCATTTGGGATGAGAAGTGTCAAGAAGCCTTTGAATTGATTAAAGAGAAAATAACTTCAATCCCAGTGTTGAGAGGGCCTAATTAGGAAGAACCCTTCCACATTCACACTAATGCTTATAACACTACTATATGGGCAGTATTGGGACAAAAAGATGAACATGGTAAAATGTATGTTATCTATTACATTAGCAAAAATCTCACTCCCACAAAAAAGAATTATACTACTACTGAAAAGAAATTTTTAGTTGTTGTCTATGCCATTAATAATTTTTTTCATTATATTACAGGGTATAAGACATTTGTATATACTGACCATGCAACTATCATGGTATTTAATGAACAAACCAATAGTAGGAGGTAAGATCATTAGATGGTTACTCCTTTTGCAAGAATTTGATATTACCATTATTGATAACCCAGGAAGATCTAACTTGGTTGTTGATTTCTTGTCAAGGTTAGATACACCTGGAGAGGAGGAATCTGTTGATGATAGCTTCCCTGATGAACAATTTTTTTCTATATCTACAAATTCACCATGGTTTGCTGATATAGAAAATTATTTAACAACATGAAAATTTCCTGATGATTTTACTAACAAACGAAGAAAATTTTGATTAAAGAAAGTGTCACTTTTAAATGGTTAAATGGTATTCTATTTAAATGTGGATCTGACTTGGTGCTATGCAGGTGTGTTAGGGAATATGAAGTATATGACATCATCAGAGATTTTCATGATGGACCTCCAGAAGGTCACCACTTAGTAAAGATAACTATCCATAAAATCCTTGGAGCTGGATACTACTGGCCTTCCCTTCACAAGAATGTGAAGAAATATATTTGGGAATGTGATGCATGCCAAAGGATTGGTGAACCTACTATGTTCAGCGAAATGTCTCTTCAACCTCAATTGGTTCTTGATCCTTTTGAACAATTGGGGCTAGATTTTTTTGGACCAATAAACCCACCTTCACGAGGGAGGGAATTCATCCTGGTTTGCACTGATTATGTGACTAAATGGGCAAAAGTTACAAGCTTTACCCCAAGCCAGAAGAAGAAGTAGTGGTAGATACTTCTTGTATCACAAAATTATGCACAAGTTTGGAGCACCAAGGAGCATAGTTTCAGATCAAGGGCCTCAGTTCATGTCCAAAATGATCAAATATTTGGTATAAGTTTACCAAATTAATCATAAGAAGTCATCTCCATACCACCCTCAAGCCAATGGACAAGTGGAAGTGACAAATAGAGAGTTAGAAAGTATCTTAACTAAAACAGTCGGCACTAGCAGGAAAGATTGGACAAATAGATTACCAGAGGAAATTTGGGCAACAACATTACTTGGAAAACCACCACTGGATTTTCCCCATATGAATTTGTGTATGGAAAAAATCCCTTACTATCCATTGAATTTGAACTACAAACATTAAGAACAAAAATCAAGGTCAGAATAGAGTTGGATGAAGCACAAAAACAAAGGATACTTCAATTTAATGAAGTAGATGAAATGAGAATTGAAACACTTCATAGGACTGAATTACTACAATATCAAAGGAGACAATGGCATGATATACACATCAAAGAAAGGAATTCAAAGAGGAGATTGGGCCTTTTGTTTTGATTCTAAATACCAAGATTTTCCAGGAAAATTTAGAACTAGATGGCTAGGCCCATATGAAATTGAAAAAGTTTTTGACAATGGATCAGTTCAACTTCTTCCCATAGATGGGAACACTAAAACTCTTTTGGTCAATGGACATAGATTGAAGGTTTATCATAAGTCATTAAATAAACAAGATTTTCTACAACAAATCCAATCAGAAGGTGAATTTGACTATGAGGAAGAACCTAGTTCTTCCATCATGGTCAACCAATGAAAAAGAGATGAAGGCTAATAAAGGAGAAGAATTGAAAACCAACAATGGTGGTTCTTCTCTTCAAAAAAATAAAAATAAAAAAATAAAAAGATAATAAATAAGGGAAGTTGAAAACCAGAAATGGCAGCTTTCCCACCAAGCATGCAACCAAAAATAATAAAGTGTGATTTCTTGACTTTTCAAACACTGACTGAATTTTCCTTTTTGCAGGACACATGGAGTGAGCAATACAAGTCACATCACTATTGAAGGTAAAAGTGCTTTATTTTCTATGTATAGGATTATTAGGAAGTTAGAACATGTCATAATTATTTGCATAAGTAGGGAATATCTTGACATAAAATGTCATAATGACCTTTCAACACCTCTCACTTGAAATGATTACTTTTAATGAGGAAACGGTCCTCACATGAGTTTGACAGTTGATGAAGTGACAGTTTCTACATGCATTATTTATTAATGTCACGTCAATTTTATAGCTAATAATTGTTTAAATGCTATAAAATTAATCCTCCCCACACTGACTCACTTCACAACTCCGAAGTAAGAAGAAGCCCAAACCCTACTTCGAACTATTTTCTAGAACATTTTTTTGCTGAAAATGGGACACAAGAAGTGTTATGAGATAGAGTCAGCTACAATCTTGTTGCAATATGCAAAGTGGTGGCAATATTTGAATGCTCAGGATGGTTAGAATTCATGAAAAAATTCCAGGGTTATAAAGAATCATTGATTGAAGAATTCCTCACCAACCTCAAAGGAATAAAATCAAAGGTAAGAGGCAACAAAATTCTTGTTAATAGTCAAGTTATTAGTCAAATATTTGGAATTCCTTGTGAAGGGAATGAAAATTGCAGGAAGGTCTACTTTTAGAGACCTAATTCAAATTTTTCATGAAGAAGGGGAGCCTGAACCTGAAGTAGTAATAAGTAAGTCAAAAATAGCAAAAGGAATCAAGAGATAAATACTCCTAGAACCCTATAGGGTTGATGCATTATAGGTAGTCAAATATTTCACTTGTGATGGTGAATACAACATTCTAGGTTGTGATACAATGAGGATTTTAATTCATTTACATCAGGGTTTGTAGAAACCAGGGCATAAAATTAACTTTCCTGAATTTTTATATGATAGCCTTCAAAATACTGCAAAGAGATACAATGAGAAAGGAGGTCCAATTCATCATCAAGGGTAGATTCAATTAATGTGTCAACACTCCATTACAAGCAAGAAAGACAAAAAGGTATGGGACACATTATTGAAAAAATTGGAACAAACACCAGAAAAGATAAGAAACCCCCTTTCTTCTATTATTACACCAAAGTCAGGGTTAGAAGCAACTTCATACCTGACTCATCATGCAAAAATCCCCAAGTTTCTAGCTCCGTAAACACTCCGAAGCTTACCACTGGATAGTCTGACTCAATATCTAAAAGAACAAGATGATTGAGGAAAGTTGGAGAGGAATCCTCCTCTGTTGTTCCATCAAGAATAAAAAAGAGACTAATCTTACAGGAAGATAAGGACCTAGAAGAGGTTGTTGAGATTCTAGGTAGCATATATTTAGCAACTGAGGAAGTTGTAGAAGAAGAACAAATAATTCTTGATGAAATTCAAGAATTGACTATACAATATATTGTAGAATCAATGACACCACCCTCTACCTCTCATGAAGAGAAAGGTAAATCTCCAATGGTGGAAGAAGAAGAACCTCAGTCCCCTGCTTCAGCAGAGTATAATCTAGAGGATGAACAAATCCAACAAGTACTCCTCCTTTCCAGGAAAGAGGAAACTATCAAACAACAACATGAAGAATTGAATTCCTCCAAGAAAATGTAAAAACTAAAGAAACTCTTATTTAATCATTACAAAAATAAATAGAAGAACTTAAATTGCAATGTAAGGAAAAATATGAAATAGTTCTTTCCAAACCAAAGTACAAATTAATCAGGAGGTCCAAACTTCATTGAGTTATAATGAAGTCAAAAATATTTGGGAAAGCATATGCAATGATTTAGAAAGATTAAATCTTCAAAATAAAAAGTTGAAAAATGAGTTAGAAGAAGAAAGAAAACAGAAAAAGAAATTCAAAAAGAAAAAGAAAAATCCAAAAATACCTTGCAAATTGCTTGTGCCATAGGAGAAAAACTCCTTGCTTGTAGAAGACCTTCATCAACATATAACATTTTTCTACAAGAGCAATTTTTCAGATGGAAGCTATCTAGAATTGCATGTGATTTACCTTTTGATTTAAAGGATGAAACAAATTTCTTGGAGGTTTATACTAAGAGCTCCCCTGACCACTAAAACCTAATGTGTGAATTTCACTTGTGTAATTTTCTATCCTAAGCCATATGTCTGATTTTCTAATCAATTTGTATGTGGGAGAATCCCAGTTGAGAGATTTTCATCTACTATGCAAAATCAAATTGCTTGGGATCAAAGGACCGAGGACTACTTTCAAAAGGTAAAAACAAAGGGACTTTGCATGAGACCTCAGTATCTCAAACCTGTTGAATAGTACAAAACATTCAAAGCTCTAGCCTATCAACCTAAGATTCAATAACATCATATAAAGGAGCTAAAGAAGAGCATTGCTAGTGTCCATAAATTTTCCCAACAACAAGAATTTGCAAAGGCAATGAAAACTTGTGAAAAATGATGGGATACCTTGAATATTCCTTTGAAAAGGAGGGAATTACTTTCTCCAACAAATCTCAAGTGGTCTATGAGAAGGGCCATATATATAGAAAATATGATTCTATGCATTTGTCAGACTCAAGGCCATAAATGGATTGGAATGAGATTCAGGCCACCACTCATTCTTTTCCCTATGCCCTCATGGAAAGAATCTTCTACATAGGGTACACAAGAATTCAGCAAATGGGAGCAGAAGGTAGAGGAAAATGAAGGATTTTGTGTTTCAAAGGAAGACACTTGGGAATATCATGATAGTACCTATGATTTAAGAAAATTGATGGAGGACAAGATTTTTGATCCTGACTATGGGAAATGATTTGCAAGAGGACTTGCAAATAAGTAAGTGTGGGGGAGAATGATGAGCTCATTAAATGGTTAATAATGACATTATTTATCTTCCCCCTTGTTTGAATATGTGTGCATTCTATAACTTTTTCCTAATCCAAAGTAGAGAATATATGCATTTTACTAGATTAGTGTGTGTGAATCTATTCCACCATTTTGTTATAACTAAAAATCATGAAAATAATTCAGTTTTGTGTAAATAGATCAAGAAAAGTATGATTTTTTCGAAGAAGCAGAGTTTCAGGCCTAGAAATCCAAGTCTGCTAAGCTTTGGAGTCTCCTCTGTGGCTTTAGAGTCTTCAAAGTCTTTGATGGCTTTGGAGTCTCTACCTATGGCTTCAGAGTCTTCTTTAGAGTCTCTACCTATGGCTTCGAAGTCTTTGGCTTCGTAGTCTGACCCTTTGGCTTCAGAGTCTACCTAGTGACTTCAAAATCTCACCAGTTGGTGTCAACAAACTCTGGGATATGGGAACCTTGCTATCCTGGAACATGCATGCATTCAAAAATAACACACACTAAAATTAGGAAATACCATTTATAGAATGGATCATGTAATTTATTTTCATATATGTTTTGTTATAACTGAATCCTATAGAGTCAATCGGTTCCCCAATTCTCTCCTTTAGTTCACCTTGAAACATGGAGATATTGTGGAACCTCTTTTAACTAGTAATCTAAATAAGGTAGATTCTAGGATTCATCTAGTTGTTTTGGTGGCATCAGTTGAGGGAAAGATAATATAATCCGCACTCATTGATTGCCAAGAGAATGTCATTAATCATTATTTTTGTACTCAATCTTGTTATATGATCTGAAACTTCTTGAATTAAATAAAATTGTTGCTTTGGTGATCTAGTGTGCACGGTGTAGTTCTGATCAAAGGGAGAGCAAGGGCCCACTCACCCCAAGATTTAGAGCTTTCAGTATTTCTACTTTGGTTATTCTATTTTTGTGTTAATATATATGAATGTGCTTATCTGTGTTTGGTATAATTTAGTTATATTATTTGTTGTTTTATCTTTTATTCCTAGTTAATCTTTGGAAAATTTATTATACATTAATCTCCATTTAATAAACTTTGTTTGTCTCAACAATTGTGAATTCCCAGTAGTATATGATTTCGTTCCAAAACCTTTAAATTCTTTTTTTATTTTAAAACCCTACAATTTCTAATTCTGTAAGTGTGCCTTTACTTCAAGTATTGTGAGTTTTCAATTCAAGCATTGTGTGTTTCAATTCTGCAAGATAGATTTTATTCTGTACTGTGTGTATAATTTTCAATTCTAGTTTAGGTTTCATTTCCAGTATTTTAGACTTAGGAAACCCCCCCAAAAAAATAGTCCCGTCAAGCAATTGTTAATTCCACAAAAGAATCTTATTTCATACAGCCTTGGACACTGCCCTGGTCAGGATGACATCAACAATTAGGTTGATCAAATGAAGAGTTAACAACGAGACTCATCAGCATCTTCTTCCAAGGATGAATATGAAGATATTATGGCTGACATGAACATTCATTATTGTGTTATTTTCACGCATTCCAACTTTAAAATGAGAAATCATTTGGACATGTAGAGAAGAATAAATAGGACATACCAAAGGTGAATCTACAACCAAAGAAAATAACTAAGTGAGGTTCTCCACTTACATCATCCTTAGAGTCAGCTAAGAAGAAACATGAATCTGCATCCTCTCTTAAGACATCTTTTACTCTGGGTAGGTCAAGTACTTCCACTCATTCTAAAAATAGTGCCTCTACTCTTGTATCTCAAAAGGGAAACAAAAAATATGCCTCTACTTCCCCTAAAGTAAGGCAACCTACTCCTATTGTTTCCAATGTTCCCGAAAGTTCTTCTTCCACCTTCGATATTATTGATCATGTAAAGAAAGCTAAGGTTCATATATCTGAGTCAGAATATATAAAAAACCACCCAATTATAAAGGTTTACTCCTCACTCATGTGCAAAGAAAATTCCAAAATCTCTTAGCTTCTACCCCTTCATCCACCAACAAGATTGAGCCTTTTTTATGTTTCCTTATTAATCAATGGATATTGATTAAATAATTACATTATTGAATATGGTGCATCCAAAAATGTCATACCCACTAAAGTTTCCAAAGCTCTTGGCTCGGGTCTCTCCCGAGCATTCGGTCATTTATACTCAATGGAAACAAAGGAAGTCCCTCTTTTTTGGTAGGATTAAAGATGCACAACTTGCTTTTATATATTTTTCAGAAAAGTGAGTAAAGTGACAATTTTGTTGGTGGAAATGTCAACTACATATGGTATGCTTCTTAGCATAATTTTGTGTCAGGATGTTGGAGGAGAAATAAAATTGGATTGGTTTTCTGCTTCAATACCAGTCAAGAATGAAATGAAGAACCTTCTCCCTAAACCAAAAATGAAATATATAGTTCAAAAATTTGATGATTATTAGGAGCACAAATCCTATTCCAAAATTAGGGAAATTGGAAAGATTAATTTCAAAGATAAAGGCAACAATAATTATTTTATAAGTTTGATGAGATGAAGAGTTTCCTATTATTGAAGAAATGTCAAATAAAATTATGACGAGATTTGGAATATGGAGTTTTATGGAAGTTGCTCGTCCTGGGTTGGGTGCCAGAATTGCTTTGTCTTATACACAAGGAAATTTATTTCCTTTATCATACAATTTGTAGTTTTCCAATACCAACAACATTGCTGAACATGAAGCTTTGTTTCTTGGATTACAAGCTACCAAATGAATGGGAATTAAAAATCTTGCAATGGAAGGGGATGCAAAGCTCATTTTAAAATAGGTAAGAGAGTTGTTCTGAGTAAAAAAATTACATTTTCATCATTACAAAAATAGAGTGTTGGATTGCATCAAATCTTTTGATGCATTTAATATTAAAGAAGTCCCTTGTGATTAAAATAGTAGAGATGATTCATTGGCAGTGTCTGCCTCTCTAAGGATTCGCCATCCTGATTTTGGAACATAAGTATTCAGTGGAAATGGTTTTCCATCCAAGTGTGCCTGAAAACCTAGAGGATTGGAAAGTGTATAATGATGATTGTCATATTTTTTCTTTATTGCAGTAGACTCATGATTTAAAGTTTGTGTATTTCAATTAAAGTAGTGCACTCCCATGGGATTTCACTACTAATGAAATTGATAGTACCAAAAGTGATCAAATTGTTGAATATGGAGTGATTCAAATGGAAGGAAACAAAATTCCGAAAGGAGACATTTCACTAGAAAAATTGTTTGAGAAACATGACAGGTTCATTCATGGAAAATATAAGGATTAACTCAAATCTTCCACCGAATATGAAAAAGAAAACATTGGAAAAAGTGAGAAGCTAAGGATGGTGAATATTAGTTAATTTTTTTCACCTGAAGAATGAAAAAAAATCTCAAATCTATTGAAAAATTATTCTGACGTGCTAGCCTATTTATATGAAGATCTCAATTCCTTCCAACCATAATCTATGTAACACTCTATCCCGTTGAATCTCAATGCAATCGAATTCCAATAGAAGCAAAGGCATTATAATCCCAAATTTTTCGGAACCATAAAAGAAGAAGTTGAAAGGATACTCAATGCTTTTATCATCTTCCCTATCTATCACTTAACATGGATAGCCAAAACTATGCCAGTAAGAAAGAAGAGTGGTGAAATCCACATTTGTATGGATTTCAAGAATTTCAATTAAGCTTCAATGAAAGATAACCACCCCTTTTCAGTCATGGACCATATTTTGCAAGTATTCAATGGTCTAGAAATGATGTCCATGTTCGACATATTCTCAGGGTACAACCCAATTGATGTGTCCAAAAAAGATAAATTAAAAACTTCTTTCACCACTCCTTGGGGCACTTTTGCATACCATCGTATGTCTTTCAAATTAATTAATGCAGGTGCCACTTTTTAGATAGCCATGGATGAGAGGAAAGTGTATAGTGGTATACTTCAATGACCTTACCATGTATTGAAAGAAGATAGAAACATTTGGATCAACTGGAGCTAGTACTAATCTACTATAGAAAACACCATATCTCTCTTAATCCGAAGAATTCAATTTTTTTTGTAATAGAAGGAAATATCCTTGGAAACATGGTGAGAAAGGAGGGTAAAAAATATTAATCTAGAGAGAGTTGAAGTCATTCAACGGTTATCTCTGCCCATGAGAAAACCCAAAGTATATTATTTATTTGGAAAGATAAATTTATTGATAAGGTTTTTTCTGGACTTTATTGAGCTCACGAAGGATATTATCAACATTATGAAGCCTAAGGAATCCATAAAATGGAATAAAAAAGGCTATGAATATTTTTAATCAATCAAAGGTGTTATTTCAAAGGCACCCACTTTAGTCTGTCTAGACTTTAATAAGGAATTCATTATTTACCATCGCACCTCTAAACATACCATCTATTTCATCCTTTTTCAAAAGAATGATGAAAATTTTCAATCACCTATTGCATTCATCAATTCACCATTGAAAGAACGTGAACTCAATTAATCACAACATGAGAAGCATACATATGCAATGGTATAAGATTTGGAAAACTTCATCTTCTACCTCTTGAACTCACATACCATTTTCATAGTTCTTAGCCCAATTTTTAAGTCCATTATGATGCAAAAATATCCTTGTGAAAAAAGAGGGAATTTGGTATCAAATATTCAAGAGTATGATCTTGATATTAGACCCTATAAATTAGTACAAGGTAATGGTTTGTGTGAACTCCTTGCTAAAGAAGAGTGGTAAAATAGTTCTAAATGCTATGAATGTTTGACTAAAGACCTCCCTATTATCCTCTTCGTCCGTATTACCAATCTATGGTATTCATATATTGTATACTTCTTGACTTACAGTGATTATCCCCCATATATGGATTACCAAAAGATACATACTCTTCGCTGGAAGGAAACAAAGTATGTTATTTGGGAGAATGTTTTGTAAAAGAAAGATTTAAATCTGTGACTACCCTATCTGAAAAAATTTCATACTTTTAAAATAATGGGTCGTTTTGTGTTTTTATTGCCAGAAAGTTCTTGTATTGTGTCAAGATATTCCCAAAGAGCCATATTAACCATTTTCGCCAAATACCCAGATGCCCAAAATTGTTATATTTGTCGTTGGGATTTGTCTGCGGGAAATTTGTATTTAATTATTTTGAGCCCCGTTTGAGGCAATTTGCACTCCGGTTTAACTCTGTTGTGATCGTACATATCGTTATTCCCATATACCAGTATGGTTTTAACCAGGAATGAGTTCTGGACTTTATTTGTGACTTCTGACAACGTTTTGTGTTTTTGTGTTTTCCCGTTTCGTTTTCTGTGAAATTTCTCTAGATCAATTCCTTTGCCGGTTTGGCCTGATTCTTGGCCTGGAGTAGCTGGAGATCACATACGCACGTTGTGCCAGAAGGAAGTCACCATCGGAGGTCTGGTTCACTGGGAAAAGACGAAGTCGTGCACCAAAAAGCCTCTTCTGGGCTGGCCGCATTTTTGGAAAAAGAAGGTTTGAAGTGGATCATGGGAAAATTAGAAGCAGCAGGCAGGTGGGAATTTTGTACCTACCTAGCAGGGTACTTTTTCCCATGGAAGCAACGCCACTTAAGTGACAATGGGAAAATTAGAGGCAGCAGGCAGGCGGAATTTCTTACCTGCCTTGCAGGGTAAAAATTCCCATTGTGGAATAAAAGAAAAATCACTTAAGTGAATCATGGGATTTTATTGCCTGCCTTGCAGGGTAAATAATCCCATTATGAAAGTCAAATGACTTAAGTGAATCATGAGATTTTCAGGGCTGCCTTGCAGGGTAAATAATCCCATTGTCATGTGTTTCTTAAAAATAGAATTCTTTATGCCAAAAAGTGCGCCCCCTTTGGAGAAGTAAAGGTAACCTTTAAATTGAATTAATTTAATTAATTATTCACCCAATTTTGGCGCCCAGGCTTGTGGAAAAGTCAACAGAGGTTAAAGGACAAAAGGTGGTTGAAAATAGACTGTTCTAAAATTAAATAAATAATTTTATTTATTTAATGCAGCCCCTTTATGTCAAAAAGTGCGCCCCATTGGGAGAGAAATAATACTTTTTAAAGTATTAAATGATTAAATTAATTCCTATTTTCAGTGGCTAAGGTCAAAGCATACTGTGAGGCTTGAGTTAACTGGAAACAAAAGTCTAAAATTAAATAAATTTAATTTATTTAATGGCAGCCATAAGCATGCACAAAATAGGCGCCCCATTTGAAGAGTGAAGCTTATTAATTAATTAATTAATTGCCAGTAATAGCAAAGGCATTAATTAATTATAGAATCATGAAGGATTATATAAGCAGGGGCTGCCATAAGGATGAATTAATTAATTCACAGGTAAAGAAGTGCAGCCCAGAGGAAAAGTGCGCCCCATTTGAAGAGGATTTTTGCTCAAAAGAAGGTGAAATTAATGCTAAAAGCTTCCAATTTTGGCGCACAGGTTGAAGGAAGTTGATTTGTGTCTGGATAATTGTTTGCATAAGTGATACAGGTGCTCAGGTGAAGTTGGTAAAATTCATGCTTGCTTTGCATGCAAATAAAACATCAATTTTTGGGGCAGCAGGCTTGA
This sequence comes from Taxus chinensis, assembly GCA_019776745.2. Taxonomy (NCBI): domain Eukaryota; kingdom Viridiplantae; phylum Streptophyta; class Pinopsida; order Cupressales; family Taxaceae; genus Taxus; species Taxus chinensis. The sequence goes on along the minus strand of CM034157.1, from coordinate 159,702,983 downwards.
ATTATGCAGATTTTTATGATTAAAATCCACTGTTCATGTTCCGGTTGCCATCTTTGTCTGAATTAATTGCAGGAATTCGTTACAGGTGCTTTACAAAAGAAAATGAGCTTTAATCAATGTCCAATACATTGAATATATCCTCCGAATCTGAAGAATTATCCAGATCTGCACCAGTTTTGAAGAATTTCGGCCGAATAAGAAGAAAAAGAATTGTTCAGACAAAGATAGACAAAGCCATGGCAAAGAGGGATGAAAAAGAAAGCACAACGGAGTCATGCATCACTTCCAAATTTGCAGACATTGGAGACACAGATATAGGTCCGGAACCTCTTTCCGAATTGATTGACAGATCCAGAGCAGGAAAGACTTCCCTCATGCGTGTGGTTAAAAGCAGTGGAATTATTCGAGCTGCAGTGCTTTCCATACACAGCCTCAGTTGCCAAAGTTCGTTATGGAGTGTGCTAGGTCTTACCATCCATCATCCAGATCAGTGCCAGATGCTACAGGGAAAACAATAATTCGGTTGGACGCAGAGTTCATCAATTATTGTTTGAAGATTCCGGCTCGAAAGGTGGTGACTTCCATTAGCATTCAGGATGCCGGCAGCAGGTGGGAGAAGCATAGAGTTGACTGCGTGAACATAATGAACAACAGATACATGAAGAAGCCCAGATCTCCTTCCAAGTTCCCAAGAACTCTTCCGCGGTCCAATCTGGTACAGGAGGTAGATGATATTGCCAAATTGTTATGTAGGATAAATGGCGAGGCGAACGCTCACACTTTCCGTACATGGATGTATGCTTTCATCAGGACCATTGAAGTCAACAAGGTTGATTCATAATCAATTGGTCAAGAAATCATTAGCGACAACATTGGTGAGCAACTCCGGAACGTGAAGCATACTTTCAGCTTCAAAATGACTTCTTATTTGGTATATGCAGCAGCTTCACAAGGCATCTTCTCCAAGTTGGATAGATGTGGTGTTCTTTCTAAGGACCCCATTTTCGAGTGCCACCCACAACTTACTGTACCTGTGTGCAAGAAAGATTTCAAAGTGGTCAACGATGGATTCTTCTACGAATTCATTTGCAGGCTAGACAGGACCTAAAGGCCAACAGGAGTGAGCAAGGAAGCGTGGGAAGCTGTATCCAGAATTGGTAGTCTATTCATTCAGTTTGCAGATTTCACATACTTGGGGTTACCGGCTTTTCTGGAGAACCAGTTAAGCTAAGAAGATATCCGAATGATAGATTGATCACCATGGAGTCTGAGCAGACAACTTGTGGAGATGCACGACCTTCAGTCGAAATGGACAAGTCTACGGGCTTCTTCCCAATCACTGTGGGACATTATAGTGCCAGAGCATTCATAAGCCAGGATTGGAGCAGGATGGAAGATGTTATTCCTTAGGCTATGAGAAAAGTTCTTCCTGACGAGCTTCAAACTTTATCTCATTGTGGAGTAGCCAAGGAAGCTATCTTCCACTCAGGAGTACAGACATGTGATCCTTCATTAGATGGAGGATGCAAGCTGGATGAAAGTGCAAAAGTGAGTATTCATCAAGGTTCTGTAAACTTGGAAGGTGCCAGCAGGCCCGCCTGAAGTGTTATGAATTTGCAGAATCAGCTGATACAACTGGTGATCATAGTAGATATGGGACATGTTGTTAACCTGAGTACTTTGGCCGAAATCAAAAGCTGGGAGAGATATTGAGAGCAGATTTACAGGATAACGATAGTTGAGAAGGGAAGAAAGAGTTTGCAGTATCTTTCTGGTTGGATACTTCAAACTGGTTGCTGACGAAGGATACTGCCTTGATGAAGCATTGATGAATCAAGTCACGGGCAACTTCCTTACCAGACAATATCATTTCTTTCACTCAAGGAGGAAGTGGTCGGAAATGTTACTTCATACACAGAAGGTTCCTAGCAGAGTGCTTAATTCCCTGGAAGGGTCTCTTCTGATGGTACAAGGAAGAATTGATGGAGCTACTAAGCCTTTCACGATGAATTCCATTAGCAGACTGGTGGCACTGCAGGCGGATATTGCGAGGTTCGGGCCAAGCTTGGAGGATGTGGAAGCATGTATCAAGGTGTTGAACGAAGGATTGCTGCAGTTCAGGACAGAAAAGGAAGCAGTGGCTAAAACAGATGGGAAGATGTTGAATTACATGTTCGACAAGTATATCCAGTATCAGAACAAAAAGAAGACATAAATGTTACAGCTGGCGCGACTTCTCCTCCTATTCTTTCTTCTTTTGTTTTCCACGTTCCCAGATGAAATTGTAAAACTTTAAAGTTATTGGTTTTGAAACCATTACTTAAAGTTATGTGGAACAATTCTATTAGTTAAGTGATACATGTGTCACTTAAGGAGAAGTTAGTGGAGGATGATTGCCAAATGTCATCTTTACTTGTTGTTTATGTTTCAGTTCAGTTGAGTTTCCCATTTGTACTTTCCCTTCTACATTCTATAAGTAGAAGAAGAACCTCCGGGTTAATGATCAGAATTTGTAAGCAGCATCCTTGTGTTCCAGACTTTGTGCTGAAACCCTTGAGAGCCACTTGAAGCAAAGGAATATACAGGAGCAGATTTCCGGAGAACTTTGTGTCACGGTGTATTTTGTTTCTAGCTTTTATATCTTAGATCTTTTAATAAACTTTGTGTTATTTTAGATCTAGATCTAGAGCTACCTTTGCTTATAATTCTGTGTTTATATCTATTGGTTTCTTCTATGTGCATGCAATCAACTCTGTTATCTATTGATTGGGATGCACATCTTCCCCATTTCTTCTCTGTGTTTATATAATTCCCTTCTTCTATAAATATTTCCTTTCTTAAACAACTGCTTACTTGCTGCAGAACTGTACAACTATGGTTCATGAGCTGAACAGTTAAAGTAAAACCCCATATAGATACTAGCATATTTTAATTGACAAATCTGACACGGGAGCCTCACCGGTAAATGAGGGAGATTTATCTCATGACTGCCTAGGTTTTGTGCTATGCAGAAAATCTAGCCAACAATTTTTGGCGACTCCGCTGGGGAACAACTATCTTTGCAGATCAAAGCTTATCTCTTGAAGATTGGAGTGTTTTCCATACAAATCTCAACCTGGCTGAACGTCCATTCACCCGATCCGTGAAGGCGCAAGGAAGGACTGATCATTTCTTCAGACTGCAGGAGCAATTCAATTTCAATCATCCTCCTCAAGTTAGAAGCCGTAGATCTAGTCTCTCACCAGGAAGGAGAGTGCACACCCATCTAGATCCAGATCGTCTTCAGCATAATCCGGCGGCTGGAATTATTCACCAAGTCTACACAAGGAGAAGACGTGCTCCGTTCATCATGGCGAATCAGAACCAGATGTACCTGTCCCATGGGGAGTAGCTTTTGGGCCACTGAACTTGGCTCCACCTATGCATGATCTGCCAAAAGGATCCAGAAAGAATTTTCCAAAATTCTTTGGAGATGGAAAGCAAAACCCGGATGATCATTTGGCAGCCTTCTTCATATCTTGTGGTGTGCTTGCAGTGGAGCATGAAGATGTCTCAGTCAGACTCTTCATTGAGACTCTACATGACTTGGCTGGCGAATGGTTCTATCGGCTAGCTCCTGGCACCATAACCAACTGGGCGACTATGCGTGAGCAATTTCTGAAAAGATTCAAGCCTGCAGAGGACGCTAGCACGTTGATCACTCAACTGACGTAGTTGAAGAAAGAGCCAAGTGAGAACATGCGGGACTTTATTGCAAGGTTCCAGAGGATTTTATATAAAATCCCCACTTCTGCCACATTGAGCGATGAAAATCAAAAGACATTTTTTATAAACGCTCTATTGCCCGAAGTTGGATATCAACTAAGAAGGGCAAGACCTGTGAATTTACTTGAAGCACAAAATGTTGCCGTGGAAGTTGAAGATGACTTGATCATGGCTGGAAAACTCAAACAACCATCTCACAAAGGTGATGGAGCTTCTTCAAGTACTTCAGATCCTTTGCTGCAAAGATTGGCTAATGACATGCTGCAAATCAAGAAGCAGATCTCTCAAGCAGGAAATGTGACCCCTTCAAGATTAGCTCCTACTCGGACCTTTAATGGTCAAAATCAAAATCAAAACCGAAACAGACTTGCTGCTGCACCACAACGGTTGGCAATTGAAGCTGCTCCAAGGAATAACTTGGAAACTAATGAAGAAGATCTCGGCATTGACGAATCATTTGATGATGAAGACTTTGTAGATCCCGCTGGCGACTCCAATATTGGTTACCTGGACTACGAATCTGACGATGGCTATTATGAATCTTTTGAAGATTTTGATGGTCACACATTTGCGGTGTTCACAAGGTCTCAGACACGCCAAAATGCCGAAGCATCCACAAGCGGCCAAAGAAGAGAAAGAGAAGATCCTGGGCCGGATGTTACTATCTTGAAAAGAGGTAGCCCTCTTCCTTCTTCATTAGCGCCCAAAGATAAATATTCAAATTCTTTCAATTCGCAGCAAAGGGCCAACACACATCCAGCTGAAGCAAGTCAAGCTTTTGACATCATTGATCACATCAAGAAGACCAAGGTCCAAATGTCAGAAGCTGAGTATTTGAGAGCATTTCCTGATCAGCTAAATAGATTGGTCAAGTATGTGCAAAGTAATGGTCCCAACCCAACAAATAATACTTCACGGGGTATCTTGTCAAGTCCAAAGATTACTCCTCCTTCAAATAATGTGGCTGCAAGTTCTTCTCCTTCTACTTCTTCTCCTGCTACATCAGAAAGGATCGAGCCATTTTATGTATCTTTGCTTATCAACGGATACAAACTGAGCAATTGCATTTTGGACTCTGGAGCTTCTGACAACGTCATGCCTGCCAAAGTTGTTGATGCCTTGGGTCTCACATTGACAAAAACCATCGGAAGATGCTATTCAATGGAAAGGCAAGTTCCTCTTGTTGGACAAATCAAAGATGCGCAGGCAGTACTTGCTTCTTTTCCAGACAAGAGATTGAAAATGACTATCCTTGTAGCAGACATCCCAGTCTCTTATGGCATGCTGTTGAGTAGAAATTTCTGTAAAGAGCTGGGTGGAGAAGTCAAGATGGATTGGTCTTGTGCGCACATACCAATCAAAGGAGTTAATCAGAAGTTAGAACCTGAGAAGAAATCCAAGTACACAGTATCAAAGTCTGAGGATCCTAGATCTCAGATCTTGTTTCAGGAATCTGATCACGGAGTCTATTATCTAGAAATGGATAAAGAAGAAGTTCAACCTGTGATTCAAGAACCACATCAACTTGACAACAAGGTTTGGTCTCTGGAATTTGATGGCAGCTGCTGTTCATTTGGATCCGGTGCAGGCGTTGTTCTTATCTCTCCTGAAGGGAAGGTGCATGCGCATTCCTTCAAATTGATGTTCGAAAATACTAACAACACAACAGAGTATGAAGCGCTGTTGTTAGGCATGGAGCAGGCAAGAACAATGGGAATCAAGCTCTTACACGCAAAGGGAGATGCTGAGCTGATTGTTAAGCAGATAAGAGGTCTCTATCAAGTAAAAAAGGACAAACTTCGGCATTATAGAGATCGAGTCTACTCTGCTATCCTAGATTTTTCAGCTTTCTCGGTATCTTACATTCCAAGAGAACAAAATTCAAGAGCTGATTCACTTGCAGTGACTGCAGCTTTGTTAAATCCAGATCAGCCTCCCACATTTTTTAGACAGGGGGATTACAAAGTTGAGATGGTCTTCCTCCCAAAAGTTTCTGACAACGTCCAGCAATGGCAAGTTTTTAACGATGACAAGTAGATTGCTGCATTTCTCCAACAAAAGGACAACTTTGAAGAGATCTACTATGAGGGAAGCAATTCACCTCCGAGGCAAACTACTGTGGGAGAAATGGATGCAGACGTCTCAGGAAGTCAGGAGATTATCCAGCTAAAGGGAAATAAAATTCCCAAAGGCTTGGTATCTCTTGAGGAAATGTTCGACAAGCATGATCAGATGCTTAAGAAGAATGAAGAAAGTGGGGAAGGTTCTTCCTCCGATACACAGTTACTAAATTTGGGAGCCAGCAATGATCCCAAATTAGTAAATCTGGGTAAGTGTTGTTCAGAGGCCAAAAGAGAAGATTTTACAGAGCTTCTTAAGAAATATATGGATGTTTTTCCCTTGTCTTACCAGGATCTAAAAACATATCAGCCTGCAGAAGTTCAACACTACATCCCATTAAAACCAGAACAAAAGCCTTTCAAGCAGAAGCTGCGGCGGCATAACCCTACCATTTCCGGAACTATCTTTGTAGAGATCCAGAAGTTGTTAGATGCAAAGATTATTTATCCCATACATCATTCCGAATGGTTAGCCAACATAGTTCCTGTGAGAAAGAAGAGTGGCGAGATTAGGTTGTGCGTGGATTTTCGCAACCTCAATCAAGCTTCATTAAAAGATAACTACCCCATCCCCATCATGGATCACACTCTGCAGGTGGTCACTGGATCTGAGATGCTTTCCATGCTTGATGGTTTCTCAGGCTATAATCAAGTCAAGGTGGCTGAAGAAGATCAATACAAAACGACATTCATTACACCTTGGGGAACCTTTGCTTACCAGAAAATGCCGTTTGGTTTGATCAATGCTGGAGCTACATTTCAAAGAGCTATGGATTTAGCTTTTGCTCATCTCAAGGATATAAGCATAGTGGTGTACCTTGATGATCTGACAGTCTTTTCCAAGATACAAGTACACACATTTCAATCTGGAAGAGGTTTTCATACAATGCCGCAAACATGGTATTTCTTTGAACCCTAAGAAATCTATCTTTGTTGTAACAGAAGGAAAGCTACTAGGGCACATTGTTTCCAAAGAAGGAACCAAGATAGATCCGGAACGTGTCAAATCCATTCAGACATTGCCATTGCCAACATCCAAAAAAGGAGTTCACTCTTTCTTTGGAAAAGTTAATTTTCTCAGGAGATTCATTCCTGACTTTGCTGAGCTAACCCGTCATATCTCGAATATGATGAAGAAGACACAAGATTTCAAATGGAGCAGCAAAGGGAAGGAAGCTTTTGAGAAGATTAAGGAGGCCCTGTCAAAAGCCCAGTCTTGGTTTCACCCGACTTCAGTAAAGAATTTATTCTTTACTGTTATTCCTCCGAACACACCATGTCAGCAATATTGATGCAGAAAAATCAAGAGGACGCAGAAGCTCCGATTGCTTTCATGAGCACGCCCCTTAAAGCTTATGAGTTGAAATATACTCCCATGGAAAAGCATGCATATGCAGTGGTGAAGGCGTGTAAGGCATTCAGGTATTATATTCTTTCCTCACACACTGTGGTCTTGGTTCCAGATACTGCAGTGAAATCTATCCTCACTCAACAAGAGTTAGGATTGTTAAGAGGCACATGGGTGACAAAGGTTCAAGAATATGACCTGGATATTAAACCTACAAAGCTGGTTCGAGGAAGAGGTCTGTGCGAACTAATGACAGAGATGAAAGCAACAGTGCCAGAAGCAGATCAAGAAGAGATAGATGAAGATTTGCCTATGGTACTTTTTATAGATCTGATGGAGGAGTGGTACAGTAACATTGCCCACTTTTTGACATATAGAGAATGTCTGGATCAACTTTCTAGAAAAGAGAAGAGAACAATTAAACTAAAGTCCAAAGACTTTGTTCTATGGGATAATGGTTTATACAAAAGAGGAATTGATGGCGTATTTCTCAGATGCGTGGATAAAGCTCAACAGGATCAGCTCTTACAACAATTTCATGACATGGCTTGCGGTGGTCATTTCTCAGCCCGAGTCACTGCACACAAGATCCTCAGAGCAAGGTATTACTGGCCCACACTTTTTCAAGATACTGCAGAGTGGGTAGCTAAGTGCCAAGCATGCCAACATTTTGTTGGGCGTGTGAAATTGCCTGCACTACCTTTAAAACCCATTGTAATTGAAGAACCTTTCTAACAGTGGGGAATGGATTTTATTGGTATGCTTAACCCGGCTTCTAGTGCCAGCCATCACTACATTCTAACAGCTACTGATTATTTCAGTAAGTGGGTAGAAGCCATTCCTGTGAAGAACGCCACTTCCGCCGAGGTGTGCAGTTTTATAAAAGAAAATATTATTGTCAGGTTTGGCGTGCCCAGTAAAATAGTAGCAGACAACGCTCCGAATCTTTCTTCTGAGGAGCTGGTTGATTTCTGCTACACTCATGGGATTCAGCTGGTACATTCCTCAAACTACTATCCACAAGGGAATGGCCAAGCTGAATCAAGTAACAAAAACTTGGTAACTATCGTGCGAAAGCTAGTAACGGAAAATCAAAGGACTTGGCATAAGAAGTTGTTTGATGCATTATGGGCCGATAGAATTACACCAAAGAGGGCTATAGGCATGTCCCCATTTCAGCTATTATATGGTAGAGACACTGAGCTGCCTCTTACCCTGGAACTGCCTGCCCTACAACTTTCTAGAGCCCTGGAGGATTCTACATTCACAGATGCTATTGATAAAAGAATTATGTACCTGACTGAATTGAGGGAAGTACAAACTCAAGTTGCAGATAGGTTGACAGAGCATCAAAGGAAGGTGAAAGTCATCTTCGACAAAAAAGCCAGGGAAAGAAAGTTTGAGTCAATGACTGGGTCCTTTTATGGGACAAAAGAAGAGAAGAAAAAGACATGCAAGTAAAATTTGATTCACTATGGAAAGGGCCTTTTGTGATTAAGAAGATCGTAGGAGCAGATAGCTTCATTCTTGCTCATCAGGATGGAGTTGAATTTCCGTTGCCTTTCAATGGGCAACACTTGAAGCTGTTCCAGACATGAAAAGCAGGGTAAAACCTGTATGTACATAAATAAAACTTTGTTTGTTTTTCCCTGTTTTGTTTTTGTTTTTGTGTTGTGTTTGTTTGCCTGACCCCGTGCCCAAAAGACAAGATACGAAACCAGAGATGCTGGGATCTCATCTTTTCCCTTGTCATTCTGACAGAGAAAAAGATGTCCATAGACGGAGCCGACTGGTGTCCCCAGATTTCATCCTGAAATCTGAGACTACCCTATCCGAAAAAATTTCATACTTTTAAAATAATGGGTCGTTTTATGTTTTTATTGCCTGAAAGTTCTTGTATTGCGTCAAGATATTCCCAAAGAGCCATATTAGCCATTTTCGCCAAATACCCAGATGCCCAAAATTGTTATATTCTTTCGTCGGGATTTGTCTGCGGGAAATTTGTATTTAATTATTTTGAGCCCCGTTTGAGGCAATTTGCGCTCCGGTTTAACTCTGTTGTGATCGTACATATCGTTATTCCTATATACCAGTAGGGTTTTAACCAGGAATGAGTTCTGGACTTTATTTGTGACTTTTGGCAACGTTTTGTGTTTTTGTGTTTTCCCGTTTCATTTTCTGTGAAATTTCTCTAGATCAATTCCTTTGCCGGTTTGGCCTGATTCTTGGCCTGGAGTAGCTGGAGATCATATACGCACGTTATGCCAGAAGGAAGTCGCCATCGGAGGTCTGGTTCACTGGGAAAAGACGAAGTCGTGCACCAAAAAGCCTCTTCTAGGCTGGCCGCATTTTTGGAAAAAGAAGGTTTGAAGTGGATCATGGGAAAATTAGAAGCAGCAGGCAGGTGGGAATTTTGTACCTGCCTAGCAGGGTACTTTTTCCCATGAAAGCAACGCCACTTAAGTGACAATGAGAAAATTAGAGGCAGCAGGCAAGGCGGGAATTTCTTACCTGCCTTGCAGGGTAAAAATTCCCATTGTGGAATAAAAGAAAAATCACTTAAGTGAATCATGGGATTTTATTGCCTGCCTTGCAGGGTAAACAATCTCATTATGAAAGTCAAATGACTTAAGTGAATCATGGGATTTTCAGGGCTGCCTTGCAGGGTAAATAATCCCATTGTCATGTGTTTCTTAAAAATAGAATTCTTTATGTCAAAAAGTGCGCCCCTTTGGAGAAGTAAAGGCAGCCTTTAAATTGATTAATTTAATTAATTATTCACCCAAAATTGGCGCCCAGGCTTGTGGAAAAGTCAACAGAAGTTAAAGGACAAAAGGTGGTTGAAAATAGACTGTTCTAAAATTAAATAAATTAATTTATTTAATGGCAGCCCCTTTATGTCAAAAAGTGCGCCCCTTTTGGGAGAGAAATAATACTTTTTAAAGTATTAAATGATTAAATTAATTCCTATTTTCAGTGGCTAAGGTCAAAGCATACTGTGAGGCTTGAGTTAAGTGGAAGCAGAAGTCTAAAATTAAATAAATTTAATTTATTTAATGGCAGCCATAAGCATGCACAAAATAGGCGCCTCATTTGAAGAGTGAAGCTCATTAATTAATTAATTAATTGTCAGTAATAGCAAAGGCATTAATTAATTATAGAATCACAAGGGTTATATAAGCAGGGGCTGCCATAAGGATGAATTAATTAATTCACAGGTAAAGAAGTGCAGCCCAGAGGAAAAGTGCGCCCCATTTGAAGAGGATTTTTGTTCAAAAGAAGGTGAAATCAATGCTAAAAGCTTCCAATTTTGGCGCACAGGTTGAAGGAAGTTGATTTGTGTCTGGATAATTGTTTGCATAAGTGATACAGGTGCTCAGGTGAAGTTGGAAAAATTCATGCTCACTTTGCATGCAAACAAAACATCAATTTTTGGGGCAGCAGGCTTGAATTATGCAGATTTTTATGATTAAAATTCACTGTTCATGTTCCGGTTGCCATCTTTGTCTAAATTAATTGCAGGAATTCATTACAGGTGCTTTACAAAAGAAAAGGAGCTTTAATCAATGTCCAATACATTGAATATATCCTCTGAATCTGAAGAATTATCCAGATCTGCACCAGTTTTGAAGAATTCCGGCCGAATAAGAAGAAAAAGAATTGTTCAGACAAAGATAGACAAAGCCATGGCAAAGAGGGATGAAAAAGAAAGCACAACGGAGTCATGCATCACTTCCAAATTTGCAGACATAGGAGACACAGATCTAGGTCTGGAACCTCTTTCCGAATTGATTGATAGATCCAGAGCAGGAAAGACTTCACTCATGCGTGCAGTTAAAAGCAGTGGAATTATTCGAGCTGCAACCTTTCCATACACAGCCCAGTTGCCAGAGTTTGTTATGGAGTGTGCTAGGTCTTACCATCCTTCATCCAGATCAGTGCGAGATGCTACGGGGAAAACAATAATTCGGTTGGACGCAGAGTTCATCAATTATTGTTTGAAGATTCCGGCTCGAAAGGTGGTGACTTCCATTAGCATTCAGGATGCTGACAACAGATGGGAGAAGCATAGAGTTGACTACGTGAACATAATGAACAACATATACATAAAGAATCCCAGATCTCCTTCTAAGTTCCCAAGAACTCTTCCGGGGTCCAATTTGCTACAGTAGGTAGATGATATTGCCAAATTGTTATGCAGGATAAATGGCGAGGCGAATGCTCACACTTTCCGTACATGGATGTATGCTTTCATCAGGACCATTGAAGTCAACAAGGTTGATTCCATAATCAATTGGTCAGAAATCATTAGCGACAACATTGGTGAGCAACTCCGGAACGTGAAGCGTACTTTCAGCTTCAAAATGACTTCCTACTTGGTATATGCTAGCAGCTTCACAAGGCATCTTCTCCAAGCTGGATAGATTTGGCGTTCTTTCTAAGGACCCCATTTTTGAGTGTTACCGAAAACTTATTGTACCTACATGCAAGAAAGATTTCAAAGTGGTCAACGATGGATTCTTCTACGAATTCATTTGCAGGCTAGACAGGGACCTAAAGGCCAACAGGGTGAGCAAGGAAGCATGGGAAGCTGTATCCAAAATTGGCAGTCTATTCATTCAGTTTGCAAATTTCACATACCTCAGGGTTACTGGCTTTTCTGGAGAAACCGGTTAAGCTACCCAGATATCCGAATGATAGATTGATCACCATGGAGCTGAGTAGACAACTTGTGGAGATACACGACCTTCAGTCGAAATGGCACAAGTCTACGGGCTTCTTCCCAATCACTGTGGACATTATAGCTGCCAGAGCATTCATAATGCCCGAGGATTGGAAGCAGAAATATTATCCGAGTATGAGCAAGAGTTCTTCCCAGCATGACTGAACTTCGATCCATTTGGAGTAGCCAGGAAGACGATCTCCCAGGAGTACGCACATGTGCCTTCATTAGAGGATTTCTGGATGAAGTGCAAAAGTGAGTACGAGGTTAGAAAGAAGGATTTCAGCAGGCTATCAGCACGACAAGTGTTCGACTTTGGATTAGCACGGATACCTGCGGATCTTAAAGATGATGGGAATGTGTTACTTGACACTTACCATCAAATGGGAGGAGATAGAGTTGTACTTCAGGATAACGTAGGGGGCTGCCATACGATTGAGGAAAGGTCTGGCGCTGTTCTAGTGAATACTTCAAACTGGTTGCTGACGAAGGGATACTGCCTTGATGAAGCATTGATGAATCAAATCACGGGCAACTTCGGCACAGGAGATTCCCTCAAGAGGAAGCACGGAGGAGAAAGCAGCAGAAGGTCTGAGAAGATGAAAGTGCACAGAAGATCTCAATCAAAGGAGAAGATCACTTCCACGGCTATGAATTTAGTTCCAGCTTCTCCAGCATCCAGTACTTCACCGACTGTTGCACCTCAGCAGGACACTTCCATGCCTCCACTGAATCTAGCAACATTCATCTTCTCTCCTCAGCCACTCTGTTCAGCACCTGTTCCAGAAGATGGAAACCATAACACTGTAGCAATTTCTGATGGAGAGGAAACAGAGAGGGAGATAGTAGTGCACTCAACAACTTCTCATTCTCCGAGAAGTAACTTCTCAGAATGGTTGGCTTCGCAGTTGGTTCCAGAAGCTAGAGTGGAAATGAACTTGGAGGAACACGACTTGCAACTACTCCAGAATCTAGGTGGAAAAGACAGAAGACCTAAAGTTGCTAAGGTAACTTCAAGGTTGATCATTGAGGAGCCGGGGCAGAAATTTGCTGAGATGTCAGTTCCGGCAGAAGGAAAGAAGGAGGATGAGCTCATGGTAGAAGATGTAACAGTAACCAGAGTACCCATCGGTCAAGCCACCACAGAAAGATTGAAGGAGGATACACAGACATTGATAGATGCTCTATTCCTTAGGATTGATAGAGAAAAGGCGGAGAAAGACGAGCTTCAAAAGTAGGTATCTCAGTTGTATGAGATCATGGCCAAGGTTGCTAAATCTTCTACGTAACTCATTTCAGATCAGGTGAGTGATCATCTTATGCAGGAGATGGAGGATGCAAGCAATCAGGTGAAAGCTATTAACGAATGGAAGAATCTGATTATTCGTCAAGCTTCTGTACAACTTGGAGAGGTGCCAGCCCGCCTGAAGGTTATGAATAATGCAGAAAATTAGCTGAAGCAACTGGTGACAAGCATAGTAGATATGAACACAGTTGCTGAGAGTAACCTAAGTACTTTGGCCGAAATCAACAAGCTGTCCAGGAGAAGTATTGGTTGCAGAGCAGATTGTACCGAGACAGATCAGTTGAGAAGGGGAAGCAGCTGGAGTTTGCAGTATCTTTCCGTTTGGAGATCTGCAGAGTTTTGCTGAAGAGGATGCAGGCACTTGAGAGTAAGACATCGTCCTTACCAGATAGTATCATTTCTTTCACTGAGGAGGAAGTGGTCGGGAATGTTACTTCATACGTACGGATCATTCCTAGCAGAGTGCCTAATTCCCTGGAAGGGTCTCTTCTGATGGTACAAGGAAGAATTGATGGAGCTACTAAGCCTTTCATGATGAATTCCATTAGCAGACTGGTGGCACTGCAGGCGGATATTGCGAGGTTTGGGCCGAGCTTGGAGGATGTGGAAGCATGTATCAAGGTGTTGAACGAAGGATTGCTGTAGTTCAGGACAGAAAAGGAAGTAGTGGCTAAAACAGATGGGAAGATGCTGAATTACATGTTCGACAAGTATATCCAGTATCAGAACAAAAAGAAGACATAAATGTTACAGTTGGCTTGACTTCTTCTTCTATTCTTTCTTCTTCTATTTTCCACGTTCCCGGATGAAATTGTAAAACTTTAAAGTTATTGGTTTTGAAACCATTACTTAAAGTTATGTGGAACAATTCTATTAGTTAAGTGATACATGTGTCACTTAAGGAGAAGTTAGTGGAGGATGATTGCCAAATGTCATCTTTACTTGTTGTTTATGTTTCAGTTCAGTTGAGTTTCCCATTTGTACTTTCCCTTCTACATTCTATAAGTAAAAGAAGAACCTCCGGGTTAATGATCAAAATTTGTAAGCAGCATCCTTGTGTTCCAGACTTTGTGCTAAAACCCTTGAGAGCCACTTGAAGCAAAGGAATATACAGGAGCAGGTTTTCGAGAACTTTGTGTCACGATGTATTGTGTTTCTAGCTTTTATATCTTAGATCTTTTAATAAACTTTGTGTTATTTTAGATCTAGATCTAGAGCTTCCTTTGCTTATAATTCTGTGTTTATATCTATTGGTTTCTTCTATGTGCATGCAATCAACTCTGTTATCTATTGATTGGGATGCACATCTTCCCCATTTCTTCTCTGTGTTTATATAATTCCCTTCTTCTATAAATATTTCCTTTCTTAAACACCTGCTTACTTGCTGCAGAACTGTACAGCTATGGTTCATGAGCTGAACAGTTAAAGTAAAACCCCATATAGATACTAGCATATTTTAATTGACAAATCTGACATGGGAGCCTCACCAGTAAATGAGGGAGATTTATCTCATGACTGCCTAGGTTTTGTGCTATGTAGAGGTGGTTATTATTGTCCTACTCTCTTCCGGTATGCATATAAATGGGTAGAGAAATTTGATCCATGTCAACAATTTGTAGGAAAGCCAAGGCTAGCTAATTTGCCACTTTAGCTCGTGCTCATTGAAAAACCTTTCCAATAGTGGGGTTTGGAATTTTTAGGTGTGTTGAATCTACATTATAGTGTGAGTCACTTGTATGTTCTCAGTGCCACAGACTATTTTACAAAGTTGGCGGAAGTCATTCTAACCAAACATGCCAATTCAGAGACAGTGTGTAACTTTCTAAAAGAAAATATCATTGTCTAGTTTAGAGTGCCAAACAAGATAATAACTGATAATGCTACATGTTTATCTTCTATTAATCTAATTGATTTTTGTTACTATCATGGTATTTCATTTTCACTTTATGCTGATTACTACCCGCAAGGAAATGGTTAGGAAGAATCTAGTAACAAGAACATTGTTACTATTGTTTGAAAATTGGTAGATGCTAATCATGAGATTGGCATAAAATTTATATGACGCTCTGTGGGATGATCAGATAACGGCCAAGAAATCCATTGACACTTCCCCTTTCCAGCTGTTGTACAAAATTGAAGCTCATATCCCCATTTCGTTAGAATTACCTGCCTTACAACTGGTAAAGGAAATAGAGAATAAAGGATACATGGATGCTCTTGAAAAAAGGTTATGATACTTGGAATAAATGAATGAAAATAGAGAAGTAGCAGTGGATGTTATGAGAAGGCACCAAGCGATAGTAAGAAGTTTGATCACAAGACACAAAAAAAACTTTTGGATTGGAGATCTTGTCCTACTCTGGGACAATAGACATGAAACTAAAGCCATGAAATTTTTGACTCTTTCTAGTTTGGTCCCTTCAAGATTAGGAATTTCTGTGGATAGAATACATACCGCATTGCATTTATTGATAGAACCTAGTTGGAGTTGCCTTGTAGTGGGCACATTTAAATCTCTATAATAATGAATTTGATTATCCCCAGCCATGTATCATAGTTTCCCCTTTAGTTGTGTGTTTCCCCTTTTTTTTTGGTTGGTTTCCATTTTTTATCATGTGTTTATTTTGCTTTTCCTTGGTTATGTTGGTTGTTTGCACTAATTATTGAAGTAGTGACTCCATCTCCCAATGGATAAGGCACTGGTTTAATCCTCCACGAGATATCTGAATTCCTTCATTATCCCTTACGACCTATGTCCTCGAGTTAGAGCCAATTGTTATCATGCTAAATGTCTAGCATGCAAATTTAAAATTTTGGCCATCACAACCAAACCCTCACTTGAAACCTCCTTTCCCGGTCATTGTGAACCCTTCTTCCAACCAACCTATCAACTTTTTCACCTTCACTCTAGTTGAGAAGAATGTGCTAACATAGTTTTCAAGTGTGTTTCATGTGCATGGAAGTATATCGAAATGGATTCATGAAGATACTAAGTTCTAAGGTGGAACAATGTTTCCCAGAGGTATTAAAAGGGATAAAATACCCTCTAAAAGATAACTACAAGGGCTTAACCCATCTAGAGGTTATGTATAAGAGAATGAATAGATCCATGGCATTTTTAAGGAAATCTATGGAGGAATGTGGTATCGGTGACCCATCTAAGAAAAACTAGGTCATTTGAGTAAGGGGAATGTAAGCTTCAATAGAGAAAGTGACATTGTCCTGAAGATTCTGGGAGTTTTATGAGGAATTGGAAGCTAAAAAAATAGTCAATGACAATATCCTAGATTCCACTACATGGTGGATATATCATTTTAAATCCATGTACACACAAATTTCCATGATATTCTCTATTACTGCCACTACCCCTTTGTGCTAAAAGAGTGACTAGTCCTGAAAATCAAATTGAAAATTATAATCAACTCTTTAAAATGGTTGAAATGAACTTTGTAGATGTTTTGGATTTAAAATCATATAAGTTTTAGCCTTCAAACTCCAATATTTTCTCCTAGGGAAAAAAGTAGACTTTTGTTCCATCTCACATTAGAGGGTGACATCAACATGGTTTTATAATCTCGGAGCGCACTTTTTCACCTCTAATGTCCATTATCCCTTGTCATTTGGTGCAAGGGGACAATAGGGACACAAACGTGTGCCCTTATTGATGAGTTATTTTGTGTCACTTAAAAGTTTTTAGCTTGCCTCCTAGGCTTGTTTCACAAATTCAAATCATAACCCCTTGGCCCACCTTTTAACTCTTGATGTCCCTGTGAGCTTGGAAAAATTTTCTGATAATCAATAAAGTAAAGCCACTAGCCAGATACCCCCTCTTTCAGGATTTCGTAGAAAACCTCAGAATGGGCAAGGAAACATGGATGAGCCCTGATTTCGTGAAATGTAGGTGCTTTCCTCGAACTGGAGCAAGGCCTTCCTGTAACAAGATCTACTTACTTTGCACCAAATGGAAAAAAAAGGGTTATGGATTTGGGACGCTTCAAGATGAGGCTATTTTGGCATTAGAACGAGGTGAAGGGATGCTCTTTGCTTGAAGGATGCAAGAAATTTGACAGGATCTTCTAGCTCATTCTCTGTGTGTTTTAGAGGGGGGGTAAGGTTGTATTTATAGCCTGGGAATTGGATTAACTTAGAGGATTTTAAGTAATCGCAGTTTGAAAATGAGCGCATGATTAGGTGAGTGAGAACAAAAAAGAGTGGGTGAGAATTAAACTTGTATTTTTAATTCTCAATTGGGGGACATAGGGAATATTTGGCATGTGAGGAAGATTGGGTTTAATTTAGGGGTTGAAATGGATTAATTAACATATTAACATCGATTAATTCTATGGGGATTTTTGTGGGAAATGGAGTGGGGAAATTAATTGATTTGGAAAAGGTGTGAAAAATGGGTGTCTACATTTGCCCCTCTTTGGAAGGGTAGTATGAAAGTAGTATCCTTTCAAATAAAGTAGACGATATGGATGAATATGCTAAAAAAGAATGTGTTCCTTCGATAAGAATTTATTAGAGGAAGAAAAGAGAAAACATTCTTTAAGCAAGAAGTAGAACAAACTTTTGGTTGTAAGAATGGGGGAAGAATTCAATCTATTTTTGCTAAGAAAAAAGTAGAGAAAATGTTTTTTGGGGAGAGTAGAAGGTGGTAGGTGATGGATGTCATGGTATCCTTAAAGACAAAAGTCTCATGATAAGATGTGATTATGGATAGATGTGATGATGCGCCCTCGAGAGGGATGACGAGGATGGAATATACGACAGAGCTCTCGAAAAGAGGAGAGGTTAATTCTGCGGAGAGGAGGATGAGAATGGGATGTAAGAAAATGGAATGACCGCATGACGCAAATGGAGAAAGGATTCAACCAACATTGAATGCTAGGTGTGAGGATGTAATGGGAAAGAGAAAAGGGAATGGATAGGAGTAGTGGTTGATTTTGAGAAGAGCAAGAAAAGTCAAGGGTAAGGAGACAGAGGAGGGAAAAAAGGAAATGAAAGAGGTAGAAGAGAATAAGAGAGAGGGATGATAGGGGAAGAAGGGAATGATGAAGAAAAAAAAGAAGACAAGAAAATGACAGAGCAAAGGGTGAAATTATGAAATAAAATGAGAGAGAGAGTCAAAATAAAGGGAATATAAAAATGAAGGAAGAGTGAAGGTAAATGAAGGGAGAGAAATGATTGGAAAAATTAAAAGAGATGATAGTGCTGAGAAAAGAATAAACTGTAAGAGTAAGAGGTTGAAGAAAATAAGGGTTAATGGTGAATGGGGAAAGATAGAAAATAAGGTAGAAAGATGAAATGAGAGTAGGGGGAAAAAATCAGGAAAAAGAAGAGAAGGATGGAAAAGCTGAAGGGGATAAGGATGATGAAGAAATTTAAAGAAACAAAAGAGGAGGTAGAGATGGAGAAAAGAAAGAAACTATGAGGGACAAGGAAAAGGTGTGGGAAAAGATCCAGAGGAAAGAAGAGAAACAAGTACAAATAAGTGAAAAGGTAGGGGTGGTAGAGAAAAGGAGGGGAGGTCAGAAGGAAAGTGAAAATGATGGGGAAGGAAGGGAGGACAGAGTGAATACAGGGAGAATATCGAAGGAACCTGGTCCTCATGAGGAAGACCATGGTAAAGAATATGGAACAGACTGAATGGAGATGCATGTGGAGGATGGGATGATAAAAAATACGGGATAATGCTAAAGAGCCGGGTTATCAATGGGGAAGTAAGAAGGAAACGTGAGATAAAAAGGGAAAGAAGATGATACAGAGGAAGTGAAATAAGAAGAGGAGTGGGAGGGAGGCGAGGACAACAAAGAAATGATGCAGAAGGAAGGAAATCAAGAATGAGGATAACAAGTATACAGTGAGTAGTATAAGGAATGTAAAGAGAAGAAAGAGGGGAGGAATGACACAGATTGAAAAGATGTGGAGATGCATGAAATAAGGATATAAATATTACGAGACAATAGATAGAGGGTGTATGACGAAGAATGTAAAGATATTGAAGGGGGCGAAGGGAAGATGAAGGGGTGGGTAAGAAGTGACAAGAAAGGGTGGGAGTGGAGTAAAGGGATGTGAGGGAAGAGGGAATGGGGGATAAAAGAGGCAATTCTAGTGAGGGGACATTAGGGAAAGTCCACTCATAATGAGTGGTGGGGAAGGATGAAAGGAAAAATATTGGTATATCCCTTGCTGTGAATTGTGAAAATGTT
Organism: Taxus chinensis; assembly: GCA_019776745.2. Classification (NCBI taxonomy): domain Eukaryota; kingdom Viridiplantae; phylum Streptophyta; class Pinopsida; order Cupressales; family Taxaceae; genus Taxus; species Taxus chinensis. The sequence continues at coordinate 159,683,509 of CM034157.1, read as the reverse complement.
ATTCATCAACACTTTGTCGATGATACTATTATTGTGGGAGAAGCTATGGTTTCTGAGGCTATGGGTTTTAAACTTTAAACAACTGTTGCAAGACTATGAAGAAGTGGCGGATCAAAAAATTAATTTTAAGAAAAGCTCCATTTTTTTCTTGAACACCCCTGAAAAAAGATGCAAAAAGATAAAAAAGATTATAGAGTGTGATATAAACTAGCTACCCTCTATCTATTTGGGTATGCCAATTGGTACAAAAAATCCCAAGTCTCAAACTAGAATTTTTGGATCGATAGATTTATTACTAAAATTGTTGGTTGGAAAGGCTCTTTGCTCTCTAAGGCAAGTAATATCACGTTCCTGAAGTGTTGAATTCAGAGCCTACCTGTGTACATTATGTCTCTCTTTCAACTTCCTACTAAAATTGCCGAACGTTTAGAAAAAATTCAAAGAAGATTTTTATGGAGAGGGATGGAAGGCAAAAATTGAATACCTCTTGTTGTTTGGAAAAAGGTTTGTAAACCCAAAAGACTTAGAGGCTTAGGCCTTAGAGGTTGGGAGCAGATGAATAAATCTCTTTTAGCTAAGATGCGATGGCGTTTGTTGGTGGATGAAGGGGTATGAACCAAAATCATTGATCACAAATACCGAGATAACTTGAGATCATAATGATGAGTCTTCTCGGGGGTGCAGAACACGGACCATGGAGCATGTGGAGACGAATGAATAGCCCTAAAAACCCAACACACTTGAAAAATGAATTCCTCAACCCCAAAATCAACTGTGAATCTGCCCAAGTCCAGAATTGAAGTTGCAGGTTGCCAAAATAGCCCGGGGGGGTTATTTTGGACAACAATAATCAACATGTTGCTAATGAAATAATAACCCTAAACGAGCTTCTTGTTGGTAATGTTTTAATTAAGCACGAGGGAGAAAGACAAAATCTTTAGGTCTGGTGAAGAGAATAGAGAATTCAATGTCAAATAAGCTTATAATATGTTCTTTGATAAGGAAAATCCTGATTTTAATTGGAAAGAAAAAGGAATAAGTATCTCATCCCTAAAGTAAATGTCTTCTGGTGGCTTATTTTGTAGGGTAAAACCTTTATTGTTGATAACTTAAACAAGAGAGGTTATCAAATAGTCAATAGATGTGTTCTATGTGAAGCAGAATATGAATCCATTGCCACCTTTTTTAGAATATTCTTATGCTCATGCTGTTAGGAACTCTGGTGTTCCCAGATTTCACCTTGAAATCTAGGACTACCCATTTGAAACTTTTTCGTTCTTGTTAAAATAACGGGTCTTTTTGTGTTTTTATTGCCAGAAGATGCTTGTATTACGTTAAGATATTCCCAATGAATCATATGAGCCAATTTCGACAAATACCCAGATGCTGAAACTCATCTTATCTCTCTGCTAAGTTTTGTCTGCGAAATTTTTTTATTTAATTATTTATTAAATAAATAAAGCCTCGTTTGAAGTAAATTGTGCTTCGGTTGAAACTTGTTGAAGTTTTGCATACCAGTATTCACACATCTCAATAGAATTTTCACTAGGAATATATTCAGATCATTGTCTACAACTTCTGGCAACGTTTTTCGCTTTTATTTATTTCTTTTGCATTTTTCTTCACTTTTCTTTGCAATTTGTTTGTTGAATTCCCCTGGGTCCATTCCTTGTTCTGTTTAGTCTGTTTGATTGCGTGGAGCATTTGGAGATCATTTACGGCCTCAATACCACAAGGAATCAACCTCAGAAGGCAAACTTCTCACCAAAAAAGATGAAGTCATGCACAAAAAGCCTAGGCAAAGTCACACTTTTGGAATGAATGGGTCTAAAGCTGCAATGGGATTTTTGATAGTGGCAGGCAGACGGGAATTTCTTACCTGCCTTGCAGGGTACTTTTTCCCATGAAGTCAAAGTCATCTAAGTTGCAATGGGAATATTAGAGGCGGCAGGCAGGCGGGAATTTCTTACCTGCCTAGCAGGGTAAAAATTCCCATAATAAAATAAAGAAAAATCACTTAAAGCACCGATGGGAATTTTCTGCCTGCTTAGCAAACTAACTTTTCCCACCAAAGAGGTTTATTCATCCATGCAAGTCGCACTTTATTAAAGGAAGCTATTTTCAATACAAGTTGCACTTTTTGGGAGATGTTTTTAATTTGCCAGTGAGAATTTTAGCAATGGTAGGTAGGCGAGAATTTCTTATCTGCCTTGCAGGGTAAAAATTTGGCAACCATTATGAAAGTCAAATAACTTAAGTTGAAAAGGGGATTTTTTGGAGCTGCAATGCACAGTAGAAATTCCCATCAAAGTTGATTTCTTATTTTTAGAAATCACCCTTGCCAAAAAGTGCGACCCACCTTGGCATTAAACAATATATTTAACGATATTTATTTATGGCTTTTTCACCTAATTTTGGCACCACGTATGGAAGAAAAGTCAAGGCAAGAAGACAAGCCAAAGAGAACTGAAGGATACATGTTAAAAATAAATAAAATAAATTTATTTAAAAGCAACCAGCAGCATGCATAATTGGGCGCCCAATTTGGGTGAATAGACATGATTATTTATTAATTAAATTGCTAGGAATAGGAAAGGTAATTATTATAAATAGTATGTTGAGGGTTATATAAGCATAGGTTGCCATAATGAAGAAGCAATTAATTCATTTTGCTAAAGATTGCAGCCCAGACAGTTTTGGCGCCAAGGAAAGGAGGTTTTGTGCATCAAAAGGTGTTTTTCATTGCCAGGAAGCTTCCAAGGTTTGGCGCCTAGGGTTGGAATAGCTTGATTTTTGCTATGATAATTATCTGCATGTTTGTATAAGTGTCCAGGTGAATTTTAAAATATTTATGCTTGTTTTACATGCAAACAAAGCCTCAAATTTTACGGCAGCAGGCTTTATATGCAGATTTTGGTGACAAAAATCAAGTATTCATGCCCTAGATTCCATCATTTTTTGAATTAATTGTAGGTATTCATTACAAGTGTTCATACAAGAGAAAGGGAGTTCAAATCAATGTCACGTACATTGAATATATCTTCCAAATCTGAAGAAATTGCTAGATCTGTAAAAATTGATCCAGTTGCAAAGAATTTCGGTAGGATTAAAAGAAAAAGAATTCAGACAAAGATTGCTCCAGCCATGATGAAGCATGATGAAAGAGAAGGATCAGCAGAATCATGCATAGCTTCCAGATTTGCTGATATCAACGACACAGACATAGGCACTAAACCCGTCTCCGAATTAATTGACAGATCCAGGGCTCGAAAGACATCTCTTATGTGGGCAATAAAAAGTAGTGGAATTATTCAAGCATCAGTGTTTCCAGTCACAGCTCAGTTACCCGAATTTGTTATGGAGTGTGCAAGGTCATATCATCCTCTTTCCAGAACAATTCGGGATGTTGCAGAAAAGACAATAATCAGGCTGGATGCACAGTTTATTAATTATTGTCTAAAGATTCCGACATGACCGGTGGTGACTACAATTAGTATGTTGGATCCTAACAACATATGGGAGAAACACAAAGCAGATTGCGTGGGCATAATGAATAGCAGATATATGAAGAAGCTCAGGTCTTCATCAAAATTCCTAAGGACTCTTCCTGCGATCCAATTTGGTGTAGGGTGGATGACATTATTAAATTGCTTTGCAGGTTAAGTGGAGAAGCCAATACTCACAAATTCCGCTACATGGATGTATGCTTTCATCAGGACCATTAAAATCAACAAGGTTGATTCTATAATCAATTGGTCAGAAATCATTAGCAGCAACAACATTGGTGAGTAACTCTGGAATGTGAAGTGTACTTTCAGCTTCAAAATGACTTCCTACTTGGTGTATGCTAGCAACTTCACAAGGTGTCTTTTCCATGCTAGATAGATGTTGGTGTTCTTTCTAAGGACCCCATTTTTGAGTGCTACCCGCAAACTTACTGTACCTGTGTGTGAGAAATATTTCAAAGTGGTCAAAGATGAATTATTCTATGATTTCATCTTGCAGGCTAGATAAAGACTTGAAGGCCAACATGGTAAGCAAGGAAACGTGGGAAGTTGTGTCCAAGATTGGCAGTCTATTCATTCAATTTGTAGATTTCACATACCTCAGGGTTACAGGATTTTCTGGAGAACCAATAAAGCATGCCTAGGTATCCGAATGATAGATTGATTGCCATAGAGATGAGCAGGTAACTTGTGGAGGTACACAACCTTCAGTCGAAAGTGGCACAAGTCTACGGGCTTCTTCCCAATCACTGTGGGATATTACAGCTGCCATTAGCATTAATAGATGCCCGAGGGAATGGAGGCACAAATGTTATCCGAGTATGAGCAAGAGCTCTTCCCTGTACAGGACTGAACTTCGATCCATTTGGAGTAGCCAAGAAGACAATCTCCCAGGAGTATGCACATGTGCCTTCATTAGAAGATTTATGGATGAAGTGAAAAAGTGAGTACGAGGTTAGAAAGAAGAGATTTTAGTAGGTTATCAGCAAAACAAGTGTTCGACTTCGGACTAGCGCAGATACCTGTGGATCTTAAAGATGATGGAAATGTGGTACTTGACACTTACCATCAAATGGGAGGAGATAAAGCCATACTACAGAATAACATAGGAGGCTGTAACACAATTGAAGAAAGGTCAGGAGCTGTGTCTGGTGAATACTTCAAACTGGTTGCTGACGAAGGGATATTGCCTTGATGAAGCATTGATGAATCAAATCACGGGTAACTTCGGCAGCAAGAGATTCCCTCAAGCAGGAAGCATGGAGGAGAAAGCAACAGGAAAGTCTGAGAAGTTGAAAGTTTATAGAAGATCTAAATCCAAGGAGAGGATCACTTCTATGACCATGAATTTAACTCTGGTTTCTCCAACACCCAGTACTTCACCAACTATTGCACCACAGCAGGACATGTTTCCATGCCTCTTCTGAATCTAGCGACATTCATCTTCTCCCCTTAGCCACTCTCGTTCAGCACCTGTTCCAGAGGATACGTTGAAGCTGCAGATGAAGTAATTCAAAAGGGCTTTGTCCTTGGATGATTCAGAAGATGGCATCCATAACACTGTGGCACTTTCTGATGTAGAGGATTCAGAGCAGAAGATGGTAGTACACTCAGTGCACTTCAGAAACTTATCATTCTCCAAGAAGTAACTTCTCAGAATGGTTGGCTTCGTAGTTGGTTCCAGAAGCAAGAATGGAGATGAACTTTGAGGAGCACGACTTGCAGCTACTCCAAAATCTGGGCGGAAGAGACAGAAGGCCTAAAGTTTCCAAAGCAACTTCTAGGTTGATCATCAAGGATTCAAGAGCAGAAGTTTGCTGAGATATCAATTCTGACAGAAGGAAAGAAGGAGGAGGAGCTCATGGTGGAAGATGTGATAGTAAGCAAAGTACCCCTCGGTCAAACCAGCATAGAAGGATTGAAGCAGGACACACAGACATTTATGGATGCTTTATTCCTTAGGCTTGACATTAGAAAAGGTGGAGAAAGAAGAGTTTCATAAGCAAGTATTTAAATTATGTGAGATCATAGCCAAGGTTGTTAAACCTTCCACGTCATCCCATTTCAGAGTCAGGTGAGTGATCATCTTATGCAGGAAATAGAGGACGCAAGAAATCAAGTAAAAACTATTGATGAATGGAAGGATTTGATTATTTTTCAAGCTTCTGTACAACTTGGAGAAGTCCCAACCCACCTAAAGGTTATGGATGATGCAGCAAATCAACTAAAGCAACTGATGGAAAAGCATAGAAGGCATGAATATAGTTGCAGAGAGTAACCTGAGTATTTTGGCCGAGATCAACAAGCTACCGGGAGATGTATTGATTGCGGAGCAGATTGTACCGAGATGGATCAGTCAAGAAGGGGAAGCAGTTAGAATTTGTAGTATCTTTCTGTTTGGAAATCTACAGAGTTTTGCTGAAGAGGATGCAGACACTTGAGATTCGGACATCAGACCTTACCAGACAGTGTCATTTCTTTCACTGAGGAGGAGAGTGGACGAAGAATGTTACTTCATACGTGTAAATCATTCTCAACGAAGAGTGCCTAATTCCCTGGAAGGGTCTCTTCTGATGGTACAAGGAATTGAATTGATAAAGCTACCAAGCCTTTCACGATGAATTCTATCAGTAGACTGGTGGCGTTGCAGGCAGACATTGCGAGGTTTGGGCCGAGCTTAGAATATGTGGAAGCATGTATCAAAGTGTTGAATGAAGGGTTGCTACAGTTCTAGGAGAGAGAAATGAAGTAGTGGCTAAAATAGATGGGAAGGATGTTGAATTACATGTTCGACAAGTATATCCAGATATCAGAACAAGAAGAAGACATTAACATGTTACAGCTGACATGACTTCTTCTATTCTTTCTTCTTCTATTTTCTATGTTCTCGAATGAAATTGTAAAACTTTAAAGTTATTGGTTTTGAAACCATTACTTAAAGTTATGTGGAACAATTCTATTAGTTAAGTGATACATGTGTCACTTAAGGAGAAGTTAGTGGAGGATGATTGCCAAATGTCATCTTTACTTGTTTATGTTTCAGTTCAGTTGAGTTTCCCATTTGTACTTTACCTTCTACATTCTATAAGTAAAAGAAGAACCTCCGGGTTAATGAACAAAATTTGTAAGCATCATCCTTGTGTTCTAGAATTTTTGCTAAAACCCTTGAGAGCCACTTGAAGCAAAGGAATATACAAGAGCAGTTTTTCGGAGAACTATGTGTCACGATGTATTGTGTTTCTAGCTTTTATATCTTAGATCTTTTAATAAACTTTGTGTTATTTCGGATCTAGATCTAGAGCTACCTTTGCTTATAATTCTGTGTTTATATCTATTGGTTTCTTCTATGTGCATGAAATCAACTCTGTTATCTATTGATTGGGATGCACATCTTCCCCATTTCTTCTCTGTGTTTATATAATTCCCTTCTTCTATAAATATCTCCTTTCTTAAACCCCTGCTTACTTGCTGCAGAACTGTACAGCTATGGTTCATGAGTTGAACAGTTAAAGTAAAACCCCATATAGATACTAGCATATTTTAATTGACAAATCTGACATGGGAGCCTCACTAGTAAATGAAGGAGATTCATCTCATGACTACCTAGGTTTTGTGCTATGCAGAATATCTGGCCAACAGTTACTACACACAAGATCTTTAGAGGTGGTTATTATTGTCCTAATCTCTTCTGGTATGCATATAAATGGGTAGAGAAATTTGATCCATGTCAACAATTTGTAGGAAAGCCAAGGCTAGCTAATTTGCCACTTTAGCTCGTGCTCATTGAAAAATTCCTTTCCAATAGTGGGGTTTGGAATTTTTAGGTGTGTTGAATTCTACATTATAGTGTGAGTCACTTGTATGTTCTCAGTGCCACAGACTATTTTACAAAGTTGGCGTAAGTCATTCTAATACCAAACATGCCAATTCAGAGACAGTGTGTAACTTTCTAAAAGAAAAATATCATTGTCTAGTTTAGAGTGCCAAACAAGAATAATAACTGATAATGCTACATGTTTATCTTCTATTAATCTAATTGATTTTTGTTACTATCATGGTATTTCATTTTCACTTTATGCTGATTACTACCCGCAAGGAAATGGTTAGGAAGAATCTAGTAACAAGAACATTGTTACTATTGTTTGAAAATTGGTAGATGCTAATCAATGAGATTGGCATAAAATTTATATGACGCTCTGTGGGATGATCAGATAACGGCCAAGAAATCCATTGACACTTCCCCTTTCCAGCTGTTGTACAAAATTGAAGCTCATATCCCCATTTCGTTAGAATTACCTGCCTTACAACTGGTAAAGGAAATAGAGAATAAAGGATACATGGATGCTCTTGAAAAAAGGTTATGATACTTGGAATAAATGAATGAAAATAGAGAAGTAGCAGTGGATGTTATGAGAAGGAACCAAGCGATAGTAAGAAGTTTTGATCACAAGACACAAAAAAAACTTTTGGATTGGAGATCTTGTCCCTACTCTGGGACAATAGACATGAAACTAAAGCCATGAAATTTTTGACTCTTTCTAGTTTGGTCCCTTCAAGATTAGGAATTTCTGTGGATAGAATACATACCGCATTGCATTTATTGATAGAACCTAGTTGGAGTTGCCTTGTAGTGGGCACATTTAAATCTCTATAATAATGAATTTGATTATCCCCAGCCATGTATCATAGTTTCCCCTTTAGTTGTGTGTTTCCCCTTTTTTTTTGGTTGGTTTCCCTTTTTTATCATGTGTTTATTTTGCTTTTCCTTGGTTATGTTGGTTGTTTGCACTAATTATTGAAGTAGTGACTCCATCTCCCAAATGGATAAGGCACTGGTTTAATCCTCCACGAGATATCTGAATTCCTTCATTATCCCTTACGACCTATGTCCTCGAGTTAGAGCCAATTGTTATCATGCTAAATGTCTAGCATGCAAATTTAAAATTTTGGCCATCACAACCAAACCCTCACTTGAAACCTCCTTTCCCGGTCATTGTGAACCCTTCTTCCAACCAACCTATCAACTTTTTCACCTTCACTCTAGTTGAGAAGAATGTGCTAACATAGTTTTCAAGTGTGTTTCATGTGCATGGAAGTATATCGAAATGGATTCATGAAGATACTAAGTTCTAAGGTGGAACAATGTTTCCCAGAGGTATTAAAAGGGATAAAATACCCTCTAAAAGATAACTACAAGGGCTTAACCCATCTAGAGGTTATGTATAAGAGAAATGAATAGATCCATGGCATTTTTAAGGAATACTATGGAGGAATGTGGTATCGGGACCCATCTAAGAAAAACTAGGTCATTTTGAGTAAGGGGAATGTAAGCTTCAATAGAGAAAGTGACATTGTCCTGAAGATTCTGGGAGTTTTATGAGGAATTGGAAGCTAAAAAAATAGTCAATGACAATATCCTAGATTCCACTACATGGTGGATATATCATTTTAAATCCATGTACACACAAATTTCCATGATATTCTCTATTACTGCCACTACCCCTTTGTGCTAAAAGAGTGACTAGTCCTGAAAATCAAATTGAAATTATAATCAACTCTTTAAAATGGTTGAAATGAACTTTGTAGATGTTTTGGATTTAAAATCATATAAGTTTTAGCCTTCAAACTCCAATATTTTCTCCTAGGGAAAAAAGTAACTTTTGTTTCCATTCTCACATTAGAAGGGTGACATCAACATGTTTTATAATCTCGAGCGCACTTTTTCACCTCTAATGTCCATTATCCCTTGTCATTTGGTGCAAGGGGACAATAGGGACACAAACGTGTGCCCTTATTGATGAGTTATTTTGTGTCACTTAAAAGTTTTTAGCTTGCCTCCTAGGCTTGTTTCACAAATTCAAATCATAACCCCATGGATGAGCCCTGATTGCATGAAATGTAGGTGCTTTCCTCGAACCTGGAGCAAGGCCTTCCTGCAACAAGATCAACTTACTTTGCACCAATGGAAAAAGGGATTATGGATTTGGGATGCTTCAAGATGAGGCTATTTGGGCATTAGGATGAGGTGGGAAGGATGCTCTTTGCTCAAAGGATGCAAGAGTTCAGACAAGGCATTCAAGCTTATTCTCTGTGTGTTTTAGAGGGGGGGTAAGGTTGTATTTATAGCCTGGGAATTGGATTAACTTAGGGGATTTTAAGTAATCACAGTTTGAAAATGAGGGCATGATTAGGTGAGTGGGGACAAAAAAGAGTGGGTGAGGATTAAACTTGTATTTTTAATTCTCAAATGGGGGACATAGGGAATATTTGGCATGTGAGGAAGATTGGGTTTAATTTAGGGGTTGAAATGGATTAATTAACATAGATTAAAATTGATTAATTCTATGGGGATTTTTGTGGGAAATGGAGTGGGGAAATTAATTGATTTGGAAAAGGTGTGAAATTAGGGTGTCTACATTTTCCCTTCTTTGGAAGGGTACTATGAAAGTAGTATCCTTTCAAAGAAAGTAGATGAGATGGATGAATATGCCCTTGGTGGCAGGATTGAAGGTTTTTGAAGAGATTCTTCTTAAGAATGTGTTCCTTCGATAAGAATTTATTAGAGGAAGAAAAGAGAAAACATTCTTTAAGCAAGAAGTAGAACAAACTTTTGGTTGTAAGAATGGGGGAAGAATTCAATCTACTTTTGCTAAGAAAAAAGTAGAGAAAATGTTTGTTGGGGAGAGTAGAAGGTGGTAGGTGATGGATGTCATGGTATCCTCGAAGATAAAAATGTCATGAGAAGATGTGATTATGGATAGATGTGATGATGCCCCCTCGAGAGGGCTGACGAGGATGGAATATATGACAAAGCTCTCGAAAAGAGGAGAGGTTAATTCTGTGGAGAGGAGGATGAGAATGGGGTGTAAGAGAATGGAATGACCACATGACGCAAATGGAGAAAGGATTCAATCGACCTTGAATGCTAGGTGTGAGGATGTGTGGAAGGATGCAATGGGAAAGATAAAAGGGAATGGATAGGAGCAGTGGTTGATTATGAGAAGAGCAAGAAAATTAAAGGGTATGGAGACAGAGGAGGGAAAAAAAGGAAATGAAAGAGGTAGAAGAGAATAAGAGAGAGGGATGATAGGGGAAGAAGGGAATGATGAAGGAAATGAAAGAAGAAGACAAGAAAATGACAGAGAAGAGGGTGAAATTATGAAATAAAAAGGGAGAGAGAGTCAAAATAAAGGGAAGATAAAAATGAAGAAGAGTGAAGGAAATGAAGGGAGAGAAATGATGGAAAAATGAAAGAGATGATAGAGCTGAGAAAAGAAATAAACTGTAGAAGTAAGAGGTGAAGAAGACAAGGGTATGGTGAATGGGGAAAGATAAACAAGAAGGAGAAGATGAGATGAGAGTAGGGGGTAAAATCAGGAAAAAGGGAGAGAAGGATGGAAAAATGAAGGGGATGAGGATGATGAAGAATTTAAAGAAGACAAAAGAGGAGGTAGAATGGAGAAAAGAAAGAAACTATGAGGGACAAGGAAAGTGTGGAAAAGATCAGAGGAAAGAAGAGAAACAAGTACAAATAAGTGAAAAGGTAGGGGTGGTAGAGAAAAGGAGGGGAGGTCAGAAGGAAAGTGAAAATGATGGGGAAGGAAGGGAGGACAGAGTGAATACAGGGAGAAGATTGAAGGAACCTGGTCCTCATGAGGAAGACCAAGGTAAAGAATATGGAACAGACCGCATGGAGATGCATGTGGAGGGTGGGATGATAAAAAATATGGGACAACGCTAAAGAGCCAGGTTATCAATGGGGAAGTAAGAAGGAAACATGAGGTAAAAAGGGGAAGAAGATGATACAGAGGAAGTGAAATAAGATGAGGAGTGGGAGGGAGGAGAGGATAACAGAGAAAATGATGCAGAAGGAAGGAAATCAAGAATGGGGATAATAAGTGTAGAGTGAGTAGTATAAGGAATGTAAAGAGAAGAAAGAGGGGAGGAATGACACAGATTGGAAAAGATGTGGAGATGCATGAAATGAGGATACAAGGATTACGAGACAATAGACAAAGGATGTATGATGAAGACAATAAAGATATTGAAGGGGGCGAAGGGAAGATGAAGAGGTGGGTAAGAAGTGACAAGAAAGGGTGGGAGTGGAGAAAAGGGATGTGAGGGAAGAGAGAATGGGGGGTCGAAGAGGCTATGCCAGTGAGGGGACATTAGGGAAAGTCCACTCATAATGAGCGGTGGGGAAGGATGAGAGGAAAAATGAAGAAAGGGAAAAAGTAAATGAGGAATGGAAAGGGCAACGCCAATGAAGGGATGTTAGGGAAAGTCCACCCATAATGAGCAGTGGGCCCAGAGGAAGGAAGGAATGAAGAAAAAATGGAGAAGGTCAAAGGGAGTGAACAAGGCCATGCAGAATGAGGATGAGTGAATTTTAGGGAAAGTCCACCAATAATTATTAGCATGGAAATAGAAAAAGATGATGAAAGAATGTTAGGGGAATGTCAACAACAATGGCGAGTAAACATGGGGGTAGATATGTGGGAGAATTCGAGAAGATGAAGTGGAAAGAGTAAAGAAAAGGTGAGTGATGAGTTGTGACAAGGTGAAGGCGAGGAGAGGATGTGGAGGATGAGGATGAACAAGGTGAAGATGAAGAAACAAGACATGAAAAGAATGGGAAGAAATGGTATGAAGGATGATGGATCAAGAAGGAGAAAATGGGGGAAAGGAACATGATTATAGGTGGAAGATAGTAGACGTACGCTGTGAGATGATAGGTTGAGAAAGGATAATGGTAGGAGGAAAATGTGGTTGGTAGGAGAGACCAGGTGGAAGAAGCGATCAACAGAGTGAATGAAGAATGAGGTGAGGGAGAAGTTTAGAATGATGAGTTCAACTTAGGGAGGACCCTGAAGTAAGACTGTCATGTGACGGAAGTGGTTAAGTAAGATTACCAAGTGAGGGATGATGGAGATGAAAAGTGGGAAAGTAAGAAGTGGTGTTTGTGAGAATGGAAGAGGAGGTGAGAGGATGATAATGGGGAATGCTGAGAAAAATGATAGATGGGGAATGCATCCTTAAGAGAAAAAGATGAAGGGTTAAGTAAGGATGGTGTAGTGATGGGGAAAGGGGAATGCCAGAAGATAGATGTGTGGTGATGGGGAAATGCAAGATGAAAGATCATCCTTAAGAGGGACTCTTAAGTAAGATCGCCATGCCACACGAGTGGTTAAGTAAGATCACCAAACCGACAGTGATGATATGCAAGGAGAAAGACAAAATTGTATTGGGTACAGGGGTGGAATGGTTGGTTGAAGAAGATGATTGCAACGAGAGGCAGGAGAAATAAGATGGGGAAAATATGATGGGATGGGGGAAGGACATATGGTAGATCAACCTTAAGAGGGACTCTTAAGTAAGATTGACCATGCGGCAGGGATGGTTAAGTAGGATCACCAAGCTGAAGAAGAAGAAGAATGATGAGAAGAAGTAAGTGAGTGATAGAGTTGATGGGAAGAGGGTATGAAAAAATGGACTGAAGGGGAACCCTCAAGTGAATTTTCCATACTATGAGAGTGTGTAAGTAGGATTACTAAGAAAAGATGGATTCAGGGAAGGATGAGAAAAGAGTGAGTGATGTATGCCAGAGTGGAAGAGGAGGTGAGAGGAGGTGATAACAAGGAAGAAAGGAAACAAAGGAGTGTAACATGAATGGATGGAGGAACATATGTGGTGGAGGATGGAGAGTGTGAGGGGAATCCTTAATTGGGATGCCCACATGGTGAGAGTGATGATGCAAGAATGATAAGTAGAAGAGGCAGAGTGGAAAGATGTGTGTGGTGGTGATTGTTGTTTGATGAGAGAGGAGATGGTGGAGAAGCTTCTACAATGGGAAGATCTTAGGAAGAGGGTATACCTCCACCGAGAGTCCCACATAGAAGGGGTGATTAAGTAAGATTGTCAAGTGGGAAGTAGAAGAGTGAAAGGAAAGAACACAAAGTGGTGAGAGGGGACAGGAATGGTGAGAAGGGTAATGTGGGGATAAGTGGCAGATGAGTAGAAATGAGGAGCGAGGATGAATGGATCAAATACATGGTGACCATGGTGGGGGATGAGGAGCTTACTGGATAGTGAATGCTACTTGAGAAATATCTTCAAGTAGGATTCACAAACTGCAACGGTGATCAAGTAGGATTCCCAAACTGGGGAATGTATTAGTACGGGTGAATGGATGGGGTGCAAAGTAAGATTTTGATCATGCAGGAAGATACTCACGTGATGAAAGCATCTTAATTTTAATATAGCACATAACATGATGCATCATGATATAAAAGATCAGGATGACTAGACTGTAATATGCGTGAGAGCATAGACAGGGGCCATCAAAAAGGTTTGATGCCCCAGTACAATATGCAAGTGGAAGAGAGCATAGACAGAGGCCATCAAGAAGGTATGATGCCCCAGTATGATATGCAATCACATAACATAAGTATATTAGAGAGAACACCAGGATACATAAAATCAAGATGCCCCCTGTAATATATCAAGATACAAGAAAGCAATTAATAACTTGTAACTAATAATGCAACACAAGAACCAGTAAACATGTCCCTAACATGTTCCACAGTGATGATTGATTGGATGTGCCCCCAAGTAGGGGTACAAGGACATAGAATGGATTGGGTCATTGTCCTCAAACAAGGAAACAATGAGAGCCAGATTTTCCCCAAGCGAGGATTCACGCGAGGGGAAGTGGTTTGAATTTGATAGTCATAAGGTGGTTGGAACATTTTTTGGGGATAATAGTTCAAAGGATGGATTGTGTTGATTATTAAGTTTTTTTGGGGGGGTTTTGATTTTACAATTTTTTAGAATTTTGTGATTTTTTTTAATGTTTTTGGATTTTGAAGAGTTTTCAAATGTTTTTGTCAAAATGTTTTTGGGGATTTTTGGATTTTTAATGTTTTTGGGGATTTTTGAGATTTTCTAATGTTTTTGGATTTTTATACTATTTTTTTTTGAGATTTTCTAATGTTTTTTGGGGATTTTTTTTTTTATTTTCTTATTTTTTTTGGATTTTTTTATTTTCTAATGTTTTTGGGGATTTTTGAATTTTCTATGTTTTGCTTTTTTTGGATTTTTATGGACCAGAATGCAAACTTCTTATGAGAGGTGATAAACTAGGGTATCATCCATATGTACCGTGTTCCTCGTGGTAACTCATGCTTCGAATAATACAAAAATTCTCACTCCATTGGCAGGATATGTTGGTGATGATATGATGAAAAGAAGTCCAGCTCCATTCTTGACTCCACACAACTAGTAAGATGTGAGGGCTCATCACCGAGAATCAAGAAGGACACAGGATGTAGATAATGAATATAGAGACAAGTGCTAATAATAATCCCTTTGGGAAATTGTGAATCAATTCTTCTTAAGGTTACTGAACCAGTTTCAAAATGACTTTCACTTTATAGGTCACGTGCTAGACTTAGACAGTTACGTGGCCTACTGATTGGTAAGATATGAGGTGAAGGGATAGTTCTCTCTTCACTTAGGCATCTAAATTACTTCTTTGGGGATTTTATAATTGTAAGCACTTTCAGATTGATAAGATTTTGTATTTTTGAAATGACTCCCTATGCCTTGCCCCATGCTACTAGTAAGAAGCAAGGGCTCATCACCGAAGGCAAAACATAGGTGAGTAAATTCCTTTTTTTTTTTTGATTTTTTTTATTTTTTTGAATTTTTGAATTTTTTTTGCAACATTTTTATGTTTTTGTGAATGACCCTCTACACTTTTCCCCATGCCACCAGTAAGAGGCAAGGGTTTATCACCAAAGACAAGACGTAGATGAGTAAGGGCACCTCCCTCCATTCCCAGTCTCACACTACCAGTAAGAAGTGTGGGCTCAACACCAAAGACTGTGAAGGACGAAAGGTGTGACAATGAATTATTCACAATTTATTTAATTTATTGAATTTTACAATAGTGATTTTTATTTGGGAAGGAACATTTTCCCCCAATCTCATCCCCACATGACTAGTAGGACATGAGGGTTCAACACCGAAGACTGAGATGGACGATCAAACAAACCAGGTAAAGAAGTTTAGAGCTTTGTTATGAAAGAGAGAATTTCTTTGAAGGGAATATATTACCATCAGTAAGCTTCTAGGTATGACCATAGGTGAAAGTGACTGAAAATGGGAGATATTATAAGAAGTATGATACTCACAAGACTTAATAGGATCTATGTTAGCACCTGTCTCATGATGATGAATATGAAGATGTGATTTTGATAATGAAAATGTCTGCTAATGGAATGAATAATTTTAAATTATTCAGAGATAAGTAAGACAGAAGGAACAATGTACAAGCGATTGTATCTTGGAATAGAGAGCACCTCAAGGATAGAATTTCTTTAAATGTACTGCATTCATTGGTTCATCAAGTTCCTGACCATCTTCAGTGGCCAATTTATAGGCTCCAGAGCCAAATTTAGCTGTAATTACATAGGGTCCTAACCAATTAGGTTCAAATTTTCCTTGTTTTTCTCACTCTTTAGTGGTATTCTTTTGATTTTCTTTTAGAATGAGGTCACCAACCTCGAACTCTCTAGGTCTTACTTTTTTATGATAACTACATTGCAACCAGTTTTGATAGACTTGAAGATGATTGAGGGCATTAAGTCATTTTTCATCAAGAAGCTCAAGCTCATGAAGCCATGATTTTTGATATTCATCCTCATTAATTATATCTTTAAGGGATATTCTCAAGGATGGGAGTTCAACCTCAATAGGTAAAATGGCTTCACAACCATAAACGAGGGAAAATGGGGTGGCTCCTGTAGGTGTGCGGTAAGATGTACGGTAAGCCCAAAGAGCGGGGTAAATTTGAGTGTGCCAATTGCGTCCATGTGTATTGACAATTTTTTCCATGATGGATTTTAAAGTCTTATTGGTTGCCTCCACTTGGCCATTACCCTGGGGGTAGTATGGAGTAGACCACTTAAGTTTGATGTGGAAACATTTGGCAAGGTCTTTTACATCTTGGTTTTTAAATGATTTTCCATTATCTGTGATAAGAGAGGATGGAATGCCAAATCAACAGATGATATTGTTAAAAATGAACTTTGATATTTGGCTACCGGTAACATAGGTGAGAGGCATAGCTTCTACCCATTTAGTGAAGTAATCGGTAGCCCTAATGATGAACTTATGTCCATCAGATGATGTTGGTCTGATTTTTGCGATGAGATCGAGCCCCCATTGAGAGAAGGGTCGTGGTGTGGTGATCGATTGCAATGCTTGGGAAGGTGCATAGATAAGATTTCCATGTTTTTGACAAGGCTTGACATCATTTGACAAAATGGCATGCGTCACTTTCCATGGTGGGCCAATAATACCCAACACATAGGATTTTCTTGGCTAAGGCTATACCATTCGTGTGCACTCCACAGATACCAGAGTGGACTTCAGTTAGAACACTAGAGGCTTCCTCCTGATTAAGACATCAGAGTAGGGTGCCATCATAACCTCATTTATAAAGAGTTTCTGCTAAAATGGTGTAACGAGAGGCACGTTGTGCTAAAGCACATTTATGCATTGGTTTCATGTTGGTAGGAAATGTTTTATCATGGATGAAGGTGTAAATATCATGGTACCAAGGGTTATTTGGACCCACAATTTCACATACCATAGTGTTTTCAGGAAGATCATAAGCAGACATTAAGAGATGTTCTACGAGAAAATGTGCCTGGGGTTGATTAGATGTGATTTCTAACAGGGATCCAATAGTTTCCATAGCATCTGCAGATTTGTTACGAATTCTAGGGATTTGATCAAAACTAATCAATTGAAAATAGCTTCGAAGGCTATCTACCATGCACTTATATGGAATAATTTTTTCATCCTTGACCTGGTATTCATCAGTAACTTGTTTAATGATAAGTAAAGAATCACCAAATACAACCAACTCTTTAAGGTTCCAAGATATAGCTAGTTTTAATCCTGCTATGAGAGCTTCATATTCTGAAATATTATTGGTACATGGGAATGCTAATCAAAATGACTTGGGGATGACATGTCCACTAGGTGTGATAAGAAAAATACCAGCTCCTGATCCATGGAGATTACAAGATCCATCAAAAAATAGAGTCCAGGCTGGCACGATGTCTATGTACAAAAGATCTTCATCAGGAAATGTAAAATGAAGTGGTTCTGTTCCAGGAAGAGGTGCCTCAACAAGTTGGTCTGCAAGGGCTTGTCCTTTAATTACTCTCTGAGGAATGAACTCGACGTCAAATTCACTAAGTAGGATGACCCAACTAGACATTCTTCCTGTGAGAATAGGTCGAGACAAGAGATACTTGAGGGGATCAACCTTAGCGATCAATTTAGTTGTGTGATTAAGCAAGTAATGACATAACTTATGGAATGCAAAAGTGACCACCAAGCATACTTTTTCAATTTGGGAATATCATACTTCATGCTCAATAAGTGTTTGACTAAGGTAATAAACAACTTGTTCTTTTTCTTGATCATTGTGTTGTGCTAACAAAGCTCCTATGGCATGTTCAGTGGCAGATGTATAAAGCAACATGGGTTTATCTGTGACTAGTGACATAAGAACAGGTGGGCTAGAAAGGTATTCTTTCAACTTAGTGAAAGAGTCTTGACAATCTTGGTTCCAGTGGAATTGTGCATCTCTCTTAAGTAATTAGTTGAAGTGATGGCACTTATCAGCTAACTGTGATATGAAGCATCGAATAGATTGGATTTTTCCCTGAAGACTACGTAATTGTTTTAGGTTTTGAGGAGGAGGAATTTCCCTGATGGCTTTGACCTTTGCAGGATAAACTTCTATACCTCTCCATGAGACAATAAACCCTAACAATTTACCAGAGGTCACCCCAAATACACACTTCTTTGGATTAAGACAAACCTTATACTCACGTAATCTGTCAAAAATGCATCTCAACACACCTGGATGTCCTATTCATGTTTTTGATTTTGCTAATATATCATCAACATAATCTTCCATGATATCATGTAACATATCATGAAAGATGACTGTCATGGCTCGTTGATAGGTGGCACCAACATTTTTCAAGCCGAAAGGCATGACCTTATAACAGAAGGTGCCCCATGGTGTAGTAAATGTCATTTTATGTTGATCCTCTTCAGCAATACGTATTTGATTGTAACCAGAAAATCCATCCATTAAGGAGAGCATTTCATGGCCTGCCGTAGAATTGACAATCATGTCTATGTTTGGCAAGGGAAAGTCATCCTTTGGACAAGCCTTGTTGACTATCTGAAGTCTGTGCATATCCTAATGTCGGGGGTTTTCTTGGCTATGGGAACTATGTTGGATATCCATTCAGAATAATCAATAGGTCAGATAAAGTCAGCTTCTAAGAGTTTCTCGAGTTCAGATTTGACAAGCAATGCTACTTTGGGATGCATTTTGCGTAGTTTTTGTTTTACAGGCTTTGCATCCAGATGCACCACAAGGTGATGTACTACAAGAGATGGATCTAAACCTGACATGTCCTTATAGGTCCATGCAAAAATATCTTGGAATTCAATAAGGAGTGTTGTGAATTCTATGCATTCTTGGTCAGACAAACTAATGCCAAGTTGTAAAATTTTCAGTTGTTCAATGGTACCAATGTTTATATCTTTAGTTTCTTCAACAAGCATTTTAGATGTATCCTTTTTAGAAAATGATGCTAATGGTTGATGTAAGTCATCAGTGTCAGGTGATTCAGGGGAATTGGCACAAGATTTTTGTTTGTGATGTTGAGACTTTTTATTGACATGTTTTTTTGATAAGGTGGCGATGAGATTTTGACTATGGGAAATTTTTTGTTTGCACTTTTGATCCAAGGCTTCCAAAGGTAAAGGATCTGAATATTCTATTTCTTTACCAAAATAGGTAGATTCATTAAGGTTGATTTAAAGTCCTTTTTTATGGTCATAAATTGGGATTTGATCACGAGTTCCAAGGAATTATTCAATGGCTTCATCATTTTGGAACATGTCCATGGCCACATGATGTAATTGGTCATGGTCTATGAGAGTTGGATGCATAAGCTCAAAATTGATGACGTTAATGGATAAATGTTCAAAGTAAATATTTGTTTCAGCAAGGTCTTCAAAAAGGTTGTGTGTAGACCTGGTGTCACTATCAGAGTTGGTGTCATCATTGTCACTTGAAATTAATACAGGAGTGACATTGAATACCTTGAAACCCAGACCATGTTTACCATGATGTTCTGTGTAATTGATTGGGTCTAAATGACCTTGTCCATTTGGACCGAGTCCTTTACCCTTCCATCACATGTTTTTCATTATTCAATGATATTTGGTCAATTGAGGGGACTTATAACAGGGAGAAAATTCATCATTATATAACCAAGATCTTGAAGAACTTGGAATATGTTCATTGTTGAGATAACCAAATTTTTCCAAATTGACTAACCCAATTTGTAAGTGGGATGGATTCTAAGATGTGGAGCATTGGGTTTTCCATAGTTGTGTGGGGATTTGTTGATGTAAAAAGAGTCTGCAACCTTTTGGAATTGATATTCACCACATCCTTTGTCAATAATTTTGAATGTGTGGGACGGGGGACCAGTAGGTACCTCACGTGGTGGGGAAGTTAGTTTGGTAGTTCTGAAAGATGGAGAAAATGGGTTATAAGAAGAGGGGGTGGATTAGAGGATGAAGCTTGGTTAATCTGAAGGAGAAGGTATCTTAATAGAAGAGGTATGGTTAGATGAAGAAGGTTGACTAGGTGAGGAAGAAGATTGTGTAGTGGAAGAGGGATTGTTGTTAGAAGAAGAAGCTTGATTAGTGGAAGAAGATGATTGATTAGTGGGAGGAGGACTAGTTGAAGATTGTTGATTAGCAGAAGAGAATGGATTGGAAGATGTTGCTTGATTAGAAGGTGATGGTTTCAGAGCATATTTGGGGAGTGTATCTAGATCGACACGTGTTTCATTAGGGATTACGCGAGGTGGAGCATACTTATCTGTTGATGGACAATAGTGATCATGTCTATACCTCCCTTCAAGGAATCTACAATACTCGAAGGGTTGGGAATCCACACGCAATGTAAATTATTTGTCCAAATAAGGAAATTTAATACATTGGTGGAATGTTGATGGGACAACTTTCATGGCATGAATCCATGGTCAGCCAATGAGAATGTTATATGTGACTTCTACATCCACCACATGACATATCATTTCTAAAGTGATGGGTCCAACCTTGAGAGGTAATGTGATTGTGCCTTCAGACTTTCTTTCACTATTATCATACCCACGAATGGTTATGATGTTGTTTTGTAAATCATTTTTGGTGTAACCTAGGCAACGTAAGAGTTTCATGGAACAAATATTCAATGCAGATCCATTGTCGATTAATACACGCTTGATCTTACGATGAGTTATATAACCCTCGACGTATAAAGAATGATTGTTAGCAATGTTGGGGTTAAGAAGGTCATCGGGACCAAATGATAAAATAGGATTGGGTACCAAAAGATGTGTGATTAAAGCCTGGAATTGTTGTGAATTGATGTCCTCTGGGACATGAGCATTATTCAATGTTTGCATAAGGATGCGTTGTAGTGTGGGAGAAGAATTAAGTAATTCCATGATGGAAATTTGTGTTGTAGTCTTTTCCAATTGTTTGACAATATTGAATGATGGCGTAGGTTGTGGAGTGGAAGTGGTGGTGGAGTTAGATGGTGGATTAGGAGGTGGTGTGGGAGACGAAGTAGCAATTTTTTTTGTGGTAGGGACCCATAATTTTTTCTGTCTGGTGGTGATTGCACAGTCGATTATGATCTTTATGGTTGCCACTAAGTCTTGGTCATAGTCTATGGTTGAGATGACTGAGTCATACTCAACGTTGCTTGATGATTGGCCCTTATCCTTTGAATTATCATCGTGGTTAGGGAAGGGGTTTTTGAACATGTTAAGTTTTTCATTGGGTGTTTTTGTCTCAGAAGTATTTTCAACTTCTATGTCTCCACGTTCGATCAAGTCTTGGACGTAATGGCAGAGTTGCATGCATCAATCTGTAGAGTGCCCTTTTATGTGATGGTAATCACAATATTCATTGTCCTTATACCAATTTGGTTTGGGTTGTCCTTCTTCAAAGGGTTTGACAATGGGGTACGTGATCATGTTGGCATTTTCTAAGTGAGAGAAGACACTAGATAGGCTTTCTCCAAGTGGAGTGAACTGTCTTTGCCTGTCACGAGAAGGAGCTTCCTTTCTAGGGATTATGATCAGTTGTTTGTTGGATTTAATTGTGTTGAGTGGATTGTTTTGAATGTTTCAGACATGGTGAGAAATCAGTAATGCCATCGTTGACTATATTTCAGTTTCAATTAAAGAATTTGGATTTGTCCTGGTTCTGAGGGGTGTCTCTATGAGGTTGGTCCCTAAAGGGTGTTTTAAGTAAGCCCTTAGAAATGAGGGATTTTTCAATCTGTGTTCCCTTTTCAATGACTTCTTCAAAATTACTTAGACAGTGCATTTGCATATGGAATGATAATTCGGCAATGAGATTTGGAACAAAAATGCTAACCAATTGTCTTTCTGGTATTGAGCAGGGAAATTTGCTTGCAATTCCTCACCATCATTGTAAAAAGGAGGAAAAGTTTTCATTGGGCCTTTGTCTAGTGTTACAGAGATCAAGCATGGTTATTTCTAAGTCTAAGTTGAAGGAAAAATGTTTGACAAATTTTTCTGATAAGTCTGTGAATGTCATGATTGACCCTTTGGGAAGATGGAGGAACCAGTCTAAGGCCTGTCCTCCTAAAATTTTAGGGAATAATCATAAAAATATATGTGTCACGATAAGCTACTTCCTGACATTGCATGTAAAATTATTTGACATGTTCACGGGGGTCACCCTTGCCTTTGTATTTATCAAATTTTGGAGTTTCGAAGGATGGTGGAAAGGGTAAGCGTAACATTTCCATATCAAATGGGTAGGGGCATAGTTCTTCAAAGTTGAACTGTTTCAATTGCTTTTGTAGTCCCTGAATGGTGTCTTTCATATGTTTCCATTCTTGTGTGAATGGAGAGTCAGGGGATGGGTTATCAAGGAATTTGTGAGTATTGGGGTCTGGATTGGAGTCTTTTAACCTTTCAGCTCTAGCAGTTGCTTCCTCAAGTTTCCTTGTTAACTCTTGGATTTTGGTGAATAACTCATCAGTCGAAGAGCTATTTGGGTTGTTTGGTATTTCATTGTGGTGACTCGATTCACCATTGTCGATAAGTTTGTTTAGATTTTCAGTCCCGAAGTTAGGGGTAGTTTTTCCCCCATGGCTAGGATGCGTAGTAGATATTCATTCTTGTTTTTCTCTATCACCCTATCTACTTGTTCTTGTTCTTCATTGGTGAGTTTTGGTTGCGTGACTTCTTCATCATCATTTTCATGATTGTGACTACGTGTGACTACCATGATGAGATAGGTGTGTTCCTGATTAAGCTGTAAAGGAGGTTATGAATTTTGAGCAAACACGATTAAGCGTAAGCGAGAACTTAGTTGTTTTGATTTGGCTTAAATAAGCTCGTGATTGCTGATAAGGAGAGTAACTCAAACAAGTTAACTCAATATGATTGTGATATAACTCAAAACGAGCTATTAGGGGATTTGTGTCACGTTGTGTAGATTTGGCTTGAACAAGCTCTGGATTGTTGATGGGGAGAGTAACTCAAACAAGTTAATCTCAATATGATTGTGATATAACTCAAAATGAGCTATGAAGGGATTTGTGTCGGATGTGGTTTTGATAAACTCGATAGTTGAAAAAATAAGGAGTGAACTCAAACAAGTCACCCTAATGTCAGTTTGATATAGCTTGAAACAAGCTATGAAGGATGTTTTGACAATTGATGAGATAAGGAATGAATGCAAGTCATTCAATATTTGTTTTGAAAACAAGCTATGAAGGATTTGTTTTCACAATTGATGAGATAAGAAGTGAACGCAAGTCACTTAATATCAGTTTGATATATCTTGAAAACACGCTATGGAGGATTTCACTCAATTCATTTGAAGCAAGCTAATGAAATTAGTGTGATGTTTTGATCTTCGTTGTTGGATTGTTTCAACATTTTGTTGGTATTGAATCTGTTGAGAAATGGTTTTGTGGAACACGACTAGGATTTGAACTTTACAATGAACACATTGATATCAACCAAGTTTTATGATAAGAACAATGCTAAACTATTTTGTTTACAAACAACAAGCAGTCATGTGTATCAAATTGTTTTGGCTCAAGAGGTAGATTCTTCAGGAATGATCATTGTTTCATGCAATCATACAAGTATGTTGTGGAATGATGGATGTAGGCTCTTATCACTCCAAAAAGATGTGTCCTCCGATATACCCTAGTCCTGATATACCTAATTCTGTATGGGGACAGAATTGGTACGGGGAACCCTTAGAGCACTGGAGGAGACTCACCAATTCTTACTTACCTACTTCAGAGTGAATCACCACGTCCAAGGAAAGGTTTTGTGAAAAGGTGGAAGGTGATGGGGGGATGAATGTGTATGGTGTCCTTATAACTCCCCAAATATTTACAGGGATGATGCCCAGGCTTCGTTGTTACAGCTATTTAGGCACGACTCGCATGCTCCACATGACAACATCACCTGTAAGTGGAGAGCAAGGGCGAGGTAGATACCGAATGTGTGATGAGACTATGTCTCAAAGTGCAATGCAGATGTGAATGTTGTTGGTGCATGGTAGTCAAGTCCACATCACCAGTGTAGCTTTGGTGGTGATGAAATCCACCTCTACTACGTGTAAAAACAAAATGATGATGTGATTATACGTAGGGTTCTTTCCAACTTGAAATAAATCACTGGCAGAAAATGACAGCGTACCTGCACGTGCTAATTTTTTTTTGTTTCAACAATTTTCTCTTTTAATGGTGGTAATTTTGTGGGAAGGTTAAAATTTGTTTGTTTTGTTTTAGTGTTTTTAACAATATTCCAGTGACGTGGTCCTGCAGAAAAAAAATTAGTAGTTATCCTGAAAATGAAGTGTTAGAAAAGATGATCATGGTTGTTTTTGATTTTCCAGATCACTCAAAGGCAGGGAAAAGAGCATACAAAATCAATGACCAAACAAATATTAATAATGCGACGAAATAAGTAATGATTGAAATGATAGTTAGAAACTACTAAGGAAATGGATCTTGTAGACAAAGTGTTAGCAAAATGATCGTGGTTGTTTTTGATTTTCCAAATTACTCGAAGGTGCAGGAAAAAACATATACAACCAATGACTGGAAAATATTAATAATGCGACAAAATAAAATAACAATTAAAACAATAGTTAGAAAATAATATGGAAAAGGATCCTGCACAACAGAGATTAGTAGTTTCCGATTTTCAAATGTAAACAAAAAGAGAATAATAAAAGACCATACCACCACGTTTCTGGTTCTTAAGGTTGCTTTGACAAGCGCGAAAGAAGAGCATACATGTAGGGGGGATTGCGATTAGCAACTAACTTCACAAAAAATAAAACGACAACCAGATTCACCTAAAAGTAATCGATAACAGTGTAAGGTGTTGAAACAATGACAAAATGATGAAAAAATGACTCTAAGGGGTTTCGAAACATCTGGTGACCGTAAATTTACAACGTGCATGAGTGGTGAAAGGCCGAAAAAAGTTAAATTAACAATGTGTATGCCGTGTATGAGTTTTGAAATTTAGTCTTTGACAGTGTATGAATACGTCGTAGAGTCCACCTGCGAGATCAAATAACAAGATTAGTCCATATATTCAAAAATATGAGAATAATATAAAGGTCCTAATTAGGGAAAAATAATTAGATCTAATTGAATAAACAATTTGAGTTAAAAATCTAAATTAGTGTATTTAAATGATCGGTAATGATCCTAATAATTAGTAAGGCTCCTAATGAAATGAAAATCTAATAAAGTTAAGTGAGCCGCATTATTAGAGTAACAAAGGAATAAAATAAAAGGTATTTTATTTAAAACTATCAAAGCAACCGAAAGGAAAAATAATAATACCAAGAAAGGGAAATGAAACGTTGTATAAGTCAATAGTAAAGAGATGAAAAATAAGAACAAACTAAAGTGAAAACCTAAGGTTCAAAACAATTATGTTGACCTAAAATGCAAAGTCAATGAAATCGATGAAATAATGTATTAACTTCTTATTGTATGTGGAGAGTGAAGGATGTCGACTCGGTTGGGTATTTACAATGGTGAAATTGGGCTAAATCACATCTACGAGGTGTGAATGGGCAGGGGAGTTGGGGATCAGAGAGAGAGGAGTCGTGGCCAAGTGATCAAGAGAGTTCGGCATCTGTGGGTAGTGGGGATGTGTGTAAAACTGAATAGAGGGACGTTGATCAGTTGTAGAGATGGAGTTGTGTTGGGGGAACTCGGGAGCGGTTGTGTGGATCTGGCTACGGTCATGGATATTGTTTAGGATTTGTGAGGGATTTGGAGAATAGGCTAAGGAGCAACAACAGAGATTGAGAAGGAATATAAGTAACAAAGGAAAGAGCAAGAGAAGAGGGAGAGGGAACTTGAAAATCAATTAAGGGAATACAAAAAGAGGATGAGTGTAAGTTCTTCAACGAATCATGAAAATCAAAGGATTTTTCAATATATGTTAAATATTCAAATCCTAGGTTATGCTCAAATTGGAACACCTCCATCACTTATGAATAAATATTGTACAATTCCATCTTGGTATGTATCACCTCATGTATTTCGTACAAGTTCAAGCAGTCCTATAGTTCATTTCCAATGCCACCCCTTAGTTAATTATTAATTAATGGTAAGTTCTTATTAATCATTTATTATTTGTAATTGGGAATAGTATTCCCGTATAAGTCTTTTTTCATTATTATAATTGTTATATGGTTGAAACCATATATTTGATATTATATGTACATGGATTGTATATTGTTGCATAGTTGCAACATCCTTATTTTACCTGGCTGTTCAATTCCTATAAGAATTGCAGCCCCTCCTTTGTAATTTGATTTGATTGAATATCAATAAATAAACCAAGCTTCCGTCCTTGTTCATAATTTACATTTGGTACCAGAGCAGGTTGGAGCTCTGGAAGGTTGAGAGAGGTTGGAGAGGAAGAAAAATTTTTGGAGAAGAAATTTGCACTCATTGAGAGCCTGTGTTGCCTCCAACAACTTCCTAGAACTCCCTGCAGTCTCACAACCTCCTGTGCAATCTCTAGGTAAACGTAAAGAAATTTTTTTTTTGCCTTGGTGCCCTCTGCACCAGGAAAATTTGCTTCCTGGAAGCATTTTCTGGTTTATAAAATAGAAAAAAATAAAAAAAAATTTAGAGTTTCCCCAATAGGGGTTTTTACCTCTAATTTAGAGGTGCATTTAGAGAAGTATTAGCTATTCTCTAGCAGCTAACTGTTGAATTAAGAATTTGACTCGAGCTTGAAGAGCTCATTGACCAAGAGTCAAGTTTAGCCCTTGTTTGCAAGCCCTTACACCGAGTTGCAAAAGTGAAGAAGCTTTTTATTGAATGTCCTCCCATTTGGTCGAATGTTATATTGTGTTCCAAGCCATCTTCAGCCACAATTGCATTGATTGTTTGCACATCATTGTAAAGGCATGAGCCATTTGAAGTTATTGATGTTTGCAAGTTGAGATTGATCTACAACGTTGTTTTTGATCATTACATTAAGCCATGACGAGCTTTTCAAGATATCAAGCTTCAACATTACCATTGTTGAGATTTTGAACCAGAGAGCTGTTAGCAAAGCAAAGCAATGGATCAAAATTGATTCAACGAGCTCAAATTCCAAAGAACATTAAAAATGTCAAATCCGAGCTTCAATCTTGTCCATATTGAAAGATCCAAATTGAACCAAACCCTATTTCCAGTTCAAAGCACATTCAAAAAGCCAATAATTGGAGGATTGATCATTCAACAAACATCCTATCTGCAAAAAGCATGACAACAAATAATAACGTGGTGGAAAACATTCCTCATCCAATCCCTAAAATACAAAACATGGCATCAGCAATAATCATAAAAAATCAAACAAAACAAACAAAACAACGAATAGTGACATAAAAAAAAAAAAAGTGGCAATCAAATCAAATAAATGGCGGCTGAAACAAAAAAGAAAAAAGATGAAAGGAGAAAAGCTCAGATCCATTTCCATGGGAACCCTAAAATCCCAACTCCATCATCATCAGCCACGTGGATATCCTCTCAGCCTGCCATGTCACTTTTTAAAGGTTAGTCAATTTTTTCATTCTTTAAATATAAATATGCTTCATTTCATTACATAAGCACATAGGTGCTATTTGGATAGTGGAAAATCGACTTAGGGTGGAGGTGTTGGGGTTCGACCCCCATCCCAACATGTTTTTTTTTATAAATTTTGAATTTAGTGGAAGATTTGGCAAAACCCAACTTTAGAGGCACATAAATAGCAAAAAACACCACTAACCCCCTAGTTATCACTAAACCCACTACTAAAAATAGCGGAGAAAACCCTAAAAAGGGTCAAAAAAATTCTCCTACTATGCTTATTTTTTGATTCTGAGCAACATTTTCCAAAGGAGGGGTATTTAAAAACTTCATTTTGAGCCATTTTTTTATGGTTTATTGCTCAGAGAAGCCATATTGAGCTCTGGAGGCCACCAGGGCCCCGCAAAACAGAAAATAAATTTCCTGCCATTCAATTTTTTCAAAATTTTTGAATGTAATTGTATACTTCAGTGTATTGTACTAATTTGCAGGTTGCCATATTCAACCTCAAACCATTGTAACTGCTGTAAAATTGGCAAAGATTTTCACTAAAAAATATTAAAATTTGGTTCTAAATCACTCACGAGATCTTCGATCTCATTCGCAGTGTTCGGTATAAACAGTGCCTCTGGGAAGCACTTACGGGTAAAGCCATCATGACTACTACTGCACTTAACACCTAATATAGCTGCAACAACGTCATCTGGGCATCGACCCTTTAAATCGACGGGGAGTAATAAGGACACAATGCACACACTTTGAGCCCTCCCATCCATCTGTGAATGATTGCATGAATTAAATCCAGACTGAGAAATTATCTGAGTATATAGCAAAGTTACGCATGCGTATGAGGATATTTCTTTGAGCCGGTGTCAATAATCACATAGACCCCTTTCAGTACTGTCTTGGTACCACATATCGAATTCTTTCACGTACATTAACACCTCTTTCACGTACCACTGGGTATATAGAAAGGGTGAGCTTCTTCCACATACCGATGGGTATATGGGAAGGGCACGTATATAGAAAGGTTTGGTATATCAGACTGACGGTATATAGATTGGGAGACCATATACCTGGAGTGATAAGAGCCTTACCCTTTGTCAGTTGATTCTGCAAAATGGGCACCAATGCCCCCAAGTTATTTCTTCCAGATTCACAACTACTCAGAGGAAATAACTATGCAGCATGGAAGACAAAAATCAAGACACAACTTGAGTTTGAAGAGATTTGGACTGTTGTGAATGGTACTCTATAACCAGATCAACAACTGATACAACACAACAAAAATAGTTTGATAGATCCGATCAGAAGGCCAAGCTAATCATCTTGTTTGGAGTGTCTGATGATGTGCAACCCCACATTCGAGATGCCAAAACAACCAAAGAAGCATGGGATAAGTTGAGCACAGTATACGAGGCCAAAAACAAGAATGTCATACTGAATTTGTAGAGTCAGTTACACACACTGAAGTTTAAACAAAATGAAAAAATAGAAGCTTTCTTGAGAAGAGTTGCAGAGTTGAGGGCTTCACTTCTAGCCCTAGGAGAAGTGTCAATGATGAAGCTCTCATTCCCATTGTTCTGAGATCCCTCCCTCCTTCATACCACATTTTTGTGACAACACTAAACTTGTCAGATACGACAGTTAGTTTTGACAAGTTAGTAAACCTACTGCAACAAGAGGAAGCCATGTACAATAAAGATGATGAAGAGGAGCAGGAACTTTCTTCTCATCAAAAATGGAAAGGAAAAGGAAAAGGAAAACCTAATTCCTATCAAAAGTCCCAAAATCAGAATCAACATCAACAAGGGGACAAACAACAAAAGAAGAAATGTCCTATCTGCAAAAGAGGACATGAATTGAAAGATTGTTGGTATAATACTTATAAGAAAGGTTCATCAAGAAACTCTGGACCTCAACACCAACAATCTCACAAGGGACATTCTAACTACAATCAAGGGCAGAAAAAGGGGAACTGGAAAAGAAAACCCCATCAGCAAGGAAATATTGTTGAGCAAGAAGAACATTCAGATACTGAAGACTACTTGTACACTGCTCGATCAAGTGAACCCTCCACATCATCTAGTGATGTCTGGTATGTTGATTCAGGAGCCACTCGACACATGACCAGCCACAGAGACTGGTTTACTTCAATGAGGGACACACCTTCAAAAAACCATGTTTCGTTAGGTGATGATTCTTCATACACAGTTCAGGGGATTGGGAACATTTCTCTACCTCTTGGTTCACACAACTGTAGATTATCAGATGTACTATATGTCCCTGGGTTGACTAAAAATATGTTGTCAGTCAGTCAACTCCTAGATCACAACTTGAAAATTGACTTTGATAGTCATTCTGACAAGAAAATGTGTTTAATTCGAGACAAATCACGAGGCTCGAAAATAGTTGCAAAAGCCTCCAATGTGGGATGCATGTTCCAGCTTGATTTTTTCCACAGAGATGATCAGGCACTTGTGGCTAAGAACTCTACCTCTGCACAATTGTGGCATCAGAGACTTGGTCATATCAGTTTCAAGTATCTCGAAACACTTCACCGACACAATATGGTAAAAGGATTACCATCTCTCCAGAAGGATACAGACAAGTGTCCTCACTGCCTAGCAGGAAAACAACACAGAGCTTCATTCCAGAAGAGTACTTATCGAGCTCATGGTAAGCTTGATCTGGTTCATACCGATCTTTGTGGTCCGATGCAACCAAGTCATTCTGGATTTCAGTACTTCATGCTTTGTGTTGATGACTATTCGAGAAAAATGTGGATTTTTTGTCTTCGCAAGAAAAGTGAAGCTTTTGAAAACTTCAAGAAGTTCAAAGTGGCTGTTGAGAATGAAACTGGTCATCACATCAGAACTCTCCACTCAGATCGAGGGGGGAATTCACCAGTGATGAGTTCAAAGACTACCTACAAGCTCACGGGATTCATCGACAAATGCCTCCTCCACACACACCGCAACAGAATGGTGTTGTTGAGAGAAGAAATCATACTATCATGGAAATGGTGTGATGCATGATCGATGATTCTGGACTAGCAAAGACATTCTGGGCAGAAGCAATAAAGAAAACAGTGTATTTGTTGAACAGAGTGCCCACAGTTTCTCTTGACAGAGTAACACCACATGAAGCATGGTCAAAGTGGAAACCATCTGTTGCACACCTCAGAGTATTTGGGTGCAAAGCAAGTATGCACATACCCAAGCAGAATAGAAAGAAATTGGATATGAAATCACAAAAACTCATCTTCATTGGGTACAGTGAAGAGACTCTTGGGTACAGATTGATGGATCCAAAGACCAGGAAAGTCTACACCAGCAGAGATGTTGAGTTTTTTGAGAAGAAGGAAGCAGAGACTCCTCCTCCAGACTCACCTGATGTAGATTTTTCACCAGTTGTAAAAATAGAAGTTGATGTTCCCACAGATGATGAAAGTGATGATGGGGATGATGGTGATGATCAGATAGAACCACGACCCATGGGAGCAGTTCAGCGTATGCCCAAGTGGTATACTAGCATGCTACGAGATGCAAGAATGGATGCTCCACCAGATACATCCACCACTGGACCACAGACTCGCAGTAAAGCAAGAGAAGAAGTAAACTTTGCTTTGATGAGTAGAGTTATTGAATCTGATGAGCCCTCTATAGTCCAGGAAGCCCTACAGTCAAAATCTTGGAAAGATGCCATGGATGCTGAATATAACTCAGTGATGAAAAACAACACTTGGCAGCTTGTCGATCTTCCACCAGGGAAGAAACCCATTGGATGCAGATGGATATTCAAAACAAAGTACAAAGCAGATGGGACCATAGACAAGTATAAAGTGAGACTAGTAGCAAAGGGGTATGCACAAAAAGAAGGCATTGACTACGAGGAGACATTTTCTCCCACAACTAAGATCAAAACGATCAGGATGATCTTTTCTCTAGCTGCACAGTTTGGTTGGAAAGTCCATCAGATGGACGTAAAAAGTGCCTTTCTGAATGGAGATTTACAAGAAGAAGTCTACATGACTCAACTTGAGGGATATGTTGTACCTGGTCAAGAAGCAAAGGTATGCAGACTCAGGAAATCTCTGTATGGCCTTAAACAGGCACCCCGGGCTTGGTACATCAAAATTGATGAGCATCTCGTACAACATGGATTTGTTAGAAATCCATACGATCCCAATCTCTACCTCAAAAAGCAAGGGGGGAGATTGTGATTGTTGTTTTCTATGTCGACGATCTAGTCATCACTGGAAGTTCAGTGAGGATGATCGATGCAACAAAGAAAGATCTTAACCGATCATTCGACATGACAGATCTCGGGCTGATGCACTATTTTCTTGGATTGGAAGTATGGCAGAAAGAGAATCACATATTTGTTTCTCAGTTGAAATATACCAAGACAACACTCGAGAAATTCAGGATGATGGATTGCACACCTATTGCTACACCTATGGAGAACAGATTGCAGTTATCTCGTTCAGATCCATCTCCTGTGGTAAATGCCACTCTCTATCGGCAGTTGATTGGGAGTCTCATTTACCTGACCTACACTAGACCAGATATCAGCTTTGCAGTGAGCTATCTATCTAGGTTCATGCAGGAACCCAAAGTTTTTCATTGGAAGGCAGCAAGGTGCATCTTGAGATATCTCAAGGGAACAGTGGATCTTGGTCTAGAATACAAGAAGAATGACAACTTCTTCTTGTCAGGATATTCAGATTCAGATCATGCAGGAAACATTGATGACAGAAAATCCACTTCAGGGTTTGTGTTCTTTATGGGATCTGGACCAATATCATGGGGAAGCAAGAAACAACACTTTGTTTCTCACTCTTCCACAGAAGCCGAGTATCATTCTGCAGGTGAAGTTGTCTGTGAAGCGATATGGCTACGTCGCATACTTGAAGGACTTGGAATACCACAGGACAAACCAACCACCATGTATGTAGACAATGAAGGTGTTCTCAAACTTGTTCGCAATCCAGTTTTTCATGAAAGAACAAAGCACATTGAGGTACATGTACATTTCATACGCGAGCATGTCTTGAAACACAATATACAACTTCAGTTTTGTCCAACAGCTGAACAACGAGCAGATATCTTCACAAAGTCACTTGCACGTGACAAGTTTGAGTTGTTCAGAGAGTTCCTCTCCTCATCCCTTGAGGCAATGCAAAATTAAGGGGGGGAATGTTAGGTTAAATATATTTTACCTAGGTTAATTATGCATTTACCTTAGTTAATTATTAATTATTGGTAAGTTGTTATTAACCATTTATTATTTGTAATTGGGAATAGTATTCCCGTAGAAGTATTTTGTCATTATTATAATTGTTATATGGTTGAAATCATAAATTTGCTATTATATGGGCATGAGACTATATATTGTTGCACTGTTGCAACATCCCATTTGTTTGTACCTAGTTGTACAATTCCTATAAGAATTGCAATCAATTGGGAAACCAAATCCTCTGTCAAAAGAGGGTCTAAATCCCTTTTCAGTCAGGCAATTGAACTCTGTATCAGCAGGAAAATAAAATCCAACAACAATATTGAAAGAGGGAAATATTACTTATACTACCTAAGATATTGAGCATGTGCTCATAATCAATGTTTATCAAGACATATAATGATAGTAGTAATTTTGCTGGATAGACCATTTTTCTAGATGTTGTATTCGTTGGAGTCTTCCTACGTAGTTTTTAGTTATGTTTGCAATATAAATTTTGCGTATGTGATTAGAATACTTTCGAACTTTTAATGTATTCAATTAAACTCATGCTAATATAACAGTATGATGATGTTCTAGGATTTACACCATGTTTTCTGTTTTTCAAAGTAATTTAAGTATTACAAGTTATTTGAATCAACAATGTTTTATTTAAATTAACATTATACTTATATCAATCTCAGCTAAATATAATACAACAATACTAGAATGTTTTTATATTATCATTTCATAATCCTACAAAGAACATTTATATTATCATTTCAGAATGCTTTTACATTGATATACAACATGCTAAAACAATTGTAAGACACAAAAGTCAAGTCGGAACTAATCTTCCCTCAATTAAGCAATCAATCTACACCTGACATTATGTTGTAATTGTTTAAAGCACTCAATAGAGCAACTCAGATGATACATAGAGCTACAAAAAGGGAAAATGTAATTGTGGTTGTCAAAACTTTATTTCGGAATTTGTTATTTTATCATGGCTCTTATAACTTTGTGTAAGAGAAGATAGGATAAATACTTCATCTAAAGATGTTCTAAGATACATTTAGGGATTGAAATTTTCTTTGGAAAGTGAAAGGACGATATTTGGTAAATGATATAACATAGCAAGTCCTTAAAAGGTTTCATAATCAGTATACTGCTTGTTTTTGTAACTTCCCCAAAAATAAAGAGTAAATATAAAGACACGCTAAATTTTTTCCAAGCTTCCTAAATTTCTTAGAAAACAGGGCAGGTATCATAAAACTCTTGTTGAACAATATTTTTAGAAAACTACCTTCAATCCATTGCAGGGCACGATAATATTATCACCTCCACTTTATGTCTTGTGGAGGCCTTCTTGGTCCTTGCAATGTCTATCAATTTTTATGATGCATATTTTTTTGTAGAAAGAATGCAAACAAAAAAATACAAAGAAAATATGAAAGTATTGATCTTTATCACCACAGTATTAATCTTTCTAAAGAGGTCAATATTGTCTGCATAAATTTATAAAGAGTTAAAAACCACTCAAGGAATGCAAACTAATTGATAAAAATGGCCAAATGATGTGATAAGAACATATATGAGTGCAATGCTCACATAATAGAGAGTGAAATAGTTTGCATTGCATAGATGTAAAACATGGAAAATGAACAAATAATTTTCTTTAGCAGAGGAAAATATTGAATGGAAAACAACAAACTTCCCATAATAGTGTAGTGTTTAAAAACACTGAAAGGATCATTGCATGCATGAGAAGCTTCTCACCTTATGTGCATCTCCTTTCATCTCCTCTCCACCCTTCCAAACTCCTAAAAACATTCCAAGTGCGGATAGTGAAAGAAAACATAGTTAGTGGCATCGTCAGCATAGACAAGGGGATGCAACTTACCTTCGTGCCTACATCTGGTCCCGAATTCCTTGCGGTTGGGCAGAGGTTAAGCCATCACTAAGGAAGATGTAGCACAGGTCGGAGAAAACCAGAGCCACCATCGATGGAAAATGTGATAATAAATGGTCCCTAGATTTTGGCATTAAACCTGCTCTGTGTCGACCATTAAATCACGTGTTTCAATCTCTGAAGCATACCTTTACAAGATTTGGTGCTAGGAGATTTAATTAATGACGCTATCTATTTCAGTGCTTAGTGCATAGGAATTTAATGAATGGTTGTAGCATGTACTCCAATTAGAGTTGGAAACAAACTATAGAACTTTGGTCCTAACCAAAATATCTGCCCAATTTGACAACCTACAAAAAATATCCAAATGAATTTTGGAAGACATAAAAATGAGGACGAATATTCTGGAGATGTTTCTACTCGCCCACGTGGCAGTGATGTGGTCCAATGACCTTGCATAAATAGGGTGCACCACAACCAGTGCCTCTCCCCTAATTGGGTGGGAATTTGGAGATGTGGGTCCTATGAATAACAGTCAATTCTGTTTCAAATGTATGTGAATTCAGATAGAAATATTTATGGTTTGCAAGTTTTAGGGTGTTAATGAGTAATACTTTTTTTGGCCATTCCTTTTTCTTTATTTAATTTTCTAAGGCTTTAAATAGTTTTTTTTTTTGTCGTTTCTCTTTTCTTACATAATTTTTTAGAAATTTAAAGTATGATATGTTTTCATTATTTATTTATTTTCTAGGATTTCACTTCATCATAAAATGGATTATCAAGAAAATACTGAAATTTGTTAAAGCGTAGTCCATTATGTCGAGACTATGTAATATTCTGCCTTTGGACTGTTTTAATTATCAATAAAATATATAAGAGATTAATCTTTATTTATTTAAATTTTTGAATATAAATGTAATAAATTATGGTGTCATCCTGCATAGCCTGATGGAGGGCAATTTGATCAAAGGAACCCATGCCTATACTACAAGTCAACACTACAAGAAATCATGACACCCATGCTTGTTCAACAAGCTTTCAAGGATCGGTACTCCAATATGGCAGTCATATTTTCCCTCTTCCTGTTCTCTCTCTTCCCCCATGAGTTCTATAAATGTAAGTTCTCACGCACATTAAAGTGGTTCTTCTTTGGATTCTTCCTTCACATATTTTTGAGCCTCTCCCTTGGGAATTTAACTTCATACTTTTGACCTCTGCAACTTATATATGAGGATTTTTTTCCTTGACTCTTTGTGTAAACTATTAAGCATCTATTAATGCAAGTGTGGCTTCTTTCTTTCCTTCAAAATTTTTGTGTTTAGCATGAATATCTATGCCTTCTTGTGTATTTTACATTCTTTCTGTTGTTTTCATTAGAATTATATGTATCCTTCATGATATTCATTTAAAAAATTGCATTTGTGTCTCTTAGAACTAGAGAAGCTCCATATTTCAGTTTGGTACATCGCCTCCCTTTTGTTTTCAATTTCGTTCTACTCTAAACCATGTCTCCTTGGAATCATTAGCTTAGGTTAGGTAGTTTAGAGTAGAAGGCTAGTATAGGATTATTTGCAGTGAATTGGGATGAAGGGAACGGACCCTTTCATTTGGAGAAATATCATGAGTAACCCACAAACTCTTGTTCTAGAAACGTTTCACTGAAATGATGAACCTAGTTTTAGAAAGGGTGCAAATTTCAGCGACAATGGGGCCTTAAACCATATGGTATGTTTTCTAATAATATTGTTTTCTTAGAATTTAGATAACATGAATATTTTACCAGTTTCTTTGGTTACACGAGAACACAAAAAGTAACAAGGGATTTGTATTTGTAGTTCCTTTACATCCATCTTACCAACATAGGTAGATTCATAGGGGATCCAACATACGAACCCATGGGAGATGTTCAACCCAATTGAAATCACACAACACCTCAACTCTCTCCACCATCACTCAAAGACCGTGTAAACACATATACCTCAAGAGAATACATTTACCTATGGACATATAAATATGGAATTTTGAGGTTGTCTAGACATATGTACACTTAACAATTACAATGAAATCCTCAAATTTCATAAGAAAAATCATTTCAATTTATTTAAAAAATAAATTCTTTCAATCTTTATGGAAAAAATAAAAAATTTGTGTGTGATCTTTCATTGCTCTTATCATTTTCTCATTCCTTGGTCAAAATCACACATCTGTTCAGCTTCCTCTTGGACGAGATTTTTATCTATAAACTTAAACAACCATTAATAGACAAAAGAATAAGTTGATTTAGAAGAAAGATTCATTTTTATTATTTGATTTAATGTTCTTTTTAGTACTTTCATTTAAGGTGCAACCATAAGAAGGGTTTTTCTGCATGAGAAAAAGACAAATGGAAAAGGTGTAGATTGCATCTATATTGAAGGGCATATGGAAAATTGTGGTTCCCTTTATATCATTGGTCCATATCCTATACACTACCATTCTTAAATTAATGTGGATATTGAAGAGCAATAACCCGATAAACTAATAAACAAGAAGCTATACTGAACAAACTAATCAAGATAATCAAAGAAAACAAATGACAAAACACAAGATTTAACCTGGGAAACCCTTTCGGGAAAAAAACCCAACACATTAAATTCCTTCTCTTATTGCATTAAATTAACTATTTATAATACAATAATGTACTTCCAAGTTCTGCTTTACCCTACTACATTTCCAACTATTTGTAAGAAAAACAATAAGAAACCGTCAAAGTGGTTTTACAATACAATGGGTACCAAAACCATGGGCTAATAAAAACCCATAATGGTACCCCATACTTCATGGATTATGACACCACCCATATATATGTATAGATAAAAATAACATATCTATACTCTCGGAAAAATAGGGATTTCTGAAAAATTTTATCTGGGACCAACCCCCGGACCCCTGCTAATGCTCGTGGAAGAGGTGTACAATACTCCTAGGTATACAATATAAAAAATATACAACACATTCTAACATATATTTATGATACTGTTTTTTATTCAAATATGGGATGTAAAATCTTATGGAGTTATTTTTAATGTAGGAATTGAAATTATATGGATTTGTAATTTTTACGTGAGACCTCAAATCATACGACAATATTTTTTGAAAAATGTTTTTTTCCTAGAATTTAGATGATAGGAATGATGTTGGCCTATTTGGTTATGTGAGAACACAATAGGTTCTTGAAATGATCCTCTTCCTTGAATAATTTTGTTGAAGCCATTGCTGAGAGAAGATGCACCTTATCAAGGGATATACCATAGAACAATGAAAAAAATTGACGATCAAAGGAATGAGAATTTACACCTTTGATTATATATATATTGAAACATCACTCGCACATTTGTTCACCTTCCTCTTAGGAATTTTTTTATCAGTGAACATAAACCACCAAAAGATAATAAAACAAGAGTATCTAAAAGAAATATCTACATTATTCTTTGATTTAAGGTTGTTTTTATTTTAAGCACACAATCCTTGAGAGAATAAATTAACATGTGAACATATAAAAAATAGTTATGAGGCTCTCTAGAAATATGCGCACTTCACAATTAAAAGGTTGTCTTATGAAGCATAGATGTCACCTCACAAGATAGTTGGTGAGCCTCAGATTTGGGGAATTTGAACACATTTTTAAATTTTGTATAGCCATAGATACAATATCGTACAAACTTAAAATACTCTTTTTATATCACAGAAACCATTCAAAGGCTCTAAAGAAGACAACAAAAACAACATAGAAATATAAATACACTGGAACAACACTGCCAAATTTGGTGGGTTCTAATGCATTTGAAAATTTTAAAAAGATCGGTGGTTCATATATTTTGTCAACTCTCATATTACCAACAGATGGGGAACCAAGTTAAAATGATGTAGTAGTTTGGCCATCCAAGGGTGAATGATAGAGTGGTGGAGATCCTTCGAGGGAAAGCCTGATGAACTGCATTGAATGTAGAAAGCCTTATGTCGTTGCCCTTGATGTCTAAATTCTCCCTACCCTGGGACACAAAAGAAACTTCTCTGATATCAAAATTTCTCAGGTGGATCCCAAATATCTGAGGAAGAAAATAGAATAATATATTATAAAAACCTAAAAAAGTGACCAACACATATGAAGTAAAACAAAGAAAAGGAAGTCATGAAAAAAAAAAAATTAAAACATAGGATAGTGCGAATTAATCTTCGAGTGGTCAAGTTCATGTCTTGGGTAGAGAGGCGAGATGACCATAGAAGGGGGGCTAGTTGGATGCATTGCATTCTCCTTTAGCTCCACCTACATATAAGGAAACTTACATATGTTTTAATCCCTCACGCTTCCATCCTCACTCACTATTCCACGCTTCAATTATATCACTCCAATTTGTTATGGCTTTTCAATGTGGCTACAACATAGGCTTCTAAAATATCATGCGCTATCATTTTGGAAACAATGGAGGACCCGTTCAAGCTTATGTTTATACCTCTGCCACTGCTTACATATCCATTATATGAAAGTTTCAATATTTCCCCCATCCCCAAAAATGAAGATGGGGGAGAAGGAGAAGAGCACACCAAAATATCATCACGTTCACAGAAGGTGATCATATAAAAAACAACATGACCTATGCAAAAATATTCCCTTGATTAAGCTTAAAGCAGTTAGGGTTTCCATACACATAAGTGATTGAGTTTTTCATGGGATTAGGGTTTCAATCCTCATCAACAGTTAAGAAATATGCGTACTTAAATGACCACCAAAAATACATCCTCACCATCAATTTTCCTAATGTGTGTCAAACAAAGACATCCACACTCCCATTTGGAAATGCCTTTTAGCGTAAAAATAAAAAAAAGGAGATTTCATTTGAGTAGGGTTTTGAAAGTAATAACAAGTTTGTGTTGTGTGCTAAATGGTGAAGTTAGTGGGATGAAAGAGTTGGAAATGCATAAAATTAAGCTATATGAGAAGTTGAATAGTCTTTAAGCTGAGAGAACAACACAAAGTTGATTTTAGGCCAAATCCATTTGGGCACAAAAAGGTGGAAAGCCCCTATCTTGCTGATGTATCAATTGTTTATTCCATGATCATTACTTAATACGACAATTGTTTACCAGTTTTTTACATGTGGTGTAGTGTTAACTTGTGTTCGGTCAATGTCAATACATCGAAAATATACATTTAGGTAAAAAGGAGCCTACCACACCAAAGCCATATGAGAAACAACTCTGAAGATGTCTTCGAGATGACACGTGATTACATAGGCGGTCTTCCACGAAAAGGGAAAATTTTAAGACCCCCCCTAAAAAATTAGTAGAAATTCATTAGAGAATATGTGAAAATTGACTTTCATGCTAATGACGAATATGAAGAAAATGCAAATATGTTGTCAGTTGATAGTATATGATGTCAGCCAAAAATATATGTAATTTTTGGAAAAAAACATTTTTTTGACAATAACAATTAAAATGATTGGCTCGACGAGAAATATGTCCTCACAAAATATGACACAAACAAAAAATTAAAAAAAATTATTTTTTGTGAAAAAAATACAAATTTCGCTA
Organism: Taxus chinensis; assembly: GCA_019776745.2. Lineage (NCBI taxonomy): Eukaryota > Viridiplantae > Streptophyta > Pinopsida > Cupressales > Taxaceae > Taxus > Taxus chinensis. The sequence goes on along the minus strand of CM034157.1, from coordinate 159,643,017 downwards.
ATTTTGTATAGGATTTTTTTTTTGGTGTTAACAGTTAAAATGATCATCTCAATGAGAAATATGTCCTCCAAAAATTTGGCGTAAGAAAAAAAAATCTCACTCTTTTTCAGACGGTAGCTTTTTTGTATGCTACCGATAGGTAGCATAAAATATGTTGTCGGTCGGTAACATATTTTAAGCTACCAATTGACAACATAATGTATGTTGTCAGATGGTAGCATAAAAAGTGCTACCGGCCGATATCATTTTTTATGCTACTGAATGACAACATATATTATGCTCTCGGTCGGTAGCATAAAAAAATGCTACCGGCCGACAACATATAGGCAAATATTGCGAATTTCTATTTTGTGGGAATGACGAATTGACCCCTAAAATTAACTTGTACCCAAAATTTTTTGGCGACCCCATCCTAATTCCTACCCTAAAAATTAACCAATTTAAAATTTCAAAAACAAGAATATTCGTGAATTAACAAAGATTCGCCACTAAAATTTTTCTTGTCCATGAAGAATGGAAGATTAGTGCATTACACACAAAATTTAAACGTACCATAATATGAGGGAACTTGTGATTAATCCAAGGTAGAGCTTGAAATATAACATACCAAAAGCTTGAGGGTTAGCGTCAAAATCCATAAGAATTCAATCTAGAATGTAATTGAGTCTTTGATGAACAAGCTCCAATAAAGTATTTGAGACTATGCAATTGTTGTGCAAAATAGCACCCATGATATTTGGACAACTTCATTTAAGTTGGACTTAAGTGGCTCTTGTTTGAAAGCCATGGAGCAAAGGAATAAAAAAGTAGTGTTCCATAGAAATAAAAAATGTAATGTTCCACGGGGTTGTCTAACCCACAGAACATCACCACGGGGAAATATGCAATGGAACAAAGGCTTAGGACTTTATGGAATTGTGGGAAAAGAGAGACACCCACGGAATGAAGGAACACAATGTTCCACGGAATGAAGGAACATCGTGTTCCTCAAAATAAAGAAGCTTAGTGTTTCGTGGAAATGAGAAGGAACTTAGTGTTTCACATTAGTAGTGTTCCGTAAAATAAGGTAGTGTATCATGTTTTGTAGAGCCCTCGAAAAAAAGTGGAGTTACACATGGAAAAAGGCAAAAAGGGTCCACTGGAACAAAGAAAGTATGAATGTAACAAAGGAAATTCCACAACATGGAACAAAGAAGAAAAAGTCACAAAACATAGAAAATATGTGGAACAAAGAAAATATGTGATCAAAGGAAACTTGTGGAATAAAGGAGTGGTTATCCATGGAACAAGGATTTAAATCCACTTAATGGAAAAGTTAGCAGAGAGGTGAAGTAAAAGAAAAAATATCGAGTATAAGACTTGCAGTACAACAAGAGGCGACATAAAATAAAATTATTGTCACAGATTAGGAGAAGAAAGGAAACAAGTCTGCAGATCATGTAGAAGCTACAAAAATATGTGAAAGACCATGGAAATCAAAACAAGGTCACATATCACAATGGAAATATTAGAAAGTTGTGGAAGACAAGAGAAAGATAGTGGATCATCTAAAACCCGGAAATTGTAACAAAGTCATGCCTAACTTAATTGAAAAGTGTGAACCAGTCCCAACCACCAACATTAAACTTTGTACATCAAAGTCCACATTCTCAGATGATCTGATAGAGTGCCTTTCAAGCAACCTCTATCACCCATACATGTTTGCAAGCATTGAATCATGATTGGTCCTTGGTGGGCGGTGGGTGGTTGGCTCTCTTCATTTTTGGCACGATCTAATTTTCTATCTCTCTCTTCTCTTCTTTCTCTAAAAGGTAACTCAATATTAAAAAAAGATCCTCTCCCGACTGTAAAGTCACCATGTCAAAATGGTGGCCGAGCTTTCAGGAGTTGTATACCGATGATTGGTCACATATAACGCACTCAGTGCCCTTCCCCATTAATGTAATGGATTGTGTATCTCTTTTGTCAATAAAATATTGTTATTGTGGCTTGTATCTTCCCTTTAATTGTGTTTATTGTGTCTCTTACCTCTCTTTCATTTCTATGGTATCATGTGTGGGTTATCACGTGCGTGTTTTTATTTCTATGTGTCTAAAATGTGTGGAATGGAATGGTTTGCATAGTGTTGATCTGTGGCATGTATCTTCCCTCTCATCCTGTGTTTTTCCTTTTCTGTTCTTCCCCTCATGGAGAGAGATCCCCTTTCTATTCTAACGTCATCACCATTCCCTTAGCTTAGTTTTATTTCATGCATTCCTTCTTCCCATTTTCCCCTGCAGTTTTTAGCTTAGCTTAGGAGTAGTGTTAGTGTTAGGTTAGATAGGTAGAGGAAGTATGCCTTCTCCGAAGGTCTGTCCCAAGGAGCAAGGTCCCACACCTTGGGGACATTCCCATGTTTCACTGAGGTGTTGAATCTGGTAGATTCAACAAGGGTGCAATCTCAGGTGACAATAGTTTTTGGCATGCCCAGTGGGACTCTCTTGAGTCGATTACAACTCATTTCACTAAGATTGATGTGTTTCTTAGTGATCTCCAGCCTTCTGAGGCATTATCCCAACACATTTGGTGACTCCATTGATCCAACAACCCATTTCTTTCATTCACAGACCATTTCCATTCATCATTTTCCTTACTTTCATGAAGTTGTGCAATCATGACTTCATTTCCTCATTGGGATCCTCATTTTCAAGAGCAATATCATTCCCCTCCATCTTTTTTTTTTTTCAAAACTCCCCTCCAAATTAGTTTTATGAGCCTTATCATGATGAATATGCCTATGATCCAACCCCCACTGATCCATATGGTTATCCTATTAACCATGATGTTTTTCAAGAACAAGGATATGCAGAAAATGGAGGCATTTTCATGTTTGATGATGATTTCCAGTTGTGGGTCCAAAATATGGAGGAAATCATGAAAAAGATAAAGGAGAAGTTTGAAATCATGGTAGCTAAACCACCTGGTTTTAGGGAGCCATGTCCATGTGGTGGTCCTCTACCAAGATGGTATAGACCTCAACAGAAACTAGAGGTAATGGTTGAATCCTTAAATCAAATGTCAAAGTTGATTTAAATAATGGAAGCTAATCAATCTAGTTATAGGGAACCCTGTCAATGGGGTAAACCTTCACTACCATCATACAACTCTCCATTCCTTCTTTTCAACTTACACCATCTCAGCCAAATCTTCAAATCCCTAGCTTTCTCAAAGCTCCTCTTGCTAGTCATTCTCCTTTACAAGAGGATATTATACCTCCTCCATCCTTTGAACCCCTACAAAATCATCCAAAATCTCAATCCTTCCCCCTTTCATATATCCAAACCCATTTTGAGATGGGCTTCATGTACAAATTCTTGAGGAACTACAACCATCACCCACCACTCTCCCACCCTCTCCAAAAATGTCACAACTAGAAGAGTAGCTTGGAGAGTTGGAGATTAGAAAAAGGGACCTGTAATCTCTCAAGAAGTGGGTTGATAATTTTGAGATCAAAATAGAGATTCATCAAGATCCTTGTAGCGACCAGTCTCTTGTAAGTGCACCAAATTTATTGAGGTTATTCTTATTTCTACTATGCAAATCAAGAGATATCTATTTTGAGATTGGAATGTTTTCTGAGGATGATGATGAGTCTGAATAAATCAAGAGCTTCTTGTCCCCTATCTTAATCAATATATAAGTGAAGATAAAATAGTTGACCATAAAGTGGAAGGGAAAGAGTTTTCCAATGTCAATGAAGATCATTTAGGATCAGAGGTTGAACAAAATATTATTGATTTTCCTAGGGACTATACTCTTGATCACATAGAGGAGGAAATCAGCTAAGAAAGCAAGATCAAAAGGGAGTTTAACCCAAGCATAGACAAAGATGAGATTGGGGGGTTATCTAACTTGGAATACTTGAATTCTGAGAAAGAGCCAATTGAACTTATAAGTATGTTATCCCCATCATTTATCTTTCTAAACAAGGACCTCTTGCTATTGGAGTTTCCCATGAACTTGAGATAGAGCAAGAAATGATAAATGTTGATCATAGTCAAACAAATGGGCTACATAAGAAAAAAGTTTGCATGAAGATTGGCAGCCTTAATGTGAGAAATGGAGGAAATCAAAAAATCTAGAAAGATGGGTGTCCAATAGATACATAGTGTTCAAAGCTTATTCAAAGAGTTTCCACCAGTCATGTTCACTTTAGAACATGAGGAATATTTTCAAAGTGCCAAAGATCAGCCAATGCACCTATCCAAACCAAATGCAGAGCAACTAGAGGAGGTGTTTGTTCTTTTTGAGGCTGATATTTTGAGGAAAAAGGGGGTGCAGACCATGTTTTCACTTCCACCACTTGATCTAGTTGCAGAACTGATCTCATGGCCACATTTTGTAAGGAAGGGAAGTTATTTTTCCCAACCAGTATATGGATTTGTTTAGCTTGCTTTGCTCTTGGTTAGAGTAGGAGTAGTTTAGGTTTGCTTTTTGTAAAACAAGTGCTTTGCACACTCTGCATGTCTCCATTTGGATCATGTATGATTTCTCTTTTATACATAGTTTTTGTGAGCCTCTTTACAGTTGTGCATAGTCCAAATCATTCACCATGGTGGGAAATAAATCAAATATTTTTGGGCAGTTTCCAAGTATAGTGTTCTTTCAAATATCCAAAGATCAGTCTCAAACCAGTGTCAAGTTCAATGCTTCATGTGGATTCAGGGTGAGTTTTAAAAATTTGGGATCATTTTTCAAGATGTATGCTTGACTCCATGCCCAATGGATATGCCAGGCTACTGATCAGTTCATCTAGCAGGAAGATGTCCCCTGAAAGTCACCAAACTATTGTCCAAAATAACACCCATGCTATTTGGACAACTTCATTCAAGTTAAGGACTTAAGCAGGCCTTGTTTGAAAAGCCACGTAGGAAAGGAATGAAAAATGTAGTGTTTAGCAAAATTCAGAAACTTAGTGTTTCACGAGTTTGTTTAACCCAAGAAAAAAATGTACATCACCATGGGGAAATATGTCGCGGAACAAAGGCTTAAGAATTTGCATAATTGTGGGAAAAGAAAGACACCCGCAGAATGAAGGAAAGTGGTTCTACAAAATGAATATGGAAATTCCATGGGAGTGTTTTTGGAGTTTGATCACGAAAAAGTGACAAACAAAAGTTGGAATAAAAATGCTCTAGAACATGAAAAAATTCATAGAACAAAGAAAGTCCACGCAACAAAGGAAAGTCATGGAATAAAGAAATGGTTTTTTGCGGAACAAGCAAAGTTGAAGGCCACGTAACAAAGACACTAAAAATGCATTAGCACCCATACTCATTTATTTCAACAGCTACATTATTAACATGGCCGATTGAAGGAAAGAACGTGGTTTGATATTCTACATTGTTTAACATCGGTAGAAAATTTGTTGCAACCTTATTTGGGAAGGTTTGGAAGAGAGAGGTATACCATAAGGCTTCTTAGGTGTGATTTTCTTTGCAAATTCATTCTTTGCCATTTTATATACACACTAACACCGTCACTTATGACAATTTGTCCACTTCCATGTGGGTTTCCAAAATTTTCACTATCATTTGAAATTTGTCCATATCTCAAGTCTACAAATGTCACATTGGTTGCATTCCACCACCAAGCTCACATAAGTGGCCATCATAATTAAATTTTGTTAAGATTCTTATCGTGGGTGCATTTTTCTTGGAATGTTAAGTTATTTACATGAATAGTGACCATGTTGCATTCGATCACTTTAAAAATTGTAAATTGGCTGCTTGTTATCTCGACTGTCAAGTCCAAACTTATGGTAGTTTGATTAATGGTCAAGAATAACCATACGTCGATGACTACCGAAATGACATCCTCACCATCCATTAACCTAACGTTTGTTAGATATAAACAGCTACACTCCAAATTAGAAACACTTCTTGACGTAATAAGAATTTTGATTCACATTTTTTTATGTGGATTATCAATACCATAGATCTTTTGATTCTTATATATATATAAGCATGATCCAATTAGGAGGTAATAGTAGTCTAAACTCTTATGGGTGGGAGAATCTCACTTAAAATTTCTAGAATTTTCAAGAAAGGCCCTACTTAGAAACTATTGGGGTTAAATCATATAATAGTGTTGCACAAATCTATAATCATATAAAACATACAAGTAATGAATGCATAAATAACCAGAAGATAAAATAAACAAGAGAAAGATAACACCAGATTTAACGTGGTTCACCCAGTGTGGGCTACGTCCACCAAGAAATGGCCAATATTATTATTCAGTGCTTTACAGAGGAAATACAATGAAGATCTTCTATCTTCCAACACCTCACAGGATGTTCAATGCTTTTCCCTCACTCAGCTACTCTTTCTTGCTCACCAAGAAAACTTACATGCAAACAATTGCTATTTTTCTTCTCTCATTACCCTCATACAATGCATACATGCATATATAACTATTCTGGGCAACTAACTATGCTTTTACAAAAAAATAAATCATCTTTAAATCAAAATATTTATTCAAATTCTCGTAAAAAAACAAATCACCATTACACAGGTAACTGTCGCCGGTTATTGCCTGACCGTTGCCGGTCATTACTTGACCTATGCTGACTGATGCCGATTACTCCTTGACCAATGTCGGTTACTTCCTGACCTACGCCGATTACTGTCAAAACTAGTAACATGTAAAAGCAAGTTTTTTTTGAAGCAATTAAGCTCCATACTCAACAATCTCCCACTTGGAGATCAATTGTTGCACTATACTGTGCATCACCATCCTTGGTTCCTTTTCCTTGGCCTGTTTCTTCCTCTTCAAGTCTCAAACTCGAAGACCAACAGAAGTGGAGTGAAGCTCCAACTTCTCCCTTACCAATGGCTTTGTTAGCATATCCACAGGGTTCTCATCCATATGGATTTTCTCTAACTTCAGTTTTCCCATCCTCCAACACCTGCCATATGAAGTGATACCTCAACTGAAAGTGTTTCATTCTTAAATGAAATTTTGAGTTCTTTTCCAGATGAATCGCACTCTGACTATCACTGTATAATCTGCAATCCTCTTGCTCCTTACCCAACTCTTCCATGAACCTACTCATCCATATCATCTCCTTGCTAGCTTTTGTAGCTGTAACATACTCTACCTCTGTAGTAGACAAAGCCACAACCTTCTGCAATCTTGAAATCCAGCTAACTGTCATTCCACCTACTGTGAAAACATATCCAGTGGTGCTCCTCCTACCATCCAAATCTCCAGCCATATCTGAATCAACATAGCCACGTAAAGAAGTATCTGACCCTCCATAGCATAACTCCATGCCTGATGTCCCTCTCAAATACCTGAGAATCCATTGGACTATTTTCCAATGTTCTTTACCTGGATTAGCCATAAACCTACTCACAACTCCCACTGCCTGTGCAATGTCTAGTCTAGTACAAACCATGGCATACATAAGACTTCCTACTACTGAAGCATAGGGAACATGTGTCATGTACTCAACCTCCTCGTGTGATGAAGGACACTGATATTTTCTCAATTTGAAGTGTCCAGCCATAGGTGTACTAACAGGTTTTGATTTTTGCATGTTAAACCTTTCCAACACCTTATTGATATAAGCCTCCTGAGACAAATACAACTTCTTGTTTTTCCTGTCTTGGTGAATTTGCATGCCAAGGATTTTCTTTGCATCTCCCAAATCCTTCATTGCAAATGTGTGAGCTAACCTTTCTTTAAGTTTACCAATGTCCTGCATACTAGATCCTGCAATCAACATATCATCCACATACAGTAACAAAATAACATAGCTCCCATTTTCAAGCTTCTTAAAATAAACACAATGGTCAGATTCACATCTCATATAACCATGCTCATGCATAAAACTATCAAATCTCAAATACCATTTCCTTGGAGCTTGCTTGAGCCCATATAGGCTCTTTTTCAATCTACACACAAGTTTCTCCTTACCCTTGACTTCATAACCAAGTGGCTGCTGCATATAAATCTCTTCCTCCAAATCACCATGAAGAAAATCCATCTTAACATCAAGTTGTTCTAAATGCAAATCTTCTGTTGCAACCAAACTTAGAACAGTACGAATAGAAGTCATCTTAACTACAGGAGAAAAAATCTCATCAAAGTCAATACCTACTTTTTGTGCAAATCCCTTTACCACAAGCCTCACCTTGTACCTTTTCAGTCCACCCTCTTCTTCCTTGATTCTGTAAACCCATTTGTTCTGTAGTGTTTTCTTACCTGCTGGTAACTTGACCAAATCCCATGTCTGATTTTGTTCCAAGGAGTCCATCTCCTCATCCATGCCATGCTCCCACTACTCGTGGGTATCTACCTGCATTGCTTCTTCAAAGCTTTCTGGTTCACCACTATCAGTCAATAATAAATAAGAAAAGGAAGGTGAAAATATCTCTGGAGGTCTACTTACTCTTTGTGACCTTCTCACTGAGATCTGGGGTGTCTGGGGCTCATTCTGTGCTTGTTGCACATTCATGTCAATCTCTGTCAGTGACCGACGTCGGTCACTTGTAACTGACCACGGTTCCTCTGTCTGCTGATCGACTGCGGTTACCTTATCGACATCGGTTCTAGGAGTATAATGCTAGTTCCACTAGCTGTCTTTCTGAACCTGATCCTATCTGTCGATGCCAGTTAGCCTAACCGACATCAGTTTCTGTAGAACCGACGTCAATGTCTATGGATGTTTGTTTCAGATATGAAATTTGATTTTCCTCCAAAATCTCATCAACCTGTTCATGTTTAGGCACCAAAACCTGATCCCTGTACATTATTTTTTCATTCCAATTAATGTCATGACTCCTAACAATCTTAGAATCTTCTAAATCCCAAAATCGATATCCAAAATCACCAGAGCCATAACCAATGAAAGTACATCTCTTAGATTTAGCATCCAACTTCTTCCTATTTTCTCTATCAACATGCACAAAAGCTTCTGAGCCAAAAAATCTAAGAAAAGAAAAATCTACCTCTTTTCCAGACCAAGCTTCTTCTGGTATTCCACCATCCAGTGTTGTTGAAGGCCCATGGTTGATCAAGTACACTGTTGTATCCACTGCTTCTGCCCAAAACTTCAAAGGAAAAGCTGACATGTATCCTCATGCTTCTAGCATGTTCCATGATTGTTCTGTTCATTCTTTCTGCAACTCCATTCTCCTGTGGAGTTCTAGGAACCATTCTTTCTCTTCGTATTCCATTCTCTGAACAATAATCATTAAAAGCCTTGCTGCAGTACTCACCACCATTGTCAGATCTAAGGCACTTCAATTTTAAGTTTGTTTCATTTTCTACAAGGGCTTTCCACCTTTTAAAAGTTTCAAAAACATCATATTTACGCTTAATACAATAGATCCATACCTTCCTTGTGGCATCATCAATGAAAGTCACATAATATTGGGATCCTCCAATAGAAGCTACCTGAGCTGGTCCCCACACATCTGAGTGTACAAGCTCCAATTTTTGCTCCTTCTTTGTTGACCCAACCTTGAGAAATATCACTCTCTTCTGCTTTCCAAATATGCAATGCTCACAAAATTCAAGATCTAATTGTTTCAAATCTGATAACTTACCCTTAGCCTTTAAGATCTACATTCCTTTTTCACTCATATGGCCTAGCCGATTATGCCACATGGTTGCATCTGAATCTGTAGTAGATAGCACAGAAAAGGAATTAGTAACACAGGTAGACAGATATAAAGTTCCTACCTTCTTACCTCTTGCCACAACAAGATATCCCTTGGTAACCTTCCAAGAATCAGCTGTGAATGTAACCACACATCCAGATTCACCTAGTTGCCCTGCAGATATTAGATTTCTCTTGAGGCTTGGCACATGCCTCACATCTTTCAATACCCATGGATTTCCATTCTGTAACTTTAGATGAACATCACCTTTACCAGTAATATTGCATGGCTCATCATCTCCTAAATAAACTTGTCCAAAATCACCCTGAACATAATTTCTGAAATAACCCTTATTAGGGGTAGCATGGAAAGAAGCTCCAAAATCTAAAACCCAAGATTCTAATTTATTATCCAAGGAGAGAATAAGGGCATCTTGCTTTACCTCACTTGCAATGTTTTCCTCTTACCTTTTTCTTTACCTTTGTCTGATGTATTCTCTTTGTTTTCCTTGGACCAACACTCCTTTACGTGTCCTCTCTTTCCACAATTCCAACAAAGTAAATCTCTGTACCTGGATCTAGATCTGCCATGTCTTGACTTTGATCTCCCATTCTTCTTGCTCTTTTATGATCTCTCCTTAGATCTTCCCCTACTTTCTATGGTTAAAGCGTTTCCAGATGATGTTTCTCCTGAGCTTTTCCTGTGTATTTCCTCATTAAGGATTACACTAACCACATCATCAAATTTCAAACCTTTAGAAGCAGTCGTTGTATTACTAACAACCATTACCAAGTTATCCCAACTATCTGGAAAAGAGCATAAGAATAAAAGTGCTTTCACTTCATCATCAAATGGAATTTCTACCAATTTTAATTGATTTACAATAGACCGGAAATCATTCAAATGATTAGATACAGATCCACCTTCTTGCATCTTAGAATTAAACAATTTTTTCATCAAATAAACCTTATTCGAAGCACTAGGAGTTTCATACAAATTTGCTAAAGATTTCATCAACTCTACCGTGGTTTTTGCATCTATAAAATTCAAGCCACCAATGCTTCCAGGCTCAATCTTATAGATCCCAGAGCCTTTCTATCAAGAACCTTCCATTCTTCATCAGTCATCATGCTCGGCTGTCCATGCTCATCCAATGGTAAGTATAGATCTTTCTGATACAAATAATCCTCCACCTACATCTTCCATAGTTGATAATTATGACCATCAAATTTCTCTACTCAGTATTTACTATCTTCTGCCATTGCTCTGCTCCCACTCAATCAGAAAACCCTCTGTGAGTAAATCCTGTCAACACACAAAACCTCCAAACAAAGCTCTAATACCAGTTGTTGGGGTTAAACCATATAACAGTGTTGCACAGATCTATAATCAGATAAAGCATACAAGCAATGAATGCGGAAATAACTAGAAGATAAAATAAACAAGAGAAAGATAACACCAGATTTAACATGGTTCACCCAGTGTGGGCTACGTCCACCAAGAAATGACCAATATTATTATTCAGTGCTTTACAAAGGAAATACAATGAAGATCTGTTGTCTTCCAACACCTCACAGGATGTTCAATGCTTTTCCCTCACTCAACTACTCTTTCTTGCTCACCAAGAAAACTTACATGAAAAAAATTGCTATTGACCCCATAACTGTGCAGGGTCCAATAATTGAGAGTATTTTAGCAGAGTTTTAAACTATTGGTAGAAACTTATTTCCTCAAAGATTAAATGAAAAATGACATAAATATGTCCATATTTTCTTTAGTTATTGTGAACTTTGTTAGTTATTATTATTTCAATATTTAAGTGTAAATACATGTCATTCTCACTGAATAAAGTGCACATCTGTAAGTTAATACACTACATGTTAATATAAAGAGGTTATTTCAACATCAACTATTGGTGCCATTTAAGTTTTTTAAGGCTCCAACATATACAATGTTAAAAAATTATTTGTGCAATAATAAATATATTTTCTTTCAATCTTAAATCCACTTGCTTACATCATATTATATTTTTATGTACATACATCTGCCCTATCTAAATTCTATTCATCCAAAATCTCTCAACCTCCAATGTCATCCTCTACATTAAATGCAAGCACCTGCAAACAAGAAAAGTGTTGTAAGACTCACTATTTACAAGAAAAAATCACAATTAATGAAGGATTGAACAAGATTTCAAAAATATAATTAAAAATTGTACAATCAAAGTGATGTATTTCCCACTCCATCTCCACCTAACTCTCTCCCCCCAATAGAATTTGAGTGCACGGATCAACCAAAGTTTCAAATATAACAAAGAAATTGATTCATTTAAATTACCAATCCATATCAAACTCTCTCAGCCAATAGAAATCAAGCACACAGATCAAACATGGATCCAACTTTTTGAGGTCAAACTGACTCAGTAAAATCTATAAATAGTAGAGCTGGGTCATATACTTCTTTCCTATTCAAAAAAAGTTTGAATATAGCTATTGATTCACATCTTGTTGTGCAAACACTAACTTGTTGCTACTGGATATTTACATTTTCTTGCTGTGCAAAGGCTGCTGACTAGCCAGGTGAAATCTCTTTCATGCTGTTTCAATGTTATAGAAAAGTTTATTTCATATATTTTTTGGTAAAAGAAATTGTATCTCAAAATAGAAAGTTTACCATTAAAATTGGTATGAATAATAATGGCTTATTTAGATAGTTTATAAGCAACACTGGATTTGATTTATGATCAACAATAAATTGTTTTATTGCTAGAAATCCACAGTGTTTATATTCTATCTCCAAATGAGCAGTTCATCATTATTCATAACTATTTTAATGATAAACTCAGTAAATTTACAACAAATCCTATGTTTTTTCAATTAATCATCTGTCATCATTATTCATAACTGCAGTTTTAATGATAACCTGTAGATTCCTGGAAAGAAAAAAATTACAGCAGTTTTATTAAAAGATTACTGTAAGTTTTGTTAAAAATATACATGTATTTAAACAGTGTAACCAAATATGCTGACAGAGGTTTAATTGAAAAAACAGAGTTTCTTGCATTTCATAATGGCACGTGCAAAACAGCCTGCCAAAAGACCAGTTAGAAAGACAAGAAGCAACTTGCAGAGGGGAGTGCAGTTTACAAATATTTCGTCTGATGAGGATAACATTGCTGAGAAACAACCTCAAAAATCCACCACAGCCAATCAAAGGAAGAATCAGTCAAGAGCCAAAGCACAAAATTTTGCCTTCATTAATGCAGCTAAGATACGTAAGAAAAGAACATCTTCCAATAAAATAAGGCATCCATCGAGAGGTAAGGAATTTTCTTTTGATGAGAATATCACAGCTGCCCAAGATCCTGAATTCAACATTACTAATCAAACTGTGGAAGTAATTGGAAGTACTGCTACAACAAAGAAAGTATACATAAGAGGGCAATGGACAGAAGCTGACATGAAAAATGCCTTAAGGGATGTAGAGGAAAATGGAATGTCCACGCGAAAAGCAGCAACTAAGTGGGGAATACCTTGTACAAATGTGACTGATTGGTTGTATGGAAAAAGAACCACTAAGAAGAAGGGACCTCCAACTGTTTTGACAGATGAGGAAGAGAAAGAAATTGTTACCTGGTGCAAAGATATGGCAGAACTTGGCCATGGTCTTGAAGTCATTCACCTAAAGGCCTATGTAGCGCACATGTGCCAATGCAGACCAAATCCATTCAAAGATGGCCTGCCAGGAAAGTCATGGTGGTATGGATTCCGAAGACGTCATCCTGACTTGACAATAAGAACTGCAGAAGGCCTTGACCGAGATAGAGCAGTCATGTTAAGGCCAAGAATTGTTGCTGCTTTTTATGATAACTTACAAAAAATGTATGCTGCAAATCAATATGGGCCAAACAAAATTTGGAACTGTGATGAAACTGGTGTTCAAGCAGGCAGAAATTGTGGCATGCGTGTCATTGCTAAGTTGGGATGCAGAAGTGTTCCACACATTATGTCAAAAAGTAGGGAATGGATTACCATCTTATGTTGTATTAATGCAGCAGGACAAAGCATTCCTGGATTTTATCTTTTCAAAGCAAAGAGACAACTGAAGAACTACATAGCTGGATGTGAACCTGGAGCATGCATGGCAGCCCAACCACATGCGTGGATGACAAAAGAGTTGTTTATGAATTGGTTACATCATTTTGCAAGATCAGTTCCAGGTGGAGTTTCACCAAAAAACAGGCATCTTCTCATATTTGATGGTCATGGAAGCCATGTAGCTTTAGGCACAATCCAAGAGGCTAGAAATTTAGGCATTGACCTTGTGACCCTACCAGCTCATACCAGCCATAAGCTTCAGCCATTAGATGTTAGTGTGTTCTCTCCATTCAAGAACTACTTTAAAACAGTGAGGTCTAAATGGATGGCAAGGAACCCAGGTCTTGAAATAAGGAGGACAGAATTGGCAAAACTTGGTAGTCAAGCTTTCCAACTTGCACTTACACCTGAAAATATCAAGGCAGGTTTTCAGAGGACAGGTATATGGCCACTTAATGAGAATGCCCTTTCCAATGATATGAGGCCAAGTGAGGCCTTTGATGTTGAAGAAGATGAGGTGGCAGCTGTTGAAAACATATTGAGGATGGCGGGAGTGGAAGAAGCAGATGTGCAATGTTGTTTACAAGAACTTGCAAAAAATGTGGTAGGTAATGAGGAATACCAAAAAATAAGGGAAGAACATGTTGAGTCTACGTGTTTTGGCATGCCTACAGATTTTCATCAGTCCCAAACACTTAATGAAGAAGATGGTCACCTTAGTTCAAAAACTCATGTGAGCCAAACACAGGAAGCTGTAGATATTGATGATAATTTGAGTTTACCAACACAATTCAGTGCACCTCAATGGATTAAAGAAGGGGCTGCTAACCTGGGCATGCAAATTGATTTCAACAATGAGGAAGTTTCAGCTTCGATGCCATCTCCTCCCTCATCTCTTCCAAGCGAGGTGGTGCACTATTATGCTGACACATTGGCGTGGGAAGATCATGATGCAAACCAAATAGATGCCACGAATTCAGATACACATGGTTTAGATAAAGAAAATTTTGAAGATGATGACTTTTTAGCCACTCAAGAGAACCAAGAGGTGAACTGCACCCAAGATGAGAACAACCAAGCATATAAACCAGTAAGCAGATTCTTAAAACTACCAATTGAGAAGGTTCACACCCGTGTACGGATAAATGATGATGCAATCAGAATTGGAAGGCAATCTCAAATACTTACCTCTGATGACTACTTGCATTTACTTCAAGAACAAGAGACAAGAAAAAGAGAAATTGAAGATTTGAAGGCAAAGAAAAGGGAACAGGCAGATGAAAGGAAAGTGCAAAGGTTAATAGAAAAAGAAAAGAAGGGGCAACTTAAAATTGAAAGAGAATTGAAAAGGCAGAAAAAGGAAGAGGCCCAGTTACAGCGAAAAAAGGAGAATGAGTTGAAAAAGGAGCAGGCCAAACTCTCCAAAGAACATGATAAAAGGATGAAGGAATGGCAACAACGACAAAAGGAGTCTGACAGAAAAAATAGGCGATTGAGTAGTCCTTCAAATCCCCTACCTGATCAACATCAAATTTTGTTAAGCATGTATAACACATTCATGCCTGCTTTTTCTTCCATTTTTAATAACCAATCTAGCTGCCCATCTTCTCCTACAAGCAATGTTACAAATTCTGGAATTTTAGATCAAGCGTTGCTTGATCAGATTGGCCAACTTTCAGAAGCTAATGCAAATGTTCAAGGTACACCTCCTACCATGCTACCTACTGCAGTTCAATCTGTGAATGCTACCACATCAAAGAGTCAAGAGGAAGTGCAACCTCCACCATTCCCAGGATTTTGGCCAAACTATTAAGTGAAAAGTTGTACAAATTTTGTTTTACATTGCCTTTTTAGTAAGCATTAGCAAATTTTGTCGAACTTGTAACAACGTTCCCCAAGGGTAGTTGGAATATGTAAAATTCATAATATACCCAAGTCCTCAGGCCTTAAACAATTTTTTTGTAAAAAATATGATCGAATGCCTTAGCAGCAGGCTTTACTCAGTATCTATAAATGTTATATATGTAAAACTTCAAGAAGTTTTCTTTGCTGTAATTTTTCTGGAAGAATATATCGAAAATTTTGAAATGGAAAACAATATACTGTAATGGTATGTCATGGGACTCAAATTTATTCCATTCACTCTAACAATTGTAGAGAATATCAACATGTCATTCAATCTATATTCTTTTAAATAGATCATTGCCTTAGTAAGGTCACACTCAACCTTACCTGTATATGTTTGAATCCAGCAACTCACAAAATTCCTCCAACCAAATTAATGTCGAGATTAAATTTTTTTGTTAGAAATGCAGTTTAAAGAAGAAGTATTGAATTTCCCAAAACATAAATGTGTTAAAAAACACAATTTTGCATATTGCGTTTTCTTCAAAGAATTTGCACAACTCTTCCTTTTGAGCTGGTCGCTGTCATTGCTGTATTTTTCCTCATTAAAAGCAGTCACCTGAACAAACAGCGGATCCTCGTGAGACTCGAACCTGTGATCAAACATCATCCGGTACATAATATAGATTCTAAGTTTGTGACAGTAAAGGATTAATCTCAGCTTTGATGAAAGTAAATCAGAAATTTTAATGAACAACAAAATGAATGTCCTAATACATGTGCATATAAAAAAGGAACACAGATCTAAGACTGTGAAAGAAAAAACAGACTATTCTTAGCTTTGAAGGCATGCTTATTGCTTAGAAAATCCTTGACCACAGATCGAGACTTTCAAAAGCAAAATTATGGCACCCATTTTTTTAAAACCAATGAACTGGAGTATGGAAAAGAATCTAAACAAGCTTACCAGATATCAGGGTAGGAGTGAACTGTTTGGCACTTCACAGTCTAAAAAGTCCAACTGCTCAAGGTCTCTAATTTGATTATTGGTGATAAAATCTGTGCAGCCATCTCCTCTATCCATCGTTGTTATCCACAAGGTTAATGCAAATATTCTCATCAGAAAAATCAATGCCAAATATAGAATGAAATTCATTAAGAAAAAATAAGAAAATCTTTGAAACCTACCAACTATGAAATCTAGAACAGAGTCTTATGCTAACCTAAAAAACAAAAAACGAAATCATTGGCTAACATTGGAAACACTAATGAAATTTCTCTACACTATGCTTTGTTCAGAGCTGCACCCCCTGTAGTAGATGGGAGCCTCACCTATCACAGTCTCTTTGATGCAATGGTGGATTCGGCTATGGAAGATATTCCACTCACCGAGACTGGAACAACTTTGCTTGAAATTGAAAATGCCCAGACATACAAATTTTGTTAAACAGATTTTGTCTAATGCAGATAACAAAAGGAGTAAAATTTGCGTGAAAGCAGAAGGTTGACTGTAGGTCTTTGTCTTCCCCGATTCCTCTGAGCGCTAATTCTAGTCAAATGTCATCTGAATGCATTCATTATTAGGTAGAGAAAAACAAGGGTTTGAACGCACCTTTGGAGTGTATGGCCATGCTGGTAAGATGCTCAAACCCTTGACTCCAAATCAGGCACGAAACAACATTTAGAATGGTGAAATAATCCGGCTTTTCAGGGTTCGATAGGGAACAACAGAGAACAGGGAGAACCACCACCACCAAGGAGTGCAACCCAATCTTTGCATGAAAGCTCCATTCGGAATATGTTGACTGAAACTTTGTTATCCCTGATTCCTCTGTGAGAAGGAATATCACAACTCCATAGTCAAATCTTCAATCCTTATGAGGGAAGAACCATGTCATTATTAGGTAAATGAAAAGAAGCGCTTATTAGAGGAACGCACCAAAGATTGTTGAAGTGTATGGCCATGCCCTCTGGGTTAAGATTCGAACCCTATTCAATGCAGGTTTTTGTCATTAAAAACATTTAGAAAAACTTCAAATGGTGAAATAATCCTCTTCAGGCTTCTAGGGTTTCAACCTTCCCAAGAAAACAAGAGCAATTCATGGAGCGCCACCACCACCAAAAAAACGCTCTGCAACCCAATCTCAGCATGAAAACGTCTCCATACTTAGCCAAAACATAGTTTCGACTCTGTTTAGTTCTTTCAAAAAACTACCTACAGATGAATTACAAATCTGAGCATGCTGGAACTGGAGCTCACAGTTCATTAATGGTTGAGATTATTTCATAGTTGGTTGTTCAATGCATAGTGCGGACGGAAAAATCAATGCAATCCATATCACTAACAACTACCACCTGTCACACTTAATGATACAGCTATTGAAGTACTAACTTCCCAAGTGACCAGTTATAGATGCTATTAATCACAACCTGCAAAACATAATGTGCACAACTTACAAACCAAATAAACATTTAATAAGTATAAAATTAATAATAAGTGCCTTTAAAAATTAACAATAATAGGTCAGCAGTTAAAAATGTCACATTTTTTACAATTTGTAAATTACATTTTCCACACATTATATTAGATGTGAATAAGTTATAAAATGCACATATTTATGTTTAGAAATTCGATATCTATCTGTTTATGGTATTTTAGAGGTTAAATCAGGATCCTACATGACTCTAGACACCCTCGAAGTTACAGTGCGCGGTTATGGGGTCCTTTCCCGCTGAGGGAACCGAGGAGCCTGTTCCATGCGGCCATTGAAGAGGGATTCTTCTCTCCCTGACTCACTTCAACTTCAACACATTTTCTATAATTTCAATTGCACAACAAAACTTCTTTTTTTTTCGGCTGATTTTGTATATAAATAAATAACAGGCTCCGTATGTAAAACCCTCTCCATTGTCTGTACATATCGATCCCGATCTACCGCGATTTCATCATATTAATTTGATATTCACCATGGTTTAATTCTTCCTGTTATTCTAATGTTTGTTATTCTTCCTGAAATCGAAGCGTTCGAAGCCCTCAATTAATTGGGGCCTTTTTATGTGGTGGTACACGGACGCAAGCTGTTTCCTACCAACGATGACCATCCCTCTCCTAATAATATTGTGAGCCCTAACTCCTCCTTCAACTGAGACAGGTTAGGGGTTCGAATCCCAATGATCGTGATCTCTTCCTAGATCAATGAAGGATTGATCTTAAATTCAGTTCTCCACAATCTAAATATACACTTTGATGATCTTATTAGTAAAATTCCTTCCTTTAAAGTCATTTGTTTTTCACGTGTCACCTGTTTTCCTTCAACTACCCAACTTAAAACTGAAAATGGGGTAGCAAGCAATGACATTGGGTTTCGACCCTGAGATCTATTAAATTTTTCTAATTTTTTATTTCGGCCCTTTAATTTTATATTTCACTCACGCCAAAAATGTCAGCTTTAGACAATAAAGTGGAGCACATATGCCATAGAATAGGGGAGATGATCCTAGCCTTGCACCCTAATTTTAGGGGCACGCAGATATATGTAGGGGTCTCATTAGCGTAAAAAAATTATATTATTATGTAGGGTATCATCATGCCACATCAAATTTTTTGTTTTGTGTGTTTATTTGGAGGGAAAAGTAGTTTTTGAATTCATTTAAAATGAAAAAAATAATATAAAGTATTTGAAAGACGTACCAATGACCAAACGCCCTATATGTCACATTGTCATTGGATCTTAAAAAGTGTCATTAATAAAAAAATGAACAACTATTAGTCCTTTTTTCAACAACGGAATGGAGAGGAGCCAATATGTGAACAAGGTCCAATAGTTGACATGACTATTGATCACATAATACCCAATAGTTTTCATAGTACTATGTAGTAGTTATTTATTTTTGACATAATAATTATGTAGAGTATCGAATCACATCATGACATGTAAGACCTCTCACCCATGTACAAGTGCAAAAAATTCAATGTTCAAGAAATTTCACCCATATTCAAGTATTGGTTTCCACTAAGGTTGTAGTGTAACTCAAATTTAGTATTTTAAATCAATTCAGAATATGGCTTTCCCTCCAATTGAACATTCCAAAGAAAAAATATAAGTTAACACAAATCTAAACTACATATTAGTGAAAAAATCACAATCTCATATGATAAACAATTAATTTTGTGGACCCCTTAACTTAGGGTGTACCACTGCTAGCCCCTCTCCCTTATAGTGAAATCCAATGTACATGTTTTGATACATACACAACTATGGGGTCATCTCCCCTAGGTGCCAGACGTGTAAGGTTTTAATTTCTACTTTCTATTTAGGTCTTCGCCTTGTTTAATAAATTAAACGGTGTTTAATCAAACAAATTTAGATCTTATAAAGAAGTGAACTAAAATAATAATAAAATTTGATTGGTAGATATGTTCATATGAAAAATCATTGGAGGAGCTTGATTATTAATGATTGTTCTTCTCTTGCATGTTTTTCTTGCAATTACTCAAGCTTAAACTTGAAAAATGCGTCTACAAAGTACTATAAGAAGAAAGCAGAAAGCATTGTGGCTGGGTTTTAAATTCCGAACTTGTTGAATTTTCACCATTTTTAATTTTGTCTCCTTTATGTTTAAATTACACTCACATAAATAATGTGCGCAATATTAACACGATAAAGTGAAGCACAAATAGCAGATATTATTTGGGTAGGAACAATTTGATCCGTGGAATAGGTGTGGGGCATATAGGTATTTAATTCCCACCTTTTTTATTTCCATCTTTTCGTTTGTGTGTACGTCCTATATATCAAATTAAATGTCATTTACTTGAAAAACTTCATGCTATGAAATATAAAAAAATAGAAAGTTGATTTATTAGAAAAAAATACCTTTCACTTATCTATGACCAATCGTGTGAGGGGCTCAATTATCGATGATTTCTTGCATGTCACATTTTTTCCTTTAATTACTTGAGCATACAATTGAAAAAGAAGGATACAAAGTGTTACAAGAAGCAAGCTTTCCAATTGGGTTTTGAACCTGAAACCTTACTATGAGGTTTTCTTACATTGACCTCAAGAAGTGGAGGGAGAGACACAAGATTGCACTCAAGTAATTGTTTAAGCACTAAGTGAAGGGTGCGTAACAATCATGTGAATTGTTATCAAGGAGCTTATTATTGAAGCTTTTTAGGTTAGGATGAAACATTAGCATTAGCTTGAACATCAATTTTATCGTCATTATATTTTTTCTAAAATGAATTTTTTCCCTTATACTTAGTATTGGATGTGTTGGGAGCATTGGTGAAATATAACAGCTTATTCACGATGAGAATTTTATCTTCACGACCCTTTAGTATAAGCCATAATTGATCAAATGAGCACAATTTAGTTAAGATAATTGATTCTTGCAAAGGAGTAACAAGGCTTTATGTGAGAAAATATTGAAGATCACTATCAACTAGAATATTGTTCATCTTTGTAAGCATGGTCTTGTAATGTAGAACACAATCATTAATATGTTCGTTATAACCTTTTCTTACATTTTATGCATTTGGGCATAAGAAATCATGTCCCCAATTTATTGATAGAGAATTGGGCTAGGACTTGATTAGCCAAATGGGTAAATTCCCATACTGAATGAAAGGGAAGATCATAGAACCATTGTAACATAAATTCCTTGAGACTTATAGGAAAGAGTATGGTAAGTAATATGTCATTGTAAGTATAATCCAAGAAAGAAACATGCAAAGCATAAATTTATTCTACGGATCACCATTGCCATAAAAAAAAGGAATTTAGGAGCAACAAAACCCATAGATAAGAGATAAAAAGCCACTTAAAGTGTGAGTAGGTTATGGAGCAATTGAGTAAAGTATATGCTATGAACAAATGTAGAGCAAATTTGTTGTGATTGAAAAATTTGAGCTTTTAAACTATGAATAAGGGCTTCAAGAGTTCGTATGCTAGAAGAAGAAACATGTAAACCACTATTGTGTATAAAAAAGATGTTGGAATAAAAGTGGACATAGGAAGAGAATAGTAATATTATGAGGTGGGGAACTAGTTTCCCACAAAGATATAGGAATTGCAAATGTAGGAATAGTAGATGTATCAATAGTAGAAGATGTAGGATGAAACTTAGGAGCCAAGGATGTCAACTTGAATTGGTCCTAAAAAACATAAAAGATAATCAATTTGATGTGTATTATCTTGCAAGATATGTATGAAACAGATTTTCTAATCTTTGGGAAGGCCTTGGGCTTGAGTATCAGATTCATGATGGAATCCCTCACCTTGAGGATGATCTATAATGATATTGATATTAAAAATAATGTGGGTAAAAATGCTAGCAAAAATATTAGAAATTATAGTACCATATTTGCATCCAAGATCACAATATTAGAAATTATAATACCATATTTGCATCCAAGATCACAATACAAGGAGAATTCATAAGACAAGTAGATTGAGTACATAAAAGAAGCCCATCACCTATAATCATTCCCTAATTAGTTAGGTTTAAGAGAGTGAATTAGGAATGGGTTAAAAATGTTACAAGATGATTTTTCTGAACTAATTAATAAACATTAACTATACACATTCAAAGTAAATGATTAATACTTGCAGCTATACTAGAATGATATGAAAATTGTTTGAAAAACACAAAGGGATAATAACTTAGTTGTGTAGAGTGGTAAAAGTATTATATGAGTGTGTAAACTAAGAGAACCATATGTTTTGTATCTAAAAATTGTTTCTCTTACTCTAGAACTGGATATTGCTCTGGTGCGAGATCGAACAACTACTATATGATCTTGACTAATCTTGTACGGCCCTAGATTTTTCTATATCGTTTCGAACCTGCGAACAATGGGGTTCTACAACTTCACCTACCCTTTTCTTTCCTATAAATGAGTGTCATTATCTGATGCTATGAATCAGAAAACTACAAAACCACCTATAATAACCTATAACAAGTAGAAATCTTAGGTAACTGCAATAAAATTTATGAAAGACTTAGTTAACCAAAAGGAGAAATTACTATGCGCCTGAGAAATTTAGGAGGGATGGGGAGAGATATATTGATTGAGATTAAAATATGAGCATTTGTTTTAGCATAGGAACAAAGTCAAACTTGTCATTTCTAAAGGATAAGTTACCGAATTTGAGCATCTACAACTTGGAGCATTTTATTATTTACAATTTCACAACCAATATGTTAATATAAAAGACGTTCATAAGTCTATGTGAAAGTAATATAATCATCTGTGATCATCAAATGGAGGACATACCTTATAATGAAGATCCAATTGTTTGTGCAACCATTTAAATTTCCAAGGAAGTTCTATGTTATGAAGTCAAGAATTTTTTTAAGACCACCTCTAAAAAACCTTTAGATATTACTTGGTGAATGTGTGAAAATGACTTTTGAAATCATGGTGGATGATAAGGAAATAAGTTTCACACGGCCAAAAAATTATTTGACAATGTTTTCAGTTGGTATCAACTATCTGTCAGTAGCATGATGTATGCTTCTGGTGAATAATACATACATGCTACCTGTCAACAACACATAGTGTCGAATGGTAGCATATTGTATGCGACTAGTTGGTAGCATGATGTAGGCTATTGACTAACAGTGGATAAATGCTACTGATCGACAACACACAATGTCAGCCAACAACATCATGTATGTTATCATCGAGTAACATTATAAACGCTATCCAACTAGTGACATAAACATGCATACTTAGTACTACTGGTCGACATCGCATGCATTTCCAACCGACAACAGTATGAGAATGCTACCATCCAGTTGTATGCATAACCAATCAATGTGTGGGAGTGGAATTTAATGTTTAATATCAGAGTCGTGATATATATATATATATATGAAGGTGAATGTGGCAAATTACTCTTTCGAGGTAAAGATGATTTGAATATAAACAATCGGTTATTAGTGTAAATGTTAGGCGAACTGACTCTAGAAAGTAACTTGTACCTAGAAAGTTTAGGTGAAATAGTAAGCAAGCAAACTCCTTAAAATTTACCAAATCCAAATTTCAAAAAACCAAATATTCATCAATTAACAAAAATTCAACAATAAATTTTCCCCTGTATAAAATTAAATGAAGTGTTTCGTGTACATCAATTTAACATACATAGAAGAAATAAAAGTATTTTTATTGCAACAAATGATAACACTTCAAAAAAAAGAAAAGATATTGAGAACCTTTTGAAAGAGGAAAACAAAATAGATGAAACTCTTAATTCAATATTTAATTTAATTTAATTTAAAAATTAATGTCCGGAAGTAACCAAAAAGGTTAAAGGGACTACAAGAGGAGCAAAGAGAACAAGACAATGCATGAAGGGAAAAAACAAATACAAAACAAAATACGAGAAGCAACAGGTCTATGTGCCAAGCTTAGGAGGTTCTATGCCTGGTAGATCGTGACTGTTGTGTGAAGTCATGTGCCCGTTTATGCCTCCGGTGTTGTGTAGAAGGTTGAAGGAATGCACCAATATTTTGGAACCCAAGGCTGCCATGATGATGTTTGAGGAGGCCATATCTATGTTGGGTCATCTCCCTAATAAATAAAGCAACACACCTTTGGTCTTCATAATGAATAAGGGCATGTAATGAGCCTTGAGTTTCTTGAAAGAGACAATAGTACCTGCCACGGATCTCATAGTACACAGAGCAACGAAATATAAAGTGCTCCTCTGATTCAGGTTCATTGTTGCAAAGTGTGCAAGTGCGTTGGTCCCTAGGAATGTAGTGCTCTATCTCCATGCAAAATTGATGAGAGCAAACTCGTAGTTGACCCAAGGGGAATCTCAAACCTTGAAGTATTCGTTTGATATCATTTAATCTTTTGTTTATGTGATCCCTAATGAAAGAGTGTAAGGTAAACAAAATTTTAAAATAAATTTAACCATATGAATACACATTTCAAATTGATCTAGAAGTAGAAAATGTTTTCCTTGAGGTAAACAATTAAATTTGTGCATGTGAAATATGAGATATTTAAGAGTGTTAATTTATTGGTTTTATTTTATTTTATTTTATAACAAGAGAGACCGATAGTTTCCCACATTTGATGACATATGCCATAAATCAATTTATATAATATCGGTCAATTTGAAATGTAATTTTGTTATAAGAAGAGTTTGTAAGAGAAGTTTTTGAAAAATGTGAGTGTTGTCAAAAAGTGTGATTGTTTCATCTGAGTTCACTTAAAGGGGTGGTTAGTAATTAATATTTTTTGTTTTTAGTTTTGAAACACGTTTCTTCAAATAATTAAAATGAGTAAATGTGATTGTTATTTAAATTGTGAACGAATTTTTAGATGAAGTTTTGGATTTGACTTTTGGCTATAGTCATGTTTCTCACAAAGAATATGCTACTTAGTTACGTTGAGAAAATATTGCTTTTTAAACTCTTTTAATTTTGAGACATTTTGTTAAACAATTCTTTTGAGACCAACTTTACATCTACCAATTGATTTTTCTTAAAAGTTTTCAAGACCTTTTCAATAATCCCACCTTTTAGTAATCCCATTTAATGCATATCATATAATCATCACACTTCATGGTACCACATTTATTTGAAAAGTTTTAAAACCTCTTCAATAACACTATTTTTCACATAGTTTAAAATCTTAACATGCTAAGATAAAAGGAAATAATTAATGCTTAAATAAATCCATTAAAAACCGTCACATATATAATATATAAACCCCAAATATTATAATATAATCACTCAAGAACATTTATTTTCTTAACCATATCCGTCTATAACATCATGAAAATCCTAAACCTTGTTACCTTATTTGAACCATATTAGTTGGATATATTTTTGATTGGAAATACCAACTCAATATATAGTCTTCAAATTATCACCGAGTAAAGACTTCAATCAATAATATTGTGTTAAGTAAGAAATCTTCGTCTAGTAAGGAAACTATATCCAAAAGAAGAAATTTATGAAACCATTTGGGACAGAAGAAACTTTTGAAATTTGAGATAATAAATTAATTACATCAAGTAACAAAATTTAGATGATGGAGTTATGAAAACTCGCCCTCCACTACACATCTTGAAGTATGCCAAATCGCTAAGTCACAAAACTCCTACAATATATTAAAAAAAACCCAAAGCTTAGACAATGATTGCTCTCCCATCAAAGGTGGTCTCCCCACCCAGCACATTACTCTACAACACACTTCACGGTACTGAAGGGGAGTTCATTCTTATGTCCATCCACAGAATTTTAATAGTTCAGGGGGGAAAAGTTATTGCTCCACTAATGCTTGCGCTTAATGACACCCTTAGCATGAGGGATTTTACCTAGGGGAACTGCCTGCACACACAAGAACATATCAATACATTAGGTCTTTCGAAGGATTGATAGTGCAATGCTGCGAGTCATAAGTTCACCATTCAGAACCAGAACCAGATGACCAAAACCGAAACCAGCATTTTTCATCTTTCTTTGCATTGGATTTTTCCGACTCACGTTTCTGAGGCGTTCCCTTCCGCAGGAGTATCATTTGCCGCCATCATAATTTACAGGTCTTCTTGGTGATCCATGTGTGAAATAAAGGCAAGTCACACAGAAATAGAAATTAACTCAAACTTTGTGCTGTCTACAATAAATCGAAGTACTGTTGGGAATCAAGGTTATCGAGGAATTTAGAGTGTAATACTGGTAGAAAAAGGACAATGCGATAGGAAATCTTAAGGGCCCTTGGGTACCCCCCTCCTTAATCTGGATGCCCATGGTTTAAAGTGCTAAACATGAGCATTTCTACGATTTTTCTAATCGGTAAAACATGGGATGGTAGCAGTGGTTATCTTGTTGAATTAGCAGTTTTGGCGTGGTAGATTGCAGAACTCACTTGCCTCGAGATAAGTGAACTCCATTCAAAAATATATATTTCCATGTGGTGAAGAAACCTAGCTTATTTTAATTAAACTAATTTAGATTTTCCTCATATTGTGTTAGCATGTGTTTGATTCAAATGACGAAACGATATTTATAAAATCACTAGCCATCACATGGATGAGATGCAACTCTTTAACACAATGTAATTCCAACATGAAGCCAAAGCATTGGAATTCAAAATTGACATGTTTTCTTAATGGATGAAATAATCTGATTTGAATATGTATTGAGTGGTATTGAGCCTTTCCTTACTTTAACTATATAATAGCAGAACCAGAGAAAATAAAATCAATCGACTCATTGACCACTTAAGTAAATGTATTTTGGTGAGCCTAAAAGTATAGGAAAACATAAAAAAATATTTGGCATCCTCCCTACTTTGATATCTTTTCCTATGGGCAAATGCAATACTTTCCTTATTCATTAAAGAGAAGATTTGTTTCATCCTTCATCCATGGGTGTTGTATATACTTTGATTCTTAGTTAGGAAAACTATCCTTAGAAATGTATTGGGGATATTTACATAACATAGGGGCCACTATGAAATGGGATTTGACAGTTTTTTATTTTTTAACTTTTTGAGCGTCAATATTTTTGATTGGGAGGAGTAAATTTGTTAGAGGATGAATACATGATTGGAAAGTTGGAAATAAGCACACCTTGGGAATAAAATGAGCCTACATAATACCACCTATTATAGATCAAATTGTTCCTACTAATGAAACATCAGATATGGTGTGATCCAATTTGTCTTCTCAATATGGGGATTTGCATTACTCAGCGTAGGACCAAAATAAAAAAATGGGCACTTTTAAAACTTATTAGGTTTCAAGTTTGAATACCCATTTGTGATGATTGATTATTGTAGAACTTTAGCAACACCCATTTTAGGGAAATTGCAAGCTTTTAGAAACTTGTTGGAAAGATGGTATGTGTGATCAATCATTGAAGGAATTGAGCCCCTCTAATAGTTGGTCAAGTGAGTGATAAATTTTATGTATATTAATGAAATAAAATCAGAGTAGACACTTTTTTCCAAAAGAAAATATATTTCCAATGGGGTTAAGAAATAGATTACGTTATTAAATAAATTGTAATTAAGATTTCATCATATTGTTTTTGTTTGATACTAAGGAAAAATGAAACTAGACAATCACCAGTGGCCAACATGGATGAGATTGAAGTATCTTTAATGCAATCAAATCCAACACAATAACAAAGATGCTTCTGTTTTGGTTTAACATTTTTTCCTGCCTCCCCATTTTTTAAAATTCATGCTATCTTCTCCCTAGTGGATGAAGATCTATGTGAGATAAATGGTATTGGGTGGTCTTAATACCCCTCCATACTTTAACCATATGGTCAACTAAACCAGTAAAAAGATTTTTTTTTGGGAACAATTTAAACCTTGAAATTAATAGTGTCATGTTGAGCCTAAATGGATTCCACACATTTTAAATCCAGAGTAGGTATTTACCTTAGACTCATGTTCACCTAGGTACTTTATTTACCTTTATTGTATTTATCCTCACCCACTTATGTGTGTGGATATTTATTTTATCCACATTTAGATATTAGGAGATATTATCTAGTTGTTAGGTATAGTTCTTTCCTTGATCTATGGTATTGACTAGTTCTTTCCTTGATCTATCGTATTGACTAGTTTGATGTCTAGTTCCTAAATCTATGGTCTTGACTAGTTCTTTGATGACTAGTTATTTCCTTGATTTATGGCTTGATCTATGACCTTGACTGGTTCTTAGATTGTTATTCCTTGCCTATATAAGAAGGCCCATTCTCAATGTATTAGCATTGAGTTCCATAATAATATATGATATTATGCTCATTTGTTTGCAAAGGTTTTATGTAAAGTTATTCTTGACTAAATTGCTTTCATCTTATTGATCATGGTGTTTGATTAGCATCTTGTTCTTGGCTTGGTATCATCTGGTTATCATTCCTTTCATGGTATTAGAGTAAAGATTGGAATTGACATCCGTCTTAAGTTTTATTTTGTAAATAAATTCATTATTTCATGTATTTTGGATATATTTGCATTTTTATGGAAAACAGAGGCTTCCATTGTTTAGATTTGTAATTTTGAGTAATTACAAGAAAAGTGATTCACCTTGGGATTCAAACAATAGTCAATAATTGAGCCCCTCTAGTAGTTGGTCATACTCAGTTTTAAGTTTAGATTTTATTTTCGATCAAATTTGTTATTTTTTATCATACTTTTTACGACATGTCGTTCTTTGCAAGGTATTCGATTTATTTTGAGACTTGACATTTAATTATAAAGTGCCAAATATGGAGGAGTGTTGTAATCAATTTTGGACACAATTTCCTGAGGCTGATGTCCTAAACCTTTCCAGTTGCATATTGTATATCATGGATTCTAAGAATGATATGTTATTTTCTCTTTAGTCATGTGGACTTCAAGAAGGATATTGTAAAATTTGTGGAAGAAAATAGATGCTTAAGAAGTTTTCTCTTCTACAATCACTCATTCATGATAAGGATACAATAATACCTCCCTAGCAGAA
This sequence comes from Taxus chinensis, assembly GCA_019776745.2. Classification (NCBI taxonomy): domain Eukaryota; kingdom Viridiplantae; phylum Streptophyta; class Pinopsida; order Cupressales; family Taxaceae; genus Taxus; species Taxus chinensis. The sequence continues at coordinate 159,613,938 of CM034157.1, read as the reverse complement.
CTTAACTTGCTCATGCTTACAATCATCATCATATTGTGAACAAGTCATATCCATGCTCCTAGTCCACTTGCAGTTGTTCCATGAGTCTTGTACCCATGACATTGATCTGACCAGTCTTTGAGCCTAACCTGGACTTTTGATGCTTCTAAACCTATGAGGCTTGTTATTGCATGCTTCTTCCACATTTGTGCCTATTATAATACCACATGTTATGTATCCTATTCTGCTCAGCTGTCCATGGATTTTTTCTAAAGGAAGCATACCACTGCATTCAGTTCTCGCATGCTCCGTTCTATGGGTCTCACTAGTGGAGTCATTGGCAAACATTCACAGGGTATTGCAAGTTTCCTCTATTCCACATGTTAAGTGGAATTAAATCATGACATTGGTTTTCGAGTAGATACCCTCATTGGGATCACACATTGACAGAGCTCCTTTTTTTGTTCGCTCAACTCTTTTTGAGGATCATGAGTGACACATGAGTTCTACACCTTCACTCAGGCTTGAGAAACCTGAGATTTTAGTTGTCAGACATGATCAACCTGACACACATTCTGATGTTCTTTTGCATGCACCCATTGTGCATTTTGCACCAATTATATGCAATATGGCATCTTCTTCATCCATCCATGTTGATTTGGGGTGGATATCTGATCACTCAAGGAGGTGACATAGGCATTCATTTGAGAGGACTCTACAGGCATGGCTCCTCCACCATTCAATCCTCTTGCTCCACTTTTTATACCTTTTGCATTGTGATGCTTCTTATTTTGAGCATTTTTCTTTAGCAGGTGTAGTGTATCTCTCTTATTTTTTGAGAGATTTTGTATCTATATTTTCGACACTTTTGGCATGTTGAAAGTATCTCTTATGGGGGATCTATTCTGGTGAATTGTTGTTATCTTTTTCAGTGTTCGAGTAGTTGATTTTGACAACTCATACAGATTTGTGCATCACTCGACCCATTCATGCAGTATGGGAGGGTGTGGTGTTGATCCTTGCTTCTTCAACTTGGCTTTTTCTTGGATCGTGACACTCTATTTCTTTGGATTTGTGTCCTTGCCTTGTTGCCTTGGATTTTCTTGGATCGTGGCACACCTATTTGTAGCAGTTGATCAAATTATGTTTGGTGTTTTTTTGCACTTTTCGACATCACTCCAATGACAGTCTCCTTGTATGGAGCTATTCTGGTGAAACCCACATGTCAGTTGTTTTTAGTTCCTTATGATCGAAACTGTGGATTCTTACCATAGTGCACACCAAAATTCTTCAGCATTGTACATTTTTTTGAGTATGAGCTTCTGGGATAACTTGGAGCCAGTCTCTTTTTTGGTGTTACTTTTTGGGTACCTTGCGGTGTCCCTTTTTGTCCCAGTTCATTGTACTGAGTCCTCATCAGGCCCTTGGGGACTTTTAGTGGACATGCCACCTTTATTTTGGAGTAGTTTCAATTTAGAAGTGGGTCATGTTATGAAGTTTTTATTAAACCCACGTAACAAGGAAACTGGCCTTCTCTGGAGGCTGATCTCATTTTTTCAAGACCCACATTGCAAATATCATAATGTTGAGCATTAGGGAATTTGGTGTTAACATGGACCCGTAGTGATTCGAGATTTAGGTATTGAATTTTGAGCTCTGAACATGTCCAAAAATTGATTAATTGGGAAAATATAATACGTTAAAAGGAACAATAACGAGATCGTACCAAGGCAAGAACACAGGATATGCTAATTAAACACCATGATCAGTAAGATGAAAGTAATTTTCCAGAATAACTTTACATAAAACCTTTGCAAACAAATGAGAAACAATATCATATATTATTATGGAACTCAATGCAATACAATGAGAATGGGCCTTGCTTATATAGGCAAGGAATAACAATCTAAGAACTAGTCAAGGTCGTAGATCAAGCCATAAATCAAGGAAATAACTAGTCATCAAAGAACTAGTCAAGACCATAGATTTAGGAGAGAACTAGACATCAAGGATCTAGTCAATACCATAGATCAAGGAAAGAACTAGTCAATACCACAGATCAAGGAAAGAACTATACCTAACAACTAGATAATATCTTCTAATATCTAAATAAGATAAAAGAAATATCCACACACATAAGTGGGTGAGGATAAATACAATAAAGGTAAATAAAGTACCTAGGTGAACATGAGATAAGGTAAATACCTACTATAACACCCCCCTCAAGTGAAGCTAGGGGCCTAAATAGAATTGGCATATCCACAATATGAGTCCCGGTAACTAGGCCTGATGAGGTACTCATGTACAATAACTAGGAAAAAAGGACACCGCAAGGTACCCAAAACTAGTAACAACAAAGTAAAGAGAGTAAAAACCCACTGCAAGGCATCCCAAGAAGCTCGGCTCAAAAAAATCGTATAATGCTGAAGAAGTTTTGTGTGCATTATGGTTTGAATCCATTGCTCAATCACAAAACTTAAAAACAACTGACACTAGGATTCACTAGAATAGCTCCATACAAGGAGACTGTCAATGGAGTGATGTCGAAAGTGCAAGAAACCACCTAAACATAATTTGATCAATTGCTACAAATAGGTGTGCCATGATCTACGAATAATAACAAAAGCAACAAGGAAAGGACAAAACTCCAGAATGTCATGATCCAAGAAAATCAAAGGTAACAAGGTAAGAACACGAAACCTGACGAAGAAGCAAGATCAACACCACACCCTCCCATACTGCTGAATCCAACGAATGGAGGATACGAAACATGCATTAAAAACCCTAATTCTTTACCACATTAGTTTATATCTCATCATTGAAGTGCGTTCATACATTATTGAACTTATTCAAGTCAGTTGGCTCCTTCTTGGACAAATGATAGCTACAATACAACCAGGTGGGGGCTAAATAATATCTGGTTCTTTACCCAGTCAACCAATAAGTGTTAAAACATGCAACAATGTTTGAATAGTAGGTTCTAACCTGAGTAAGGTTTTGATCATGTACAACCTAACCCATACATTGCAAAATAAATATTACCGTTATGCAATATGCTATATACCCTATATATCCGGTGCATATGTGTGTCCATGGTGTAGTGTGTGTAACATGTTACATAGATGGTATTGAATGAATCTGCTAACATTATTTTGTGTAGTGTGTTTCTGTGTGTAAGTGAAGTGATAGTCATAGTGTTATTGCTGTACAAACCTATATGATTGATGGATATTGAATTCTTTGGCGCTAAGAAAGCATAGTTTCAGGTATTCTTAACACATGGAGGATTTATGGAACCATTCAATCATTGGAGTAAGCATAAATGCCCACCTTATAAAGGATTTTTAAAATAACATAGTGAATGAGAAGCCCGAGGATGACCCTAAAATCGAATGTATTTATGGACTATATTAAAAAAGGGTTTGCACAAACTTTAGTGACAATCTGGTTAGATTTCCAGATAGTTCAAAGATGAGTAATGTAACTACACAGAAGGGATTGCATTTATCCCTAAATTAGTACATATTCTTAAGTTCAACCAAATGGCTAAGGAACCTTAGAATGAAAGTTTTTCAAGGTGATCATTATAGCCTCATTGAGAATATGCATGATAACCATCATGATTATACATTGCAAAATATTATCCAAGACATTTCCTAAATTCAAGTCGAATTGCAAGATATTCCACAGCCCGATAATTCAAGTAAACCGATCTTAGTGATCTATAGGTAATGATTCAAGGTTAAAGTATTATGAGAGTTCCCCATGAAGAGTTCTTGAGACGATCATATATTATCGAGGCTATGATGTGACATATGTGGAGTCCCTGATTTTCACAAAAGGTTGTATCCTAATTTTGAGAATCATTAGCGTTAGTCCCTTTATCTTTAACCGGCATACTATGCTTGTACATGCATGGTTACATAAATAGGGGTAATCTTGTTCAACATTTTAGGAAGAATTGGCTTGACATACAATGCGTGGGAATTTTCTCATCTTGCAATTTTGAAGTCCTACAACCTAAGGTATAGTTTTGATGTCTATGGAAATTCAACACTCCATGGGTTTCGCAACATGCTTGACATGGTGAGAAAAATGTGTCAAAGTGTTCATCATTGTTGGGTATGTTTCGACTGTGGCAAAACCATCTGATTTTATCAGGAAAACCCTCACTTGGAGAAGGATTTATTTACCTAACCTACCTTAGTTCCAAAACTAGAATGCCAAAGTGCAGAGGGTTGCAGAATCTAAAATGTGCTTGAGTAGGTTACAAGGAGACAATCAGTCTCAGAAGATTGCAATTTCAATGCATGTCATGCAAGGTACTCATAACCCAAAGGTGATGCACTTGCAGTAAATTTCATTGAACAACTTGATGCTTAGATCAAGCAAAACACTACTCAAAACCTTGACTCTTGATTTAAATAGGTTTTACAGAACCTTTACACTTGGGGATAAGCACATGAAAAGGATAATACTTCAGGTTCGTTAACTGGACAAGAGTTAAAGGTTTGAAACATCCACAGTTGCATAATTTTCAACTTGCAAAGGGGAGTCTCGAAAACCCAAAATTGAACTAGTGTTAACCACAGGGTAAGGTTTGGCAGATCTCAAAGGCAAGTTGTGTTTTGGTGCATTAGAATTCCTGAAAAACCTAATTATGGTAGGTTGGAAATTTTACAAGTGAATCTTCTTTGAGAAACATGAATAAGTAGAGAGGGACGCTAGGTACCAGGTTTGTTTAACCTTGTTGAGCAACCTAAAAATCCTTAAAAACATATAGGACAAGAATCAAGGAAAACCCCAGAGAGAGGAATTGAAGAATATTGCTACAAGGTTCTATAGAAAATGCATCAAAATACTGGTCAATAATGATTGGGTGCCACTGCAAGACCTCATAAAACCTCCATGTACATGGTTGCCTTAAGTTGGGGTTTTTGAAGAATCCCATACCACTGCGGATTAATTTTGCACTGGTGAGCAAATCCTAGAACATCCCTCCAAAATGGGTTGAAATATATTTCTATCACGTTTTAAATAGCTAGGTCTTGTATATCAGCTAAAACCATTCATTTTTGTTAGAGGACCTTGCGAATTTTTGAACAAATTGCTCTATTTTGTGCATGTTAGAGACTCCCAGTCAAGAGTGATGGCCATCTGAAGATGAGTTGTGATGCTTTTCTGGAAAGAAGATGTCCAAACCCTTATGAGAACCAAAGTTTAATGAGAATTAACGGACTGAATGAAAAATATTAGCTATCACAACAGAGGGATATTCTCATGCAAATTTTGCAAGCTACTTGTAAAATATCTCGAATGACCTCCATGGCGACTAGTTGGCCATTTCAAAGTTCATGTTTAGTGATTCATCCGATATTTTGATCGATCGCCAAAGAAATAGTTAGCTGATATTTAGTAGTTAAAAGTCCAGGATCTTGAAAGCTCAATTGTGCGAGTGACTATTTGTTTGCTTAGCTTGAAAAAAATAATCTGATTTATGTGTCAACAACGCATTGAAGTCTATTCAGTGACTTTGGGTTTGGAACTTCAGGATATTGGGGGTTCCCTGGGTTTCAATTTTTGATATGTCTAGGCCTAACTTCCTATGCACATGAAATGATCTAAATAACCTAACAAGTGGAAGTCTGACATATCTTATCTCTAATTAGATTTCCATTATCTTAGTAACTTGAAACAAACTCAATTGAATCAATTTGGACCTATCAACATATGTAATCTAGTTATAGTCTAGCATCTATTTCACATGTTATGAAAGATTTACTTATGGCTTGGTCATAATTTGGTGTATGCATTTGAGTAATGCAATGGCCAATTTGAGCAGTGATAGAAACTATGGTTACTTATGAGACCAATAATTTTGAGTTACTGTACCTGGATGTAAAACCATTACATTAGCAAGATTCATAACTTGAATCCTATTTTAATATACGGTCTAGCTTAAGTGCACCAAGTTGGGGTATAAATAGGGGGTCTTAAGTGGAACTATTTTTCTTGCCTACCTAAATAAGAATGGTAACTTCAACTGTGTATGAGTCTTCTTGAAGCACATTACACTTCAAAATAGGGAAAACTCATGTTGTAGAAATAAACTCGTAGCATACTTGGAATGATAGAGTTCTTGTAACTAAATTTTAAAACTGACACTTTACATCTCCCTATTAAGTTCTAAGTCATCAGGTGGGTATGAAGAACTGATTCAAACCAACAGATGTAATTCTCCTAGGGTATGTGAAAAAACATAAGAACTTCTGATAAAACATGCTTTGAAGGGATGAGGATCTTAAGCTTGCAGTTTAAACCAACACTTTCTCATAATACTTGGGAGAGATTCAAAGCATGTTTTACATGTGGAGAGATTACATTGAGACTTAATGGACCTAGGAGGAAACTTTAGACTCTGTAGAGGGTGTTTCCCTATATGATCTTGTATGTAAATTTTCAATGCATGATTTGGTAGGGAGCAATAAGTTGAAAAACTTTAACATGCTTGTTTTGAGTGCATCATATAGGAGAACCTATGAGTGTCAGGATACCCTAAATGAGGTATGATTAGACACATTGTTTATATAGGTTCTTATGAAGGTCATTATGTCATGAAAGGCCAACCAAGAGGGAATATTGGTCTATAAGAAAATAATGGGATTGAAAGGTTTAGTGCACAATATGTCTACTCAAAACCATACAATAGAGTTGACTTGCATATTTGTACAAACTGACCGAAAATGATGGTTTTGACCGAGAGGGGATAAACATGTTTTAACTTCATGGGTCGGAGGATGGATGTTTTTTAAATGTGTTTTATGTTTGTGAACTTCACAAACTGACACCATAGAGGTGTGCAAAGATAAGAAAGTAATCAAAGAGCTATCAAGGTGTGATAAACAAGAGTGAGAAGAGTGCATTTATATATGCAAATGTGCAATGTCAAGATCAACAATGTCAAATGATAGATTGCTAAATTTGAGTGTCTACAGTAGCATCAATATTAGACTACTACCAATCTTTGATAAAATTACAAGGATTCTTTATAGACATTTTCAAAAGAAATTCATCTTTGAGTATTATGAAATAATAAAATCTATGGCGGGTTTATCTTTTTTAGTAAGAAGGAAAGAACTCTTAATAACTGCCCATGGTACCCATTCAATTGAAAACGAATTCCAAAGATCCATAAAGTACAAATTACTTTATTAAAAACTTGCGACCCTATAAGGTATACATAAGAGTCAAGGGACAAACAGTAACAATGATCAATAGGTTCAACAAAGTTGAGGAGTTGGAGAAACTTAATCCCTACCTTAGAGAACAATCTTTCCAACTAATTAGTTGAGACATTTCTTGGCAATATTTTCAGAGGTTGATCATTATTGTGGAACATTTGAATTTGAAAAATTTAGGATTTAATATGTTGTCATGTGGATATATATATGCTCCCATTTGGCTTGTGTTGTTGCAAGTTGAATTTCTTTTACTTAAGGAGAATTTTTGGAAGTACAATGCCAAAATGAACCGTAAGTATCCAAACTAAGACATTTTGCTTAGGCTCAAAGTTCGATGATACCCAGCCCATCCTTATGTTTGGGTTGTGTACAAAGAGTTCAAGGTTATATTCTTTAACATTTTTCTGTTTATTTGTTCAAAAGATGAATTCATGGAATTGCAAAGTATTCACTTGTATAAATTTGTGCAACTCTACTATAAGACAAGTCCTATGTTGCTTGGAATGTGAAGCTTTAACATAGGGTGAGCCTCATATCATTTTTGAGCAACGTGTAAATGTGCATATATAAATTAGGAATTGAAACTGAGCTTGCAACACCTACGTAATTTGACACATTTTGAAATCTATCATACATGATCTCTTTCTAAAATTCATAACATACATTACACCACAAATTACATCACAAAAAAAATTAACATTCTTATTATATATGTCAACATTTGCAAATCATGTGTACTTGCTAGTACAAAAAATACTCAGAAAAAGAATTTTGAGTTGTAAAATCTCAAAAGTACCTATATAAAATACAAATAATAATGCTGAGCTGTAAAATTCAAAAATAAATAATACTAGCAATTGCACCATGAGTGTGCAATGTGAACACCGATAGGCAGGCACACAAGGGAGGTTGAAAGTCGAGGCAATGATCCAGAAGTGTATGTTGAAGATAATGAAATATTATGATTCCGTAAAACATAGAGTGTATTCAATAGTAGAGCACTAATGTGAGAAGGAAAATCCATCTTTAAAAAATGGAAAAAGAGTTTGTGGAAGAGAAGAAATGTCACCATTGTAGTGTAACTACATTTATTAGAAATAATTATTTGAAGACCTACAATCTGCGAACGGAATTTTACACAAACCATAGCAAAAAAATGGTAAAGGATAACAAAATGCTGGGATCTCTGAAGAGAGCATAATTCATGATGGAAGAATTTGAAGGTCCTTCTGATGAAAGAGCGAGAGATAAAAGTAGAGTGACAAGAAGCTCAATATCCATGGTGTTGGGTAATAGATGCCACCTACAAAATTTAAAAAAATAGTCAAAAAATACAATTGTGAGCCTACAAAAAAGTGAAATGGGTTTGCACGTCTAAGAGAGGAATTAGCAGATTCTGTAATTCACATTGTTGCATGAATATAAATAATTGGAATAGATGTGTCCATTTTCACAATTTCTTATTATAAAGGTAAACAACCTGGTTTATTTTGCACACTCAACTTTTAATGTTTACAACCATCAAGCACCATTTGTGATATCTGATGTTGGCGTGTTTTTGGTAAAATTATATTTTAGTTTACCTCATGAGTGATCCACATTCTGCCAAAATATAAAAGAACATTAAATTAAACTAAAATATTAATCTCTAATTAGTAGCATTTTATACTGAACTTCTGTACAAAAAACAACTTGACCAACATTCTATACTAAATTTTAAAGGCCCTCGATTGATCATATGCATTTTGTTTTTTTTTCCGTCCATATATTACAACAAAGAATATTGTGAGAATGAATTAGATATGAGCTATGACTTATGCGACTAATGCTTGGAATTTTAGGCCCACGAGATAAAAATGATATCAAAAACACATACAACCAAATTTGTTTTAATGGATTGGCTAACTGGCCTATTGAAAGGCTACCTATGAGTAAAATTGGAAGCTTTGCAAAAAATTATCTAGTTTCAAACTATATTTACAATGACTACTTGGCAATACCCATGATGGAAGTGATGCCTAAATTGAAGAGTTTAATTAGTTTATTTTTTACCAAAGGATTGCACACAAGGGAAACAACCTAATTCTTAGGTACATTCCCAAGCTATATAGGAGTATAGAAAGGATAGTGAGATGCCCTACATATACTTGACAAAGCACACCAAATGAATATTGAAAACTTCATTGAAATACAAAAAAAAATCATGTTTATGTAATATTTTGTGATGGCAATTACAACAGTTGCGAGCTAGGATTTTCTTTTGCAGTCAGATATGTTTATATAAAAGGTAAAGGTTGGTTATAGGTCACTGTCAAGTGAGATGAAAATTCGGGTTAGGAGCCTGCTGTTGTAGAAGCCCTCAAGAAGATGTTTTCAATTTACTTTATATATAATTCCAATTTTGTGCCCCCTAACTAAGGTTGGTTCCTGACTCCTGGCAATATGTAAAGTTGTCAATTAGATCTTGATTTAGGTTATCCATCAATGAATTGTGATAAAGAGTGAAAATTAAAAGCGTATTTGGCCAGTGGAGAGGACAACCTATTTTAGGGATTTCACCCTACATACACTAAGTGTCACAATCCACTTTCATTTTTTTCATATAAAGTATCTACATCAAAGTGTGAGCATGGAGATGAAGTGGACTGACAGTAATATGGGGAGAGAAAGTTTGGAATGATAACCTACAAATTTGTGAGCATTTCAGGGTGTTTTCTAGTATTTTAATGGGAGGGAGAATCTCAAAAGCTAAGTAATGGGTATTAAATTATCTATATATTTGTAAAATGGTATATCATTGTCCAACAAGGTCGGTTGAAACTCATTAGGCACATGGTTACTATTCTTAAAATTAATGGGAAATGGGGTATTTACAATTAGATCTCTCCCAGTAGATATCATCGAATCAACCAAAACACATCATGAAGCCATTTACAGGCATTCATGATTTAACATTCAGAAGCAGACGACAGAGTTAAAAAAAAAACTATGAGATACACTTCCGCATGAGCAGACTAGCCATAGCGCCAGAATCACACTCGCAAATCATATCCATGCGATGTTGAAATAAAATCCTGAAGATGGTGAATGAGAAGAATTTTGATCAATCAACACAGTTGTTTTTTTTTTTTGACGTAATCTGATGCAATTATTTTGGCAAATCGTCGCTTGCAAAATATGTTGAGTTTGTATTTCGGATGGAGCAAATTGCTCTCCTTTTACATAATAACATTTCAGGGACTTAATTAATTAATCATAATAAATCATCTTTTAGCTTCTTACATCAATTCTGTATGTCTCAAAAGCTTTCAGGTAATTCTCAGTAAACATTGTCAAAATACCAAAAATTTTAACTGCTGCATGACAAATAAAGCGCTAAGAGTAGCTTTTTAAGACCTTAAGGTTATAAAAATGTGACTAGGTGGAAATCGTTTTAGATAGTTTAGAATATGAGATATCCCTTCCACTTTTATATGAAAATACGATTTTTATGATAGATTTTAAACCAGATTCTTATCATTCTTGTTCCAAAATCTTTTAAGTTAAAGATTGTCTTTAAATCTTTGTCAAAAGTTTCAGTATTAAAAAGTCCTGTTATAAAATTGTCAGAAATACAGTTGAAGGAAGGAGAAAATAAACTGCAGAAGATGGCAGAGTCTTTGAAGAATGCGTTGATAGAAAAGATTGAAGAAATAAGAGAGCAGTTTGGCAAGCTAATTATGATGGCTCAGTCTAAACGCATTCAAGAGCTAGAAAAGGGTGTTAATCAAAGTAGGAACCTTGCAAATGATAAAAGTCCAATAGCCTTACACCTTCAGATGCTACAACTTAGAAGATAACAAAGCTTGGTGATACTCCTTAACCCGATCCTAAGCCGAAATCATTTACAGGTCTCCATTTTCCTTCTTCCCCTGCTGCCATGCGTTTCTCCACCCCATTGGAAACACTCAACGAGAGGGGAAATTGGGCCTTTGCCTTCCAACAAACCCTGCGAACTCTAGGAAAAATCCATTTTCCTTATAGGTAGCTGACAACAATCATCAGAGGATCTTTGACAGCTATAAGTAGCATCATAGAAAATGCAAGAGTAGGAGCTTGTAAATAAGGGTAGATATAAAGGAGTTCACATGATAAATTAGGAGATCATAGCGTGTTATTTTCTTTCTAAAAGAGAAACTAACTGTTTGGCCTGAATAGTATAGCAGATTGAGAAATTTTCCAAAAAAACTGAAATAAACCAATTTTCTGTACTAGAACACTGAAATTTACCGTCAAGAATGTATATATGTATAGAGAATGACTGTGTGTACATGTATAGGTGCATCATGCATACAAAACATGTGTCTTATGTTTGTGTCCACACGCAACATAGATACTACCATATTCGAAACACACATGCAGCTGTAAAGAGTCTGAATATATGTCTGAAACACACATGCATGTGTACAAAAAGAAACAGGCACAGGTATATATACACGAAGGCACATATACTATGCATACGCACCATTAAAAGAAACAGGAACAGGGATGTATACACACGGGCACACATACTATGCATATACTTCATCATTTAGAACTCAAATCTCTTGAAAATACCACATAAGGCCGAACGTAGAGATAATCCAATACCCAATCAAGAAAAACAGTAATCGACACTCTTCTAAAATCATTCTTTTGGGCCTCCAATACATATTGAATCTTACCATCCCACATTCAAAATTTCAGTCTAATATATTATCTCCAGCAACATAACAGGAAAAGCAAATATAAAACTAAATGTAAGTACGTTTGTGAACATCCACTTTCCAGAAATTAAAGGACGACAACGCTATAAATAGTTTTGTAAATGCTAAAACAAGGGCCCTAAATGCAATAGAACAACAGACCTGCAAAGGAAACCTGAAGGAGACGGCTACCCATCACTGAAAATGCACCCATGTATGTGCGGGCTGCATAAAAACTACCATGCTTCCCATGGAGCTTCCCATCACTCCCCCATCACATGACATGCCACCTGGAAAGAAACTCGGCACCGGAAGCAGTCAAATCACGGACCCGCGGACCTGCATAAATGCACGGAGGATAATTTATCGATTTTGTTGGCTTTGTTCAGTGTGTCACCGCCACTCGCGAGGGGTGCATTTAAGGAGGCAGGTGAAAGCCTAACCAAACCACTTAATAGTGAACATATAAAACATTGACTCCAAACGCAACCACTTAACCCCAAACGTCGTTTTAACAGTAAACATATACACTTCGCTTTCATAGAACGTAGGAAGAAGAGGGAAGGCCGAATTGGGTTCTCCATTATTCTGCACCATCTATGCAAAGAAAATCATCAGTCCTCTGTTTCACATTTGCGGCCACATTTGTTAGGAAGGGACGTTCCACAGCACACAGACGACCTTAGTCACAGGTAATTTGACACCCAAAAACATTGGATCTTAAGGAATATACAATTTGGTTTTTTTTCATTATTTTTCTGTATATACAACCATGACAAAGGGAAAGATTTTTCATTTTTCTCTATTGTCACTTTAAATATGGATCTACAACTAATTTGATTTAAAATAAAACTATGTTTATTAATTTTTCAATCGATTGTTAAATTTGGTTAATGTAATTCATCACCAAATTTGCAGTTGTGAATCAAAATGTAAATCAAAATATTCTTTCAATTTTTTTTATCTACATTTTTACTATTCCCCCCAATTTCACCCTAATATCTCTATTATATTCGTCATAGATAAATAAACACACCTGCTAAATACTAATACTTTGTTAATAATGTATTGTCCTTATCTAAAAATGTTTCTAACCAACATTCTGGTTTTCTTCACGAGTCAATATTATTGATGAATTCCCTAGCAAAGAGGGATAAGGGTCTGAAGAAAACCAATATATAATCATTCTTACACCGGTCCTTTTCGGTTGTATGCAACCTTAGGTTTTTTGAGATCCCTTGTCCTCACCTAATTTATCTTCTTTTCTACAAACTAACCAAGAATCCTCATTTCTCGCTTGAAACTATTATCACTTTTAGCCATTGTGAAGACATGAACTGATGAAAGAAAATGAGAAAGACCATCACTAAAACAAGGGAAAGAGAGCTCCAAAAATTGATATTATTTGGAAGCCAAGTAATGGTGCAATTACATTCAACAAGCGAGAGGGTGAGAGAGTGATGGTAAAAGGAAAGACAAAAGACAACAATACCACCTTTACGACTATTTTACCACTCTTTGGGAAGAGACGCGTTTGAATCAAGGCATGTTATTTTAATATAAATGTTAAGAATATTACATACAAGGGAGAGTAGATTTGTCATGATTGATTAGGTCGATGACTAACACGAGGAAATCACAGCTTGTTCTCCATCTTGATGAAAAACACAGTGTGTTTTTTAACATGCTGAAAAACACAGTGTATTTTTTAACATGCTGAAAAACACACTGTGTTTTTCAACACGTTGAAAAACACGATGGTTTTCCACACAGTTTCATTTACGAAATTGAATTTTATGTATTATAGGCACATATTTATAGGCACAAGAAGTAACTCCAACCATCATATTTATAGGCACAAGAAGTAACTACAACAGTTGAAGTGGGTCACCTTCATAATCCTCTTAACTATTTGGATGTGACCCATCACATTTTGATCGTTGTGTGTTCTCAACCATCATGGTCTTCCTTGTGTGACATACGACATTTAACCAACACAAAATATGACACTTACATGTCACTTCATCTCATATCTGCTCAAGTTTGTGCAAGTAACCAAAGTTGCACTTAAGGCTTTCTAACCCATTGCATGCCCCATTTTGTAAGATGTTGTAAGTGCATAATACTCCCATTATGATGCACACGCTGGACCTTTGTGCCATGCTTCAACACTTCTACACCTAGGGAGTAACTCCAACCTTTATGCAAGATGACTACTATTTATAAGAACAAAAGTATTTATTCTATGACACTACATTGTGCATGCACTATGTTGCATAAAACACTTGTCCCTAAGTTTTTTGTGTGATGTGCATTGCTTGCACATTCTTATGCTCATACATCATACAACTTAGGTAAGAGAAATGAACCATGAAATCTTCCTCGTGCATTCCACGAGGTCTTCAATAGATCCTTTATGTTTAGCAGGTTTGCATACACTTAACCATGTTACACCTTCAACTTACCTTCCTTTCCACTTATCTAGATACTCTTGATATTCCCTTCTACACGTTTTCTTACAAGTTTGAATCACACGAAAGACACTTTATACAAAGTGGTCACATGTAATATAAAATATCTTCTATATACCAAAAATACAAAATATAGACTCTTATATATACCAGAAATACAAAATATAGACTTAAATACTAAAAATAAGAAATAGTCTCATATACTCTTAATGACCTTATAAACCTTGACACTGAAAGTATATATTAATTTCATATACTATAAACTATCTTACAATTTCAAAACAAGATACACCACATCAATCTTTAGGGTATTGTATCAGTCTTTAGGGTGTTAAATTAATGTTTAGTGTATCCCAATTATTTTATGTGGGGTGACTAATTAGTGTCAAAGGTGTCGTATAAGTGTTTAAAGTGTCCTAAATTAATTTAATGTGGGTGACTTAATATTATTTATGGTGAGAGAATTAGAATAATTATAGCTAATATTATGTTTCCATTCATCATTAGAATTAGAATTCTTTTAGCTAATACTTCTAGAGATGTTATGTTAATGTTATAAACAATTTGTAAATTTATTGTTCGTTTTATATAAACAAACATGCAAAAAAATTAAATGTTTTGTTATGTGGAAGGAATACAAATCAAATCTACAATATTATCTAAATGAAGTTAGTGATCATATAATCTTTCCAAGAATAAGTAGGAATTACACTTGTATGTTAATAAGTGGGATCGATGAAAAATATCTATTACCTAATACAGTGAAAATAGGAACAAATTTATGTTCTCGATATACACATGGATGGCTTAAGAAAACACTTGTGGCAAATTTTTACATAGTTGCTTGGGAATGCGTGGAGGATGGCCCTAGATAATGGTCTAGAAAGATGGCACAAACAACCTGTGAGGCTATGTTCTATGGTTAGTAGATTTAAATAAGTTACATCAGCTCAACATGTGATGTCGATATATTCTGCTCCACATGTCTTGAACTCTATAGTGTCATGTGACATGCGCATGTGAAATCTCGGTAAATTATTGTGTTCCAAGTAACTGCAAAACACTAGGAGTGACATTGCAAAAAACAACTACATAAACGCTAAATAATATTGTGAACTATTTTATTATTGTAATATTTTGTTTAGTATATAGACACTAAATAATAGTGTGAACTAGTTTATTATTATGGTATTATTGTATTCAACCCATTTGTTAATAAATGATAGAGGATTCGATAATTTCTACAATTTGTGTTTATTAATCATTGGTATGAGACTAGTTAACTATGTTGATATTATGTTGGTATTGGTTAAATATGCATGCGATCTTCGAGCTGTTAGTTGTGATTTCATTGCTCTTAGCTGTTTTAAATTAAATACATTAGGAAAAGTTTGATTTCTTGGATGCATTATAGTTGTAAATATTGCGAATGTGGAACTCATTTGTATATATATATTTGTTATTAGTTGTTAAATATTGGTAATTGTAATGTTGTGAATGTTTAATGAAAGTTGAAATTATAAAAATTATGTGATATCATACTCTGACTCTCAATTTGGCATATGGGGGCAAGTGCCTCTGCAAAGACAGGAATCGGTGCGTGCTGAAGGGGCTTGCCCCTTAGGATGCCACATCGATACGCCCAACTATCATTGCGTGATGAAGGGGCTTGCCCCTTAGGATTCCGCATCGATAGATGGGCGGTAGACTGTGCTGAGCAGAGGTTTTTAAAGTCACCCACCGACCTTCCACTCAGAAATGCACCCTCCCGTAATATCACAACCGTCCCTTTTGCAATGGACGGTTGTGATATTATGGGAGGGTGCATCTTGGGTGAAGGATAGCCATTGGCATTTATCGATACTTCAATTTTTCATGGTTATTGTGATTATTTTATCATATTGGATGACATATATTTGATTTGACATGTACCGTACTAACGTTAATTGTATATTTTTGTTTTGTACTAGTTACTCTTTTGTGCAGTGAATATGAATACCATGAGCCTAATATCTCGCGATCATGTTTGTAAAATGGAGAGATACGAAAATATGAGTTTCCGCGTAAATTGAAGATGAAGGGTGTTCACATAAAAAGTTTGATAGTTTTTAGCTAAATGTCACATTTTTTGTCACATTATAGATGACCATATTGTGATATAGTTGTGCACTGGAAGCAGTAGGCAGCCGTATAAATAGTTATTTTCCTTGCATTTCAATACTATCTTTTATACACGTGGCTTTTGAATTAGACAAAAATTTGAATGCTTCCAATGTTTTAAGATGGTATTCATGTTGATGATGAATCACAAGTCAAAATTTATTTTGGTAAGTATGAAATAAGTATTTCATTAACGATACAAAACTGCATGTAATAATTTTTAGGATGGGAAGGAGGCCCAAATGGCAGAGCATGATCGATCTTCCTGTCCAAGAGATTACAGAGGAAAAGAGTCAGTTTTCATATGATGACCTAGAATGGACACCAATAGGGGATGAGCCGAGCATCGACATTTGTGCCGCCATACCGCTCGCAAGACTACATGCATTTCTAAAGGGGGAAGGTTCTAATGAAAGTTTTGAGACTACCTTCACCTACACACATCACACGTCAACAAATATAAAAAATCCAAAACCACAAACAACCAAGTCATATTAGAGGTTTGGAAATTCACTAAAAAATATTTTTTTGTACGTTCTTTTCGTAAACAGTTGTATAACATTTGATGTTACCATTTTTAATGCAGCTATTGGTGTTCGTATGGTCCAAGCGACAATAGAAATAAGTTAGTAACAAGTGACAAAGTGAGTAGGTGTATAATTAAAAGGGGTTGCCAATGTCATTTCAATGTGAAGGTTTTTTATGGGAGACCGACAACGGCGATAATATTATACAACCAACCGTTTCATTGTGATGTAAATGGTGAGTGTTGTCATGGGAAGAACAAAAATACCATTAATGATCCTCATCTGAATGTTGCCCCGTACTTATCTGATGAATGCAAAACTTATATTGAGA
Source organism: Taxus chinensis (assembly GCA_019776745.2). Classification (NCBI taxonomy): domain Eukaryota; kingdom Viridiplantae; phylum Streptophyta; class Pinopsida; order Cupressales; family Taxaceae; genus Taxus; species Taxus chinensis. The sequence continues at coordinate 159,596,505 of CM034157.1, read as the reverse complement.
GTCTTTTGTTAATGGGAGTCACCGTGGACATGGTGTACGATAAATATATAGAGGATCCATCAAACGTGGGTATATCGAGCAGGAGAGACGAATACATGACAAGAAAGGACGTGGTGAACATATGGAAAAGAGTTCACTGCAGAAGGTCTCAAAAGCATTCCGATGATGCCATGAGCGTGAACTTATGGCATGCAGAGGAAAGAGACATTTTTTTCTACTATCAACACCCAAATGGAACCACCGTTCCATTCATCATGGGGTTGCAAACACCGTGGATGTGTGAGAGAATGGTTCAACATTCGCACAATTCCATAATCTCCATGGACTCGACATTTGCTACCAACAAATATGGCGTAAGTAATTGGAATGAATTTTGAAATGATGTGTAATTTACGTATCATTAATATTATTCTTTTTCTGTTATATTAAACTCCATGTTACCATTTGATGTCATATTTCTTGCAGTACCAATTATACACATTGCTTGTTTTTGACGAGCAAGAAGCGGGGGTGCCTGTAGCATGGGCCATCTCTTCGAGGAATAAAATCGAAGATATTTACGGGTGGTTGGCGGAAGTCCAAAAATGAGGAAAATGCCTTCGTGCTGATTGGCAGATCAATGCATTCATTACGGATGATGCATCGGCTGAAATCCAAGCCATCAGGTGTGTTTTTGGTTGTCGTGTAGTGCTATGCTTATGGCACGTGCACAGGGCATGGTTGAAAAATGTGCACAAGTATTGTAGCAAAGAGACTAGGTGGAAGATTTTTGAGAGACTAGGTACCATCATGTATGGTTCAGAAATTCATCACGAGCACACATTTCGAATCATTGAAGACTTCTTTAATGAATTCAAAGAGGAAACTAAGTTCCTCGAGTACTTCAGGAATACATGGTGTGAGAGCAAAGAACGTGTTGGTGAGTGCGATCCTTTGTGTGTTTCCTTATTAATTATCATCAATTATAATTCTTGGTTTATAATGTCACTGATTTTCAATCTGTGTCACTTGACAGCTATGTGGGCAACAAATTTTAGAAACTTCTCCCATGAAAATCAAGAAACAAACGCATCTATCAAGTCCTACCATTGTTTTTGAAGACTAAATACTTGTGTGATAGACAAAAGAAATGTAATCGCCAGATGGACTATTTGTTCTACACACTTGTGTACAAGGTGGAGCCATTTTACAAACACAAGAGGAAGTTACAAAAATCTGGCTTCTTGACCAATTTCAAAAAAGAAAGACATCTATTGACAGTGGTTGAGAGAGCAAAGAGTATTCCTGATACTGATTGCCTTGCAATTGCACCTGATTGCAATCAATTGTGGGTTAGGAGCCAAACAACTAGAAGCACATGGTATTTGGTAATGAAATGCAGAGCCTTGGACATTTGCGAATGTGCTTGGGCTATCATAGGAAACACATGTAAGCATGTGTTGAAGGCGTTGGATTTTTAAAGCAATATGTGTCGATGTCATCATATCAAGCACCAGAAGTGACAGGTAATTCAATGCCATCATATGTTACCATTGTATATTGCTAAGAATAAGTTGTAACGAAATAAGCATCGTGTTGAATTTCTTTTCATTTCACGTGCAGGAGCCAATACTTATGGGGAGACAAGCAGGGTAAATGAAGACACATTCCGACATGGCCCCTCTTCGTCGTATCCAACATCAGAAGTTGAAGGTAATTTAATGTCATCGTATGTGGCAAGTAGTCATATAGATTGCTAAGAATAAGTTGTAACGAAATAAGCATCGTGTTGAATTTCTTTTCATTTCACGTGCAAGAGCCAATACTTATGGGGAGACAAGCGGGGTAAATGAAGACACGTTCTGACATGGCCCCTCTTCATCGTATCCAACATCAGAAGTTGAAGGTAATTTAATGTCATCGTATGTGGCAAGTAGTCATATAGATTGCTAAGAATAAGTTGTAACGAAATAAGCATCGTGTTGAATTTCTTTTCATTTCTCGTGCAACAGCCAATACCTATGCAGAGACAAGCAGGGTAAATGATGACATGTTATGGGATGGCCCCTCTTCTCGTATCACCTCAACAGATCAAGAATAGTTGAACGTAAGTTGTTAATTTCTTTTCATTTCATTCAATCCAACATCAGAAGTAAGGTAATTTAATGTCACATGTGGCAAGTAGTTAATTGATGCTAATGAAATAAGTTCATCATGTCATATTTCATGATTAGGTGTAACGAAATAAGCATCGTGTGTATTTCATTTCCCGTGTAACAGCCAATACCTATACAGAGACAAGCAATGATATTGGCCCCTCCTCAACCTTGAAACCTAGTTGTGGTTAGTTGTGTAAATAAATCATTTTATATAATGTCTTATACGTCACAGGAACTCCTAAAACAGTTGGGGCTGGTGGTTTGATGATAGAAAGCGAACCAGATTTTATGGAACACACATCCAAAGAATTCTTGAAGTCAATCTTTGATACACGACTGAGTACAGATGAACAGAAAAAAACATTCTTTGAATGTGTTCAAAGGTTTAGGAGAGACCTAGAAGCATCAAATATGTTGGATGTTTCTTTCAAAGGAGATGTCAATGAGATTGCCACCACCCGCATGCGTCCATGGTTTAGTGCGAGTAAAAAATGCCACCGCAGTGTGAGTAAGAGGCCAGTCATTGTAGAAGATTTGAACAATCACGCTGAAGACTACGAATGCTTCCAATTTCCCAACGAAATCATGCAAAGAGGAGACAAACCACACAAATGGATCATACAGGTTAAAACATTGAACTATTAGTGTGAACTATTCGCAAGAAATTTTAATTGTGGAGGTGAAGACTAACATATTGATCATTTATTTTGCAGGTGGTTCAAATGCAGCTGAAACATCTCCCCGCCACCGCTTATCTTTCAGCAATTTAGCATCTGCACAAGGTGTGTATTGAATGTCCTTAATATCATAACATTTTTTTACTGTATGTAAGGTAAAAATCCTTTGATACCTTGTCTAATATTTAATTCACTGTGTTGCAGATGCAACAGATATGCAAATGGTGTATCTTACAGAATGAGTAGGTTGAGCTTTGGAAAGTAAATGTATGGCATGTTCAGTGGGCCTAAATTATAATTGTAAACATTTAAAATTCATGTATATGAGATTATACATTGCGTATATTTAAAATACATAAATATGGAACGTGTACAACTGACCTACTCTTTGACTATTTTTAGAGTATTTTAAAAAAGTGCTTGGTGGTGTTAGCCAACGTAGAACCGCTCATGTAATATATAGATAGTATAAAATATTTTAACAAATAGAAAGTTGATGTAATTATGATGAAATGATGTAATCAACAGTAAAAAATTATCATGTCGAAATTTAATTGCTACTATCAAAGTGCTGAAAAATAAACCTTTTTCAACACTATATAAAATATTTCAACACATTGAAAAACAAGGTACAAGCACTTTGAAAAACATGATCCCACCAAAAGGTGCAACCCATGTTTTCCTTCTTGTTGTAAACATTGAATCCACATCAACTACTTGTAAATCAAAAAGGGTTGAGTTTTTTTCCAAAGCGATGGAAAAATGGTGTTTTTTGCCACGTTGAAAAATGCACGGTGTTTTTCAGCACTTTGAAAAACACAATTTTCACCAAAAGGTGCAACCCATGGTGTTCTTCCTTCTTGTTGTAAACATTGAATCCACATCAACTACTTATCAGGTGGAAAAGGGTTGAATTTTTCCAAAGTGCTGGAAAACAGGGTGTGTTTTTTGACACGTTGAAAAACACATGGTGTTTTTCAGCACTTTGAAAAACGTAATCCACGTTCTATAAAAGGTGCAACCCGCGGTGCTTTTCCTTCTTGTTATAAACATTGAATCCACATCAACTAATTTTTAGGTGGAGAAGGGTTGAATTTTTCCAAAGTGATGGAAAAATGGGTGTGTTTTTAGCCACGTTGAAAAATGCACACGGTGTTTTTCAGCACTTTGAAAAACACAATCCCGTTCTCCAAAAGGTACAACCCATAGTGATTTTCCTTCTTATTGTAAACATTGAATCCACATCAACTACTTATCAGGTGGAGAAGGGTTGAGTTTTTCCAAAGCGATGGAAAAAGGGTGTGTTTTCCACCACGTTGAAAAATGCACGGTGTTTTTCAGCACTTTGAAAAACACAATCCCGTTCTCCAAAAGGTGCAACCCACGGTGCTTTCCTTCTTTGTAAACATTGAATTCACATCAACTTCTTGTCAGGTGGAGAAGGGTTGAATTTTTCCAAAGCGATGGAAAACAGAGGGTGTTTTTCGCCACGTTGAAAAACACACGGTGTTTTTCAACACTTTAAAAAACAAATCTGGTTCACCAAAAGGTGCAACCCATGGTGCTTTTCCTTCTTGTTGTAAACATTGAATCCACATCAACTACTTATCAGGTGGAGAAGGGTTGAATTTTTCCAAAGTGCTGGAAAATAGTGTGGTGTTTTTCTGCCACATTGAAAAACACATGGTATTTTTCAGCACTTTGAGAAACCCAATCACATTCTCCAAAAGTAGCAACCCACGGTGCTCTTCCTCATTGTAAACATTGACTCCACATCAACTACTTATCAGGTGGTGAAGGTTTGAATTTTTCCAAAGTGATGGAAAAATGGTGTGTTTTTTCACGTTGAATAACACACGGTGTTTTTCAGCACTTTGAAAAACGCAATCCAGTTCACCAAAAGGTGCAACCCATGGTGCTTTTCCTTCTTGTTGTAAACATTGAATCCACATCAACTACTTATCAGGTGGAGAAGGGTTGAATTTTTCCAAAGCGATGGAAAAAGGGGTGTGTTTTTCACCACGTTGAAAAATGCACGGTATTTTTCAGCACTTTGAAAACCCCCAATTCGGTTCTCCAAAAGGTGCAACCCGTGGTGCTCTTCCTTCTTGTTGTAAACATAGAATCCACATCAACTGCTTATCAGGTGGAGAAGGGTTGAATTTTTCCAAAGTGATGGAAAAATGGGTGTGTTTTTCCGCCACGTTGAAAAATGCACGGTGTTTTTCAGCACTTTGAAAAACAATCCACGTTCTCTAAAAGGTGCAACTCATGGTGCTCTTTTCCTGCTTGTTGTAAACATTGACTCCACATCAACTACTTGTCAGGTGGAGAAGGGTTCAATTTTTCCAAAGCGATGGAAAAATGGGTGCGTTTTCCGCCACGTTGAAAAACACACGGTGTTTTTCAGCACTTCAAAAACCCCCACCACGTTCTCCAAAAGGTGCAAACCGAGGTGCTCTTCCTTCTCGTTGTAAACATTGAATCCACATCAACTACTTATCAGGTGGAGAAGGGTTGAATTTTTCCAAAGTGATGGAAAATATGGGTGCGATTTCCGCCACGTTGAAAAACACACGGTGTTTTTCAGCACTTTGAAAAACACCAATCACGTTCTCCAAAAGGTGCAACCCACGGTGCTTTCCTTCTCTTGTTGTAACATTGAATCCACATCAACTACTTATTAGGTGGAGAAGGGTTGAATTTTTCCAAAGCGATGAAAAATGGGTGTGTTTTCCACCACGTTGAAAAACACACGGTGTTTTTCAGCACTTTGAAAAACACAATTCGGTTCTCCAAAAGGTGCAACCCGTGGTGCTTTTCCTTCTTGTTGTAAACATTGAATCCACATCAAATACTTGTCAGGTGGAGAAGGGTTGAAGTTTTCCAAAGCAATGAGAAACAGGGTGTGTATTTTGCCACGTTGAAAAACGCACAGTGTTTTTAACCACTTTGAAAAACCCAATCACGTTCTATAAAAGGCACAACCCCTAGTGCTTTTCCTTCTTGTTGTAAAACTTAAATCCACATCAACTACTCATCAGGTGGAGATGGGGTTCAATTTTTCCAAAGTGATGAAAAAATAGTGTGTTTTTTTCCGCCACGTTGAAAAATGCATGGTGTTTTTCAGCACTTTGAAAAACCCAATTTGGTTCACCAAAAGGTGCAACCCATGGTGCTTTTCCTTCTTGTTGTAAACATTGAATCCACATCAAATAATTATCAGGTGGAGAAGGGTTGAATTTTTCCAAAGTGCGATGGAAAAAGAGTGTGTTTTCCGCCACGTTGAAAAATGCACGGTGTTTTTCAGCACTTTGAAAAACCCCCACCACGTTCTCCAAAAGGTGCAACCCACAATGCATTTCCTTCTTGTTATAAACATTGACTCCACATCAACTACTTATCAAGTGGAGAAGGGTTGAATTTTTTCAAAGTGCTGAAAAAGGGGTGTGTTTTTTTCGCCACGTTGAAAAATGCACGGTGTTTTTCAGCACTTTGAAAAATGTAATTCAGTTCTCCAAAAGGTGTAACCCCCAATGCATTTCCTCCTTGTTGTAAACATTGAATCCACATTAACTACTTATCAGGTGGAGAAGGGTTGAATTTTTCCAAAGTGATGTAAAAATAGAGTGTGTTTTTCGCCACGTTGAAAAACACATGGTGTTTTTCAGCACTTTGAAAAATGCAATTGGGTTCTCCAAAAGGTGCAACCCACGGTGCTTTCCTTCTTGTGTAAACATTGAATCCACATCAACTACTTATCAGGTGGAGAAGGGTTGAATTTTTCCAAAGCGATGGAAAAAGTGGGTGTGTTTTCTGCCACGTTGAAAAACACACGGTGTTTTTCAGCACTTTGAAAAACCCAATTTCGGTTTATCCAAAAGGTGCAACCCACGGTGCTTTTCCTCCTTGTTGTAAACATTGAATCCACATCAACTACTTATCAGGTGGAGAAGGGTTGAATTTTTCAAAGCGATGGAAAAATGGAGTGTGTTTTCCGCCACGTTGAAAAATGCACGGTGTTTTTCAGCACTTTGAAAAACACCCATTCGGTTCTCCAAAAGGTGCAACCCATAGTGCTTTTCCTCCTTGTTGTAAACATTGAATCCACATCAACTACTTATCAAGTGGACAAGGGTTGATTTTTTTCAAAGTGCTGAAAAAAAAGGTGTTTTTTTTTCACCACGTTGAAAACTGCACGGTGTTTTTCATCACTTTGAAAAACATAATCTGGTTCACCAAAAGGTGCAACCCACAGCATGTGCTTTCCTCCTTGTTGTAAACATTGAATCCACATCAACTAATTATCAGGTGGAGAAGGGTTAAATTTTTCCAAAGCGATGAAAAAATAGTGTGTTGTTTTCGCCACGTTGAATAACGCACGATGTTTTTCAACACTTTGAAAAACGTAATTTATTCTCCAAAAGGTGCAACCCACGGTGCTTTTCCTCCTTGTTGTAAACATTGAATCCACATCAACTATTTATCAGGTGGAGAAGGGTTGAATTTTTCCAAAGTGATGGAAAAATAGAGTGTGTTTTTTTGCCATGTTGAAAAATGCACGGTGTTTTTCAGCACTTTGAAAAACCCAATCCACGTTCTCCAAAAGGTGCAACCCACGGTGCTTTCCTCCTTGTTGTAAACATTGAATCCACATCAACTAATTATCAGGTGGATAAGGGTTGAATTTTTCCAATGCAATGGAAAATGGAGTGTGTTTTTCACCATGTTGAAAAACGCACAGTGCTTTTCATCACTTTGAAAAACACAATCCAATTCTCCAAAAGGTGCAACCCAAGATGCTTTCCTCCTTGTTGTAAACATTGAAATCCACATCAAACTTATCAGGTGGAGAAGGGTTGAATTTTTCCAATGCGATGGAAATGGGGTTTTTTTCCGCCACGTTGAAAAACACACAGTGTTTTTCAGCACTTTGAAAAACTCAATTCGGTTCTGCAAAAGGTGCAACCCATGAGTGCTTTCCTCTCTTGTTTGTAAACATTGAATCCACATCAACTACTTATCAGGTGGAGAAGGGTTGAATTTTTCCAATGTGATGGAAAAATAGGGTGTGTTTTCCACCACGTTGAAAAACTGCACGGTGTTTTTCAGCACTTTGAAAAACCCAATCCAGTTCTCCAAAAGGTGCAACCCATGGTGCTTTCCTCCTTGTTGTAAACATTGAATCCACATCAACAACTTACAGGTGGAGAAGGGTTGAGTTTTTTAATGAAAAAAAAATAGAATTTTCCTAGACACGTTGAAAAACACACACGGTGTTTTTCAGAGTTTGAAAAATTAAAATTAGTTCTCCAAAAGATGTAATCCGCGTTGCATTTCCTCCTTGTTGGAATGATGCAATCCACATCAACTACTTATAACATTGCAAATAAACAATGAGAAGATGAGTTTTATCTTGAAAACCGTTAAGAATTTTGTAGTCTTAATGAATGGTAACACACATTTAAACTAAGATCATTCCATTGTAATGTATACGTAGTATGAAAATTACATGCTTCAATGAGTACTTGAAATTTGAATTCTCTATAATATGTACATTAACTAGAAGTAACATTCACAATACTCGCACATTTTAAATCTTATTCCAATTTAAATCTTGTTATTAGATTTTAAAACCTTCTAATATTTTATTATGTTTTGATGGTTTAATTATTATTTACTCTTTTAAAAACTAAAATATACGTTTAACCAACATTTGTTGATGTCAAAGGTCACATGGACAGTGTCATTTTATTACAAAGTCATATTTTATGTCAAAGGTCACTTGGACAGTCTTTAGTGTGAGCGACTAGTACTTTTTTCTCAGTCGATGCCTTGGCCAGGATGTACATCTTCTTCCATAATTCTTTGTGACCTTCGTGAATTTTAACAATGGAATTAAAGCTTGCTACTTGATTTTTGAACACTTTTTTGTTCGATTCACACGTCGTCTCCCAATTCTTAATTTTTAATTCCAACTCTTGAACCTCAAGCTCCAACTCCATCTTCCTTCGAGGAAGCATCTAGTAATTGGTCCAATAATTCCTTATTTTCTTTGACAAATTTTAAATATTGCAGTTTAAGTCTTTCATGCTCGCTTTTATAAAACTTTGCCTTGTTCATTGCAAGTTTCAGTTCTATTTCCATACGAACTGACGGGGACGACTCATCTTCTTGTCCAACTTTGACATTTTTCGTTTGCAGGGCTCTCTACAGTCTTTCCGAACACATTAGTACTGACACTATAGAATTTTGCATTATCTTTCAGTTCTGGCACTGGTGAGGCCTTGCGCTTTCCAACCTTCTTTTGTCTTGCCATCTAATTAAACCTGTATTTAAACAACCGATTAATATCTGTTAATATTCAAAACATAATTGTAACCATATACCATTCACATAATTATGAAATGTAACGAAACTTTAGTAACCATATACCATTTACCATAATCCACAATCAACTATAGTCACATTAATACATTAACCATATACACAGTTTTGACAAAATCATTATTTATCTACAATAAATGGAATGTGACAAACAAGAATAAAAACCATCTAATGCGCTATAAATACCGAACCACAAACCATATTCAATTTAACAAGAATGTAATACTAATAAATCGTAAACGTCAAACACAATCGTATAAAGTAACAACCTCATCACACATATATACACTTGTCTTCTAATCACACTTGTATTACTCTTCCTTATTCGTCACATCGCATACCAGATATAACAATTCAAATACATGATCTAAATACTAATTAATGTGCACATCATAACATCAACAAAAAACAACCATATTAGTGTAAAATCACATACATCTAATAATCATAATATAACCACATATGTCTATCCATATCATCTATTATGCTACAAAGGCAAAATTCATTAAATATAACTAATTTTTTGCATACCACATAATCAATATCTATACATATATGTCAAATATATAAGTAAAATTTGTCAAATATGTAAGTGAAATATAAAAGTACAATAACACACTGATGTCAAATATATAAGTAAGTTAATATGTGTTTAACAAGCATATTTTCATCTCAAAGGTTTATGACTGGTATATTCATTTGTTATCATTGTCTTGGGTGGGAGTGCCTGGTGTTTTTTTCTCAATTTCTACCTTGGCCTAGCATGTACATCTTCTTCCATAATTCATTATGATCTTCGTGTATTTTAAGAACATTATTAAATTTTTCTACTTGATTTGCGAACACTTTTTTGTCCACTTCACGCATTGTCTCCCAATTCTTAATTTCTAGTTCTAACTCCTGAACCTCGAGCTCCAACTCCATCTGCCTTGAGGCAATTTCTCCTATTTCATCCAATATTTCCTTATTTTTTTCGTAAAATATAAATTTTCCAATGCAAATCTTTCACACTGGTTTTGATACATCTTTGTCTTCTTTGTTACAAGTTTCATTTCTAATTCCATACGAATTGACGGGGAAGACTCATCTTCTTGTGTAGCACCGACATCTTTGTTTGTAGAGCTCTTTGCATTCTTTTTGAACGGATAAGTGTCACTATCGAATGATTCATAATCATTTGGTTCTTGCACTGGCGAAGCCTTGCGCTTTCCAGTCTTCTTTAGTCTTGCCATCTAAATAAACTTGTATTATAACAATCGATTATTATTTGTTACCATTCAAACATAATTAGAAAGGAAATAATGCACTTAACTTATACGTAACAAAATATTATCATGGATGAAATATATACGAAAGTTTCATAAGCACATCAAACCCAAGTACGCATACATGGATGAAGAACGCAACTATGTAACGATAAACCACAAACCGTAATCCATAATACACAAAATTTGAAAACAAAATTGTGAATTATCTACAATAAATTACTGAACACGTCAAACCCAAGTAGACATACAAGGAAGAAGAACTCAACTATGTAACCACATACCATAAACCGTAATCCACAATCCATAGTCACATTAATACATTAACCAGATACACAGTGACAACATCATCATTTATACAGTAAATGGAATGTCACATAACAAGAATAAAAACCATCTAATGCATTATAAACAGAACGTAAATGGATAACTCTATGTAACCCATAACCACAAACCATATTCAATATATCAATAATGCAATACTAAATCGTAAACCTCAAACACATTAAAGTAACATCATCATCATATACACATATATACTAATCTGACTCCTCACAATCAATGTTATACATAAATGTTTTCATCTCCTTCGTTGCCTAGTGTTAGCGACAGACAATACTCCATCATAAAATCTAATACATTTCTTCTCATTTCTATGAACAAAATTTGGCATGATGCCAAGAATGGGTGGGGCATCCGATGTCTTTATCCGAGTATGGCGCGTTGTCTCAACCTGTACCACATCATCCTGAAAGCCAACCATATAGTAAATAAGTCAACGTAGATGAATCTCTCAGTTAAACACATAATTAAATTAAATCATCCATTACATCTACTTGCCTCTTCACGAGTGTCAAGTCTGATATCATTGAGATCCCAAATAGCAAACCCTTTGACACACTCTGCCAAAGTGTTTGCAAATGTATTAGGGTAGGGAAATGGAGCAGTGGGAACAATGGCCTCAGAAATAATCACTTTGATAGTAAATTTGGGGAGTGTGATGCCATGACACTTCGCGTGCGGGATACTATCACAAACCACTCCTCTCGCGACAACCATATCATCTGACATTAACCTGACTTCGACCCCGTCAGGAAAATCCTAGAATAACAACAATCTCAATTGCATTAATAACTTTTTCTTAATTTCACCAAAAAAGAATACAAAAAATCAAATGAGAACATTCAATAACTTACCAGTCCAGTTCCACCCTCTCTCATACTGTCAGCAACGGTGTTTGTGCCCCTCTCCTCGTGCCTCCCCTCATCACCCTCTCTCTCCTCGACTGGAAAAGAAGTTGTAACTCTGGGATTTTTCATCTCCACCTCTCTTACCTCACGTGAAGCTATCTCTCCAATAAGATCGAGACCACAGGCTGATTGAGAAGGGGGCGTGTTATCACAAACGTCCACCTATAACAATCGAGTCATCAAGACAATTTAAGTATCAACAACATAAGGCAACATACATTTTTCAAGTGCGTGTTAAGTGGTTTTTACCTCTCTCTGTTTCACACTATGAATCGAGTGTCTCTGTCGGCGTAAGAGTTGACACAAGGGAATGTCATAATCCTACTCACACCTACAGTTAGTATATACAAAAATAAACAAAAACTACATTGTATCCTTACTTACGAAAGACCAATAATTACTTACGTTATCATTCGTAGGGGGGTCAACATTTCTGCTACTTGTTCCACCCTCTTCTCTAGCTTCCTGTTCATGACAGAATATTAAGTTTTTGATTTCCAACCAAACATAATATATAAAATATTATACTAATCTTAAATTTACCTCTATTCCGATATTTGAGTTTTTTTCCTCTCACTCTCAACCAATGCTCCTCTCTCACCTTTCGCATCTCCTTTGAATCGTAGGCACACATTGCATCATCCACCTCCCTCTTTCCTTCCTGGCTCAACTCCTCGAATCGAGATTTGCATTCTTTTTTGCAAACTTGATCGATAACCCTCCTCCGCTGCAAGTAGAATCGTTGCCTCAGGACATAGTTCACATCCGCCTCCCTCTTTTGCACACATGCCTTGCTCCTATCTGCAAGGATAGGTGGTCATTTTTCCCTGTATGCTTACGGCCACACTTACGAGGTTCCATGGAGGGAAGATTGTGTTCTACTTGGCGATGTCGATTTAGTCTATGCAACTCAGAAAACCTAACATCCCCACTAACAACACATGATCCATGCTGACAGACATAACGAATACGACCATTAACATATTCGGTTCTATACTCTATGGGTGGCTCACTGATATCTGAGCGAATGGGATCGGAAGGACCATCTGACATAGCGCCATCAATTGTTGGAGGAACATCTCCCTTCGCTTCCTCTATGACACTTGCGAAATGCGTACGTGTCATGTGATGTGAAGGTGCTTGTATCTAGGGAGTCCAAGTGCATAACTATTAGCCCAACATAAAATATTAAGTATTTTTTGAAAGAAGTAATGTTCACATATTCGAATATTACCATCATGGATTGTGAAGAAACCTGTGTGAAAAGACAACAATTTCATAATTGTTATCCCAACAAATGACATTAGTTACATTGCTACGACAAACAATTAATGTTCACAAAGTTATATATTACCATCTCATTATTTATGTCTTCCCCGAAAACATAAGAACGGATTGTGAACATGGATCGACCCATGTCGCCGAGCTTCCACATGTTTCGTTCATGTGCGTTGTCATAACCATCATTGAAGAGACACATTGTAAAACAAGTTAAACTGAAACAAATGGTGCACAAACTTATTTATTCATATTTTGCATTCATATTGAGAAAATCATGCACAATAAATGATTTGTGACGAAATTAGCCACACACATTATTTTTCAAAACTGGATACTCGACTCTAGATGTTTCCGAAGTAAACATGAAATGTGAATTGCAAGTGTGTTAAAAGACAAGATAGGATAAAGCATGATGTATCCAAAATGCCCGGTTTATCAACCAACACTATATGATGTATCATCATATTATCCACAAAATATATAATATATACGCTGGAGACAATTCACATAATATTAGTTATTCACAATCTAATAAATAATGTATGTCTACCATTATGTAAAAAAGAAATACAGTGTGTACATATATCATATTGAAATGTCTTCCACGGAAAGTGCTAGCAAAGCTACCACTTCTTGGTTTATAGTGTCCCTAGACACTTGACATACATCTAACCTACCTCTGTTAACTTTTACATGCACGTATGAACATTTCACAAAGCGAGATACACTCTCTAGCGCTTGAACTCGAAGAATTGAAAGATTTACATTGTTACATTGGTATACACCAGTCATTTGTTTCACAACAAGCATATCGTGAGAAAACACAAAATTTTTCCAAACATCGTGGCGTATCGCTTCCTCAAGACCCAATATCAAGGCCCTATACTCAGCCTGGTGGAAGGTCATAGTGGCATTTCCGACAATTGTACCTCTTTCTACTATCTTGCTTCCATCAGGGTCATATAATATGAATGATGAACATGCAAGATTTTCAGAGGTATTCGACACTCCATGAATTTCCAATCTCCAAATGGCAACCATGCTTAACTTTACAATGGACAAAAATATATCGTAAGCAAACATAAAAAAAAAAATAGAATGAACACTTCAAATTTGACTTTTTCAATACAAACATCTGTAATTTAGCATATGACAAGGTCCTACAAACACTCTAAATGAGTTCATTCATTAATAATGATTTCTTATTGGAGAGTCAATGGAGTTAGTACTTTGTCTAGGGACATACACTCTAAATGAGTTAACGTCATGTGTTCGTGAGTGACTTCTTTTTGGGAAACATTGTATTCCTTACAATACTAAAACTTCGTATTCCGTATGTTAGACTAAAGTGTGAATATATTTTGGAATATATTGGAATCGTAATCATGGGTTTGGTTCCATTCCACTCATTTTCTGAATAGATAACTTTATGTTGCTAACATATAATTAATACAAGCACAATTTAGAATAATTTTTTAAAAATATGTTTTCCTATAATTATGAGTTTATAAATGTAATGGGTAAATATTAAATTTGAATAAATCACTTAATAAATTGATTAGTCTATTATGAATAGATAGATTTCAATCTATTTGCAATATCAATATCTATTAAAAATGGGTGTAGAACAATAAATTGATTAGTTTTCAAAACCAAATTTAAATAACAAGTACATAGGGTTTAGATAAATGTTCATAATGACAATAAGATGATCATCCAAGATAGAGTTTAGATTTATCATGTTCTTAGGAAGTGACAAGAAGATGATCATCCAAATCTTGTAGTTTAATTGATTTTTCATGAGTTCTTGGGAAGTTTATCACCAAGAACACTTGACATTCCAAGTAATATTGTGCACTTTAATTCTTATGATTACAAGTAGATTTTCTAGATTGAGGGGTCCAAAAACTCTCTTTTTCTAAAACTTCATTACAATCAATGGTAAAATGTACTTCTTTAGCTTTCCCTATTACATGCTTTATTTAAACCATAAGGAAACAATAATATGTTTGGGGTTTTCATTTTATCAAATAGAATAATCTTTCTTGATATTTAACAAGTCCATCAATAGCATATAGTATTGCCATTCCAATAATTGTTATAGTTTATTCACTAAAAACCCATTGTAATGTATATCTAGTATTAAAATTACATGCTTCAATGAGTACTCAAATTCTCTAGAATTAAATCCTTTTCTATATTATGTAGATTAAGTAGGGTTCATGTGCATCTCTATATGAGTTGAAATCATATGACTGTCAAAAAATGTGAATAAGGTAGACCAAGGGTCACATTTCAAAGGGAACTGAGACTCTTTTCTCATAAACATGTAGTTTACCAAAACCTTTTGGACAAGTTCCTTGTCAAGTCACTTAGCAAAAGTCTTAGAACTACACAAGATAATTAAAAAAATAAGTAAATAATCAAAGGGGGGCCATATGAATACCATAAACGATTGGAAATGATAATTGCACCAATACAATCCTAAATTGGACAAATGATCATAACCCATACTTAGTGAATGTAGAAAATTGTTACCATTACACATTTGGTACCTAAATAGAATTTTAACATAAATGAATTTTAATAATCTAAACTTTCTATAAAATATCTAAACATTAGTAATTTTAAAAATATAATCCATAGAAACACATATTAATACTAAGGAAAACATATTTAATCCAATGCAAAACATATTTAATATTTAAGCTCGTGTCAATCAAGAATATATTCTACCAACAAAATGAAATATATTCAAGTTTGTGTGAATCAACATTCGACAAAAATTAAATATTTATATAGGTTTTTTTCAAACACTTTCATAAGTTTTTTAGAACAAAACATATAAAAGCAGTAACTATTTTTTTTTTGTTTTTAGCAGCAAACTTGGAGCTGCTTCCATGTGCAATCTTTTTTGCACAATTTTTTGGATCTATTGCTGGTTTTATGACCGGAACTCCCATCTTCCTCAGCTTATGTGGAGGCTCATACTTCTGGGCATCCTCCATCGTGTCATAAGCTAGACCATATCCTTGTGAATGGGGCCCTATAGTGCGGAACTTAGACAAATAAATAAAAGAAGTTTCTGGCAAATTGTGCCGAGCCTTAACCATGGCTACACTTTCCAGTTTGGGCAGCTTATTCTATTGATGATGGTCTATATAGACCACAAATGTGGACCTCCTGAAATGCATTCCTCCCTTTGGAATTTGGGAGTTGTCAACGTTATCCCTACGGGATTAGGAGGAATTGAGCTTCGTTTATTCATTATCACCACGTAAAAGAAAAACTGAATACAACAATACACATGCAAATAGAAATATACAATTAATGTTAGTGCAATACATGACAAATCTAATATACGTCATCTAATATGATAAAATAATCACAACATCAGAAAGATAATATCCATGAAAAATTCAAGTATCAATAAATTCCAATAGCTATCCTTCACTCAAAATTCACCCTCCCAGAATATCACAACTGTCCTTTGCAAAAGGGGTGGTTGCAATATTATGGGAGGGTGAATTTATGAGTATCGGGTTGAGGCATGGTGAATTTAAAAACCTCTACTCAACTTACACAATATACCACCCAACTATCGAAAGCAAATTTCCTAAGGGGAAAGCCCCTTCATCATGCACTATAGTTGGGCGTATCGATGTGGCATCCTAAGGGGCAAGCCCCTTCAACATGCACTGATTCCTGTCTTTGCAAAGGCACTTACCCCCATATGCCAAATTGAGAGTGAGAGTATCATATCACATAATTTTTATAGCTTCAACTTACATCATAAAAAAATATAACTAATAATAATTTTCTATATACAAATTATATATGCACGTTACCATTATCTATAAATATGATTAGTACAAAAAATCAAACTTACTCTAATGTTATTCCATTTAACACAGAAATTCTCTCATTCATATTAAGAAATTACTAAATTTTTACATTAATTATATAAAAAACATACTATACTTATGATAAACATACTAAATAACTAACATCAAAAACTAACATCAACTAACATTTGATAAACATACTAAATCAACTAACATAAAAAAAGTTGTTTATACTAAATGTAGATTTTCAAGAGTTAAAATTTACAATAGACAAGAGTTAAAATGAATAAGGATCCATAACGACCTTCATTTCTCATTCAATATATAGAAGAAAAGAAAAATCACTTCATAGAGTTGTATTTATATTTATTGAAGACTAGGGCATGAATAATCATATAATACCTTTGGTTTACAGGGTGATAACATATTATTTAGGTTGACTTATACAAATCATTGCTACATATAGTATATATGAATAACTCTAAATGAGAGGTCTAATTTTTTGTCAATATGGTTAGCCTTAATTCAGTACTCATGTTACTAATGTCTTTTCATTATCCCTATGCAATACATGTAGCTTGCAAAATATTATTAGGTTTCTTTTCTACAAAATAAAAACAATATTTGAAATTCACTCAGGATAAAATAAATTGGAGAGTATAATTATTGAGACTAAATGTTTTAGTTAGAAAATTTCTAGCACCATATTCTTATTAGGGTTTCTAGTGAGAACTAAACTCTCACTATTTAAACAAATAACATATTAAAAAATTCTAGTGACATAAAAAATTAGGTCATTTACCAAAAGTGTTCCATATGAACAAGTTTATAGAAAATAAATATATTTATTTTCTTAACTCTCTTGAATAACCTTTAAATTATTGATTAATTCAAACTATAGAATTTCCTAGTATGCTCTTGGTGACAATTCTCTATGAATATCTTCATTGATTATCTTACCAAATGAGCTAAAAACACTTGTGTCATAAATCCTAAATATTCAGATGGATTAAACTCTTTAAGACACTCCACTTTTTTCTTGAATCAACTATCAATTTATCAATGGTTTTGAATAATTGTAGATATTACCAACTAGGAATTAATGAACTAGATTGTTTCACATGTGCATTGATTAGTACACAAGTTTTACCCAAACCTAAAAGTATGAAAATACTTTAATCAATATAGGTCATGCACATCATATGGCTAACTTGTTTTCTTTCCACACTTGACTAAATGTTACATTTCTAATGACCTTTATTTCTCAAGAAATGGTACATGATCAATGTGTATTGAATAGGCCTACCGGACTCAAAATGAGATTAAATCTCTTCCCTCATAAAATTTTTTTTTCTTTCTATGTAGATTATATCTTATGTATTGTTTTAGCACTTATATTGACATGCTTAATGGTGGAGGAATTTTTTAAAACGGAATGACAAAATTTCTACATCGTCCCCATGGTATGATACTATTCCCATCTTACATGATAAGTGGAGCGCTCTAGGATACTTTCCAAAACAATTTTATGTATTTTCCAAACCCCTTTCAGAAGTCCAAATTTTAATATTTGTAGGAAGATAAAATCGATAACTCAAAGAAGATTAAGCTATTTATAACTATCATCATTTATCCTTCTTCCTACTTTTAACCCTATTTGGGAATGAGAACCCAATACATGTAATTAAGATTCACCCTAAGTAGTTTTCATATGAGTAATTAAAGTCAAAAATATTGAATACCAACATTCTTGTGTATTGAATATCTGATACATAGTGTTTTTTTCAACAATTGTTAAATCATTTGTTCCCATATTGGTTGTTACTTTAAGGCATATGATCTCTGTAAGTGAATATTTTATGACTTTATGATTCAATCATTGAACATTGCATACATCATAGTGACATGGGAATCAATACTGATGATTCGTACATGAGAAATGGATAGGCTATAAGGGGAACCATGGACCTTACACTAATCAGTATTAATACGATAATAAACTAATTATCTCCTAGAGCATATATTTTCAAACATCACAGAGGAAAATAATATCTGTTAAAAACATAAGCATATTTATCTTTGTTTTTAAGTGTTTGATCATAGTATCATGGCTACAGGGTGGTGTAGCTTGTCTACTACAACCTATTGTAATATCTTGAGCTCTTATCCAAACTACCTATAAAAGTGCAAATGTTGTACTATTGCTTGAACACACTTGAAACAAAGTAGGGAACTTCCCCAATATCATATTTAAAATACGAAATTTAATTTTATTGGGGTAGTTTATGGCCACTCTTTGTGGTTAGTTTTCCTAGACTAGTTAATTTTCTCCCTCTAATTGTTAAGTTATGGGTTAAAACCACACACTTGCTCATCAAACTTATTCTATTGTGTCCCACATTTTAACATTGGAGTGGTATAGTTAATTCCATTTTGTAAGCAAATAAAACTTGAAAAAGTTACACCATAACTTTTTAGAGACATTACATTTCAAACATTTCATAGAATTAGCAGTCATGAGGCATTCATCCTCAAGAAAAACAGACTCAAAAAATTTTTTAACAATGCAGGCACTCCCTATTAGAACGTAAAAAAAATCATGAACACAATTATAGTAGAAATTAGGGTTTTAGGTAATTTCCTGTAATAGTTCAAACGAGATTCCCTCCTTTAAATTATTCTATCAAACATTATTCACTAGAGACATATGTTAACAATCACATATTTTGTCCAAACATTTTGTAAACATTTCGTCAAACATTTTGCATGTTTTATATAGGTTTGGAAAGGAAGTTTTTCAGTAAATCGTTTTATTTAAAACAATGGTGGAGCATATTTGGTATGAGCGCTTACGGGAAATGGGAATGGAATCTGTCTCTTACTCCTTTCTCTGGCTCCTGATCCTTTATACGGCTTCAAGCACCTTTAACAAAGATAATTCGTCTCCTACTAATAATGGCGACGGACGGGCTCAAAGGATTTGAATACAAAACTCCAACCTTCCTTCCTTAATTGTGATTCTTCTCTCTATTCCAACGAAAAACGTGAGATGGCGTGCAATGGGGGATGATTACCATAAGTTCGCGAGATTGGTAGAGGGATGATGCAGAGGAAAAAGGACTATAATTTGGGCGATGGTGTCGTGATTTCCTGACGAGCGCATTAGGAGTTTGAAGTGGGGGAACGTTTACCAATAATTTAAATTTCGAAGACCCTCCACATCACTTTGCTTCGAGCCACGTGAACAAGCCTTTCCGGGGACAGCGATGATGTCATCTTTCTGGTGGACAACGATGGGGGATGGGTCATGGGGGAGCTCTAGGTACAATTTGAGAGGGTAGCCGCTGGTATATTCGTATCTCATCGAAGAAAGTTTGCCTACTTTTTCAAAAAAACCAAAAACGTCAAAGACTTCAAAAATTTAGAAGGGGGAGAGGCGATGGTTACATTTTAGAAAAACTAAATTCATGAGATCCAACTTTATTAGACTTTCGAAAAGACTTACGGTCCGAAAACAAACCAGAACTTAGTGGACTATAGGAAAAAAGAAAGAAATGGATTCAGTTGTTATTCTTCCATTGCGCAGCCAGAGCCGAGAGAAGCTCTGTGGAACTTCCCCCCGCCGCCACCGCCTTCGCGACAGCCTGTTTGAATTGGAGGGCGTTGCGCCGCACCTTCTTCCCTCCCTCTTCCTCTATCAACTCCCTCGCCACTTCGCCACCTCCTCCTTCGCCACCCACCAATTGGCTCCCCACGCCGGCTCTAATGCAACTCCAATTTCATTCACTGTAAAGAAAGCAGTCGCCTTCTGCTCCGCCACGACCGGCCACGCGATCAGCGGAACCCCACACGAAACGCTCTCCAAAACAGAGTTCCATCCGCACTGGCTCACGAAGCCCCCCGTGGAGGGGTGAGAAAGAATCGCTATTTGCGGCGCCCACGACGTGCACACCAGCCCTCGGTCGCCCTGGCGAGTCCGCGCCTCAAACCCGGGGGGGAGAAACTTCGACTGAGGGAGCCCCGGCGGCGTCCGCAGCACCCACAGAAAATGCAGGCCGCTACTTTCCAACCCCAACGCCAACTCTCTCGTCTGCTCCGCCGCAAGAAACGCCACGCTCCCAAACGCCACGAAGATCACTGACGCCGCCGGTTGCCGATCCAGCCATTCCAAGCACCCGCTCGTGTCGGGTCCGGCCTCCGGAGAGCGAATGAGCGGGCCAACGGGATAAATCTCCGGCCCCTTTTCGACCCCCTCGGGTAAGAGCTCGCGCTTTCGTTGCAGGAGCGCGCGCATGGCGCCGCTCTCGAAATCACTAAAAGTGTTAATCAGAACCCCGTCGGCGTTGCAGAGGCGGTGGGAATGGCGGAGGAAAAGGTGGTAAACGGGGTCGGCTCTGTTCTGCATGGGATCCGGGAAGTAGCGCGCAGGCATGGCGGGCAGGCCGGGAACGTCGACGGGACCTTCCATGTTTTCGAGGGAGTCGGCGGTGCGGGCGTGGAGAGTTGGATGGTAAAACATGAGACAGAGATTGGACGCGGAAGTGATCAAGAGAATGTAAACTGGAATGTGCAGGGACGCACTCACTTCTACCATGGCGGTGCAGAATAAATCGGTGACCAAGGCGCATACGCCATTTTTGTCCTTGAGACTGCCGAGAACATTCTTGACGGGACTCTTGCATTTCTCGATTGCCTGAAATTTACCCACCAAGAATTTTTCGGCTGATTGGGCCAGGGCTCCGGCCGCCTCTTCCTCCTCCTCCTCCTCTTGCGGTAGAGCAGGGAGCTCCAAGACAGTGATATCCAAACCCGACGACGCCAAACGCTGCAATGGAATGGTCTCGGCAGATGAATGCAGGGCAGGCGTGGTGATGAAGGTGACGGCGAAGCCGTGATCGACTGCCATGCGTTTGGCGAATTCAAGGAAGGGAATGAGATGCCCCGCTCCGAAGGATGGGAAGAGGACTATGTGAGGGTTTCGGTTCCCCATTCTGTTATTTTTTCCCTTTCTTGGCGAGGAGTGAGTACGAGGCAGGAATGGCTTAGGTACTAGGTAATATAAGTAGCAACACGGACCGCGATCCAAACTTGTTCAACCGGTGATCCATCGTTGGCCACGAGGCATTGACTGGCTGATGGAATTTGTTGTTTGGAATTAAGGCCGCAAAATCACCATTAGTTGTTTGAAATAAAGTCAAAAATTAAATAAAAATTAACCAATAAAATAAGTCACATCAATAAATTAATTAATAAAATGGTGACACATATACAACTTAAAAAAGGTGATTTAATTCTCAAGTAATGGGTTGCCTTAAATACTTTTGTATTCAAGAGTACTTATTTTAAATTCCTTGAAAATATGTTCTCCACATAAATTATGATTTATTAAAGGGTATTTAAAAAAAAACAAATTATGATTGTTAAGTGGCTCTAAGAATCTCTTACACTAGGATTCGCGATAAGTGACTTATTTCTCCCATGCCAAAATACGCTCCTCCAGTTGGGTTGGGGTGTGGTTGGGGCCGAGAGGCGTCTGACACATGATAAGGAGATTGGTGGTAGAAATTGTGCACAGGACGAGAACATTGATTACAGATCATGCATAGCGATCAATCTCTGAGGATGATTACTGACAACGCATAGTATCTAGCTGTCATTTCATGTCTATAAAAAGCAAATGCAACCCCAAAAAATGGTTTGTTGTCATTGAGCTCCTATACCTAAATCTTGGACAACGCATGCAAAAAAACTCCACCAAAATCTGAAGCGGGCAAGACAGTACATGCAGGGATACATCCATGACGGTCGTGCCTCCTCTGTCGATCACTACCTCTCTTTCTTCATCGGTCATCTAAAGTATGTCTTTTTTGGTGGTGGAACCTTCCTCATAGTGAGTAAAATACTCGATCCTCCACCAAGATTCCAGGAAAGCATTTTCACTATGACTAACATCATGTCTATTCCAAAAGATCCATTCCCTTGGATTCAAAAGTTACTTGGTGAATCGAACTAAAAACAAATTTCAACAAGCTACCCACTTGCTAGGCTGTTAGATCCATCAAAAAAATATTGAGATATAAGAGAAGTAAGCAACGGCCAACGATGGTAACCTCTCGTCTCTTCCGTGGAACTTCTAGTGACGCAGTACGTATGAAAATGCATGACTCACAAGGTTTTCAAACCTATGGAATAAATGACTGAGGGTGATTACGAGATGAAAAATATTTCATTTGGTTAGGATAAATAGTGAGGGTGATACACATACATTTGGAGGATTCTATTACCCGCATGCTTTCTTGAGGATAAGGAGTACAAGGTAAAATAATGGAACAATATTAGAAGAGCATATGAGAACTCTCGCCTCTTATGTGAAAACTATTTTTAGGTATCCTTGTGCAATAACACCTCCCCCTACAGAATTTATCTACTCATTATCAAGTAGCTTCGACCCCTAAACTGATGTCAAAAAATCTGGGAAGGTCATTGTCTGAATTTTTCAAGCCTCGAAAACGTTGTAAAGGATCTTAAGAAGTTCACAGGGGCTATAATAGATGTTACAAGGGAAATAGTGAACTTAATCTATTTAGTGAATAGAAAGAGTGCAAAAACACATAACAATCATTTTCTCCAAACATTAATCTTTATCCCCTACATTATCTATAAAAATGGATTGACACTCAGTGCTCATACACAAATAAAAATCGTCTGCATATACTTCATACATGCTCTTGCTTGATTAAGTGGCAGACATATCTTATGCTAGATACAAAGACTGCACATGAAGGACCATTGTTCTCATATGGCATTTGATACATTGCTTTATTCATGTAGCACAAGTATCTTCTATATGTGGCACTTGTCTATGTACATTAGGGACTAATATGATCAATAAATGTGTAGTCATACAAAGTAACCCAATTACAGTAACTACGTTTTTGGCTTCACAGAGACTCTGGTTGTGTTTGGTATTTTACATTCGTCTGTTGGTTGCACATGCTCCATGTCGAATTCTACATAATGGGATGTTATTGTATTTTTTACGATTGATGTCAAAGGTACAACATTGAGTGAACTGATATATAATATTGAGGTTTCAAAGAATATTATCTTAATATTCAATTTTACAATTCATTAGTGTTTGTAAAATATTTAGAGGCATGCCTCAGAAAATAAAATGGTTATGTTGGACCACGATTGCCATTAGACCAAAACCCATAGGTGTTAGTCTCCGCTACAATCGTCAGAGTTAGGATCTATGAGAAGCGGTTAGTCCATGTCGCAAAACTCACGGGGAGCGTTGGACACACATGCCAACAATCTCCCCCTCAACTTTACCCGAGTGAGTTTCGAACTTGAGACTTGTCGCTCTGATACCATTTTTTGGACCACGATTGCCGTTAGACCAAAACCCATAAGTGTTAGTCTCTGCTACAATCACAAAGTTAGGATCTACGAGAGGTAGTTAGTCCATGTCACGAAACTCACGGGGAGCGCTGGACACACATGCCAACAGTTTATTGAGGTTTTGAAAAAAAATTGGAGCTCAAACAAAGTGAGTATGATAGTTGTCCCCCATGGGACATTGTTAAAAAGACGTATATGTTTAAGAAAGTTCAAGAACTAGAAGACAGATACCATCCTCAACTTCGAGTAGAATTGTATGCACAGCAAAGAGAAGAGGAAAAGAAGAAGTTGAATAATCAACAGTATCTCCCTCATCTTTTGGGCCTCTCATGCAAATACAAATGTTCCAACACCAACCAGCCATAAGAGGTTGTGGCCAAGGAAGAGGAAAAGAAAGGAATTCCCCTTTCTTATTCCCAAAACATGAAGGCATTAAGGAAGATTACCAAGTTGTTGATCCTGAATTAGAATTTTTTTCCCTAAGCCAGAATACATAAGAATGTGGCAAAGGAATAGGATAGAGTTTCTTCAAAAAATCGTTCCAAAAGCTACTAAAGAGTATAAAAAGCTTCTTGAAGAAGAAGCTCCGGACCAAAAGAAGATTGAAGAAACAGAAAAGTTCTTAGAAGAAACATACCAAGAAATTATGCATCAAAGAGCAGAACAAGAAATATCAATTAAGGAAATCAACATTGAGTTGTGTATTATTAAAGGTGCTCAAAATATTTTCATCGCAATCAATATCTATATTTCAAATATCAAGCCATACACCATAGACGTTGTGATAGATATTGGCACAGATATAAGTTTGCTTAGGACTAGAGTTATCCCTCTAGATTGTCGGACGGAAACCTACCTCAAAATAAACTTTGATAAAAATAAAAAAAGTTATATCTAGGTATACAACCTATGTCCCATTCCAAATAGAAGGTTGCCAAAGAACATTACAGTTTTATCAACATGACATGCTCTCCTATGATTGTTTACTATGAGTAGATACCCTTTAGCAATGTGGAAACTTTAGTCTAAATAAGGATTTTATATCTTTATTCAATCATAATGTCCAAATCCCAGAAAAATATTCATTCAGAACTATTATTCATTTACCAGACCAGAGGAAAGAATCCAACCATGAATGGATTCATAAGTCAATAGCTCTTTGTAAATGAAATATTGATGATATTGTAGAAAAGATAAAAAGGGGTTTGTGTTCTAAAAATCCCTATGCTTTGATAAATAGAAAAAAACATTCATGTTCACTTGATTTACAATTTACAAAGGATGTTGATGGAAACAAGATCATCCCAAAATTCAAACCCCATCACAAAGGAATGAAATTAGAAGATCGAAGAGAATGCCAACAAGAAATTGAAAAACTCCTCCAATGTGGTTTTATTCAACAATCTAATTCTCATTGGGCTTGCGCAACATTCTACGTCAATAAAAGAAGTAAACAACTCAGACAGAAGAAAAGGCTTGTAGTTGATTACGAGCCATTGAACAAATTTGTTCAATCAGTACAACATCTTATTCTAGCCAAGGATGATCTTTTGACCAAAATCAAAGAATCAAAGATCTACAACAAATTTGATCTCAAAAGTGATTTTTAACAAATCTTTCTGAATCCTAAGGATTGTTACAAAACAATAGTTTTGTACCTTGTAGACAATATGAATGGAATGTACTTCCATTTGACCTAAAGATAACTCACTCAATTTTCTAGAAAGCCATGGGCAATATCTTTGGTGAGTTGTCTGAATTCATATTTGTCTATATAGATGACATATTGATATTTGTAAAATCCCCTAAGAAACACATTGAGCATCTCCAAAAAAATTATGATATAGTTTGCTAGAATGGTTTGTGTCTCTCCAACAAAAATGGAGGTATTTAAGGATAAAATACATTTTCTAGGTATTACTATAAAAGATGGTTCAATTGAGATGCAATCCCATATTGTTTCAAGAATTCAAGAATTTCATGATCAAATAACTGATAAATTGTAGTTGCACGTGTTTCTTGGATGTCTCAATTATGTTACAGGATTCTACAAAGGCATTGTTGTTGATAGAATTCTTAATAGGAGATTAAGAAAGAATGCTCCAAATTGGAGACCTAAAATGACTCGGGCTATTAAAAGAATTAAGAAGCAAGTTCAGATTCTTCCAGCTATGTCCCTACCAAGAAATGGACAAAAGATTGTTGAGACAGGCATCTATGAAGAATTATGGGGTGTTGTACTAAAAGAAAGACTTGAAGATGGAAAGGAAAATATCTGCAGTTATGCATCTAAGTATTTTCAGGGATCGGAGCTAAAATATCGTTCAGCCCATAAAGAGAGTTTAGCAGCAAAGAAGGCTATTAAAGCTTTCCTAGATTTTCTACAATCTGAACATTTTATCTTGAGATTTGATCTCAATAATTTTAAAACTCAACAAAATAACGGTGATCCCTCTTATAAAACTTCTTTCAATAGATTGCAGAGATGGGGGATGTGATTTGACAACTATAGTTTTGAGGTTGAGCTTATTAAGGGTAAAGATAATTCTTTAGCTTAATTTTCCAACAGAGATTTTAAATTATTCAAAATATCTAAAAAAAATATTAGAGGTAAATAGTTTTTTGAAAGGGACTATACCCTTGTACACCAAGGCTCAGAAGCCAGAATTGAAAGTTAAAGCACAAGAGATGGATCAAAATCCAAATAGAACAATAGAGCCCGACTGCAGAAAATTGTCAGCGAAAAACCGACAAAGCAACAGCAAAAAAACAACAGAGATACAACAATCGAACAACAATGGCATAACAACACCATTGGAAGCAACCTGCTATCCGGCCAAGAAAAATGAGACCCATGTAGCCCAGCCAGCCAATAGCAGAGATAAGAATCATCAAGGCGAAGTGCTACCCTTCAGAGGGGTAGATTTTTTCTTTTTGCTGACCGTAACCCATCCTGATGGAGCCTTCGTGGTTGGAGAAGAAGACAAAGGAGGAGTATTTTCCTTAGTCCTGCATTTGTTCCTTTTGGGACAACCACTTTGTTAACACGAGAGAGATATTTATCATTTTCCATGCTGCCCTTAATAGCTTGTGCATTTTTCATGCTGCTCACAATTTGAGATTCAGTTTCTGGGGCTGAAATGGATTCAATATTTGTATCTGCATTTGAATCTAGTCCCTTTTTTGCATCAAAAATCAGGTGTTTCAGAAGAGCATCTCTCCACCAGCTACGCTTCTCATGTTGACGTTTTTCCATCCCACACTCAGTAGAGGTGTGCCCTAAGCAAAAACATCTTCTACAACGAAAAGGAAGACCTTCATAATCAAGAGGTTGTGACCAAGTTCTGTTTTGCACTCTAAGGTCTATGGTTGCAGGAAGATTTTTATCGGTGTCAAGTTCCACCAAGATTCGAGCATAAGTAGTATGGGTGTAATTAGTGGTTTGAGAATCAATATAGAGTGTAGTTCCCAAGGCATTGCCAATGGATGTCAAATAGTCATGACTCCAGAACTGGAGAGGTAAATGGGGCAACCTGATCCAAACAGGTTTCCATGAGAAAGATTCTGTGAGTGGGTTGAAGGATGGAAACCAGGGTTTAATGATCAAATATTTAGATTGGCAGGTCCAAAGTTTGGAAGCAATGATGTTTCTATCAGCTATTAAAGAGAAGGTTACAATGAAAATACCTTTAGCACACGGATACAAGTCTATTTTTTCCAGTTAAAATTGGAGTCCAGTGCTCAGAGATCCACGCGTGAAGAATAGGAAGGCTGGGCCATAGTCCCCCGAATCTACAAATCAGAGCATGCTCTTTGTAGTAAATCTCAGAGGAAATGACCTCTTCCCCGAAAGTAATAGATGGGGTAATGTCTGCAGGTTTCATGGAAGATTCCTTGCTGTTTAAAGCGTTTTTGAAGGATGACCCAATATGGCCGCGACTAGCATTTCTGTCGAGCTCCAATCTGTCATGAACTGATCCTTCCAACACAGATTTTAAATGTCTATTACCAGGTGTTTCCGCACCCCCGGATGGATCTTGTGGTAGATTTCGGCTAGGGTTTTCGCAGCCATTCTGAGGTGGAGGAATGGAGCTCCCTGTAGTGAAGGCAAGGTCGATCCACGACCAGGGTGGAACCTCAGAGATGAGCCCCACAGCTGTGCCGTCACCATCCCCCTCGCCTGTCCGTTGAGTTCTTGCCGGGTCAGATTTAGGGTTCGCTTTGGAAGCAAGGGCTCGGGTAGCCACCATGGCGCAGGGTGCGAGTAAAGAGTGCGAGCAGAGGGCGTGGGCGCGAGCAGAGGGTGCGAGGGCACGCGTAGAGGGCACGCGAGGCGTGCGCAGGGGCACAGAGGGCGCGGACAGAGGCGCGCGCATCAGGGCGTGGATCAGAGGCACGATCAGAGGCGGGATCAGAGGCTGAGGGAGGAAGACAGAGGGCGGATCAGAGGCGGATCATATTATTTGGCTAAGAACTATCTGAGTCATGACATAGGTGTGGGACATGCAAACATGGAACCTATTGAATCTTCCCCATTTTTTTATTTAGGCTCCTTTAAGTGCATATTGCACTTACGCAAATAATGTGAGTCATAAGGAGACGATAAAGTTGAGCGCATGAAGCACATATATTATTTGGCTAAGATCTATTTGAGTCATGGTATATGTGTGGGACATGCAAGTATTTAATTCCCACATGTTTGAAAGTAACTTTTGACATAACATACCTAGCTATTTTACTTGCTACAACTCTAGGACAAGGATTCCAAATAAAACAATAAATATTCATATATTACTCCTTAAATTACATCATTTCAACATGTTTATCAATATTTGTTAAGTATTTATTCAAATATTGGTATGTCTTTTCCAATGTCGACTTGTGCTTGCATGGAAAACCCCTTCCTTGTAACCTATAGAGGGGCTCAATTATCGATGATTGTTCATGCCTCCCATGCTTTCCTACTATTACTTAAGCTTAAAATTGAAAAGGGTTTCTACAAAGTGGTATAAGAAGTGAGCATTTGTGGTTGGATTTTAATCTGGGAACCTATAGGATTTCCCCAACATTTTTTTCATATTGGCTTCTTTAAGCATAAATTGCACTCATACGAATAATGAGAGCAACATTGAGACAATAAAGTGGAGCACATATATTAGATATAGTATTTGAATAGGAAATATCTGAGCCATGGAATAGGTGTGGGACATGAAATAATTTAATTCCCACCTACTTGAAACTATGTTTTGACATGACATACCTATATGCTTTACTTAATGTAACTCCAGGTCAATGATTTCAAACAAAACAATAAATATTTGTATATTATTCCTTAAATTGCATCATTTTAGTCTATTTCAAAAATACTTGTCAAGTATTGATTCAAATATTTTTATGTCTTATCCAACGTTGACTTATTATTACATGGAAAAACCCCTTCTTCTAAATTAGGGAGAAATTTACACTAAAGAATGTTTTGCCTTCTATTGAATGAAGTGTTTTTGTTTCAAACAAGATCCACAACTGATGTGAAGGGTTGGACATATGATGAAGCATGAATGAAATCAAGTCATTCACATGGGTTCTTTATGCTTTTAAGCCATCCACACTGAGAATTTTGTTAGGCCTATAGGTGGTCAAATCAGTTGACATGACCTTCAATTATTTTTTAATGGTTTGGGTGTTGGTTGAAAGATCAAGTGTTTACAATGGGCAAGCTCATCTTTCAGAACTGAATTCATATCTATTACACTTAATATAACATGCGAGCACTTGCATTATTTAGTGTAGGCTTACAAGGTATGATTGTTTATGTTTTAGTATGTACATGCCAGTTTGCTATTTTGAAGTAAAAATGGTGGCAGAATAAGAGCTAATAGCTTATTGTGCCCCTTATGGATAACCGACCTCATAATTTTACGTTAACACAAATCTGGCTAACCATAAGAATTTGTGGGTTCGAGCATGTCATTGACTAGTGTTTTTCACAAATGAGAGGTAGCAGGAGAGCTGGGATTGGCGTGTATGTCGAGGAAAAATCCGATACATTTTCTATTTTTAGCCCTTAAATACATCCCTTTTCTATTACTCTCTAATATCTGTAATATATTATAAACAAATGTGATATGTTTATAACTACCATATTTGAAAAGTGTTTGGACTCTAGGAGACAAAGTAGCATCAGATAAAATAAAGTAAAGTAAGAAGAAAAGAGAGTGTCTTATGACATTAAACCCTTTTAATAGGTTGATTCCCTGATTCTTTCCCCCTTACGAATGGGTCATAATGGTTCCTTGGTGGCTTGTGAAGAGTTCAATTTTGGAACCGCAGATGAAATTTCATTGTATTTCCATGTGGAGTTGTTTAGGTCCTCCATTTGTCTTATGAGATAACATTCCTCTATTTTACATGGAATTGTTACAATAGATAATTGTTGTTAATTTCAATATTCCTACATTTTCCGTGGTGGCCACCATGCTAAAATAGTCAAGGATGATGGTGTAGAGGTTCTTGGGATTGTGCTTCCACATATCTTCTACGTAGGCCATATCATGTACTTTAATTACACTTCTCATAACATTGAGGTCAATTTTGAGTGTTCATACTTTGTCCCTCTCACTAAAACAAGAATACATCGGCATGGGATTTTCCATTGTGAACTTGATCGCAACAATTCACGTAATTTCTTTTCTAATTCGTTAAGAAATTTATTTATTTCTTCTATTTGAAAAACAAGCCACATTTGGAATTTTTGAATCAATAAGAAGGTTAAAAAAGGCATTTACAAGCTTCCCTATATTCCTGATTCAATTTATCATTTTATGGTTCCATCCATCTGCCCCTCAAATTCAAGTTCTCCTCTATCAAATTCCACTAACAAATTTATTGAATTCATATTCATTTTCTCCCACCTCCTTCACTCTTCACTCCTCTATCCGCTCCCTTTCGGTGTTCACATCGCATTGCTCACGTGTGATTGCTAGTATTTATTAGGCCAAAAGGTGTTATCTCTAGTAGAACCTCGAGCCCTCTTTGACATGCACAAATAATATTGGCAGATGTGGGTTAGAATCAATACAAGGAAGACGATGAAATAAATCATGACCATCCACGTCAATAGTCGAGAAAATCCAAATAGGACAATGTGAAAGGCCTCTTCCAGGCTGATACAGCGCAAGGTGAGTAACAATTTAGATTTGTTGGCATATGGTGGTTGACGTCCTTGAATTTTTTGACCATTGATGAAGTAGGAACTGTACGGATGAAAATTGTCATGCAACCTTCAACAGCACTCGACTCCCCGAGGTCGTGCTAGAGCAACTGATGTTGAATGTGTGTGGCTAACTATAGGAGGATCAGTGACTAAGATCTGGTAGTGTGATCTCCTAGTAGTTGAGTTGGAAAAGGGGAGATTCAGAGGCTATGAACGGGTAGCATAAATTCCCTATGGTTTGTTTTCCTAGAACTGGATCTCAATGGTGAACTAGTTTGAAGTGTCCAAATTAACTAATTTGAAAATAACAATCTATGTTACTGCTGAAAGGGAAACTAATCTAAAAAAATCACAAAACTGAAATATTATAATCACAAACAACAATTTTCTTCTATTCTAAATAATTAAAATATTTCTACACTAAAACTAAACAAGTGAGATAACCCGGTGTGGTTATTCACCTGTGCTGAGTGTATTGAATCTAAACTAACTTAAAACAATAAATTTTCCAAATGATCTATGATATGTAGACAACCTCCTAAAAATATTCTCCCCTTTAGATCCACAGGGATGGGAAGAAGAGGATTTGTCACCGAGGATTGGTATGAAAAATTCAAACCCTCTTAGAAATTAACTAATTACTTGCAAATGAAGAAAATTGATTTCTACTCTATTTGATATGATTTAAAATGATAAATTAGCATTGATAATGAAGGAAATCAAACAACAAATCCAACCTAGAATTCACATAATAATTGGTAAATCTAGTCTGTGTAGTAATTTGTCCCCTCAGTTTGTCCCTTTCTTTCTCTATGTGTCCATATGAGTCCAAGGAATTGGGAATGCAAGAACAACAACATAGAGAAGGTGCTTGAGAAATGGTAACTTGAAGGGAAGTCTAGTTGCAATGCAAGTAGAAGAGAGATAGCACAAGAGATCTGAGCTTGGCTATGCAATTCCTAGCAAGATTGTGGCAGCAATACTATGCAAGATACACCAGGTTTTTCTTGAAAAATATATAGGCCATTTTCTTGAATACAAGTGCCTTCATGCACATAGGAATTGAGCCTGGGATGTGCCTTCATCACAAGGTGAAGAGGCAGTTCCAACTAATTAAATCTATTTAAAAATAGAAGAGGGAAGGAAACCATGCAAATCAAGACCTATTTTTAGACAATTTGGTTCACAAACACATGCTAAAAGTGAAGTTAAGTGAAATCACGCATGTTAAAATCATGCATGAAATTATGGAAAAACATAGAAACTACCGCTTAGGACCACTGCCTTCCCTGGGCGGTGACCGCCGCTTTGTCGCTGGCAGGGTGGTCCTGGCACTAAAGGCCAAAACATGCACAGAATGAAGCAGAAGCTAGAAAAAAGTGTGGAAAAGCTAAGTAAGGATGTCTAGGCTACAAATATACACTGCGAATGGGTTTAGGAACTCGAACACCTTCTGAAAGGACATGAATCATCATTGGGGACTTTTGTAACCATTTTCTGACAATGTAGCACATGCAATTTTGGGTGCATACATATTTCCCCCTCGGAGAAGCGTCTTAGCCATGAAAAGGCGTAAAACGTAGAGTCTGAGTATGGCGTTCCTAAAATGGGGAGTTAGAAGCTATACCTGACATGCCCATGTGTCGAAATGTTGCCATCCAAACTCCCACTACCTGCAAGAGGAAGAGAAGACTCAAGTGTAGATAGATAAAATATCAAAAAATAAACACTAAATTAAAATGACAAGAGGACTTACCATTTGCACGGGGATATAGAAATATACCTATGCCAGCACTCCAACCCTGTGAACATATGCACTCAAAATGAAGTTATAACAACATATATATATATCATATATATATATATATATATATATATATATATATATATATCCTCATTTTCCAATTCATTTGCACATATTGACTTGGTGATTTTTGAGCTCTAGGACCATGGTGACTATTTTTTTTTTTAGTATGGTTGAATTGGAATGGATTTAGGAATGGTATTTTGTGTTAGGCTTGGCCCTTTGTTGTTTGAATGCTTTTGAGAAGAACTCCTAAGAAATTCATAACTAGAGTGGTCATAAGGGGCCTCAAAGAGGCAGATAGGCAGAGTGTCTTTATTGCTTAGTCTCCATTTTGTGAGGCATATATGATGTTTTGGTATTTCGTGCTCATTGCGAGTGTTTTGACCACACCTAGTGTGCGATGGCATTGTACAAAACTATGACACACCATGATATGTACATATATCTCTTTTTGGCTCAGTTATTCCTTGCATAGAGTTGACTTCCATTTATGATTTGATTCATGTGTGTACTCTTAGATGTTTAGAAATTTCTGTTTTTATATGCTTTTCAGAATGTATGCAGTGGATATGAATGCTAACAGAATGATTTTTTTTTTGGTGTTTTGTAATGTTGATATATGATAATTCAATCACATTGTAATGTTGAACTTTAGTTTCTCTAAGCAACTTTTGGTACTTCGTATTGTTTTGGAAAAATGTGTGAAAGAGTGATATGATAAGTAAATGAAATTCCCCCGCTCCTAACTCCACGCAACCAGTAAGATGCGAGGGCTCAACACCAAGAGCCAGAAGGGGCACAAGTTATAGAAATTTGTTGAATGGTAATGATGAGAGAAAGACAAGGATTTGGAAAAACCAAATTGAGACACTACAACCTCACTCTACTCAAGTTTTCTTCATAGTTTAAAATGTGAATTTATTTCCAGTTTATCTAGACTTAGATCCATAGATGGCCACTTGGTTGACAAAATCTGGTTTTGAGGTTTTAAACTCTTTTTGGAATTTTGAACATCTAACTCACTTTGTTCTGATTTATGATTTCACAACATTTGAATGAATTGTTTCTAACTTTCAAATTTTTCAAAGAGACCCCCTACACCTTGCCCCATGCTACCAGTAGGAAGTATGGGCTCATCACCATGGACAAGGCATAGGCGAGTAAGGGCACTTCTCTCCTTTCCCAACCCTACATCACTAGTAAGAGACATAGGCTCAACACCAAAGGTTGGTAGGGAAAAGAAATGTGTAAAATAAAATTTTTATGTGGATTTGCATTTGACTTATTTATCTAGGAAAAATGTTTAGAATTTTCTTATTTCCAAAGAGATGTATATGGGATAGATGCGACACCATGAAGCTTCTAGAATAGACTATAGGAAAAGACACCTAATCTAGAAGAAACTATAAGTAGAACCAAGTATGTAGGCCTTGGTATGGTTACTTTCAAAGCTTTGTATTATCTTGCTTGGATTGATGAAATGATTTGGAAACAATTGATGATACCATGAGGATTTGAAGAGATATGATTTGAATGTTTGACAATGTTTTCAGAAGTTTTTAGGAATTGCTATAAGAATAAGTCCCTTGATCACAAATTTGACAAAATGAACTGGCAGATGAAAATGCAATGCGGATGCAATAATGTACATATGGAAATGCAGGTGAAACTACATGTCATGATGTCTAAGGTGAAGAAATTTGACAAATATCAAATTCTTCACCCCTAAAAGTACACAGGAGAACCATGATCCTTAAAATTTCCACTCTCTTGACAAGGGCCTACCATTCTAGGTTTAAAATTACAACCTTTTCCTAGAAGTGTATATGTCCAATCATTAAAATCATTTGTCTGAAAGAGGCATTCGTGAACCTATTTGTCACATTCTTGAGACATGGTGTGTGGGTGAGCATGACTATGTTGCTCGGCCTTATTTCCTATGTAGAGCATTGTGTTTACTTGTGACCCTTGTTGAATGATGAGGCCTTGCCCTATGGATATGACCAAATGCTTTGGATTTGGGGTTTAGAATAGAAGAACCCTCAGAGAGATGGTTTTTATGGTCATCATTTCAATGGGTTTGAAATTCTATCATGTTTACACCTAGACCTAGGTCTTCGGAGGGAAGAGATGCTAAATACCCATCCCTTGTGGTTCAATCATCACTCTCTAAGAGTTTCTCAGTAGTTTTAGTGGACACTACTTCCACTTAGATATTGATTTACCTTTATCTGTCTTTGTCACCTCAAACCTGTTTCTGAGGTTAATGAATTCAGCCCTTGGCATACCTGAGGTGATCGGGACTATCTTAGTTTAATTTGAGGGAGGTGGTTTGTTCAATTGATTTGCAAAGTTCATACTTTGTATGGACTCCTTTCACCTTCTCATGAGGTTTTCTAAGTCAATATCGAAGGAGTT
Source organism: Taxus chinensis (assembly GCA_019776745.2). Taxonomy (NCBI): domain Eukaryota; kingdom Viridiplantae; phylum Streptophyta; class Pinopsida; order Cupressales; family Taxaceae; genus Taxus; species Taxus chinensis. The sequence continues at coordinate 159,560,820 of CM034157.1, read as the reverse complement.
AGGGCCCCCTAAGTGATGAATACCTTCCCCAAAGCCTAGAACATGGTGGAAGGGATAGCCTTCATTCAATGAATCCAGGGTCATCCCAAGGATCATGGTTATACTATTTCCCTATCTATAACGTAAAAATCTTGTCAAGAAAAGCGTGACTGAAGAACTTGGTTTCGAAACCTTTAGACCTTAACCTAGTCTCTCCCTAGTCTCTCGATTGAGTGAGTGAAGGAAAATATCACAAAGTTCCATCCGGTCCATGTTGGGTGCACTTGCAGAGGAATAGAGAACTTGGTGCCATCTCTGAGATGAAATGGATGGCAGATTCATTTTTCTCCTGTCTAATATGTAGGAACTCCCTAATCCCTGTATGCAATAACTTGTTCATATCAAATGCTTTAATGAATCAAAACAAGTTGTTTAAAGGAATGTATAGAAGCTTCCGGAATATGGTAATACCAATCCAATGCAATTCCTTCGAGAGTCTTTGGAAATATCTTAGCCACTACAACATCCCAAGGAAGCAATTCCCTGATAGCAGTAGCGTAGGCCTTGATATGAGCATTCGGGTCTCCTTCTCCCTTAAATTTTGGAAGATCAAGAAATGGGTGTGGAAGCATGACACCACATATGGTGAAGTCAAGAGGCTCCTTTAAGTACTCAGCGTATGTACCCATTGCGTAAGATTCCACCATTGAAGATCCTTGATGAGGAGGGAGGAGGAGGAGTTGGATAAGCATGCATTATAAGCATTGAAGGGAACATATGGGGTCCCTTGATATGGCATGTAGGGAGTAGGAATGGTATATGGGTCCATCTGGGGAGTTTTTGAATACATGTGCATGTAAGGTGGGATAGTACCAGGATATGGACTAGCGGGCATAAAACCAGGGAACGTCGAATTTCCTGTTGTGGCGGCATTCAAGAATGCACTTCTGGCCAACCCTTGCATAGGATAAGCTTGAGAAGGATGAGGACCCATCCCTAGTGTGTCTAACCCTGTGAGAAGATCACCTGGATTTGAATGAACCAGATAACCTTGTTGTATACAGGATATTGCATTGGTTGCTCATTGGAAGGGATGTATCCTTTGTTGTCAACTAGATACCCCATGTTCTTCCCTACTGCATGTGTTGGTTGTGAAGTCTGGGAACTTTCTAGTTCTCTAATCCTCCCTACTAAAGTAGAAATGAGATCGTTGGGAGAGGATTGAGTCCCTTGTTGGGGTGCCTGTGGCGTAGGGTTTGATTGAGCAGGCTCATGATACCCTGTCATGAATTGTTCAGTGTTATAATTCTTGTCTTCCTCAGAAGTAAGAATCTTAGGATAGGCATTCAAAATCTTCAGAGGTTGTAGCCTTCATTCTATCCAAAGACTCATCTATCTGACGAAGAGGATTAGTTATTCGTGTAAATATATCATCTTCTGTTGATTGCATGGCAATGTGAGGTCTTGACAAGACTCTATGGTAAGAACCTGTTCCATTTGTGATAACAACGTGGTTTGCATTGGGTTGACCATATTGCATGTTTAATGGTTGATCAACCTCCTCCATCCTTACATAGCTAATGGGGTTTGAAGTGTAACTAGGGGAGGTTTGGACGTTGCTTGTGTAATTGTCACCCCACCTTGAAAGAGAAGGGGGATGTTGTGGTTGAACGTTGGTGTAATATCTATCAGAGCCAAATGGCCCACCAAACTCTCTTCTAGACATATTTTAGAAAGTATAAAATACCTACCAAAATAGGGGAAGAAATGGAGAGGTGAGGTAATAAAAATGAAAGAAAAGGAAATAAGAAGGAATTAATCCTTCACATGTCGGGTTCACCAATTTGTACGGATGAAAATTGACATGCAACCTTCAACCACACTCACCCCCCGAGGTTGTGCCAGGGCAGCCGACATGGAAATGTGTGTGGCTAACTATAGGAGGATCAGTGACTAATATCTGGTAGTGTGATCTCCTGGTAGCTGAGTTGGCAAAGGGGAGATTTAGAGGCTATGAACGGGTAGCATAAATTCCCTATGGTTTGTCTAACTGAATTGGATCTAAGTGTTGAACTAGTTTGAAGTGTCCAAATTAACTAAGATGAAACTAACAATCTATGCTACTGCTGAAAGGAAACTAATCTAAACAAATCACAAAACTGAAATATTACAATCACAAACAACAATTTGCTTCTATTCTAAATAATCAAATCTACTTCTACACTAAAACTAAACAAGCAAAATAACCCGGTGTGGTTATTCACCTGTGCTTGAGTGTATTGAAACTAAACTAACTTAAAACAAGAACTTTTCCAAATGATATATGATATGTAGACAATCTCCTATAGATATTCTCTCCTTCAGAACCACAGGGATGGGAAGAAGAGGATCCATCACCGGGAGTTGCTATTAATGATTTAAACCCTCTTGGAAATTAACTAATTACTTGAAATGAAAGGAAATTGATTTCTACTCTATTTGATATGATGTAACAATGATAAATTATAGGAATGAAGGAAATCAAACAAAAAATCCAACCTGGAATTCACATAACAGAGGTAAATCCAGCTGTGTAGTAATTTTTCCCCTCACTCTATCCTTTCTTTCTCTATGTGTCCATATGAATCCAATGAATTGGGAATGCAAAGGCAAAAATAGGAGAAGGTGCTTGAGAAATGGCATCTTGAAGGCATTCTTGGTTGCAATGCAAGTAGAAGAGAGATAACACAAGTGAACATGAGCTTGGCTATGTAATTTCTAGCAGGATTGTGGCAACAATACTATGCAAGATACACAAAATTCTTAGGCCATTTGCTTGAATACAAGCATTGAATATATAGGAATTGGCTGGGATGTGCCTTCATGCACAAGGCAGCCTTGGAGTGCCAAATCATTGGGTGAAGAGGCAGTTCAAACTAATTAAATCTATTTAAAAATAGAAGAGGGAAGGAATACCATGCAATCAAGACTATTTTTAGGCAATTTGGTTCACAAAACACCCTAAAAGTCAAGTTAAGTGAAATCACACGTGTTAAAATCACACATGAAGAGTTTATGGAAAAATCACGCAGGGACTGCACCCTGCACAGGGTGCATACCATCCGAACCCTGCCACCCAGACTCAGGGTGGCGGTTTCAACTGTCGCCCAGGCAGGGCGGCGGTCTTGACACTAAAGGCCAAAACATGCACAAAATGAAGCGAGGAAGCTAGAAGAAAGCATGGAAAAGCTAAGTAAGGATGTCTAGGCTACAAATATACACTGCGAATGGGTTTAGGAACTCGAACACCTTCTGAAAGGACATGAATCATCATTGGGGACTTTTGTAACCATTTTCCGACAATGTAGCACATGCAATTTTTGGGTGCATACAGACCCCTAACAAAAACCATGTGTTTCTGTCCAATAAATGGGTGCTCCTGACACTTTATGTACCTTTACACGCTCTTTTTTGGGTAAGCTCACTTTTAACTTTTGGACATCTTTTTCACTTGTGGGTCAACCTTTCAGTTATCAATTATGAAATTTTAACAAGGGAATCTATAAATACATAGTTGTTTTAAAATGAAGGACCATTTTTCTAAGCATTAATTTTTCATCACCTAAGCTTAAATTCCATGGGCACTAAAACTCCAAAGGCATCCATCTAACATCCATACAAGGGACAAGGATTTCAACTTCTACATACACTACATATTAGGTATTCCATCCACAATTATTACATTAAATTCTAGCTATAACCCATTATCATTTGTGCAACTTTCACATTGTGCATCTTAGGGCACCATTTCTACAAAAAATGACAAGACTATATGCATTCTATGGATTTAGTGCAGTGCTCAGTCGTAAGTTCAATCTTTGGGTGACCACTGGGGTCATTTCCAAATTCTACATAGTTTTTGCATTAGATTTCATGTCTAACATTATATTGCCTAAGGTTATGCAAGATGAGTCCCTATGTTGTTTCCAAATTATGAGTTTGTGTTCTCAAGAAAATTTGAGTAATTTCGTGCACTCTTTTAGAATGGGTATCCAAGGTACACATTCTTCTTGAAAGTTCACTTAGTCTTTCATTCTATCTGATTGTTAATTTATGACGTTAGCTTTATTATGGGTAAAATGAGAATTGTAAAAGTAGATAAAATTTAGATGTCAGCATGTAACTGAATTAAATGTTTAACATTAATTCAACAAGGTATTGGTGTAAAAATTTGAGTTCACAAACCCCTATAGCCTCATTATTCAAATGGCAAACACATTTCATTATAAGAGGGGTTTATGGAATATTTCCATTTTAAATTCTGAATATAAGATACTAAAAATGACCTGATCAGGTATACAGTTCTAGACAGAGTGCTCTCTCTAGATCTAGAAAGAACAAGTCTTTCAAATTTTCCCTTTCAAAAGAGAATACCACTGTGACATGGATTAATATATTTGACACATTGAAACTTTGAGCAATCCATTGAATGGTGTGAACGAACTTTGTGCTCAAGAATAAAAAAATCATACTTTAAAACATGTATCTTTCATATGTATTGACTCATTGGATATTTAAGAGTTGACTTCTGATGGATTAAAGGATATAATTTGGGAACATCTCTGGTTGCAAGAAGGTGTTAGAGATATTCAATTATGGTTTTATTTAAATGTAATGGTCATCTTATACAACCAAGGAGGTAATAAACTTCGAATCCTTGATTAATGAACTTGTGGCATGAAGAGAATTCATAAGATCATACTTATGCTACCTTATAAACTGCAAGTTGTTGTTTCTTCATCTGACAAATGAATAGATTACCTTGTTAATCTTGTGTATGCTAGGAATATTGAATCATAAACTGCATCTAATATTACTACATTGATATAAAATAATTAATGATCAAATCTATATAGGTGTATCATTCCATTGCTCGATATTTGGTAAGGAAAAGTAAATTAGATGGGTCATTTTAATGAATGTGAAAATGAATTTTTTAATAGAGGATGGACTATTATCCCCCGTAACTTTGTACTTATTCAGTGACAATTTTGATTCCAACAGATAAATGGTGAGTTAGCATGTTACCGAGTTGTTTGAAGGAAAACAATAGAATGCGATTCAAAATGTGAAGCTTTGGAGAGGTAGAAAGTGGCTTCAAACATTGATGTTTGGTGATGATGACCCTGTCTGCAAATTAACATAGTTTGTAGTCTGTCATTTATCTCTATTGATACTGTGAAGTTTGCTTTACTGTGTAAGCTTTACACCAAAACCCTTCTTCAGTCATCTTGAAGCAAACTCCGCATAAGTCCATGGTTATTTGACCACATTAATGTTAGGAGGACGCTTTAAAAATTTTCTATTGTCTGTTGAATTAGGTTCAATACTAAAGGTGCTTGTCTATCTTTTCATTATTGATTGTTCGTTGCATGATTTGGTCAAATCTTTTAGATGTGTTGAAATCTATCAATATTATTACATTTTTTTTTCCGCTATAAAGTAGAGAGCGTAAGATAAATATGTTGAAAAAACATGTGTCTAAAACTCTAAATCACGCATATGGGTAGGATTACTAAACCATAGTATTATCATACATATCAAATCGCACATTCTGGGAACATTCCATGTTGTGTCTGTAGCTTGGAGATGTCCAATACTGATTCTATGCTAATATGACTTTAGTTGAATCATGTTAAAACCTATTTGTTTTAAAAATTTAATATATTGGTAATATGACATTATTCGTTTTTAAACATATTGTCATTTGGAAGTAGTTACATCTCACTGATGTTCTTTTAGAATCCATGGTTAATGTAACTTGATTCTCACCATATGGTTAATCAGTTCCTTTAATCAATTAATGGATGGTTATGATTACTGCTTATTCTATGATGACCTGCATGTTTGAAGCTAATGGATATGAATGTAATTCTAACCATGTTGATGTCTGTGTTAGATTTAGAAACATCTACAACTGGATATCGTGTTAAAAGTAATGGATGTAGCTATGGTTCCTCATTGTCTCCTGGATGATTGGCTATCCTCATGGAAGAAAGTAGTCGACAATGCTCCATCTCTTCTACTGAGGCATAATATCCTATGGTGCGATCAGACAGTTTTCAAAAATTGAAGCAATGTGGCTAAGTTACGTTGTTGGAAGAGATTCACAGTGGAAGGGTATTAAAGGACTTCTTTTCATGTGTGAGAGCTTAGAAGAATTGCAATGAAAATAAAATGTTAATATTGATCTTTAGTTCATTGCATTGAGAGAAACGAACTGCATATAAATGCATGTCATAGGCATTTCTATCTGAGAGAATTTGCTCTACGATGACTGTTTCATCTCCAGTTTTACCACTCGACTGAAGTATTCAAGTTACAGAATATGTTTACAACTAGCCATTGCACATGTGCTTGCAAATTTCTGCAGAGTTTTTTACAATGTTTAGTAATTTCAGAGTTTCCATGTGAGGGGGAGTGTGCATGGCAATGCCACCTCCTAGTAAATTGTACCATTTTTTTTCAAAAAACTTCTCCTCTATACTTATACTCCGATGTAAGCATATGCAAAAGATCTTTAACTTCCTATGATCAATGAGAACAAAGATTATGACACATCTTACCAGAGTTTATTGTATAGTCAAGAGGTGTCGCATCTGTTGTAAAGGAACTATAGTCACCAAATTATGTTATAAAAGTCTCCTAGAGATCTCTGGTTCATATAGGTTTGTCCACGAGAAACAGTGAGATATAGTCTCACCAAAAATCATGTGTTCATTGTAAATCATAATTTTATGATTTAATGGATTCCAAATCATTTCACATACCAAAAGGTAAGTTTAGTATGATGAAGGTGTATCAATTATCCTCCAATTAGGTCAATATGCTAGCCTAAATCCCATACCATGGTTTATGGATTTGTAAATTCTGTTGTATAAACAAGTAATCATTGGCATATGTTCCCCACTTAATCAAATTCAATTCAATCAAATCAAATCTAATACCCCACCTAATAATCAATCTCCAAAATTATTAAATTCATGAACTCCACCCATGAATTTAATAATTCTAAATCCCAAATACATTAAAATCCGACATCTTATTCAAAAATTCAATAGTGTAGAGTAATCCACATGGGATTCACTAGTACACCTAACATTTCAAGTCATGTCCCCACTCATATCATATCTTTTCTTTTTTTCAAGTCATGTCCACACTCCACATCACACCTTTTTTTTTTCAAATCATGAGCCCCACAGTCAAATCAACTCTTAATCATGTCCCATTAAGCATGGTTACTTTTACCAACTCAGTTACTTGTTAACCTCAGATTTTAATTTATATTTAAGCTATAAATATGGCCCTTCATGCCCTTCCCCACCCCCCCCCCCCCCTCAAAAGAATTATAATAAAAATAATATGAAAATTTGGAAGCTTGAAATAGGAAATCTCATAAACATATTTTAAAGCTTGAAGGGTTGAAAATAAGATGAAAATTCTGGAATAAGCTTTGAAGCCATGACAAACCTCTGACAGTGTAGTTGAGGATCTTATCAATCTCTCCCACATGCAGCAATTTGTTACTTATTTTACTGAGTGTGTTGTATTTTTTTACCTCTACATGTTATCTATTGTTCATTTTTTTTATTTCCATCTTTCTGACAAGGGGGTTGACATCCTCCAAGGGAGTTCACAAACTCTTGGAACCGGCATTGTCCGGCTAACCCCCACATATGTTTATCTAATCACATCTATTTCAGTTTTGCAGACATGATCACATATCCATCTTCTTGGCACCCGCAGATCTACATCCACATCAGAGGCACCTTAAACCCTCCATCATTCGAAGTTGTTGGTGGCTTCCAATATTGACATTCACCCACGCGAGAACGAAGTTTCCTATATAATAAAAACATTAACACCTTTTTCATTTTCTGATTTTATTTTTTATTACTCTACAAATTCTTTATAATATTTAATATAATTGTTTATAATATAAAAAATATAGTAAATTGAAGGTAATTTTGATTTTATAATAAACAAGAAATCAAATAAAAACTACAAGAAAATAGTTATCATTCTATAAGATATTATTAGAAAATTCTAAACGACTCAATTCTGAGGTTGGATTGTTACAGTAGAGAATGACCATGTCTTCTGCATGTTGCAATTATATCGATGCAGGCAAGAATGCACTGATCTATACATTCCATGGGACATCTCTCTACATCATTTTTTCAAACAATTTGTATGTGTTGTGTATGTTTCTATAATTAACATACATATCCAATGTGATGTATATGCTTCTACATTTAACATACATAACCAAGAGTGCACCTATAACTATAATAACACTTTGAATGTCATTGACTAACTTTAAGACTAATAATCTGAAACGTGTAACATGGCTTCAATCATTCTATCCAGTCACTGACCAACTGCCATGAAATGGACGCATATGCGCAAGGTTGTATCCAACGCCATACTACATTTTTATTATATTTCTTAGCCCTAGAGTTTTTGTTGCACATGTATTTAGAGGAAAGATTCAAATGTAACAGTTTGTTGGGTGTTTTATTACATACAAAAAATGGGAAGCACTTTTTGCTATGATAAAATGGGAATCATGAAAGGGTCATGGAGTCCTGAAGAGGATGGGATGTTCATTGCCTACATACACAAATATGGCCATGGAAATTAGCATTCTCTGCATAAGCAAGTAGGTGAGGACCCTCTCAACCTTCTTAATTACATTCAAAATGTTATTGCCATTAACATTACCTATTTACCCAACCCCAGGACTTATATGGTGTGGGAAGAGTTGTAGACTGAGGTGGACCAATTACTTGAGACTTGATCTAAAGCGTGGACATTTTACTCTCCATAAAGAACAAACAAATCTTCAGCTTCACAAGATTGTAGGAAAGTTGGGATGAATAGACAACGAGATTAAAAATGTAATGCAATAGGGTATTTATAGTGGGAGATAAAAAATTTAAATAGTTATTATAAGCAATGTTTCAATGGCTACCATTAAATGCAAGCCTATTGAGGGAGTCGGTAAGGTAAATAAAACTTTACTTTACCACGGCTTCTACTGAGGTGAGACAAGCATTAATGAACAATGGAAAAATGACTGTAGGTAAACAGTATCAGTCCAAAGAAAACAATGCATAAGTCCACCTCAACAAACATATAGATAATGCGTCCAAATCCAACAGTATTAGTCGGCCTAGGAACTAATAGGAGACTTGGTCCGATGAATCTAATTTTGTACAGGTAGAGACAGAGGCTTCGGAATTATCCCACCAAAAAAGAGTCTGCCAGAATTTGACATTTTTCAGAGCTCTCTTCAAAGGAGAACCATCGGTGTAATTACTTGGTCATTTTAACATACAAGGCTATAATCTTACTTAAGAGTCCCCCTTCCCAGACCTGGGGCATAGTCCTAGGAACAGCCACATATGGAGAGCTTGCTTCCCACATACAAGTTACATCTTTAAATCCCTTTGTCATGTCGACATTAGTTGTATGAGAATCTTTCATCCATATCTCCCTCATGATCTTTTGGTATAACTAACTATCATTGGTTATGTGTTACCACATGTTATTGGCTACAAGTACAATGCCTTGATTGGCACCCTTTCTTGTTTACCACCAATCTGGTTCGAGGCATGACTTCCCTATATCCTCCTTGCTATGGCCATGTATCATTTATCTCATTAAAGTTATCTTTTATCAAAATCATATTCTTCCATATCATGAATTCTATATCTATCTTTTTACCTTTAAGGGTGAAATATCTAACCATCATCCATAATCCCATGAATATTGTTACTGTTTATACACTTTTTAGTTTAGGAATTCTACTTGGTCTCCATTGTAGTTTGTGAATCTTACTGAGGATCCCTCTTAAGGAGAGTTCGTTATCCTACAGCTTCTTATCCCCCATCATGATCAACAATGTTTTTGATCCAGTACTCCTCACTCCTCATTTCCACTCATCACCACTTATCCCCACATCATCCTTCTCACCTTTCTGTCCCCTTTCACCACTTTGTGTGTCTTCCTTTCATTTCCTCCTGAATTTTCGCTTTGCCTCTTCCACTTGACATTCTTGCATCATTACTCCCAGCACGTGGGCATCCTAATTAAGTATTGCCCTTACACTCTCCATCTATACTGCATATATTTCTTGATCCATTCATGTCACACTCATTTTTTTCCTTGTTATCACCTCCTTTCACCCTGAAAGGTGCGAACAATTTTCACAGAGAAAACAACAGAAAGATTTTCTATATCTCTGCTGCTATTACAATGGCTATTATATAGCCATTACAGGTATAAAGCAGAAGTACCTCCTATACTCAAGGAGGTTGCTCTAACAACTCTCCCTATAATAGCTCCCTCCACAAACAACTTAACTAATACAATATGTGAGTTGTTTCAACAACTCACCCAATATAATAATCACCCAAACTTATAAACATAAATGTGGAGCACTAACTAATTATATTTCCTAACATTCCCCCCCTTAGTGCGAACATGGGGAAAACCTGCCTTATACTTGCACCTGCTTTCATGATCTGGTGATTTTCACTGACAGGATGATCACAAACCTCAGGGATGGTTTTACAAATGGTTAACCACAAACCGAAAATGGTGGTTTTGCAATTGGTTTACCACAAACCACAAAGTGATGGTTTTGCAAATGGATTACCAACAACCAAGAATGGTGGTTTTGCTATTGGATTACCACAAACCACAAATGAAGGTTTTCAAGTGGTTTACCACAACCACATCATGATATGCAAAGTACTATTCTCAGCCCTCATCACATCTCACTGTAGGGAATAACATAGGAAATTCTGTTGAATCTTTGCTCATACATACATAGAAAAAGCTGACATACTGGAAATGGAACATTGGATTATGTTCCCCCCCTCAATGTGAAATTTCCACTTATTGAAAACAAAAACACTGCAAACTGAAGCACACTGACAAGAAGCATATGACTGAAGCTATAAGCAAACTACAACACACATGTCACCAAATCTGCTATGCGGCCTTGTCGTTGGCGACTGATGAGAGGTTGCTGAATGACCTCCAACCTCCATTTGCCTCCTCCTCCTATGTTGCTAACTCAGCGGATTTGGACTTTGAAGCTCATTTGAACAATTCACACCCACATTTTGGACGTCCCGCAATGTGACAACAAAATTTTATGCGTCCAATTATTGAAAATGCATCCAATTTTTTTTTTTTTTAATTTTTTTTTGGACTTTTTACAATGACTCACTTGACATATAGACACACTTTTATAATACAAAATGAATTAACAAAGTAATTAAATATTACTTTTTAATGACAACTACAAAATAACACAAATCGACTACTTGACCTTATAAATTTTATTATAAATTTTACAATTGACTTATATTAAAAAATAATTGACGATTTAATTACAATTTTATTACAAACTAGACTAATAATAATTGACATGGGAAACAAAATGCAAGAAATAGAGTATCGACTATTATTTGACAAGACTATAACAAAACCGACTCATGAAATTTTTGATAACAAAACTTTAAACATGACACGACTTTATAAATTTTCACAAACTTTAATTACAACAATACAGACCTAGAAATATAATAATAAATGACTTTTGACAAAAATAGAGACTATTAATGGACTAGACACCATACAATTTCTTTGATAAAAGAATTTACTTGCACTTTATTGAAAGTGACAAAACATTGTATGAAGAATAAACTTATTGTACAATACTCAAACGTGATAACAGACTTAAAAAATTACAACACATCTACATTGATAACATAACTTGACCAAACTTGATTTAAAACCTACACGTGGATATTGATGGAAACACACTTGATCTAGTGAGTTTGATAATCCACTTCGGTGGACTAAAATACATTGGAGCATACGGACGCGTAACCTGGTCTACAGCTGAATGATCCTGTATTTTGTGGACGAGCAGGATTGAGATCTATGGGTAAGACAGTAACTTGCATGTGTGTTCTGCCGTGACTAGAAAGTATAGGTGGAAAACATTTCTGCCTTTGGAAGCATAAGCTTAGCACAGATGATGAGTCAATGATGAGTCTCAAAATCAGTGCAAACGGAGTCCAAAAACTTTGAGCAGAATTTATCCAAGTTTGTGCAGATCTGTAGAATTGAGAGGATAAACCTTTCCCAGAAAATTAGATGGGGCATTCCGCTCAACAAGACCAATCAATGACAACTTTGAGCTTAAATGAATGGCGCGTCTAGCATGAGTTTGAGATCAATTTCTTAGAATCTGTGCTGCACTGTAGATGTGGACTAGACAAGTTGTAACCGAAACTGATAATGATCAGAACTGTTAAAACAAGGCGATCGATACAGTCAGAAAATTACAATAGCATGCATGTAATGATATAGATAGTGCATCATCAGGCTTGTGGGAATATATGAATGCTTGGATCAAACTTCAATAACCATGGAGGTTTCCAAACGTCCATATAAAGGCATGATACATGAATCCCTATCCTAAAGTCAATTATCACAAGACAATGCATTAAAGATATCCAAAGTTATTTCTAATAACACCTGAGAAACAATCCAATATGATACCTTAAATGATTCAAACCAGTCACAGATCAAACTCATTTACATAAGCCATCGTTCTGAATAAATATGAACCAGGAAGTAATCGATAGGTTGCTCTGATGCCAAATGAAGAGCAGTTTCAGATTTTACAGAACAACAAGCATTTTTCTCAATATATTTCAATGTATTCCAGGTCATCAAATTTCAATACGGCACATTACAATTATATAGAAGAAGCTGCTCCTATACTCAAGGAGGTTGCTCTAACAACTCTCCCTATAATAGCTCCCTCCATAAACAACTTAACTAATACAATACGTGAGTTGTTTCAACAACTCACCCAATATAATAATCACCCAAACTTATAAACATAAATGTGGAGCACTAACTAATTATATTTCCTAACACATCCAAGATGCCGAATGGATGGACTCACCAACTTTACATTGTCGATTGCATTTCTCATACGAATAGATATTCATCTATTCCAGTCACCCATTCCACATCTATACCCATTACAATGTTGTCTTCACTACATGTATGCATACATATGCGTTTTTTCAAACGAATACGCAAAGCCCTACATATGTGATATTGCCTTTTTTATTCGAAATTGCAATCGATCATACACACCTTCGCTATCCAATCATGAATTTTTTTTCTTTTTCTTCTTGGAAAATCCTTTTAAAATACAAACTCTTGTTATCTCCAACAACGAATCCCTTGCTAATTCAAATAGCAGAAATGGACGCATAAAATTCAAATGCCTGGCAAATGCATCACCTTAGATTCTGTTGTAGCATTTCTACAAATATTTTTAGTCAGCAATAAAAACACAAATAATGTCCGTTGTCTGCAACACTATTGTTTGCTGATGCCTGTGGTTGTAGCACACAAAAATCTTCGTCAATGACGACGATGCATCGTCAAGTGCTGCTTCTTCTGTTTGCGGTCTAGAAACGGCAGAAATGATTAAGGTTAACATCTAGCTTGGATTTTGCAAGGCGTTTAGACGTTTTTAGTCATTTTAGATGTCAAAATACAGTCACTTTTAAAATATGACCGTCATGACTTGACAGGGAAAATTATAATTTAAACGTCAAAATGACATGTACATTACAAATTTAACCGTCAATATATATATATATATATATATATATATATATATATATATATAGTTAGTTAGTTAGTTATAAATTACTTACTATATTATATATATTTTTGAAATTCATAAAAAATCTAATATAAATAAAAATTGAAAATTTAGAAATATTTAGAAAAAAAGAAAGAATCTTGCAGATTTGCAGTTGCTATCTTTTTCAATGAGTATGAAATAGAAACTATGAAATAGAATTAGAAACTGCACAGTGCAGATTATTAATTACTAACTTACACACTTACAGAGTCACAATTCACAAATCCCTCCACTCATAGACTTGCAGTCGCATCTATGGTGAATAGTAAATTTAATATTAAGAGCCCATCAAATTATCAATGTGGCACAACAAGTTTGGAGAAGCTGTGGTCAAGGATTCATCTGACTTGGAAGCAATAGCATACAGGTGTCCACCTGGATCTCAGGGTGAGAATCAGATAAGAACTGCCGCATTCGTCTTATGAACATCTCTTGTTGCTTTACAAGGATAGATTCTTTCATCGTGTTGCTCGCTCTTGGCACTGCAATTCTTTCATTCTTTTGTTCTATGCCAAGTCAAATATGACCACCATGAGGGAATCGAGTGAATAATGCCAGGCTCAGCAAATTTTGCTACCTTAAATACAATATATGTTAATTTTGTGCGACTCTTTCCTTTGTTTATTATATGGATTGGATATATTTTTGTATGAGCCGCTTATCTCTTGGCTATATGGAAGGGATGGACATTCCATCATTTGACATCGAGGCTTGTAAAAAAGAGTTGCATCAATTTATTGATACACTCCACTCAGGGTGTGAGGGATTTTCTATTAGAGAAGCATGGAGGGTTTTTTGTATTTCTTAAAAGTTCGCAAACCAACTTTCCAAACATTTAAAACTATGGCAGAGTACACTTGTGATTCCTGCAAGTACAGCAGCATGTGAATGAGGGTTTTCAAAGCAAAACCTAATTAAAGATATAAGAAGATCAAAGCTAGAAATCATAACATTGGATGCACTCATGCGAGTATCACTAAATGGACCCGATCCTTCTATAATTGACTCAGAGAAAGTGTATGACATTTGGAGAGGGGAAAAACAAAAAAGGTAGCATGGTTGATCAATGTAAGTTTTAGCTCTTTGATAAACTCATTTTATCTAAATAAAATTTGTAGTGATGTTTTATTTCACATGATGTTTATATTCTACTAAATATCTAGAAATATTATGCATTTAATTTTATATTATTTATTTCAATTTCATTTTAGAAATTTATTTAAAGTTATTTTTTCAATCTTGTAGATGTAAAATTTTACTCAATTTTTTTTTTTGTAATAGTTATTATAAAAATAAATTTGACATGCATATTATATTTTGAACGTCAAATGACATCCATAAAAATTTTTAGACCGTCAAATAAGATTATTGTGACATGTAACATTGAATGTCAAAATCTAGCACTGATCATACTTGAAGATTCAATTATTCTTGTTACGTCGAAGGCGTTTACTTAGTTGGGTTGAAGCTTCCCTTCTCTGACAGCGATAAGGATGTGAACTGTGTAGATTTACTCATACATCGTCGACATAATATTAATTTAATTTGATCTGACAATTTAGGTTTAAAAAAAATTACAGTGCTTACCTCGTTGGACATAAACCTACAATGTTTATTTTTCGGTGCAAATCCTCGAACGAATTACCTCCAGCGCTAAAGGCAGATGAATACAGTGGAATACGATGATGTTTTCAACCATGTAGGATGGCTTCACCACAATCTGCGTGTCTGGGAAAATGGTGTACTTCTTTGTGAAGGTGAATTCATGAATAAACGAAAGCTACCGCAGCAACTGCATCCCCGAGTCGGGCTCCTCCCTGCTCGACGCCAACCGGAGGTAGTTCAGAAACGACAACACCAGCGCATAGCAGAAAGCAAACAATTCTTCCGTACCGGGATCGGTTTTCGAATGAGTCGTCATCCCGATGAACAATTTCCAGTCGAAATCCTAACGCCCACTGGTCTCGACATCATCGTCGTGTTTGACCCTCACAACATATGGCAAATCAGACTCATCTAAAGCCATCAACTCGTTGTCGAAGTACAAGAGACGTGTATTGGTGTTTCCAAGCCATTAAGATGATTAAAGAGGCCCAGAGCGATTCTTGCTGCGAAAAGCGCCCCTTGCCCATGCCGACAATGCCCTTGAAGCCACAGAAGACATTGGGCATCATTGAGCTCCTCGTAATGTGTTCCTCAACGTATTTGTAAGTGCGGACGAAGTGGCTAAAAAAGGTAGCTCAATCGTTGTTAATCCAGAGGGAGTGCAACATTCCATCCCCGTCGAAAAGATGGTAAGCACCTCACTGAAAGGTGGTCAGGGTTGGGCCCATTGCGATTGTAGACGTCGTCGAGACACGCGGGGAGAGTTCATCCGACCGACAAACACTCTATCAGCGTGGTTTCCCGCTTGGGGGCGAAGTTGCCAGCTAAAATAAATCTCGGATCCACAAAGGGCCTCGATGGTTTCTTAATAAAGTTATCAATGAGCCAGTCTACAACATCACAAAAAAGAAGAGCAAGAGAACGATCTGAAGAATTCATGCTTCGAAACGACTACACATTGACAAACTTGGCGTGTCATTCTCTATATCTAAAGTATTCATGTTGTCCATCAATGTATTAGCAGTGTGTTTCGCATGTGTTTGCACATTTGACAAACCACACAAAAAAACACGGCAAGTAAATCCTCATGTAGATATATGCAAATGTCTACATGGAAAACTGTTATTGCGTGATAGTCTATTTTCACGATTTCATGTACATATTACATGCGCCTTTGTATCTCTTTTTATCATCATCATCCTGCATTTTTCTAACCTTCTTCAGCATGTTATGGACCTCCCATCAAGCCATCTCCTGCAGAATTCCTCTTCTAGAAGCAACATGAACGCAACATCCTAAAAAAACACCGCAAATCTCCATGCACCAACATCTTCTCTCCACATTTTCTGGTTTTAGGGTTGTATTAGCCTTTTAGGGTTTAGTCATGGAGTGATTGATGGCCGACGGTCGTCCATATTCGACGCCCTTTGTCTTGCGATCTCGGCCATCCGTGTCTCTACCATGCGTCAGAGCCCTCCGACCCTTCATGAAAAACGCTAGACAACTTAGTGGAAGAAGAGGAGGAGATTGACTCCATATGTGCTTATCGAGCTACTTAATAAGCATATGAATGACAAGTGTTTATATAGAGTAAGGAGCTTCTTGTTTATCATAAGATTATGTTAACAGGGTTGATACCTTGGCCATAGAAAATTTAAAACACTTCTATTATTACAACCTTCAAATCTATTTGCTTTTTGCCTTTGGTTGAAAAATATCCCATAGAAGAAATTCTCACTATTTGTCTCCGTTCAATCACTACTTTCTTGTCTTTATGATTTGACAAGGAAAGTTCAATAACATACGCATAAATAGATAAGGGAAGAACATTTCAAACGCTGGTGGTTGGATCCTGGACACGTAGATCAAAGCTAGTGGAATACAATGATGTTTTCGACTTCCCTATAACGCCGCTGAAAACATCATCATATTCCACCATATTTGAGCTCTTCACTCCCTGCACGCTGCCAAAGATATCATCCTCATCATAGCAATGAGTGTCAAATATAGGAGTCGAGGGTTTCACCAAAGAAGGACATTTCTAGAAAATGTCATTGTAGCCCATGGTCGTATGGTTGTTTATGGACTGCATAGACCCCCAAATACATCATCGTATGCCATACTAAAATTGGCACTACTACTGTAAGCATTTTGACTATGAGTTGTCGCAGCAAAGAAAATATCATCAACGTCATTATACGAGGAAGAAATTTTTTTGATGTTACATTTTTTAGTGCTCGGGTTGTACTAAAATTGAGATTTAAAGTTTATTGCACTTATTGAGTGAGCCCTCCATATGGCTTAACATACATGCAGTACATTGATATTGTTAAGCATGCTACTATTTTTTATATAGTCAGCTCATGTGACTCAATACTTATTCCATCATGTCCTACACTTGTTCCATTGATTAATAGGAATGTTGATGGGGGGGAAACCACAATCAATATCTTATTATCTAAAAAGAAAACCTAAACACAAATGTGCTTTACATTGACGACATAAGAAACCCAGAATGCAATGCTTTTAACGCTCACCTATTAGATTTTTTTCTTTTTTTATATTTTGGCCCCTTTTAAGTGAAAATTGCATTCACCAAAATAATATAACCGAGATTAAGATGATACAATGGGACACATAAACAAATAGTATTTGGGTGGGAACAATATGAGTTGTGGAATAGGTGTGGGACACAAGAATTTAATTCCCATATTTTTTATTTCCAACTTTTCATTCATGTTTTTCATCTTATATAACATATTAAATGTCACCCGATCAAAAAAGTTAACACTTTAGAAGCTAAAATAAAATAATAGCAAAGCACACGTTTCTATTTATTTTTTCAAAATATTCCATTGCATTCAGTTGTGTACAAGCAATTTATGTTGCCATACACCTTATGGACGAGTTAATGAAATTGACTAAGTAACCCCTTCATATGGCTTAAAATTAACGCATTGTTCCACTATTTAAGGTCTATATTGTTTTCTATGTTGTTGACTCATGATACTCAATACTTCTTTCATCATGTCCCACACCTATTCCACGACTCGATAGGAATGTTTTTAAGGGGGAACCTTAATTGCATTCTTAAAAGCTACAGAGAAACCATAATCATAAATGAGCATGAAATTGATAACATATTGAACTTTCAATGCAAAATTACAACTTTTAAAATATGTCGACTTCGAGAATAAACCAAAATATGAAAGTTTTCCTTTCAAGTTTTCATTAACAACACCTTGCTTTCTAAGATATCTTCATACTCTATTGCCAACATGCCCTACCCGCCATATCCCCTTTATCTTTCGAAAAATTGACAAAAATTACACGTCACATGTGTGCCTCGTCATAAGAAAAATGGCTTCCACAAAATAGTTCCACACAATATTATCCTCTACCGATTGCTTCTCCTCCAACCCCCTCTTCTACACCCCTTTTCCTCCTTTTATGTTTTTCTCCCTCACAATCAACCTCATCTTACACTGTCCCTTCGGCGTTTAACATCGCACACTTCACGCGCAATTGCTAGTATGCTAGGACTAGTGGACTAGTGCATTGGTTTGAAATTTCAAATATTGATTTTTATGATTTGGAGCAGAGAGCTTCTCCTCCAACCCCCTCTTCTACACCCCTTTTCCTCCTTTTATGTTTTTCTCCCTCACAATCAACATCATCTTACATTGTCCCTTCGGCGTTTAACATTGCACACTTCACACGCAATTGCTAGTATGCTAGGACTAGTGGACTAGTGCATTGGTCTGAAATTTCAAATATTGATTTTTATGATTTGGAGCAGCTGATGAGCATCAAGAGTCTCATTACTGAAACTCTGATCATTTTTCTCCTTCTAGAGTTGCCATGGTATTATGATTCCTGGGTTAAGCCGAGCCATGCTTTTAAGAAATTGAATTTCCATTTAAATTGCAGCTCATTGTTTTAGTGCTTGTTCTATATATCTCAGGTGAAGATTAGTGGCACCAAATGGACCAGCCATCTCCCTCCATATAGCCGAAGCCAGCAAACACGAGAAGAAAAAAAGCCAATTATTCTCAGAATTGTTTTGCTAATTTGGGCACCAGATGGAACCAATAATTTCTTTTCTTTAAAGATTTTCTGCAGTCAATAATTTTCTATGAGCCACCAACCACATGTAGGATTTGATATGTAGGCCAATTCAGATAATTTCATAATTGATTCCTCTCATTTTTGTCTTTTCGAGCTCAACTTTAGGCTTGATAGGTTGATACAGCAATACATACTACCATCTTTTTATAGGCCCAAACTTTCTTATCTTTAGAGGAGGATAAGGCCACACACCTATTTCTGAGTTCTTTCAGCTGTTGTCCCTGATTGATAAGGTTGTGTTGAAGGCTATCCAGGATTGAAGTGTTCCAAGTTGCGAGACCAAACAAATTAGCAAGAAGTGTTTCAGGTTGTGAGACCAAACAAATTAGCAACCATAACATACCCCTTGTGTTGGAGTTCATTCTGTAACTCTTTGCATATTGAATGGGAGATGGTGGGATTTAAATTCCCATCCGTGCACACTCCCAAACCCTGTTCTGATCACCTCTCCTTAACTTACAAGTCGTGATCATTTAGCTGCTGCATTCCCATTTGGATATAATTTGAAGTTCTGTAAAGAGGGACCCTCCAGTTGACAGTAGTTCCAATGCCCAGGGTTTTACTGTGGTGTTTTTCTTGTAAGGTTGTACTCTAGGAGGAACTCTGTTCTTTTAGGAAATTTCATGCTATCTTCATGGCCAATGCTCGATTGAACACTGACGTTTTTTAACCCAAGGCCCCACTTTGCTTTGTGAGTGCTGACAGTGGACCAAGAGATGAGTGGGAAATGGTAGGGTTACTTCTGTTGAAATTCTGCTTCAGTTCCATCCTCTCTTCTGGAAACATCTTGGAGTGGCCCTCTATTTCTAATTTTCTATAGACACAATAGTGCAATAAATGTGCTCAAAATCTATTATTGATCAATTGCGACGTTATGTATTCTTTATATCTGTTGGTAATTGATGATACCACTTAATTTCAGACCCTGCAAGAGTATGAAAGTTGATTCACTTCTTGCCTTATCATCCATTATTCTATTGCATTTGACAAAATTATTTATAGTTTGAGCATGAATAATTGTCTTCGTTTTTATCCTAGCAGCATTTTCAGGAATCTTATATATTCCAATTATTTTTGTATCCGCACTTTCTCCAAGTTTTTATCTTTCAATAAGTGCTGGTTCTTGGGTTTCATCTTCTGGTAAGTTATCATGCTCTCTACTTCACTCTTTACTGTCAACTGGGTTCACCAATGTAAAACTACTCCGGATGTCAAAGTTCATTTCAATATAAGAGTAAAAGACATTATCATTTACCAAAGAGAGAAACAAGTACATAAGATAGGGTTGCAATGATATCATAATAGGATTTTCTTTATATCAAAGGGGTACCACCATATTTGAAATACAAAGGAAGTCGCAAAACAGTTACGATACATTGGCTTCGCTGTTTTATTCATATTAGTTCAAAGATCAACTCCCTAGAATGAGCCATTGTCATTATCTTATGTTGAATGTCCTCCTAAATTTCTAATATTTTGACCTGTAAAATCAAGAATTATCTGAAAATATTGTACATTTAACGTAGTCACGAGAATTCGTACATCAACAAGTATTACCGCATGCAAAAGACGTTAAATACTTACAAAATCAAATTTTATCATCCGATATTCTCTCTAAGGGTTTACAGAAATATCAGATCTGATCTAGAAGTCATTTCCAACCATCCAGGAAGTTGCTGGAAAGCAGTCTTAATAGTAATAAAATACAAATTAAATCAAGAAGGATACATTACGAGTCACTAAAATACCCTGATCGAATTTCTAAAAGGCTCCAATAAAAAGCTAGCAGATATTTTCAAAGTAGACAATAGACATGAACCCGGATAGAAGTTTTCTCCACCATTATAACATTAAGATGAATGTATGTTATATGATCATCAAATATATAACAGGGAATCTCAGAATACATAAATAAAGAAGATAACAGATTACCCCTGTAACCACAATATAAGATGATGTTTTTCATGATAGCATATGTGATCATTGTCCTTTAGCATCATTGCCCTGGTCTTTTAGCATCATTGCCCCTGTCCAATGTTCAATGTCTTCCGACTGTGAAGGTTGTGGTGGCCATGTAGGAAATTCTATTAAGTCCCACCCATCACGATCACTTTCTGCTCTTTCCGTATCTGATACTTGATTATCATAAATCAAGCTCGTAATGCAACTTGATCCATCTCCTTCATGAGCCTTCTATTCAAGAAGACATGCAATGTGTGTTAATACACGTCTAGTTACAAAATAAGTGCTCTTAATTTTAAGAAGCATACCACCTTATGTACTACAAATTATACCATAACAACCTTTGCATGTTTGCTCTCCGCTAAACTGCTTGATGATTCTGGAATCTGCCATTGACTGACCTACTCCAAGCTTATTAGATGGCTGCTGAAAGAACATAGGTAATAAATACTTATAGATATCTAGTACAATATGAAATCTAGATATCTAGATTTTGAAAAGACTGCAACCTTACGTGTGAAAAGCTTTACCATTACAGCGATTGCAAGTTTAATCTTCCCTAAAATGCTACATAATATTTTGGAATCTGCAACTGACTGATTTGCTCCAAGCTTATTAGGCTGGTGCTGCTCTCTTCTAGACCTTGAACTTGCAAACATATGTTGTAAAATAAGTACAATATACAAACATCATTCCCAAAAAAAGAATTCAACCAAGGTATCTGACACAACAGGCAACACATGTAACCAGAAATATAGGCAGTTGTACAGTGAAATATTTCAATACAATCTATCAATATACAGAATCCACTACTGACCACTATATTGTCCAATACACACGTAATATCCAGATTTCAAAGATAAAGATACCATGACAAGCAGGTCAATCCATACGGAAAATTGAGGATTTGAATTCAGATGCAATACAAATGCATCATTAAGCTCCAGATATCATCAAATGATTTAATGCGCGGATCTGAAAACAATGTGGAGTAAATAAAATATTCCAATGGTTATGATGGTGGCACATAGAACCACCCACCAAGATTCAAATTACCCAAAGGCATGTTGCAAACGGTTGGGTCCAGGTTCAACTCCTACGTGACACTTGGAATTGTAGCGCTCTGTTTAGCAGCTTAGCTGAATGTAAGATCCTCTTTTTGTATGCCAAAAAAAGCCAGCTAGATGGACTTCCTGTTGAGCATCACCATATACAAGATGCTACTTTAGTAAGCTGGCTAGATGCAATATAAGATTCACCCTTTGAGAGCTTAACAGTTGAAGCTGGGTTCAAGACCTTGGTGACCTTGTTGGATTAGTATCCCCTGTTTTAGCAGCTTAACCAAATGCAAGATCCTCCTTTTGTCAGCCCACTTGAGCCAGATGGATGAAATGTCAGAATCATTCTCTGAGAGCTACCTGCAGCCTCACCAAATATAAGAATTTATAAGTGGGCCGGATGAAATATAAGATTCACCCATTGAAAGCGTGATCATTACAAGATCCTCCTTCTGTAAGCTGGCAGATTCATCCTCTGAAGGCAGGTGTGAATGCTAAATCAATCTGATGTATGAAATCTATATGTGTTGCTATAAATTAAAATCCAAGCTCATATCTAATGTGCAAGGTTCTCAACAGCACAAGCAATACTCCCACTTCATATTAATGAAGAGGCAATGTTGGGAAACAAATTACGCTGATGGGATTTGACAAACAGCAAATTATAGCTGCAATAGTACAGAATTAAAAGAGTGTCTTGATCTAAGGTCAACTTCAATGCCATAGGCCACCTTACATTGAAATATAATATTTGCAAGAAACTACAATTTTAAAATACATTTTTTGAATAAAATACAAGAAAAAGATAACAAAGAATAAAATCCAATACTGATGCAGGATTATCCAGGTTCACAAGCAATCCTCGATCACTCAAAAACAAGTAGAGTTGGTAAAAAGGTGTTCACAACTTCTGTTCATAAGGAACACAAGTTTGCACAATGGAACATCCTGTGATGTCATGGAAATCATGCAATTTCCTGCACATCTCACGCAAACAAGGTAAGTCCTGCGAGTTCCTGCAATTTCCCATTTCCTACAAGGTTGCATGCATACTTATGTGGCTGCAAAGTCCCCTAATGAATTATAGCTGCAACAGGACAAAATTAAAAGAGTGCCTTGATCTAAGGTCAACTTCAATGCTATAGGCCACCTTATATTGAAATATAATATTTACACAAAACTACAATTTTATACTACATGTTTTAAATAAAATACAAGAAAAAGACAACAAAGAATAAAATCCAATACGGATGCAGGAGTATTCAGGTTCACAAGTGTCCTGCATCACTCAAAAACAATTAGAGTTGGTAAAAAGGTGTTTGCAGCTTCTGTTGGTTCATAACACAAGTTTGCACAATGGAATATCTTGTGATGTCATGGAAATCATGCAATTTCCGGCACACCACACACAAAGTGGTGAAGTCCTGCAAGTTCCTGCGATTTCCCATTTCCTACAAAGTCGCACACATACTTATGTGGCTGCAAAGTCCCCTAAGTTCGCCTAGCACCCCAAGTGTTCTGAAGATTTCTACATGAACCTGTCAACCTCTGCAAGATTCAGTAGATTGTTGCGCAAGGTTCTCCTATGCAACAAGAAAGGTTCAATCTGAGTGTGGCAGCTGGTCCCCCCCCCCCCCCCATTTGGATGTGTGTTACTTTCATCCACCAAGTCCCCAAGCAAATCCATTTGTCTATAGGAGATCAAATGTTAATGCCCCAAACGACTCTAAGCACTGACACTGAAAAAGGAGCCATAAGATACCATGTTTCACACTTGGAGACTGAAGCATTATATGATAATGCTCCTAGAGTAGATGTATGGCTAAAAGGAAACGGTCCCTCCCAATGAAGACAGTTTAGAGTTCTGAAAGTGGAGAGAGCATACAGTGGTAGTAGCTCAATTCAAAAGTGGACTCTCAGAGGAGAAAGAGTAGCTCGAGGATAGAATAAAGAAAATTTGATTTGATAAACAACTACAAGAAAAGCAATGCTTCACAGAATCTTTCAGATAAATGACATACACAAGGTAACATAGTACACGAGATTTATCCTGGGAAACCCTTTTAGAAAAAAAACCAACACAGTAACTTATCTTCCTTATTGTATTAACTCAATTGTTTTACCATACAATAATGTACTTCCCAATTCTGCTCTATCCTATTGCATGTCCAACTATATCTAAACACATCAGAAGGTAACAACCATATTAGTATTGCGATACAATGGGTACCAAAACCATGGGCCAAGAATACAACCCATATCAATATACTACTTGTCTCACACTAAGACAAATATTGCAATGAACAAAAAAAAGGTCATTGACGTGTTGTGTTGTCAATTTGTTGCGCTGCTTTGTGTGAACAACTTCAGACATTCTCCAATTTCGTTCACACCCAAAAGCACTACACGGCTATCAGAAAATGCGGATGGCTAGCCTATGAAGATTTGGTGTTTTTGCATCATAATCTTCCCACCAAAAATCTACAAATAGGACATTTCTAATTTTGTAAATCAACTAGGCTTTGAATAAATGAAAGAATTCTAGTATCTATGAGTAACAAGACTAAAAACAAATGACTTGATTTGTTTTTACCTAGCTGAGTGGTTATTCCTAATTTCAAGGATAGAGCTGAAGAAAAGGACCTCCCCTCTACAGTATTGTAAATCTACATCTCCTCAACAATTGTGTATAGTTTCTTCATCAGGGGATCATCCTCTTTGTGCATATATTAAAGCCATCCATAACCTCCTCATTGGCATTAAATGATTCGGAAGAGAAAAACTTGGGGTTCAAATAGTACACCACTGCATGTGTATGTTGGTGGAGCTACTCATTCCATCTTCGGTCAATTATATGCCAAATAGGTTCATATTTTATTTGATTTCGTACATAATATTTTGTTATGGCCTTGTACACATAACCCATTGGGTTTTTCTCCCCATCCACCAACCGTAGAACTCTAATCAAAGGCTCTTACACCTAAAACAAAATAATGCACAATTTTTTTAATTTTTTTGAAAGATGCCTCGTGTATATATAAGATCTATTTACAACCTTACCCACGTTGGGTTTGAACCCATGTCTGTACATTAATGCAACCCCGATCACTTCATTGCTTACTGATAGACTACACACCTTTAACAAAAGAATGCACATTTTTGCATTCAAAATTAAAATTTCAAACTAATAAGATTATAACAAATAAATAATGAATTAAAATATTGTTAAGTTCAAGTTTTTACTCAAAGGATTTCTAGTGCACTTCGAAAAGACATCATAAAAAACAATCTTTACGACCCTTTCCCCTTCGGGCTTCCTAGCATAAGAAGACTTTAACCACCATGTGCTCACAAACATTTGTTTAAAAGATGTTAGTGAGGCTACAATGCTCTGCAAAGTGATAAAGATTGTGGTGAATCCCATAACTCCCGCAAGGGGTCCTGTTGTCACCCAGAAGTTGCACCCTGATAGAGAATGGTGTGTGTACTCTCTCCCCTGTGAATCACCTAAAAAAACGAAAACTTTGACAAGGAAAAGGGAGAAGGAATGCGCAAAAAGGGAAAAAGGGTGATACACCAATAATTCAACACATGCATGTACTTTTGCACAGGGAGAAATCAAAGATCCACACACCTGCACAACTCTAAGCTATTTTGCATAATAAATTCAAGGGTTTAGGAGAAAGGACAGCAGTAGAGGGAGTAAATTCCACACTAGAGCAACACAATATTATTATCAAACACAATGAAAACTCAGAAAGCAGTAGTATGAGAGGGCAAAATGGAGCTTTTTATTCATAGGTGCAAGTACAAGGCTAGAATTGCCAGAGCAAAACAGCCCAAATGTATGTCTTATCAATTTTACAATGCAAAAATCCTTATTCTATCCAACTGACTGCTGCTGCCAATAATAGATTGTTGTCTATTAGTAATTTTATCTAATTTTCTCCTTCCTGTGCTACCGCGCCAACTCTATAGACTATGATTTCTTCCTCTCTTTTTTTATTGTTTTCCCCTGCATGCTGCTGTGCCAACTCTGTAGATTGTTGCATGTTCCTTTTATTTATTATTTCTTTTCTCCCTTGGCGCCAAACTCTGTTTGGAACAGCAGTTGGTAAAAATAGAAGCCTTTGCACTTCTCTTTTTGGAACATGGGTAAAATTTGAACCAGCAGTTGCTAATTTTAACAAAAGCATGCTAAAAAGCACTCTCTTTTAGCCAATTTATATTTGGAGCAGCACTTGCTAAATTTAATAAAAGCTATCTTTATCCATCCACTCATGCACTCCCTTGGACTCCTAAAAATAGAACTAGAATTTCTATTTTTAACACTTCCATTTTTAGCACCAACTATTTTTAGCCAAATGCTATTTTTAGCCAAACGTTATTTTTAGTCAATCGCTATTTTTAGCCAAACGTTATTTTTAGCCAAACGATATTTTTAGCCAATGCTATTTTAGCACTTCTAAAAATAGAACTGAACTTCTTGGCATGGAAAATACGGTAACAGGTCCAAAAAGGTGCAGGATGCCTCTCCTCAAGAAATTTCCCTGCTGCTACATATGTTGCGTTGTCTGTCACAACTTGGACAACATCCTCCATACTGACTTCATCACCACCTCATCCAACAGATCACAAAGTGTTTGCATTTTTCACTTGGGGGAATGCATCAACTTCAACAAGACCAACTAGCCACTAGAAAATGAATCATTGTGCATTTTTTCCCATCTATCCACCCCTCAAACAAAATGTTGCAACCCTTATTTTGCATTACTATTTTTGCTCTTCTACAATAGCTTGTGTATGTTAGACATAATCCTCCACTGGCATGCCACTTAAATCATGAGTATGAGCCTTGATCCCCTTCCTCACAACAACGGTGAATGCATCGACTAAAGTCTCCTAGTATGGGTTTTTTGCCACTTTGAATAGAATGTTGTATTACCAAAAAATTGCCGCAGTCATCCTTGCTTCAATGTGCACTTCCCGGTTCCAACTAGTACCATTGAGTGAAGGTTGCGCCCCTAGACTACTTCGAGGGCCAAAAAAAGAACCAAAACTATCTCTAGTAGATGAGTTGCATCCCTATCCTTGATCCCTAGAGTTGGGGCAATAGAAATGGCCTCAATCTCATAATCGCCTCTTGCAGCCCTCCAATTCACTAGGGCAGTAAGTTCATCATCTTTCCTCTTTTTTCTCCACATAACTCGCAAGGTATGCAGCCATCTCTCTTTGAGCCTCAAACAGGGCTTGTTTGCACACTACCACATATTTCTTTAATATTCATGCAATGTACTTGAGGCGATTGACCTCCAATCACCTTCGTCCCACAATAATTGCATATCACACAATTGCCCTCTAGAGCCCATTCACAATGCTTCCAAGAAGGGTCATTAGACTTGGGCTTGTTAAGTGCAGCTGAACCAGATGTCGATGCCATTCTTGTAAATGTAGACAATAAAATATGTTTTAGATGAAAATCCTAGCTTTCAATCAAAGGAAGAAGAAGAAGATTAAAGTAATTGAATATGAATCATTGAAACGGAAACCTCTAGGACCTATCTTCTAGAAAGTAGAAACTAGAAAATTAGAAAAATACAAATAATGTTTTCCTACGTGTATGCTCTAAATATTTGTTTTAAACATTGTTTTTGCCAAGTATACACTGACATATTCCTTGATATTCTAAAAATCCTAGCTCCAATGCCATGCCAATCATGACATTCACTGTATTCATATGGGAAAACAAAGACACAACAGATTTTAGTTATAAAAATGCCATTTTTTGAAGTGGGCATTGTAATGCAAATGTAGCCAAGTCAACAAAGAAAACTCGACGAGTTTCGCCAAGCAATGATGAAATTACTTGTTGAAACTCGCCGAGTTTTCTCTACTGGCTCGGCTCACAAATTTTCAGATGATTTCTCATCTGGGAACTAACAAGTTATCAGTAGTTTTTTTCCAAGTTTTGAATCAGAGGTTGGGACTTCAAGAAACAAAATGTAGTTAACATCAAAAAGTAGAAACTAAAGAATTTGCAGTATTGCTCCATTAGATTTGGTTTCCATTAAACCATCCTTATTTCTCCCAAAACCTCTCTTGATCTTTTCAACTTAAAATGTAATTTGGAATAAAATGAAACAACCGTAAGCATTTTTAAAAATCTTATATTTTCTACTTCTCTATCTGCTCTGACAGATAGAAGCACTTAAAAGCCTTCATAATTTCTTACAACAAAAAGTATATGGCACAACTCAAAATATAGTAGAAAACATGAAATAAATGATGGAGATGCTCTGTGAGACCCTACAAAGTCTTTGTTATAACAGCTATGAACGGATGGCTTCTATGATGATCAAGCAGCCTATGGCTCTGGCGCTGTAGAAGATCTTAAATGTTACACCCTAGTCTTTGTTATAACAGCTATGAGCAGACGGCTTCTATGATGATCAAGCAGCCTATGGCTCTGGCACTTAGAGAGGAACAAGGGAAAAAGCAGTGACAAAGGTGCTATTTGAGATGCATAAAATTTATCTTCCAGCTGCACACCATCCGAACATTCATACAAAGGAAACATTGAAACAGAAAAATGAGGAAAGGAAACAGGATAGCACGTTAAAGGTTAGTTTTGGAGGATTAGCTGCAAGCCTGCAGCAAAGACGGCCATAAGCTTGATAAAACTTAACAGGTCTGTGTCAGGAAATAGAATTTAGATCCTACAGTGAAACTTCATATAACTCAGAAAAAACAAGACAGTTCACTAATCAAACAAAATTAGATTATCCTACCCCAACAATGCTCCAAGCTCTTCTGCTGAAACAGAATGTGGATTAATTCCTTGTGGCAAACGAACTTTGCAAATTTGGTGATAGTTGTTGCTAGTCAGCTTATCTTTTGTTCCATCTTCAATATGTACCTGCTAACAATCAAAAAATATGAAAACATTGTACATGAATCCTTTCATGTAAGAGATAATAGTAAGAAACAATAAACTCCATTTCAAATCAGCTATAGAATAGTGTCTTCTGAACAAAACTCATCTCCGCATGAGAACCTATCCCCAAGCAGAGGGATGCTGACCCAGGAATTGTTATCTTATGTTTACCATGAGCTGACATCTCTTTCCACTATTTCGTTTGTCAAAAAAAGAGATGAAATTGAGTTTTATGAGAGATATTATTACCTTCTCTGTGTCATGAAACTACACTTCCATGCTTTGCAGTACTGGATCCTTTAAAATTAAAAATTATCCATATACAAACTCATTGGGAGAACTCAATATGCATAAAATTTGATAGCCAAATAGTTATCTGATCTCCAGTTCAAAAAATACATCCAATGAGATGCACGGAGGGCCCTCTCTATCTATATCTAGATCTCTCTATATCTCTATCTGAACTCTATATCTCTCTCTCTCTCTATCTCTCTCTCTATCTGAACTCTGTTGGCGTATATGATATGGGGCAGTCGTATCTCGGAGCTCCGGTCAGGGGTGGCTTCGGCCAACCCAACTCATATTCGGTCATCCCTCCAGATAGACTAGACTATATTACATACGTGATACGACCAACTGGTGACTGATATCACAATTAGTCTATACAGGCTCCCGGATCACGACTATCTAGATCTAGAGTTTTGCTTGACTACCCAGCATACAGTAACAAAATGCAAAACTAACGAAACAAAAATGAGTTGGAGAAATATATTTTCCTACAACTGATGCTTCCATGGTTGTTCTTAAAATGTTTTGATCAATACTCAATGAGGGATGTATGATACCTTCCATTCGGGGTATTGTCGATGATCTTTGATAGATTTAGAGTTCGAATGACTTGAGAGATTGCCTGTTCAATACGCTAAGGTGAGAAGATAAATAGATATTGTTTTCTTTATATAAAGTTTTTGTCTGTACTACCACCATGAATCTGAGTGATCAGTTATTCCTCGTGAAATATCTGCTCATTTTCAGATAGAAATCAGTGAAAACTGTCAATCATTATATGTCGTGGTTAAGGTAGACCCTATATACAGATCATATCTAGGCATCTAGTGTGGTTCTATTTCTGTCCTAAAAAGGAGATGGAAATTTAAATAAACAGATGCTTTCTGTCCAGTAAAGATAAAAATTATTTTACATTTTTTAGTACAAAATGAAAACTGTAAGCTGCACTCTGCCCTATAGCCATTAATGATTGCCTTAAAAATATTTCTCATTAACCAATAGGTCCAAACTTTATGTAATGAGAAAAAAAAATCTAGTCTAATTGGACTACATGTATATAAATGTGGGGGTTTTTGTTTTTTAGAAAAATAATCGGACTACATGTGCAGATTAGTTTCTTGCCGAAATTTATTGTGACAGACAATAATGAATAATATTCTAACAACATGAAATATGAAGTACCAAGATGGAGGAGAACCAAGGAAACATGGCACCAAGTGCTTTACATGCCACTGCATTTTTGTCAGGTTAAACTGAGAATGGTAAAGCATGAGTCAGACCATGTTGTTCACTTCTCTCAGGATATATGTTTAAAAAGTCACAGACTGTCCATATAAAATTTAAATTATTACGAAAACTCATAACTGCACAGAGGGGGTTAATCCTTAGGTTGAAGGACTTGAGACGAATGGGAGTTTGGACCTGGCAGAGGAGTGTTTGTCCAAATAGAACTTGCATATCAAGTCTACTCAAACTACATGTGCGGATTACTTTCTTGCCAAATTTTATCACGACAGACAGTAATGAATAATATTCTAACAACATGAAATATGAAGTACCAGGACGGAGGAGAACCAAGAAAACCTAGCGCCTAGTGCTTTACATGCCGTTGCATCTATGTCAGGTTAAACTGAAATTGGTGAAGCATGAGCCGGGCCATGTTGTTCACTTCCCATCGGATATATGTTCAAAATGCCATAGACTGTCCACATAAATCACTACAGAAACTCTCAACTGCACAGAGGGGGTTAATCCTTAGGTTGAAGGACTTGGGACAAAAGGGAGATTGAACGTGGCAGAGGAGTGTTTGTCCAAATAGAACTTTCAGCAATAAGCTTCAAGATTCTACATTCCATTGAAGTGTTCTCATGATATTTTAGAATTTATCCCCATTTTTCTCCCCCATGGTGCAAATGGATCCATGTTATAAAGTCGCACACCATCGAGACAATGGTACTGGTGTCCTACAGACATGAAAGCTTTACAAATGAAGTACTGGGATGTGATACAGGCCTTGGCATTGCAAAGGAAAAAAAGGAGAGATTAGAATCTTACACTTTTCATTTCCAAACCATAATTGAAGACTCAAATCTGGTGTATGGATTATAATGCATTTGAATGAGGAGACTTACATGATATTTTTTTGGTTGGCGTACAAGGGACATTTATTCCAGCCGAATCCTGTAACAAATTTAGCCATATGTGAAACTCCTTCAATTTGTGGGCAGTAATGAGAAGCAATTTTTCTCTATATGAAGCTTCCTATTGTAGCCAATAATAAGATTAATTTGCTTTGCGAAAAATTTACCTGAGGAGAATTTAAATTGGTGGAGGGTAGCAAATGGATTTCTTCAAGTCTAACAAATATGGACATAATTTTGATTCAGCATTGACGAAGATAGACTTTATTATATTCATGCTCAAAACAAAATAGATTTTTCCCAAAAAAGGAAGCATTCTTAAGAACGCCAACTGGACTTTTGTTTTATGGTTAGACTAGAATATTGGACCTAAGTGGTCCAAAAGGTATTCCTAGGGTGGTCTTCTTCAACTACCATTGAATAATGGAAGGATCTAAATTATACGAGAAATGAAGAATAATGGAAAAAAAGATGATAAATGCATGAGTTACAGTGAAACAGCACAGACAAGATTTCCTCCTAGAATCACCCAGCCCAGTCCCCCTCAGCCCTAGACACTCCCTGATGAGCATTATCAGGACTTGCATTGGCCCTTTCATATTTATAGGCAATGACATGGATGATTCCTCTCGCTCAAGCTTTGACACAGGTGATTGATAGGACTAGCATCCAGTCTTTCTGACTTTCATCAGCCCATACTCTGAGTCTTTGGGGTTCATCCCTCCACATGGCTATTAGCCTATTTGTATTGCTACTTTAACCAAATGGGTTGGGGCTATTTGTATTGCTACTTGTATTCTCGAGTCCCATTGACCAACTTTTGGTCATTCGTGGAAATTAATATAATTTCTTTCCTTTCTTGCTTACTTTGTATATTACTTGCACTAGCATACCTATGCTGTGATGTAAATCTTTGTATATAGGGTACTATTCATTAGAGGTTTTTATGTTCATATGTGACATCTATAATGTCGTTCAGTCAGCACAGTTATCAAAAGATTGTTCAAGCTGAACTTGTTTTATCAGTCCAACCTATGACTTGTCAATTAAATATTCTTAGAGTATTGCTACAACTGTGTCAATCATTCATATGACCTCTATCAAGTTTTGTTGGAAGTCATAGTCATCAATAAATGTTGTTTATATGGTTTCTGTGTGTGATTCTTGATACTGGTATAACGAGGCATATGTATTGCATTGCAACTTGAAAGGAAAAATGTTACACTATATTCTTTGATAAGCTCAGGAGTTTGGCATTCTTATTTGTTTGAATGTGAACCTTTTTAAGGTCTTGGGTGTGATACTTGAATCATGATTTTCGTATGAGACTACATGAACTCTAAAATGATGAGTTCAAGATGCATTAGGTTTTACATCAGGCGCTCTGCACCCATTTGATCTCCATATTTGTAGGAAGTGTTTTTTTAAATTATTATGTTAGTCCCTTTTATACTTTCCGTCACTTCTCAAGAAATAGAACCTTGTGTTGATATCTTGTTCTTATTCTGAGGTCTTAGTAAAATGAACTGTGTGATTATGTGTATGAAATTAAGACACAACTCGGTAGAAAAGATCTTATATGGAGAGACCGTGGAAGATATGGTTATGTGCCCTAGGACAGAGTGGCATGCTTTAGAGTCTAGAGCACAGACACGCATCCCCATCCAATTTCTTTATGCGACTTTGACTCATATACCTAGGACAAAAGCTAGCTGTGGATTCAGTATTAGTTAGACAGTGTTTAAGTGCTTGAACAATATTATACTGGGATACTTTTCTGTTCTTGTCAAACATCATTAATCAGGGCATGATGAGGATTTAACACTTTTTTCTTACGTTTATGCTTTATACTTTATAGATAATGGGTCAATGGGTAAGGTTCATATACATTCATAAGAGGAAAAATTTTGAGAACTCTACCTAAATGTTGTAAAACATAGGCCTTCTCTAACAAGGGCTATTGTTTGAGAATGTTCATAGTAGATATGTATGCGGAAGACGTAGAAGTCCCCTTAAATATTCTGAGTTGAGGGCATTTGGCACAGTTCCTTAGTTTAATCTGTTTCTCCACTTAAAGATACTATGGTCAAGTAACTTCTCTGCAAAGGTGTACGGAGAGAGGATTGTGAAACTGTAACTGTCATGTATCACACCTCAATATGACATTCAGTATGACTTGTACTTTGAGCAAAAGCAACTCAAATGTATGACAAAAATGACAATTAATGAAACATATAGTTTGATTTTGTACCATGGATAAAGTCATATCTAATTGTGATATGATAGCACACTGAGCTCCTAGAAGGTCTAATGTACTCCGTAAATTGTGTAATTATTGGAGTCCAAATGACCAGGCTTAGAGAACAAGCTATCTGTGTAGTTCCATAGTGAATAAGTGAATAAGATATCTGTGTAGTTCCTTGGAAAATAAGCTATATCAGTCATTGTGACTACAGACAAGGTCTGAAGAGGTCTTAAGTTAATTCCTAGACTAAGTTGTTAGACAGAATTGAGTAGTTGGACTTGTTGCATCATATGGGCACATGTATGAAATGGCCATAACTTTGTTTATGGCTCAGCCACATCTGCTTCTGTTTAGCAACCGCCAACTGGTCATGAGCAAGGAAAAGTAAATAACATGGGCTTCTAGAAAGTAATGGCAAAGTGGTAAATGAATTTAATATGAGACTTGAGTTATTAAGAAAAACAGGATGAACACTGTGAGAACAAAGTGTTTTCAAGATCTTCAATGAAAAATTAAAACTTCTACTATCACTGCAACATTTCTGTATGAACAACTCTTGCTTTACACACTTACATGAATATTAGTGTTTGAAGAATATCAATGCGTGAACCTTGTACTTACTTGATCTTACTTGACTGTACAAAATGCATGACTGAGAAGATAAGTTTAAGTAGTTCATTACTGGCACTTGTCTTTCTTGATCAGGGGATAAGATATTTTATGAACTGAAGTATAAGAAAGTTAGATGTATGGATAGTCTACAATAATTCTCATGGACAGTGTAGGATATCATAAGTTCAACCTCATGAGCAGTTGTGGCCCCAATGTATCCCAGGTTGGATCAGACCTCTTTACTATCAAGTCTCCATCCCCGAGAGTGTGCACTTACCACCACTTATTGAAGGGTGAAGAAACTTTCAGCAATGCGATCTTGATCCTTTCTTCATCAGAAAAGCCATTCGTTGTAAGGTAGGAAGCTAGCTAATCAGACCAGCTCTCTAATGGATCTGCATTTATCTTTTCTTCAAACATAGAAATGTCTAGATTTACATGAAACCTAGGGGTGTCTCGACCACAATAAGCTTTACCGGATGATTAAGTCAATGGAACTGCCCATTGAAGACTTCTGCAAACTGGCTAAATAAATATTTCCATTGTTCTATGAGTGCCTTTGTGATTTCGTTGTTGAATTCATTGCATGAATGTCATCTTGCATTGGTTTTGCCATCTAAACTTGTTGAAACGGCAGGGGCGGTAGTTTGATGGTTCTTGTGCCTTGACATCGAGGCTCAGATACTCTAAGTGCGTTCGATGGGACATGCAAGAGGCACCACTCATACAAATGATATAGAGCCCAGTGTATCCAGGGATTACACTCTAAACGTGGATCTAGATGTGTTATAGGCATATGCAGAAGCTTTAGTATTGAGTGAAACAATTGAGAGGGATATAGAACTGGAACAGTAAATGTATTTATTTATTTGTGCAATTTGTACATGACATACTCTTGAGAAAGATGTATGGCTGCACATTGTCTACCCTTGCTATCTAAGGCTACAGACGTACATAAATATTACAAAGCCATGAAGGCACAAGAACTGTTATGGAAGCTGAGCTGCTTGGGATTCCATGTGTGACACTTCGCCTTCTTACCATAAAGTGACTGGACTGCTAGATGTGCATTGGAAGCTATCAGTGTGTTGATGTAATGTACATTCTAAAGGTGCCACTCAGCATGGTACAGTGTGGCGCAAAGGGTCCACGTGGCTAATGTATAACCCAAAGGTCCTGCACAAAGATTAAGATGTGTTGTGTCTATAGATGATGCACATATGGCAGAGGCTACACTGAGGTTTTGCGGCTTGACGCGGCATAGCGTTGCAAACATCACACACTATTGTGCGCACAGTGTTGTTGCGAGCATAGTGTGGTGTTGCAAGCATAGTGGTGTTGCATGTGCACTATGGTGTTGCATGCACAGTGCAATGCTGTGAGAAGTGCTATTAGTGCAGCAAGTGCAGAAAGCTAGCGTTTTCTTCTGAGCTATGTACCATATTCCTTGGTGCTAAAGAGGAAGCATATGATGGGACGGGTTACAAGCAGGAGCTCAAAGCACAGACTTGTGCATGGTTGCACATTTTGAAAAGGCACTCAAGGCAATAGTGTGTGGGTGTGGCTGCACATGCATCTCTTTCCATCGGACAATTGATTCTTCTAGCAGATGTGTTTTTAATAGATTTTACCTTCCTGACCATGTTGTCGATGAATTATGAATCTCCCTCAATACTGAGATGGGTGCGGTGCACTTGTTGCGATATCTAAATTCCATGACACATAGCCCACAATTCTGAATAGTTTATAGTTATTTGTTTATGTGCCAATATTTTGTGAATAGCTTATTTGACTCGTCCCAAAGAATTTATGACCATTCCTTTGATACTTGCTACTACAAGGTTGCCTCAAGAGGCTCCATCAAAATTTCATTTGTGGTATTGTGGTGTTGATAGCTCCAATAGGTCTTTTCCTTTTACCTTGAAAAAGTCTACACTATAATGGACTTAGACATTCCATTGGCAGTAGATTGTGCGATCATATTGGATGACTAGAATATGGTTCTTGGGAGAGAATTAAAGACTGATGTCCAGTTGTGAATGTGAACTTTTATTGTTCGAGTCAATGCTTGAAATGTGCTTTTGAAGTGGTCAACATCCTATGCTTTCTTTCTAGCCAAAGATTCCAGCACACAAGTGCATTATATATGATTATTTCCATGGTTGAACTCTTTTTTGTCTGGCCGAGCAAAGGGGGTAGAAGTCAGCCTAGCTTGAGTGTTTTCACTCCAAGTGACAATTGCTCCCAAATTTCTTTTGCAGCTAAGCATTTTTATTTTCACATTTTGATTGTCATTATTTCTTTGTTTATTGTTTAGTTAGTAGCTTCATAAGTTCCTACTTGTAAGTTGTAGTTGAACTATTGAAATGGTGATGATGGATTGTCATTGCAACTTCAGCAAATCAAAGCTTTGTAATAAATTTTCATCACTAATAACTCATGAGTAATGTCACAATATCAAGCAAGGTTGGATCATGGATGTATCATGTTATTTTAATTTAGTTACAGCTTCTTTCAATTCGGTAAAAGTTCTTCTGGTTACAACTGCATAGCATTTATACTGTCTAATGTTTGGATCCCACAACTGCATTCATCTTTAGGCTACGTTGCACGGATACTCCAAACCCCCCTCCCCGAATCCCCTTGGAAACGTATCGGATACGGATACTTGGGGGATACGTGCTAGATACGTACCTGATACGTATGGGGTACGTCACGGATACGTCACAGATACGTACATGACGTATGCCTGACGTACCCCGTACGTATCAGGTACGTATCCAGCATTATATACGTTTTTTTTAAGTTCTATTTCATTTTTTTTTAATTTTTTACTTTTCTACTCCCTAAAACCGAACCCTAAACACTAAATGAATAAAATAATACACCCTCTCCCCCACAAAAAGATGAGCGATTTGGTATATGTGCCCAATTTGAGCCTCACAAAGTCGGAGGAGTTATAACAAAGCAGATGATACAGATTGTAGATGCCTCTGTTTGCCCCTTCCTATACTCATTTGATGGCGAATCACACAAACAATGAAATGTAAAATCTTAAGTATATTGTATGTTTTGAAAATTTGAACATGGATCCTAGTATATTTTTCAAATTTCAAGTTTTGTTTGTATTCATGTTGACATGATATTCCTATATCATATGTATGGCAGCCACATGATCAATAAAAATGCAAAGTCTTACGTATATTGAATGTTTTGAACATTGATTCAAGTTTTGTATTACTATTTCAGTTTTTTATGGACTAAAAAATGAGTAAAATGAGTAGATGTACATATATATATATATATTTTATATATATATATACGGACGTATCCAAGACGTATTGTATCCAAGGGTTTTTTAAAATTGACGTATCCGCGTATCGTATCCATATCCAAACAGATACTCATATCCGTATCCTGGCAACGTAGTTAAATCTCAAAACAAAATTAATTTGAAGGATGGATCATCGACCTAAGGAATTTTTTTTAGAATTCTTGGGGCGATAGGTACGACACCCCCTATTATGTGAGGGGGTGGTGATTTGACTTCTTGAGCACACCATCCCCCACAAGGGTTGCAACTAGTCTGACACAAACATTTGTGCGCAAAAAATCAACGCTCAATTGGCTGAACAATGAGTACCGTTGTTATTTCTCTCACACCTTCAGTTCTATTCCCCTTTTTGTTCTATTTTCCATCCACTCACCTACTCCTTGCTAGGTACTTGTGTTGGCATGGCTACCTAGAATAGCGCCTCCTACTCAAATGTGGTTTTTTGTGGTGTTTCATCGGTGTAAAGCACACTTATGAATCCAATTGCGAGAACTTTCTCCACAAATTGGCTACAACCTCCACCTTCTACACTTCCCCATTTCTTGTGAAATCAAGATTCACCTTGGTGTTTTGCCTACTTTGGAGGAACTCCTGTTGATACAAGATGCCTTTCACCCAGTGTTCAACCTGTCTAATCTAGAGGGGAAGGTAGAAATGTTATCCCTGACTGAACTTTCTCATTAATTATTCGACTAGAGACACACAAAAAAGTGACACGCGTGGTTGGGTGATGGTGGCGGTTCAATTTGGGAGCACGTTGTTCAAGTTGTAGATGAAAAGATAGTTGACTTTGAAGAACATTGTAGAGTTCTATCGAAATTCGCCTCTACTCTCCCCATATTAGTTTGACATGGCACAACTCATCTGGTGTGTGAGGAATCCCTGAAAGATAATGGCAAGCCATCCCCTGCTCCTCCTAGTGACAATCATGAGACGAAAATGCATGCTTTGTGTTCCCAACCTAGAAAATTCCCAAAGAAGGTGAAGGGTTAACTATAGAAGAGAGGATAGGAGAAGGAAAATGCTCCGTGGACGGTCTGGAGTTTGGGTCGGACTAGGTTGGCTCGAGCATCTACAAGGATGTGAATATTGTGGTTTAGGCTTCTCTCCTGAAACTAGGCAATGTAGATCTCTGCATGACCACCTATTCATTTGGTTTCTCCTTTTTCACGTAAAGTTATTGTGTTCATTATTGTAAAAGGCAAACAGTAGATTTTTTTTAGTAAGAAAACTTTTTCCATTCAACATCTTTAAGTATCCTCTTCATGAAATGTACTTCGTTTCTTGTAAAAAAGGGTGAGGGCCCTAGTAGAAACCCTCATTTTACCAATCAAAAAATAATATGAATAAAATAGTAGAAGAATACATAGATCTCATAGAATAGTGGTTTTTTTGCTGCCCCTAAGGACTTTTGACACTGATTAACTTTGGCTCTTGCATGGGCCCTGTAGATGCTTATTAGTACTTTGTTTCTCTTGCTTTGATAGATCCTCTGTTGGGCTAGCTGAGCTCTGCACTGGTACATTTAACTCCACAGTCAAATTCTTTTTTGCTCTTAGCTGAACTGCCAGTTGGCATACATGTTTTTGTAAACTTTTTCTCAAATATAATTTAAAAATATCTTTTTGTGTTGAGTTCAGAATAAATCCCTTATGTTCACAAATAACAACAAAAGAAAGGGAATCAAAATCCCAATTCTACATTAGGAATTTAGGACTAGAATGTACTATAAGTCTATTGGAAGTAAAAGTTTTATCACAGCTTTAGAGTGATATTTTTAATAAAATGGATGTCTTTTGAAATTTAGAGATAATTAATTTTCCAACATCATCAAAACTGACACACATTTTTTTCCTTATGAATTTATACATGAATTGGATGTCTGACGCTATGGCTCTTCCATCATTTAAATTATTACCTCTTGCATCATCTAGCAATTAATATCTTTTCATGACTGTTGACTGATGGCTTACAACAGGTTGTAATGCAATAATAACTTATGAACTTTGACAAGAAACGGGATTGGAAGGAATATTAGTCTTCTAAGCATTTTCTTAATATATTTATAAATTTGCTGGGAAATTAAGCACACCTGTGATTGACACAAGCTGTACAAACTGAAAGAATATTTATGCTCTCGCAGATGCTTCATCTGTATGTTTTCCTTGCCATTGAATCCATTCACGTGCATATACTCATGTCAAACACCAAACTTATTGTAACCATGTCCCTTTGAAGGTTCCCTGGATTTAAAAATAAATTGGGAGAACAAACAAGAAAAGAGAAAATGTGAATCAATAAATGCACTGCAGTTCCATGCATGATTATGAAACCAAAAAATGAATATAGAAATTTACAATCAGAGAGATGATAAAAGTATAGGTTAAGACATGCATTACTACATCAAGACAACAATGTTCCAAGAAGTTCTAGGTAGAATTCAAATGCTGACAATCAGGTTGTAAAATTGACCAAGCATGATTATAATCCACCTCATTTAAAGAAAATGATGATTTCTTCCCCAAAATGTAGACTTCGAGTGAGCTGGGAGCACTCGGTATAAGTCTTCTAAGGTGCATTATTGCAAGAAAATGTTTGCAATTACATATATAGTTTGTATCCTTTCCCAGTTCCTATATATTGTTTGACTACAAAACACTCTCATTCGATTTGGTTATCATTCAACAAGAACAAAGATAAATTCAACATACAAGCCTGCTCTGACTTTTCTGCTCACATAAATAAACAAGATAAAAAAGAAAACTATGCTGAAGTACCAATCAAGTATATGGCTAAAAATGGTTTTGCTCGGTTGTCAATATTTAGGTAATCATAAAGTGTGCTATGAAAATTTGGAATCATAAAGAAAAAGACCTAAACGGAACCAGAATCTTACAGGCTTGATTAGAAACTCAATATGTTCTGATATCTGCATTCCTCAGGGCAAGAAGTGGCAGGGCCTTTCAAATAACATAGATTTCCTCTTTGAAGATATGACGTGTTTCTCACAACTTTACTCACATCAAGGAAAAGAAAAAAAAAGCAGATGGTAATGGTGACGATTAGGATAAGACCGTTGAACCCCCTACTTGTAAACCTGCCACTGTACACAATAATAAAGCTGAAACTAGAAAATAGTATCGTCCAAGCCTCCAAGGGTGGCCGATGCAACAAAATGGCTCTCCTTTTTGTGATCCAGTAATTGAAATATGACCACTCTTGAGGATCAAGCAATGCACTTTGTGCTGAGGGTATTGCCTAAACTCTGGCCCAATCGCTTGTGTAATGTCAAGAAAATTCTCCTACAATTTTAATTATATTTACAGAAGGAGACTATTACGTAGATTTCATAGTTCGAGAAAATGTAATTATGATAGTTGTTTTTTTAATTTGAGCTTGTGAGGCTCAAGGCTTAAAGCTCAAAGGTACGCCCGCACTTAGTAGCTGCCAAATTTCATGCATGTCTGCTGGAGGAAATACCCATCAGGGGATAAGCGCCCGTCTAATTTCAAAGAAGATCCCAGCAACACTAGGATTAACCCAGTGCCGCTAACTGTAAAAGCCCAATAGTCTCACCTCGGTGTGCTTGGCCAGAGGTTTTGCCCCACCCAATTAGGCGTGGGCTGAGAAGGCACTGCGTATATGGCATAGGCAATAGATTTTATTATCTCATATATGTTGTACAGTGAATCATCAGAATCACAAAAGCGTCTGGTGCAGCTCAAAAGCAATCTATTTAAATTCCTCTGCAATACGACTTTCAAAAAGTAGTTTTTGGCCTTACGCACTTTCAATGACTTGAAATCCTTGAATCAGTAAGTGTCTTCATAATGTCCATTACGCCAATTATTTAATTAATATATGAAATAGTTAAATTCATACATCAGAATTCGGTACAATTTGTGCAAATTTTCCGTTAGAATTGCAGAAAAACTACACCAGCGTTTAAAGAAGAAAATAAAAGATAAACAGAAAACCTTTACAGGAAATTTGAACCGACAGCTGATCACTTCAGCAGTTCCGAACACAAAAATTTGGAAGAAATGCAAATTAATGATTTCTGCTTGTCGTGACTTTTTTGTAGTTTATGGTGGACAAAATTGGAAGCTCCAAACCTGTTTGGGCGAAATATATGTCGCACATAGCTAGGTGAAAGCATGAAAAATCGGAGTCGGTAAACCTGCTGCGGCGGCTTTTTATTGGTTTAAAATAGGGCGGAGGGACCACTTGTTCAGACCCCTAACTCTATGGGTTTTTTTGTTTGTTTGTTTGTTTGGTCGGCCTGCGATTATATAATCTCTCCGTTAATAAATTGCTTATAATGTATGAGTAGGCATACATTTATATCAACACTTTCCTTCCGCTAAAGAGTCACGATTCGGGGGTATCCAATTTGTCAAAGTTGTCCAAGGAACATCAATTACATTATATTTTTTCCACCCTTAATAAAGTGGAGATACTGGCTCTATTCGCTTTATCGACTCTGTGTGTCAAGTATCTCCAAACCTTGCACTCAACAAGACTTGATCCTTGGTGGGCTCATTCCAAGCCATTCAACTTCACCAAGAGACCAAAGGCCCTTCGATTAATAAATAGTGTTTTCAAACTCTCTATTTTTTGTATTTTTCCTACTTGACTTAATTGATGTGTGCATGAGAAACCCTAAATATGTATTGAGAATATCTAAAAATATATATAATTGATGCCTAAAAATGCAAAAAACAATCCATCAATAATATTTAAAATTCTTTATTTTCGTCTGTGTCACGTTTAATACAGTTGTCACTTCCATCCACCCACATTACATCACTAATTATTGTTGATTAACTAAAAATGTGGATTTATTAAGTTAATCTAAACTGGGAATAGCAGTAAATAACAGTAAGTGAATGTAATAAATAAATATAAAAAAGTGACCCAAGCAACTAAGTAAATAAACTGTGAAACCCCAAAGTGCAAGAAGGGTTAGATAGAGCTTAGTTGATTCGATAAGCTTGATGGACTGTGTCGCAGAGATGGCTGGAGGAACAAGAGGAGGAATTGACTGTGTCGAGGTCCAGAAAAGTGTAGATATAGGACAATTTGAGTGGATTGGGATGCCTGGGATAGGATACAGGGCATGCTTGTGGGTGACCATAGTCTGAGATATAGGATGCTCTGGTTTGTGACATAAAGTTCCATGTAACTAGATTCCTCCAAGGTGTCGACTTGATGAAGTTTTCCCTTGCCTGTCATTTCCCATCGCAACTCAGTTTCGCTAGTACTGCGCAATATCGTCATTGGATCACCCGATAATGAAGATGATACCCGCAAAACCCCAAAACAAGCATCAAACCCTAAAAAATAATTAATGCATATGAAGGGGTCAGACTTTCCTCAGCAGCCACAATGGTGGACTTACTAACTGAGTGTTGCACTACATCTCAGACCCAATGTAGTTCTATGTGTGTGTGTGTGCAATCATGCCCTAGGTTGCTCTTGTGCCAGTCACACTTTGTGAAAGTAGCAAGCAATAACTATGTGTAGAAAATGTAATAAAATGGTGGATGGAATAGAATAAACTTCCCTCCTATGCAGTGTGATGCAGATGAACCAACCTTGTGCCTTGTGATGGAGCTAGATGGATGCAAATGAGCTCTAGATGGATGCAACCTTAGGTGATGATAGTAGTGACTAGTGTTTGGTCCCTCATTATGGTCTCATAACTTTATATTTATATGGTTCTCTTGTTCTAATTTCGTAATTAACCCTGAAAAGGCCGACCACCAAAAATATAGAATGCTCAAATGGCTAGAAAGTGCCCAAAAAGTGGTAGGAAAGTGTAAAAAGGATCAGGGCGCCCCGACTGGGACCATGGCACCTATCGGCACCCCAGTACTAGCCTGAGTGCACCCAAGTCAAAGGCTAAATGATGCACAAATGATAAAAAAGACTGGGCATGTATGTGCGTGAAGGTCGGTAATGACAATAGAAAACAAAGTAAAATGGCCAAAAGACAAGGGTTAATTAGTACTTTCTTCACTCAAAAACCATATGAATAGTAGTATGAGACCAGGACTAAATAATGTCTAAAGTGCATGATTTTGTGTCTACAGGATTGAGTGACTGAAGTAGAAGTGAACCTTCACTATTCATGTATTGTTTCTCCAAAATGGTTTTTGGAACACGACTTTATGCTTCATTCTTAGAAGCTCCTGATATGTCCATGCTCTCTGAACTGGACATGGACTATACCTGCAACTGAATGCCTCATTTGGCCTCTAATATACCATAGACAATGTAAGGGATGTGCATCTACACCTGTAAATCTTACCTCCTATGTATTTTTTGAAAGCAACTTGAGTTGACCAAATGACTCTCTAGGAATTGCATGAGTATGATGTTTCTTACCGAGGCTCCTTGAAGTGTCATGGGGCTCCATCCACCATGTATCACCTTCTAGATTCCAGGTCAACTATGAATGCTTTAGACCAATGTGTTCACATGTCGCAATTGTAGGTCTGAAATCCATGCATATTCCACCTAAATGTCACAGTGTCAAGAGTGAATTATTAAGTGATCTCTACAATTCTCCTTGTGTCAAACTTATCCTCAACGGCATAGTGGAGCTTATTACATTGAACAATCACCTAGATGTCAATATGTTGCATTGTGGAATTTTTGGGCATGCTTAGTGTTTATCCGAACAAGCATTTAATAGAAAAATTAGATTCATGAGGCAATTGTCTAGATATAAAACCCATTGCAATTGGAAAACCTAATAGCATTAGTCTTTCCATATTAGGATTGTTTTCACTATGCATATCTTTGCCCTAGCTCATGTTCCCTAATCCTAGGTTATGTTTATGAAGTTAAATTTTGATACCTTTCTGACGGTTGTTGAACTGAACCAGAGTT
The DNA here is from genome assembly GCA_019776745.2 of Taxus chinensis. Lineage (NCBI taxonomy): Eukaryota > Viridiplantae > Streptophyta > Pinopsida > Cupressales > Taxaceae > Taxus > Taxus chinensis. Next base: position 159,515,842 of record CM034157.1, on the reverse strand, counting down.
ATGCAAAATAAAGAAGAAAGGTCATAAAAGGTGCAACCAACTAGTCCAATTGTGAACATGCAAAAAGTGGGCAAGTGAAGACCAACAACATAATAAAGGCATAGATTACCCCTGACTAATGACTCATGATAGGTGGAAGAGTAGTAGTCATAGAAAATTCGAATTGGCCGCCTTGAGAGCTATTTTCTTGTTTGACCTCATAACATGTGGTTGGACTCAAAAACAACCACCAACATGAGATAATTAGAGGGGTCCAGATTTTGTTCTTGATTTGAATCCAATGTTTTGCAGATATGAGTTGGATTCATGCACCCCTTTTCAACCACCTTGAAACTACCAGTCGTTTGATAGTTGGAGGTGTTCAACTCCCCATCAGTTGATAACAGAATTTAGCGGCAATTATCTGAATTATTCATTAATGGCCTCTCAAAAGACCTAAACTTATGATCTGATTTGCCAGCTGGCTCATATAAAATGATTATTCCAGCCGAAAGCTTTTTTCGAAGAATCTTTCTTTGTTGGTTCTTCTACATAAGTGTCAAGCATTCATAGCCAACAAGATCGACCTGGAGTTCATGCAAATGCAGCCACACGAATGACTGCATTTTTATACTGGTCAATCAAGAACTGAACCATGATAAATTGACCAATTTCAGTGGCCAATCCTATCAAAGTGTCCCTTGGCCAACATAAATCAATCTCTGGACTTAGATTTTGGCATTAATGCCACAGACTCCGCAACCTCCCTGGCTTGGGATCTGAGCCTTCAAGAAATTACCCAAAGCACAATGAGTTAATCTAAATAGAAACAAGATGAAATACGAAAATGTTGAATCAAAATTTTATTTTTATTATTTGAATGTATTGAAATAATGAAAATAAAAGGGGTAGTGTACTAACCTGAACTTGACTTACCTCATTGTGTGCTAGACTAAAATAGGTTGATGTGCAGACTGGGTAGGATGTGACTGGACAACTTTGGGAATGGTAGAAGTTGAATAATTGACTGGACTGAGGCACCTGGAAGGGTACTGGGGCACCCTGGTCTGTGATCTGGGCATTGTAGTCTGTAGAAAAGCTCAGGATCTGAATCTGGCAGTGTCGCAAGGTCTTCGCAATATCTTCATCTTTGTCACATAGTTGTCACAATACCTTCACTTATGTCACTGTAAATGTGATGTGAAGATCCACCTGCAAAACCCTATTCAAAGCATCAAATTCTAAAAAAAATAAAAATGCATATGAATAGGTCAGACTGACCTTAGCTTCCACAATGGTGGACTTACGACTAAGCATTGCACTACATTCCAGACCCCATGTAGTTCTATGTGTGTGTGTGTGTAATTTTGTGCCTAGGATTCCCTAGCACCAATGACACAGAAGTAGGGGGAAATAACTAGATGTAAAAATGCAAATGGTGGATGGAATAGAAAGAATACAACCCTTTCCCCCTATGCTTGTGTGATGCAGATGTAGAAGATGCCCAAATGCAGTCCCTTGCCTTAGTAGATAGTTTCCCTTGATAGTAAGATGTCTTCCCATAATGTAGTGAGTATGTTATGTTTATATAGGGATATCTTGTTCAAATTTTGACACTAATGACCCAAAATGCCGACTACAACCTAGAGGAATGCACGGGGTAACAACAAAGACCGACCTCGAACAAACAAATTAGAACCACAAGTTACGAAAACAAGGGCACCTAAAATCATGGACTGGGGCACCCCGGGGCACCCCAGTGCTACCCTAGGTGCCCTAGTGTAGGACTGGAGATGACAATCAAGCAAATTATGACACCTGAGACTCCCTAAAATATGCCCAAAACTGTATAGACAACTGACGACTGTACCAAAAAAATATCAATGATGACCGACTAACTGACAACAAGACTAAGGGATGGGTCATTAGTGAATAATTTTATTACGCAAGATCCATATATAAAATAACATACTTGGTGGTATAAATGTAATAGTAAGTGTGTGATTTTGTGACTACATTTTCCCCCACTTTATGTTGGTGAGCGGAAAGCTCGGTAACATAAAGTAGATAGAGATGCGTACCTGAGAAAAGTCAGAGAAGCCCATGTTGTAGAAGAATGCACAGATGTGTAGTAGAAGCATGCCGATAGAACTATAAAAGTGTGTTGAACCATGGATCAGTGGGTTGATCCATGTAACAATGAAAAAGTGTAAATGTTGTGATGAAGTGTGCTAAATGAAAGTGATGACTAGGATGTATGATGATTTTGAACATGGTTTAATGATGAATAGGTGGGTAGGGAGTGATCAGTTCCCAACCCAAACACTCGTATACAAATGAATAATCAGAGGATTTGGGCATCCTGCCGCCAGAGGAAGAGTGTAGGGAGAAAAGTGTGTTATTCTCCAATCTTTAACTACATCCTCAAGATCTAGCCATTACAGATGGACTCAGATCAAATTTTTGATTTTTTGGATCCAAATGATTTCGATTAAACAGTTGACCCATATAGGAGTGATAGAGGAAAGGCACTCTTTCCCCCACTCCATGGGTGTCATGCCACAATGTGAAAGCTTCCAAGTTGGGTCATCTGGAAGTGAACACGATATGAAAAGGTGGCTTCCAAGTTAGGTCATCTGGAAGAAAACATGAGATGAAAGAGGTGGCTTCCAAGTTAGGTCATCTAGAAGCAAACGTTGAGATGAAAGGTGGCTTCCAAGTTAAGTCATCTGGAAGCAAGCGTGAAAATGTATGATGGCTTCCAAGTTAGGTCATCTGGAAGCAAGCGTAAAATATAGAATAATTTCCCAAGTTATGTCATCTGGGAAAGAGTGGTGAATATAACTCCCAAGTTAGGTCATCTGGGAAACCATTTGTAGATTTGAACGATATGATTTTTGATTTGAACGCATTGATTTTGATTGGTTGATTAATTGTTTTGATTGGTTACTCATGGAGAGATTTTACACTAGTTTCCCCCAGGTTAGGTCATTAGGGGGAATCGATAGAAAATGATGAACGATTGTATTATAAAGGATTTTTAATCACTTATTTCCCCCAAGTTAGGTCATTAGGGGGAATTGATAGAAAGTTTATGAATGTGTGTGATCATTTTTGGAATTTTTAAAGTTTGTTGCCCCCAAATTAGGTCATTAGGGGGAATTATTGGTGAAATATCACACAATGTATTAGTAAGAATCAAATTCAAACTGTTTGAATGCATGGTGATGTGAGGGGGATTATAGGGGGACCTCTGATAATATGCCCCCCTTTCAGTGAAAGGGGGAGTGATGAAAAGAATGAAAATGTTAAGCCAAAAGCAATGACAAGAGGTGAAAACATGTATGTATTGAATGGAAGACAAGGGTGAAGAGATATAATGTGTGCCAAATGTGTATATATGGTGGTAGGTGGAATTCTAAAAATAATTCCACAAACAGGTGTAAATCAGAGTAAAAATGCTCAAGATATGAGTGAAACGGTGTAGCGTGTATTAGTTGTGGAAATAAGTGAAATAAAGACCATAGTAAAGGTAGTGATGAAAAGTAACTATAAATAGTAAAGTGAAAAAGTGTTTAGTTACCTCATTTTTCTTTCAGGTGAGTGTGAGAGTGTGCACAGAGTGAGTGAAGATGCCTCAAGTGAGAGCATTGTGTCCTAGTTGGTTTGAGAGAGTGGTGACTATGTAGCATCGTACGACCGTGGAATTGGTAAGTGCATTAATTTTCACAAAATGTATGGTGTAATAGTCATTTTAGTTGAATTTTTGAAAATTTGAGATTTTTATTTTGTCAACATTTTTGACCTAGACAAGAGCGGTGAGGGCACTAGTCACCCCTGGGACTGGAGCGCCCAGAAATGGGTGCTAGTATCCTACTCCTGGGCACCCCAGTCCTGCATCTGGGTGCCCTGGTCCAGAATGTGTGCATTTAGTGGATAATGGTGAAAAAATTGTTTCTAGTATGTTGAATAAGTGTGTTTGGTTGTGTAATGTGTTCTAACGTTGTGTTTGTTGTCATTTGGTGGTGTGCAGAGGGATATCCATTCAAGGGAGTTTTATGGTGGCCATCATATGAGCACATTGCTTGGATTGGGCTTGTCAGATGATGAGTGGGATGTGATGGACCATGTTGGCCTACGACATATAACACGGATGGGGGATGTGCCCCATAATATGCCCATGTTGACTGCATTGTGTGAGAGATGGTGTGTAGACACATGCACATTTTGGTTACCTACAAGGGAGATGACTGTCACGTTGGAGGATGTATATCACATATTGTGATTTCTAGTTGTTGGGGAGAGGGTACGAGTGATGGCAGTGGAGGATATGGAGTGACAGATGTGCTCGGCGAGGTGGTATTTTGTGGGGACTCAAGTACCTACCGAGGCCCATATCAGTTTGGATGCTATATTGCAGTCTAGGGTTCCACACTTGCAAAAATTTATTGTGGTGGTGATTGCTTCATGTATAGTTGTGGAGGGAGGAGGTGTTGGCATCTTGTATAAGATGCATGACATATGTCAGTGGATAGAGGAGGAGGGTACGAGATATGCATGGGCACGGTGTGTGTTGGCCCATCTATATAGAGACTTGTATCAGTTTACACAGGATGAGCATGGTGGAGGTATAGGAGCCACCACACTGATGCATGTGTGGGCATATGAGCACATAGTTGTATTGAGACTAGTTACAGGGCCACGAGGAGAGTGGGCTCGGCCTGAGATATATGCTCGACGTTGGGTGGACATTCATAGTAGGAAGATGGATACAAATACCTTCAGGGAACTTATAGATAGGATGGGGCCCGAGGTGGTTATATGGAGGCCATACCGTGATTATGGGGGATGGCCCGAGGATGCTACAGAGTTGCGATGTATTCAGAGGACTATGTGGCTAGAGGACCACTTTCCAGGTGTGACAGAGATTTTTCAGGTTGAGAGGGTGTCATAGACAGTTTGGCATGGCTCAGGATGTGCCCCCAGAGCCATATATATGGTTGAGAGCTATCAGAGCACCTAGGAGGGCCGGTGCTAGGTCAGGGCCCACACGGACAGAGTAGTTAATACCACCAGGGCCAGATGAGGTAGATCCAACGATAGCAATGATTGGATGGAGATGACACAGGTTGTACTGAGGAGTATCGGGCGTGGTGGGAATCTCATCGGTGGGTATTATTATACTCATTATTTGTAGGTCCTATGGAGCTACCACATGGAGGAGGAGGGGAGGGAGGTGTCCCCGACCCTGTAGCAACAATCGTGGTAGAGCGTAAGTATTTGTGTATGCCTATTTGGTGTTTAATGGATTGTCTATGTTGTTTTAGATGTGGTTAACTAACAAGTTGTATTATATTATGTTTATAGGGGATGCATATTGGTCATTGATTGTAGACACATCGGTCCATACTTTGACATGGAATGTGCCAAATGATGTGCTAGGTGGAGGGATGCTAGAGCATGTTGATGACATTATAGGTGAGCATGCCCATCTCTTTGAGCCAGTGGCCATAGCAGTGGCGACATGTACGGTGTTGTACTAGGCGAGAGGGATGAGGCATGTGAGGAGACTCGACATGCCTGAGAGGTGGTAGGTGGTGGTCCCTTGGCCCAAGACATGTTCACACATGTAGGTATGTGGACTTGCAGCGTCAGTTTTTGAAGTAGGCTATAAAGATTATTATGCTACAGAGGTAGGTGGAGAAGTTCTAAGGCCATGAACTATGGCATCACATTAGTGGAGAGGCATCTAGTTCTAGGGATCTCGTAGTACCCGAGAGTGATACAGATGATGAGGTCTGATTTGGAATATTTTATATGATGTGGGGTCCTTGCCCCCTAGTTGATGAGAAATGTTTTTTATGATGATTATACTAGTGATATATGTATGGACATATATTTTTTATATATGATAAATCTATGTTGGAATGTTTTACCCTTATGATATAATGGATTTTGTATGATTATATGGTTATTGTCCTAGCATGTGTATTGTTTTTGTTTGATGAATATAAATTCATATTATAATGTTAGTAGTGGTAGATAAAAATGTGTATGGTAATGATAATAATATAAAAATGTAATGTGATGTGATGAAATGTTTATATAGAATGGAAATGTAATGCCTAGGTAATAGTAATGATAGTATAGTAGAATAACATATGTGAATAAGAATAATGTATGAAATGAGATGAAATAAATGAATGTGAAGAATAAATATGTTAGAATGATGAAAAGGGTTAGAAATGGGAGGGGGGAAGGATTATGCGATGCCCCCTAGTGTGTGAATGAATAAGGTCATGTAATGAAGACCACTCAGCAGTCAAGTATGAGTCGCATAAGCAAGACTGCGTCATCAGGAAATGATTGAGTGTGCTAGATGAAATGACGAAGCACGTGATGAAAGGTTCTTAGAACTAATCCCTCAACAGTCATGTAAGAACCATAAGAACACAAGTGCATCATTGGGGGGTAAGGTGATAATAATCACCTACCAAAGACCAAGATGACATGTGGTGGTGGAAGCATGTGGAATGGACACAGCGTGAGTGTATGGACCAAATGGAATGTCATGTGGAGTAACCATGGGATATGCAGAGGCTGGAAGAAACCCATGGGATGTAACAACATGAAGTGGTGGATAGCATGGATGTGGCGGATGTAATGAATGTGATGGTGGAAATGATGGATGAGGTGGAGAATGTGCATGTGATGGTGGTGAGTGACCAATGAACTGAGTACCTAGTGGAGAAGACTCAAGTGGGGTATGCCTATGCTGACAGGGTAAGGGAGACAATGACCACTCACGAGAGGTGAAGGAGATGATATCAGTATCCACTAGTTGTTGTATCCTCTCACGTAGGGTGAGACAATCATTGTCCCGATGGCCATTTATGTGATGATAATTATAATAATGTTGGTCACACTGACGCTGTAATCAATGTGGGGGATGATGTTGGTTGGAGGGTAGCTGAATTAATCACTCATTAAGTAATATATGCATCACATCATGTGGTCGAGCGTGAGGAGAGAAATATAAAGGCTCTTGTGACGTAGGTGGAGTGGTGGAAGTAGTAGCTTGCTGGAGCCAGAGAAGGATGGGTTAGTGGTGGAGGAGTGGGTTGAGCTTGTTTGGGATGTACTTTAGGAAAAGGTGGAGATTGTTTTGGATGCTCAACTAGAGGTGTGAGTGGAAGACTAGAGGATGGAATGGTCAGAGAAACATGTGTAGGTTCAATGATATGTGAGGATAGAAGATATTTTTCTAGGTCAATTATAACATAAGAGGATGAATGACTTGCAAGTATCATATTGTAACCTTTTAAGTGGAGAAATGAGGTCATCACAAAAATTTAATTGCTTCTCTAAGTCACTAGATTAGAATATGAGCTGATATATACAGGCATTAAACCGTAAGATATAATCCTGGATAGGTTCAGAGGAGCCTTGATGTAAAGTAGGTATGTGGTCATAAGTAACTCTAGGGCCATTATTGATAATGAAATGACGGAGGAAAGCGTCCTCCATGTCATAAAAAGTGCTAATGGATCCAAAGGGTAAATGGGTGTACCACTGTAGTGCCTCATCAACAAGACTATAGCGAAAGGCCTTAAGTAACAATCAATCATTAGAATGAGAGGCCATAAGCATACAATAGTGTAGGAGATGAGCATGAGGGTCACCAATACCATCAAAACATGTGAAAGTGGGCATGGTAAAGTCTTTAGGGAAGGTAAACTTATGAATCTTTTTAAGAACGGGATTACCATGCAAAGAATTGTTGTCGATAGAGGCATAATAGGCCTTACTTTCTAAAGTGAGGGTATGAACTTGAGATTGAAGCTGACCTACAACATGCATTAGAGAGAGAATATCCTATGAGGGGATGGTAGAAGATGGAAACAATGTATTAAGTGGTTGAAGTTTTCCATTATGAGTGATCATAGGGATGTCAAAAGGTGATACAATGGAGTCTGATGCTAAAGGCACATTAGTAGTATGTGTCGAAGGAGCTATAATAGATGATGAAGGTGGAATATTGATAGCAATAGTATGAATAACATCAGAAACATATCCCTAATAGGTGAGGTGACCAAGGATGAAACCTCTATAGGTGAAGATGAAGTAGGAGCCATAGATGATGTGGGAATAGAAGGAGAAGAAGTGACGGATGGTGGTGACTCATGCACAATAGTAGATGTAACCTCAGGAGAAGACAACAATGGAGTAGGAGAGTCACACTCAACGGTATAGAAAGAAGGAGACTCATGATAATCATTAGTAGTAGATGGAGTTCTAGGAACAATGCTATCATTGACAAGACTATCAGTAGGGTCATCAATGTAATATGAAGGAGAATGCAAGCTAGAATGAGATGTGGGAGGAGTACTATCAGAAGCGGTAGAAGATATAGGAGTAACTATAGTAGTAGGTGGAATATAAGAAGATTCATGATGTATACTTGACTGAGTATCAATTCCTAATAAGTAATCAATGATAGAATCATCTAAAGCATCTGATGGCATATCAGAAGAAGGACCACAAGTGACCAGATGGCATGGTGTATAATGAGTGAATGCAATAGGGTCATCAATGAGGCAGATACCTATAGGAGAATCTGCAAGACTAGTTGGCACATGTTGTTGGCCCTTCAAGAGTTCTTGTTGAGTATGATCATGTGTAGCCATTGGGGTACTATATAAAGCTTTGAGTTGAGCTATGACAGCCTCATCATAAATAGGATTGACACTAAAAGGAGACATGATGGGTGAAGAAGAGGAACTATGCTTAACCACTAAGGTATTGAAAAGGATCCAAAGGCAAAGTATTCTAAAAGTAGGGTTCACCAAAATGATTAACTAAAATATTGAATTTTGTGAGTTAATCTAAATAAAAACAGAATGAAATACTAAAATGTTGAATATAAATATTATATTTTGTTGTTTGAATGTATTGGAATAATGGAAATAAAAGGGGTATGGTAGTAACCTGAAATTGACTTACCTCGCTGTGTACAGGACTAAAACAAGTTGATGTGCAGACTGGGTAGGGTTTGACTGGACAACTTCAGGAATGGAAAAATCTAAGAATCTGACTGGACTGGGGTGCCTAGAAGGATACTGGAGTGCCCTGGGTGCCCTGGTCTGTGATCTAGGCACTGTAGTCTCCAGAAAATCTCGGGATCTGAATCTAGCTGTGTCACAAGGTCTTCGTAATACCTTCATCTTATTCACACAGTTTTCGCAATACCTTTGCTTATGTCATAGTGAATGTGATGTGAAGATCCACTTGCAAAACCTTATTAAAATCATAAAGAACCCTTGGAGTAGAAGGAGACTTCGCAGTTTGTAGACCAATTTTTGGAAATATAAAGTGAAAGGGCAGATGAAGATGGCCATATACCGTTAAATCTTTCAATGACAACAAGTTGGGACATGGTTTGGAGGTGAGCCAAAATATTCAGGTTATCCAAACTCAAGAGAGGAGCCTCTTCTACCAGGTCCACAATGTATACCAACTTAGCAGAAGGACTGAGATATTTTTGTTGCACTACTTCTTTAAAGGAAGCAACATTGGGCATCGTTGCCTTGGTGGATGCTACACTCCCACCACGCTTTCCATTAACAGCAATGCCCCCATCCGAGTGAGCCACATTCTGTTTGTCGTTCAAAACTAAGGGGATATCTCTATTGGCGCTAACAGAGGGACCGCTAGATTGAGGGGTTTGAGACTCTTAAATGGGATTAAGCATTCCTTCAGCGTCCGTGAGTTTTATACATTCTAACCTGTTTTCCTGGTTTAGGGGAAAAAAATCTCGAATTGATATCAAGTCCTTTCTGCCTCTTGGAGGAAATGCTTACCTTTCTTCTCTGCTAAGATCTTCGAACTATGAGTGACACCCTCCCCTACACAACAACCACCATTAGGGTTTCATGTTATTTCCTTCACCCTATCATTTTTTTGACCCCCCAAAATATATTATTTTTCTATTACAAACAATGTAGGAACCTATTAGTTCATAAAGATTACAGTCTTTGAATATGTTGTATTAACTTGAATCTTGCAACTCTTTCCACTTTCTCAGTTTTTGTTTGTAAATCTCAGTGCAAGGATGTTTATATATATTTTCTAAATGATGAATAATGACTAAAAGGTTTCTATACTTGTTTTAAATGAGGAATATGACTATTTTGCATAGTTTTCCTATGAAGTCGTACATTGCATAAAATTTGAAGTCAACATTCTTGCATAGCTTAATGCAAACTTATGTTTTGTATAAACTTTGAAGTGGATAATCTTACATAGCTTTCATGTAAGCTTGTACATTGCATAAACATAGAATTCTGCACATGCATGAATTAGTTAAAAACTCATATATCATACTTTATTGTTTGAGTTATTTAAATGTTTCGGTTTTCTGGAATAATGGAGCATATTTGACATGTATGATTGAAATACAAAGTTTGAAATCAGGTATGAGATCTTTGCAATAAAACTTTTTGGCTCCCAAAATAACACCCCTAGGAGATGAGCAGCTAACCTGAGTGGGTTGGATTTGAGAGAATGATGAACAATGAAAAGTTCTTTGTTGTTAATAGTCACGGATTTGTTCAATACTCAACTCAATGACTCAAATCAAGGAGGCGATCAGGAGGCACCTTCACAAACAGGTTGGCTTTACCTGGCTACTTCTGGCTCTGTCTAGACCAAGGTCAGAGGACCTAGTTGGGGGGTCTGAATAAAGGAAAGGCTTTCATGGCTTGGTTTCCTCTATTGTTGGTGCAACTTAATTTTGAAGCAAGTGCAAGCACACATACAATACCCACTAAAAAGAGTTGTCACTTGATTTATTATAAGCACTTGACAATCAAATACATAACTAGCAGACAGATAATGAACAACTTCAGAGATTGCATTTGCATAACATTATTGACCAAAGCTTCTTTGGATGATATTGGATCATAGACTTGGTGGGATTCTTACCAAAGCTTACTAATAATGGAAAAAAATTGAACTCAGCTTTGCAGAATAAGCATATGTATGGTATGCAGGTATGATATGCTTAGTAGGTATGAAGATCATTAGTTTGTTTTTAATCAAGATTTGAAGGGGGGAGGGTAATTACTTTTATGACCTTAGTGTCTTAATGTTCCCATGGAAATAATCCATCCTTAATTGTGATGCTTTGAAAAGAACAATCAATTTGACATGATCTGTGAAATAACATTTGCATTCATTGATACTCAATTCACACAAATGTTGTCTACAGTCTTCACAATCCTAACTATAAATCATGGAGTTAGAGTTGAGATAAAGAACTTGTTATATTTGTCTTATACACCCAAAAAACCCTTAAGGGATAACAAAATCTCTTCAAAAGTGATGTTGCCTTTAGGATTTTACAAGTGAGTTGAACTATTACAAAATATACACTATTATACAATGTTCACAGTGACCCGAAGAATACAACAACTAAGAAATACATGTTTGTACTTAACAAATTAAAGCCAATGCAAGATAGTAACAGAACCAATATTGCCTCTTTCATTCCTGTAAAACAAGAGAAGCTTGAAAGTATAGCTTGATCCAAATAGAGAGGATTTATTCATTTAAGTTTTGGCTAAGGGACACAAACAAATGCCCTCAAAACCTGCTAATGGCTATACAATGCAACCACCTTAGCTCTTCCTTACAAACTATATACAAACACATGCTTTGCAAGAACCTAGAAACTGAAACTTGAAACTTTAATCAAAAATTCTACTACCCCCTAATCCACCTCCTTTGCACCAAATGGCAGATTGTTATAATATATAGAAGATGAGAGAGAGAGAGAGAAGAAAATTTTGATTTCCCTCTTCACCCACCAATAAGATGCATTAAAATTATGAAAAGGAGCATGGACATCCTGTCAAAGTCATTCATTTCTTATGTCTAGTGTGTTTAGAGAAGAAACAGACACCGTACTTCATTAAGACGGGTGGTTGGCCAACACTGGGACTGCAACTTGAATGTTGAATATGTTTTTTTCTCCACTAACCACCATCAAATTCTGAATCTGATGATGCTAAAGTTAAGGGCTCAAAGAGACCTTTCCAATGATATAAATTTAGCAAGATTTGGAGCACGAGATCAAAATATATGGCCTTATAAAGCTTTACATGTAGGGAAACACAAAAATGTGACATGTGGCGACCTTTGATTAACTCGGGGATTGACTCCTGCTAACGTGTGCATTGCTTTTCCTTCACCACATGTCGGTCTTTGCTTGGTTGCGGGGTCAGGCTTTTCTTACGTGTCTTCCCCTTTGTCTTTTAACTACTCCTTCCTTCTTACAAACCCAACGCCTCTTACTAAATTGCATTCACTCTACGACTTGAGATCCATCAGATTCTATCGACCTAAAGTGTGGCAGAATAACACCATGTGTTTACCCTGATACCATTAATTTATTGACATTTGTCATTGCTTTCACCCACCATGTGTCCTTTGACTTGTCTTGACCCTATCAAGACTCGGTAGAATTATCTAACAGAATTTAATTCAGGGACTTAAGGTCCGTGGAGCCCAAATGCGTTGAGGAGAGCCGAAATCCTGCCACGTGACCCCTTTTGGTACCCAATATTACACCTCCTTGGGGCCAGGCAACATCAACAAGTGAGATGGGATGCTTTAAGAATGATAGAATTGGAAGTTTATGTCATTTTGTAGCCGGGGAATATGTCTAACAAACCCATTTAAACCAAGCTTTGGAGGGATTGAGTGACATGTACAAAGGGGATGGCCTTCCCTACTACTTTAGGTCATGCCTTTAACTAGGGTGAGAGAACCTGTAGTGTAACTTGAAAATGTAGGGGGATGGATGCAATCTCAGTTTCTTAGTTTCCTTTAGAGCAAGCAAGTTAGTCCTGAATGATCATGGCCAATGAATGCATCATTTAACTCTCACAAGTTGTCACACTAAACGGTGCATATGTCACTCCAATTAGACTCAAGTTACTCTAAATAGTAAAAATTTCTATTTGCTTCTGCATATTCATGGAAAGGGAAGTAAATAAACAAAAACGGTTTGTAGGATTTAAGTGATGGTATTTATGTATTTTGTGAGGATGGGAGATTAAATTGGGATGGAATTGCTTATAAAAAGTTTCTCAAAACTCCAACAGTGCCAAAATATCACTCTAGGTATAAAGAGCACTGAGTCAATTAGACTAGAAAAAGTCCCATTGAAAACAAATTTGCATTCATGGATGCCATAATAATACATGGTTTCATACCAGCTACCTTTAACGGGCCCTTGCACATGAAATCTCGAACACATGGAGCTTAACAAAATGTTGGGGCAATCCTAAGATTCACTTAAAGGCTTACAAAAATATTTACAACAGGCTGGATGTATAATGGCTTCTTAAAATGCGGTACAACACTTCATGAGAATGGCTAAGTCTCTACAACACGAACGGGGTCAATATTTGACCAGGGAATGCAGAGGCCACTAAGGTCAGATCTAGTGTTTCAGAGGGGTCATTCCCCCAAAAGATCTTGCAATTAGCATCAAATAGCTAATTGATTTAATGTACCCTACCAAAAAACATGTCTCTGAAAAATGACTATTGAAACCCAACAATGTCATTTTCAAATTTCTGATTTCTTAACAAAGGGACACATGGAGGCTCTGCACTCAAGAATCACTCATGGATTCTGCACTATGACAGGACCGTCTTGACATAGGACAATGTTGAAGCCTCCGCAGGCTCAACTGGAAGTATCTCATGGCCTTCTTTCCTTTTCAGCCCCTATCAATTCGCAAGCTAGCAATCGTTCTCCATAAAGTCAGAAAAATTAACCCCGCTCATATGAGAACATTTCTTCAACTATGGAAAACGTGTGAGTCTACACTCATTTGGGTCTCCGCTTTCCCCCATTTTACAAATAGTGAATCTTTGTTGACGCATATGGCAGCTTCCACTAGCAAGTTTACACTTATCTTGATTTACGGTTGTCACCATCTACTTTTTTGACTTTTAGCTCTTATTCTGCCCCTGTTTGAGAGATTGTTTTACAAGTGGGGGTCAGGCGTATTTTCGAGTCTCCCCTTTTGGATTCACTATTTGGATGCGCCATTTAGAAACTTGGTAGCACCATGTCATGTACTCCTCCATACATCAATTTGATTGGCTCATTCCAACTATTTCAGAGTTGAAACTTCAAACTTATGATTTTTTGTTCCTGTCTCCAAAGTGGCTCTGATTTGACATTTATCATTCTCTCCTATCCCCGACCCTGAATTCCATTTGAAAAACTCACCTGTATTATGTTTCTTGGATTTGAAGCATGAATCGCTCCATATCCATGTGTCTTTAATTTACATCTTGGCCATGGGGTCATTTGATCTTGATAGGCCTTATCACTCCATTCTAGATTCACCTTTGTTGCTTGTGTATAGGATTTGAACGTGATTTCTTAGCATCTTACTGTGTGGACATGATTTTGATCACAACAACTTACTCAAAAATATGGATCAATAGTTTTGTTGTAAATTCTCATCAAGATGGCCCTTCATAATCTTGCACTTTGAGCTTCCTATACACATCATTAGTGTAGAGGCTTATGTCACATTTATATATCTGTAGGATGCATAATGTAGCATTACACACCTCTAATAAAAGAGCTGTGTCATTTGACTAGATAAGGGCTGCCCAACTCAGAAAATAGTGGGGCCCATCCATTGGTCCAAATGAGTGTTGTGAGAATGATCTTTGACATTGTGGATGAAGAAGAGTGTGACGGGCCATTAACATCTCAAGTTGTTAGGGTAGCCTTGATTCAGAGGCTGGTTAAAATAAGCCCATTTTTGTATCCCTTCCAAGTCATGTATTTTCACTTGTTCTGGTGGGAGAATCAGTAAACTCCCGAGGGATTGAAGAAATTATGGCTTAAATGTAGGCCTGCTATAAAGATTACTTCCATCAATATTTTTCCTTTCATTTGTAATGAAGAATTTGCTGAGAAGGAGATTTCTGCAAAAACATATGTTTTTCATGAGGAAGCCTCTATGGAGAACATGCCTTCCCTTTATCGCAGGATGACTGAACTTGAGCAACACCTTTCTCTTCTCGAGAAGAAGCCATCGGAGTCCCTGCCCGTACAGAATCCTGGAGCACCACCATATTTTCTGACAAAATATAGGGGGGGTGAATCCAACTCCAAACATCCACACTAGTCATCTACAGAGATTGCATGAATTGTACCTCCAGCTCCTACAAGCACTTTTCTACCACCTTCCACTTTAAAAGCTACATGAAAGAAAGCTTATCTCAAGGGTAGTTTAGGTCTTAGGGAATGGGTCTCTTCATATGGGAAGAAGTTAGAATTGATTCATATTTTGAATAGCCCTAGGGCACGTATCAACGAGCTCATGGCTTTGAACATGTCTTGTGATCTTGTGGGAGACAGTCTGTTTGTACGTTCCAGAATAGAGTTACTTCTATCCTTTCATTCTCTTGAGAAACAGATAAGGGGTTAGGGTTAGGAGGAATACCTGTTGAGTGTTGGGAAGGTGTGCGCATACCGTAGAGAGATCAGACCGATTGTGAAGAACTCCTTTTTGTCTGGGAAGGACTACCTGTAAATAAGAATGCAAGACCACCAGATTTTAGTTAGACAATAAGTAAGGGAACTGCCTTGGGCCCAGGAAATACTAAACTTCCTTTCGAAGGTGGTCAGTTCCCTTTTAATATAAATTATTGCAAATGATAATAAAGAAGCTATTGCGAAATCACGATTTAGGTACCTCGTTACTAAAAGCAATAGAGACTAAACTACCCATAATAAAACGTCATTCTGTTTGTTTGGTCACTGGTTATTGATACGTTCAGATCAAGTTACAGGGATAGACCAGGCTGGATCTGAGGTTGTTAGGAGATAAATAGGTGAAAGGTTGGTTTTGGTATAAGTCACAGTGACCGATGCCGGTCACTGGATAACCGACCGCGGTTATAAAACCGCTACCGGTAGGGGATAACCGATATCGGTAGGGGCAGTGATTCAGGGGCTTCTGGGTAGAGGTTGATTGTAGGGTGGTTATGGGGTTTTTAAGGTTGGTAGATGGTTGGGGGGGATAGTAAGGCAATGGAGAAGACTCAGAGAGTGAGAAAGCTGTCTTCTGGGAAATATAGGGATGGATGAATGAAGGTTAGGTGCAGGGTGCTGCCGGGTGTTAGATCCAGGGGTGAGTTATAATTACTATCAATCAAAAGTTCACGAAGTGGAGCCTAGAAGCATACAAGATACTACTTACTACTTTCTGATGAGGATACAGGTCCGAGGAATGTGGTGACGAAGGCAAAGCTCAGGTGGGATGATCCGACAATCGAAAGTGAGCTGATGAAGCTATCCTCTGACTCTCCCAATGCTTGGATGAGTGTGACAGTGATCTCGTTGATCAGTTACAGTCTTGGACTCAATGCTCTTCTCTGCTCTCCCAAACTCTCTTGATCTCTCTCTCTCACTTGTCTCTCTCCTTGCAAATGAATTCGGATCCCTTGTTTTTGGTTGGGGGAGGTCATTTACAGGGAACCGATGGCGGTTGCCTAACCGACGGCGGCCGCATAGGGACCGATGTCGGTTAGGTCAAAGTTGGCTATTTTTAGTAAAATAGCCAACTTTCCCTCCTTTTCTCTCGAGGGGTCAGTTGTGGGCTTGGTCAAGTCATTATTAGGTTCGTTTTGATGCGGGTGAGGGGTGATGAGTCATGGGTGTGGGTCTGGACCAAGTCATAGGTCTTAATTAGGTTAGTTTAGGGTTAGGGCTAGGTCATAGTGAGGTGGCGAGGTGAGGTGGCAGGGTTGGAGATGTGGATTTATTAATTATAAGGTAATTAATAAATAATTCAGTGTGTAAGGTTTTAGGTGGTGAGGTAGGGTTAGGTTGCGGGATGAGATACGGGGTACAGGGTGTCGTAAGACCCAAATTTGGTGTCTACATTTGCCCCTTGTTGTCGTGTAGCTTGTCTTGTAAAGCTGCACTGACAATAATAAAAAGTGGTTGCCCCAGTTAAGGGTATAGGTAATCCCCCTCAAATCTATCACAGATTGAGGCGACATGAAATCAGGGATAGGGTTGATAAAGGGTAAATGATGGTGAGATGCTGGTAAGATGGTGGGGTAAGTTCAAGGAAGCCGACGCACGTTAAAATGCAGTAGTGCGACCAGGGTACATGTTTTGAAGAGCAAACAAGCAATTCATAGGCAAAGGTCGATAGTTTATCCAAACAAGGCTGATATAATCCTGGTATCCAAGGCATAGGAAGTAGCTCCAGGGGATATAACGGGTAAGGTACCGGAACATTTAGGCATGTTCGGCAGTACCAAATGGTTGGTTTGGTTGAGATAAACGTCACGGTCTTGGTCTAGGCAAAGCTGGTCGGCTGAACAAGTCAAGTATCCTAGTCATGCTAAAACACGAACAGGTGAGCTCGATTGAACAAACAGGTACATGATGGGTGGAGAGAATTTTTGATTTGCGGGCCTCGGTCGAGGTACTTAATTGGTGCGGCCGTGGGTCGGGCCGATTGGTTGGTTGCGGCCTTGGGTCGGGCCAAGTGTTGGTTGGTTGGGTCGCCTTGGGTCGGCCTTGGGTCCGATTGGTTGGTTTGGTTGGTTGGGTCGGCCTTGGGTCGGGCCGATTTGTGGGGTCAGGCCGATTGGTTTGTTGCGGCCTTGGGTCAGGCCGATTGGTTGTTGCGGCCTTGGGTCGGGCCAATTGGTTGGTTGCGGCCTTGGGTCGGGCCGATTGGTTGGTTGCGGCCTTGGGTCGGGCCGATTGGTTTGTTGCGGCCTTGGGTCGGGCCGATTGGTTGGTTGCGGCCTTGGGTCCGATTGGCGGCCTTGGGTCATTGGTTAGTTGCGGCCTTGGGTCGGGCCAATTGGTTTGTTGCGGCCTTGGGTCGGGCCGATTGGTTGGTTACGGCCTTGGGTCGGGCCGATGAATTCAAAATAAGGCTATTTAGCAAAGGCCGGGGGTAGGCAATGTGGTGAAAAATGGAGTTTAGTGGAGAAGAACAGGAGTTAGGTTAAACTAAGCCTATAACCGATATCGGTTATGGGTGACCGATATCGGTCAGGATGACCGATATCGGTCTTCTAGGGCGCACTCTAACCAATATCGGTTAGAGGGCCTAAACCTATAAAAAGAAAAAATACGGCATGTCATTTTCACTTTGTGAAATTGAGTGCCAACTTTTTCTTGTTTGAGTTTTTGAAGTGATTGGGTTGTGTGTTTGGGCTGAGTTGGCACTAGTTGAGTGGGGGAGTGAGTTATTGGTAGGCCCCAGAGATCAGGAGGCAGAGTTTGATTGGTTGAGGACCCTGCTGAGGAGATTTGGAGCTATGGCATAGCCTGGAGGAGCAGGAGGTGCTGGAGGAGCTGGACCACCACCACCTATCCCACCACGACGACGTGTAGTCATACCGGTAGGCTCTAAATCCCTATTTGTGTGAAGTTGATGAATTTAGCTAGGATGTGGGTTTTGGGGTAGGAATCCAAAATTTGATAAAATAATGAATAAATGAAGGTAAATCGTAAAATGGAGTGGGTAGATATGTTAGGTAGGCCAAAACGGCAGGGTGGGTAAGTTTTTAGGCAATTGTGCTGGGTAGATGGGTAGAAATAGGAAAAAAGGGGATTTGGGGGCCGTTTTTGGTCCGGCCCCGAAATCCCACAGTGACCGATGTCGGTCACTAGGCGACCGACATCGGTCACAGCGAAAGTTGTGTAGATTAGTGGTTATAGAGACCGGCGTCGGTCATGTGTCGACCGACGTCGGTGCATAAAAGTCAGACATAGACTGTTGGTGGGGGACCGATGGCGGTCGAGGGTGACCGGTACCGGTCACCATGGGTAGGAGGTAAGGTTGTGAAATTTGTTGTGTTGGTTTGTTGTAGGCGGGTAGGATAGATTTTTGGGGTGAAGGGGGAGAAGGTAGAGTTGCTAGGAAAGGTTATTGGGGTGGGGGGTAATCGGGGTTGGGGGCCGGTTCGGGTAGGATAGGTTATGGGTTGTGTATGAATTAGGAGGGGTTAAATTGGTTGAGGTATGGTTAGAGGGCGAGAGTAGAGCGGGTGGAGTATGAGTGGGGCGGTTGGTAGGGTGTGGGATAGGTAAAGGGGATATTGTAGATTTTTGTTGGGTGGGGTTATTGATGTTGAGGGAGATGAGGTGTTTTAGGTTTGATTGGAGTGGGTAGGATATTTAAAGAAGGACCATAAGAGTGAGAGGAATTTATAGATGTATAGGGTAAGATAGGTGGGTGTAGATGTGCTTATAGAGTCGGGTTGTGATTGGGTGGGTGAGTGAGTATAGAGGGTTAAGGTAGTTGTTTTGTAAAGGGTAGGCCTGATGGAGTGGGTTGTTTTTGCAGGCACGCCAGCAGCTGACGATGCGAGATCGGATGCCGCCTCTACTGGGGCGGATGCGGCCACATGTGACCGCAGCGCAGTGGGCAGTTATGCGGGAGGTTGGACTTGGCGGAGTCCAGAGGTATAGGGCTGTGGATAGGGACCACAGCCTGATGGTTGCCCTCATCGAGAGATGGGATCCGGCAACCAATGTCTTTCATCTCCCTACTGGAGAGATGACAGTCACCTTAGAGGATGTGTATCGCATCCTGAGACTGCCGATCATAGGTGAGGAGGTGTTCCAGGTGGATGCTGAGACAACGATGGATAGCATCCTGCAGGTATTCGGGGATGCAGCCCCATTGATTACATATCATAGTGCGAGCATCTGCTACGGTGATATGTATCGCGCGCATCGACAGGAGACACGGCTTGCCATGCTGATGATGATCGGTATCACCTGCTTCGCCCTCCCTGACTCAGAGGGAGGCCACTTCCCACGGGCTCTGATGGGAGTGTTACATGAGATGGTGGAGGAGCACACCTGCTATGCATGGGCACCGGTGTATCTGGTGCAGCTATACAGAGAGCTCTGGGGCTATCGCCGTATGAGGTGATTCGGGATATGTTCGACATTCTTGTTACACTGCTGGGCCTACGAGCATATCATGTGTTTACGACCAGTAGGGTTGCCCCAGCAGCCAGGGCCACAGGTAGTTTATAGGTATGGGTTTCAGAGGTGGTTGGGGGTCGTGGGCCAGCCACGAGCAGTTATCGCAGGGCGAGATGTCACTTATTACAGGCATATGTTAGAGGGCCTGACGGCATTAGATATTATATGGAGGCCATACAGAGGCCATCAGCCCCGTGGAGGAGCCCGAGCACAGCTGCGATGGATCCAGTACATCTTCTGGATAGCTGGACGGAGACCCGGGGAGTATGAGTGGATTCCCCTAGAGAGGGTACGACGACAGTTGGGCCTACGGCAGGATGAGCCACCTCCCTTCCCACAGTATCGGAGGGAGGATGTAGAGGCACCACTACCTGTACCATAGCCATTTGACCCAGTCTGGGTAGCAGAGAGACCGGCCGATGATACGGTGGATGACGCCGGAGTTACAGGTTCATTTTTGGTTTGGTGGGCAGGGCAGAGGGCAGCCATGAGAGCACAGCCCGCACAGCCAGATTTGGCGGCTGTTATAGCGGAGAGGGACCGTCTCTTGGGTCAGGTGCAGTTATTACAGGGGCAGCTTGCTGCTGCACAGGCACAGATCAGAGTGTTACAGGGGCAGTTGGCCCAGGCACAGGGACAGGTACAGGGACAGGCACAGGCACAGGCACAGCCTCAGGTCCAGATCCCTGTTCAGGCACAGGCACAGGTCCCTGTTCAGGCTCCGATGGCAGCTCCACCGCCACCACAGGTACAGGCTCAGGGTCAGGGTGTACAGGCAGGGCAGGGCCCACTTCTATTAGGAGCCGGGGGACCAGCCCCACCAGCCATGGTGGCACGGGCCCGATACATGGAGGCGAGAGCGGAGGCCCGTTATTATCAGGACGTACTAGATGGTACCGTGCCGATTATCAGCCATATGCGGCTCACAGAGCCGAGACATCCCAGAGTCACAGGTCACAGGGGGCCGCAGCCACAGCCGGTGGGTCAGTTACAGGTAGGAGGTGAGATCCGGCACAGGGGCCAGCTGAGGGACGGGCCGAGGGAGGGGGAGAGAGCTGAGTCACCCCAGGAGCGGAGATGGGTTTTGTTGATTTGATAGAGGATTTGTTGATAGAGACACCGGTCTGCGAACCGAGTGTGTATATAGAGGCCTGCGTGCCCTCATAGGATTTATGTATGCATTTTTGTTGTATATACCGGCCTGCGAGCCGAGTACATTTTGTATAGTTGATACCGGCCTGCGAGCCGAGTATATTTTTGACATGAGAGACCGGCCTGCGAGCCGAGTCGAGATTTTGACAGAGACAGCGGCCTGCGTGCCGACTTTGTATTTTGGATTATAGAGGCCCCATGCAGGGCAATTTGTATATGTTGACATTGATTTGAGGATATATATAGATGATGAGTTTGATCCACATGGTGTGTATAATGTTTGATTTGATGCATATATTATAATGTTGTATGTGTTTTGTCGATGGTATTGGAATTTGATGTATATATAGATGATGTTGATGATGTTTTGATGATATGCATATGTTTTGAAATGTTGATGTTTATTATGATGATGGATGTTGATAGTGATGTCGTTATGCAGGGAAAAGAGGCGGGCTCTGCCAAAAAATTCAAAAAACAAAGAAAAGGATTAGGTTTAAGCAAGAGGAGACAGATGACCGATATCGGTTAGATAACCGATGTCGGTCACAACCTGACCGATACCGGTTAGCTAACCGATATCGGTTATCTTAAACGAGCTTTTCTAAAAATAGAAAAGCTTGGGAGGCAACTGAAATCTTATTTTTAGAGTCATGCAACATGTTAAATACGAGGATGCGAGGCTGTTGACGTCGATACAGGTAATTGCATGGGAGAATTGAGTGATAAGGAGGAAAGAGACAGGTAAAGTGATCGTGGGCTTGGATTAAGAAGGCGTAAAGGCAAGTAATAGTGAAGAGGGTGGTGAACATGGCTGAACAAGGAGAAGCATCCAGTGGGCAGAGAGGAGAGGGAAGACAGGTTCCACCTCAAACTGCTGCATCCCAGGAGGTATAATTTTTGGTTGGAATTAAATTTTTGCATGCGTATGAATAGGATGTGGGAAGGTAAGTGGGTAGAGATGAAAAAGAAAGGTGATAGGCAAAGGTTTGGGATGGGGTGAGTGTTATGGGGTAGGTAATCAGGGGTTTCAGATATGTTTTTAGGTATAGAGAGGCGCAAACAAGCGAATAAGTTATCATAGGTGGTGTTTTTGAGCAGGGTAGATGGAATTGACAGTGACCGATATCGTTTAGGAATAACCGGTATCGGTTAGGTAACCGGTATCGGTTATCTATAACCGATATCGTTACTGTGTAAAGTTGCGGATTGTGATAAAAAACACGTGGGAATTTATTTGTTGATTTGTTGTTTGTTGGTTTGATGTGTGCAGGCACAGGCAGGGTTGAGGATGAATGATAGGGTGCCAGCTTTGTTGTCACGAGTCCGAGCGGATGTAACACCAGCTGAGTGGGCATTAATAAACCATGTGGGGTTAAGCGGAATCCGCTATTATTCACGAATCACACGCAATCATGCTATGTTGCAGGCGCTGTTTGAGAGATGGAATCCTGAAAAGAATACCTTCTATCTGCCAACAGGGGAGATGACAGTGACGTTAGAAGATGTGTTTCAAATTTTGAGACTTCCAATTACAGGAAGACTAGTGTATCAGGCAGGGCCTAATGCGGCGCACGTGCAGCGATGACAGTAGTATTTGGTCCAGCCACACGAGATTTGACACAACGAGGTTTGACATTAACTTATGGTATAATGTTTGAGGCACACCCGGAGGCAACAAGGTTGGCCGTGGTATTAATGATAGCGGTGGGGTATTATGCATTACCTAGAGCGGACGGGGGAAGATTTCCAAAATCATTGATGTGTATTATTTAGGAAATGATAGAAGGGAGCGTTACTTTCGCATGGGCACCCGCATATCTGGCGGAGCTATACAGGGGTTTATGGGCATGCAGGTGAAATCACAGGACTACACTGGATTGTGCATACTTATTACATTGTTGGGCCTATGAGCACATTGTGTGTGTGCGACCAATAGGCCGACCCATCCAGGCAGGAGAGACAAGAGTGCAAAGGTTGGGATTCAGGCGATGGGTCCAGACAGAGCAAGAGGTGAGATCCGAGGCCGTGAGAGATGACACCGTGTATTATAGGTAGATGTGGGAGATGGTGACGATTGCAGATATCCATTGGAGGCCTTACGGGAACTATATGGTGACGGTGAACATAGCCGAGGATTTGAGGGGTGTAGAGCGATTGAGGTGGATCGCGGGACACAGGCCAGGTGAGTACGAGAGGATTCCTCTAGATCGCGTGCGGTGACAATTTGGATTTGTTCAGGATATACCCATGGCTCATAGACCATACAGGAGTATCGACGCCGAGGCACCATTCTCACCTCCACGGCCAACACTTCCAGAAGGACCAGAAGAGACAGCAGCCGATCGCAGGGTAATGGATGCAGGAGTGACAGAGTCTTATAGATTATGGTGGGCAGCAGAGCTGCGAGATACACATGAGAGGGCCGATCATCCTGACATAGCTGTGATTACCGTGGAGAGAGACCACCTGCAGGGTTTAGTTCACCAGCTTCAAACACAGGTGAACGAGACCACGGGATTGTTAGAGGCTTCGCAGTCTCGAGTGGAGAGACTAGAGGCAAGAGTCCTCCACGCGAGAGGGCAGATTCATATGTTACAGGAGAGATTGGTGGATCAGTGGGAGGAACCAATAGCAGTGGTACCTTTGAGTACGGAGAGGCCAGGTGAGCGGCGTCGACGATCACCATCACTACCTGGTTCGGGATGAGGCGCGGGGGTCTAAGTGAGTTTCATACATAGGGGTAGAAGAATAAATAAGGATTCTGACCTGCGCGTCGATGATAGAGAAGATGTATTTGTTTAACATCTAAATAAAATGGAATATGTATGTTGATTTGAGTTTGTGATAATTATAAGAATGTTTGTGTTTTGAATGTTTGGATTGAAAAAGGATCAAAGGTGAGTGTTATCAATATAAATATGTGAAAATATTTATATTTTTAAAGAAAACACAACACATGATAGGTTATGGTAGGGGATGGTCGAGCTAACCTTGGGAGACCCCATGTCTCCTAAGTGCTGCCTACATAGCCCATTGCACAAAGCAAGGAGGGGCCTCAGACCGATGTAGTTCTCCCTTAGGACCAGGGAGAGGTGAATTCAGGCAATTTGGTTGTGGTTAGGCAATTTGTTGGTTGGTAAAAGTTTGATGTTGGTAGAGTAATGTTGTTGGTGTTGGTGTGGGTATAGGTGAAGTGAGGGTTAACTTACCCAAGCATAGGAAATCGTGTCCTAATTAAGATCAACACACAATCCTAGATTCGGGTAAAAGAGGCAAAACTGTCCCATAGTTGGAAAGAGCTAAACAAACCACGTATTATCGTAGGATGAGCTTGAATCCCTAGGTACCTTGCATAGGCGAGAAGTCGATAGGTGAAAAGAGTTGTATAATCACAATATATCGGATATACGCACGTCCCTTGAGTTTTGTTATTGTGAAGAATGGTGAGGAGAGGTGGATGGGATAGCTGAGGCGTAGAGAACTTGTTATAAGGTGATTATTCTGACGGAAGAGAACCAAACCAAAATAGACAAGTCCATGACTCAAAAGTACTTTTGAATACTGCTTTGATTTTTCTGGATATAGACTGATCAATGCGGGAAGTCTATATGGGATATGCATTTTGTTGTTCTTGAGGTCTTCACGAAGCTGATCAATGCGAGAAGCTTCTGATAGAGGCTGACTTTGTATAGCTGTCCTTCGAGGGAACAGTCTACTTATAGTAGCAGACGCGGCGTTGCACATAGCTATGTCCTTCGAGGGAGCAGTCTAGTTATAGTAGCAGATGCGGCTTTTGCACATAGCTGTCCTTTGAGGGAGCAGTCTAGTTTATAACGTGGAGGTATAGATGTCTGTTTGGCATGAAGCATCTATTTTTGCAGGAAGTTTGACTCAAGAATATCCCAGAATTGTATAATTGAGAACTTGTTATTTTGATACTTTTAAGTCATGGACCAGACTAAAAAGGAGAAGGCCTCTTTAAGAGGAGGTGATGATCAAACCACGTGGGTTTGATTTTACTTTGAGATGCACGAAAAAAAAGGTGTATGAGGTGGTAAATGAGCTCAAGGGACGAGCGCAAGGTGGATAAGGAGTGATGTAACACTAAATTCAACAGTAGAATGGTCGGAGATGCAAGGCATTAAGGGGTTCAGGCTCAGGTTTACCATTAAGCGAAGCTAAATGATAAGTACCTGATCCGTAAGTGTGAGTGATAATGTAAGGCCCAATCCAATTAGGAGCAAATTTTCCACGTTTGCTCTTTTCTAGTTTGGTTACATGTTGATTCTCTTTGAGGAAAAGATCACCAATTTTAAAGGTACGCTCATGAATTCACTTATCATAAGCACGCTTGATGCGCTTTTGATAAATTTGAAGGTGGTCAAGAGCGGTAAGATGACGCTCGTCAAGAAGCTCCAATTGGGCTAACCGCTCTTGGCGGAAGTCATCATTGGTGAGAATATCCTGGAGAGATATTCTGAGGGAAGGGATTTGTATTTCGAGAGGCAAGACAGCCTCGGTACCATACACCAGAGAGAATGGTGTGGCATTAGTGGAAGTACGAATGCTGGTACGATAAGCCCAAAGGGCAAAGGGGATGTGATCATGCCAATTTTGACCAGAATCGTTAACAACTTTCATGAGAATTTTGGTTAAGGTTTTGTTAGAAGATTCAGCTTGACCATTTGCTTGTGGATAGTAGGGTGACGAGAAGCTAAGTTTGATACCAAAGTTGTCACAAAGGGCTCGTAACAGCTTATTTTTGAAAGATTTTCCATTATCGGTTATCAAGCGATGAGGAACACCGAAACGGAAAATAATGTGATGATTGATGAATTCAACAATTTTCTCCTTTTTGGTTGAAATGAGTGGAACGGCCTCCACCCATTTAGTGTAATATTCAGTTGCCGTGATGATCCAATGGTGACGTTGCGAAGAAGGTGGATGAATCTCACCAATAAGGTCCAAACCCCATTGTGAGAAAGGCCAAAGATCTCGTGCGACCTGTAGCGGATGGCTGGGAGTATGTTGAAGGTTGGCATGTTGTTGACACATAACACAACGCTTAACATATTCGCAGTAGTCTTTATTAAGAGTAGGCCAATAATATCCTAGGCGAAGGATCCGCTTGGCCATGGCAAAGCCACTAAAGTGCCCACCACAAATTCCGTCATGGACTTGTTGGATGGTATGAGTGACTTCAGCGCTGGTTAGACATCGAAGGAGGATACCATCGAAGCCACGTTTATAGAGGAGTCCCCCCATGATGACATAACGAGAAACACCTTTAAGAAAAGCACGTTTTCCATTACTATTAAGGTTAGGTGGGAGAACAGAGTTTGTAAGGTAGTCGTGAAATTGGTGATACCAGGTATCCTGCGAGTCAGCAGATGCATTATTTACCATACAAACATCCGGGACTAAGTAAGATGGGGCGAAGAGTTGTTGGACCAAGACAAATATGTCAGAATCAGTTGGTGATGTAGGAATTTGTGAGGCCAAGCAAGCCATAGTATCCGCAAATTTATTAGTTGAGCGTGGAACGGTTTGGATAGTATAATGGGTAAATAAGGTCAAAAGTGAATCTACGTAACGTTTGTACTTTTGAAGTTCCTCATTTTTACATTGGTAGATGCCAGTGACTTGATTTACTACCAATTGAGAGTCACCGAAAATGTGAATAGACTTCACACCTAAGTGTAACGCAACGTGGAGACCCAAAACAAGGGCCTCGTATTCCGCTGTATTGTTAGTGCAGGGGAAATCGAGCCTGAATGAAAGAGGCATAGGTTCACCTTCAAGAGGAATGAGAACAACACCCACCCCTCCACCGCGTTGGCATTTAGATCCATCGAAGAAGAGAGTCATCGGATAAGACGCATCATTGAGCGAAAGAGTTGCGATGAGTTCATCAGGGAAAGTAAAATTGGTAAATTGTTCCCCAGGTAAAGGGGCTTCCGCGAGTTGGTCTGCGATAGTTTGTCCTTTGACTGATTTCTGGTGTACGAACTCAAGGTCGAGGTCGGCGAGGAGCATAAGCCATCGGGCGATGCGTTGGTTTAGATGAGGTTTGGCGTACATATAATGTATGGGGTCAGCGTTGGTGATGACAAAAGTTTTGTGATTCAGGAGGTAATGTCAGAGTTTGGTGGCCACGAATGATAGGGCTAGGCACAACTTTTCGACATGTGTATACCTAGTTTCGTAATCCACAAGAGTACGGCTTATGTAATAAACTGCTTGTTCTCGATGCTCGGAGTCACGATGTGCGAGCATGGCTCCTACAGCATGGTCGGTGGCAGAAAGGTAAAGGTAGAAAGGGCGATCGTCCTGAGGTGGGATAAGCACGGGTGGCTGCAAGAGATAAGTTTTAAGAGCCTCAAAGGCTTTGTGGCACTCCTCGCTCCATTGAAAGACAATGTCCTTTTTAAGGAGATGATGGAAAGGTTGACATCGATCCGAGAGTTGTGAGATGAAACGACGGATAGATTGGAGTTTTCCCTGCAAACTACGCAATTGTTTTAGGTTAGTGGGTGGGGGCATTTCTAAAATAGCTTTGACTTTAGCGGGGTCGACCTCAATGCCACGCAAAGAGATGATAAAGCCAAGGAGTTTTCCCGAAAGGACGCCAAAGACACATTTCTTTGGCTGAAGACGAACACAGTATTGTAATAGGCGATCGAAAATAATGGTTAAAACATCGAGATGTTCACTGCGATGTTTGGATTTTCTAAGAATATCATCGACATAATCCTCAAGGATAGTGTGCATAATGTCATGAAAAATGTAATTCATAGCCTGTTGGTAGGTTACACCAGCATTCTTAAGGCCAAATGGCATGACACGATAGCAGAAGGTGCCCCAGGGGGTAATGAAGGTGGTTTTATGTTGATCGGCCGGGGCTACTAAAATTTGATTATATCCCGAGAAACCATCCATGAGAGAAAGCATCTCATGGCCCGCAGTGAGATCGACAAGTTGATCAATACTAGGTAGGGGGAAGTCATCCTTTGGGCAAGCGAGGTTAAGATCCCAGAAATCCGTACATATCCGAAGTCCCCCCGTCGCTTTAGTGACAGGTACAACATTAGAAATCCATTGCGGATAGTCAATAGGTAAGATGAAAGAAACAGAAAGGAGTCGTTGAAGCTCTTCTTTAACCAAAAGAGCAATGCGTGGATGCATTTTTCTCAGCTTCTGTTTAACTGGTTTGGAGTCTGGTTTCAGAGTGATGTTATGGACAGCAATGTCAGGATCGATTCCTGGCATGTCGGCGTAGGACCAAGCGAAAGCTTGATTGCGGGCACGGAGAAAGGTAGTGAAGGCGGCTTGTTCTGATGCATCGAGAGATTGTCTGATCTTTACAATGTGAGGATCATCCTCCATGTGGATGTTGATTTCTATAGTCGACTCATTCAACATGGTTTGGGTTTCAGATGGTAAGGCATGTTGAATATAAGAGTCATCCGCACCAAGGTAGGTGAGGATGGAGTCATCATCCTGGCACTCCACAACATTAATCGAAGGTAGGTCTTCTTTGATCATGTCTGGATATAAAAGGGGGAGAGAAGATGGGTCTTCACCATCACGTTGATAAGTGAGAGGACCTAGGAAGATAGCATTCACGAAAAAAAAAAGTTAGGAGGGATAGATTCCGGGTCTATCGACTCCGTGGGTGAAGATGGTAAAATGGGCGATGATTGTTCGGAATGGGTGACTTCGTCGTCTTCCTAGATACAATTGACACGAGGTTTCTTCAGTGTAGGTGGTTCAGAAAACCCAAGACCACTACGATCTTTGTGTTTGCGTGTTGTCATGGGAATAACCGTATGTCGTCCTTGCTCATAAAGACCGAAACCAAAACCTTTCCAAGCACAGCGCGTCAGGAAGGTGAGGGCGAAACGACGGTTGGTTAGATATTGAAAATCTGATTGGAAGGGAACCACACCAAGGGGAGGTTCGGGGGTGACAGAGGATGCGTCAACACCCCCATACGTTAGGTTGGTGCGGCAATTAGGTGGTCCGTAGGAGATCACCTCCCCCACACGACGGTCGTAGGTAGGATGCGCATGTAACTGTCCATACTCTTGTGGGGTATGGAAGGTGCTAACATTGTATAGGCGGTACTCCCCCAGCGTAAGGCATTGAAAAACACCTACCAAGGGATCCGAGGTTGGGATGTTGTCCGCGGGGAAGGAAGAAGTATTTGCGTCGGTGGTTTCATTGGTCGAAGGTGTGGGTGCGGCTAAGGTGGATGGTTGAGGCGTGGTTGAAGTAGATGGTTGGGTTGGATCAATGGGTGTCTTGACTGGTACAAGCACATCATTAGGGTGGTATAACATATTACAGGTTTTGAAGGGGGAAGCGTCAGCTGTGACGGTGTATGACTTCCCTTCATACTCAAATTTTATGCATCTATGTAAGGTGGAGGGAACGCATCCCATAGCCCGGATCCAAGGGCGGCCTAACAACATGTTGTATTGGAATTCTCCCTCAAGGACATAGAAGAGTTCGGGTAAGGTACGTGGCCCTACATGAATGTTAAGGATCACGGTGCCTAGGGTAGAAGTAATAGCATCGTTGAATGAACGCAACATGGTGGGGTTGGCACACATGCAGCTAGGAGGGATATTCATCTGTTGGAAGGATTTAGAAGAGACGATGTTTATGCTAGTCCCCTCGTCGATCATAACACGACGTACCCAGATGTCCCAGACGTAAGCCGAGATGAAAAGAGCAGGGTCAGGATCTTCTGCACCAAAGACGACAATTTCTTCTTCGGAAAAACTGACAGCAGCGGCTTGCTGTACAGGGACAGAGGTGGTTGTGGAGGTAGGTTGTTTGGTGAGAGAAGCAACATGGTTGGGTGTGAAGATGGAGGCAACGGGAAAGGTTTCATTAGGTAGGACCTCTATCCCTTGAAGGATCTCAATTAGAGCTTGTCGATGCGATTCAGATGTTTGAATGAGATCATAGAGTGTCATTTTTACAGGAGATTGGTGAAGTTGTTTGATCATAGTGCGATGGGAAACTCCATCAGAGACTGGATAGGCAGGTCCACGAATAACCACTTTAGGTGGTGGTGCGATCGGGATGGCGGAAGAAGAAAGAGAGGCCGCAGGTGTGCTTTCTTTAGCTTTTCCATTGTTTTTCTGACCTCGAGTAGCAATGCTAATCATGTTGATCTCATGAATGCGAGAGGAGGAAGATGACAGGGATAAGTCATTGTTCTCGAGAGGTGGGGTTGCAATGATGATAGATTTTGGCGAGGCGGGGACAGGTGGTATAGGAGAAGGGATCGAAGCTAAGGGCTTTTTCTTCCGTAAGTCATCTTTCTGAGATTTTCTATCCGAGATAGGCAACTGGCGAAGGATGGCTTTCAAAGCTTTGCATCCTTCTACATTGTGTCCTGGTGTGCGGTGGTAGGCACAGATTTTAGATTCATCATAACCTATAGGTCGAGGTTTAGATGGATCATAGGGTCTGAGTGGGGGTAGGGAAATGGTCGCATCCCCTACCAGCATATCAAGGATCTTGGCGTAAGATCCTTTGAGCGGGTCAAATGAAGATGAGGCTATTGATTGAGTGGGTGAGATTATTGATTGTTTTGGTAATGGTTGGGTACGAGTGGTTCGTACGGGTGGTGGTTTAGGCAAGGGATTTTGATGATTGGGTTGAACTAGGCATGGCTTCTTCTGCGCAGAAGTCATGTTTAGCTGGTTAGATGATGAGGCCACAGATGACGTGGTGGTAGGAAACAACCATGGGGAAAGAGGAGCGGCAGCAAACAAGTCCTTTGATGATCAAGTTTGCTTAGGGTTGGTAGGTAGGCAAGATACTTGGGGCGACGGTGTTGAGATGCCTGTGGATTTCTGTATGGGTGCAGAAGGTGCTGGTCGTGTTAAAGAAGATGTGGGAGGCATGGTGTATTGAGGCAAGGTGGAGGGGTGAGGCCCCAATATAGAAGGTAGGTGTGACGGCGAGGGTTGAAGCCATGCCTGCTGTACTGGTGTGATCGGGGGTGAGGGTTTTAGTTGTGGCGGAGGCATAGATTGGACTCGAGGAGATTGGGTCTGTCTCCTAGGTGGATTGACGGCTTTATTTTTGGATAAGTCTAACCGTTTAGGTGGGTGCGTCAGGCTGGGTATTGGTAAAGTCCCAAGCATAGGGGAAGGTTTGGTTAGGTTGATAGAGGTTGATGAGGTATTCGGTGGAGATGAGGGGGGTGGAGGTGAGGACATAGGCATTTTGAGCTTTTGTAAAAACTTTGGGTATATGGTAGAGGTGTCTGGATTAGTCATTTGCATTTGAGTAGAGCATGGTGTTCTCAAACGTGCCCATAAGAGTCGTTTATCTTCTGGGGGATGACAATCTTCACGTATGGATGGGCATTTTGATATGGAAGAGAAGTGGGTTGTGATTCCGGTCCACTGGGGGTGTGATACAGGGGGCGAATGAGGCGCTGTATCAATGGGTGTTAAGGGGTCAACCGGTCGCTGGAAAGATTTAGGTGATGAAGAACTGATAGGGAGGAGGGCATGTTCTAGAGGATCTGTCATGATTAAGGAATTTGGTGATGTAGGCTCGAGGGGTTTCTCTTCTAAGGATGACAGAAAAAGTGGCGATCCTTCTTCTTTTGCAGCAAGAGTGGTGGAAGGAGATGTTTGGGCAATAGATAAGTTGGATAACATCCGCTCACAGTCTTGCAGGGATGTGGTGTAAGAAGGCTCTTCTGTGAGAAGAGAACTCTGGGCGGTTGGTTCCTTTATGGGTAAAGGAATAGCGGGGCTGTCCTCTTGTCCTGATGAAGGAGAAGGGGGCAAGGACTCTTGCGTCGGTGAAGAGGCTCGATTCAGAATTTCTTCGATGGAAGCCCTTGGTTGGGAGTTGAAAACCACATGGATCTCATGCACACTCTTCTCCTCGGCTAAGGTTTCTTGGTTTGTGTTACTGTTAGAGGAATGGTTTGGAAATGGTTTGTTGAAGATTTTTAAATTTTGATTAGCAGGGGCATTAGGATTATCGAGGGTTATATCCCCTGCATCAACCATTTCCTGCACTATGTTTTTCAACATCTTGCAGTTTTCGTGGCTGTGTCCCTTCACGCGATGGAAGTTACAGAAGTCATTTTCTTTATACCAAGAAGGTATAGCACGGGCGGAATCAAACCCGGAGTGAGGTTTAATAGGAGGCAAGGTGATAGCTCCTGCTTTAAGCAATTTTTCCAAGATCACTTCATAAGTTTCTCCCAAGGGAGTGTACTTGATGGGCTCGGCTTTATACTTATAGGTGGATTTCGGCTGGGTATAAGACGGTGCTTGAGATTTGACCGTTACCGCGTGTACAACTCCTTTTGATTTCGAAGCAGCCGATGCATGAGAGTTGGTGGTGTTGGGTTTGTTAGTGGAGTCCTGGGTTCAGAAATTTGAGTTTTTGTTGCGCAACTTCAATTTCTCCTCCTCTAAGGCCCGAATCTCTAGTTTCCGAGCCATAGTAAAGGCCTCATCAAAGGTGCGGAAAGTTTGAATTTGGAGGGTGGGAGAAATGTGTTTAGCGCAGGCCCACGTAAAGAGTTCGATGAGCTCGGCCTGAGGTAAGGCATAAGTAAGTTGGTTGATGAGGCCCCGCCATCGTCCAACGAAATCTGCTATAGATTCATCTTCAAATTGTCGGATGGCATAGAGATCGGTAATGGATACTTTCTTGGCAATATTGATGGAGAAATGATCCAAGAAAGATTGGGCTAACTGGTTAAAGGAGAAGATTGAGTGCTGGGCTAAAGCACTGTACCACTCCAAGGTAGGTCCTGATAAGGACATGGGGAAGGTACGGAGTAGTAAGGCATCGTCATGAGCAATCAGATAGCAGGCATGTCTAAATGATCGCAAGTGTTGTTGAGGGTCCTCCTTACTATTAAAGCGAGTAAATTTCGGTAATTCCCATTGAGGAGGATATGTATGAAGGGGGACAGAAGGGTGAATAGGCTCCCGACAAACTTGCTCGTATGTCAGGGTGTTACGGCTTCCTGAAACAGAAGCCTCAAGATTTTGCATCTTGTCCATCATTTGTTTGATTAAATCATTGGTTGGGTTAGATGATGGTGTTGTCATCGTAAACGGAGGAGGATTGGGCCAAGAGCCGCTACTAGACAATGGTGGGGCTTAAATGTTGATAAGGTATCGATGATGAATGTGTTGGGGTGGCCGAATAAGGGTGTCCTATATAAGATGTTGAGGCCACCGGATGCGTTTGCGGAAATGAAAAGGTGGGCGGAGCCTGAGAGGGAAAGCTCGTGTGGATAGGTGGTAGAGAACAAGTTATGAAAGAGGCAATTTGCGAGAGGGATGAGGTAGGGGCAGTGGATGGTAGTGATATGTGGGGCCCCAGATTAACCAAAGGAAAGCCAATTGGTGCAGTATGGACCATCGAATCCACTGAGCTGGGAGACGGGGCTAAGGATGAAGACAGTGAGGCGGAGTTATTAGGTGGGGAAGGAGCTAAGTGGGCGGCTATACTAATAGGCATACCCAAGAGGAGCTGACCGTCGGGTGTACGGTCAGGGGTATGAGACAAATAATACTGTACGGCGCCAAGATTAGCATCCAAAAATTTAGCAAAATCCGGATCTCCGACAGAGATCTTGGGAAAAGCATTGGTGTCTGTAGGATTCCCCATAGGATGCGAAGGGGGTGACTCAGGAAAAGACACGGAACAAGCATGTGAAACCATGGCTGCGGCTTGTTTCCGGGTGATAACAACCATGGACAAGAGGATACAGTAGAGAATTAGTCAATCAGGAACAGAAAATGCAACAAAATGTTGGAATTGGTAGGTTACTGGTTTGTCAGGAACTGTAAAACACAGTAACCGATATCGGTCTGGTAACCGATGTCGGTCAGACTGTAACCGGCGTCGGTCTGGGTAACCGATGTCGGTAGAAGAGGACCGGTGCCGGTCATTGTGAAGGCAAAGAGAGAATGTAAGAGGCTGCTGGTTTGGGGATAACAAGGCTTAGTATACCCACCAAACTGTCTGAAGTGATAACTGAGACAGGGTATAACAGAGAAACAGAACTGAAAGAAAAACAGAAAACAAGCAAGATGCACAAGCAAATCAAGAGACTAACCCTAGGATTAGTTTTAATCACTTTTGGGCTTATGCCTTAGACGCAAGATGATGTCAATCCTAAACAAAAGACCTAAGGGAGATGTCAAGTTTGTTTTGGCTTGTAAGGCTACCTCAATCGGGCGGAGGAATACCGCGGGAAAGGGGGGATGTTTGAGATGTTGTGTAGATTATGATGTGATTTGGTATGTGTTGTGCAGTGAGAGTAAGATTAATTTCTCATCAATACCATGGATATCACCCCCACGTGTACGACCTGTTACTTAATCTACGTTCACTAGAATTAAAAACAGCAAGCAAGAATGTGATGCACGTGTTTTAAACCCAAATCAAAAATGATATTCGATGAAGCAAAGAAAGATGAAGATGACTTTCACTAATGCAAAGATGCGAAAGAAAGACAAATTCTTTTACCAAAATGACAAAATATTTTGTGAATATTTAGAAGAAAGAAACAGCAAGTGTGCTCCCTATATGAAAACAAGCAAGAAAGAAAGAAACCCGAATAGGGTCCCACCGGGCGTGCCAAAATGTTTCGCACAGAATTTTAGTTCCAGAATAGAGTTACTTCTATCCTTTCATTCTCTTGAGAAATAGATAAGGGGTTAGGGTTAGGAGGAATACCTGTTGAGTGTTGGGAAGGTGTGCGCATACCGTAGAGAGATCAGACCGATTGTGAAGAACTCCTTTTTGTCTGGGAAGGACTACCTGTAAATAAGAATGCAAGACCACCAGATTTTAGTTAGACAATAAGTAAGGGAACTGCCTTGGGCCCAGGAAATACTAAACTTCCTTTCGAAGGTGGTCAGTTCCCTTTTAATATAAATTATTGCAAATGATAATAAAGAAGCTATTGCGAAATCACGATTTAGGTACCTCGTTACTAAAAGCAATAGAGACTAAACTACCAATAATAAAACGTCATTCTGTTTGTTTGGTCACTGGTTATTGATACGTTCAGATCAAGTTACAGGGATAGACCAGGCTGAATCTGAGGTTGTTAGGAGATAAATAGGTGAAAGGTTGGTTTTGGTATAAGTCACAGTGACCGATGCCGGTCACTGGATAACCGACCGCGGTTATAAAACCGCTACCGGTAGGGGATAACCGATATCGGTAGGGGCAGTGATTTAGGGGCTTCTGGGTAGAGGTTGATTGTAGGGTGGTTATGGGGTTTTTAAGGTTGGTAGATGGTTGGGGGGAATAGTAAGGCAATGGAGAAGACTCAGAGAGTGAGAAAGCTGTCTTCTGGGCAATATAGGGATGGATGAATGAAGGTTAGGTGCAGGGTGCTGCCGGGTGTTAGATCCAGGGGTGAGCTTATAATTACTATGAATCAAAAGTTCACAAGTGGAGTCTAGAAGCATACAAGATACTACTTACTACTTTCTGATGAGGATACAGGTCCGAGGAATGTGGTGACGAAGGGAAAGCTCAGGTGGGATGATCCGACAATCAAAAGTGAGCTGATGAAGCTATCCTCTGACTCTCCCAATGCTTGGATGAGTGTGACAGTGATCTCGTTGATCAGTTACAGTCTTGGACTCAATGCTCTTCTCTGCAAACTCCTCTCTCCTTCTCACTTGTCTCTCCCTTGCAAAAAGGATTCAGATCCCTTTGTTTTGGTTGGGGGAGGTCATTTACAGGGAACCGATGGCGGTTGCCTAACCGACGCCGGTCGCGTAGGGACCGATGTCGGTTAAGTCAAAGTTGGCTATTTTTAGTAAAATAGCCAACTTTCCCTCCTTTTCTCCCGAGGGGTCAGTTGTGGGCTTGGTCAAGTCATTATTAGGTTCATTTTGATGCGGGTGAGGGGTGATGAGTCATGGGTGTGGGTCTGGACCAAGTCATAGGTCTTAATTAGGTTAGTTTAGGGTTAGGGCTAGGTCATAGTGAGGTGGCGAGGTGAGGTGGCAGGGTTGGAGATGTGGATTTATTAATTATAAGGTAATTAATAAATAATTCAGTGTGTAAGGTTTTAGGTGGTGAGGTAGGGTTAGGTTGCGGGACGAGATACGGGGTACAGGGTGTCGTAAGACCCAATCTTCATCATCATCTCTGTTTCTCAGGTATCCTGTCTAGAAAGGCATCAAACCATTGGAATATTTGTACTATATCTTCCTCATCTGATCCTGTATGAAAGTAGTGAATGATTAATACTTGGGCTATTAAACATCTCATCATATGGTTCTATATCATTCATTTATTTTATTTCATCTTCTAGGAAAACTCAACAATCACCTTCTCTAAAGTGAAGAACTTTTGAATAGTTTCAGAAGAAAAGTGATCCTCAACAATACTAAGTTTTGGGATCAAATTCAGGATTGTATGAGGAGATCTATGTTTTAGATCTCCATGCAAATAAAGTATTCCTTTATCAAAACTTAATCCTTCGTAACTTACTGTCTAGAACATCAATACATTCCATCTATCTCATCATTTTATTTTATCAATTTATCCTTGACCTGGTTTAAATTATCCATTCTGAGTTTGATTAAATTGGAGGTCATACATGGTATTTAATTACTCTATCCTTATATGGTATGACTCCTTCCTTCTCTACCAATTCTTCATAGAAGTTGAGTCATGGCTTCAAGATTGGGAATAATTCATTCCCAATAATGCAATTCATTTTGATGTTTCTCATATTGCTCATTTGTGTCATAGATTCTTACATCATTAATTGACTGTGTAGTTATATGACTACCTTTTCAAGGCTCTTATTCCCTTTTTGAGATAGATCCTCTAGCTTAGGTCCATTTATCTATTGCATTTACCTTTTATATGGATTTTTTCATCGGTCTCTCAGGACCTCTGGGGTGTATAACAATGTGGTGACCTCTTTCACTTGATCTGTAGGTTGCAAAGAATTCTATATATATGAGGAAAATGTTTAAACTTGGTCCTTCATGACTATTTCTTAGTTACTTTATACTCATCAATCTTCTGTATCTAGGCCCCTAAAAGCTACTATAACATCCTGATTTAATGTATCTCTAGTGTGTTCCCTAGTTGGATATGTGCGGTGTTTTAGTCACTTAATGTTATCTCATTTTTCAACTTATCTCCCTGTGGGGTTGTTATCTCTAGAGTTATGAATCCTTTCTGGTTCACATGGGTTTTGGTGAGGAATCTATATTAGAAATCTTTGGGGCTCTTTTGGGTTTTGAGAATACAATATTTCTTATGTTTATAAATTCTTCTTCAACCATTTCCTTTTCCTTTCTTGTAAGGAGAATACTACCAGGCATCAAAGGGAGTGCCTAGGAGTATTTCCCATAATTCATTCCTTGTGATGTGGGCTGTGGAGTCTCTAAAAAGAGTACCAATTTCTTGGATTTAGCTTTCACTTTTTGTAATCATTGATACCTCTTCATGTGGATTCTTAATTTCAGACTACTTTCATTTAATTATTTTTGTGCAACTTTGATTTGGTTTCTCCTTTTCTTTCCCCTGATTTTGGGATTGAATAAAATTTTCTTGGACCTTATCACCAATTGATGTTTTACCCTTATCCTTTCTTTCCATTAGAGTAGTTGGCATGTCTATTGTTTCTTTTAGGCTTTCTACTAGAGGGGCATTTATTTCAACAATTATTTTTGGATATAACTTGATTGGGATTGAAACCTTGAGTGGTTATTTATTCTTTGAAATGTCCACCTCCTTCAAAGGTTGATAAGGTTATATGGGTAGTTTCTTCATGGGAATGTTAATCAATAGCTTTCTGGGTCTTGCTAATTATTCCCCTTGTTGTTTCCACTAGTTGGGATCCATTGATTTATTTTTTATCCTTATCATCAATTAGTGTATCTTCCTTAGCACTAATATCAATTTGTCTAAGGTAACCTCTTTTGCATATTCCATCATAATCTCCTTTACAGGATATCTAGAAATTGAGGAAACTTCATCATTATTTTCCATTTTTGGTTCCATTTTTGAGGCTGACCCCTAGTAAAGGTAACATCTATTATAGATGGTTCACTTATACATGTTGGAGTCACCACTTTTTCTTCCCTTAAAGGTGTTACACTCTCAGTCTGAAAAATTTGAATTTTTTCCTTCAATTCAACATGTGATGGGAAGAAGTATCTTTCATTTGCATTTATTCTTAGGGAAAAAATTCATATCCCCTATTTCATATGTTTCAATTTTTACATTTGTAAACAGAAGCATAGAATTTCTTCAAATGCATCTATATCAACTACTTCAATTGGTTTCTTTCATTTTTCTTGTGGTTGATAACCTTGGT
The DNA here is from genome assembly GCA_019776745.2 of Taxus chinensis. NCBI lineage: Eukaryota > Viridiplantae > Streptophyta > Pinopsida > Cupressales > Taxaceae > Taxus > Taxus chinensis. Next base: position 159,477,264 of record CM034157.1, on the reverse strand, counting down.
CACATCTTGATCCTAAATTGGATTATAACACCCAGTTCCTTCATTTCTCTTGATCTTTAAAGTACCACTGGGATGATTAAACATGGGGGTACTATGATTAATTTGTTCCTTTACTAATCCTTCCATTATTCCTGTGGGGAATAAAACTAAAGTTACAACTTCTTGTGGTACTGGTGGAGTAAAGCATGAATACTTGCCTAGAACTGTGTTACCATTACTTGTTCTGCCAGTGTAGTAATAAGTTTTCTTTGAGCCTCAGTTACTGGGTAATTGGATCAATTACTTCAGGATCCCTTACTCTTTTGTTTCTTCGAGGTAGGACCACCTTCCTTTACTGAAGTACCAGTGTCTCTTACCAAGGGTGGTATCACTTTGGATTTATTTTGTATCTCTTTCAAAGGTACTTGAGATTAGGTGCTTCTCTTTCTTTAGCACTTTGTAACTTCAGGATTTTTAGATGAAATCTATGTCCAACAATCCTCTCATCTTTTTCCCTGTGCTAGATGATCCTGGAAATTCACTAAGGGAGTTTGGATTAGATCACACCCACCCCTTGATTCTATATGGACATTTCTTGGATGATAGGGGAATTCACTATTGTATTTTTTAGGATGCATCTCTTCTTGTCTTTTATTTTAAAAAAGACATAGAAGTGCTTACTCTTTCTAGTAGTAGCAATCTATTCATCAATAAGTTTAGAAGTGGGCCTTTTCTGGTGAAACTTGGGGAGCCTTCCCATTTAATGGATCTATCTTTTCATCTCACTTCCATTTTAGAGGAGGGAGATCTTCCCCCAAAATATCCAAGTCTCTAAACATCATTTAACACTTTTTTTTATGTTTTGAAGGGATAAATCCATACGTTTTCCTTGGAGTCAAGCTAAGTTTCTTCCCATTACATCAACTATTATTTTATGCCTGGAAATATTCGACTCTTATTCATCCTAGAATATGGGAGAAATTGGTTGTGCCTGAATTAGGTGATCTTAATTTGTAAAGGATCAAATATATATATCTTAAAATCCTCCTTGTGTAAGGGTGCCTAAGATGGATGGAAATTGAGTACTCACTACCAATTCATCCTTATAGTTCATCCAATAGTCCTCAAAGTTAGGCTCATGCTCATACGAACTTCCCAAACTGAACTAACAAACCACCTAATGTAATACTTGGATCTACATTAAAATTAATCGATATTGAACCTTTCCATCTCCTCTTCCAGTAAGTGCTCAACCTGACCTTTTAATAGTGGGGAAATCAAATTTTTCATAAATACTTGAATGTTGCCCTTGTGCTTCCCTACAATTAGTTTGTTCATCAGTGACAACTACCTAGAAAGTTCACAAAGGCCCATTTGTCATCGAAGAATATAGGTAATTTGTATGGGTGTCCATCAAATCCACTTTCTCTATGATATAAGTAAAAAACCTATGTTGAATGAAAAAACAAACATATTCTAATATTGAATTCATGGCTTAAGTTGATATCCTACACTAATCCCATTCTAGTTTTAACAAATCTGGCATACTATAGGTGTAATGCATGCATGATTTAGGCTAGTCTAACATTTGGATCTTTCCTTTGTCTAGATTTATCTATGGATACATGTCATACACACTATGTTTTTTGAAACTTGTCATTTGTGGGAGGACCAGTTGAGAATATATCAGCTCTTTCCTGGCAGAGCGTTGCATAGAAGGGTCTGTCAGTTCTTTCCGGCCCGCTCGAGGTAGAGCTTGACTGCTAGGATTTGGTTCTTTCAAGGTCAAATGGACTGCAGGGTTGTCTTTTTAGTTGGTATGTGAAAGCCTTCTTGGCGGCTCACTCATCTGAGATTCATGGCCCTATCTTGATTTCTAACCTATTTCCAATCAAGGATTCACTAGTGTCAACTTTACCCACAAGTTTTATTCATGTTTACATAAAAATGGTCAGAATGTGAGAATGACGATGTCAGATGTGACCCAAACGGTCACCTGAAGAGTGAAACTTCATGACTGAGTTTTGTATTATATCTTATACGGGGGTGTATTTCTCTGTGTTACGGAGTTGGTAATGATTCCCTCGGATGCCCCTATGCGAGCTTTCACAATGATCTTGGGCTCCTATCTTGGTTTCTAGCAGATCTATAGAATTGATGGGGGTTCCAATAGAATAGCACTTCCCCAAAACTGATGTGGTGTAGTACAGAATAATGAATCTCGGTTTTCCCTTGAATGAGTTTGCTAGATGGATGCCTTAAGGAGTAACTGTTATGCATTTGGATGGCCGAGCTTAGGTGATAGTATCGTAATTGATCTAGTGCTTGGTTCCATATATATATATATATGGAGGGGGATGATGGCGGTTGGGTTAAAGGGCTTCGAGTTGGATCCGGTTTCATCTAATGATAATGCAAAGGTAGATTGTTTTGCTTTCATTTTTAGTATAAAATATGTTTAGGGATCGGCCATCCTGAGTTTCCTAAAAGTGTCGAGTCAAGGAAGAGATAATTGTCCTTAGTGGTTTTAGCTTTCGGCTTGAGGCTTCCAGAGAGCTCATGAATGGTAGATTAGTGTCCTGACTAGGTGCTAGTAGTCAAAGGCCATGGGTGTTTGTGGTTATAGACTGGAAAGCTCTCCGACAGAGTGCGTAGCGGTGATTGTTTTCAATAAAAGTATAAGCGCAGTTTCGAAGTGGTGGCATGGGATTTTTTTTGGCCTGAAATGGGTAATGTTCATGGTTAATGTCATTATTTTTTTGCTTTGAGGCTATGAGTGGGTGGGGGTTTTCCTCCATCAGTGTTGGGCCTATGAGTGGCATTGTTGGTTGTTGGTGTCAGGGTTGTTTGTTGGATCAGTTTTGTTATCATGGGATTTGTCTATTTAGTAGCGTCCAATGCAAAGGGTATTTCTTTCTCCAGATTGGTCTATCGGTGGTTCACGGGTTGCTATTTGCTTCTTCCGCCCCTCATACATGATCCCTGTTCGGGGTGGTAATGTGTGAGGGGCGTGGTGGTGGTCTTAGTTGAGGGAGAGCCTAGTTTGGGGGGTAATGTGTGAGGGGTGTGGCGGTCTTAGGTGAGGGTGAGCCGTCAGTTTTCTCGGATCTGTTCACACAAGGCCCATTTTTCAGATTCAAGTATCTAGGCAATTTGTATGGGTGTCCATCAAATCCACTTACTCTAGTGTAGGTTAAAAACCTATGTTGAATGAAAAAAAAACCATATTCTAGTATTGCATTATTGGCCTCAAGATATATCATAACTACTCCCATTTTGGTTTGAAAAGGCATACCACAGGTGCAATGAATGCATCATTTACTTGTCTAACATTCACATTCTATTTGTCCAGATTTAACTGGAGATACATGTCATACACTCTGTGATATTTGAAACTTGTCATTTGTGGGAGACCATGAAATTTTGTGACTTGCAATGTTGTAAATTAAACAGGACATCATGTAAAAATAAATGTTGTAGGTGATGCATGTCCTAAGCTTTGTGGCCATCTCCATAAGTTGGGCAACTTCTGGTGGTACTAGTGGAGTAACATGAATACTTTCCTGGAATTGTGGTGCCATTACTTGTTCTTCTAGTGTAGCAACAAGTTTTTTTTTAGGCTCAGTGAGTAGAACTAGATCAATTACTTTAGGCTCCTTACTCTTACATTTCTTTAAGGTAGGACCACCTTCCTTTACTAAAATACTAGTGTCTCTTACAAAGGGTGGTATCACTTTGGTTTTCTTTGCAACTCTACCAAAGTACTTGAGGTCAGGCCCCTCTATTTCTTTATCACTTTGCACCTTAAGCTTTGGATCAACGTTTGCCAAGAATCCTCTCAGCTTTTTTCCCGTGCTTGAGGATCCTGGAAATGTCACTGAGGAAGTCCTTGGCTTAGTCACACCTGTCCTTTTACTTTTGATGGCCACTGCTTGGGTGATAGGTGCATCATACATTACTTTTAAGAGCATCTCTTCTTACTTTTGAGTTAAAGCAGACATAGAATTTTTAGTCTTGCTAGTAGCAGCAGTCCATTCATCAAAAAATCCAAAAGTGGGCTTCTTGCTGGGAAATTTGGGAGCCTTCCCATTTAATGGATCCATCTTGTCAGCTCCTTTCAAAGGAGGGAGATCTTCCCCCAAAAAATTTAACTCTCTAAATTCATTCAAAACTTTTTTTTTGAAGGGACAAATCCATACCTTTTCCTTGTAGCCAACTCAAGGTTTTTCTCACTACATCAGCTATCCTTTCATGTGGGTTATCTGACTCTTCTTTATCCCAAACTATGGGAGCAATTGGTTGTGACTCGATATTATTGTCAATATAATGTCAATTCACAATTTGTTGATCATTTGTTAATACTTGAGGCCCCACTGTAATCTTGAAATCAACAACTTGCCTAAGGGTCGTCCTAGAGAAGTCTCTAATCCTGACCTCTTCTTCATCCCTGCAGTTCATACAATAGACCTCAAAGTGAGGCTCATGCTCATATGAACTTCCCAAATCTTAACTAACAACCCACCTGATATCATACTTGGATCTAGGTTCAAATTTGTCCATCTTGAAATTTTTCATATCTTCTTCCATCAACCTGACTTTTGTAATGGTGGAGAAAGAGTACCTCCCAATTTTGATAGGAAATTTAATGTTAGTCATGTGCTTTCCTGTAATTAGTTTGTGCACCAGTGTCAACTACCTTGAAAGTTCACACAAGGCCCATTTTTCAGATTCAAGTATCTAGGCAATTTGTATGGGTGTCCATCAAATCCACTTACTCTAGTGTAGGTTAAAAACCTATGTTGAATGAAAAAAAAACCATATTCTAGTATTGCATTATTGGCCTCAAGATATATCATAACGACTCCCATTTTGGTTTGAAAAGGCATACCACAGGTGCAAGTGAATGCATCATTTACTTGTCTAACATTCACATTCTATTTGTCCAGATTTAACTGGAGATACATGTCATACACTCTGTGATATTTGAAACTTGTCATTTGTGGGAGACCATGAAATTTTGTGACTTGCAATGTTGTAAATTAAACAGGACATCATGTAAAAATAAATGTTGTAGGTGATGCATGTCCTAAGCTTTGTGGCCATCTCCATAAGTTGGGCAACTTCTGGTGGTACTAGTGGAGTAACATGAATACTTTCCTGGAATTGTGGTGCCATTACTTGTTCTTCTAGTGTAGCAACAAGTTTTTTTTTAGGCTCAGTGAGTAGAACTGGATCAATTACTTTAGGCTCCTTACTCTTACATTTCTTTAAGGTAGGACCACCTTCCTTTACTAAAATACTAGTGTCTCTTACAAAGGGTGGTATCACTTTGGTTTTCTTTGCAACTCTACCAAAGTACTTGAGGTCAGGCCCCTCTATTTCTTTATCACTTTGCACCTTAAGCTTTGGATCAACGTTTGCCAAGAATCCTCTCAGCTTTTTTCCCGTGCTTGAGGATCCTGGAAATGTCACTGAGGAAGTCCTTGGCTTAGTCACACCTGTCCTTTTACTTTTGATGGCCACTGCTTGGGTGATAGGTGCATCATACATTACTTTTAAGAGCATCTCTTCTTACTTTTGAGTTAAAGCAGACATAGAATTTTTAGTCTTGCTAGTAGCAGCAGTCCATTCATCAAAAAATCCAAAAGTGGGCTTCTTGCTGGGAAATTTGGGAGCCTTCCCATTTAATGGATCCATCTTGTCAGCTCCTTTCAAAGGAGGGAGATCTTCCCCCAAAAAATTTAACTCTCTAAATTCATTCAAAACTTTTTTTTTGAAGGGACAAATCCATACCTTTTCCTTGTAGCCAAGTCAAGGTTTTTCTCACTACATCAGCTATCCTTTCATGTGGGTTATTTGACTCTTCTTTATCCCAAACTATGGGAGCAATTGGTTGTGACTCGATATTATTGTCAATATAATGTCAATTCACAATTTGTTGATCATTTGTTAATACTTGAGGCCCCACTGTAATCTTGAAATCAACAACTTGCCTAAGGGTCGTCCTAGAGAAGTCTCTAATCCTGACCTCTTCTTCATCCCTGCAGTTCATACAATAGACCTCAAAGTGAGGCTCATGCTCATATGAACTTCCCAAATCTTAACTAACAACCCACCTGATATCATACTTGGATCTAGGTTCAAATTTGTCCATCTTGAAATTTTTCATATCTTCTTCCATCAACCTGACTTTTGTAATGGTGGAGAAAGAGTACCTCCCAATTTTGATAGGAAATTTAATGTTAGTCATGTGCTTTCCTGTAATTAGTTTGTGCACCAGTGTCAACTACCTTGAAAGTTCACACAAGGCCCATTTTTCAGATTCAAGTATCTAGGCAATTTTTATGGGTGTCCATCAAATCCACTTACTCTAGTGTAGGTTAAAAACCTATGTTGAATGAAAAAAAAACCATATTCTAGTATTGCATTATTGGCCTCAAGATATATCATAACTACTCCCATTTTGGTTTGAAAAGGCATACCACAGGTGCAATGAATGCATCATTTACTTGTCTAACATTCACATTCTATTTGTCCAGATTTAACTGGAGATACATGTCATACACTCTGTGATATTTGAAACTTGTCATTTGTGGGAGACCATGAAATTTTGTGACTTGCAATGTTGTAAATTAAACAGGACATCATGTAAAAATAAATGTTGTAGGTGATGCATGTCCTAAGCTTTGTGGCCATCTCCATAAGTTGGGCAACTTCTGGTGGTACTAGTGGAGTAACATGAATACTTTCCTGGAATTGTGGTGCCATTACTTGTTCTTCTAGTGTAGCAACAAGTTTTTTTTTAGGCTCAGTGAGTAGAACTAGATCAATTACTTTAGGCTCCTTACTCTTACATTTCTTTAAGGTAGGACCACCTTCCTTTACTAAAATACTAGTGTCTCTTACAAAGGGTGGTATCACTTTGGTTTTCTTTGCAACTCTACCAAAGTACTTGAGGTCAGGCCCCTCTATTTCTTTATCACTTTGCACCTTAAGCTTTGGATCAACGTTTGCCAAGAATCCTCTCAGCTTTTTTCCCGTGCTTGAGGATCCTGGAAATGTCACTGAGGAAGTCCTTGGCTTAGTCACACCTGTCCTTTTACTTTTGATGGCCACTGCTTGGGTGATAGGTGCATCATACATTACTTTTAAGAGCATCTCTTCTTACTTTTGAGTTAAAGCAGACATAGAATTTTTAGTCTTGCTAGTAGCAGCAGTCCATTCATCAAAAAATCCAAAAGTGGGCTTCTTGATGGGAAATTTGGGAGCCTTCCCATTTAATGGATCCATCTTGTCAGCTCCTTTCAAAGGAGGGAGATCTTCCCCCAAAAAATTTAACTCTCTAAATTCATTCAAAACTTTTTTTTTGAAGGGACAAATCCATACCTTTTCCTTGTAGCCAACTCAAGGTTTTTCTCACTACATCAGCTATCCTTTCATGTGGGTTATCTGACTCTTCTTTATCCCAAACTATGGGAGCAATTGGTTGTGACTCGATATTATTGTCAATATAATGTCAATTCACAATTTGTTGATCATTTGTTAATACTTGAGGCCCCACTGTAATCTTGAAATCAACAACTTGCCTAAGGGTCGTCCTAGAGAAGTCTCTAATCCTGACCTCTTCTTCATCCCTGCAGTTCATACAATAGACCTCAAAGTGAGGCTCATGCTCATATGAACTTCCCAAATCTTAACTAACAACCCACCTGATATCATACTTGGATCTAGGTTCAAATTTGTCCATCTTGAAATTTTTCATATCTTCTTCCATCAACCTGACTTTTGTAATGGTGGAGAAAGAGTACCTCCCAATTTTGATAGGAAATTTAATGTTAGTCATGTGCTTTCCTGTAATTAGTTTGTGCACCAGTGTCAACTACCTTGAAAGTTCACACAAGGCCCATTTTTCAGATTCAAGTATCTAGGCAATTTGTATGGGTGTCCATCAAATCCACTTACTCTAGTGTAGGTTAAAAACCTATGTTGAATGAAAAAAAAACCATATTCTAGTATTGCATTATTGGCCTCAAGATATATCATAACGACTCCCATTTTGGTTTGAAAAGGCATACCACAGGTGCAATGAATGCATCATTTACTTGTCTAACATTCACATTCTATTTGTCCAGATTTAACTGGAGATACATGTCATACACTCTGTGATATTTGAAACTTGTCATTTGTGGGAGACCATGAAATTTTGTGACTTGCAATGTTGTAAATTAAACAGGACATCATGTAAAAATAAATGTTGTAGGTGATGCATGTCCTAAGCTTTGTGGCCATCTCCATAAGTTGGGCAACTTCTGGTGGTACTAGTGGAGTAACATGAATACTTTCCTGGAATTGTGGTGCCATTACTTGTTCTTCTAGTGTAGCAACAAGTTTTTTTTTAGGCTCAGTGAGTAGAACTAGATCAATTACTTTAGGCTCCTTACTCTTACATTTCTTTAAGGTAGGACCACCTTCCTTTACTAAAATACTAGTGTCTCTTACAAAGGGTGGTATCACTTTGGTTTTCTTTGCAACTCTACCAAAGTACTTGAGGTCAGGCCCCTCTATTTCTTTATCACTTTGCACCTTAAGCTTTGGATCAACGTTTGCCAAGAATCCTCTCAGCTTTTTTCCCGTGCTTGAGGATCCTGGAAATGTCACTGAGGAAGTCCTTGGCTTAGTCACACCTGTCCTTTTACTTTTGATGGCCACTGCTTGGGTGATAGGTGCATCATACATTACTTTTAAGAGCATCTCTTCTTACTTTTGAGTTAAAGCAGACATAGAATTTTTAGTCTTGCTAGTAGCAGCAGTCCATTCATCAAAAAATCCAAAAGTGGGCTTCTTGCTGGGAAATTTGGGAGCCTTCCCATTTAATGGATCCATCTTGTCAGCTCCTTTCAAAGGAGGGAGATCTTCCCCCAAAAAATTTAACTCTCTAAATTCATTCAAAACTTTTTTTTTGAAGGGACAAATCCATACCTTTTCCTTGTAGCCAAGTCAAGGTTTTTCTCACTACATCAGCTATCCTTTCATGTGGGTTATTTGACTCTTCTTTATCCCAAACTATGGGAGCAATTGGTTGTGACTCGATATTATTGTCAATATAATGTCAATTCACAATTTGTTGATCATTTGTTAATACTTGAGGCCCCACTGTAATCTTGAAATCAACAACTTGCCTAAGGGTCGTCCTAGAGAAGTCTCTAATCCTGACCTCTTCTTCATCCCTGCAGTTCATACAATAGACCTCAAAGTGAGGCTCATGCTCATATGAACTTCCCAAATCTTAACTAACAACCCACCTGATATCATACTTGGATCTAGGTTCAAATTTGTCCATCTTGAAATTTTTCATATCTTCTTCCATCAACCTGACTTTTGTAATGGTGGAGAAAGAGTACCTCCCAATTTTGATAGGAAATTTAATGTTAGTCATGTGCTTTCCTGTAATTAGTTTGTGCACCAGTGTCAACTACCTTGAAAGTTCACACAAGGCCCATTTTTCAGATTCAAGTATCTAGGCAATTTGTATGGGTGTCCATCAAATCCACTTACTCTAGTGTAGGTTAAAAACCTATGTTGAATGAAAAAAAAACCATATTCTAGTATTGCATTATTGGCCTCAAGATATATCATAACGACTCCCATTTTGGTTTGAAAAGGCATACCACAGGTGCAATGAATGCATCATTTACTTGTCTAACATTCACATTCTATTTGTCCAGATTTAACTGGAGATACATGTCATACACTCTGTGATATTTGAAACTTGTCATTTGTGGGAGACCATGAAATTTTGTGACTTGCAATGTTGTAAATTAAACAGGACATCATGTAAAAATAAATGTTGTAGGTGATGCATGTCCTAAGCTTTGTGGCCATCTCCATAAGTTGGGCAACTTCTGGTGGTACTAGTGGAGTAACATGAATACTTTCCTGGAATTGTGGTGCCATTACTTGTTCTTCTAGTGTAGCAACAAGTTTTTTTTTAGGCTCAGTGAGTAGAACTAGATCAATTACTTTAGGCTCCTTACTCTTACATTTCTTTAAGGTAGGACCACCTTCCTTTACTAAAATACTAGTGTCTCTTACAAAGGGTGGTATCACTTTGGTTTTCTTTGCAACTCTACCAAAGTACTTGAGGTCAGGCCCCTCTATTTCTTTATCACTTTGCACCTTAAGCTTTGGATCAACGTTTGCCAAGAATCCTCTCAGCTTTTTTCCCGTGCTTGAGGATCCTGGAAATGTCACTGAGGAAGTCCTTGGCTTAGTCACACCTGTCCTTTTACTTTTGATGGCCACTGCTTGGGTGATAGGTGCATCATACATTACTTTTAAGAGCATCTCTTCTTACTTTTGAGTTAAAGCAGACATAGAATTTTTAGTCTTGCTAGTAGCAGCAGTCCATTCATCAAAAAATCCAAAAGTGGGCTTCTTGCTGGGAAATTTGGGAGCCTTCCCATTTAATGGATCCATCTTGTCAGCTCCTTTCAAAGGAGGGAGATCTTCCCCCAAAAAATTTAACTCTCTAAATTCATTCAAAACTTTTTTTTTGAAGGGACAAATCCATACCTTTTCCTTGTAGCCAAGTCAAGGTTTTTCTCACTACATCAGCTATCCTTTCATGTGGGTTATTTGACTCTTCTTTATCCCAAACTATGGGAGCAATTGGTTGTGACTCGATATTATTGTCAATATAATGTCAATTCACAATTTGTTGATCATTTGTTAATACTTGAGGCCCCACTGTAATCTTGAAATCAACAACTTGCCTAAGGGTCGTCCTAGAGAAGTCTCTAATCCTGACCTCTTCTTCATCCCTGCAGTTCATACAATAGACCTCAAAGTGAGGCTCATGCTCATATGAACTTCCCAAATCTTAACTAACAACCCACCTGATATCATACTTGGATCTAGGTTCAAATTTGTCCATCTTGAAATTTTTCATATCTTCTTCCATCAACCTGACTTTTGTAATGGTGGAGAAAGAGTACCTCCCAATTTTGATAGGAAATTTAATGTTAGTCATGTGCTTTCCTGTAATTAGTTTGTGCACCAGTGTCAACTACCTTGAAAGTTCACACAAGGCCCATTTTTCAGATTCAAGTATCTAGGCAATTTGTATGGGTGTCCATCAAATCCACTTACTCTAGTGTAGGTTAAAAACCTATGTTGAATGAAAAAAAAAACCATATTCTAGTATTGCATTATTGGCCTCAAGATATATCATAACTACTCCCATTTTGGTTTGAAAAGGCATACCACAGGTGCAATGAATGCATCATTTACTTGTCTAACATTCACATTCTATTTGTCCAGATTTAACTGGAGATACATGTCATACACTCTGTGATATTTGAAACTTGTCATTTGTGGGAGACCATGAAATTTTGTGACTTGCAATGTTGTAAATTAAACAGGACATCATGTAAAAATAAATGTTGTAGGTGATGCATGTCCTAAGCTTTGTGGCCATCTCCATAAGTTGGGCAACTTCTGGTGGTACTAGTGGAGTAACATGAATACTTTCCTGGAATTGTGGTGCCATTACTTGTTCTTCTAGTGTAGCAACAAGTTTTTTTTTAGGCTCAGTGAGTAGAACTAGATCAATTACTTTAGGCTCCTTACTCTTACATTTCTTTAAGGTAGGACCACCTTCCTTTACTAAAATACTAGTGTCTCTTACAAAGGGTGGTATCACTTTGGTTTTCTTTGCAACTCTACCAAAGTACTTGAGGTCAGGCCCCTCTATTTCTTTATCACTTTGTACCTTAAGCTTTGGATCAACGTTTGCCAAGAATCCTCTCAGCTTTTTTCCCGTGCTTGAGGATCCTGGAAATGTCACTGAGGAAGTCCTTGGCTTAGTCACACCTGTCCTTTTACTTTTGATGGCCACTGCTTGGGTGATAGGTGCATCATACATTACTTTTAAGAGCATCTCTTCTTACTTTTGAGTTAAAGCAGACATAGAATTTTTAGTCTTGCTAGTAGCAGCAGTCCATTCATCAAAAAATCCAAAAGTGGGCTTCTTGCTGGGAAATTTGGGAGCCTTCCCATTTAATGGATCCATCTTGTCAGCTCCTTTCAAAGGAGGGAGATCTTCCCCCAAAAATTTAACTCTCTAAATTCATTCAAACTTTTTTTTTGAAGGGACAAATCCATACCTTTTCCTTGTAGCCAACTCAAGGTTTTTCTCACTACATCAGCTATCCTTTCATGTGGGTATCTGACTCTTCTTTATCCCAAACTATGGGAGCAATTGGTTGTGACTCGATATTATTGTCAATATAATGTCCAATTCACAATTTGTTGATCATTTGTTAATACTTGAGGCCCCACTGTAATCTTGAAATCAACAACTTGCCTAAGGGTCGTCCTAGAGAAGTCTCTAATCCTGACCTCTTCTTCATCCCTGCAGTTCATACAATAGACCTCAAAGTGAGGCTCATGCTCATATGAACTTCCCAAATCTTAACTAACAACCCACCTGATATCATACTTGGATCTAGGTTCAAATTTGTCCATCTTGAAATTTTTCATATCTTCTTCCATCAACCTGACTTTTGTAATGGTGGAGAAAGAGTACCTCCCAATTTTGATAGGAAATTAATGTTAGTCATGTGCTTTCCTGTAATTAGTTTGTGCACCAGTGTCAACTACCTTGAAAGTTCACACAAGGCCCATTTTTTCAGATTCAAGTATACTAGGCAATTTGTATGGGTGTCCATCAAATCCACTTACTCTAGTGAGGTTAAAAACCTATGTTGAATGGAAAAAAAACCATATTCTAGTATTACATTCCTGTCCTCAAGATTTATCATATACTACTCTTATTTTGGTTTGAAAAGGCATACCACAGGTGCAATGAATGCATCGTTTACTTGTCTAACATTCACATTCTATTTGTCCAGATTTAACTGGAGATACATGTCATAAACTCTATGATATTTGAAACTTGTCATTTGTGGGAGACCATGAAATAACTTGTGACTTGCAATGTTGTAAATTAAATAGGACATCATGTAAAAATAAATGTTGTAGGTGATGCATGTCCTAGCTTTGTGGCCATCCCATAAGTTTTGGGCACCTTCTTTGGTTGTACTATGGAGTAACTGATACGTTCCTGGAATTGTGGTTCCATTACTTGTTTCTTTCTTTTCTAGTGTAGCAACAAACAAGTTTTTTTTTTTTTAGGGAACTAGATCAATTACTTTAGGCTCCTTACTCTTACATTTCTTTAAGGTAGGACCACCTTCCTTTACTAAAATACTAGTGTCTCTTACAAAGGGTGGTATCACTTTGGTTTTCTTTGCAACTCTACCAAAGTACTTGAGGTCAGGCCCCTCTATTTCTTTATCACTTTGCACCTTAAGCTTTGGATCAACGTTTGCCAAGAATCCTCTCAGCTTTTTTCCCGTGCTTGAGGATCCTGGAAATGTCACTGAGGAAGTCCTTGGCTTAGTCACACCTGTCCTTTTACTTTTGATGGCCACTGCTTGGGTGATAGGTGCATCATACATTACTTTTAAGAGCATCTCTTCTTACTTTTGAGTTAAAGCAGACATAGAATTTTTAGTCTTGCTAGTAGCAGCAGTCCATTCATCAAAAAATCCAAAAGTGGGCTTCTTGCTGGGAAATTTGGGAGCCTTCCCATTTAATGGATCCATCTTGTCAGCTCCTTTCAAAGGAGGGAGATCTTCCCCCAAAAAATTTAACTCTCTAAATTCATTCAAAACTTTTTTTTTGAAGGGACAAATCCATACCTTTTCCTTGTAGCCAAGTCAAGGTTTTTCTCACTACATCAGCTATCCTTTCATGTGGGTTATTTGACTCTTCTTTATCCCAAACTATGGGAGCAATTGGTTGTGACTCGATATTATTGTCAATATAATGTCAATTCACAATTTGTTGATCATTTGTTAATACTTGAGGCCCCACTGTAATCTTGAAATCAACAACTTGCCTAAGGGTCGTCCTAGAGAAGTCTCTAATCCTGACCTCTTCTTCATCCCTGCAGTTCATACAATAGACCTCAAAGTGAGGCTCATGCTCATATGAACTTCCCAAATCTTAACTAACAACCCACCTGATATCATACTTGGATCTAGGTTCAAATTTGTCCATCTTGAAATTTTCATATCTTCTTCCATCAACCTGACTTTTGTAATGGTGGAGAAAGAGTACCTCCCAATTTTGATAGGAAATTTAATGTTAGTCATGTGCTTTCCTGTAATTAGTTTGTGCACCAGTGTCAACTACCTTGAAAGTTCACACAAGGCCCATTTTTCAGATTCAAGTATCTAGGCAATTTGTATGGGTGTCCATCAAATCCACTTACTCTAGTGTAGGTTAAAAAACCTATGTTGAATGAAAAAAAAAACCATATTCTAGTATTGCATTATTGGCCTCAAGATATATCATAACGACTCCCATTTTGGTTTGAAAAGGCATACCACAGGTGCAATGAATGCATCATTTACTTGTCTAACATTCACATTCTATTTGTCCAGATTTAACTGGAGATACATGTCATACACTCTGTGATATTTGAAACTTGTCATTTGTGGGAGACCATGAAATTTTGTGACTTGCAATGTTGTAAATTAAACAGGACATCATGTAAAAATAAATGTTGTAGGTGATGCATGTCCTAAGCTTTGTGGCCATCTCCATAAGTTGGGCAACTTCTGGTGGTACTAGTGGAGTAACATGAATACTTTCCTGGAATTGTGGTGCCATTACTTGTTCTTCTAGTGTAGCAACAAGTTTTTTTTTAGGCTCAGTGAGTAGAACTAGATCAATTACTTTAGGCTCCTTACTCTTACATTTCTTTAAGGTAGGACCACCTTCCTTTACTAAAATACTAGTGTCTCTTACAAAGGGTGGTATCACTTTGGTTTTCTTTGCAACTCTACCAAAGTACTTGAGGTCAGGCCCCTCTATTTCTTTATCACTTTGCACCTTAAGCTTTGGATCAACGTTTGCCAAGAATCCTCTCAGCTTTTTTCCCGTGCTTGAGGATCCTGGAAATGTCACTGAGGAAGTCCTTGGCTTAGTCACACCTGTCCTTTTACTTTTGATGGCCACTGCTTGGGTGATAGGTGCATCATACATTACTTTTAAGAGCATCTCTTCTTACTTTTGAGTTAAAGCAGACATAGAATTTTTAGTCTTGCTAGTAGCAGCAGTCCATTCATCAAAAAATCCAAAAGTGGGCTTCTTGCTGGGAAATTTGGGAGCCTTCCCATTTAATGGATCCATCTTGTCAGCTCCTTTCAAAGGAGGGAGATCTTCCCCCAAAAATTTAACTCTCTAAATTCATTCAAAACTTTTTTTTTGAAGGGACAAATCCATACCTTTTCCTTGTAGCCAAGTCAAGGTTTTTCTCACTACATCAGCTATCCTTTCATGTGGGTTATTTGACTCTTCTTTATCCCAAACTATGGGAGCAATTGGTTGTGACTCGATATTATTGTCAATATAATGTCAATTCACAATTTGTTGATCATTTGTTAATACTTGAGGCCCCACTGTAATCTTGAAATCAACAACTTGCCTAAGGGTCGTCCTAGAGAAGTCTCTAATCCTGACCTCTTCTTCATCCCTGCAGTTCATACAATAGACCTCAAAGTGAGGCTCATGCTCATATGAACTTCCCAAATCTTAACTAACAACCCACCTGATATCATACTTGGATCTAGGTTCAAATTTGTCCATCTTGAAATTTTTCATATCTTCTTCCATCAACCTGACTTTTGTAATGGTGGAGAAAGAGTACCTCCCAATTTTGATAGGAAATTTAATGTTAGTCATGTGCTTTCCTGTAATTAGTTTGTGCACCAGTGTCAACTACCTTGAAAGTTCACACAAGGCCCATTTTTCAGATTCAAGTATCTAGGCAATTTGTATGGGTGTCCATCAAATCCACTTACTCTAGTGTAGGTTAAAAACCTATGTTGAATGAAAAAAAAACCATATTCTAGTATTGCATTATTGGCCTCAAGATATATCATAACTACTCCCATTTTGGTTTGAAAAGGCATACCACAGGTGCAATGAATGCATCATTTACTTGTCTAACATTCACATTCTATTTGTCCAGATTTAACTGGAGATACATGTCATACACTCTGTGATATTTGAAACTTGTCATTTGTGGGAGACCATGAAATTTTGTGACTTGCAATGTTGTAAATTAAACAGGACATCATGTAAAAATAAATGTTGTAGGTGATGCATGTCCTAAGCTTTGTGGCCATCTCCATAAGTTGGGCAACTTCTGGTGGTACTAGCGGAGTAACATGAATACTTTCCTGGAATTGTGGTGCCATTACTTGTTCTTCTAGTGTAGCAACAAGTTTTTTTTTAGGCTCAGTGAGTAGAACTAGATCAATTACTTTAGGCTCCTTACTCTTACATTTCTTTAAGGTAGGACCACCTTCCTTTACTAAAATACTAGTGTCTCTTACAAAGGGTGGTATCACTTTGGTTTTCTTTGCAACTCTACCAAAGTACTTGAGGTCAGGCCCCTCTATTTCTTTATCACTTTGTACCTTAAGCTTTGGATCAACGTTTGCCAAGAATCCTCTCAGCTTTTTTCCCGTGCTTGAGGATCCTGGAAATGTCACTGAGGAAGTCCTTGGCTTAGTCACACCTGTCCTTTTACTTTTGATGGCCACTGCTTGGGTGATAGGTGCATCATACATTACTTTTAAGAGCATCTCTTCTTACTTTTGAGTTAAAGCAGACATAGAATTTTTAGTCTTGCTTGCTAGTAGCAGCAGTCCATTCATCAAAAAATCCAAAAGTGGGCTTCTTGCTGGGAAATTTGGGAGCCTTCCCATTTAATGGATCCATCTTGTCAGCTCCTTTCAAAGGAGGGAGAGATCTTCCCCCAAAAAATTTAACTCTCTAAATTCATTCAAAACTTTTTTTTTTTGAAGGGACAAATCCATACCTTTTCCTTGTAGCCAACTCAAGGTTTTTCTCACTACATCAGCTATCCTTTCATGTGGGTTATCTGACTCTTCTTTATCCCAAACTATGGGAGCAATTGGTTGTGACTCGATATTATTGTCAATATAATGTCAATTCACAATTTGTTGATCATTTGTTAATACTTGAGGCCCCACTGTAATCTTGAAATCAACAACTTGCCTAAGGGTCGTCCTAGAGAAGTCTCTAATCCTGACCTCTTCTTCATCCCTGCAGTTCATACAATAGACCTCAAAGTGAGGCTCATGCTCATATGAACTTCCCAAATCTTAACTAACAACCCACCTGATATCATACTTGGATCTAGGTTCAAATTTGTCCATCTTGAAATTTTTCATATCTTCTTCCATCAACCTGACTTTTGTAATGGTGGAGAAAGAGTACCTCCCAATTTTGATAGGAAATTTAATGTTAGTCATGTGCTTTCCTGTAATTAGTTTGTGCACCAGTGTCAACTACCTTGAAAGTTCACACAAGGCCCATTTTTCAGATTCAAGTATCTAGGCAATTTGTATGGGTGTCCATCAAATCCACTTACTCTAGTGTAGGTTAAAAACCTATGTTGAATGGAAAAAAAACCATATTCTAGTATTACATTCCTGTCCTCAAGATTTATCATATACTACTCTTATTTTGGTTTGAAAAGGCATACCACAGGTGCAATGAATGCATCGTTTACTTGTCTAACATTCACATTCTATTTGTCCAGATTTAACTGGAGATACATGTCATAAACTCTATGATATTTGAAACTTGTCATTTGTGGGAGACCATGAAATAACTTGTGACTTGCAATGTTGTAAATTAAATAGGACATCATGTAAAAATAAATGTTGTAGGTGATGCATGTCCTAATCTTGGTGGCCATCTCCATAAGTTGGGCATGGATTGATGTAGATATAAAAGTTGCCTAGCAAAAATTTCCTTTTTCCTCCAAAATGACCCTTATGTATAGGCACATCCATTCCTAGAACATGTATGACATATCCAATCCAACAATTCTACTCAACATCACAATTAAATCTTCAACTTCATCAATAAGCAATGACTTGTTCAACCTCTTAGGGATTCTTTTGATAGATCTTCTATTAGTTAACAACCACTTAACATTCATTAGCACAACATAATCACCATGTTTAGCTTCATAATCACTCCACAGTTGACTGTATATTTTTCTTTAAGGCTGACTAAGAAGTGGAAATAAGATAATCATAAGAAAATCTGACCATTGGAGTGTTCTGGATAGAAGTCTTTCGGCACTTCGGGATCAAAAATGCTAGGTGCTTCTATCCAACTAGGATCAGTAGTGCCTAGGCAGGGTAGATTGTCGGACTTAAGTATCGAGAGAATTTATGGACAGCAGATAAAGGAATGTTGTAGCTAAATAGTAAATTCAGCTGGCATTAATAGGCCGTCATGTAGCAACTTCTAGTGAGAGAATCAGAAGTATTTGTAAGCCTTAGTAGAAAGTAAGATCAATGTCAGCATTTATCAGCTTTGTATCTGTGACCATGTCCAAATGTCTGGTGATATTAGAGGTTACATGACCAAATCAGTATTATCAAACACATGGGTTAACAAATTCAGATGTCTACATTTGCCCCCTCTTTTAAGTAAATAAATGAAATTTGCTAGGCTCGAAAAATAAGAAAACATACTTGAGTGTGTAAATTCACATTGTACTTTGCTCAATTGCTTGATTATTTGCAGATGCTCAGAAATGGTCACAAGATGCACCTCAAGATTTCAAACTCCTTGTAATGGAAGAGTGTAGTTAATGTCCATAAAATCGAAAACTGAAATTTTAACTCTGATACTGTGATATTTGCAGAGCTAGGGATTCCAAATTTGTGAGTATGTAAAGTAGAAGAGATTCAAAATGATCAGGAGTACACTTGTGTCTGTGGAATCTAACTTTGATCTGTGGACATGCATTAATATGCCCCCTTGTCAACTGTACATGAAATGGAGCGTTCATAATCAAGGCAACAATGGAGAAAGGGGGGTGATCAAATCTTAATCCGAAAGGTGGATTGCGTCCATGTGCGTTGTTGCATCTAACACTCGAATGATGGCAAGAGTTTCCTTGGTGTCATTTTTTGTTTCACATTTTGAAGCACAAGGTGAAAATGTACAACTTGTAACTACTCATCCATGTGAAGGTCGTGAAACAAAATTTACTTAAAGGGTCTCAAACTAGGTGTCACCAAACCAAGAACTTGTTTGTTATTACACTTTGCAAGGTTTTTCAGGGGTAAATTCAATAGGTGAATGAAAATACAATCCCACACTCCAATAAGCTCTTTACACGTGTTTTTTTTGGGGAGTAGGGGTATGTCTGCATTTTGTACCTTGTGCTATGAATATTTCTTGGCATATTCCATTGGGCCTCAAGGATTATTTTGCACATTGCACTCTTATATAATTATCTGGACATTCATGCAAGGCCCGATACCATGAAGAAAATCAAAATATGCCATGTGTTTCAAGCGTCAGAGAATAAAATGCACTTTGTACAAAGATTTAAAATGAATGACACATAGGGAATATTGACAGGGATTTACACGACTTCTTGACACTTTTCAAAAGGATATTTCTTTGTGTAAACACAGTTCTGGTCATATGGATTGGGAAGGAAAATCTACACCCAACTTATTGCACAAATACAACATTTTTTTGGGATCAACATTGATTTATTTCATAGGTATATGTATCTCAGAGCTTTGGTAAGTGAGACATGAAAATTTTTAGAGGAATATTTCAGAACAATGCGTGAGCTCAAAACGAGCACCAACAACCCCTTTTAAAAGTAACCCGCCAATGTTTGTAAAATTAATCTCCCATGGGTTTTGGTAGATTTTTGAGTGTCTCGTAGCTTTTGAAATCCACAAAATGCTAGCCCTTTTGACAAATCCGCAAAACACTAAGCCAGTGTGTTGTGGTTCTTGTTCTTTGATCAATTAGTCCATTAAACTAGTTCCCCGACATTTTTGTTGAATCTCCTCTTTTATTTGGCTAAGGCACAATATTTCTTACAAATTGACACTTCTCCTTGACTAAGACCAATCTTTGAAGCATGTGGAACAATATGAAGCATACAGAACAATCAAATTTATGGGGAGTCCATGCAAAAGACCGAATCAATCCAAGGAATTCAATTGAGAACCAACAAAACCCATTCTAGAGGTATTGCTTTTTTTCAGTTGCATGATTGAAATACAAATTTAGAAATGAGGTGTGTTATCTCAGAGATTAAACCGAACCGACAATTGTGAAGCAAATGCATTGTTGTTCTATTTCAATATTTTTTTCAGATATAAAGTTGTTGTTAACGCTCACATTATTTTATTATGGATTATATTTTTTATAATGTGTGTGATAAGTTGTATTTACAACTCATAGCTTTGTAATATTATTATTAATAGAGTTGTCATGATAATACAACTCATTGATAATAATATAGGTTAGATTGTAATGTGTGTACGTGAGTTTATCTCACCACTAGAATAGGAGTTTATTGAGAGATTCTGGTGAGTTATGTTGAGGTATTTGAGATGGTGTTTGACTGTGGATTGATAAGAATCCTTTTTTTACAGGAACTGCTATATAATGTAATCTTTATCAATGAATAAATCATCCTGGATGAATGTTATATAGTATTTTATGATATTATTGTGTTAGATTATTTCTAATAATCTAGACCAAATTTATTATTTGGTATTAGAACATGGATTTGGAATGCTAAGAGAATTAGGATTGCATGTAACAAAGATGATTAGCCCATCTCATGGAAAATACTATGAAATCATTTGGTCACCAGTATTCATCAATTCAACTCGTCTTGGCATTGTGCATTACTTGGTTTGGAGATCCAACAAAGCATCAACGCATTCATACGTTTTGAAGATTTGCATGACTCATAATTTATTTATTTTAGAGCAAATTTTTGTTGCACATCTGAGCAAAATCGACGTTATTCATGCCTTTATGTTAATCTGGTTGCAATCGACTAATTCCGTTCATAGATTCAATTTTATTGCAAATTGTGTGAGATTTCATCAATCTCAGTTTTGTAACACAGTTCTCATTTCATAAATGTTTTCATGGAGTTGATGCTAGATAATCATCATATTATTCTTCACTCATTTGATGCAATGTGCAGATCTGTTTTATTAATCTACCGCTTCCATTCGTTTCATTTGTCTATAGAATCATGAATCGTCATTGATGTATTCTCACTTGCATCTGATAGCGATGCATTATCATACACATGTAATTTAAGTCTACATCGATTGCATGGAGACCTCATGCATTGCCATTAGAATAATAGCGTTTAGTTTATCTTTTTTGAGTAGAAGTATGTGAGATTAAATTGCATTTTTGGTTCATTGTCATCAACTAGTTATCGCATGCATACAATGCAATTGTGAACGCCGGTCGTTGATAATATCAGGAATAGACAATGGGATCGTTCAACTGTTCAAATTGCATTCTCATTACATGTGATTACTAGTTTTGATTTATTCCACCATTTTCCATTCATTTTGGATCTAAAATTCTTAATTAAAAATTCAAAAGCTTTGTTGTATTAAGTAAAATTCATTGAATATTACATTAAAGCTTAATTAGTCACAACTTTCTATTACACATCTAAAGATTGGATTGGATTTCAAAAGCTAAAATTGTTAATTATTGGAAGTAGTAGAGAAAAGCTTTAGGGAAGGAAAACACCATAAAATTATTAAAATCTGCCGTGTTATTCTGATAAAGACACCATCAACATGTCTGTTATCTTAAAAACTAAGAACATTGTTAATCTATTAATTATTAAATATCGTAGAGAAATGTTTTTAAATAGGGAGGAAAAATCATACTTTAAGATTTAGCATTCAAATATGTAAATTTAATACAATCGTAGTGTCCGTATGGGCCTATAAGGGGAACAGCCTTGTATAAAAATTTAAGTCTATGTTTTGTTAAGTGTTTATCACATGGTCAATAGGTGGTTATTAATTGGTTAAGTCAAATGTTTTTTATAGGTCATAGTCAATGTAATTTATTGGACGTCATTTATAAAAGTAATGCAGTCATAAGAAGTCATAAGTTTCTTTTGTCTTTGTATTTTAGTCTTGTACGCAAGTCTTTAAGAAAAGTTCAATCGGTCATAAAATTTTAATCATAGCACTTTTGGTGTTAAAACATCCAATTAAGTTTTCTAGTAGTAGTTTTAGATGAAAATAATTTTAAAGATTCTGTTAAGTAATATTTGTTGATTAGTTCGTATTTTTAGAAGTTGATTTCAATTTGTCGATTATTATTTTTCAGTGTCTTGAAAAGTTATTGTCCCTGAACTATATCACGATAGTATTGCGCCCAGGGTAATGCTCTAATTACTTTTTTATCGTTTCACTGGCAAGTCTTGACCTTGTTTGTAAAAGTACCATTGTTAAAGTTTGTAATTTCAAAAAAATTGCCTTATGGATGCATTTGTAGGGTAACCGATGCATCCGATTTGTAATGCAATATGCTATTGAGCTCAATGGTCCAATTACTTTTAAGTAAGTAGCGACATTCTTGGAGGACGGAGGTAACGGAAGAAGGAGGTCAATCAGCAATCTCTCGCCAGCCGCAAGCGACGGGGCCACACAATGGTGTTGTGGCATTTTTTAGTTGTGTGTTTACTTTCTGCAAATAAGAACAGATGGATCATACTTGTTCAACTATTGTAATAAGTGAGCTCTTGCGTGAGCGATATTTCTTGCATTTTCCCTTGATGTTAGAACATTGTAGAAGATCAGAAGCACCAATGTAAGTCAATTCATGGATCTTGAAAAGGTTTGTGGGAGATCCAGAAAACCACATGAGGTGGATAGTTGATGGGCTCTGTTCACGTCAAGGTTTGTGTTAAACCTATTTAAAACCATGGAAGGAGAGAGCCTTTCTTTTGATCAAGATCATGAGCCAAGTTGGGCATGCCACATGGGTGAGCATACTGCAAATAAGTGTGTGAATGTATTTCTACCATGTTCGCACTAAGGGGGGGGGAATGTTACAGATATATAGTTGTTGTTAGTGCTCACATTAGTTTATTATGGATTATATTATTTATAATGTGTGTGATGAGTTGTATTTACAACTCATAGCTTTGTAATATTATTATTAATAGAGTTGTCATGATAATACAACTCATTGATAATAATATAGGTTAGAATTATATATGTGTGTATGTGAGTTATCTCACCATAGAATAAGGGTTTGTTAAGTGAGATATTGGTGGGATATGTGAGAGGATAATGAGAGTGGTTCTAGGAGAGATTAGATAGATCTGTGGGATTGAAGATTGGAGTTGAATCCTTGTTTTAAGGAGTTCATTCTCCTATATATTGTAAAATCTCTATTAGTGAATAAATCATCCCGGATGAATTTTATATAGTATTTTATGATATTATTGTGTTAGATTACTTCTAATAATCTGGACCAAATTTATTAGTATTGATTCCCTTACTTCTTTGCACCCACTTTGTTTTTAATCCATATAATTGGTTCATAAAGATTGCAGTATTTGAATATGTTATATTAACTTGAATCTCGTAACTCTTTCCACTTTACTAGTTTTTTCGTATAGATCCCAATGTAAGGATGTTTCCTTATATGTTCTAAATGAATTGTGTCACTCTTTCCACTTTACTAGTTTCTGCTTGTAGATCCAAGTGAAATGTTTTTTATTTCTATATTTTAAATGAACCATATTACCTATAGATCCTATCACAAAGATGTTTCTATCTATTTTCTAAATGAATCATGCCACTCTTTCCACTTTACTAGTTTCTACTTATAGAATCCTAGTGCAAGGATGTTTATGTGCCTCCACTAACCACCCACATTCCATCAGTGATAATTGTGACACAAATGTCATACATGTCATTTCATCATTGTTTTACTTTCCCGTTAACGCCGACTTTTGCATTATTCTTACCTGACATTGGTTCATTCTAAAGGTGTATGTGATTGTTTTAAGTTACATGATTGAAATAAACTATTAGAAATGAAGTTTATTTTCACACCACTTCATTTTGGTTCATATCTTATGGTGGTGTTAATTAATTACATTCAAAGCTTTGTAATGTTTAATATTGCAAATGTGGTTCAAGATTTATTGTAAATTGTTATGATCCTCATGTGTGGATTTCACTAATGCCTCGAGGTTTTGGTGTAACGGTTCATTACATTTGGTATCAGAGCGACCACCCATATTCGAATCCCACTCAGTTGGTTACGTCGTGTAGCCGAGGCTCGTGGGGCACCTAAACGTCGGTGAAGCGGGGCTCGTACGTATGGGAGTGTGGGCGCAAACCCAACCCGAGTCAGGATCTACGGAAGCGTGGTGGGATGTTATGATCCTCATGTGTGGATTTCACTAATGCCTCGAGGTTTTGGTGTAACGGTTCGTTACATAAATATTGTAAAATCCATAATGTATTGGAAGCTCTATATTGGCTATTAATTGTGCACCCACTTCCTTTCCATTCTTATCTGTTCTTGGTATTGCTCGAGGTTTTGTTGGTTCTTTTAATTTGTTTGATTAAAACTCTTGCAAGTACTTTCACTTTAGTGGTTTCAAATTGCAAGGTTGCACTAGGATTTGTAAGTTGAAACTACTAAGGTGGAAGGAAATCATGTAATGCAAATGTATAAGGCAAAACTACTAAAGTGGAAAGATAATTATAAAATAGAAACATGTTGCACCATAATGTAAAATCAGAAACTAAGGTGGGTGGAAATCATGTAATGCAGATGTGTAGGCTGAAACTACTAAAGTGGAAAGAGAATTATGAAATAGAAACATGTTGCATTAGAATGTAAAAGTAGAAATAGGTAAACTGGAAAGACAAAATTTGATTGTAATCATGGATGAAAACTTATATACATTGCAAGATAAAATTTGAATGTAAACAGATCTCACTTCTAACATTTTATTTCAATCATGCTCCTATTTCCATTTTCAGCTTCTAGATTCATGAGATTTATATATAATCTGTAACGTTTCTAATTGAGGAGCAAGTTATTAGAATTTACTATTGCAATGCATCTCTCTACACTTTAATATTTTTTGTTTATAGGTCACATAGCAATCATGTTTGTGTTGAATGAAAACAGACCTCATTTCTAACATCTTATTTTAGTCGTGCACCTCATTTGTAACATGTTTTAGCTTTTAAAACCATGTCCAAACTTGCCTATGTTACATTTGTGTTTATTGAATGTGATTTACGTATATGTTATAGATTATAGTGGTGCATGTAGTAATTCTTGTTTGTTTGCAGATATGACATTGGGTGATATTAGACAACAAAGAAAGAACAAAGTGGACAAAAATTCTAGGAAAGTTTTTTATACCTTCATAAAGTTGGCGATCCTTAATATCATAAACATAATCATAATCATATATTGTAGCAACGAAACATATTCATAAACACTTACATTGTAGAATTGTCTATTTGAATCAACTGCACAAAAAATTTCAACTTTATTTTTACTAAACCTTAGATTAGAAACCTAGAGCATCTAAGGATTGTTGAATGTGGAGGAAGAAATTGGGAAAAGAACATTTACCATATATTTTAAAATATGATGTCCCTCTGGCACAAGGTTCATTTCACTACTTAGATGTGTCTTCCTCTCTAATTCTCTTTAGGCCTTCTCGAATTCAGTTTTGAAATGGGTAAAAAAGAAGATGCCCCATAGTTGGAGTTCAAGTCTGAGGATATTGCATAGTGTGAATGGTCCCTCAAGCTTGAGATTAATCACCTCGAAATTCATTATGTAAAATTTACCTTGAAGCATATTTATCCAAATAAGTTCCCGAAGAAGAATTGTCCCTAGAAAATATGGAGGATTTGCAAGAGCTAAATAACTCACTTATATTTGAAGAACAAACTTATTTAAAAATAAGCAAGTTCTTGAGCTCTTGTAAATCCTCCACATTTTCCAAACACAATTATTTTTCAATAACTTCGGGTAAATTCAATTCATAGTGAATTTTGAGGTGATCATTCTCGAGCTTGAGGGACACTTCACACCATGCATAAGTATAGAAACATCATAGTCATTATTTCTCATTTACAACATATACAAAAAAATCCTTGCACTAGGATCTATAAGCAGAAACTAGTAAAATGGAAAGAGTTTCATAATTCATTTAGAACATATTATATATCATATATTATATTAGTAAAGTAGAAACATTGCAATAACCCAACAAAGAAATATAATATATGGGTTTTTAACTAATTCTTACATGTGTACACTTTAATGTTTATGTTATTTATAAGTTTATAGGTAAGCAATGTAAGTTTTTTCACTTAAATTCTATGTCAGTAAATTAGTTTACACAAATAAAAAAATTGTCAGGGGCAAAGTAAAACATCTAAATATTGTGATGTTGTGAAAACAAATATGGCATGATGAAAGTATTGCTTCATAGTTATGAGTTGTAATGGTGTGAAAATAAACCTTATTTCTAACATTTTATTCCAATCATGCAAATCAAAAGAACCAACAACACCTCTGGAACGAACCAACATCCGGTAATAATGAAGCAAAGGTTGGTTCTAAAGAGTAGGTAAAACAATAATGAAATGGCATGGTATGACATTTGAGTCATAGTTATTAGTGATAGAATATGGGTAGGTGGCGGTGGCATCCACATTGAATGCGGTGCATGAAAAATAAAGGCTCTTAAATGTTATTAATGGGTTGTTTTTTACATTTTGTTAGGCACCAATTATATATATTTTGGATATTTTCAATATAAATTTAAGGTATTTAATGCACAATTATCTAGTAAAGTAGGGGGGGAAATGGAAAAATGTAGTAGAGCTAGAGTCGTACAAGGTAATTGGTGTAGCCAAAGGCCTATTAGAATACCTAAGAGAGCTAGAGTTGTGCAAGGAAGTGTGTGTAACCAAAGGTATATTGGGAGATATAGGAGAGCTAGATTCGTGAGAAGTAATGGGTGAGACCACAAACCTAAAGAGAAACCTAGGATGGATATAACTGCAAGAGACATTGTTTGTAAATAAACACCTATCCATATTGCACTAGGTAAATTGAGGGATTCCCTAGCTTCTTCATCAAGTCATTTGAGAAACATAGTTTTTCTTAATTATTCATTTAACTCATATCCACTTCTCATATGGACAAAAAGGAATCTGTCTAAGTAATCCTACAAGTTATCATTTTCTTTCTAATTTATTTGGAAGAACTCTTCTTTCCTATCCCTTCCTCTACATGAATCCT
Source organism: Taxus chinensis (assembly GCA_019776745.2). Classification (NCBI taxonomy): domain Eukaryota; kingdom Viridiplantae; phylum Streptophyta; class Pinopsida; order Cupressales; family Taxaceae; genus Taxus; species Taxus chinensis. Next base: position 159,449,991 of record CM034157.1, on the reverse strand, counting down.
GGCATTTGTATACAAAATAGGTTTCTATTTCTTCCCATGAATGAATGGAGTTAGGTTCAAACCCCATGAACCATCTCATGGAAAAATCTATGAGATTGGAGGGAAAGAGTTTAAGTTTTTGGTTGTTTGTTTTGTAGTCATATGTTTGACATAAAACTTTGAACTCAAAAAAAAAAATGGTTTGGGTATTTTATTGACATTCCTCTAAAGGTGGTCAATATAGATGGAGAAATGTTATTCATAGTAGATTCTTCCTCATTGTTTAAGAGAATATGATAAGTAAAGGTTCGTCCCATAGGCATATTCCCTAGGAGAGGATATTCTAATCGTTCACCCATGTCTGTGAAGAGAGTGTGTAACTCGGGAGTATCAAAGGGTGATGGCTCCTCCAGAGGTAGAGTAGATTCAATTTTTGTTTCAATTCCCTAAGTGTTGTTATTAAACTCTTTTTGCGGTATCCTCACCTAATTGAGAGTTCTTAGGTATATATCTTCCCCTAGCGTCCTATGACATGTACATTAATTTTCTTTTTGGAAAAGGTCAGGATCACTACTAATTTCATGTTTTTACTTCAATAACACAAGTGTTATCCCTGACAACGACGCCAAAAATGATGAGTCGTTATGATGTCCAATCATTTAATCAACCTTTATGTAGTTGATGTCATTCTAACCAAGGTTGTGTCCAAGGTAGTGTGCAATGAAGGCAATGGATATGCAACTAGTGGTAGTGGTTTTTGGTCTTAAGTGGGGTTTGTGTTCGAGTCTTCTTATGTACTAGACTAACTACCAATAATCAAACAACTCCTAAAACTACTGAAATCGAATAGCTTTAAACAACAAATAACATTTTATTTGATTGAAACCAAATTACAAAAAGGAAATACTTTGCAAAATTGAAATTTCTATGAAATGAAACATGTTGTAATTAAAGACATATAAAAAGGGAACACTTTACATAATGTAAATGTTATAAAATGAAATAAATACTTTAAAAACAATGTTAATTTGATTGGAATGTCACAAGTTTTGAGAATGATTGTTTTAAACATAGTACAAAATCTAAGAATGTGAGAAAAGCATAAATGTAAATACCACATCAGCCAATTCTCAATTGAGGGGGCCCTTTTTTTCCCTTGGATTAGTTTGATGACATTTTTTTCCTCAGAACAATATGCTTTTTATTGATCAAAAAAGAGTTTATTACCACATAAACTAGAAATAACTAGTAATTGTTACTTGTACTTATTTGTCCTATTACATTCCATTCATTTTTGCACACATTCTCTCTTCAACCCAGTCAAGAAAGGTCCTTTATAGCTAATGTTTTCCAACACACACCCAAGAATCTAGGTGGCTAGATATGAGAACAATTTGGAAATAGGTTATAGATCATAAACAAATTAGGAACTTAATCCCTTGTTTTCAAATTTCATTAACTTTCCTTAAACTGATCTTCACGATGGAGTAGACCACATCCATTTCTTGACTGTGACACATTGCATTGGTAGTTGTTCATGAATTTATTAACCTGTACACATCGCCATGCATCTTTTCAAAGTAGTTAAATGGAAAAAGACCTTAATCATTAGTCCACATAATTCAATAAGGATAAGATGCATTATTCCCTATTTTGGACTTAATTAATCAAACCATTCAATGCATTGATTGATGTTTTCATTAGAAAAAGTATAGTTTATTAGTGATTAAATGGGTCAATTTATGGACTCATTAGGAGCAAGCATAAGAAATTTTAGAAGATGCCAACAAAAATTTGCAGAAGCTTGGATCACCTCCACTCAATGAACACTCATCCTTGGATGGAATCCTAAGTTCTTTCCAAGAATTGGTCAACAAATAAGAAGGATATCCTTTCTCCTTCAATGAGGATACACCGAAATCCCTCGTGGAGATTAGAGGCTCTATATCTAATACCACAAGAGATCATAAAGTTTGGTTCACACAATGCAAGACCATTGGTGGTATTCCCGAGACTTGGATTAGTGCTTTGAGGTATGTCTGTATCCCGCATGCAAATTAGGTTGCACTCGCATCTACTCGGTTCAGCAAAGAAGTCAAAGGTAAGGAGTTCGTCCCTAAAGAATTTCCACAAAAATCACTAAGAGAAAGCTCTTCATCATCAGAAACTTCTTCATCCTCAGATTGATCACTCTCTTCTTCCCTCTATCTATACATTCTAATTCTTCGTTGGGAATGTACCTTTTGAATTTTTCATCTTATTCACTTAAGTGACCTTTTAATTTTGCATTGTAAGATTTCTTTGTCATTAATAAAAAAAATGAATCATCTTTATTCCTATAGGAATATGAAAGGTCATAAGTGGTAAAAATGTGAAAATTCGCTTGGAGGGAGATGAAGAGACATTTTGTAAGTCTATATATATTGGGATGGATTCTCCATTCCAAGGGGTTCATAGATTTTGTTCTCCTACTAAAAGCAAGAAGCTATTTCTTCTATCTCTTTTTCTATGTTCTTCTACTTCCTACTTTTCAATTGTGCATGCTTTGTAATCATGTACAACCAAGTCAAGACTTTGTATCTTTGAGGAATAAATCAATTGAGCTTTGTTTCTTTGATGTCATAATATTGTTATTGCATACACAATTGTTTTCTTCCTGTTGGATGTGGACCTACTTTGGTTAATGTCAGTGAAGTTTGTAAGTGCCTACTCACTACCTTAACCCTCTCTCCCTATATTCTTTTCTCCCCTTTACCTCTCTCCAAGCAAATTCCTCCCTTATATTCAGTAAAACAAAATTGCCACAGGTTTAGTGGAGTATTCCTGTGTGATCCCCGACTTCATGGCCACCCACAAATTTTATTTTTCCCACATTCAATAAATGGGAGCCTCCCCATTCTTAAGAGGAAGGACCTAGTCTCGTGACCATTATTGAAAACCACTAATTTTCCCTTCCAAAAAATTATTTCACCAACAGGATTAAAAGAAAAAGTAAAAATGTTTTAAACAACACAATTATCAATTGAAGGAGTACCACTCTAAAACCATGAAAGAATTCGTGAAACATAGGATTCTCCTCAATTTGGACTCACTCCATAAATGGTATAATTTGTTGCAAATAATAAACAATAATAGAAACTTGTTACTGCCAATAAATCAACCAAATGAAATCAATATCAACAAGATTCTATAACAAGCATTTATTTAATTTACAAATTGAAGTGGTATACATATAACAAAAGCAAGAGTTGTAGTCCAACTTTACTTTTGACTACATGATAGGCATATGTGAACCAACCTCCACATGAATAGGCCCATATGATATAAGTGGTCAAACTATGACTGCCACTTATTTTAATCTAAGCCTAGGAGGTGTGCAAAGTAGACTAAGTCAACAAATCTTAAATAAAGCTAAGTGAACTAAGTAAACTTAAAATAAAAGGCGCATTTATATAAATATTGTACCAACATAAAAGTGATTTGCAAGTTAATTGATTCGAGGCTAGAGGTTAAGTTTCATGCACCAAATTGGTATTTATTTGACCACGATTTAAAAAATAATTACCCACATCTCACTTTCTATAAATAAAATTAGTGTTTATTTCATGTTGACATAAAATATTATTTACATTTGCAAATTAACTTATCGAGGCTAATAGGGCAAGTTTCATATACCAAATTAATGCTTATTTAACCTTGATAAAAAAACAAATTACCCACATCTCACTTCATATATACAAAATTAGTGATATGCCAAATTCGGGTTAAATTTTAAAAAAAATGTACAAATACAAGTTAAGTGAGTTGAGTTCAAATTCTATAAATTGAAACATATGTTCTACCTCAACAAAGTATAAGAGAGGCTATGATAAATTATATTTTGGTATGGAATTGCATTTGTAATTTAATTATGTCAGTTGAAATTTTACAAATAAAATCAAAACTAATTTTACAAATATGCAATGGGATGTTGATAGTGCAAGACAAAATTTGGAATTAATGAATTAGCATAACAAGAAATAGGCTTATGAATCTTTCAGCTATTCATTTTTATCTACTTATATTTCTACCAACTCCTCGTTGGTTACATAACTTGGATTTGTAATCAAATTAATCTTCCCTTCTTCTTCCTCTCTATATATGTATCTATAGGAATATTCCATTCATTGTCCAAATATATACCTATTGGGACATTCATTTCGTCATCATCTTAATTATCTGCATCTTCGTGAAGTTCATCATTGTCACTTTCATCAACGTCATATTTTTCAAAATCAGCTGCACCTTGATCATTGACTTGATCGATATGATGCTATTCTTCATTATTAGCAAGGTTATCTTCATCACTAGAGTCATGTTCATCATCATTATTAACAACATCACTTGTTCCCTATCATGTGTGTGTTACAAAATTATTGTCATCAACAACATGTCTCATCCTTGGCTCACAATGCAATACAAACTACCAATTACCTTCTCTCTATATATCAAGATAGAAGAAGACTTAGATAAACATAGTTCAAAAAATCAAGAAAAAGAAGACCTACATATAGAAATTGTGCACATGAAAAGGGAGAAGGTGTACATATGAAAAATTACACATATTAATACCTTATCACAATGTTGAGAAAATGTATCATATGGATCTTTCTCCTTAGGTAATTCTCTACAAAATTCAATTAAGTGGGAACCGCTTTCATTGTCAACTCTAAAAAAGATATTATTAATAGAAGGGTACGAAGTACACCTAATTGTGACATCTTCACAAAACTTATATAATCAAGTTTTATTATTTCTTCTATATTTCTAACATAATCCAATTGCCCTTGGACCAATTTCCTATCAGTGGTGTTGGGGTTAGCACACTGGTTGTATAGATAATATATCAGATCTAAGCATACATGCAAATAAAAGCGGATATTCTACCAGAATAAATATACAATTCAAGAGACATAAATCAACACCAAATTTAATGTGGTTCACCCAGTGTGGGCTACGTCCACCAAGAAAACAAGCCAATCTATTATCCAAAGCTTTGACAAGATTTACAATCTTCCACACTTCTAAGATGTTCAGTACTTTCTTCCTCAAGCTTTTTTGCCTTCTTCACCAAGAATTCTCTCTTACGCAATTATCTTGTAATTATGATCAATTCTCTCCTCTAAACTCTAGCTTTATGCTTTAAATAGTCGTTTAAGACTTTAGGGCACTTAGCCATGCAATTACATTCATTAAATTTATTTCAATGCTAAAAATAGAAATAAAACCCGAGAGTTAATTAAAAGCTCGTCGCATAGGTAACCGATGTTGGTTCTGCCCAATCGTCGCCAGTTCCAACTTGCCCTGACCGATGTCGGTCAAACCCTAACTGATGCCGGTTACTGACAACTTCTAGCAAGTTCTATTTGCATGCTAAAACATGAGTAATTTAGCTCCATACTCAACAATTGGCACTAGCTTGGGTGGCCCACACAAAAGGAACAACAACTCCACAAAAGCAAGTGACCCTACTCTTGTTAATATTTTCCACACACATTTTTTCCATCCAACCACATTTTCGAATGTGTACTTACCTTCATTATGTCAAATCATGTAAGATATAATCAATAGATTTATAAAAAATAAAAAACACTTATGTATGAAAAATGTGTTGCAACAACTAATCAATTCTTCACATCCTTATACTATATTCAATGCTTATTGTGTGACTTCCCTTCATTTGTTGACATGAATATTTTCTAAATATGAACTCATCTAGTCAAGATTAGGTTGGTCTGGAAATAATATTTGTAGATGATGTGGGAGTGATTTTCTTGGATGTTTTTGTCTCCAAGCAATCATTCGGATCTCATGGCTAGTCTTTTCTTCTTCATATTTTTGAAGCCATGCAACCATCTTTGAAGTATTGAATAACATGAAATTTTTAGTGACATCCTTTTCAACGGTTCCTAAAAAATCAAACATGTAAATAAGTAATTAATAGCTACACACATGTATCAAATATGACTTTCGATACATACCAAGTTTCATAAATTTTCTTACTCCATGAAGATTCTCTAATTTTAATTTCCACATTCAACATACCAAATTCATGGAATTTCTAGAAATTCCTCCCCACGATATTCTAACATGTAGAAAAATGTTTCTTGAAAAATGTATCCTTCCACTACAAATTCATTTAGACATATTAATTGTTTTACAAATCCATTTAGGGTTTTCGTGCACCTCTCTGGCCAAAACATCCATCACATGTTAACTACACATATCATTTGAAGATCATCGACCAAATGCACTAATAGATGAGTTTGAGAGTCCATGAAAGAGGTAGACTATTCATTTTCTCATTTGTAAAGAATATTTGCAATATTTTATTTTTGTATACAATGAAAAAGCAAAACAATGGAAGAAACAAATAAACAATGCAAACCTAATCTTCCTATATGTTCCCTTGCAACCTCGAATGAGATGGCTGAAGTGTAGAATGAAATACCACACTTGTTGAATATCTTTTGATGGAGTGTTTTTCGATGCTCCAAAACTAATTTCAAATGGAAGAAAGATGTGCTACGAGCAATGAATTAATTTGTTGATTGAATGGGAAGCCTGGTGGCATATAATTTTTTTTATGGAAAATTGACATAGTAATGTTGCAAATGCCTTAAGCTTCCAAGAGATTATTTGTGAAGGAATGGTCCTATTATTTATAACTGAAGGAGAGGCCATGGATTGTGGATCAAGCTTTGAATAAGTTGCAGGTTAATGAATGCATATTCCTGATTTAGCAAGTTGATTTGATTTGTGGAGTTGGCTAGTTTCAATAATAATTTAAGGGGCAATGAATTTGAATAGTTGGATATTGAATTCTTCAATTCTACATAATTTAGCTTCCTCTTTTGTAGGGTTCTAGACTTGAGTAGAGTGAGCCAGTTCAACTTGAGTGAGTTGGATAGTGAAGTGGTGATGAGTGGATAAATAGGTTTTATTTTATTTAAATAGCTAATTAAATTAGCTAAGGAGTGTAAATGTATTGTTTATGCATGATAAAATTAAATAAATAAATTATATTGAGATGTGGGTGAATATTAATGGGATGTGGGAATATAGTGGTCTAGGATGTGTTCTAGAACTGATTTGGCACATTATGCAAATGATATGGATGATTAGGAATATGTATGTATTTTTAAGGTGTCTACATTTTCCCCTCTTTAAAGTGTTATTTCGAAGTAATAGCATTTTAAAGATAATAGACACATGTAGATCAATGATCAAATGATAAAGAAGTGTGTTGGACCTGCTTTATTTTCCCTAATGAATCAATTGGATGCCCCAACGAGTCTGGATTATGGTAAGGGATTGCCCCCTCAAGCGGATGAGTGACTCAACAAAGCGGTGGACAACTTTTTGATAGGAGGAAGGTGAAGGTGTATGATTTGAGAATAATTAGAAGGATGATGGGAGTGATTTTGTTCGTAGCTTGAGCTTCCATTTAGATTTTGTACAATATGGTCAACAATGCCCAACCACCGCTATATGTTCTTTACCTTGTTGATTGTCACTTTCTTAACACACCCCAACTCCTAAACACTCAATAAACACGAAGAACTACTAAGGAATATTGAACTATCATACAATGACCCCATAAGGATGTATTTATAAACATAACATGAGAAGCTCACATATGAAGATGAAAAGACTCGGAAAATATAATGCCATTTGCAACTATTGTTATGCATGCTTCTTGTCTTCATGTGAAATCACGCAACGTGAAACCACAATTTTTTTGACATATTTTTACAAAATTGTCACAAAAATCACAACCATACTCAAAGGGAATTTTCGGTTGGGTAAATGTTTCATACATATATAGAAGGTTATGCAACCGCCACATGCAAACATTAGCAGTTTTGCAACCTTATGCAAAACTTTAATTTTGATCATGAACCCACTATCTTCAAGCTACATGTTTTGTCTCCTTAAAATAGTGGACCGATTAGCTATTGGTATAACATGATTAAATGGACATGCTACTAGTTCAATAGATCCTTAAGAAGCTATCATATTTGTTTAAGTGTTTCCAAACACCCTACATATTTTTTTTCATAAGATCAATTCCTTTATTCAACAAGATAGTATATCGTAAAACACAATGGTTGGGCATGTGGAGGATTTGTCGAATGATCGTCCTTACCTTTACATTTAACTTGTGATTTAAGACCATAGATATGTCCTTTGAGACCCAACCCTACGTAACAAAAATATGATTAACATACCACCTAAACTAACAACACAAATATTAACAATATAACCAAATCCACCACAAACTTATATCATTAATAACCTACGTTGCAAGAACCACATGTTAACCAAGAGGTGCCCCTTGCCCATTTTTGTTAACCTTGTGCTCTAAATAACCAAGGCTCCCAAGCACTTGTCTCATTTTGTAAATCACGTGTGTTCTACAACATTTCATTCATACTATGATCCATTCTATGCATGCCGCAAAAGCTTCTCATGTGTCATGTTTGTCAGCATTGCATCGCCTCACCCTTCGCGTATCTACGAGCATTGCAACCAAGTCGTGGTTCATTTTCGCATGCCACGAACCATGTTGTGCGACCCACCTACCATTGAAATGTCTAAGTTCACCTCCTAGTATTCTACTTATGTTGCACAAGCCCACACCATGTCACATTGCTTCAATCCACATCACAAAGTGCTAACCGTGGCACCCACACATGTTTCCCTCCCTACCACTTCATTTCTGACCATCTCTTATTGTCGCCCCATGCTATTAACTCGCACATCACCGCAAAGTACTGCCTCAAGTTGTAAAAGCTTTTCCAAGCCACATTATTCTATTCTTAGTTGTGAAACTTTATCCACAGTCGTGAAGTTCTTCCTACACCGAGAATCATCATATGAAATCACACTATTCTACTGCATGTCACAAAGGTCTTCCTACGCCGTGAATCATCACATGAAGCCACATTACTCTACCACATGTTGTGAGGCTTATTCCCTTACGGTTGGACATTATCAACACCCACTATTGCATTTCTCACCATCCAAATAGTTTTGGCAACCCGCACTCTACTACTTGGCAACATCTTTGATGCGACATCCCCTCTTCTACATTCTTTAACATGATTAAGGACCCAAAAGGATCTCCTTCAATTCAAAGTGCCTTCTACACATTGCTTTGTGCCTTGAATTATTCACTCCCTTCTTCTATGTCGGAAATCCCTTGCACCATCCACTATCTATTCACATTTATGTGTAAAGCTACCTTCATGTCGTAAGAATGTAGTGATGATCGTGTAGCTAGCCCTTCTGCCTTAAGTGGTTGCAAAATAAAATATTGGATCTACGACACACAATGGAACAACTATACAATTCTTTATGATTCAAAATACTTGAAGCCACCAGTCAAATCTAGATGGTTATTTGTTCCTTCCAGATCTACTGATCATTGTCATAATCTTTGATTGCGACCATAGTTACCAGGTTCAGAAATCCGATTAAATTCAGAAGGGCAAAAAAATCCGAAAATTCGGAGTTCTCGAAAAAATCCGAAAAAATACGGAAAAATCCGGTTCGGAATATATATACTTATATTATTATAAATTTATATTATTGTATACTTATATTATTATATATAGACAGATCATACAAAAAAGCATCCATCTACCATAATCATCATCATCATAATGATTCTTTCAAAAGATTGCAAGAAGTTGCTTGGTCGAAAAAGGTACAAAAATGGATTTTATGAAAATAAGAAAAATATTGCCATCAATGCGTAGAGCTTGAGAAAATATATACTTTTAGAGAAGACGACACCTAAAACGGAGCCAAAGAATGAAAGTTATGGCACATGCAAGTTTTTGTTGCTACATAGTCCTTGATTTTTTCACCAAAAAAAAAATTATGCCAAAAACAAAAAAAAAAAAAATTCCCTGCAAAAACAAGGCCGAACCAAACCGGATTTATTCGGTTGCTTCAAAAAAATACGGTTCGAACCAGATTTCATACAAATCCGGCCGAACCTGGTAACTATGATTGCGACTCAAGATTAGATCTTTACGTCACTTCAAATTCTATATTCTCTACAAGGGATGATCCTCTACTCTTCATTCATGACACTTTCAACTTGCTTCTCAAGTCACCTCCTCCTCTTTTCTATAAAGAGCAAGTCTTGCTCTATTTTGGGGGTTCTTTTTTTCTAGAATTTGTTTGAATTCCCATCTTCTATATGTGGTGTTTTAGCCTCTATGTTAATGAATGTAATGCATTAAAATGCCCCTGTGTATACTTGAGTGATAGCAAAATTGTTATAACTTACATATACCCTTCTCATTTTTCATCTTTTCATATTGCTTGTAAGTTGTCCTTACCTATTGTTATGTTATGATTTTGCATGGAGACTATACTTGCATTCACTCAATATATTGTATTAGCCTCAAACACAGAGGGGAAGGAAGTTCCCTATTTCACTCTTGGTACATCACCAACCTTTTCTTTTATTTCTCTTATACTTTTTTCCCCGCAATTGTTGATTTATAATAGCTTGCATAGATATCTTAAATACATCTATCTAAAATATGCCGAGAGATCAATCTCAAAGTGCCTATCAAACCTATATAAAGCATTTAAGTGACAATCAAATAGATGCCAAATTTGAGTGCTAATTGTCGTGCGACGGTTAAATGGACATTAAAATTAATTTAGAGAATAAAAGTGAACCAAACAAGCCATTACACCCACGACTGCTATTGTAGGAACACATCCCAACATAATTAGGTGAGGAACCAACCCTCTCTAGAGGTTTTGCTTCAAGTCGCAATTTCCATACTCAAAAAGCAATTGCATATTGTGTTGATAGTAAAGCAATCTTTACAGGTGAACACTTTAACAACCAACACCTACTTCACCTATCATTTCCCTCCAAAAATGCTTTTGTAACAATTTGACAAATCCAAAATCGACTTCTATAACATTTCAACAACACTGGAAACACCCGAAGAACTATCAAGTGTTTCTGAAAATTCCTAAATAGCGAACTAATTTGAGATTTGCATTTAAATTTTGAACCTATAAACATGATATGATGAAATTTTAAGTATGTCGAATGTTTTGAATTTCACGAATAATAGGTTTTTTAAATGTTCTATCTTTCATAGACTAAAAGAATATTATGCATTTTTAATATTTACTTTTAATTTTTCAATAATTCGTTGCATGGACCTTTCCGTGCCATTTTGTTTCCAACGGTTCTTGGAAAATTGCTGTTTCCAAATTCATTTCGATTTTCTCGTAGCGTAGCTAACAACAATACGTAACATAATAAACTATCGCACCTCACACTCTTTTACTCTTCAAACTATTGACACCAATATCCACTCAGCTTTGCAAGGTACTAATATGTTAGTCTTTATTTGTAGCCCTGCTTTGCAAGAATGATCACATAATTGGGTATTTTTCTGAAAAATATTCTTATGTTTTTTTGTGAAAATTCTCATTGTATTTGATGTTTTCTTGTTAAAAACTTGTAACCCGAGTAAATAAACAGCAGTGCCATCAAATAATAAAGTTGCAAAGTTGCCACAATATAAATTAAACTAAACAATCTAATGTGGTGTTAAGTCCATTGTCTTGGACTTTAATCTGCCTATTCTACCATAGATACCATTAACCTCTTGCACAGTCTCATTGAATGCTTTCTTTACATTGAAAATCACTGAATCTACATGTTCTTTACGCTTTGCGCTTGTATCAATTAGCCTGAGCAATTCATTTGACCAATGCTTGATTTCTTCACTATAATGACTTGTCCTTTCTTCAAGTTCTGATTTGGCTTTCTGCAAACAAGAAACACGATGCGCACTATGATATCAGCAGAATTCTGCAACCCAATTTTGTTGCATAAGAAACTAATTTTGAAGATTAGGCAAAAGAAACTACCAAGAGCAAATAAATTTGCAGAGATTTATACTCCACTAAATCAAAACCATGTGTATTGTTGATGTGATGAAAACAAGAAATAAACCTTTTTTCAAAAAAGCAGTTAATATATTATATATGAAAGAAGTTACAAAAACTGCAGCCCCTTTGGAGAACAAAATCTGTGGACTGACTAAGGGATCTGTACATTTGAGCATTTGAAAAAGAGGCAAGGACTTATGAGAATTACAATTCTGAATACTATTCTGCAAATACATCTTCTTATGGATGAAACTAATAAGAGAGCTTCCTATCAGACCTAACATATCTATGGTAACCATTGGAATGATACCCAGAGGAACATAAGGATCAAGTTTAAACAAATTAATAGAGGCAAGCAATATAATAGTAATGGTTTCAGAAATTGTAGCAAAACTAGAGTTCAAGAGCATATTAGCTGTGTCAACCGTATCCTCTTGAATCTTCATTCTTAAAGGGCACTTTGTTTTTGAAATTCTTGTCCCTGTGGTTATCCCAATCCCCGGTTCAGGAGTGCCCGGCACATGCTGAGAATGATGAGAACCTAGAGATTGGTAAACAGGCACCTGCCCATCAGTTGCTAAGGGTTGAATGGAATTGTGGGAGCTGGCATCGTATCTTGCTCTTTTAGGACTTCTATGTGTTTCATTTGGTTCAAACACAAACCCTTCAATGAGATTTTTTAAGAGGGTCAAAGAGGAGGGCCCGTTCAACAGTCTGGAATCAAAGTTGATGAGCTCCCAATTGTTTGTGTAGCAGTTCAATACATTCAGTCAGTAGAGCTTGAATTTATGTTTACTGTGCTTGGAGAGTTGTGAGAGCAGCCATGCATTCACTGAGAATATGCACGAATATTCTGTCATTACCAAAGTTCATTGCCAAGTACATCAAGTCTGCTGTCTAGACCATAGATAACCTTGACAAGTGCTTCATTAATCCTTGTCATTTCTGCCAGTGAGGGTTTAGGTGAATAACCTGAGGCTTTCCTTCAAAGTTTTCCTTTGCACTCAAGCAGAGAGTAGAGGAAGAGAATTACCTAGAATTACGAGTGGTGTTGTGCAACTGCAAATAGTGAGCTGCTTGGTTGTGACATAGGGGCTAGGGATCACTTTGATTTTAGAATCTAACAGATGAGCCAGTTAAAACCATGGTGACGATAAATCGTTCAGAGGGCTTTGTGAAGGTAGCAATGGTGCATCAGATACATAAACCCTCAAGTGTATACACTTTTGTGGGGTCAAACGGGGTTTTTCCTTGTGTGCAGAAAGATTGATATTGACATCGCAGTGAAGAGAGAGACCAGTAATTAATATTTAGAGGCAGTGATATTTGTCAACTGGTAAGAATTTGGAACGAGTGATGGTAAAAGGGACTCTATGGCAATAAAGGAAGCATTTAGAACAAGTGATAGTAAAAGGGAATATATGGCAATAAGGGCACGTGATAGGAAGAAGAAGAGTAGGTGGGTGAGACAAGTGGAATGTAGGTTAAAAACCAGTGCCCTTAAGAAGATGAGTGAGAATAAAAAATAAATAATAATAATAATAAATATAATATAAGGGTATGTGATAGGAAGAAGAAGAATAGGTGGGTGAGACAAGTGGAATGTTGGTTAATAATCAATGCCTTTAAGAAGATAGATGAGAATAATAAATAAGTAATAATAATAAATATAATAAAGCCAATGAAGTGGGGGTGAGTTGGTTGGGTCATTTGGATGTTTCCAAGCCCACCAAGGTTCAATTCCCACTGAGGCATTTGAAATAGGTTGTGGCCGTGAATGAGTATTCAGTGATGGAATCGTGTGAGCGAGTCTCGTGATGGAAGAGGCAATTTCGATTGTGGTAATGCTCGAAGGTTGGCACGGTTTGCAGTATGTGAGATACAGTGTTTCGTCGAGGTTGTGCGATATTGGGGATCTGCCCCCCCCGGTTGTGTCCTAGACCGATCGTCACTCCAGTGATTGAAAAAGTAATACATGGGGAAAGGGAGCCTCCAACACTTGTTTACCAATCCAAATATATATAAGGAGGCGATTTCGATTGTGGTAATGCTCGAAGATCGGTGTGGTTTGCAATATGTACAATACAGTGTTTCACCGAGGTTGTGTGGTCTTGGGGATTTGGGCCCCCCAGTTGTGTCCCAGACCAGTCGTCGCTCTGGTGATTAAAAAAGCGATACATGGGGAAAGGGACCCTTCAACCCTTGTTTACCACTCCAAATATATATATATATATATATATATATATATATATAATAAAAATACAGTAGGAAGAAAAGAACGGAGGGGAGGAGTAAAAAGAGAGGCAATTTGTTGTGAATAGGGAAAAAACAAGGAGCATGGGATTAGTTTTAGTACATATAGTGTCATTCACTGCTAGCTCCTTGGAAGGTGTTGTAGTGCTCAATTTGCTAGTCCATCGGCAACCCTATTGTGATGTCATTTCTGATGTTGGAGGGAACCTTTAAAAAATAGGTGTAAAAGATAACATGCAGAGTTTACCAAAAGCACTAATGAGAACACTGAAAGGCATGTGCATTGACGCCATTCTTAATCGATGGAATTTATGATTGTGAGGGAATCTCCCATTAGCAATCTGAGATGGGAATGTTCAATTGCCAGTTTGAGAGCTGTGTAAAGAGTTACTGGTTCCACTACATTATTAGGTTGGATGCCAATCTACTGAAATTATCCGAGAACACGAAACCCCTCTAGATTGCGAATGATACCCCCAATACTTGCCTTGTCGGAATTCATCTTTAAGGCTCCGTCAAAATTTTAACTTAAAAGTATCTGTGGGGGATGGGTCCCAAGTTTGTATCAGAAACACTTTAAGCATTGAGAGCTGGTAGGGAAAAATAATATTTCAGAACCCTTGTGACAGTTCATCGTGTTTGGGAAGGAAAGGACTTGATTTGGATCAAAAAAGTAATACATATCCAAGTTTTAGGAAACATTCAACCTCAAGAATACAACTAAAACAAAGGTTTTGTAATACCTTTATAAATTCATCAGCTTCTATGTCTTTAGGCTTCATATCGTGTTCATTCTTTTCTACTTCTCTTGTCAACTTCTCGCATTCTTCCACCTTAGATGCAACGTACTCTTCCATAGATTTTTTTATTGCATTAAACCGAGCTTCAAGCTGTCACAAATAAGAGTTATTAGAAATAATACTATTGAAATCCCTTTCTTTTCTAGCATAGTATTCTACCAATAAACTAGATACAAATTGCAGATGATATTCCATTCAATTAAAACAATACAAATGCCCTTATAGAAGCTTGAACCTTAAAAAATTTGTGTTACCGACAATTTTCTCTTAACCATCACATCACTGTATTGTGATTTAATGCAACTCAAAACAATTTTCTGTATTGAGACTTGATGCTCACTCAATTGCCCTCGACAGCTCTGCCCCTTCTCAGCCTAATTAAGCATAGGACCAAGTTTACAGACTCCAGTGGGGGATGGATAGATGATTAGATTGACAATGATTATTGTAATGAAGATGTTAAATTTATCCTTATTCTGCCATTGGTTTTCCTGTTTTATTCTAGTTTGGTTGGTTGCCATATCTTCCTTTTGTCTGTGCATGTTTAATTTTCATTCCTGTGTTTTGAGTACATGGCAACTTCAGTAATATTTGGGTATATATCTTCATGGGAAACTTGTTGTAATCATCTGGCTTCTTACTACTTACACATATGGTTTTAGGATATATATGGGGTCAACAGCTTTAAACCATGTGACCTTGTTTTACGTAAACTCTCTGTACATAATATATTGTTTTTATCTAAGAAACCACCATTCCTTTTAGTTTTTGTGTTATTTCTAACACAAGTAGAATATATTTAAACACTTATCCATACAATAAATCGATAAGGATTCCTTTTACCTTCAATATGATAGCCAATAGCGAACTACGGTGCAACAAATATAGAAATGAATTCAAAGGATCAACAAGCAAATTTTCAATATTGAATGATGATAAATGCATTCGCACAAGAACTCAAATTGTGAGCTCCTTGTTAATGTCAAAGAATACAAATACTGTGATGGTGAACTCTACAACAACAATCAATGGTCTTCCAGAGTCAACTTTCATTTTGAAACCATAATATTATGATAAAAAGACAAGAATGAATAGAGGCTATAAATAAGCATGGTTTAAACTAACAGCAGAGAGCTGAGGTGGAGTCTGCACGGTGGCTAGTGCAATGTGCTTACAAAGGGTTTTGTCGGTATCAAATTAGGTCTGCAATGGAAGACTCGGATGGGAGACACCATCACCCACTGTTCTGAATTGCAAGCAGGTTGTTCAGTATCTCGTTGACACCCTATGGAGGATGACCCAACTGAAGCTGTGTTTGATCTTCCAGGCAGTGAGCTAAGACTGTATAAAAAAAGGTCGATGGATGCCTCTAGAGAATGAGGATAAGCCTCAAGTGATATCAAGATGGGAGCCTCCTAGCAGACGACATTATGCATCTAAGGAATCAAGCCCTGAATTTGGAAGTTTATGGGAATCAGTAACTTCCTGAAGCTAGGATTTGTTTGTAGGGATGGAAGGGAACAAAGTTTTACCGAAAGGATTTGATCTGGAAATGATCCTATCGGCCAATTGATACTTCTTGGCAATAGTCACAAGGACAGCAGATGGAAAAATAGCCTTCGAGTGAGGCCCCAAATTCCATTACTAGGCAGGACGGTTTATGAAACTGTGGCATGCAGGTTTTGACTTCACAGAAGAGCTATCATCAAGAATTCCAATATGGATAAGGCTATTCAATCTTCCTCTAGAATATTGGCGGGAAGATCTGCTTAAGATCGGCCTTGGGAACATTTGTAGGATTGTCAAGGTTGACTAAGGACAGAAAACTGACAACTTATGCAAGAATGTGAGTGGAAATCGATGAGGAAAAAACCCTAGAGAAGACAATTAATATTAAAATGGATGAGATGGTGTGGGATGAGCCCCTGGACTATAAGACACTACATTTCTAGAGTAGGGAACAACATTTATATGGGTTCAACTGGAGCAGTCAGCAGGAAGGATCTTTCAAAGAACAACCACTTGCAAGCCTGAATCACAGGTCTGACAAGAGTAACCAAGTTGCCTCAGATCTTCATCAAACGGCCTGCAAGTCGGATAGCTTTGTATCAGTTCATAACCCAAGTAGAGACTTAGGTGGTAGCTGAGGGATAATCAAGGAAGCGGAAATAGGGAAGAAGAGAGGAACATGTTTGCAATTCTTGAAGGACGCATAGAAAGATGAAATGAAGTTGAAGAGGGGGCAAAGAAATTACCCAAGGATACAACAAAGACAGCCAGAGGGTAAAATAGCCAAGGAATGCTCCCAAGAAGATGGAATCCAAGATGTGAAGACACAAGAAATCAAAAAAGCATAAGCCATAACTTGAATTCAGGTAAGTCTTCAAGTCCATTCAGTTGTTGAAACTGCTCAAGCTTTTAAAAATTGTGATAAATTAACGTATCAATTAGCAGACACAGCCTTGCTAGTGGAGGATTTGGAGATGAGAGTAACTAAAACCCAAAACCTTAAGGGAGAAGAGACGGCCAAGATCATTATTCAACAGGGAATAAGACAAACTCTGATTAAAAAACCCAAACAGGAGTGAAGTGGGAAGAAATTAACCACAGGAGGGTGAAATCAGTGGGGGAAAGTTAACGGAATTAGTACTAGACAAGGCTTTGGATCATTTTAACCAAAGTTAAAAAAAATACCGGTCTCTCATTGAAAATAAGGGGTTTAGGCAGCAAAACTTGTCAAAACATTATCAAAAGGGTAATTAGGAACGCTAAACCAGAATTTTTGCTTCTCCGAGAGACAGCTTACTATCGAAGAGAGTTTGCAAATGCATAATAGAGTGTCAGCCCAGGGATAATAGACCATGCCAAAGAGAATGAAAATGAAATAGAATCTGCAAACCAAACTTGGTATTCTTATTCAGCATAAACAAACAATGGGATTTGCAAATATAAAGCCATTGGAATGGCTGTTACATTTCGTATTCTCCATGACTGTACAACTACCTACAGGAATTCTTCAAATTCCAACTATAAGACAAAAGCTTTCCTAAATAACACCTAAGATTATCTAATATCATATTATCCATGACTTTACAACTACCTACAGGAATTCTTTAAATTCCAACTATAAGACAAGCTTTCCTAAATAACACCTAAGATTATCTAATATTATGTACAATAATATTACATCCCCCCCTAATCTGCAGGGGTTGCAATGAGACACTTTGCATGACCTCTGATGCTTAAGTTACAACCCCATCAATTGTTAAATATTCACAATCACTTTTGTCAGAGATGTGGAACCCTGAGGAAGCTTTGCAATGTGAGGGTTATCAATGGAAGCAATTTGACACTACCTTCTTTCACATGATGCCGAATCAAGTGGAATTTTGCATTGATGTGCTTTGTTCGGTCGTGAAAGACAGGATTCTTTGCCATTTGATTTGCAGATGTGTTGAGCTCAACCATCAATGGTGTTGACGAAACCTATTGTCCCTGCAAGTCTAAAAGAATTCTTCTGAGCCAAAAAATCTCTCTCGTTGCCTCTGAAGTAGCCACGTATTCTACTTTCACTCCAACTGACAATTGTTGTTCCCATATTCATTAGAAACCCTGATATAAATTTCCCATCTTTAAAATCACCAACATAGTCTGAATCTAAATAGCCAACCAGTTTGAAGTCTCCTACCCTAGAGTATTTGAGCCCAAAATTGTGTTCCTTTTGAGATATCGAAGGACTTTATCTAGGTTGTTACATGAATCTAAACAGACACCAATAGCAAAAGAAATATATGATCTAGTTGTGGTCACATAGATCAAACTTCCAATCAACCAAATTTGTGGTATCTTCCAATGTCAATTTCAGATTTTGTTCCATGGATGTACTGAGAGGCTTACAATTTGTCATTTCGAATTTGCTTAGACTTTCACCAATATACTTGTTGAGTTACGAAGATGTACTTTGATACGGGGGTACGGTGCGGGTACGGGTACGGGGATCCGGTACGCTGGTACGGCAATTTTTTTGGGGGCCCGGGTACGGCACTTGGGTACGGCAGTACAATATACATATAAAATATTAAAAATATAGCCAAATAAGCAAAAATTCAGCCTTATACATGAATAGAGTAAACAAATTAATAATTAAGTGAAATAGCCAAATAATGTATTAATAATTCAATGCATTTTGTCATGATATTCATTGATTGAACTTCGAACAAGTACATTGTTCAAACTCCAAATGTTACAATGTCCAATTATTAACATAAATAATAACAAATCACATAACTGGACTGGAATTCTGGCTATTACCAGCTCCCTTCAAATCTGGCAGTTCAGATTCCTTTGGGGTTTCTCTTATTATTCCTGCATTAGTCTTACTTGCTAGTGGAGATGCTGCCACTGTGTTTTTTGATCCTACATTACCCAAACGCATCTCAACTGTTGCAGTTTCAGCCATTGTTTTAGGTACTTCTGTGAAGTTTTACCACAGTTGAATCATTTACGTAATCGCATCTATTGACCTTTATTGACCCCCAAAAAATAGTTTTTTTTTTTTTACAAAAAAGTTAAAAATAAAAAACAAAAAAAAAAAAAAAAAAAATTGTTGTTTTTACTGGTGGGTACGCCCTGGGTACGGCCAGGGTACGGCCAGCAGTACCCGGGTACGTCTGGGTACTTCTCAGGAAGTACCCAGATGTACCCGGGTACTGCTGGCCGTACCCTGGATGTACCCAAGGTGTACCATACCCGTACCACGTACCAGGTACATACCGTACCCGTACCCATGCCCTGCAGGGCACGTACCGGCTACCTAGCAATTATGCAATGTTATGTTATACTACAATTGTTGGAATTACATCACTTCTACCTATTAACACATTAAGTTTTTGCAATTTAGTGTGTTGTCTACTGAATACCCAATCCAATCCAGAACAAGAGATGTGAGCACATTCACACATTCTAATTCTGCATAAGAATGTATAGGGCAGCTATCAGTTGTAACTCACATCTAAAATCAGCTGTGTGTTGATTTCATTGTTTCAATAGTGAATTAATTGGATCCGTAACATGGCATATCTTATGAATTTGTAACAAGTATAATCCTCACAGATTAACAAATAAGGCCACAATATTTAGCATTCATGAATATCTTCACACGGCTGCTACAATGTTAGGATCGTTCCATTTTGGCATACATCCATAACTTTGCATTTTTTGAAAAAAGTTCAAAGTATACAGTTATATATGGAAAGAAGCAAAAACTTCCAGCATAAGGCTGGATCACAAAGAGCATAAATATATAACTTCATGTGACTAGCATGATGTCAGGGCCAATGTCTCTTATCTTTCATATTCTTTCCTTCATTTAAAGCATGACCAGACTTCCTTTGGATGCTTCCATTATGATCATATGAATCAAATTGTTTTGTACTTTTATTTGTGTTGACTATGCATGCAATTATATTTAGTTTTTCCCGTATTGAATATGCAGTCAAATGTGCATGGGATTGGGGCTACTTTTGGACTTCGTCATATTGCGTATGCACAGATCGGATTTTAAATCAGCTTTGGAGCTTTCCTTATAGTAAGATGCATAGGGCTATGATTGATCCTGTGGAACTATTTAATGTTTGGGTTTGAATTGGACAGAGACATCTTGTAAATGATGAGAGATATTTTGGTTTGCAAAACGAATGGGGAAATCTTCTCGTTTAGGAACCTAATGATTATGTTTTCCCAATTCCTGCTTTTATTAAATGTTGATTTTTTATGAGACCTTTCCTTGTTGGCTTACTTATGTCATTCTTGATTTCCCCCACTTGATAATTTGTTTGGGATTATGTCCTTGGGTTTTCTCCCTCAATCCTTGCCTCATTTACAATATTAATCACAGAGCAGTAAAGGGGGAGTGATGTATGTACATGGTAGTTTGGTATGATGTGATTGGATACTAGGTCACAAGGTTCATGTTCGTGTTCGAATTTGGTAAAAATAAAATTCGGATTAGGCTTGGCAAAGATAAAATTCGAAGAAAAAAATTGTGATTAAATTCAGCTAATATAAATTTACAATTTTTGTTAATATAAGAAATAAATCTACCAAACTGTCAAAATAGGTAAACATTACTAAACAGATTGTTTACTTAACAAATTTGAAATCCATATAAGAAGATGCACATTTATAAACTATGATAAACTTATCGAAGTTAAAGTATAAGAAACATATGAAGTCGTCAAAATGTGGCAATCACGAGTGAAGATTCAAACTACAAAAATGTTCCAAGTCATCAAGAGAACTTGGTTGACTTGATGCAGTGTCATCATCACTAAATACACTACTCAATTCATCATCAAAAAAGTCAGGCTCATCTGCATCCGTTGCGTCTTTTATAATTTTTTGAAGTTGTGAAGGTTGATTTTTTTTGTTACTTTGTTCATACACAATTGTAAATTGTTGCAAATATAAACAAGATCTCCAAACTTTCAAATAGCGACTTGTTCCTCTTTTTAAAATGGATGTGGCCGAAACAGCTCTAATTCCTCTCACAAGTTGATGAACTTACACATTGGCTCAATATTCGAATAGCAAAGCCAGTTCAAGAGTCTTTGCTTCATAGGACCTCCACCATCTATACCTCAAGCATTTCAACTCATGACATGTCATATTTGGCTACTGATATTCCAGACACCGCTTCTCCTATCTTGTATTTCCAACACCGGTCTTTAATTAGACTTACACTTGTTCGATTTTATTCAAACCTCTCAATGGATTCATAAAGCCCCGCCATAACTTCACAATCACATTATCTATCAATTTGGAATAGCTTAGGCTCCAAATAACACTTTGGCACATGTAAAGGTGTGTGCATCATTTTTCATTTGGAGTCAACTACATCTTGTATATTCATGTACTTTGCTTCCACATTATTCAATGTTTTTGAACAACTTTCTTGCAATAGTCCACACTCTCATAGAACATGCCAAGACAAGGGTGCCACCATCAACCATGCAAAGCACGTCAACAATTGGTCCACACACATTTAGAACCTTTATTTCACTTTCCCAAAAATTGTTGTTTAAAATAATTTGTTCTATGTTTTTCCCCTTAGGACCTTTAGAAAGCATAGACCTTTTCCACTCATTAGACCAAATAATAGACCTTATAGTTGTTTTCTCTTCAACCACTCTTTTCAAAGTAATATAAAATAAAACAAACCTTGTTTCACACAGCCTCAACAACTCCTTCAATGCATGCAACCTATAAAGATTCAATGTGAGACAATGATTTCTTATAAAATTTGCAATTGCTCTCCCTTTTTGAATTGCTTCATGTACCCATGAGAATTTAGCAAGTCATGATGCAACAAATCCAAACAATGTGTTACACATGGGCTGCAATATATTTGTGAGTATTTCTCTACAATCGGATTCTCAGTGCCCACACAATTTGTGGAATTGTCAATAACCACTTGAACCGTATTCTCCACACCTACTTCCAAATTAGCTTCCTCCAATATTTTAAAAATACTCTGAAGTTTTTTATGGTTCCTAGTGTCAATCACCTTCAAGAATACTACACCTTGCATAAAAGCCACCAAAAGAATAATCAGTGGCCTCTTACATATATTTGACCATCCATTGCTCAATATAGAGTGCAACTTATTGCACTACAGAAGGCTTTGACCTCAGCTAATTTCTCAATCACCCTGTCTTTTGACATCTGTAAAAGAGTTTTTCTAAACGCCTCTGAAAAGGGAGTTGTGTAGCCTTTGCCAAACTCAAGAAATTCCTAAATTGCATTTTGAAAACGTGAATTCTTTGCTACATTGAATGGAATGGCACTCAAATAAAACAGATCAGCTAATGTATCATCTAAGTGTTGTTTTTCTACCAGTCTCCACAAGCTATTCAATGTCTCACTCCCTATTGATCCACTTGTCATGACCTTGGGCTACTAAAAGAGGAAAACACAAAAGAAGTTGTGAAGCTAGACATGTCCTCTTGGATTCTTTGTTTCTTTTGAGTTAATTTCATATTTCCTACAATTGAAGAGGATTGGTCTTTCTCTAGTGCAATTCTAATCTTTAGAGTCACTTATCCACATGGAGCAACACTCTTCCCTGACCAAGTGAAATGCCAAGTAAATGGTTCATTACCCTTGTCAAGCTTCCAATAAAGGATGACCACACAAGTAACATTTGACATTGTTGTCATCACAGGTCACATGTTTCCACAATTTTCATGTAAATAAAATAATAACATATCAAATTAAAATACATTTTAATGAATTTAGAAATATTTAAGTATAAATAAACTTACAAACATAAAATATTAAATTTAAATTAAGAATTTAATACTATTTAATTTCAAACAAAAATATAAAAAAATAATTTTATTAAAACTATATAATTTTAAAATAGAAAAACTAAATATTTTAAAACTAAAATATAAATAAGTTTTTAAATATTAAAATATAAATAAGCTAAAAAACATAAAATATAAAATCTAATATATAGAAATTAAATTTACTTAATAATATGTAATTTAAGACTAAATATTTCAATTAAATATTCTAAAACTTCATTATAAAGACATTTAATTTAAACCTATAATTTTAAAATATTTAATTTTTTATTTTAATTCTAAATATTTTTAAATTACATATTTATTTTTTATATTTTAAATATTTTTAAATTAGATATTTAATTGTTGTCTTTTAAGTATTTTTAAATTAAAAAAGTATACTAAATATTAAATTTAAATTAATATTTTAATTTACACATTTAATTTACAAATATATTTAAATAATTCTAAATAAATAAATAAACATAAAAGCAAATTAACAAATAATTCAAGATAAAAAACAAATATCGTAAAAGTTAAAACATAAATTAAAAATTATTAAGAAATAATAAAAAAGAACATTAAAAATAAAAACAAAAAATTGAAAACTAAATCCGAATGGTTCATTATATATTCAACACCCCCCCTTAATGACTAACCTTGAAACAACACCAAGTTTATCTCTAAACTTGACAAACAACAAAGGACCAAGAGGTTTAGTCATTACATCAGCAGGTTGATCCGAAGAACAGAAATAAAGAGAGATATCACCGAAATCAACCATCGAATATAGTGATGATGAATCTCAATATGTTTAGTGCAGGCATGATAGACAGGATTCTTCACCATCTTTAGAACACCTTGATTATCACAAAAGAGTGAAAGAGGTGTAGCAGTAGCCTAGGGAAACTGAAAATCAGTCAGAATCCGACGAAGCCATATTGCTTCGCAACTGGCACTAACAGCAGCCTTGTATTCCGCTTCAGTAGAAGAGATGGCAACAGTAGGCTGAAGTTTACTCTGCCAAGAAACAACTCCTGAACCAAAAGAGAAGATATATCCAGTGGTAGATCGTCGAGTATCTACAGATCCTCCCCAATCAGAGTCGGTATAGCCAATCAATCTGAAATCTGCAACTCTCTGATATAGAATGCCAAAGTCAAGAGTTCCTTTGACATATCTTAGAACTCGTTTTGTTGCTCCCCAGTGAATGAGTTTTGTTTAAGACAAAAAATAGGAGAGATAGCTAACAGCAAAACAAAGATCCGGTCATGTAGTTAGATAGATCAAGCTACCCACCAACTGTCTGTATAATGATTCATCGACCGGTGGTGAATCATCATGAGCTGAGAGTTTCAGCCCGACCTCCATAGGTGTAGAAGAAGAATTACAATCATACATCTGAAATTTTTGTAACAGGTTCGTGGCATACTTAACTTGAGAAATGAAAATCAAGTGAGTATGTTGCCAAAATTCTACACCAAGACAATAGTGAAGGAGGCCTAAATCAGTCATGTCAAAAGCAACACATAAATCTGATTTTACCTTATGAATCGCAGCATCTCCACTGCCTGTGATGGCAAGGTCATCAACATAAACAATAAGAATCACAATGTCATCATCATTGCTTTTGACATAGAGATTCAGATCAGAATGACTCTGTGTGAAGCCTGAATCTCTGAGATGTTTATCTATTTTGATGTACCAGGCTCGAGGAGCCTGCTTAAGTCCATACAAGGACTTAATCAATCTGCATACCAGATGCTCACGACCACAAGCCCGAAAACCCTCAGGCTGTGTCATATACACTTCTTCCTCCAAATCCCCATTCAGGAAAGCACTTTTGACATCCATCTGATATACTTTCCAACCAAACTGAGCTGCAAAAGAAAGAAGTAAGCCGAAAAGTGACCATCTTCGCAGTAGGAGCAAAAGTCTCCTCATAATCTATCCCCTCCTGTTGCGAAAATCCTTTCGCAACAAGCCGAGCCTTGTACTTATCCAAAGTACCATCTGCTTTACACTTGATTTTATACACCCATTTACAACCAATGGGATGTTTCCCTGGAGGCAATGGTACCAACTTCCAGGTATTATTTTTAATCAAGGCATCATACTCTAGTTGCATGGCAGTTTCCCATTCCGGTATGCCTCGTGCTTCAGAGTATTTTTGTGGCTCATGAATATGAAGAAGATCAGAAGCAAGAGCAAATTGAGCGTGCTCGGAATAATCAATTTGCTTACCAGTTCGTCGAGACCTTCCATCTAAGAGAGGAGACAATTCTTCCTTCCTCAAATCCTGAATAGTGGAGTAAAACCACTTAGGCCGCCGCTGAACTGAGGATGTGGTATCTGGTTGTGGTGCTTCTGGAGGAGAAACCAACGCAAGTTGATTTCCTGGAGACTCAAAAGTCTCAGTGGGAGAGTGCACAGACTGTCCTGGAGTCTGTGGAGGAGTATGAGAAGAACCAGATTCATGATCGGGCAAGGAAAGAGTACCAAACTCTGTTATGACCCCTTGTTGATCGTTGCCCCCTTGCTGGTCCCCTTGTTGATTACAACCAAAGAAAGACTTTGTTTCTTTTACATCAACATCCCAACTAACAATGATTTTATTAGTGGAAGTATCAATCAATCTATAGGCTTTAGATTGATCACTATAACCAGCAAAAAAATATCTAGAACATTTGGAATCTAACTTACTCCTCTTACTTGCAGGAACCAAAGTATAAGCAGCTGAACCAAAAACACGAAATGTTGATACCTCTGGTTTGATTGTGGACCAAGCCTCTTCCGGTGTGATGTCCTGCAAAGCTTTGCAAGGACTCCGATTGAGAATATATACAATTGTGTTAACAACTTCTCCCCAATACTTATATGGCACTCCTCGACTGTGCATCATGCACCTTGCCATCTCCATGATGGTTTTGTTCCGCCGTTCTACCACCCCATTCTGTTGTGGGGTATAAGGGGTTGTCAACTGGCGTTGAATCCCTTCTTTACTGCAGAAATCTGCGAACTGTTTAGAGGTGAACTCACCCCCATTATCGGATCTCAAAGTCTTGATCCGCCAGCTGGTTTGATTCTCCACCAAGGCCTTGAACTTGACAAAAGAAGCAAAGCAATCAGACTTCTTCAAAAAATAGACCCACATTTTCCGAGAATGATCATCCACCAACAAGAGAAAATAACGTGCACCAAGGACTGTGGGAGTCTTCCACGATGGCTCACATAGATCTGCATGCACAAGATCCAAGAGCCCCTTTGCACGCCAAGCACCTTCAGTGGGAAAAGGCTTCCGCTTCTGTTTTCCTGCAAAACAACCAGCACACATATCTTGTTTTTCCTGGATAGGAGGCAAACCAACAACCATGTTGGCTCTATGAAGGCGGGCTAGATACTGAAGGTTGAGATGGCCATATCTTTCGTGCCATAAAACACTGGTATTGCCTTCCACAACTAAGGCATGCAAGTTGACTGTGGCAGGATCAACAAGTCTATATAGACCACCATGCCCAATTCCCAGGGCAACAACCTTATTTTGCTTGATGTCAGACACAATACATTGTTTGCCAGAAAAGTTTACAGAGATATTAGGATTATCAGTTAGTTGACTGATAGATAACAAATTCTTATTCATGTTAGGCACATATCTAACATTTTTGACAAGCAGTTTGGTATTATTATTTAACATAATACAAACATCCCCAATACCTTCTACAACATGTGATCTCCCATCCCCTAAAGTAACTGAATCAGAAGAACATGAATGAAAATTGACATACCAATCTTTTTGACATGTGAAATGTCGTGATGCTCTGGAATCAAAAAACCAACACCGAGTAGGGCTGCTATTATCCGTGCAAGATGCCATGAGGGCATACTCATCTTCTGACTCGTGTTCAACTGTAGCCACATGTGCCTGCCCCTTCTGCTTCTTCAGGGCATTGAGTCGTTTCCGACAGTCCTTCACATGACCAAGTTTGTGACAATAGTAACATTTCACTTGATGTTTAGGAGAGGAAGTGGATGTCTCAGCCTGTCGTTTCCACTTTCCTTTGGACTGAGCAGCAAAAGCGCTCTCAGATTGTCCAGAACTGGACTCTTGAGCCTGTGTCTGTCTTCGTTCCTTTTGCAACAGGTAGGAACTCACCTTGTCAAACGTAAGAGTTTGACTCTCAGCCATTAAATGAAGTGCCTCCACAAATGACTCATATGAAGAAGGCAAGCTATTTAGAACCAAAGCCACCATATCATCATCGTCCACCTTTTTATTTATGGAAGATAACTGGTCTCGGAGGTCTTTCATCCGAAGTAGGTGCTCAGATAGCGATCCACCTTCTTGTAACTTCAAAGCAAACAATGTATTTTTGAGGTATAAAACCCGTCCTTTCTCTGACGTCTGATATTTGTCTTTCAGATTCGTCCATAACGTGCTTGCCACAGTGGCATTCCACACTTCCGGTATCATATCATCCGACACCGACAACTTGAGAAGCAATAGAGCTTCCTTATGACGTTTGTCATAATCCGCAAAGTTTGTAGCAGGTCTGCCTTCGCTACCCGTGATTATCTTATCACAATCACGAAATTCTGCAAGCGTCGGAATCTTATGGCTCCATACATTGAAATTTGTGCCCGTTAATTTTTGTGAGTCCGGCAGAATTAGGTTTGAAATATTTGCCATTTTATTATTCCAAAGTAACGGAAATAATAAAATAATATGTTGCCCACACCAGCAAATAGTATGAAATTGATTATTCCAAGCAAGTCACAAGGTGAATACCTTTGTTGAAAATGAATATTAATTCAACGACTTTCTAAAAGGAAGAACTTGAACTTCTTCTGCCCTCAAACTGTATTCGCGTCTATTAAAAACAGTATGCAGGAAATCGCAACAGTATTTTTGCCCTCGTGTGCCCTAACGACTTCTGGCTTTTCATGATTTCTGCAAATGGAGCTTTTCACAACTTTTGGTGACTGCTATGACCTCCACGACTTTAATGGTGACTGCTGCGACCTCGAAACTGGCTCCAAAAGTCGCAGGTTACAGATTTCCTTCGTGTCAGAATTGTTTTTTTGAACCAGCGACCGAATGTCTTTGCAACAGAAGTTATCCTTTCATTTGAGCCTTCTTCTACAAGTGCGGAACTAGATTCTACAGTTTGTGCCCTAGTTGGGCTTCCTCAAACAATGTATTGATGTCCTGTACCCTTCAAGGGCTTCCTCGGGCTCTGATACCAATGTTAGTAGAAGGAGAGGCAAAGAGAAAGATGAGAAGGCAAACTGCACTGCTGAAATGTAACAGGCAGAGTTTTATTTATATGTAGGGATGATGGTTACATAGTTACAAAACAGTTATCAGTTATAACTCCTTAATAACTGCCCAGAACCGAATGGTTCATGGCATTAAAAGCGATGAATTTCAAACTTGAAGCCAAAAAATCGGTGAACCATATGACTTATTTGGATATCTACTTATGAATGGTTAACGCTCCTTTTGTTCAAACCTTTCTCTTGTAATCTTTCCCCAAAACTTAAAAGCTAACAAATATGCAAATGTTATAATGAATCATAACACCTTAATTTCTTGCATTGTGGATAGAATCTACTTGGATGCAATTTGCACATCCTACCTCCTACCCTATTGGGCATTTGAAGAATGTTGTAGGTAATTTTGCCTTAAGTTGAACCTAAAAGGTCTATCACCTTGGACTCTTTTGAAATGGAATATGCCCCCTCCTTGATTTTAAATCATATGGATGTAATCCACACTAATAAAATCAGATCTTGAGATTATAAGTATTTGGTCCCATGTGGAATGAGGTAGCTTGTTTAGTGCAAACCCTATTGTCAAGTATGTAGAGGTGACAGTAATTATAGATGTTATCAAGCACATGTTTCTTGTGCACGGGTGGACTCCCCCTATGCTTGTTCATGTGTTAGTGGAATCCCCGAATAGAGGGATCACAAGTAGACCGGATGCAACCACAACGGTAGTGCAAGTTTGGTGGCAACTCCTTAAATGGTTGAGGCTCAAACTCGGAGGATGAATAAGTCAACACAAGCATCGTCCCTAAGCATCACCTGCTCAAAATCAAAATCATTTAATACCATTGTTGTGTTTAAACCTTGCATCATCTTAATGATGACACATGTCATGGAAATCAATCTTCGTTATCGTATTTGAGCTAATGGAGCTCTTGATCAGTTAGTGAAGTAGATGTCCACATATCATGGTTGGGCAGTGCCCCTCTTGCACTCTTATATTACATGCAACTTTTCTTCCAATTCAATTGTGGTGTTGTAGCCTCTTAAAGATTCAAAACCATTCACAAGAGTGTAGGGAGGCTTGAGAACCCCTTAAGAATGAACAAGATCCTCTCTAATGGCAAGGAATAACCTTAATTTCAACTTTAAAGCTTTTTAGTGCACATCATTGGTTCATCTTGGAAAGTCATTTAGACAATGTTACAAGAATGGCATTGCCAACAACGGGGTATGTTGTCTGCCGTAGGGAAATGTCGCAAGAGGACCGAACACTTGAATAAGGGTCGTCTTGCCACTCTAACCAACTAGACACCTGATCCGGATGATCTCTTTTCATGTGTTGTTAGCAGTTTGCTGGTTAATGATACGTAATCATCAGTTTTTATCCTACGACTTGTACATTGGCAGGTCATACCTAGGCAAGCACATGTCAATGGAAGCATAATGGAGATTCGCCATCTTCATTCCAGGTAGTTTGTTGGGTGAAGGGAGATGTTGTTAGACCTGCTTGCAAAGATGAGAAACGAAAGTTCATCCTGCACATCCTTCTTCGTGTTGAATTGAAAAAACAATAGTTTAGATTCTAGAATTTGTGCACCCCATATTTCTTGTGTTTTTCGTAAGAAATGGTGGAAGGGAATGAAATGAATCCAATGTGTATGTCTAATTTGATGTTTTGAGATTTATAAAGCTTGCTTGTTGGTTACACATACATACTTTTAAAGAATATTTCCCCCTCCTTCCCTTTCTTTCTTTCTACGGGGCGGAGGATGTTTTACCTTGTCGGAGACTCCAAACCCCCATACCCATAAATTTTGGGGGATCTTCTAGCATTGTTGATAAGTAAAAGGTCAATCATGTCTATAAAGGAACATGCTCTAACAAAGAATACACTTCACTACTATAAAACTTTTGTTATTGAAGGCATATGCCTCTAATCCAGCATGAAGGGATATCATATCAGAGGTGACTCATAAGCTTTTTCAGAAATGGTGACGGGAGGAGGCACTCTAGAAAAGAAAAGTGGTAGATATAGAAAGAAAACCATTTTTATTTATTTGTTGTTCGGTGGAGTATAATCACAGCATGTACGGTGGGTGTCATCCTAGTCCTAACAATGTCTTGTGATAATATATGTGCAAGGGGTGGCACAGGTTTAACTTTATTTTATTCAGTTCTGCCAGCAGGTAAAATTCCTCACAGACTATAGTAGAGAACCATTGCAGTGCCTCTTTTAGTCAAATATCTATCTTCTTCAACATTACAGTTAAAGCAGTATACATCCCATCCGAACATGGCAATAAAATGCCAGTGGCTATGAATATGTATCTGCCTCAACTTTATGTATATTGGATTGAATTGCAAGATATAAATAAACACCAACTGTGAGTAATCTGTAATTTTTAGTCACCACTCCAAACTCTTTCAGAATGACGAAGATATTTTTCTGGCCTGTAAATAAAACTTGCTAACAGCTTAATGTATGAAATGTTTTCAACAATACTTAAGTTCTTATCTGGTTTTTCAAGCACACTACAGGCTTCTTCCCCAGTTGCAAAATTGCTAAAACCTTGCAGTAATCATCAGCCTTGAAATTGATAGTACAGAGGTGATGCAAATGTTTACAATCAATGGCAGAGGGGCTAGGAGATGCCTAATCTTTTTGTGAAAATATCAAAGGTCAAGACTCAAAACTCATGGATGAACCAATACTGCAGTGTACCATACAATATCCTATCGTTTAGAAGCAATTCCAGATTGAATATTTAATTGCCAAGATGTGTAATGGTGGTTTTGGTCACAATGTTCTTCCCTATGCCTGTGCTCTCCATGCAGTAATTGGTATAGCCATGTTCATAGGCATTACCTTATTGTTCATTGCGTATATGCACACAGACCTTTCATTTCGAGACCAAAAAAAGGTAAGAGACCAGAAGAAGAGGGTATAAAAATGGTTTATCAATTGCACACTCTAAAGATGCAGTTTCTTCTGACAATTTTTTTAACCCTCAGAACTTCAAACAACTACATGGCAGCTAGCACTCTTTTATTTTACTAAATGGTTTGGGTGATAGTAGTACCTTCTTAGATTTTGCCACAAGACTTGCATTGATCTTTCTTTTTCCTTCTTGTTCTGAGACTTTGTCATGTAACTGTTGTTGAACAGCTATTGATTCCTCCCATTTCTCCCTCGAGCTCCTTTCAAAGTCATCAGTACATGATATGATTCCTGGTCTGATTGTTACTTTAAAGTCCACTCCCAAAATCTCTGTTGTTGTCACTCCTCTGGAATTTAGTTTATATTCAAATTGACTCCCAAGCTTCAACCTAGACAACCAAGCAAAGGGATCAGTAAATATGCATTTTAAAGAACAAGTTCTTATCTTCATAAAACTCACTGAACTCAAAGTGTATGGTTTGACATCTCAAACACTTAAAAGAAAACCAAACTTACAAAATTTGTGAGTTAACACATCAAAATTTAAATTTCAAAAACTCCAAAAAAAGGAAGCACAAAACTTGTCATTTAGAACATCAATATGCAAATCGCATTGAAAAAATTTAGGCAATATAACAGGAGAGCGGGTTCAGGCCCAGTCCATAAAAATGAAGATAAAGTAAAATCTTCAATTTGAATTACATATCGAAGCTGAACTTTGAAAAAGTTTGCCCATAATTTTCAGATTAAGTGAAATCTTCCATTTGAAAACATATTGAAGCTCAACTTCAAAAACCTTTGGGCATAATTTTCAGAAAAAAATTAAACTCTAGCAGGGTGAACCCTCTTACATGTACGAAGTTAAGAGACTATTTGGCTCTTACTATATTCAGGGGTGACTTCTCCAATCAAGTGTAGAACCCAGGTTACTGGCTGACCAGTGTACAGTGCACACTCTCTGTGGAAGAAATTCCCCACAATTGAACCTTGGGTATCCTAATCATTGTCGGATAACAATTGAACTGTTGGCCTCACAGGCTATTACACAGACTATTAATAATAATTGGATGGAAAAACTCAAAAAAAATGGATGAAAAAATACTATGGGACAGGGATACAAGTTTAGTTTGGCAACAATTATTCATACTCTATAGTCATGATAATATGGATATTCTGTTGATTTCATCAGAACAAATAATCAGAATGAAATCAAAAAGACCCAACCCTTAAACAAACAAAACCCAGACAGCAAAGTCTGCTGGCACGCAAAGAGCTACCTGGTAATTTCCTGATGATAGGTATCAACTAGACCTTCAATCTCCTTAAGTTTCTTGCTGGCAGAGACCTCGAGCTCCCAAGCCTTTTCATCCTGCCGATGTCTCGCAGCCTCTGCTGCCCTTATATCTTCTTCAATACTATGCAACTCCCTACTCATCTTCTCGTAATCCCTAACATTAATCTTCTGTGCGTCCACTTGTTGCTTCAAAACCTCATTTTCTTTACTCAATTTCTCAATCTCCAAATTCTTTGTCTCCAATTCCTGTTTCTTCTCCACTAAAACCTTCTCCATCGCCTCTTTCTTGGCTGAAAAATTATTTATAATTGAATGAAACTTAACCACATCTTTGGCCAGCAAAGATTTATCATTTTCCAGAGCCTCCAAAACAGGGGGACCGGACTTAAAACCCTGAACCTTTGCCTCGAGCTCCCTAACAAGGGTTTCCACGTCGGCTGATTTCTGCATAATAATAGCCCGTTCTTCTTCCACTTGAAGCAAGAAGTCATTATCCAAGGCCTCTGCGGCATCGTCATCACCCTTGAGAAAATGATTATAACTCTCTGCCACATAATCAAAGTTCTGATCAACAAACTCTTCTTCTGCTTTTTCCTCGTACCTAAAAAAAAGCCCGAATGAAATTATATTAATATTCGCCACTGTTACAAAGAATTGTGTTCTAATAGTAAAGGGCTGTACTCTGAGGCGAACTACCCAGACTGAAATCCTTACAATTCAATAAATCAGCTGGACATTTCACAGAGGTTGCAGACTAATAAAAAATGGGCGGAGTATTGAATTGTACAAGCACATCTGTGGAAAATAAATTGAAAAACCTAGCAAATCCAGAAAAAAAAATGGAGATATTTAGGGTGGTTTTAAGGTTTAAAAAAAAAAATGTAACCAAATTTTCATACCTGAGAAGCTGAACCAGCCACGCCAGGGCGGCCAAAAGCGCCGGCCAAGAATGGGGACTCCCCGCCGCATAAAGCGCGCTTTTATTGATCTGAAACGGGTATCCATATTGCTTGAAGAGGAAGGGCACATCATCTTCCAACTTTCCCAGGGGCAAATCTGGGTCCAATTCACGGAACAAAAAAATTATAATTTCTTTAACGTCTCTTCCGGAAGGCAAACCCTTGAGCGGTATTGTAACGGCGAAGCCATGGGACTGGAAATATGCGTTAAGGGCCCGGACGGCGTTGATTTGGAAGTTGCGGTCGTTGAAGTTGCGGGGATCTTGCTTGGGGGTTTTGGCGTAAGCAGTGGAAGAGCGTCTGTTGTTGTTGTTGTTGTTGTTGATGATGGAGTTGAGAGGATTCGAACACTCGACCGCGGAGCTTGTCGTTCGCATTTGTTTGGCTGCGCTGCTGATATTACTGTTGCTAATGGCGTCGTGGGAAGACGATAGAAATGATTGTGTTCTCTTCTTCATCTCTGCGGATTTCAGATCCCACAATTGGCCCCGCGGAGAATGAACGGGAAGTTTTTTGAAATTAGATAATGCGCGGTTCAAATATCAGAGCGGTGTATTATGGAGATGTCGTAGAAGAAGATGAAGTTGAAATAGTGAAGGTGAAATAGTGTTGGAGGAATAGGGTGCAGTTTATGGAATGAGAGACAAAAAATAATGTTGTTCAAATATGGTGAAGAGGTTTTGTTATTTATATCCCTTTTAATATTTTCATTTTAGTTTATTTCTATACACATGGCTACTCTTGGCCTCATATATTAGTAGGTAGATAAATTAGCAATCGCATGTTTACAATGCAATGTGAATGTCGAATGGTATATATTATTAGATTTAAAAAGATATTTATTACTTTTGTAGTTGATGTTGATAAGGGATGTGATTGACAATACTTATTTTCTATTAAAGCTAAAACAAATGTTGCAAAATAGATGTTAGATAATAGTTAGGTGTGTAATAATTGAATACAAATGCAAGTGAGGCATGTAAGTTTGCTAATACTCACTCTCAAGAATGTAGTGAATGTGAAGTGTTGTTGTCAAAGTAGATTGAAAGAATGACTAAGTGCTTTAACATATTATCTCTCCATGAAACTAAAATGAGACAGAATATGCAATCATATATAAACAAATCTGAAATGGTTATGGTACATTCCAAATTACTTTATTACCTCAACGAGTTTGAGAGCATCATTGTTAGAGCTATTTTGTGCATATCTTACAATCATAGCATTCCATGAGACCACATTTCTTTGAGGCATTTTGCAAACAAAAAATGGTATATGTTATTTGTGTTAGAGGGATAGTTTTTACTTTTGTAGTTGTGTTTGTTTAAACTATGGGTGATTGATTTTGTATGTGTAGAAAAAAAGTGATATAATGTACAAAGCTTTGGATGGAAACAACTATAAATTGCATTGCTCTTTCTCGGCGTTTTAAAATTATAGGTATTTGTGTGCAGATGAAGACATTAAAAATGTGTTGTTGTTGGTTAACATAAAGAAACGATCAACAATAAAAAGAAAAAATCAAACATGTATGTTAAAAAGTGTAATTTTGTAATTGTAGATATATAGATGAACCACTTCATTTTGTAATTGTGTAATTTTCTTTACACGTTTCCTACAGAGCTGAAGATGTTGATTTTGCAAGGGTTGCCTGCTGTGGATATTGCTAAGATGGTTTGTGTGTGCACTAAGTTTCGGTATCTGACTTCAAATGATGAATTATGGAAGCAAAAGTATTTGGATGGAGAGGAAGAGGGCAGGTCCGAGGAGGAGGAGCTAAATGGATTTGATGGTCATATTGATGTGGATGATGATCCAGATTTGCAGCTTCAGAGCAAATAGCCTTTGAATTATAATAAAGGTTAGGAGTATAATAAACACTGGAATATGTGATTTTAGTTTTTGTTGAATAACTACTAATATTGTGAATTCTGATGATATATATGTATCAAACTCTTATGACATCTTTTGTATATATTGTAAAAGGAATGTGCCAGGATTTATGTATTTTACCATCTTTGGATCAGTGTGTTGTATGTATAGAGCTCTGTTACGTTCTTTGTGGGTTAAAATTCACATATGACATGCGTAATTGAAAACTATGGATTTGAACTCCAAATTCCAAATGCATGGTAAACTCTAGATCATTTAAGTCTTGTTTACGTTTAATAACCGAGGGTTTGAATGTTATTTGTATCATGCATCTGCAAAATCACCTCATGCAGAGAGCTTTGAATATCTATGCCATATCAACACATATAATATTTTTGTGCTTGTGTATAATTTTGTATGTTATATAGATTTGAACCTTTAGGAATCTTTTTGTAAATTTGAACTTTGGTGAACTTTTCTCATGTTAGGTCTTTGTTAGATTGCTATAATTGCATAAAGAATTTGTACTCCGCAACCTTAGTATCCTAAACCATGAAATATTCAGTGTTTAAACATGGTTGAAGGTTTTCGAGTTTCCAAAATAAAACTTGATGAGGAGCCGACAACTAAGAATAGAACTTAGTTTTCTTGTTTTCTCATGCTCATTTGACACTAGAGAACCTAGTACCAAATAGATGTGTCAATAAACATTAATTCTAATAATATTGTTTCAAGAAATACAATATGCATGTCTAAGCCATGTAAGTTATAACTTTGGTTCCATATTTCATTGCTTCCTTTGTAGGATTTTTCATAAACTTTATGCTCTGTGAATATCCCAAGATACTGATCGTCTTCGACACCACCAGACGAATTTCCTTAGAAAACTTTGTATAAACCAATGAAGAAAAAAGACGATATAGATAGTTTTCTTTTCTCCAAAAGCTTCTCAGCGTACCAATAAAACTGGACACCACTTTAAGTTCTGAGTCTTAAGGGGCCAACAAATTTTCAAACCTTTCTCTATCAAACCCCATAAAAACAATCTTTGGTTTCAGCAATCTAACAATATATTTCACATCTCTGAAACTACAAGGAGAGATATAACATATGTCAACCAAATAAACATTGCAAATTCCACTTAGGGATCTGGCAAATTCACATTGCAAAAAGGTCACTCTTTTCCTCAACTCCAATAGTGAAAACCCAAGGTCTTTACTGGATTAATCCACATTGCAAAACTTTTGCTCGTCTTTCTTATTACGAGAGCTATGTTCAAACAGTTTGAAACAATCAAACTTCTTAAACTTCTACAATCTCTCGAATCCTGAAATGGAAAAAATTGCATGTAATTAAGTTAACTCCCACAATAACTGGAAGATGGTATGTATGTGAAACTTTCTTGGACTAAAAGCAAAGGTCTTAAAAAGAACATAACTTTAAATTTATTAAATGGAATGAAAATAGTAATTATCTATTTAAAGAATCAAAATTGATTTAATAATAATAATATAAATTTTTTTATCTATTTAAATTATTAGAAAAGCTATAAAATAAAATTTAAAAATAGTAAAGCCAAAGCAACATGCAAAATCAGAAAAACAAAATTATTAGAAAAACAAAAAGTAAAATTGTTAAAAATAGCAAAAACAACATTGTTAAAAATAGCAAAAGCAAAATTGTTAAAAATAGCAAAACCGTCATTTAAGCCGTCAAATTTGACACAGTCCCATGAATGTCCGCAAAGCCTTTTCCCATAGGGGTAACGCCTTCGGCGTAAAAATAATTCATAACTATGTCATTGCAAAATTAGATTTAAATAATTGATACAAACATTTGTATTTAATATAATGTTGTTTGAGTATTAAATGTCTTAATAATCGCTAACCTAAAAAAAATTGTTTTAATGACATGTTATCTTTTTGGGATTAGTGCAATTACATTATTATATGGTTACAACATGAAACAAAGATGGCATCCCACAAGATAATTACATGGCAACAAAGGGTTTCATCAGATATTGTGTAAATGTGGAAGCGAGTGGAAATGCTTCAGCACCAAAAGTTATATGGTGGAGAGGCTGAGAACATTCCATCATCTATGTTGGTGTTCTAGGTGGAGAGGCGGGCTCATGATAGGAAGGACCAGATGGATGCATTCGCAACAACTCCTTCGCCGCCCCTTGTAGATAGAGAAGGTTGCAGATGTCCATCTTTTTTAAACTTTCTGCCAAGTGTTGTTGTAAATGTGCTTGATATGTAGTTCAGAAAGTTCTTATGTGGCTTGTTATGAAAATAGAAGAAACAATGAAATTGCTTCATGGATTTGAATTGGAGAAGGTGTGCCTTCTTTAATAAGCCTGAGGTTTTGGCCCGTGAATGAATTTTAGTTCCAAGATTTGAAAGCTAATAATTGTAAGGGTTTTTTTTAGGCTGAGTTATTTAAGGGTTTTAATGGCATTGTTGAAAGGTATAGAAGTAGAGGATATATCCAACCTCTTGAGCTAAAAAATATTCTCCAAAATGGAAAGCAATTGGCTTTTGGGGTTGGGCGAGAAGAAGTTGTGGATTTCATAATTATTGCAGGAGCTCGTGGCAAAAAAACCCTTGTCAATGAAGTCTTGTTGAAGCAGGTGGTGCAAAGTACGTATTCCCATCATTGATGTTGGCACAATGCAAGGCATAATTACAATGTGGGATTTGGCCCACCTCGAAGATATGTTTAAGCATAAGCTCGGAAACCCTGACACCACCATCACCCACTATTTCAAAATTGCTCTTTTCCAATAGTGATGTTGTCATGACAGAGTGCCCATTGTTTCGACACATTGGCCGACACTAGTAGTGTAGGGATATTGACAACAATACTCTTTGCCAACAGTGATACACAAAACAGAGGATAGTGATGGAATAAAATGAAATGGAGATGTCATCTCATAAGACAATTGGATGGTCACATACATATCCACAAGATGTTCTGAATGGAGAAGCTAGTGGAAATGATGCAATGCCCAAAGGTGAATGGTAGAGAGGTCGATAACATTGCATTAGCCATGTTGGTGTCATGGGTGGAGGATACATTTGCAACAGCTCCGTCACTGCCCCTGCAGATAAGGAAGCTTGCAATTGCCCATCCTTTTAAACCTATTTATCTAGTGTTGTTGTAGATTTGCTTGATCTGTAATTCAAAAAGTTC
Organism: Taxus chinensis; assembly: GCA_019776745.2. NCBI lineage: Eukaryota > Viridiplantae > Streptophyta > Pinopsida > Cupressales > Taxaceae > Taxus > Taxus chinensis. Next base: position 159,411,103 of record CM034157.1, on the reverse strand, counting down.
TTACATGGCTTGTTATTAAAATAAACGAAACAATTAAATTGATTCATGAATTTGAACTAAAAAGGTGCACCTTCTTTAATTAGCCTGAGGTTTTGGCCCATGCACAAATTTTAGCTCCAACATTTGAAATTTAATAACTATTAAAGTTTGGTTTTTGGTTTGAGAGATTTAAGGGTTGTAACGGTTTTACTGAAAGGTATGGAAGTAGAGAATATATCTAACCTCCTAAGCACAAAATATTTTCCAAGATGGAAAGCAGTTGGCTCCTAAGGCTTGGTGAGAAGAAGTTGTGAATTTTGCAACTGTTGCAAAAGCTTGTGGTGGAAAATCCCATATTGATGCAGTCTTGTTAAAGCGGGAGGTGTAAAGTATGCAATCTCTGCATTGGCATTGGCACAATGTGACACATAATTGTGGTGTGAGCTCTGACCCACTTAGAAGATATGTTGAAGCACAACCTTGGAAACCCTGACACAATCATCACCAACTATTTCGGCAATGCTCTTTGTTAATGGTGACATAGTTGTGGCGGGGTGCCTGTTGTTCAAGGTAGATGACACATGGAACATCGAACAAAGCCACAATAGTCCATACAAAATACACTAATGTAAAGATGAACCCCATGTTCCTATCATGCCATATGGAAGTGGAGTTTTATGCAAAGAGACCAAATCCTTCATATTAGCAAATCGACACATAGATTTGATATCCTTGAACCTTGCATTTAAATAATAACAAATAGGAGATTATCCTAATTTTGAAAGGAAGAGTTGTTTATTCTCTTTGGCCAACTCGAATTCATTAATGACTAGTTAACAACAATTTCATTCAACGTGCTCTATAATTCCTTCAGTGTAACTACATCTTGGAATTGCCTAAAAAACCCTAAAATCCTTGTTCCACTTCGTCTCAATAACGATATCAACATCATCATATGGAACTTCATCGATAAAAATTCTTTCACCATTCTCTTTTGTTCAATAATGCCTTTGTAATTTATAGGTGTTCTTATTCTTATGGGGATTTTATGCATTGCACAATGCAAGGTTATTTGAAAGTTGCTCCTCGTCAAAAGGGCCCATTCACATTGAAAGAGGGGGGACGAAGAAGAAGAAGAAGAGTTATGGAATTGATTAAACAAGAGGACCAAAAGTCTTTTATATTCTTCATCAAATATCATTGTATGCACTTTACACTCTGCATACGAATTATTTTTCATTATTCTCGCTACATGGGAAGAAGAAGAAGGATGTGAAGTTTTTGAATGAGGGACTCCATATTGTGGCCTCCTCTCTAACTTAACTCACCCACACTCTTGGCCCTTATGTCATTGGTGTGGATGGAATAAATCTGGAAACACCATTATCATCATTAAATGAGATCCTACCAACTTCTACTCCAACCCAAAGGAAACTATGGAGGATGCAACACAACTTCATTCTAGAGGAGAAAAGTTGAGACATCATTGAAATGTGAGCTTTGTGTTAATCCATTTTTTTTTTCTTGTTTTGTATAGTTTGGAAGCTTTATAAAACATGGGGTGACAATGAACAAGTGATTGGGCTTATGGCTACCAATGCCAAATTCCTTGAGTGTCAGATGAAATCCTTGAAAGCGAATATGTGTTTTGTTAGAGAACATTGCACTTTTCTTGAAGAAGAGAATGCATGACCCAGGGATATGAATATGAATGTTGACAATGAATAGTGACGATGGTGATTAATATGGAGCCCTTTCCCACGGCATACCAAGAGACAAAGACAAGCATTAGAAAAAGAAAAACATTAACGTTAACATGGATTAATTTCCCATTTGAAGGGAAAGTGTTTAGTAGGATGCCAATATGGGCACTTAATTGTTAATTTTGGAATTAGTTTTATGAGTTTTTTATTATTCTAGGAGGTTTATTTAATTTAGTTATGTCCTAGAATAATTTATTTGTTGAATATAAACGCCATAAAACAAATTCTTATTTTATAGTTGGAAGTGCTAGTTAGAGTGCAATTCATTGAATGTGTACTTAACTGATCTTGAATCACTATCCACTTGGCCCCAAGAGGTGGGACACCATTTATAGAGTTAATTTAATTGAATTTAATCTTATTTTATGTCATTTCCTATATTGTGCGGAATCAGAGCACCTAGTTTGACTAGTGTGCATGTGTTGCTCAAACTAACGGTGGCTTCTTTCATGTTGACCATATCTTATAAGTGGATGATATGTATCTTCTTGAGTCTATTTTCAGTTGACATTAGTTAACTATAGTTATCTTAGGTGTTTTAGAAGTTTTTTTATGCTTTCATTTGTCATGTATAATCATGCAAGTTCAGTTGTAATGGCTAATATAGCCTTGTTTGTTAATAAAAGATATGCGCACATGTCGCGCACATATTTTCTAGTGGCAATACTTTTTGCGTTATGTTATTCTCTAATTTTACTGGATGTATTCACAAAGAATCTATCAAGCTTAATAAATTGGTTTAGAGGTTATTCGATGCCTTTTTTGTCATCAATCACACATGCAAGTACATTAGCTTAGTAACTAGTTATTATGGGCAAGATTCGATGATCACTAGGTTTTTTCTTTCAGGATATTTTAGATTTGATTTGCACTCCATCCATGTCAAAAACCTTCATTTTGTTTATCCCTTATGTTTTGTTTATCCCATAGGTTTGTGTATATCCATTCTATTTTGTTTTTTTACTGTTTTGTTTTGTTAGGAAACCTTTTGAAACAAAGGTAACAATGAACAGGTGGTTAAGGCCATGGTTGCCAATGTTGAATTCCTTGAGCACCAGATGAAATCCTTGAAAGTAAATATGTGCTTTATCAAAGAGTGGTGTGCTTTTCTTGAAGAGGAGAATGCAGGCCCAAGGATAGGAATAGGAATGCTGACAGTGAATGGCGACAATGATAGTTGACTTGGAGCCCTTGCCTACCACATATCTAGAGACAACAACAAGCATTAGAAAAATACAAACATTAATGTTAACATGAATTATTTTCCTCTTTGAATGAAAAGTTCCAATACACTCCATTGACATGTGTAATGTGTTTGGGTGGAGAGGAAAACATGCAAGAGGACATGTGGAGCTACTAGTAGAAAAAATATCAGATTTGTTAATAATTATTAAAAAAATTATGCCTTGAATTTTATTTTCCTTTACCTTTGCTTAAACCTCCTTTGGCCATGCTAAGAAAGTGTTTCCTGTGGATTTTTTGTTTTTCATTTTTTGGCTTTTTGAAAGACAGTTTTGGATGCCATTACAAACTGAATAAGCAACATAAAACACTCCACTTTTACCATATTTAGGTGTTACCATGCATTTCAAAACACAGGCAAATGTTGGCTCTCAAGGAGGAGGAAAATGTCACGTTCTAAAGCTCCCATTTTGATAGAGGCTAAGAGGATGCTAGTAAAGTTTGTGGACTCTAGCTTTATACAATGTAATTGAATAACCTGAAATTTTCCAAGGTATTTTCAACAAACCCATTTTTTCATATCCCATAATCATTAAAGCCCACGAGACAACATATCTTTCAAGTATTTTATAGAATAATTCACATGCTTGCACATTTTGCACATGTATTTTCCAAGGCACTTACAACATACATATTTGGCCAAAATCCCTTCTTCATAATGCTTCGTCAAATGGCCACACCTTGTTTCGAAGCTCCATTTTTTGCATAGGTTGGTGGCATGCTAGCAAAGGTGGACTAATTAGATTGGACACATGTTGGCTACATTTGGTGAAAAATGTTAATGATTCATGAGGTGGGAATGAAGAATTAGACATGAAAGTTGGCCTCATTTGCTGACAAGAGAATAGTTATGTCTAGCCACGTGTTATCCCGGGACAAGTTGAAAAAACTTTAGAAAAAAGGTATTACCTACATTAATCATTGGATCAAAGATTCATTAAAATTTAACCATAGATTTTAATGACATGGATTTTTTTTATAGTGAATTTTCAATTGCCTTATATGCATTGAAATGTGTCAATGGTAGACACGTTTGGTCCATAGTAAAGATGTCTATCGGTGTAATAAATTTGAAGATTTCAAAAATATTATGGTTTTATGGTAAAGTTTATTTTTTGGAAAAGCAATTCTCTATTAATAGAATTCTAATCATAAAAAAGGTGGATGGTATGATAGCACACCCCAGAATGTCACATCAAGAAAAATACTTGAGAGAATTTGATCTACACGTGGGCCAGGTCGTTAAAAATTACAACACATTATAGAGATTTGCTCAATACAAAAAGTGAAGATATACAAAGAGAAATTATGTTGTAGAGGCAAACATAACAATTATTAGAGGTGGTGGTGGAGGGCTATCAAGTTTTTTGCCCCATCTGGTCGCATGATACAATTTTTGAGTTCAAAAACAAAAAGTTTAATTTTTTAATTATGTATTAAGTGAATTAAAAAACATGTGAAAGGGCCTTGGGTGAGATGGTCATCCAACTAAGAGTATTCCAAGCTCATCATCCATATTACAACTTTGTTTATATGTGGAGATGTGAAAATATATGTGAATATTTTCTTTTCTAAATATGAAATGAGTGTTAAGTAAAATCCCCACCTTAGGATTTTGCTACCTTCACAACATGTACAACAATACACAAAGGGATACGTGGCTCCCTCAATGTAATCACCCACAAGGTCGGAAATAGACAAGATATATAGACTAGGAGGACTTATACATTAACCGTTGGGTGCGAGGTGAACATGAATTGCGACCTATCAGGATGGTATTTACAATGAACCCAGAAATTATGTAATACTTTGGCACTTGAAGCTTGGATGATTTTCTCATCAAATTGTGAAGATATGCGTCCTCAAATAAGGATGCAAATCAACCCACTAAATCACATATTAAATGGGATCACAACCATTTTGTGGCGAGTGTATTGGGTGGATGATTTGGATTTGGGATGGCCTACGAAATGTTGTGCATGATTTGAGATGTTCCCTTGATTGACAGATGAATGGGCTAATTTCTTAGTGAAGAGGAGAATTTGGGTTCACTTGTAATCTTATATCAACAAAAAATATCATAGGTTAGAAAATAAGCTAAGTTTAAGCAATATTTCTAATTGCATAATCTTTATTTGTGAGCATTGTTTTGTGTCACAGTGTCTTATATATTTTCACATGATTCATGTTGAGCACTCAAGTGTTTTGTGTTGTTCTATGTAGCCTATGAGTGTGCATGTTTTGTAATGTTCATTTATGCCTAGTTTGTGTAGATGTGTCATGCAAGTCTAATTTTGCGTTTGTAAATTGTTGTGCATGTCAAAGTGTTTACAAATTTATCTCAAGAGTATCTTTCGGTCCTTATGAACGCTGAAGCATAATGATCGTCAGACAAGGAGGGATTGTAGACACTCAAATCTGGTAATTTACCCTTTGACATTGTTGGTTTTGACAATGCACTCTTGCTAAGACATACACACTCTTTCTATCTTCGTTCAGTACATCCTGAGGTCTCTTGTCTAACTTGTTTATCCATACACGTTGATATGTCGACATATTTTGAAAGTTAAATGCATAAAATACATAGAAAAAATCCACCTAACAGGATGCGATATTTAGTTTTCATGTTTTTCACCCATGTTCAGAAATATCCACTTTAGTTGGCTTGTGGAATCCGGTCCTAGCCGACATGTACAATTTTGGACTAACATATCATCCATTAGATATTTCAATTTTATATTCTTTGTTGGGTCATTTTAATCCCTTTGGGTCGGCCTTTCCATGATACTTAACCTTTAGAACCCTATATTTAAGCAAGTTAAACTCACCTCATTTGTTATCCTGACATTCTCATGAACGTCTATTACAAACATTAGCACTAAAGACACCCAAGACTCCCTAAATCTTGCTAAAGCTTATGCACAATCATTATGGAAACAATCACTATAGGTTTGAAGCATTCTACCAGGTCAAGGAATCAACTTCTCTCATTTGTAGGCACTCAAACATCCTCATTTCAAGTATTAGTAAGAGCCAAACTCAATCCAAGCATTATCAAAGAGGTTCCAATTGCCAAATCATAGTTGCATTCATTCAGATATGACATGCTAGGTGGAGAATGCCATGTGGTTTGAGACCTCTTCGGAGTAGTGCTGACATCGACGATGCAAGGGTTGCACTTCAACCCAACTAATGTTTGTTTTGTAGGGTCTCTCACATGTGGCTAAGGTTTGAGATCTTACTTAGAATATTCAAAGGGCTTCACAACATGAGTAACAACTAGGGTTTGGAAACGACAAACATTTCCAAACAAGTGACAATCTTAGAAAGTTACAAAGCAGGATTCAAAGCAGGGTCAAAACCATACAACAGGTGCAAAACCGTACAAACGGTCTTAACATATCTATATGGTCATGCACTAGGTCACTTTCTAGCTACAGTTCCATAAATGAAGCACTTGCAGGTTCAAATCTTCCAATTCCAACAGTTTGCACACCCAAAACTTCCCAAATCCATCTATAATCAGCTAAGTGCACTCATTTTCTTATGTTTTTGAGCTCGTAACATATTGTAAATACTAGTTGCAACAATTAATGCATTATTTTGATATTGTATAATTAATGTTGGAAGTTAATTAATCAAAAAACCTCTCGTAGCTCCCCTTTACACCCTTTTAAGTGTGCTTAACTCACCAATCTAATATTTGTTGGGGTGCAAAGTCTTGTCAATTGTCTCAAGTATGCAAGGATCCACTTAGATGGGAAATGCACACTCTTATGCACAAGTGCACAATTTTTGTCATGTAATCTTTGGAGTTTCAAATGTAACTTTGTTGAAGTAACTAGTCACATGGATCTTATATGCAAGCTAAGAATGGTGTATAGAACATCCTCTTTCTCTTCTTGGTAATAAGGGGACCATTCTAGGGCCATGCATAAGAGCGTTATAAGGTGTTAAAGTCGTGGATCTAGAAGATGGTAGTCCACTCTTTATCAAAGGCATAGGGTTCTAAACCCTAAGTCTAGGAGAAGGGACAATGTCTTACTAGTATTCTTATTGTGAATGATTACAAGTATTATCAATAAGATGAAGATATCTATGTTAGCCCACTATAAACATAGGTTGTAAAGCCCAATGAGGTGATTGTAAGGTAAGGATCAAGAGATAATAATGCAATAGATTAAGAATAACTGCTTTACTCTATTCTAATTTATGTGCATGACCAATCAAATAATCAATCAAAGATGAAATAGTGTAAAGGAAAACAAGAGATTAGAGATAGGTAACTTTCATGTAGACACCAATAATGGCACATTAACTTCCCCCCATAGGTTAGTAACACCTTACGAGGGAGTTGATGTGGGGGAGCTACAAGACATGGATAGAAGAAGACCTAGGTAAATTGCTTGCTGGGGACTCCAAAGGCTTGGTAGACCATAATAATTGCAACTCCTATTCTTGAGTATCCACTCGACGCCCCAAGAGTAGACTCCAAAAGTTAAGCAAATATGAACTTCTAAACCCATAAGACCTTTAAAAGTACCTTGGTGGGCACAAGCAATTTGAATGATTGATGATGATGTGATGATAAATGCACTTGAATGCCACCTATAATTATAGAGCATGATTAGATATTGCAATTCATTATAGGTTGATGTCATGAACTATCAGGAATAGGAGCCAAGTGATATCAGCCATGATTGATACCATCAAATTCGAATAATTCCATGTCATGGGAAACTAGAAGGAAGGCTTAGGGGATGGAGGACGACCCTAGAGTTGGTAAAGCATACTCTGACATAGGTATACATGTGGTATAAATGGATATGTAGGTGATCATAAAGGAATATGAGGATGTAAAAGGATGACTATAAGGTATCATGGATTGCACATGAAATCTCTCTCACAAGTCTCGCCACTAACCAACCCACCCTACTCTTAGTCATATCTTGAGAGATATGACTCAAGAGAGGTTTATGTGCCAGTGGCGTTTGTGAAGAGAAAGTAAATAAAATTGAAAAATAAGGTGTATACATCTACCTAACCCATAATTGTAATTGTTGATCCAACTCAATTATATCAAATTGAATTATGAATATTGGGCTGTCTTGCATTGAGTATTAGGATGCACATTTAATGTCATATGTGTCACTTGTTACTTCGAGGCAATATTGTAAGTGGTTGTTATTGTTTCTATATAAATGCATTACTATCTTTGTAGAAGGCGTTCAATTCTAGTTTGGCACTTAGAGCCTAGATTGTGGTTTTAAGGAGTATTACATGTAGAGATATATGCACATGTCTTAGAGGGATTGAATAATCTAGGCAACATTGCAATGTTGTTGTGTTTGTAAGCTTGTAGGATTTTGTGAGTGTTTTGTTATAATAAGCCACTAGGTTGGTGAAGTGCGTGTGTAAGATTATATTGTTCATGAATTGTTTGAATTTGATGTGATCCTATTAATGAATCAAATAATTGTTTTTGATACAATTTGTTGTTAATATTTTGCTATGTAATTTTCAATGCAAATCGGTCAAAGGCATCCTTTCATTAGGACCTCTAATTGTAGCTATATCACCTAGCAGAACAATGTTAAGAAGCACATGTTCACTCCTACTTAGACATATAGAAGGAACAACAAAATGATCATTATTACTATGTGCATGTCTTATAAGAAACTTTGACACCAATGTCAAAAGTGCAATACATGCTCAAGGAGTGAAGGAGGGAGACTAACAGTTGGCTACATATTCAACAAGACTTCATCCAGACATTCGTGTTTGAAGATGAGAATCCTATGGTGCATGTAACATTAAAGAAAATGAATTTTTTCTTGTTCCATGGAGGCCTTAACATGGCCAACCTCCTAGACATCAATAAGCCAAGTGATGTCAATAACATGTTATCGAAGAAAATATCAACAAATACGAAGGTGAGGGATTCGTTCTGAAGTCATGCAATAAAATCTAGAGTACTTCCAACAATGCTTCAAACACAGATACTAAAGAATACTTGGAGGATAAAGGTGTGTTTGAACCTCAATTCATATACAAGTAGGCCAATATAGATTCAAAAGAAGATAAGTTGTGCAATTTAAACATTGAAGAGCAAGAGGGCCATTGTGGCACTTAGGTCCATGGAGGAAGAATGCACCTATATATATACTTAGGTTGTTTGTTACACAAGAGGCAAAAGAATATTAGCAAGATAGAAAATTGTTGCATGATTACGAGGACACGTTCCACACTAAGTTTAGTGAGATCAAAGGTGTTGATCCCTTAATAGAAGAGATACACATACAACTAAAGGAAGGTGTAAGGTTCATATTTAGAAACATCGAGAGCGGTTGAACCTGATCATTAAGTCCAAATTCAAAAGAGGGTTGGATATGATGGTCAAAGTTGGATTGGTCTACCCTAAGGAGAAATATGAGTGGATAAGTTCGGTAGTGATACAACCTAAGAAGGCTGAAGATTTTAGAAATTTTTACTACAATGCATTGAATGATGATGTGTGTGTGAGAATGATTTTCTTCCCATTTCATTCACACATGATATATTTGAAGTCATGAGGTTTATTCCTTCACAAAAGAATGGGGCTGATATGCCATTTGGATTTTAAAACATCGGCCAAGAATTGGGGACTCCTGGTTGCATTAAGCACACGCTTTTATTGATCTGAAATGGATATCCATATTACTTTGGGGTTTTAGCGTACGCAATAGAAGAACGCCTTTTGTTGATGGAGTTGAGGGGATTCGAACACTTAACCACGGAGTTTGTCCTTCGCATATGTTTAGTTACATTGTTGAGGCTGATGTTGTCATCGTTGATGGCATCGTGGGCAGATGATAGAAACGATTGCGTTCTCGTCTTCATCTCTGCAGATTTCAAATCCTGCAATTGGCCCCAAAGATCATGAATGGGAAGTATTTGAAATTATATCATGCACAGTTCAAATACCTGAGTTGTGTATTATATACAATGTATATACAACAAATTATAATGGTTTTATGGTAATTTTTTGAGTTCTAAAACAAAAGGTTCAAATTTTAAATTATGTATTATTTAAACTAGCAATTACATGTGAGCATTAAAGGGATGCATCAAAGAAGTTAAATTTGAGGGAAAAAAATATCACTGGAAAAGGGGCGATACAGAAGGGTTAGCGGGAGGAGAATTAAACTTGTGGGGAAAATACTAGGGGGAACCATTGTGTGAAACTCTTATTTCTTTCGACAAAGGACATATGAACCACATGTCATTTTTGTCAATCATTTGAAAGATAAGGAAGGTGCAGTGTGTAGGTTTCGAGAAAACATATTTTGGATGATGAATATATCCAAGGGAAATTTGCATATGTTTGAATCCCAAACTCTACAAATGTTAGATATGAAAATATGTGTTTAAAGTTTCTTATGTCTATGATTTCATACACATTTGTGATTAGGCTTTGTCTTTAGCAATTAAGATAGTGATCAAGGTTTCCCCTCATCAACAATCATGATGACGTTATTTGTCAATGACCACCAACATAAACCTTGACCTTCCATTTTCCTCGATACATGTCATGCACATCCACCAAGACTCCCACCGATGTTTGAATCTTGTGTTATACATATGTTAGATATGGAAACTTTGATTTCATGCACATATGCTATTAGGGTTTCTCTTTAACATTTAAGGGGGGGATTAGGTTTTTCCCTTGGCAAAATTCATGATGCCACTGTTTGTCAATGATCATCAATAAAAATCCTCGACCTTCAATTTTTTCGGATGTGTGTCAGGGACATCCACTAAGGCTCTTAATGGGAAACACTTATCAATGTAAGTAATGTTTGAGGCATTGGCAAAAGAGGGGGAAAATTGTGTGCATGCTCGGGACTTCCTTCAATCCTCTAGCTCATCCAAGGTCATAAATAAGAAACATTTCAATTTGAAGATTACAAATCAGTTGACCACTTGTCAGAGATTAGCTTGCACGTAATCTAATTTGGAAAAAAACGACTATCAACGTAATTACTTATTAACATATAACAATTTTAACTACCAATATCATGTACAATATTATTTGTGGATAATTCCTTGTTGGCCTATCTTTCTTTGTGTATATATAAGTTTTGATGTTTTCTTTTACAATCTATCATCTATGCACAATTGTTTATAAATGAGTGTACTTATTTCTAACATATGGTAGAAGTACTGACACATTTTTAATATTCAAACTTTGATGGGTTGGTTTAGTATATATATATAGTATTTATATATTTTTGAAAGGTGATATATATATTTGGGAAGATATTTTGACATATCTCTAGAAATTACCAACAAATTACACACAATCTTCCAAATAAATCACATGATGTTAAAGAGTGAAAATAGATGAGAAATTTAAATATCTCTAGAGAAGGTTCCAATTAAAATATTTTCCATTTCGAGGAGAAAACAAGGAGAAAATCTTTCATGGGTGAAGTGCAGATATGATGAAATAAGTATTGAGCAATAGGATTCAACTTAATCAAAATTAGTATCGATCTTAAAAATGACTGTTTGTACCACATTTTTTTCGATATATGGAGGGGTCACTTAGTTAACACCATTAACTCATGTCATTTAGTTTTAGGGTGCAAAAAAATTGGGCCTTACACAATTGAAAGAAATGGTAATTTTTGAGAAAAATGGGCTTTGCTATTTTATTTGTTATGGTGACAAGATTTTCAATTGGACGACATTTAATTACTTAGATTAGATGAAGATATGAATGGAAAGTTGGAAAGAAAAAGGTAGGAATTAAATACTTACATGTCCCACACTTGTTACATACAACTCAGATTGTTCCTCACCCAAATAATATTTGCTATCTATGTCTCCACTTCATCATCTTGATCTCACTCGCATTATTCACATGACTATAATTTGTGCTTAAATGGGGCAAAATAGAAAATGCGGCAAATCCAATAGGTTCCATGTTCGAAACCCAACTACAATGCTTGTTTATTATAGCACTTTGTATCCCTCCTTTTAAGTTTTAAGCTCGAGTAATTGTAGTAAAACATGGGATGTGTGAACAATGATGGATAATTGAGTCCCTCCATCAATTGTCATAAGTGAAATCACAATTTCATTTTCATTGAGGTATTGTCATTCCAACAACCTCGTCACTTTTCATATGTCAAATTTGTAGAGAAATTTAAGCCTAAGATTGAAAACAAATGATGTTTTGTCCATGGACTTGCCAGATTATGAAATAGGAGAATCATTTCCTAAAGATTATATGGAATGGTATCCTCTTAAAGATCATTTGGAACACCAAATGACGAGGTTTTGTTGCATCCTACTTCTTTTCCCATCCCTAGGCATTAAAGAGCTTGGTCAAGAGCTTTTCACGTTTCACGATTGGCTTAAAATGACTAGATGAAAAGTTTGGTTGGTGATTTCATTTTGCTTAAGTTTTATGTTGAGATTTTAATGTTAACGAGTTTATTTATTCAGAACTTAAGTTTCTTCATGTTTAACCATATTTATTTGTGGTTTGTGTATGGCAGGCCAAGAATGTATCTCAATGGTTTGCACTCCTAAGTCTTCTGCTCGATAAGGGTATTGAGGCAACAAGTAGGAGACACACATCATACCGACATACAATGGGAATGATTTAAAAGGGGCTACGGCAAGCGCTAGGATCGCATATCTAGACAGGGATAGTAATCCTTGTACACTAGGTCAACCTAGGGTTTTCAAGGCCCACGATCAAGATAAAGGAGAGTACCCTCCTACGAGATCGATAAATGGGGGAGATGTATAGATCGATAGTGGATAAGACAAACATGCACAATATAACTGAAATGTAAATAAGGAAGGAAAGCTAAGGAGTTGATCAAAGAAGAGCACTATGCTAACTAGTATCTAATGTACATGTAACACTAAGCTAACATAGAGAAATGGGGAAGGGAAATGAACTAATCTATGCAAAATGAAAAAGAGAGTTAGAGCACTTACCTATGGGGTGGTCGTTGATGCATCTATCTCTCTAGAGAAGCACACCGAGAGAGAATCACTATTAGGTGGAGAAGGGGAACATCGTTCATGTCCTAGACTCACTATAGATGACCCAATAGTGCAAGTAAATCCAACCAAGAAGAAGAGTGTCCAATCTAATCCAAGTCAAAGTGTGAAGATGAACCAAGAGCTAAGCGAGCAAATGTGAAGTTGGCGCAAAAGAGTAGCAGAATGAGTGGCAAGTCCTATGATTTTGTCTTCCTTTCTTTTGAATGTCAAGATGTGGTGATGACATATATACCCGATACGCCATCGCCCGTGGGCGATGGCGTCGGCCAAGAAAAACATAACATCGACACCATCACCCATGGGTGATGGTGTCGGCCAAGGATGATAAATATGTCATGTGTCATGCAAAGAAAAAAAGAGGTGTCATAGATCAAGGACATGGATGAACAAGGTGCCAAATGGTGTGATGCTAGTAATGTGTCGGGAGTGCAATGTGTGAGACATAAAGGACAACTAGATGCAATGGAAGGAAACTAAGGCCAAGACCACATACACTCTCTCTATGTACTGTCTCTAACCCATAATGGTTATGTGAATAACCATTCCCCATTCCTTGGCAGGCCCCTTAAGGCACCCGCTCAAGAAATAGATGCATCAGTGACCCTTATCTGGACAAAGAAATTGTTAGTAATATGTATGAAAGATGAACAAGTGAAAAATTAGGTGTATACATATGCCCCATCCATTGATCATCGCATGTCGCAATAACGAAACATGGGGTGGTCAACAAAGAAATAGATTGTAATACCGATATTGAAAGTAGAGTACATACAAAGTAAGACCATAAAGGAATAGCTGAAATGAAATATACCCACCAATGGTACCTAATAGTGTCGCTCATCCTACCATGTGTGGGTGCAATCAATGTTGTAAGAACCTTGAAGAAGCGAAATTGAAAGGAAACATCACTAGAGGATCATTAGTAAAATAAGACATAAATCACCTAACTAGGGTCCCATGAGAGGGATGTTGTGTCATAGTGTCAAGATGTCGTGATGTCATGGTAAACATAATAGTGTCATAGCCAAGCGTGGGTAGCAACGCTGAAAAACGCAAAAAACCATATGGTAGAAGCTACAAAGAGAAACTGTCATAAACCCGAAGGTGTAAGTAAAGAGAAGATGGATGATTAACCCAAAGGGTGGAAGAACAACACTGAAAAGTGTAAAAACCATAAGGTAGACATTATAAGAATAAGATTGTCAGATAGAAACATAAATCCAAGCAAGGCCATAAGACTAAACAAGGATGCACATAATATTGTGACGATCCAATGGGAAAGACCATTGTGTACAAAGCCACGAATGTTGCTAATGTTGTCAATTGTTAAAGAAAAGGTTGATGATGACACTAATGTGAATTTGAAAGGCTAAAAGGTATGAGAGATGGTAACCGAGTACTGATAAACTCTAGACGAGCTTACTTCATGACCGTGAATTTTTTTGAGGAATTGAGTGTTCATTAGTTCTTTGAAGAGGGAACAAATCCAAGCATGTCCATAAGCCTAGATATTAGGATGCTCATTGAGACTATGACACTCCAATTTTTTCGCAATAGGAGGGACCAAGGCGTAAAGAGAGAATAGATCCAAGTAGGGAAATAAGCCTCAGACACACGAGGATACTCATCAGACCATGACACTCCAATGGTATGAGGGACTAGGGTGTAAAGAGAGAATAGATCCCAATAGGGCCATAAGTCTAGGCAATGAGGATGCTCATCAGATATGGAAACTGTGACAAACGAAGTAGGAGGGAGCTGATGTGTAAAGGAGAAATAGATCCAAGTAGGACCATAAGTCCTAGACAAGGATGCTCATTGAGACCGGGACACTCCAATGGTAGGAGGGACTTGGGTGTAAGATGATATCCAATTAGATCCTAAGCAGGGATGCCATAGGCACGAGATGAGGATGGTCATTATAAGGAAATGTGTGAATAGACCCAAGTGCATGGCGAGAGCTCAAGGAAAGGATGATCGAGACTCAAGGCCAAATAATGGAAAGAAAATGTCAATTGAATATGCTATAGGAGAAGGCGAATCGTCTGGCCATTAGAGGTTAGAGTAAAGATCGTGAAGGTGTTTGTTTCCAAATGATGTCGTCGAGTATGATGTAAGATATTGACTTCTAGCTCGAGGAGACATAGTAACAAGAGATAGTTGTACATGTAGGGTGAATAGCCAAGAGTCTTAATGAAGTCTAACGAGGTGACACATGTGTCAGATCATTTGTCGATGAGAGAAATTTTGATCATAATGTGGCCAATCTGAACTAAGATGAAAAGAGGTGGATTGTCTGCGCGGAGCAAGAGCTCATCATTAGGATCATGGATGCTATAAGGAATTAGATGCAAGAGTGAGCATCTATGGAAAGGTTGGTATGAATAGAGAGCTCCTCACATTAAGTGTAGATGCTTTCCTCCGGGCCATGCAATGTGGGAATTCCCCCAAAACAAGAGGAAAGGGGGTATTTATATCAAATAATGTTGTCATGAGACACTCGTGGTGGCGAGGCGACATATGGATGATCTATATAAAAAGGACTTGGCTAGGTAGTTGTGTAATTGCTTTAAGAGGATCCCACTCATCATGACTGAGATGTGTATGGGCTTGAGAGTGATGGGAGTCCTCAAGAATAGAGCCAAAGAAGTAGGTAAATCAGGGAAGACTTTAGAAACTATCTTTTTCTCAAGCTTCTACACTATCGGCCCAATAAGTTGCATTTTGACAAGGGCCGATATTGTTTAGTAGTAAGTTGGAGTGGCAGAAGATTTTAGAATGGAATTTGTAATTGGCAATTTTAGGTGTGCCCTTGTAAGAGATTTTCCACAGGGGTTGATGGTGTCTAGAAGAGGGAGATTTTTGTCTTGGGAGGCCTGATTTTGAGGTACAAAAGGGTACAAAGAGGCTCTTAGGACTTTATTGTGGATAGGGGGTCGGGTGATGGGCACCCCAGTAGGCCCATTTGGTAAAGGAGGGGGAATGGATGCCCCAAGAGCCCACTCGTAGTGGAGATTGAATAATTGAGCCATGTAGGCCTGCATTTGAGATGTTATTTTCAACATCTTGATTTTGCATTTGGATTATGCTAGTTGTGGTGGTATCTTGGGATAAGGCCATATGATCTAGGAGTTTGACTATCACCATGTTTGGATCCATATAAGAAGAATGGCCTTTAGAGGTGGGCATTTGTTCATGGTTATCATGCTCATGAGTAGGGGTTTTGGGAGACTCCCCTTGACCAGTCCTGTAAGGAGGAGTCTGGTCTTGATAGGGCATTCCCTGGTTAGGATGAGGCATGGTCATTTCCATGGCATCAATGGATAACTTTCGAAAACCTCCATCCTTGTCAAGAGTAAAGTACTCATTGTTGTCGATCTTCTTAATGATGGATCTGGGATCTATTTTCTCAACCTCAACCACAATACATTCTACTGAGTGACCCTACTCTGAGTGTTCAAAGGGACAAGGTTGGGTCAACAAAGTTTCACAGGTGAGATTGGGGTGACTAGGAAGGTTAGTGCTCGTAGGATGAGAACTAGCACATTTAGGAGCATGAAGATGAGATCACAAAGGAATATCCCATGGATAACTATTGGATCATGAACTTTGCCCAACCAAGCAATAGTCATGTTGGGTGGATTTCAAAGGGTATGTGGTAAACAAGTTTGAAAACTACACCCCTCTTGGGACATTTTCTACATAACAAAGATGTACACTTTGTATCGCACTAAAACAGTCAAGGCCCTTCTTGTAACACCAAATATGTTGTTCCACAAAAGCTCCTCACCTCCCTCTAATGACATAGATGTTGGTCTTGGCAGGAAAAGAGTGGCGACACACGAGCGTAGGCAACAATAGGTAGGGTTCCGTACAAATGGGCGAGACAATGTCTCTCTTGAAAGGAGGATGCACACAAAAACCATGATGGATTGGTAAATAATCATTTACCCTAGAAAATATTCCAATTTATCAAGCCATTTATTTAGTTCATCTAGTTCAAATTTTCCTTCAAAAAGAGAAAACAAAATCTCTTGCACCTTGAAGTGCATCAGAACCCCAAGAAGTCTACTTGAAGAAGAGGTAAATGACTTGGGTGCCATTCATGAAATGATGTTGGTAAAATGTTCCATCATGCTCCTTATTTGCTTCCTACAAGCTTCCTTGAACATCGAAATTTTGAAAGGATCGCTCTATGTTTTCCATTTGACATTGGTTGAACCAACAATGAAGATAATTTGAAGGTTCACGTGTCTCTATCCCATACTTCCTATATTTTGACCTTGTTCGATGGATTATACAATTGTGGAACAAACCACTCTCTTATAACATTGGTCTAGATTCAATTGGTGATTGAGTGGACAACATACTAAGGACATAAAGTTATTGTGTTACGAAAAATGGTAAATTGAAGTGAAGGAAATGAACCAAAAAACAAATGATTTTGCAATGTAAAATGAAAAGTTCACTACATTTCTGCAAGTAATTTACAAGATGGTAATGACTTGCGAGAAGAGATGTAAAGCTACAATACCTTACCTTTTACATTTGGATTATAGTTATTTTCTGCAACAATAACGTTTATTTTGACTTTAATAGGAAATTGGTCTAAAAATAGAGAAGCAATTTATCTAAGAATTGAAAAAAACGTGAAACATCGCAAAACACTAAATTTTAGTATTTTGAACTTTTAAAGATATTTATATATTATAATTTTGTGATTTCAAAAGTGTTTTTAAGGTATTAAGTTCGCCCATTCAAAGCCCTACACCTTTATCATGATGTACTAAAGTTAAAATAAGGTTATGCCCCGACAAGGTGGCCTACTACTCTTTCAGTATTTTGTCAAATGTTTTCCCTAAACAACCACCTCGATCACTACTTTATATTACAATTGGTATATGTTAGTACAAATATCTTAAATACATTCATTTGAAAAATGCCGATAGATATCAATCTCAAGGCTCTTATTTTAAATTTTACATATATCACATTTCATTAATAATTTTATTACATTCTCTTTATATTTTCCACTTGTTGGTGGCAAAAAAAGCTTTCGGGAAATTTAAAAAAGCTTAAATCTCTACCATATGGTCAAGTGACGGTAAAAAAGATGTGAAATTTAATGTACAAAATTCAAATTTACATGGTCACCCCATTAGATCCGACCCCTTGTTGCCATAATAGAATGCCTATTGACATTAATGATATAATCAACTAACAGTCAAATAAACACCAAATTTAATGTACAAAATATCAGTTTACACGGTCACACCATTAAATCTCACCCCTTGCTGCCATTATAGAATATCTATCAGCATAATGATACATGAAACCAACTTAATCATTAATGATAATTAAGGTTTATAAACATCATTATATATAATTTGTTCTTTTCTCATTATTTATTCACTTTTCAATATGGATGATTCTCTTCTTTATAGAAAGTAGCTTTGGCTACTTTCATATTTTGGTAGCTTATTACAGTCCTCTATTTTCTTGGGTAGTGAAGCTTATTTGATTGAAATCATTCTATGTTGTGACATGGGATTTAAGCTGCAAATTATGGGAAAATAGCTCAAAAAACCTTCCCTCATCCTTTCGATAGTCAGTAATATGATTATACTTACAGGTCAATGAATCAATGCATTTAGGACATGAATGCTCATCATTGATCCTATTCCTAGACAAAGCATGGAATTTGTGTGTATGGAAAAGCTTGGGATGCCCTTGTACTCTTGGAGGCCTAACTACTAATATATTTAATTTGTTTCTAAATGCATTTTCAATTGTAAGAAATACACAGCTGAAAATCCATCTCCAACATGCAAGGAGATTTGCGTAGGAACATTGTGTGGAATTTATGCCAAAGATTTCTTTTGAGTGTGCTATGGCAAGATATTGTCTGTACTTCAATTTTTTCACGAGTGGAAGATCGATTTCGTGTACTATAATCCAAAAGTTATCATTTGGGCAAAGTTTGTTCAAGGATTTTACTATTGTTTTAGATATAATTTTTGCGTATTTTATGGGGATGCATTATCAATTTTAATCTTTAAAATCTTGAAAACTATTGATGTTGTGACATGGGATTTAATCTGCAAATTATGGAAAGATAGCTCGAAAAACCTCCCCTCGTCCTCTCGATAGTCAGTAATATGATTCATACTTACAGGTCAATGAATCAGCGCATTTAGGACATGAATGCTCAAAATTGATCCTATTCCTAGACAAAGCATGGAATTTGTGTGTATGGAAAATCTTGGGATGTCCTTGTACCCTTGGAGGTTTAATTTGTTTCTAAATGCATTTTCAATTGTAAGAAATATACAGCTGAAAATCCATCTCCAACATGCATGGAGATTTGCGCAATAACATTGTGAGGAATTTATGCCAAAAATTTCTTTTGAGTGTGTTGTGGCAGGGTATTGTTTGTACTTCAATTTTTCATGAGTAGAAGATCGATTTTGTGTACTATAATCCAAAGGTTATCATTTGGGCAAAGTTTGTTTAAGGATTTTACTATTGTTTCAAATATAATTTTTGCGTATTTTATGGGATGCATTATTAGTTTTAATCTTTAAAATCTTGAAAACTATCAATGTTGTGACATGGGATTTAAACTGCAAATTATGGGAAATAGCTCGAAAAACCTCCCCTCGTCCTCTCGATAGTCAGTAATATGATTCATACTTACAGGTCAATGAATCAGCGCACTTAGGACATGAATGCTCACAATTGATCCTATTCCTAGACAAAGCATGGAATCTGTGTGTATGGAAAAGCTTGGGATGTCCTTGTACCCTTGGAGGTCTAACTACTAATATATTTAATTTGTTTCTAAATGCATTTTCAATTGTAAGAAATATACAGCTGAAAATCCATCTCCAACATGCAAGGAGATTTGCGCAGGAACATTGTGAGGAATTTATGCCAAAGACTTCTTTTGAGTGTGTTGTGGCAGGATATTGTTTATACTTCAATTTTTTCATGAGTGGAAGATCGATTTCGTGTACTGTAATCCAAAGGTTATCATTTGGGCAAAGTTTGTTCAAGGATTTTATTATTGTTTCAAATATAATTTTTGCTTATTTTATGGGATGCATTATCAGTTTTAATCTTTAAAATCTTGAAAACTATTGATGCATTTATACAATTTCAAACACATTAATTGGCGCTCAAAAGAAAATTGGAAGATTAGAAAAGACCCCTGATGTCAGCTGATATCAGGAAATTCAAAATGAGTTTTTGAGTTCTATCTATTTTAGCTTTGTCAGCTGAATAATACTTTAAAACTTTATTAAAAAAAATAAAATTCCCAAACCAACTACCTTATTTTCTGTCATTTTTGTGTTCCATATTTTTTATTGGATCCGAAGTTTGCACTTGTTACGGGCACAAAATTCTTAGGCTTAGCTGTTAAGGACTGGGGGATTTCAATTCTTCCAAATTCGCCTGGGGCACAATCCCGGTCTCATCGTTTATTACTTGGTCTCTCCCAAGATTTGTACCTACACCGTTGGAGTACAACCAATATTTGAGGCAACAAAAACAAAGTGCATGGACTTCTGTATAGATTTGTATATTTCCAATTTTAACATACCACAACTTGCGAATACTGCATAGTGACAGCCATCAGCATCTTGCTTGACAGATTACTGAGAAACTAGGTGTAGTCATCTGGACTGAAGATATTTTGATGTGACAATAACTCCTAATATATTGTGGACTTTCACTCAATTTTATGTCAATGCTTCATGGTTAATTCCTTTGTTTTTACAGCAGCATTTCCTATTCCCTCAATTGTACTGTTAAAATCGATTAATTGCCAAACTAAGTTGTACATGCTTATAACTTGCTGCCATAGATGAAAAATTCACTGCATCACAAGTCGATTCAATCTTTCAAATCTGTGCAATATTAAAAAACATACCCTGTAGTCACCATTTGATAAACAAAATTACCTAGTAGGTTTAGTTTTGTGTTGATAAACAATGCATTGTTTTAAGCAGCAATTGTACACTACTTAGCTGGGCTCAACTGAGAAAATTAAACTCGTTACTTTCTATGCAGTATATTGAAACAAAAACTGGCGGTGGGATCAACAATCAAAAACTCTGTATGTAAATAAAGCACCACACTTCTCACTACAAACCAATCCAACAAAATACACAAGAAGCCTTAGCTTTAAATAACGTTACCGTTAGTATGCAAAATAGACAGTTGATGCTACACTTTTAATAGTTCAAATCAATAAGCAATCAGGAAACCGACTTAAAATGTTAATAGTGTTGGTGGGTGTGTCCCACTCCCCACTTCTGCTATTAATAAGCTCCCTTTATATGATCAAAAGCCTTTGAGAAACTTCAAAGAAGCCAAGAAACGTGATATAATAAGCAATCTAGAAAATAATGCCAAATCAAATGCATGAAATAGGAACCTTATAAGGGCCTAAATTATTTTCCACCCTCAACTTTTCTTTGGTCTGCAATTGTCTCTTGCTATTACATATGAGTACATGTCTATATTTTTCTGAAAAATATTTGCAAATTTCTGCAGGATTGCTGCTAACAAAGTTTAGCATATATGCACTTTTCTTGGAATACTCGTGCAAATCTTTGAAGATCGATGTACAGATTCCTAGGGTAAAACAAAAGAAAGGAATTTCCGCACAATTTTATGGGTTGCTAATTGTGACTTCAAACTTTGTAGATAAATATCAGATGCAAGTGGGCATCCAGATATGTATGAACGCAGTAAATTATTAATTACAAAGATCAACTTATCCAATCCTTTGTGAAAATAAGAATCAGCAAACACCTAAAGTAAGCTTACACAGTGCTTAAACGTGGAATGGATGGCAATCTTAAAAATGATTGGTGCCAGCTTCTTCTTTCACAGTTAAAGCTGCCAGAAGTTGATCTTAGATTTTTTTTCCTGCTTTGGCAACACATGACATATCAATTTATTGACTTCTCTCTAATGCTCATTAATGACCAATGACACAAGGTGATTCACGTTTCTATACCTGTGGCGCATATTGAAACATTCCCGCGTTGCTTTGCACCTTGACTTGTTTTCCAGACTCAAATGCCCCAGCTGAAAATGGCACAAAGCTTACATGCCCAGGCCTTAAATCTCTTGAAAGCATTGACATGAGACTTCCACCATGTACTCTTCCCTCTGGAAGCGAAAAATGGCCACCTTCAATGGAACCTGTATCATAACTGCATTTCTCAATTTGCAACGTTTTTAGGTCTTTCTTCCTGGGAAATGAGGCCAATACTTTAAGCGGAGTAAGGGGTTGAGGCACTGCTGATCCACATACTTGATAATAGTGTTCACCCCGATCAGAAGGAAAACCAATACAGGTACCCTGCTTTCCAAAGGTAGAGCCACCAGCTTCAATACCTTCAGGGGTAAAGTTTTGGTCAAAACATGTGGCAATATTAGGACGAGGAAAGGCTAACTGGTATCTACATGTCTCTTCGTTTGCAACAACATCATCTCTATCAATGTTCATGTCATCAACAAGATTGGGTGCTTCAACCATTTCCCTTTCGACCAACAGGTGCGTATTCCATTTTGTGAAATGATTTGTTTCCACATTAAATTCAGAATTGACAGGTGGTGTGAGCTCATCCTCCTGGTCATCTTTCTTTGGGGCTCTGGACTCCAAGTCAATATTGTCGCTTTTGTTATTATTGAGCTCCATGATACAACGGGATGCCTTATTCCGTAAAGGTTCCCATTCAAAGTCAGTGACAAGAGGTAAAGTCTCACCTGAAACTGCACAAGCTGCAATTGAAATACCATTTGCATCTGACACTGATGCACAGGCTAGTCCATGAAACAGGCCAGGGCCTATCCCAGGACCAAGGGCCTTGCCACCATGGGATCTATGATCTTCGACTAGAGCACCATGTGCAGCACAAAGGCCTGTTTTCCCCCTGGCAAACCTGTCACAAGGACCATTCCTTTCTTGATGAACTTCACAAGCATAAACTGAACCCTCCCGGCCCCATACGCACCTCTTACCTCCTCCATGGGCTTTGCAAAAGTCAGTACTACCTTGAGCACTTTTTCCACACCCTTCAAACGTGCACCGTTTACCTCCTCCATGTTTAACACAAAAGTCTGTTCTGCCCCTTGCACTCTTTGTGCAACCCTCAACTGCACATCGCTTGCCACCTCCATGGGCCACACAAAATTGGGTGCCTCCATGCACACTTTTGGGACAGATACTGCCTCCATCAAACATACATCGTTTGCCACCACCATGGCCTTTGCATAATGAGGTGCTGCCTTCTGCACCTTTATTGCATCCAATATATATGCACCGCTTGCCACCTCCATGTGCTTTACAATAACTAGTGCTCCCTTGTGCACCTTTTGTGCACTCTGGATATTGGCATCTTCGCCCACCCCCGTGAGATATACAGAGACTGGAATAACACTCGGCACTCTTAAGGCAACCTTCTTTTTGACATCTTTTTCCCCCACCATGCCGAATACACAAACCCGACCTGCCCCTGGCAGCCTTACTACAACCTTCATGATTGCATCTTCGCCCTCCCCCATGACCAATACAGTAATCTGTTTTTCCTTCAGCACTCTTTGTGCATCCCAGATGTTGGCACCTGCGACCTCCACCATGAGCTTTACAATATATGGTTCGGCTTTCAGCACCTTTAGTGCACCCGGATTTCTGGCACCTATTTCCACCTCCATGGGATATGCACAAGCCTGAGGAGCCTCTAGCTCCCTTGTGACAACCTGTAAATTTGCATGTCTTGGAGGTATTGCACTGTTCTTCATGACCCAGGAAACCATTTGAAGTGATTGCACTACACGATGCTCTTATTGTCTCTGGACTTTTTTGTGGAGGATGGTTAATATTGAAACTAACAGTCCCTATTTGAGGGAGTGAGTCTGGGCCTGAATTCTCGATTATGGGTGCCACAGGCAGGGATGGCGTGTAATGTCTGGACTCAAGACATCCTGAAGTAGAACACTCATCCGAAAGAACATGCATGCGACTAAGAGTCTCTATTCCATTGGCAGGAGCGTCCAGCCTCTGACTAAGCACAAGGACACTATCAGATTGAGAAACGTCCGGGAATGGATTCATAACCATTTGTTTTCCACAATCTGGGGATGATCTCAAAAGTCCCAACTGAAGAATGTCAGGATCAATGTCCAGAAATTTTGATACAATAGCCCTCGAACATTTTAGCGATTCTATCTCCATTTTATTTTTTGAAGCATCAGTTTTAGAAGCAATATTCTGATGGTCTTGAATGGTGTTATGGATGTCTTGATTTGAAATTCCAGAAGTAGCTCCATCAGGCAACTCCTGGCCAGAACTTGATTTTACAGTTAGACTACCAGTGAGTTGCATTGTTTCAAAGCTCCCTAGAGAAGTAGTATCAAAAGATAACAAAGAAGTACTTGAAGTGGTCTTGGGAAGTGAGCTGCACCTACTGCGACCTAGTCCAAGAACCAAGCCACAATCATCATCAAAACATGTAGATATTGACCGAGCTTCATGAAAGGTGATGCATTTCCTTTGCATCTCATTGGGCAAAGATGCATTGCTGGGGGCAGAACCAGACCTATTCACGGAACAAAATAAGTGAGCTTGTATTTTCTGATCAGGTGCTTGTGTTTGACTGTCAAGCCTCAGCACAGTATCATCACAACTGCCTATACCGTTGGATGCTGTACTGCTTGTAATGGCAGGGTATGTAAAATTCTCTAAGTGGAGATCCATTTGTATGTTTCCAAATCACACTTCAGCATTAATAAATGCTATAAATATGAAATGTATTATCATTTATGTAATAAAAGAAAAATATCAATCCCTCCACTCAAAAAACCTGATGTATCAGATCTATCCATAGCTATGAACGGACCTTTCTGTTTCACGAAAAGCATACAACTTTCCGACATTTTACAAGTGGCAACATTTTGAGGAAAACACATTTTAATAAGAATTGACACAATGTACACCTCCAGATAAGCCCAAAAACATCTTCCATGGTCAGGTACTGACGCAAGCCACTTCATCAATCCTGCCAATAAAGCAAAACAAAGCTATGGGTAAAGCTTAATTCCAGGGATGCCAAAACTGCTTTTGATGTGCACCTCAAGGGAGTATAATTCCTCCACAACCAAACCGATAAATGGATTCGCCCAAAAACACCTTGGAAACAGAAAGCTGAAATATTAGGCAAGTTAGGCACAACTATACAGATCTTAAATGAAGGCAATCAAACTAAGCTTGGAAAAATTCAGTGTCAAACTCGACATCAATAGGGTCAGTCATCTAAGCAAGGTAGATAGATACACTTTAATAAGTCTTAAAGATCAATTTGGCTGAAAGAAGGTTATAAGGATTTTTCTCATTTCATCTCATATTTGCTCTGCTAATTATTGACAAGTCCACTCAACTAACGAAAAACAAACTATGGAGATGGAAAAAAAATATCTACAACATTTCCCCAAATAAATAATAAAGGTTGATAGGTCACACAGACCAATTTGGCCTAGCTGAGGTTCTAAGGCTTATCGTTTCATCTCAAGTTTCATATTCACCCTGCTAATTATTGACAAACCCAAGACATGCCAAAACTGAGGTTATAAGGGTTCTTATGTCATCTCACCTCACCTCATATTCACCCTGTTAACTATTGACAAGCCCGGTCACATTATCTGCAACATATTCCAGCAAAACACAAGGAGCGGCCAATAAACATTAAGAAAATAAATACAAGAAGAATTTCCCAACAGTCCAGCACTGCTGCTGACACACATAAGGTCATATTTCTTAGCAAACAATAAAGCATACCCAATTCAGAAACCAAAAACCCAATCCAAATAAAAGCAAAAGAAAAAAAAATGCATTTCCATTCAAGATATACCACTACCCACATTAAAACAAAGTGCCCCAATATATTCCAAGAACACAGACCAACATAGAAACAAAGATGCAAAACCCTAACAAGTTTGGATCTTGTTGAATTCACTATTATTTTGGTCTGACCTGAAATAGTTTTCACAACACTCCACAAGGCATCAGAGAATCCATCCCACAAACCTAAACCATACAACCTAATGTTTTGGTTCATACCATCAGAGTGTTTCGCATAAACTCTACAGAAAATCACACCAAAAAACATGAAATGAACATTTGAATAAACTAAGCAGTAAAGCACACCAAAAACAGAAAATGGACAAGTGGGTACCTGTGTAAACTGCTCTACTCTCCACTACAGTTCCCCAGCTCCAGACATCCAAAATCTGATCTTGGAATGTTCCTAAAAAAGTCCACACCCCTGCAAATTTAAACGCTAATAAACATCTGGGTGTTTCTGAAAAGTGATTATATTAGCCATGGATGGTTGAGAGTGCCACTAAAAATATGTGAACATAAAGAGAAGGTGAAGATTATGCAGCCCCAAAAATTCGATTCACGAGCCATTGCCAGCGGTAGCACTTTCTGTCAGCTGCTAATAACGTCAAAATAAACGGCACGGTCGCTTGAATATTCCGTTAACTCGTACGGGTACGGCAAGACTGCCGGCAAATGCAGTCTGATTTGTCCACGTCCGCCAAACGCATCCCATTCTGACACGTCACCGTGGTCCGTCACTGTATCTCACGTCCACGCTGGGCCCCACGGCTGTGGGGGCCGCAATTACATTATTGAATTTTACCTTTCAAAAGGAATGAAACAATTTGATTGAGTTATTGTTTGGATATAGGCTATCGTTATCACACGGACACCGACCAAATGATGGAGACTTGATCGGGCCGCCACGTATTGGAATGTCAATTATTTCTACTTCTATTCATAAGTGCATGTTTCCACTGCTCATCGTGTGGAGTCTGGACTGAATAAGACCTCTCATTTAATATTTTTTATTTTTAAAAATGAAAAAGGAAAGGAGAGGAAAGGAATACCCCATGGTTGATAGTTAGATGGATTTTTGAGATTTTAGCAACATTCACGAGACTTAATTGTTTGAGGAACTAGTAATCGTAAGTGAAATGTACAATGGGAATGCCGAACGGTATCTTGTGAAGAAACAAAAGTGGAAGGAGGGAATAATGGGAGAGGAAGAGGGGTTAAGAAGAAGGGGTTTGGGGATGGATGAGTGTAAGGGTGGGGAAATCAGAATGTGGAAGCAATCCAGAACTCCATACTCCAACAACCACACGAGTTTTTGTTAGTCATTTGAAATAGAAAAGGCGTTTTGTGTAACAGTATTGAAGAAACATAAAATATTTTATAATTCAAGTTGTTGCATATATTTGTTACTCAGAACACACGTAAATGTAAGGGGAAATCGAGTGCACATTTAATGAGACACGACATAGATAGGTAGACGTGAAATGGGTGTAACATCGAAAGGTAGCGATTGCACACAATTTTAGTATTATGGTTTCTCTCTAGGTCCATAAACAATTATTAGCAACAATGATGAAGATTGTTTGTACCCAAATAATATATGGTATCTTGTGAATTGTATTTAATTGTCTCATGTTCGTGCGCATTATTCATGTGAGAAAAATACGAGCTTTAAGGGGCCATGATTTTAAAAATGGAAGGAATTCAGCAGGGGACAATTTTGAAACCCAACTACACTGATTTATTCTTGTAGCACTTTGTAGGCATGGTTTTTGGTTCCAAGCTTGAGTAATATAAGAAAATGATTTCATGAAGAAACACTTATTGATAACTGAGGCCTTTAAGGGAATGGACATAGGACCGAAAGGGAGATTTTATCTATTTATCGAGATTTTAATTTTGTTATTTTTTTAATGGCATCAAGTATTTTGTGTGCACGACATTAATTTGTTAGGTAAGGTGAAGACATAAATAGAAAGTTAGAAATAAAAAGGTGGGAATTGAAACCCTAAATATCCCACACCTATTCCACGGATCAGAATGTTCCTTCCCAAATAACATTTCCTATATGTGCTCCACTATATCGTCTTGATTTCTCCCGCATTATTCACATGAGTGCAATTTACGTTAAAAAATGGCCAAAATAAGAAAAACCATAAATCGAATATGTTTGAGGATAGGTAGATTTTATGCATCAATCAAGCTTGCAAGTTTTTAAATTTCATGGCACCAAAAAATTCGATTAGACGACGTTTAAGTTGATAGGTAAGACAAAGACATGATTGGAATATATAAGACATCCCTAATATACAATAAGACATCCCTAATATAGAATATATTTTCTTAATTGAAAAATTTAACATTTTCTATTATAATGTGTAGGAATAATCAACCTCTCCATATAAATGATAAACTTAACCAAAATAAAAAAAAAAAAAATAAGTGATAAATTTATAAGTAATTAATCCAATGTATTGCAATGTTAATTCTTCACCATTGTTATCTTCTTATTACCAGCTATTTCTCTATTTTTTCAATATACCATTATGATAAAATAAATTCAAATTGGAAAAGTTCCAATATTATACTCACAAACTTAGACATTTAGAGCATGAACTGAAACAAACTTTTGTTGTCAATAGGTAGTTCAATATCACTCGTATTAAGAATTCTGCAAATCAATTATACGTACAATTTGTTGACAATTTTTTTAATTTATTGTTAAAAAATGTAATAGACAACTTTTATTTGAACGACGTCAGAGAAAATACCACATGCCTTAAATTTACACTCACACCTTTTCATACAAAGAAAGATCTCACTGAGCCTAGAATCACCACGTTACAAGAATGAGAGGGGTTTGGAAACCTTAAAGAAGTGGGAAAATATTTAGAAAGAAACAATTATCCAATTGTACAAATAATACAAATACAACTAGTTCATATACATATAGGCATCCTCCCTGCTCGGTCCCTACTTACTGTGGCCTAAATCCTCATCCTCATTATCGGCATTTTTTCCTTGCCTATCCAAATCATCCCTCTCTAAATGGACAATTTCACCAGACAAGGCTCTCTACTGAGCTATGAGCTCTCTCACGCTATCTGTCAGCTGCACAATCCTATTCATGTTTCCATATATGTCCATACACGTCCGCCTTGTGCTCATTCATCAGTTTCACTAACATTTCCACTTGAGAACCCAAATCAGCCGTACAAAGTCAGCTTCAAGTAACACTTGTGGATGAAAATGGTAGAGATTAATAAAAATGTACGCCAAAAATATTAACAAACAAACATGTTCATTGAAGTGGATATTGATTCGACCTAATCAACGAAATTTATTTCCTCGGTTGGCCCTCATTTCATAAACTTCTGGACCAATATAAAATGCCCTTCCAATCATCGAACACAAATTACAATATTCTACAAAAGTAGGTATAACATTCAAGAGGGGATAAGGATCTGATGAGTTTAGCGAGACACGCTAAATTCAGATGATTGGAAGAAAATAATTGTGACCTTGGGATTGGTGAGAGGGATTTAGCGCTTGTCTCGGTGATTTTCATTCTGCACAAGCTTCATCTTATCTTCGTGTGGAAGCACAAAAACAACTAACTTTGGTTGAATACTTTGTCAAACAAATCCGGTTCGATTCCATGATTGATCACATAAAAAAAACGCAATCGATACAGACCTGAATTCACATTAATGGCGGATTATTACTCCAGAGAGGTAAATGAAACTTTGACATGCCTTCAATTTTTTATTTAAAAAAACAAGAAAAAACAAATGCTACATAGCGAATTTGTGATGCAATTTCTTGTTGGTCAGGATTGGAGAGATCGATGCATGCAGGTTACAATGTCTGAGTCTGATCACAGGGGCAATTCGTTGATAGCACTGTTAATTATTTATAAATATCTCCTCACTCGGACCCCTTTCTAATTTTTTGTAACAAAATCCTGCAAATTACAATTTTTAGCTATTATAATTAAATTAATGTCTCTAATATTTTCAGAACATTTTCAAAAACCTTCTAGAAAGCTCCCTCTGTAAGTTTGTGCTCCGGGAAATCCCTGATTATGCCATCACCGTCAACCGACATGAAAATGTATACTAACACGAGCTACCAGAGAGTCGGAATCTCAACGAGCTACAAATCGATTTTGAGGTTTCGTCTGCTTCTGTTTTTAAACGGAAAAATGGAGTTGTGTTGCTAGATACTTGACAACAGATCGAATCCCTCTGAGATTGTTTTGAAGACTTTGCGTAGTAGAGAAAAGGGAAGACAATGGATGAGCTCATCGAGGCATTATGCATCAATGGAAAGTGTTTTTTTTTTTGTTTTTTGTGCGAGACTGTGCTGTTGTGGCCGCATCATTCAAAGACTATATGCAACACACACCTTCCTCACCCACGTCCCTAGAACGAAACAACATTTGGTTCTTCCTTCACATCGATGCAACATACCTCTGTAATCCACCACCTCACGCCACCATACCATTTCAAGCTATTGCTTCATGGAAATGATTTTTTTTTGGGGTTTTCCTCCCACCACATCCCTCCTATCTGTTTCTGAATTAACGACTACTAATAGTCCCTCACATCTACGATTGGTTTTGCCCATACATAAGCACAATCCATGTGATTTCCTCTCATTGGTCCCCTTTTTGAGATCTCCAACCCTCCTTTGTGGTAGAACTAATGTAATCGTTCTATTTCCTAGTCAATTGTCCACTGCCTCTTGAATTGTATCCAAATTATGTGTTAATTGGTTAGATATATTCAATTCATATTTGTGCAGTCCCATATCTAATTGGGATACGCCTTTCGGCTTAATAAGAACAAAAGTACGCTGAATACAAATGAGAAGTTTGTTATTTAACTGACAAAATGTGTGACAGGTTCACTATATCAAGGTACCTTCGTTGTGCTAGCTATACACATCTGTGGACAAAGAATCTCTGCCGACAAATTGTCTGGTATGTGGTTAATACATCAATCATACTAATACCATTATAATTGTAGCCTCAGAGAGGATGTATGAACATCATGAAAACATTTTGTGGACATTTCATGATCAGTGTTTTTGATAGTTGCATCTCCAACATAATATTGGGAATCAATTGCCATTATTTTCATGGCTCTAACACATTATTGAGAACATGATCCTTCCTAGCGGAATATCAAATTGTTTAGTAATCTCCTCATCATTACTCTTCAAAGAAAATTGAGACAACTCCAATGATTGTGTCTTAGAAAGATTAGGTTTGCACATCAAACCATAACTAAGTGTTGCATATGCCCCAAGGATATAATGGATTTCAATGCTGTATTGAGCTCAATTATTACATGTACGGTCATGCCACCAATGTTCTCATGAAAATAAGCAAACAAATAAGAGTTGCATCATTGACTAGCAATAATACTGCCACCCTTGCTTGAATGCAATGTTTACATCCATATTTTGGCAACAAGGGGATGCATATATTGGGGGACTTGGAAAAATTATTTGCATAACAGATTTTGGGCATGGCTACTTAAAATTTTCCATGATAAAAAAAATGTTTGAAAACCATAGTTCCAACCCTCAAAGATGATGATACATTGAGACAAATGTGAAAGAAGGTCACATGAAGTTTGATTAGGATTGAAATCGAACTTGATTACATCCATCGAGTCTAATTGACCACATTACATTTGAAACATTGAAATGAACATAATTTAATCTACAAATATTGGTGGTAGCTCTATATCTGCTATTGATGATGAAGCGTGTGTAGGTGTCAGAAGAGCCTTCTCTTATTTCTAAGAAATAAAACTTGCATATCTCCTGTCTGTATTAAAGCTTATGATAATTTAGTGTAAGGATCACATCATAAAGCCTTGTGAAGTCGTGAGGCCTCATGGTCAATATCCTATCCAAGAAATAGTAATCAAAAGTATTGGGACAAATGATTAGATTCCTTCAAAATTATGGATAGGTTGAATTATTATTGTCTCTTGGCAGGAAGATGTACCAATACATGTCAAATCCAGTGGAGAATACAAGATTATCTGAAGATATGATTCATCAACGAATAAGGGGGAAATTAAGAGACCGTATTGTAGATGCCTCCATTTGGTGATGCCGTGGTCCCAGAATGTCCTTAAAATTCCCCTGATGAGAGGTGCTCATACCTTTCCAAGAAAAGTTGCATGCTAAAAAGTCTGTCAGGATTTAAATCCATGTGAAGGTTCTAAAAACCCGACGCTGGAAGGATTCCCAGAGTTATCACGTAAATTGAGGCACCATAATGTCTTATCCATAACTTTCATACCAGAGAATGCGTTGTCATTAAAATTGTGTTAAAAAATAATTCCTCTTTTACAATTTACTTGCTCCAAATTCTACTTGGCCTATTCCATGAGACTATGCACACTCGGTCTACTAGATAACATTTTACAGTAAAGAATTAGAAATTTGCCTTTGCGATGTATACGCATTTGAATGTGTACGAATGTATTAGGTTTTGTTAAATGGACGCGGCCATATGCGATAACTTCCTCTCCTCTGCTCCAAAGGTCTTGCTTCAACAACATAGAAAATTGCTTTGTAATATCCCCTTCCCATTCGAAGACCTTTGGCCTATTTTGTCAACCCGACGGCCAAAGGAAAAATATAAGGGTGACTTAAGTTATCCTATTCAAAAAATATTTTAAAGTGCCATTAATAAAAGAAAAATATATATAGATCACTTATTAATTCTTATGACTTAATAATTGGTAAATCTAGGATCCCAAAAGACACTCAAATATAAATTGTTATCCATTAGGTGAGAAATGACTTGCCTTAGGGGCAATGAAAAACACTGGTTAGAAAGGGTAAATGCTCAAACATGCTTACAATTATATTTTACCTAGAAAAATTATTACTTGCATTTAAAAGTTGAGGGAAAAACATTTAATCTAGATGATAATATAAATGCTTATTGCATAGGTTCGAAAATCTTGTTAACTAATTAGATATTGTCAGAGGTTGTTTTGGGTCTCTTCTTCCTTAATAAGGAGAAGTTGACTTGAGAGGAAGGGGCAAAGGGATAATAGATATGATATTATGGTCAATTTGAGATGAAATAGATTTGTAGGGATGCAACATTTATTGGATTTCACCACAGCTTGTGGAGTAAGATCCCTCAGGCCCAACCTTAGCTTCGGTAACTGGGAGATGGCATTCCTATCTAGTAGGGCACTCTTCGGTGGTGAAAGATACTACTCTAGTTTGTCATTATTAGGAGATGATTTAAAAGACATTGATTTGTGTTTCAATCAATTAATAGCTTAGTTTTCTAAATTTTTGGAAATGATTTGATGAAATACCAATGGTTGCGGTTGAAAATTAAGATCTAGTGGAAAGAATTAGGGAAATTTATATTGTAATGGGAAATAATTTTACTAATTTGTTCATTCATATTATAATATTTTATGCCCAACGTATCAATTTTCAGTAATTTATACCATTAAAAATGGATAGGTTCAGCTCTATTTGAAGCTCTATGATCATGCAGATGGTTTAATTAAAATAATTTATTGCATCATGTTTGACAATTATGATTTCAATGCTACAATGGATATACATATTTGGGATAATAAGAAATTAGTGGAATACAAGACAGACATTTGAGTGGAAAGATATAAATTTATAGGCTGATTGGTGTGGTAAATTTTCCACTTAACCCAAACTTCGCATCCTCCTTAATTTAATTCAATCTCATCTCATGTGATACTTGTTTGGTATTTTGTTGTACATAGTTGCATTTACAAGTTGGGATTGCCTAAAATCCATTAGGGGAGAAAAATATGTCCATTTTTTCACAATTACAGCATCTCACCTTTTCATTATACAATTGCATCCAGACATAGAGGCTACTTTAATGAATATGGAAAAAAAAAATCATTATTACAATGAATGAATTAAAGCATCGAGAGAAGCATATGTTTTATGAATAGAAGAAGCTAGAAAGGTGGAGAAGAAAGTAGTATTTCACTTGAAAAATTGTTCACTATGATGAAGTTCTTACATATAAATCTTGACGACACTTCTTTAATTCCAAACACTTTAAGTCTTATCATCTCATCTAGGTCAATGGAACGGACAATGTGATCACTATCCAGAATGCTTCATACTCTCCTTTGATCCAAGTTCTGGAATGTGGCTTATCTTGGCAGATTCAACCACCATTTTCCCTTTATTTCAGTTAATTATTTGACATGGATGCTAATTACTTATTGTGAGTGACTCCAGGATGTCTCATTGAAATAGACCACCTTCTTTTCAATTTCATTTCCAAGGCTTGTAAAAGCCAGTTGCATTAATATATTCCCTTATGTGCTATCATTGAGTAGGCTTGCGCAACTTCCCCTAAAGTCAATAAAATAACACTCTTAGCTTGGATTAAATTCTTCTCTTATATCACACTTTATATACCATGACTAAGTTTGGAGACTCAAACTAGGTTTTACAAGCTTCTTGGACCTGAGTCCATTTTCACCTTTTATTATTTTGCTTGAACAAGGTTTCAAGAGTTGCCATTTAAATGTTACATGGTCATATTCAACTATGCATATCCTTTGTATTTCCTGTTTGGGCTTCCATTTCCACCCGGTGCTTCAGGATTGTAAGCCTTGAAAGACTAACAGGACATTCAACCTATAGTCAGGTGTTAGAACCTCAATTAACTATACATGGGTCAATTTTACATGAACACATTTGGCATGCCCGATTTGGACTTCTTTTTTCCTTACATTTGATGTCAATTTTTGTTAGTTTTATCGACCTAGGTCGAATTTTAGCTAACCCTTATCTGCACATGTTAAATAGACAAGAGTCCTCTTTGATGTATTTTGCTACACATTTACATGTCTTGAATCTCTCCTTGTAGGTTTAAATTGAGATGGACCGTGTTGAGTTAAAGATGAGTGCAAAAATTCAACTGACCTTTTTGAGTTTGCATTATGTCATAATGTCCATGTTCCTGACAAATTCTAGAAACTCACACTTGATGTCTTTGTTGAGAAAAGCTACGCATCATTTGGTGTATAACTTTGAACTAGGGGCATGCTGATTATTGACAAATTTATTATCCACACATGTCACTTCAATAATGGCTACAATGTTGTATGTGTTGGTCAATGTTGGTTTCAACTCTCTGATTCTCCTGGCGCGCTGGTGTGACAGACCCCCACGTTATCTGACCTCTCTCATATGGTCATGTATTCATTTACATCTACTTTAAGTTGTGAAACTTATTTTTTCCAGGTCTGTGTAGGATTATCCATGACTTACAATTACATGTTGAGTTAGGATAGGCTTGGTTAACTTGATACATACAACGAATCTGAGAGCCTCAAAGAAATCATTGCTTGATGTAACCAAGAATCTTCAACTTGCTCACCTCGTTTAGAGCAGATGTTCAGCACCCAGGTGGCAAGCCCTTCCCAAATCTTTGTCCCTATTATCTGAATGACTGCCATTTATGTTCAAAATTTAGTGCCAACTTATTCTTCCATGAATCATTCCTACCTATAGGTTATTTGATCATAAAGGTGAACCCTTAGATCTCTTACTTGTCTTCCAGGTGCACGTAGATTAGATGAGCATGAACACTGTCTAATGTAAGGGCAGTCATTATGGTTCTCTTCCCGCAAAGATGTCCGTTTGCCTTTCTTCAGACTTTGAATTGTATTCAAGATCATACCTTACTTTCAAAGGCCATACATATCTCAGATCTTGTCATGGCTAGTCTCATGGGCCGATCTATTGTTTCAAGGATCTTCCTGCATTGGTAATGCTATAGGTAAACTTTGTAAGACTCCATGTTTTTAAATTCCGTTGCAGTTTGATCTTGAGTAAGGGATTTTAACATCTTTTTCAGGTTTTCCATATGCTCACTTCATGTTTGAAGGGTGTTTCCCTGACTCATTGGATTTGCTTCACTTGCCCTTCTCAATGATTCTTCTCTTTATGAATGTCATGCTTTTACATTGTTTGGAAAGAATCACGTATGTGATCTTCCCTTGTCACCTTTTAGGTGATCTAGCAGGAATCCGTTAAACAATAGAGCCAAGGACTTCTTTCATCTTGATGTTTAAAAATATATCTTCATGTAAATTCTTGGTTAAGGGAATGCTACACAGATGAATGGTTAAAACGAATTGCCTTTCCTTTGATTTACAAGCTTCTTCCATTTTTTTTGATACTGCTAGTTAGATTTCTTGTTGTGTATGCTACTGTCTCTTGCGATATTCCCCTAGGATGATCTTGAGAATCAAAAACACCTACATTCACTCTTCTTCTGATGTTTTGATCTTGTGGAAAACTGTTGAATCTTTGCATGTACACCAGATCAATTCTAAGTCAAATAATAGAATCTAAACCTGTACAATATAGTCTTTTTGCAGGTTGTCAATGAATGTGATCAAAAGTGACTTCCAATGATACAAGATGAAAAACACAATGGTTTTTTCCAAAGGTTTTAACATTGTATTTAAAATTTGGTTAAGAGTTTTTGCAAATATGTCTAATAATAGATTACAAGAAATTTGTTATAAGCCATAAAAGGTCAATATGTATTGTTAAACCAGATTGAAATTAAAAAATTCCAACGGCTTGGAGGCTGAACCAATTCATGATAAGTGAAGTGTTGAGTTATATAAGCTATAATTACTTAAATTTAGCATGCATTTTGACGTACTTGTTAGAAAATATGATAACCGACATTTTTTAATTTTTGTGACTATACATCAAGTCAATTCTTGTAACTGACATCGGTCAGGAAAGGAGGAACTGACATCGGTTAGGGATAACCGGCATCGGTTACCTGTGCGGGAGTGTTTTAATTAACTCTCTGAAAATTAGATCTATTTTTAGTATTAAAGTGAATCTAATAATTGTAATTACATGGCTAAGTGCCCTAAGTTTATATGCACTATATAAGCATAAATGCTAAGGGTTTAGAAGTAAGGATTAACCAAGAGCTAGAAAGAACTTGATGTATTGTTGTATAATTTTGAGTGAGAGAAAATTCTTGGAGAAGAAGGAGAATCTTGAGAGAAAGAAAGTATTGTACATCATGAGAGGTGTGGAAGATTGTAAATATTCATTGTATATCTTCTGAAAGATTTGGATAATAAATTGGCTTGTTTCTTGGTGGATGTAGCCCACACTGGGTGAACCACGTTAAATATAGTGTTGATTTATATCTCTTATTTTGTATATTTCTTCTGGTAGAATATCTACTTTTATTGCATGTATGCTTAGATTTGATATATTATCTATACAACCTGTGTGCTAACCCCAACAACTGGTATCAAAGCTTTATTTGAGGGTTTTGTGTGTTGAATTCCTTGAATTTACTCATAGAGGGTTTTTGATTGAGTGGGAGCTACAACAATGGCAGAAGAAAACAAATACAAGGTAGAGAAGTTTGACTAATGAAATTATCAATTATGGAAGATGCAAATTAGGATTATCTGTATTAAAGAAATTTGTATTTACCATTGGATGAAAATTCTAGACCTACCTTGAGATGATTGATGAAGAATGGAAGATTCTTGACAAAACAGGCTTTGGGAATATAAGAAGTGAGCCTGACATGCAATGTATGTGGCTGATGTGGAGCTCAATTACTTCAGTTTAGCATGTTATATCAACTTGCTGGAAAACACAGTAACCGACATTGGTTATGAAGGGACTGACATCGGTCACCTATGACCGGTATCAGTCAGGAAAGTAGGAACCAACATCGGTTAGGGCTAACCGACATCGGTTACCTGTGCGTGAGTGTTTTATTTAACTCACGGGAATTAGATCTAATTTTAGTATTAAAGTAGATCTATTGATTGTAATTGCATGGCTAAGTGCCCTAAGTTTGTATAAGGTATTTATAAGCTAGAAATCTAGGGTTAGAAGAGAGATTAATGATTATTGTGAAAATAATTGTGAGAGAGAATTCTTGGAGAAGAAGGAGAAGCTTGAGAGAAAGAAAGTATTGTACATCGTGAGAGGTGTGGAAGATTGTAAATCTTCATTGTATATCTTCTGAAAGCTTTGGATAATAGATTGGCTTGTTTCTTGGTGGATGTAGCCCACACTGGGTGAACCACATTAAATCTGGTGTTGATTTATATCTCTTGTTTTGTATATTTCTTCTGGTAGAATATCCACTTTTATTGCATGTATGCTTAGATCTGATATATTATCTGTACAACCTTGTGCTAACCCCAACAACTGGTATCAGAGATTTGTTTGAGGGTTTTGTGTGTTGACAGATTTACTCACAGAGGGTTTTCTGATTGAGTGGGAGCTACAACAATGGCAGAAGAAAACAAATACAAGGTAGAGAAGTTTGACAACCGAAATTATCAATTATGGAAGATGCAGATTGAGGATTATCTGTATCAAAGAGATTTGTACTTACCATTGGATGAAAATTCTAGACCTACGAAGATGACTGATGAAGAATGGAAGATTCTTGACAGAAAGGCTTTGGGATCTATAAGATTGAGCCTGACAGCATCTGTGGCTTCTAATATTACAGAAGTGACATCTACGGTAGAGTTAATGAAATCTCTTGCTAATTTATATGAAAAACCTAGTGCTTCAAATAAATTTTATTTGATGAAGAAACTATTTAGTTCTAAGATGCATGAAGGTGGATCTGCATCTAGTCATTTGAATGATTTCTGATCTATTGTAAATCAGTTAAAATCGGTTGATATTTCATTTGAT
This sequence comes from Taxus chinensis, assembly GCA_019776745.2. Classification (NCBI taxonomy): domain Eukaryota; kingdom Viridiplantae; phylum Streptophyta; class Pinopsida; order Cupressales; family Taxaceae; genus Taxus; species Taxus chinensis. Next base: position 159,372,370 of record CM034157.1, on the reverse strand, counting down.
GATGAAGTGAAAGCACTCTTATTCTTATGTTCTTTTCCTGATAGTTGGGATAACTTGGTAATGGTTGTTAGTAATACAACATCTGCTAATAATATTTTGAAGTTTGATGATGTGGTTAGTATAATCTTGAATGAAGAAATTCACAGGAAAAGTACAGAGGAATCATCATCTGGGAATGCTTTGAATGTAGAAAGCAGAGGCAGGCAGAAGGAGAGATCCAAGAGTAAGAATAATGGGAAATCAAAGTCAAGGAATGGCATAGATCTAAATCCAGAGGTAAGGGAATTACCTGTTGGAATTGTGGAAAGAAAGGACATGCAAAGAAAGATTGTTGGTCAAAGGATAAAGAGAACCAACACCCAGACAAAGGTAAAGAGGTAAATATTGCAGCAGAGGTAATGCAAGATGCTCTTATTCTTTCTTTGGATAATAGAATAGAATCATGGGTTTTAGATTCAGGAGCTTCTTTCCATGCAACCCCTAATAAGGGTTATTTCAGAAATTATGTCCAAGGAAATTTTGGGCATGTTTATTTGGGTGATGATGAACCTTGCAGTATTACTGGTAAAGGGGAAGTTCATCTAAAATTGTAGAATGGAAATACATGGGTATTGAAAGATGTGAGGCATGTGCCAAGCCTCAAGAGGAATCTTATTTATGCAGGGCAACTAGGTGAAGCTGGTTGCATGGTTACATTCACAGCTGACTCTTGGAAAGTCACCAAGGGTGCCCTTGTTGTGGCAAGAGGCAAGAAGGTAGGAACGTTATATTTATCTACCTGTGTTACTGATTCCTTTTCTGTATTATCTACTTCAGATTCAGATGCATGCATGTGGCATAATCGGTTGGGCCATATGAGTCAAAAAGGAATGCAGATCTTAAAGGCTAAGGGTAAGTTATCAGATTTGAAAGATTTAGATCTTGATTTCTGTGAGCATTGTGTCTTTGGAAAGTAAAAGAGAGTGAGATTTCTTAAAGTTGGGGCAACTAAGAAGGATCAGAAATTGGAGCTTGTACACTCAGATGTGTGGGGACCAGCCCAGGTAGCTTCTCATGGAGGATCCCAGTATTATGTTACTTTCATTGATGATGCTACAAGAAAGGTATGGGTTTATTGTATTAAACATAAATCTGATGTTTTTGAGACTTTTAAAAGATGGAAAGCCCTTGTTGAGAATGAATCAAATTCAAAGTTAAAGTGCCTTAGATCTGACAATGGTGGTGAATACTATAGCAAGGATTTCAATGATTATTGTTCAGTGAATGGAATACGTAGAGAAAGGATGGTTCCAAGAACACCACAAGAGAATGGTGTTGCAGAAAGAATGAACAGGACAATCATGGAACGTGCTAGAAGTATGAGGATACATGTTGGATTGCCCTTGCAGTTTTGGGCAGAAGTAGTTGATACAACAGTTTATTTGATTAACCGTGGGCCTTCAAGTTCACTAGATGGAGGAATACCAGAGGAAGCTTGGACCGGAAAAGAGGTAGATCTTTCTTTTCTTAAAGTTTTTGGTTCAGAAGCTTTTGTGCATGTTGATAAGGAAAATAGAAAAAAGTTGGATGCAAAATCCAAGAGATGCACTTTCATTGGTTATGGATCTGGTGATTTCGGATTCCATTTTTGGGATTTAGAGAATTCTAAAATTGTTAGGAGTCGTGACATTGAATGGAATGAAAAGAGAATGTACAGGGATCAAATTTTGGTACCCAAGGATGAACTGGTTGAGAAGTTTGTGAATGAAAATGAACTCTCGGATTTAAAACTCATACCTACAGGGTTACACAGTAACTGGTGTCGATTGACTCCTGACCGACATCGGTCATTTGAACCAGTATTGGCTATAGAAGAGCCAAACCGACATCAGTTAGTAGAACCGGTCAGTTGGCTACACTGACCGTCAGTCACTGTCAGAATTGGAAACAAATGTTCAGGAGGTCCAGAATGAGCCTCTGGTACCCCAAACTCCTGTGAGAAGGTCACAAAGGGTAAGTAAACCTCCAGAAAGATTTACACCTTCTCTATCTTATTTATTATTGACTGATAATGGTGAACCAGAAAGTTTTGAAGAAGCAATGCAGGATGAGACCCACGTACAGTGGGAGCATGGCATGGATGAGGAGATGGACTCCTTGGAACAAAACCAGACTTGGGATTTGGTTAAGTTTCCAGCAGGTAAGAGGACATTGCAGAACAAATGGGTTTACAGGATCAAGGAAGAAGAGGGTGGACATAAAAGGTACAAGGCAAGGCTTGTAGTAAAAGGATTTGCACATAAAGTAGGTATTGAATTTGGTGAAATATTTTCTCCTGTTGTTAAAATGACTTCTATACGTACTGTATTGAGTATAGTTGCAGTACATGATTTGCATTTAGAGAAACTAGATGTGAAGACGATTTCCTTCATGGTGATTTGGATGAAGAGATTTATATGCAGCAACCACTTGGGTATGAAGTCAAGGGTAAGGAGAAATTAGTGTGCAGGTTGAAAAAGAGCCTATATGGGCTCAAGCAAGCTCCAAGGAAATGGTACATGAGGTTTTATAGCTTCATGCATGAGCATGGTTACTTGAGATGTGAATCTGACCATTGTGTTTATTTCAAGAAGCTTGAAAATGGGAGCTATATTATTTTGTTATTGTATGTGGATGATATGCTTATTGCAGGATCTAGTATGCAGGACATTGGTGAGCTTAAGGGAAAGCTAGCTCACACATTTGCTATGAAGGATTTAGGAGCTGCAAAAAGAATCCTTGGCATGCAAATACACAGAGACATGAAGAACAAGAAATTGTATTTGTCTCAGGAGGATTATATCTACAAGGTGTTAGAAAGGTTTAAAATGTAGAATTCAAAACCTGTAAGTACACCTATGGCTGGACACTTCAAATTGAGCAAAGATCAGTGTCCTTCATCACATGAGGAGGTCAAATACATGACACGAGTACCATATGCTTCAGCAGTTGGGAGTCTCATGTATGTTATGGTTTGTACCAGACTAGACATTGCACAGGCAGTGGGAGTTGTGAGTAGATTTATGGCCAATCCAGGTAAAGAGCATTGGAAAGTAGTCCAATGGATACTCAGGTATTTGAGAGGGACATCTAGCATGCAGTTATGCTATGGAGGTTCAGATATTTCTTTATGTGGCTATGTTGATTCAGATATGGCTGGAGATCTGGATGGTAGGAGGAGCACTACTGGATATATTTTCACAGTAGGTGGGATGAAAGTTAGCTGGATATCGAGATTGCAGAAGGTTGTGGCTTTGTCTACTACAGAGGCAGAGTATGTTGCAGCTACAAAGGCTAGCAAAGAGATGATATGGATGAGTAGGTTCATGGAAGAGTTGGGAAAGGAGCAAGATGATTGCAAATTGTTTAGTGACAGTCAGAGTGCAATTCATTTGGCAAAGAACTCAACGTTTCATTCTAGAACGAAACACATTCAGTTGAGATATCACTTCATACGACAGGTATTGGAGGATGGGTAGCTGAAACTGGAGAAGATTCATACGAGTGAAAACCCTGCGGATATGCTAATGAAGCCATTAGCAAAAGAGAAGTTGGAGCTACACTCCACTTCTGTTGGTCTTCGAGTTTGAGACTTGAAGAGGAAGAAACAAAGCTAAGGAAAGGATCCAAGAATGATGTTGTACAGGTATAGTGCAGTAATTTATCTCCAAGTGGGAGATTGTTGAGTTGTGGAGCTCAATTACTTAAGTTTAGCATGCTTTATCAACTTGCTGGAAAACATAGTAACCAACATCGGTTATGTAGGGACCAACATCGGTCACCTATGACCGACATCGGTCAGGCAAGTAGGAAGTGCCATCGGTTAGGGATAACCGACATCGGTTACCTGTGCATGAGTGTTTTATTTAACTCACGGGAATTAGATCTAATTTTAGTATTAAAGAAGATCTATTGATTGTAATTGCATGGCTAAGTGCCCTAAGTTTGTATAAGGTATTTATAAGCTAGAAAGCTAGGGTTAGAAGTAAGGATTGATGATTATTGTGAAAATAATTGTGAGAGAAAATTCTTGGAGAAGAAGGAGAAGCTTGAGAGAAAGAAAGTACTGTACATCGTGAGAGGTGTGGAAGATTGTAAATCTTCATTGTATATCTTCTGAAAGCTTTGGATAATAGATTGGCTTGTTTCTTGGTGGATGTAACCCACATTGGGTGAACCACGTTAAATCTGGTGTTGATTTATATCTCTTGTTTTGTATATTTCTTCTGGTAGAATATCCACTTTTATTGCATGTATGCTTAGATCTGATATATTATCTATACATTCAGAGTCAAAACCTTATTACCTTTTTCTAGAACAAGGTGAGAGTCCATCAAAGTTTGAGCCTAGTGAAATTCATCACGAAATTTTGAAAGTGTTACTTTGTCTTAGTTTTTCACTTGTCTTAAGACAAGGTGAAACTCTATGGAGAAGTTATGCCAAGTATTTTTCATCACCACTTGGTCTATTCCTTTCTTTTCTTGTTGCCCTTTTAGGACAAAATAACACATATATATGAAGTGTTACTTAAGATTGTGTCCACCACTTTTGCACCCACTTACATCCTTCCTTGTTGTGACTATGATGGTAAGCGTTGAAAGTGTGTTGGTACGTCTTCAATTCTTGAGTAGTCATTGTCTTGATACCCACATCAAGACATTTCATTCATAGTTAGGTTTGATTCATCATTGATCTTCCCTTTGAGTTGTTACTTTGCTCGCATTCGTCTTGATACAATTTTGATACTTACATCTTGTTTCTCGTAAACTTGATTTAAGTGTCTAGATTGTATTATTACGTTGCTCGCACTTTAACAACTCCTTGGTATACTTTGACCTTGTTTTCTTCCAAAAATTGATCCTTGAACCTTGAAAAGTGTTGTTGTTACATTGTTTACATCGTATCAATATTATTTTGATACTAATATCTTAAGCTTTTTCACAAAAGAAGATTGATTAATGTATCAAAAGTGGTATTGTTGTGTTGCTCACATTTGTAACTTCCACTTTTTGGGATTTAGGCCTTGTTTGTATCTAAATTGGTTATAGTATACTTTGATTTGGAAGTCACATAACCCCTTGTTAATACTTACACCTTTCTTTATTTTAAACTTGACTTAAGTGTTGACATTGTGTTGATCATCTTGTGTCAAACTACCATTGAGACTAAATTTTAGATAGGGAGTATTTCCTTGTAGATTGGATTGAAACTTGCGTGATTGTTCCTTGTGAGCTTATCATCTTGTAGACTTACATGACAATCCTTTGAGAATTTGATTCATTGTTGCTAACCTTTATTTTCTTTTTCCTTGTTTTTGTTATAATAGTTAAATCCCTTCGTTCAGATCACTTGACTTGATTTTGTAATAATTCCTTTTTGCATTGTAACTATAACATTGAAGAATCCAAGACATTTTCATACCTTAGACATTTCCTTCAAGACATTTTGAGACAATTCATTGGAAAAAGCCTTTATCTGTTGTCATTAACCATTTTCACATTTACACTTGCAACTTGTTTGGATTATAACTATCAACAAATTGTGTCATCAATATGTTTTTTTCCTTAGATCCCCTTTGGAAAAAAACACAAGATCATCTCCATACTTACAAAATGTCTAGTTGGCTGTCATTATGCTTGTCCCATGAATCGACATGGAACTTCCTTACATTTGAAGGAGTTCAATCACACTAAATAGTTCTAGGAATTTGGAACAAACAGTGACAACAATGACTAACTATCACATGGTTCCTCACACTTACAAAAAAAGGGAACCTAGGTTTAGGCATTCACATCAAAATACACCCATCAAGACTAAACCTTGATTGGTTCTTCACACTAGAGAACCCATTTGGCTACCCCTTTCCCCACCTTTATCTCATATTCAGTGGTATGATTCTAATCCAAACATTTATTTTGATTCTTCTTAATCTCTTGGTTATTATAATCCAAACATTTCTCCTGATTCCTCTCAGTCTGCTGATTATTATGATCCAAACTATTATTCAATTCCCCTCAGTCTCCTGAGCCTCATCCAATCAACTTTCTTCTAAGGAGTAATCAGTCTCCTAAATGAAATTTTCCTCCTCTAAGGATTTTTGTTGCCACAAATTCTCCCCATCATTCCTCTAATTCAATTTTTGAGTCACGGTCCTCCCTTTCTTCATAGGACCCCCTTTATCAGTTGCCTCAATGACATCTTCCTCCTTTAAAGATACGCTTGACTCAAAATTTGTCTAATCAATCATCCAAGTCGACCCCTATGTTGTAATCCACTATCTGGCTACGCTACGCAATCCTCTTTGTGTACCTACATTATGTCATCTTCTAGGGAAACCAATACCGACCCATTCCAAATCCCCATCTTCTTCTACTTGCCAGAAATCTAAATCCAAATCTACTTCATTTCCTGAGTCATCTTCTTCTATCAATCATCATCAAACATCTTCTAAATCTTCCACAATTGTTGGACCTCTTTCTTCCTATCAACCTACTATCATCGACCAAAAATAACCCATGCAGATCGATTTATTTCAGAATGAAGAAGCAACTAGATAATTCATGGGGCTACACAATGACATTCCTCTAGAGGATCATGGGAAAGAATTATATTTTGACCTCAATACATTCATGTATTGTGGGGAAGAAGTTGATTCCTTTGGTCAAAAAATAGAGGAAGATCCTAAGATCATCAAACTTGATCCTCTTCTTATTATTCCATCTTCACCATCGCCATTACATGGAGAAACTCCTGGGTCTATCATTGATCCCTGGCCTATCTTCTCATCACCCCATCATTCTTTACATATCATAATTCCTCAATCACAATCTTTCCTTGGGTTACCTCTTGGTAGCCCATCATCTTCTTCTATGTGTGGGTCACCTCCTAGTAGCCCATTATCTTCTATATGTGGGTCACCTCATGGGTCTATCATTCCTATACTTGGGCCCATCCTAGTATCCCATTGATCATATATCTTGGGCCACGTCCTAGTAGCCCATTATCATCTATTCTTGGGCCACGTCCTAGTAGCCCATTATCATCTATTCTTGGGCCACATCCTAGTAGCCCATTATCTTCTATTCTTGGGCCACGTCCTAGTAGCCCATTATCATCTATTCTTGGGTCGTGTCCTAGTAGCCCATTATCATCTATTCTTGGGCCATGTCCTAGTAGCCCATTATCATCTATTATTAGGCCACATCCTAGTAGCCCCTCATCTTCTATATATGTGACACCTCTAGGTAGCCCATCATCTTTTATACTTGGTCCACACCCTAGTAGCCCTTCATCTTCCATCTATGGGACACCTCCTAGTAGCCCATCATCTTCCATTTATGGTACACCTCATGGTAGCCCCTTTTCTTCTCTACTGGGGCCACATCCTAGTAGCCTTCATCTTCTATTTGTGGCTCACCTCCTAGTATCCCGTCCTCTTCAATCCTTGGACCATATCCTCTTTGTCCATCATATCATCCTTATATCAACAACTTTTGTAAGCCCACCATCATTTCTAACATTCCTATCATCAATCCCAAACATCTACTTTCTTCTCCCACTTATCAGGATAAAAAAAATCACACATTAGCTTATATGAAACCCAAACAGTTTCTTCATCAAGCTAAGATCAAAAATCCAAAGAGCTCCAAATCTCTGCACAATTCAAACAACCATAAAGTTAAAAATCAAACGTGATTCAAGAATTCACACCAATGTAACCATCAAGTATGGCGCAAAGTGCATAAACCTATGGATAGGGAACTCGATCTCCAGCATATAAAATCCATGTTTCAAGATAAGTCATGGTCATTTATTGAGTATGAGATCACCACGATCATTGAGATTGGAGATAATATCACTCTTGATAAGTAAACACTCCTAGTATCCCTTATAAAAAAATATCAAACATTGTTGTTGGATCTTATCACTCCGAGTGAGATTGTTGGTCCCAATTTCCCAAAAAATATCAAAATCTTGGTCAAAAAAAATACAAAAAAAAATAGAGAAAACATTAAAACATTAATAAAAAAATCAAAAGGTACAAAGATCAAACATTGCAATCAGTTATTGCATATACATGGATGTTCTTTCCTTTCTTTCTCCATTTTCCTCTCCAAATCATTCACCATTTTCATCCCTTCAATGATATTTTGGTTAGTCTATTCACATCATTTTGTGACATTTATCTCTATGGTATCCATTTGACCTTGGTATTTCATCACCTTGGTAAATTAAAGAACGACTGACCTCTTAGAGATCCTATCACTATCATACATCTAATAAACTTGTTGTGAAGAAATTTTGGTGTATTTTGTTGACACTAGCCAATGTCATCATCACAATCACTTCCACATCCTTCCATCAAGCCATTAGTGGTTCTTAACCCCTTATCAAAACAATCGAGAGAGTTGAAATATTTTTCAAAAGCAAAAAAAATCAATAAAAACATCAAAATCAAAAGCAAATCAATATATAACTGTCTCTTGGGGTATTTCCAATATTTCTATCAGGGCTATGGATGTTTAGCTAGCAGTAGAGAAATGCTGTGACTAGAATCAAATACATCTCTGTTGGGGCTATGGATGCCTGGCTGGCAGCGGAGAAATGTACGACTCTCCTTCCACCCTCCATTCACAAATCACCTATTAAAATAAATCATTCCTACACATTGGCTAGCATGTCTTCACTTGTTGTCTATCAAATATTCCCTTTAAGAGGTAATTAATTTCCACATGCACACATTGGATCTCTATGAGAAAAAAAGATTAGTATGTTACCAAGTGTTGTTTGGACCTTGTTCAAACTCTTACTTTAGTCCTTATTTTGAGTCATGATTTGTGCCTTTGGCTAATCACCTTTTCATTGCAAGGCTTCTAGCTACATTTTCCATATCCTTCCATAGAATTCACATTTGTCTTCTACTTTGTTTAGAACATCCATGTGTATAAGATTGCCTTCTTACCATGTTTACGGGAAAATTTGTCCCCTTTTAATAAAACAATCTTCTCCTTCTTTTCTATCATATATTTCGTAGCTAGCTTGCACTGGGGGCATGCTTGCTCCTTCTTGGAACTTCATTGGTTTGTGTTCATCATCATGTTGAACATATCTATCGAAGCCTTGATCTGACTAATCCTCCTCTTGTAAATATGTGAAGGGTTTTCCTTTGTACATTCCCATCTAACGCTGGGGGCATCTGTGTTTCTCTGTTTTCCTGTACATAGCTTCAGAAAACTTTTCAAAAAATTCCAAAAACATTCAAATATGTTCAAATTTTTTCAAAAACATTCAAATATGCTAGAAAATCACAAAAACATTCAAATATGGTTAGAAAATATAAAAATATTTGATCTAGAAAACTTTTCATTCTATGTAGAAAAAGAAAAAACAATAGAACATTGTTTTCAAAAACTCCCAAAAACAACGCAAAATGTCTCGAAATTGTCTCACAAAAACATAGTAGTGCTTTTCTTACCCATTTTCTTGTTTGTTTCTTGTTTCATTTTCTTGCTTGCACATCCTGTATAGTGTGTTGCCTAACATACTTCTTAGATTGGTCTATTCTTTCCTTGATTAGATTCATTCTTTCTTGTTTATATTTTGTGTGTTTTGCATGCTTGAATATATTTGTACATAGTTGTGTTGTCAATTTGTTTAGTGTGCATATTTGTTAGCTTTTACTTGTGGTTGTCTGTTACTTGTACATTTTTTGTTATCACATCATCATCTATATCATCACATCTAATATCACATATATCACATATCATCAATAATGGCTAACCAACATCATCATGATAATAAACATCCAACATCTATGCTAAGCTACTATCATCCTACCATATCGTCAATGGGGAAACAGGGATCACCTTATATCCGCCCTCATCAATATCAAAAATTTAAAATGTGGACAATCATAAGTATCTCATCAAAAATAATGTGATATCATCAAATGCTATCTCATAAATCAAACACGTGTGGTACAATCATAAATCATAATAAATTCCATCATCATCATGTAAATATGTCAAAAATGTCAGTGTCTATATACAATGTGTTGAAGTACATAATCATCAGTTACAAAGTATGTCATCATGAGCAGGGATAAAAAATGTGCCTTCATATTGAGGAATAACAAAAAACAATACATATATATCATCTCAAAAATGTGCCTTCATATTACAGGTGTACATCAAAAATAGCTACATCTATAAATATGTCACCATATAATGAGTCAATTAGGATTCTCTTCCATGCCTAGAATGTCTGGCCTGGGGCCCTGGGGTGGTGGCATCTACTGTGTGGAAGCTCTATGGTGAGCTGATGACTATTATACTGATCTTTCCGACCGAGATGGCCTGTATGACCTCAATCTCGACTGACTACCAAATAGCTGACTATAATCCGTTTCCCTCTGACCTACTCGAAGAGTCCCATGGTATAACATCATGTAATAAGTGGCCTTGCTAATGATGGAAGCACACTCAAAAACTAGATTTGGGACTCCTCTGACTATCCCTGCCTGCTGGAGTGCATCGGGCTCCGCTTTCACGCTCGCCAACTCAACCTGTAACTAGTCCCTCTTTGCGGTGACCTACTGTAACTATTGCCTCAAGGAAACTAGATCGCTTGGACTCTGAATAACCTGTCTCAGAGGAGATCACTGTGGTAACATGTACTCTGCATGCCATCCTCCACCCACTTGACTATGAGGTGGAGACCCCCATCCATCCCAACCATCTTTGTCATCTCCCCCATCTATGTCATATCCCCCATCTCCCCCATCTCCTCCATCCCATCCATCCCAAGGTGGACTATGTGGTGGACTCACGATATGTGGCGACAACAAAGGCACCTGTGGAATCTGGATATGCCCCTATGGGACCTGTACCTAAGGGTAACCTGTATTAATGGCACCTATGGGATAGCTTACTGTAGACAGAAAATTATGCAATTTAGACATTATTTAGCCTGGTATTATACTACTATTTAGACGGTTCTCAAGTGAATAAAGTACTAATTAATCCCATCTTTTGCCAATCTTTATTTTATATTTTATTTCGTCATTCCCACATATTTCTTGCACTTATCTGTCCATTTCACAACTGCCATGTCATTCTAGCCCAAAATTAGGGCATATTGGGGTGCGGGGCATCTATGCACATTCTATGTTCCCACTTCTTTTTGGGGCCTTTCTAGCCATTTTTCATCCTTATCCTTTTCTAGTCAACCTTTTGAAGTATCTTTGACACTGGGAAAGGTGACTAATCTTTGACAGTATCTTCCCTAATTGGACTATTTTATCTCGTATGATCTTTGTAGCATAGTTTCTTTTGTCATTTTGAAATATTGTTTTCTCTATACGAGGGAGAGGGGCCCTCTCAATATGAGGGAAAGGACCCCATCTCAAATCCCTCAAGGAAAACAGTGGGAAGTGGGAGTAATGGAAAAATAGTGAGAAGTGGCCTCATAAGTATAAGGAGGAGTATGTGGGAGGTTGTCAAGTCATTCATTCATTACACACATGGGATATTATGAGCAAGGAAGATTAAATGCAATGAAAATCACCTAGAATCATAAAAAAATTAGCAATATAAATCAGTTGCAAGATTTATTCCTACTCTAATAGAGTTATAAAAGAGAAAAAAATGAGAAAGAGCATAAAAGAAAGAGAAATAGGTCTAATGGAGTGACAGTGGCCCCTTTTAGGTTGGCAAAGATAGATCTAAGAAACCATACACAAGAGCATACCAACATTCACTCGATCAAGACACGAGTAGGTACAAGAGTCTAAGGAACTTGTTACAGAGCAAAGAGGAACAAAATGTCGTTAGAATCACGAGAAGAGAACACTATCCAAACAATAATAATGAAAGATATATCTATTAATAGTGGGGAGATATACTTTAACTAGGCATAAATATTGCACACAACATCAACATCTAGGTGAAAACACGAGTAGAAATAAGTGAATAAAGACAAATTCATTAAAATGTTCAAAGTTTCTTTCTACAAGGGTCAAACCTAAGTATTTATAGGGAGATACCACAACTACTCAGGGCACACTTACAAATGCTACAATTAATAGCCTCAACCAACTACATATTGTACATTTGACAAAGTAGATACATGGACAACTATATAGACCAACCAAATTGAATGCATGCATGAATAATTTAAGGGAATGTTACATATGATTTTCAGTCTAGTTCAGAGAGCATTCAATTTTCTATGGTGCACAGGTATGATGTGAGTACTAGTATAACTCAATTTGAATTTAGATGGCACCTGATCTCTGACATGGTGTGATCAATGGGATCTTTTGCAACTTCTCTTATTAAAGGATTGGACAAGATCAAATTCACTATCATAGTGTTAGCTTTGGATACTATTGGTGTCAAAATTAGTAGTTTGTGTTGAATTTTTAGGGCATATTTTATCTTTTAATGACCAAATATTAAATTTGCTACATATTGTCCCAATCTCCAACTCATGACATACATCATCTTTACCATTCATGAGAAGCTTTTGATATTTATCTTGGGTTTTTTTTGTTTTGTAATGCACCAATGTGAGACATGTGACCTCAATCAATGCAATCATGACCTTTAAGGTTTTAAACCTTAGTCCTTTTCTCATCCTTTCATTGATCTATGACACATGTTATGGAATAGTACACTAGGATGTTATGACCTTTTTATGCTCTCTTTTGGGAAACTTATGTGATTATGCCTTCAATTCTGAAAAGGAAAATAAGATCTTAAAGTTACTTATATAAAAGGAGGTGCGCAAATAAAACATAAATAAGTTGTGCGTGTATGAAATCTTTGTAGATGCTTCCTTTTATATTTCCATGTGTGTGCATGATATTTCATAGTTCATCTAATACAAGGAATGTGCATCAAAGTATGTACACTTCCTTCCTTATAAGAGTCTCTAACACTTCATTTGTGTAGTTTTTGGAGTATTATGAATACATGTATTTTACTTGCACAACATAAAGCTTGAGAAAAACCAAGTGTTAGGGGTTAGATTTTCTCAAGTGGTCCATAATTTATTCAATTATACAACTATGAGATCAAAGTGGGAGTTTAGTGATTGTGCGTGGTGTATAATAGGGAGCTTGGAAAGCAAAAGGATGTCAAGAATCATCGAGAGGCCATGAGACTCATGGTTTGGTTGTGCAAGGATCACACACAACTAGTTTGAATATGGGGAACTCACACAATATTGTGATGACCTAATGTAGCAAAGGCCAAGCATATATCGCATAAGGCACATTGTGCAAAAGGTATTACGTAGTCTTGAATTGAAGGGGCATTACACAAGGCTTTATATATTGCATGAAACATGACTGCATAAGGTAAAAGTAAGCCACAGAGTGGAAAATGAAATTAGCACATTGAAAGATGTGAAGGTATGTGCACGCAAAGATTGCATGTGAGGTAAGAAGGCAAAGAAATATTGCATGGTTGAGGGGATTTCATGCAAATATATTGTGTTATGTTATTAGAAGGGTGTGCGTAGAGGGGGATTTACTTTTATAATGAGAAATTGGGACAAGTGAATCTATGTGTGTATGGAGTGTGAAGAAATTAATAGAATAGGGATAACTAAGATTTGTGAAGGGGGTATGAGATGAAAAGATGGATTATGTGGAGGATATGGAATTAAGGTGCATAAGAATATAAATTTTGGAGAAAGAAAAGAAGGGGTTCCATGAATTCCCTAAGGGAAATTAAAGATGAGTGTTGTGGACACAACAAAAAAAATCAACTCAGCTGCAAAAATATCTTGAGCATTTTTAAACCTAGAATCTATGGTCTTCATTAGAAACAAATAGAATACTTAGTGCAAAAAATTACATTTTCAAATAAAAAGTGGAATTCAAAACTTTAAAATTGATGCAAACAATACTAAGTTTTCAATCTTATAGAGAATCAAGTGTGTGTGCGTGAAGTTCATTTACCTTGTTGATGGTATTTCTGATTCAGGGCAAAGAGTGATCACTTAGCTTGCTTGTTTATCTATTTTGTATTTTGATATTTTGATGGGAGATAGATGTAGGGGAAGGTTAAAACATTGTTCTACTACCAACCGAGTGTTTACATCCTTGATAAAGATACCTTTGGTTCTAATCATGGCCTTTATCCATTGCCAACAAAGCATCTATATTCCTAATGGAGGTTACCAAAAACACTTGTATGCAAATAAATATTTTAAAACTCTTTAAACATTATTTGATTTCTCTTTTCTTCTTTTATTTTAGTGCATGCATGGGTTGGGAACCCATGTAGCTAGGTGATAGGATGGGTCAAACCAGTTAAAGCATAGATGATTTCCTCTTGTACTTTCACATACACCCCATAGATAAATCTTATGTTTGTAAAGTGTGGGAAACTATCTTTCAGAAATAAAATTTATTCTAAATATGCACAAAAATTCTAAAACAAATATTTAGATTTTAATTTTAAGAAGCAAAACAATTGATCTTAAATATTGATATTCATTTGAAGCTTACTAAATCCTCTAAAATTTAAACATGCTTAGAATGAAACAATCCTTACCATTGCTATGTGCACAAGAGAACAAATCATTTACTTCCTTACGAGATAAAACAATTGCACAAAAGGAATATGAAAACCACTAGGTTGGGCACAAAGTAGAAATAAACATGGATGAATATTTCATGTGACAATTTTAACTTTATTGAAAACAACAACTACCAAAAGTAAACCACAACAAGAAAAAGAAAACAAACTAATATAGGGAAATGAAAACCAAAACTAACCTAAACTAACCATAATGTATAGTTGGGGCTTGGAGGGTGGACCTAAAAGTTTTGAGTGAAGCAAATTTCAATTAATTGCAGCAATAGAATCATCTGAGTATTTTCCTTAAGCCCACAAGAACATCTCAATTATAATTACAACTTAAAATTTATGGCTATGATTAATAAATACATGACAACTACTTTAGACTAATGGGATGAAGTAGAAGTATGTGGGAGGGTGAGAAATTGTTACCTCAAAGTCAACCTAGTTGAAGGCATTGAAGTCCTTTACCTCAAAGACTGCAAAGGGTACAAGAGTGGGTGTAATAGTCTTAGGCAGAGTTGATTCCTCATGGTGTGTAAAGCGGATTGGGAAACATCCTCAACTACAAATATTCTTATGGGATTATTGTTTCCTCGAGGATCTCTTGCTCTTCAAAATTATCATCTTCAGTCTCCTCCATTCCTCTGATGGTAAGTGCAAAATTATTTAAATATGGCTCATGCTGCACTGAACTTGGTGGCATCAGGGCCAATGGTTCCCATTTGGATACCTTTTTTCCTACACATTTCTTTACGTAACATGCACTGGACCCCACACAAAGTGGATAAAAACACTTCACAAGTGTTCTATGCATGTGCTTCCTTGTGTACTCTACGTCATTTGGTTAGGGCTAACTCTATGGCTTCAACACCTCCAAGAAAGGCATCGATGCTTAGTTTTCTTTCTAGTTCAAATGCATCATTAGTGGGTATAAAAATAAAATCATCCAACTCATACAAACTATTGTACTCAATTTGAATGTAAGAGTAGTCTTTAGGTGACTCATTTGCCACTTTTCAATTGGCAATGAAGGATTGCACATCACTTCAAAAAAATAAGAGAATGTTGCTTTCTCTATCTCATTAGATGCCTCTCCTTCTTTGTGCACTTCCTCTTCTTCTCCTATGTAAATAAATTTAACATCAGAAGCATAATATAAATAGTTAGAACAAAAGAAATTATACAAGAGGTTGAGGGATCCTTATGCCATCGTCAATAATTTATCCATCCAAATTTACGTGTGCACACTAGATCTCTTATTTTCCATGTTTATTAGGTAAGACCTTGTGTCTCTTGCATCTTTGTCCACACTTTTATGCATGGTTATCTTAGTGGAGTAACCTAACATTTTCTTATATATCATTCCACTTACACAACCTAATGTTTACACTCCCATGCTAGTGGGTAATCCCACTCTTGCTTAATATACCCCTTTTATTTATGTCCCAAACCCTATCTATCCGACCAACAACCAAGTCTGTTCTCCCACACAATCACCCATGGAATCCTAAGTTAAGATTGTTTATATCAAGAGCATGGAGACAAATATCAAACTTTGACGTGTGCACATGATAGTGATTTTATTAAAGATAATAATGATATCATACATTCCAACTTTCTAAGTCTTAAGTTTGACATCACATTGTTGATATTTAATCATTTAATCCATCTTGTGTTTTCACAATTTAACATTCAATTTGTTGAATTGTCAACATCTTCACCACTTCTTCGCTCTTCTCTTTTAGAGAATTCAGTTTTCTCTCATTTGACATCCTTCACTTTCCCTTCGTCTCTCACATTCACTTTGTTGAGATTCACGTTTTCCATCATAATATTTTCACCTCTATCTTTCGACATTCACTTTGTTGTTATTTAAGTATCATCCTTTCATTATTTAGTCTCCTCTTTTATCACGAATCTTGTTAAGAGTTGAGAACTCTCGCCATATTTCTAGTCTCCCCTCTTAACACCCATTTTGTTGAGAGTTGAGAAAATTAACCTTGTCAAAGTTCAAAGGTTCAAACACATCACTTAACTCACAAAATCATCCTCCATTCTTAGCATTTATTTTACTAAGAGTTCCATAATCAGACTTTCAATTTCCAAGCTTCTTCTCTTCGTCCACCTTGACATTCACATTGTCAAGGGTTAAATCTAAAAAAACATTTCCTCTTCATCCATTTTGACATTTACATTTTCAAGGGTTGAATCAATCCAATCATTTCCACTCCTCATTTATTGCATTCATTTTATAAGGAATTGAGTAACCTCTTGTCATCACTAAGTCTCTTCCACCTTAACATTGTATTTGCTAATTGTCGAGCAAATTCAATTTTCCCCTCTTCCATATTTACATTCACGTTGTAAAGGGTTGAGTATTCTATCATCATTTCACACTTCGTTCATCTTAACATTCACGTTGTTAAATGTCAAACCAAATCAAATGAAAGGGAAATAATGATCCATAATAATATAAAGGCAACACCCAAATCTCAAGGGTTAAAATGCTTCTAAATAATATTCCCTTTGTAAATCCATATATGACATTTCTTTATTGGGAATTGTGACTGTAGTGAACATGAAATGATAAAGATATAGGAAATAGCATAAAGCTCTGGAACATTCGGATCCATTAAATGTTTTCTCCTTCCTTTAGCATTCATGGTGGATCTTCCATATATCCCATCATGCCATCAACCTGCTCTAATACCAAATCTTAGATTTGATCAAATTTTATGTTGCTAGGAAATTTGAATCAACATAAAGACACAGTCGATAATATATTCAATATTAATTCTACCAGATACAAAGAAAATATATAGAAGGAGAGTTTCCTATAAAATAGGAAACCTCCTATAACAACTCTCTATATACATGAAGTGTGTTTTAACAACTTCACTTGCAAACCATATTACGTTTATTATAATTATGAGTTATTTCTCAACAACTCATAATAAAAGGGCATAAACAATGATCACAAACACAATTATTTATGTAAACACTAATGATTTCCTAACAAAGAGAATATATGATATCTTGTTCCAATTTTTTCTTAGAGGATGAAAATGTTCCCAAAATTATTCTTATTCCAAAATTTCATATTCCTTTTAATATTTGTAAAAAGTTTGTCTAGAAATTCTAAATAAAGATGAGCCCTAAACCTTTAAACTCCACCAATGTGATTCACAAGATCCCTGATGCCTTCGTGTTACAACCACATTTTTTCAAACCTAAGAGGGATTATTCTTTTAACAACTTCCTTCATAGTGAATAAAATTGAATTGTAATATGATCATATTCTAGGAAGAGTAAACCAAGGAACAAATTTAAGGAACCTGCAGGAAAAAAAAATAGAAATCATGGCGAATATGGCTAGAACCAGATTCGTTGGGTTGGCAAATTATCTAAAATTAAAATCTGTTGCATTGGCAAAATAGGATATATTTTTTGAAGGAAATTTTAGATTGAGTGGCGAATGAAGGATAACTTATCATATTATGGACTTATCCATTCTTTACAAGTAGAGGGCCAATTTACATTTGAAATTCCACTAAATTTAAAAGACCTACTAGTTTTAGAGACTTCACCAAACATCCAAAATTCTGCCAAAGACATGACACATGTCACCATTATGGTGATCTCCCAACCAAAGGCTTGTAGCGGACTTGAAGCCCACATAATAATACGTAATTAATATAACTTTCACGTTCAGAGCTAGGGTCAAGTCTTAGGTCAACAATCAATGGACATGCGATGGCCAAGTAAGGAGATACATGGTACATATTAAGATCATGAACAGGGACATGTGTCAGTATTCCGACCCTCTTCGAAGTGATTGGGTTTCACTTATTGATTAGTTTATTGCTTCGTTTCTAGGTTCTATGTATATATGCATGGAAATTGCATAATCAAATTTCAAAATACATTCCCAAACATGTCGGTGAATGAGACCAAATGATCAGGAAGGTTCCATAGATTTCTTAGAATACGATCTAAAAATATTATAAAATCAATGGAGCGTCGACTCACGTGGAGATCATCAATAATAAAAATATAAGTTGGGATTGGATATCGATTGGATATTCACATAGAAAAAATTAATTTTTGTGGAAATTTTGGGTGAAACATGTGCATTGTTATGGTCATAGAAATAGCCAAATTCATATTTCATAATTCATACAATTAATCCAAGAAACCATACGAATATTAGCCACTAAAATTTTCCATGGAGTAAATAGAAAAATGTACTTCTTCAGCCACTCCAAAGAAGTCAGAACCCCATCTAATCAATAAATTGAATGATGATGATTTTTGCTAACCTTTTGTTAGTCAACGTGAAAGATTACTGCCTTTTAGATCAATATCCATCAAACAGTTAGAAGAGATCAAATTCTAGAGATCTTCCATACTCTCAGTAGTAATCCACCAAACCCCCTTTTTTCAAATCCCTAGGTAGAAGAGGGGTATTAAAATTCCCAATAATCAGCCAATCTCTCTTAGTGATAATATTTATGGAATGATAGAAAGTTGCATTCCAAAATGTTTAATTCCTCTCCCATTTGTTATTTGGCTCATAAATGTTGGATAGAATGTAGAAGGAATTATACATTCTCAGATCTTTCATTAAAACATCCATATGGTTATCCCTACTCAGGAAATGTTAATTCTTTTAATACATGACAGATCCCAAAGAATGAATGCAAGCCCACCAGAAGAACCCCTAGAAATCACTTTCATAATTTATCTAAATTCTTCTAAAAATTGATCTTAAATAGTGACTAAATTAGATAGCACTCATTTTGATTTCGTTGAGTATGGAGCTTAATTGCTTCACAAGAAACTTACTTTTACATGTTACTAGTTTTGACAGTGACCGACATCAGGTCAGGGGTGTAACCTGGCATCGGTCAGGTAGTCCAGGTCAGGAAGTGACCATCATCGGTCAGGCAGTAATCGACATCGGTTACCTGTGCGACAATGCTTTTGTTTTTAAATGAAAATTAGAATAAATCACTTGTTTTAAAGATGATTTATTGATTGTAAAAGCATAGTTAAGTTGCCCAGAATAGATATATATGCATATATGCATTATATGAGGGTAAGTGAGAGAAGAAAATAATAATTGTTTGCATGTAAGTTTTCTTGGTGAGCAAGAAAGAGTAGCTGAGTGAGGGAAAAACATTGAACATCTTGTGAGGTGTTGGAAGACAACAGATCTTCATTGTATTTCCTCTGTAAAGCACTGAATAATAATATTGGCCATTTCTTGGTGGACGTAGCCCACACTGGGTGAACCACGTTAAATCTGGTGTTATCTTTCTCTTGTTTATTTTATCTTCTGGTTATTTCCACATTCATTGCTTGTATGCTTTATCTGATTATAGATCTTGTGCAACACTGTTATATGGTTTAACCCCAACAACTGGTATCAGAGCTTTGTTTGGAGGTTTTGTGTGTTGATAGGATTTACTCACAGAGGGTTTTCTGATTGAGTGGGAGCAGAGCAATGGAAGAAGATAGTAAATACCGAGTAGAGAAATTTGACGGTCGTAATTATCAACTATGGAAGATGCAGGTGGAGGATTATTTGTATCAGAAAGATCTATACTTACCATTGGATGAGCATGGACAACCGAGTATGATGACTGATGAAGAATGGAAGGTTCTTGACAGAAAGGCTCTGGGATCTATAAGATTGAGCCTAGTCACATCAGTGGCTTCAAAGTTTACAGATGCGAAAACCACGCTAGTGTTGATGAAATCTTTAGAAAATTTGTATGAAACTCCTAGTGCTTCGAATAAGGTTTATTTGATGAAAAAATTGTTTAATTCTAAGATGCAAGAAGGTGGATCTGTATCTAATCATTTGAATGATTTCCGGTCTATTGTAAATCAATTAAAATCGGTAGAAATTCCATTTGATGATGAAGTGAAAGCACTTTTATTCTTATGCTCTTTGCCAGATAGTTGGGATAACTTGGTAATGGTTGTTAGTAATACAACGACTGCTTCTAAAGGTTTGAAATTTGATGATGTGGTTAGTGTAATCCTTAATGAGGAAATACATAGGAAAAGCTCAGGAGAAGCATCATCTGGAAACACTTTAACTGTAGAAAGCAGGGGAAGATCTAAGGAGAGATCATCTAAGAGCAAGAAGAATGGGAGATCAAAGTCAAGACATGGTAGATCTAGATCCAGGTACAGAGATTTACTTTGCTGGAATTGTGGAAAGAGAGGACACGTAAAGGAGTGTTGGTCCAAGGAAAACAAAGAGAATACATCAGACAAAGGTAAAGAGGTAAAGGAAAACGTTGCAAGTGAGGTAAAGCAAGATGCCCTTATTCTCTCCTTGGATAATAAATTAGAATCTTGGGTTTTAGATTCTGGAGCTTCTTTCCATGCTACCCCTAATAAGGGTTATTTCAGAAATTATGTTCAGGGTGATTTTGGACAAGTTTATTTAGGTGATGATGAGCCATGCAATATTACTGGTAAAGGTGATGTTTATCTAAAGTTACAGAATGGAAATCCATGGGTATTGAAAGATGTGAGGCATGTGCCAAGCCTCAAAAGAAATATAATATCTGCAGGGAAACTTGGTGAATCTGGATGTGTGGTTACATTCACAGCCAATTCTTGGAAGGTTACCAAGGGATCTCTTGTTGTGGCAAGAGGTAAGAAGGTAGGAACTTTATATCTGTCTACCTGTATTACTGATTCCTTTTCTGTGCTATCTACTACAGATTCAGATGCAACCATGTGGCATAATTGGCTAGGCCATATGAGTGAAAAAGGAATGCAGATCTTAAAGGCTAAGGGTAAGTTATCAGATTTGAAATAATTAGATCTTGAATTTTGTGAGCATTGCATATTTGGAAAGTAGAAGAGAGTGAGATTTCTCAAGGTTGGGTCAACAAAGAAGGAGCAAAATTGGAGCTTGTACACTCAGATGTGTGGGGACCAGCTCAGGTAGCTTCTATTGGAGGATCCCAATATTATGTGACTTTCATTGATGATGCCACAAGGAAGGTATGGATCTATTGTATTAAGCGTAAATATGATGTTTTTGAAACTTTTAAAAGATGGAAAGCCCTTGTAGAAAATGAAACAAACTTAAAATTGAAGTGCCTTAGATCTGACAATGGTGGTGAGTACTGCAACAAGGATTTTAATGATTATTGTTCAGAGAATGGAATACAAAGAGAAAGAACGGTTCCTAGAACTCCACAGGAGAATGGAGTTGCAGAAAGAATGAACAGAACAATCATGGAACATGCTAGAAGCATGAGGATACATGTCCAGGCTTGCCTTTGAAGTTTTGGGTAGAAGCAGTGGATACAACATAGTATACTTGATCAACCGTGGGCCTTCAACAACACTGGATGGTGGAATACCAGAAGAAGCTTGGTCTAGAAAAGAGGTAGATTTTTCTTTTCTTAGAGTTTTTGGCTCAGAAGCTTTTGTGCATGTTGATAGAGAAAATAGGAGGAAGTTGGATGCTAAATCTAAGAGATGTACTTTCATTGGTTATGGCTCTGGTGATTTCAGATATCGATTTTGGGATTTAGAAGATTCTAAGATTGTTAGGAGTCGTGACATTGATTGGAATGAAAAAAGAATGTACAGGGATCAGGTTTTGGTGCCTAAACATGAACAGGTTGAGGAGATTTTGAAGGAAAATCAATTTTCAGACCTAAAGCAGACATCCACAGACACCGACGTCAGTTCTATAGAAACCAATGTCGGTCAGGCTAACCGGCATCGGCTGACAGGATCAGGTTCAGAGAAGTCAGCTACAGGAACCGACGTCGGTACTCCTAGAACCGATGTCGGTAAGGCAACTATAGTCAGTCAGCAGACAGAGGAACCATGGTCGGTTACAGGTGACTGGCATCAGTCACTGACAAAGATTGACATGAATGTGCAACAGGCACAAAATGAGCCCCAGACACCCCAGATCTCAGTGAGAAGGTCACAAAGGGTAAGTAGACCTCCAGAGATATTTTCACCTTCCTTTTCTTATTTATTATTGACTGATAGTGGTGAACCAGAAAGCTTTGAAGAAGCAATGCAGGTAGATACCCACGAGTAGTGGGAGCATGGCATGGATGAGGAGATGGACTCCTTGGAACAAAATCAGACATGGGATTTGGTCAAGTTGCCAGCAGGTAAGAAAACACTACAGAACAAATGGGTTTACAGAATCAAGGAAGAAGAGGGTGGACTGAAAAGGTACAAGGTGAGGCTTGTGGTAAAGGGATTTACACAGAAAGTAGGTATTGAATTTGATGAGATTTTTTCTCCTGTAGTTAAGATGACTTCTATTCGTACTGTTCTAAGTTTGGTTGCAACATAAGATTTGCATTTAGAACAACTTGATGTTAAGATGAATTTTCTTCATGGTGATTTGGAGGAAGAGATTTATATGCAGTAGCCACTTGGTTATGAAGTCAAGGGTAAGGAGAAACTTGTGTGTAGATTGAAAAAGAGCCTATATGGGCTCAAGCAAGCTCCAAGGCAATGGTATTTGAGATTTGACAGTTTTATGCATGAGCATGGTTATATGAGATGTGAATCTTGACCATTGTGTTTATTTTAATAAGCTTGAAAATGTGAGCTATGTTATTTTCTTACTGTATGTGGATGATATGTTGATTGCAGGATCTAGTATGCAGGACATTGGTAAACTTAAAGAAAGGTTAGCTCACACATTTGCAATGAAGGATTTGGGAGCTGCAAAGAAAATCCTTGGCATGCAAATTCACCGAGACAGGAAAAACAAGAAGTTGTATTTGTCTCAGGAGGCTTATATCAATAAGGTGTTGGAAAGGTTTAACATGCAAAAATCAAAACCTGTTAGTACACCTATGGCTGGACACTTCAAATTGAGAAAAGATCAGTGTCCTTCATCACATGAGGAGGTTGAGTACATGGCACATGTTCCCTATGCTTCAGTAGTAGGAAGTCTTATGTATGTCATGGTTTGTACTAGACCAGACATTGCACAGGCAGTGGGAGTTGTGAGAAGGTTTATGGCTAATCCAGGTAAAGAACATTGGAAAGTAGTCCAATGGATTCTCAGGTATTTGAGAGGGACATCCGACATGGAGTTATGCTATGGAGGGTCAGATACTTCTTTACGTGGCTATGTTGATTCAGATATGGCTGGAGATTTGGATGGTAGGAGGAGCACCACTGGATATGTTTTCACAGTAGGTGGAATGATAGTTAGCTAGATTTCAAGATTGCAGAAGGTTGTGGCTTTGTCTACTACAGAGGTAGAGTATGTTGCAGCTACAGAAGCTAGCAAGGAGATGATATGGATGAGTAGGTTCATGGAAGAGTTGGGTAAGGAGCAAGAGGATTGCAGATTATACAGTGATAGTCAGAGCACGATTCATCTGGAAAAGAACTCAACATTTCATTCAAGAACAAAACATATTCAGTTGAGGTATCACTTCATACGGCAGGTGTTGGAGGATGGACAACTGAAGTTAGAGAAAATCCATACGGATGAGAACCCTGCAGACATGCTAATGAAGCCATTGGTAAGGGAGAAGTTGGAGCTTCACTCCACTTCTGTTGGTCTTCAAGTTTAAGACTTGAAGAGGAAGAAATGGGCCAAGGAAAAGGAACCAAGGATGGTGATGCACAGTACAGTGCAACAATTGATCTCCAAGTGGGAGATTGTTGAGTATGGAGCTTAATTGCTTCACAAGAAACTTGCTTTTACATGTTACTGGTTTTGACAGTAACTGGCATCAGTCAAGGGGTAATAGGCATTGGTCAGGGTGTCAGGTCATCGGTCAGGAAGTGACCGTCGATGGTCAGGAAGTAACCATCGATGGTTACCTGTGCGACAATGCTTTTGTTTCTTTGACAAATATTAGAATAAATCACTTGTTTTAAAGATGATTTATTGATTGTAAAAGCATAGTTAAGTTGCCCAAAATATATATATATATGCATGTATGCATTGTATGAGGGTAAGAGAAGAAGAAAATAACAATTTTTTGCATGTAAGTTTTCTTGGTGAGCAAGAAAGAGTAGCTGAGTGAGGGAAAAGCATTGAACATCCTGTGAGGTGTTGGAAGACAACAGATCTTCATTGTATTTCCTCTGTAAAGCACTGAATAATAATATTGGCCATTTCTTGGTGGACGTAGCCCACACTGGGTGAACCACGTTAAATCTGGTGTAATCTTTCTCTTGTTTATTTTATCTTCTAGTTATTTCCGCATTCATTTTTAATCTGATTTATAGATTTGTACAACACTGGTTATATGGTTTAACCCTAACAAATGATGTCAAAAGGTGAATTTTGTTGTAGGTATGTCGGGAACATATGACTTACCTTTACATGATTATTATTTTCAAGTGTTATTGAACAATAGAAGAGAAAATCTCGATTTGTCAAGACGTGATATGAAAAATACTTACTATTGAGGAAAATAGATTGAGATTCTTGGATGAGGTAGTCTAAATATTCTTCTTGCGATTACGCCCATGTGAGGCATGTGGCCTCAATCAATGAAATCATTTCCTGTAATATTTTAAACCTTAGTCTTTATCTCATCCTTTCATCAATCTATTGATGGTGCTACTTCAGGTCTTATGGAAATTTCCAACATGATAAGAAGATCTCTCTATACACTTTGTTGCACAGTCCTTTGGGAAATTTCTGCGACCATGCATTCAATTCTAACAATGTAATATAATTTTATCACATGCGCTATTCTATAAAAGAATGCATAGTAAATATTGACATAAATAAATATTTTCACACAGCACACACTTATTCTTCTCTTTCAATTTCTAGCTTCAATAAATTGCACCCACACTATTATCATGGACCACATAATTCATTTAATTGGTGGGTCATTGTAAACATGAGCCTTTGCAAGGTGGTCATATGTGATTCATGTTCTAGTTTTGGTATGAGTCATGTTGACAAGATTCATCCATTTTAATGCAGTCAAATCATTGGAGAAATTTTTGCTCCCAAAATATCATACTTTGCCTTGAGGAAAATGTTGGAACAGTTCCTTATTCCTTGGAGTTCCTAAATGTTTGTTGATTTTCCGCTTCATCTTGTTGAACAATTAAATAAATCGAATTGCTGTTCAAAACACACTATGATCAATTGGGCTCCAAAGTATTTCGCTTGCAGCTCTCCGACCACCCATATGAAACCTGCAATTAAATTTGATGTAATCATTGTTCCAAATTGGATATGAACAGAGCTTTTCCTATTTTCATTTTCCCTGCATAAGCTGCCAACAAAAACTTGCTCTCCATTCTTATTGACCTCCCCCAAAACTTTGGTGAATTTTTCCCAAATGTTCTCTATGTGCTCCAATTCCCTGTAAGAACATGAAATAATTGATAAAGGAGGGCACAAGTGGAACATCTTACAGGGGGTATTGGTAATCTTACGGCCTCAAACCTAGTTTGTCATGCAAAGTTAGTTGCCTCCCTAGTCATTGAGTACGAGGTAGTCCACATATGCTATAAAACCGCTTGTCAGACCCAAAAACATTGTAAATCCACGATCGTGGACTGTAAAACCACTATTAGAAACATTATTCATTTTTACAGTCTAAGCCACCCACAATGCTCTCATCAATTTTTTGATCGTGACATGCATCTTATTAGATGTTGTTCTTTTAATTCTCTATAGAGATTTGAGAATGGTTATTATCAATATAATCCTTTAGAACTAACTTCTCTCACCTTGGAGGAGCTAAGTTCTAGATGGACTGTATGTTTCAGATCATCATAGGCTCCAACATATGGTACTATTTCTTCCTTTATGACATCCAAAAAATATCCCATGTGGGCTTCTATATAATTCTTACAATAGTTCTTCCCCTATTGGTTCACTTTTACACTCCCACCAATTTTGTCAGAAAGTGGTGATTTCACCTAGACAAAATGTTATATTCAGCTTTATTATTGAATTTATTGATCAAAAATGGAGGATAATTGGTCTCAACCAATTTTGCTACCAGTTCTTCATCAAAATGTTATTTTACCCTCATGAAACTAGGAAAATTTAGAAATTTACTTGAACCTTGAAGGGTGTCTTGAAGGGATGGATTGTAGAGGAGGATGCATGATTTCCCATTTTTAGTTTTGAAGAATTTGGAAAAGATTTTTGTAACATTAGAGATCCTTTTGATCTACATGAGAAAACCTCATCCAAGGCATGTTTCTTGAGAAATCTATTTGATCGTTGACGTTTTCTTGGCATATTAAGGTATCTTTACAATAGAGTAGTCTTGAGAATTCCATTCTAAAGGATTCCTAAGTGGACTACCCAAGCTTCTTATATCCTGACCTTGTCCTGGGAAGCATACACTACTCAAGACAAACTTTCCTTATGATACTGCATTGATCCATAAATCAGGGGTTATTCAGAATTAAAGGATAGAATAACAATTAGTGAGTGGGATGATAATGATAAACCATATTATGACCTAAACCATTTAAAGGAAGTTGATCGGTGTCTAACCAATGATTATTATGAGATTTACCATGCAAGGAGAGTCATTTTCCCTTGTGGGTTACATCTACTTATATAGTAATTTTAGATTACATATGAATTGAGTATTATATTTTTAAGAAATGATACTACTTTTAAAGCACACTAATAGTAATACAATCATGAGAATAAGTCATTAGCTGGTAATGGTTGTAGCAGCAAACCATATTCAACATAAATCCAAAATAATCATTTTTGAATGGATAAGTGAAGTCAGAGTCTACATTTTACATTAAGTTGGATGACTTAAAGTTACATACATTCAAGTGCCAAAATACTGGAACCGTAAATAGATACATTGCATATATTATATATTTATTGATTTTACTTGGTGTCACACACTCCATGACGAATAGGTCCAAGACTATACACAGATTACATGTATAATGGTCAATCAAAAACCTTAAAATCAATTACAATATTTACAACTGCTAATGGGCAGATTTTTCTTTAGTTAAAGTCTAGAGAATTCATATATTTTATACCTTTTATAAATCCCATTCTTGTGCTACCTATAAGATCCTCGGAATTTCACATAACCTTGAGTTGAAAGGAGGCAAGGTTCCATTTTCCATGTTGCTCACACTCCAGGCAAAAATTAGATGGCAATCTGTAATATTTTTCTAAATCCTACATACAAGGAGTCTAGCATCTATAGATAATGAATGTATTCTGCCCGATATCTTTGCAAACACAAGTGATCCTTCTATGTGCCAAGGGTTATGTTGCATAGTACATTTAACACAATCCCTAGGAGAACTACATGGAGTCTGAAATCTTATGTGCAACACTAATGTTACATCACATTAAGGGAATGGCACCTTTTTGAGGTCCATTTTGATCAAACATATGAGTGTTTATTATCAAATGATTTGAATGTTAAGTGGACTGTTAAGGATCAGGGATAACTAAGGTTTGTATTGTAATGTGTCTGAAGTGTGAATCACAAAGGTCTTTATGCACAAGAAATCATGACGTTAAGACAAAAAATGATACAGAATTACACCATCTATCCATTACCTTGAAGGATTGGTTATGTGTAGACTATGAAATTTACACAGGGTTAACTAAATTGTATAGTCCTACCCAAAGATAAAAATGGATCCTTAAACCAATGATCAGTATAGGGTGAGACTATAATTCATGGACACAGTATTATTGTTTCATTTCAGTCAGACCCAAATTTCATTCTTGTTAATGTCTAACAATATTACAATGACCTTTAAAATTGTCTAATATATCAGGATGAAATCTGTCAATATGCTTGATCTACGTGATGGAAAGAATTAGCTTTATTGCTTGGAATACTTATTGTTCCAATTATACACATAATTTGAATTTAAAATTTGTTGTGTACGACATTAGAAATGAAGATGAAACTATTAAGTTAAATCAGTTTGGTAATTGATTCTTTTCTGGCCACCCATGTGATCTTTTCATCAAGGAGTGTGCATGGTACCACTTTTGAGGCTAATTCACTAGTAGAGAATACAATCAAGGAACTCGTTCTTATATGTTGAAAACAAGGGACACTTAAAAAATAGACATAATTTTTAGCCTATGAATAAGAAGTAAACTTCAAATCCCTAATTCCAATGAAGTACATATAATGACTTAGAATGAGGACTCATGGGGACTTGAAAATTTGATCTAGAGCAGACCTTGTAGGCTTCTCTACTAGATGCATATTCCTTCTTCCACATGGATCCAGGAATGAAGTTCTGACTCTTGTCTAAGGGCACATACTATTCCTATTTGGCATGAGCCCTAGAACCTGAGACACAAATATCTCACTATATCATATGTATGTGGGTTTCTTGCTTCTGGGGCATTGCAATATTGTAGCAGAAAGTTGTAAGAACATTCTCTATTAGGATTGAAAGTATGAACTGTGTTGATAGTGCCCACATGATGCATCCTGTATGAAATCAAGTTAAGTTAGTATTATCAATAATAACCTCTATTTAGATTAACCAGTTACTAATTCACTTTCATAACCAAATCATGTACATTCCATGAATAGAATAATACAACCTTAGGGCATACGCAGTGACAATGATAACTGGAAGTAATTCTCATCTGACCTACTTAAGAAGATGTAGTGAAAATTTGGATCGGTTCAATAAGGGTTAACTGAAAAGGGTAGTTGAGCCTCACCCTCACACTGATTTCTCTTTGGTTATGTAATTCTTTCATGAAGTTTTTTGTAGGTGTTTAAACCACATGTATATTAATTACACATTATTACAAGTGGTGTCGAAACTATGAAATCCCTAACTATAAACATTGAAACTCAATTTTATACAAGTGATGCTAAGAGAAGTTATAGAGTCGCATTGTGCATAGGCCTAGGACTGTACAAAAGGAACCAAGACTATACCACATTCATGTAGTCACTAAATCACACACTTAATATTTACATATACCCTCTAAATATGTCATTTATATGCATGATTGCTAAGAAAGATAATTACTCATTAACACCTCTTTACTTTTATTTGACATTTATTTTATCCTTCCAATCTTTATTACTTGTTGTTTCTAATTGGAAGCATACAGTTTTACATACAAGTTGACATCCTACTTAGCTCTAATTTCATTGTCTGACCTTTTTGTGCACCTAGTACAAGACCACCCTTTAGGGATAGGAGCACCTAGGTGTTACTATCCCATATGGGCGCCTCCGTCCTCCTTATCTCTTTTTTTGATCTTTCAAAACTTACTTCTAATATCATCATGTGTCACTTTTTTATCACACACTTTGCCCTACTGTCACATATAGCCTCTAAATGAAAAAATTTATATGCAAATGATTTCATAAGCATATAAGAACTAGTCTTATTTAACCTCTTTAATTTTGTTTGACATTTCTTTTATCCTTCTAATTTTTATTACTTTTTGTTTCTAATTGGAAGCAT
Organism: Taxus chinensis; assembly: GCA_019776745.2. Lineage (NCBI taxonomy): Eukaryota > Viridiplantae > Streptophyta > Pinopsida > Cupressales > Taxaceae > Taxus > Taxus chinensis. Next base: position 159,342,296 of record CM034157.1, on the reverse strand, counting down.
ACAATTCTGCATACAAGTTGACATCCTACTCAGCTCTAATTTCACTGTCTGACCTTTTTGTGCACCTAGTACAAGTCCGCCCATTAGGAATAGGAGCACCCAGGTGTTACTATCCCATATGGGCGCCTCCATCCTCCTTATCTCTTTTTTCAATCTTTCAAAAGTTACTTCTTTATTGTCTTTTTTATCACCCTTTGCCCTACTTTCACTTGTTAATGACAAAACTTAAGCAAATGAATACATATATATACATATATATGTATGTATGTATGTATGTATGTATGTATGTATGTATGTATGTCTTATTTAACCTCATTAGGGGGACGCATTTTTAAGAGGCACATACTATTACAAGGAGCTAATATTTTCTATCTACTACACCAAGAAATGCATTTTGACACTACATATAAGAGGGTTTATTCTAAATTCCATACCACACATTTGCATTGGGACAAAGTAGTTGTAATGCACTATTCTCTGTGTGACTGACACTAGGGAATCCTAGCTCAATGAACACTATTTCAATTACACACATACTAGAAGTATGAAATGTAGTGCAAATCACATTGGCGTGACCACTAAGGCTAGTCTGACTCAAGCATATGCATATTTTTCATTCATATAATGTTTGCTTAAATATTATTCATGTAACTAGGGTTTGTTTTAAGGTACCCTTGTGACAAAATAGTGTTAAAACAAACTTGACATGGCCTACAGTGAAAAATTTGTGAAAAATAAAGAACCATGACCGAAGATCCTTCACAAAAACCAATGCTTAAAGCAGACACTAGTGCCCATACGGCTCTATCCCATTTTAGGCACTTATGTCCCTAAGATCTTTGCAATCCAGTTTATAATACAAAGCTTACACAACCCAGAATATTCCCTTCTAAATCAATCTCCAATCCATAATCAATTCAGACCTACAGATACAAGATCAGTCATTCTAAACACCTTATCTATCACTCTTGCTTGTACTTCTTTAGCTTGATCTTGCTTGAATACTGTTATATTTATATGATAAAAAATGCCCTTACTTTAGATTTAATTTTGTTAAATCATTTGGTAAACAAGCCTTGATGGCTCCAATTTTCTTGTGACATTCTGAGTGGTGTGCCATGTATGCAACCAACTACTCATTATGTCATTGTTTGCTATTTTCCTATATGTTCTTTCATAGTTGTTATTTCTATGTGCATTGCTTGTTTGTCACTAACACTTGTAGGCTAACAGTTTATACCATTGTTTTTATTACGTGTCATGGTAACTACCATACATAATCCCTATTCTTCCCTACATGATTCCTATATCAGTATGTGCACATAACTTTTAGTATTCCTCGTTAATGGAATCCTGTTCGAATTTTTTCATCTCACACACACCAAATGAGTGGGGGGAAAACATTGAGTGAAATTTTTCACCCTCCCAACAGTTATAGAAACACATAAAAACATGATCCGAACAAAAATCAATTACAGAATAGGGCCATAAACAAACATAGCCAAAAACTCAATATACATAAATAACCTAGAGAAGACATGAATCAACTTGGCAACTAGTGTCCCACATGGATGTTTCTTTTCATGGGGTAAAAATAACTATACAAGAGTAGTTTCAACAGTTGCATAATTACACTATTCTCCAGTTTCAGTAGTTACACAACCAGTTTAAGATTGCAATTAGTACTATAAAGTACTAACTACTAATTCAGGAACCAAAACCAGGGAACTAAATAAGGGAATAACATCTAGGGCATATGTATGACAACGATATTCCTAGAGCCTTTGTACCACCCGATGCAAGTTACAAATTGGGTTTGTGATCATATGTAGTGGAACTTATCAATGGGGAAACGTTAATAGTTGGAGGGAAAAAATATACGCTCTCCCAATACACTTTCTCTTAGTGGTGACTGGATGCCTAAATATGAAGTTTAGTGTTAGGATGCTCGAATCCCTACTTTGGAAACATGATGCCCAAATCCTTCATGTCAAATCATTAGAATTGAACTCTTCCAGACTCCTAAGCATCGAGTCTACAAGCATGAAAAATATTTTTATATCCCTTTATCTTTCAACACTTTATGTGTACTCTAACCCCTTGGTTTAGATTTTTCTAATACACATTTCCATTTTTACATATTTTCCAAGTTAAAGTTCAATCACATTTACCTATAGCATTGACTACACTTGATTTTATTTTATAGGTCCTATCCTATCCCAATGAAGGCAAAGAACACAAGCAACCATGAAGAAAATATCAAGAACACTCTGGAAAAGGATGATATTCCAAGGAACTACACACATGCATCATTAACACTCCATGCACACAAAGGTCACCCCTAGGATCCTTATCCTTCCCTCTCCTTAGAATTTCATGGTACACATATTGCACTATTCCATTCGGCATGCTACAACACTGATTCGACATGTTATTGGGTACAATATTCATTCGAATCTCCAAGGTACACTTTTTTTTTTTACTTTATCTTACTGAATCCTTATTCACCAACATAAAGTGGGGGAAAATGTAGTCTCTAAATCACACACTTACTATCTACATATATCATCTAAATATGTCATTTATATACATGATTCCTAACCAAGAGAATTACTCATTAACACCTCTTTACTTTTCTTTGACATTTATTTTATCCTTTTCATCTTTATTTCTTGTTGTTTCTAATTGACAACTTACATTTTTGCACACTAGTCGACATCCTACTCAGCTCTAATTTCACTATATGACCTTTTTGAGCACCCTGTATGCAGGACCATCCATTAGGGACAGGAGTGCCCGGGTGCTATTGTCCCCTCTGGGTGCCTTTGTTCCATACTCATCTCTTTTTCTGATCTTTCGAATGTTACTTCTTTCTTGTCTTCTTTTATCACCCTTGGTCATCATTTCACTTGTTAATGAAAAAATATCAAGCAAGATATTTTCATATGGTATATATATATATATATATATATCATATATATATCCATATATACCTTCTCATTCCATCATATCTATATCATATTTATATCATGGATTATGTCTTATTTATTCATTAAGGGGGAAAGCATTTTAAGAGGCACATATTATACAAGGAGAATATTTGCTATCTACTACACTTAAGGACTACATTTTAGATAACAATACTTCACTGACATAGGAAGGTTTATTCCTAAATTCTATACCACACATTTGCATTGGGATAAAGTAGTTGTAAGTCCCACTATTCTTTTTGTGACTGATTCACTAAGGCACTCCTAGCTCAAGGGACACAATTTCAATCACACACACATGACAATAACTACATTCAGTCTGAAATGTAGTGTAAAATTCATGTGAAAATCAAACTTGGTGACCATATCTAGGTCAGTTCAAGCCTCAATCATATGCATATTTTTCATTCATCTAATTATACTTGAGTATTGTGCAGATAGCTAGGGTTTGTTTTCCATTTACTTGTGCAAGTGACTCTATAGGCCAACGAATTCACCCTTATTTTCAACCTATACCAACCATATACCTAGTGACAAGAATGACACAACCTACTCTAACATGATTTCACAGCCACTAGTAAATCACTTCTTAACTCATCTAGGTCTCCTTGTTCAATTCTGGTTCATTTTTCTTGTTATTTATCTTAAGATGGATTCTTTTCTCTTATTCTTGAGGGTTGCCTGTCAATTTGTCAATACACACTAGCTAAGGTTTGTGCTCTCTCAACTTATATTGTGCTACATCTCCTTTAGGAGTGACCTATGTCTACAGTGAAATCATTTACAATTCATATTCTTCCACAATAATGTCATTGTTTCATCTAACTTATCTTGTACGAGTTTTACAATTTTATTACAAACTAATGTTGAAGTGACATATTGGAATAATGGAGATAATTTACCTTGGCTTTCATGTCCTGGGGTTCGATTACCAAGGATAATAGCCACCATATCATAATCAAGATAAATCATTTGTATTGTGTACTTCTTTCTTCTCTACAAATGGTCGAACCCAAGACATTATGAGGATAGTCTCAATTTCTTATATATTTAATTGTTGAACTTGTGATCTTGTAGGCACATTTTAGAGTGAGGGGATCTGATTTGAGATGAAATTGCCTTTACATGAATGATTTCCATGAGATGGAGATTTCTCAGTAGATACCTATGGTAAATCAAGAGGTCTTCTTATAGTTACATGTTTTCCTTAAAATCATCCCTCCAATTATGTCCTTAGTAGTAATTTAAAAATATGAGCATTTATTCTTCCCATGATCCCTCAAACCTTCACTCATATACACCTTCTTCCCCTTGACTTTCATCATTGTCCACCTAGTTCCTCTTCAGGAAAATCTATTAGATTATCATTGTGAAACTTTTACTTGATCATCTTCACCTCAAAAAATTCAAATCCTCACGGCTAAGATGTTACAAAATCTCCATACCCAATTGATACAACTATTTACCACATACTCCTCACAATATTTTATGAAAACTTCAAGTTTTTGAAAATCTCACAAGCTTCCTCCATCTATATTGATATATACATGAAAAATTAAAAGGAACAAGGTTTTATGACTATTTTAAAACCTCCTCTACGATTATCACCAATGTCATGGACATGATGTAGAAAAATGTTTCAAATTCTACAAAAAGATTCAATATCTCATTGATAACAAGACTACTTTATTTACAAGACTAAAGCTCATAGACAAGTTAACACAATAATAACTCAATATAATGCATGAATACTAGTTTTTCACTGATCCTATGCGTATACAATATCATCTGGAAACTAAGAAAATAGATGTAAGTACACATGTCTATATGATATGTTATTCCCTCCAATGTGTGGATCACCTTACATCCAGTTGATAGTCATGATTTTGTCATTGGAGTCATATCACTAGTAGTGGAACCACCTAATATACTTTTCAAGAGACTTAAGAATATCTATTTTAGTTGACTTTCCGTGAGAAAGCATTCTAGTTACCCATATTCATCCACTGAACACTTGATTCACAACCAGTTTTTAATAGTTGGATGGAGATTACATATGCATATCTATTTGAATATCTTTCCATGATGGCACTTCTTACATCTCTTAAGTTTATTTGACTATAGAAAATCAAATTCTCATGGAGCTTAAAAATGGCGTATCGAAATCCACTTGGGGGAATAATTATATTATCATAGGTTTCAACTAAAATGACCTCTTAGTTTACTGTGTAAGATTTATAATGAAATCTATATGAATATGTTAATCATGGCCTTAGACGTCCAAGAAATGTGAGTTATTTCATCCATGTTACATCCATGTGTGATACGTACAAACATTTCATAGGGGAAAGTGACTAGTAATTATTTTTATAATCATGATAAGTACCCTACATTGATGTATTTCAACACTTTTTCTAGTTCCTTCTCATCCGATAAACAATGTTGTATCATACAAGGCACAATCTTTTTAGATCCTAATACACCAAGCTTCGATACATATTCCTTTGACAAATCCCACATACTGGATGATAGATTATTAATATGATCACAATGTGACTCTTGCATCTCCTTGGATGCATCTTATATTATCATATCCATGCACCACACATGGTAATTAGGAAACCCTTAAGTGAGGGTGTACACCCTACGAATGAGTTGGGATCGATGGAACTAATGCACTTTCATTTACAATCAAGGAGCCTATATTTAATACAACTACTTGTCACTATGGATATATATTCATATTACACCACTAAGCATAATGTAAAGAGTTCACACTGACACATAAGAATATCTTCTGGATTTAGAATTTCATTACATAAAGTAGTGAGGATGAATAACACTTGTATTCTTGGGAGATGTCATACTACACCTGTAGATACAAGAAATCATGTTGACATGATCATTGATTAGCCTAGTACTCTCCACATAGTTTATTGTGACATACACGCTCTTATACACATTCCTGGATATTTGACACCTTCTTCCCTAGTTCTAGACTGGAGGTATTTATTGGATGATGCAACACATTTAATGGGTTAAAACCCTGCAATTGTCGATGGAAAAATTCATACCCATACCCCACCTTGTTCTTTTCACCATTTATATCATGTCCTATATTATTGATCAATACCAATTCTAAGTATGAGGTAATTGCTTAATGATTCTATCAGTCCCCTATCTGATCAATGGCCAATGTACATTAACTAATACAATTTGTACAAAAATTTGGTAAAAATGTGATCTAAGCATGTGATATGTTTATTTCATTACATAGATTATGAGCCTTGTGTTTAACAGGCACTATACACTACCTTTAGCATATTGCAGTATATAGAACTCAGGTCAAGTAGTTACAAGCCATTATACGTTATTTACTCCTTGACATCCTAGCACCTTGAGGGCATTTGATCTGTAGACACAAAATCATGCACTTGAGTACATTTTATAGGTCCTAAAAGCATACTTGCATTCATATGATTCCTAAGTGAGAAAACTAGTAATTGACAACTATCTTTGGCCTCTTTTCTTTGTTTTCTTTCTTCTCTTCTGGTCTTGCACACACCCTATAACCCAATCTGATACTTTATTGCTTTATCTTTCATTGACTCTAGACACCAGCGCCCAGCCAAGATGCCAACACCCAGGCACCCTCGTCCCCTCTGGGTGCCCCTAACCCTTTTCTATCTTACTCGCTTGTTTTGGGTCTCTTTTATCTTTTGGGCATCTTATTTTCTTATGGGTCAACCTTTTAGCTGTCAATTACAAAATTCAACCAAGGGAATCATATAAATACAAAGCTATGTGACCAAAATAAAGGACCAAGCTCTAAGCATCTATTATCATCACCTAAGGTTGCATCCAAAGGCATTCTAAGAGCATCAAGACATCCATATAGCACTCGTACAAGGGACAAGGGATTGAATTTTTTGCATACACTTCATAGGAGGGGAAGTTTATTTTTCCATCCACACATCTATATACATTGGTACATCTAGCTATGTACTTCATCAAATGTGCACTTGCACAAGGATTCCTAGGGCACATTACCTTTACACACACACACAAGAACTACATGGAGTCTGAGATGTAGTGCAATGCTCGGTCATAAGCTCACTTTGTCAGGTGATATGAGAGATATTGTCAGTCCTGACTCCCCATTTACATCTTTTTTTTTGGGATTTGATGTAGTTTGGGGTTTTGTAGGATAAACCATTTGTTTTGAATACCTTACAGGCACCTACATTTAATCATCTCTTCATACATATAGGTGAAAACAATTCATCATTCAAACGATCTCAATGTACACCAAAAAATCATGTTCATTAAGACTTTATAGTCACAGGTTACTTCTTTAAACTTTGTTCTAACCTTAGGAATGCCCTCCCTAGTCCAAAACCTTAGTCCATATTTCATCTGACATTCCAAAATTTTCATGTTCAAACATTGACAGTCTGCCCTCTTGTTCATCAGTTTTCCAGTCCCTAGAATTTTAGGAATGGATTCTGTAAATGTAGTAAGTCATTCTTTCCCTCTCTTACACTTATCGGTTTATATTTATCTAGCTTATTGCTTGTGTCATCTAATTCAATGAACCTTATTTTATTTATCATACATGACTCTGAAATTAGAATTTATGACTTATTTTATAGGTATTTTAAAAACATTTGTATGAAGTCCATGGAGGTCTAGACTCAAATGGTTGATTGCTTCATTCTATGAGATGCATTATAATCATGAAAACCTTCATTCTAATTTTGGATCAATATCTTACCAAATCTTTCACCTTTGAAACAACTAAGTTTATCAATGATAAAATTCTTAGAGCATTCAATTTTATACAAAATTTGCATCAATTAAAATCCTTGCTTCTGTTCACTGTCAACAATTCTCAAAACTGTAAAGTTCTGTCATCTATAACTTACATCACACTTGCTGGTTTGACCTGAGATTTTATATAATCCTTGTGCTTAGGCAAGAAATTCCATCAAAATTTCAGTTCCTATTTCTATTGGATAAAACAACATCATAGAGGAAGCCCTAAGTTCACACCGTGAACAAAGAAATAACTTATGGTTTAACCTCCAAGAAGAGTTTCAAGAATTGAATTAGATTGTGTTTGGTTTACAGTTATCTCCTCTTCATGTTTGAATTGATAGTCAAGATTTCGTCTATCATTTTCTTCACTGTATTCAATGGTTTCAAACCCCACTATCATTTCTATGCACCCTATATGCACAGTCCCATTTAAAACCTTGATGCCAATTGACAATCCTTTTTGCTCCTAATCATGCATCATACATTGGTAAATCCATTGAAAATACAAACTATGAAGGAATTTGGGGCATACCATTAGTATCTATAGGTTTATGATCCACTTCTTCTTATCAAAACTTCCGTATTATCATAATCTAATGTTAAATGCAATTCTCACTCTAGACTCCAAATATGACCTCCTTCATGTTAATTATCTATTACTCTATCTCTGCCTTGATAAATTTGACTATCTCCTTTCTTGAATTTGTCTTGACTTAGCTGTAGTAATCTTCATCCTAGTCTAACTCCTAATTTTAGTGAATTTCTCAAAAATACATCACCCAATTTAAGGATTTTTTTTTCTAATTTTGACCTTTGACAACTCCAAGTTGATCTACACAAATGTTATTGACCAGGAAACTATTAATTCTCCTCCTACGTAGTGATGAAGATTTACTGTGACAACTCATATTTACCTATATTAAGTATTTAGCTTTTTACTCTTACACAAGATTCTGACATCACAATTTCAAATGTTTCAAACTTGAAAGTTGGAAGGAAGACACTTGACAACACCTTGAACATGAATCTTCATTGCCATGAACGGCACATTCAAACACTCTCATTTCTTTCAAGCATCATGAAGATACTCCTACATCGTGATTTCTATTATCATTAACTAAGGTTGCATACCAAAGGCAATTAATAACATCAAAGTTGATTATCTAGCCTCTTCACATTCAGGATGCCACTTTACGACATGAATTTAAGTCAACCTCTTCAAAAGAGGGTAATTTCATTTATTCCTAATTAAGCATCTATTTTACCATTGGTACATCTTGGTCAATATACCCTACTATTGGCTCAAACCACTCTTCCAACCACTCAAAATCACCCCACTTTCACTCCACAAGAACTCAATGGAGCTTTGAAAAGTAGTGCAACACTAGCCTCCTAGTTTCACTCAGTAAGTGGTTGATCAAGGAATCCTCACATCTTAATCATCTTGATAATTCACTAATTTGATTAGTTTGAAGGTTTTAAGGTCATGATTATCTTTCTAATCTAATTTACAGGAGAATTTAGTCCCATCATGCACAACACATAGGTTTCTCAAAAAAAAATATAAAAAGGACCTTACGACACTTTATACTTTAACCATGCTTCATGAGATTTTGTGTATCTCATAGGCACCCATATGATCTCTAGTAAGCCTAAGCAATCCCTTGCCCCAAGTCCTTCAGACAAGGTTAGGCTATTTGAATATGTTAAAGTGATTTAACAGAGTCATTACGATAGTCTATTTCACCATTTGTTTGTTTTTCAATCATACACATTTGAAATCAAGTGCAAATCAACTTAGGTCATTATTTAAAGACCTCTCTTGCACTTAGGGTTTTGATATATTATAGGCATGCTTATTAGCTTTTGTCATTATACATTCCAATAGTTTCTTAGCATTTATTTATCACACGTAGCTCTTAATGGGTTTGATAATAAATCTATTCCTAGACTTAAATCATTTGGTCAACCCGTGGAATGGTCATACACTTGGATCCTCATTTTTCTTCTCTCATTTGCTCATGTAAAGTTTCAAGTATGCCTTGCATCAATTTCTTCAACTGCACCCACATTGCAAATGATCCTCTCTAAAAAACCCTAGACACTATGTATCTCCCTTGCAGTACACCACCCACTCAAATAAGAATCCTGTCGCTCCTTTATCTGGAATCTCCTACCAATATCCTTAATACTCCATCCAATCAACATGGTCCATTCAAGATACACTAGTGAAGATTATGATGATGAGGTTTGATGCCACGATTAGATCTTAATGATGACACGCTACACAATCTTAAATTTACTCCTATTGAGATGTTTGAGTCTTACTTCTACATCTTATTTTTATGTTTCTATTGCCATGGTGAATATAAACCTTAAGGAAACCCACTCCTACCTATCAATGTTATGATACTTTTTAAGGGGTCTGATCCATACATTGGAAGATCATACTCACCAATTGATCTCACTTTCCTTGACACTACCTCCTTTATCACATGCACTCTTTTCATACATAAATCTTATTGGCCTCATATTCAATTATCATCGAATCCCATGGACACCATTTACACACATGATGACTTACCCCGACTTGGATTCAACTTGATAAATCTGGCCCCTTAAGCACCTCATTCTCCTTTCATCTTTATCATGGATGTGTCTGCTGCATGCTCACTACTTATGGCCTCCGGGTTCTTAAATCTGATCCATCTATCAATATAAGCATCCTTGCACATAATCCTAATCCTTACCACTTACGCTTCAAGGTCCAGTCTTGGATTGACTACATTGGTGGCAACTTGGATCCTGTAATCACACTCAGTAACACATTTCCCATGCCTTTTGGCCACATTTTTAAGCATCCTTGTAAAAATTCATCAAACTCCCTCCTCCTTATCAAGTATCTCACACATTACCAATGCACATGATTTTACCACAACCAAATTTCACTCCCCATGAGGAATGATGCTATGGGAATCCAATAATTTACACTGTCACAAAAATATGATCAACCTCATACTATTGCTTACCAAGGCCTTTAACATTTCCTATTGGCTTCGATCCATGACAACAAATAAGATCTCCTACATCGATGTTCCTTGATTCTTCATACACCCGTCATACACTTGGGGGGCATCATGCTTACTTTCTCCCTTTTATAACTATATCAATGTCTACCATTCTATTACTTACGCTCCATGCTTCACACTTCTAATATTTCCTAAGATCATCTACAAAACCCTTAATACATACCTTTATATCGTCATTACCCTATGACACACTCTTGTGCTAAGGTTCACACTTGACTATTGAGGGCATACTACATCTGAACCTCACACACTACACATATCACACTCTTTCATGCTTCATGGTACATGCTTTCTAGCATTATCTTCCACACATCCACATCCTATCACAACCATTTGTGCCCGATGACACACTCTTGTTTCTACACTCTTGTTCTTTATTCATTGACTGTTAAGGGTTTTTATAAATGAACCTCATCTCATACTCATCCACATCCATGCTGGGGCACGCTTCTCCTATCACATTCACTTTGCATACCATTCCATCTCACTCATTCACACACTCATATTGCATATCTTGGCTTGCTTTTACTCTTGTTTGCTTATACTTATATGACACACTTTGCTTTCACATGCTAGATGAATACTTAGTATGTCAATATATTTTCTATATACATATGCACGTTCACTTGTTCTCTAGCTATAAATCCAAAATTCCTATAGATATTTACATGCAACAATGATTTCCTTGGTATAATACCTTTTACCAGTCCCCCCGAGGCTCTTGTGGGCATCTACACTTACTAATCTTACAAAATATAGGTGATATTGAGACAACTCATAATTATTACTACTACTTTTTTGTTAGCACACTATAAATTTATCTATACATGATTTGACATACTTTCTATCTTTCTAACATGCTAGCAAGTGCTTCATGTGTTGCATTTTCTTTGTAGGGCTATATACGACAATGGTCATTGTGATTTATCTTAAGATTGCTATTGTTTTCATTGTTATACTATTAGATTACGGGATATGCCCTTTGTCTTGTGTACACAATGTATGATTTTGGATGCTTCAGCCTTGATTGTCTTGTGACATTGTGAGAAATGTCCCATGTATGAAACCCATTTTTCCCAATCTACATTGTATGCATATTTTCTTATTACATTTTTTTATGACATGCTTGCTACTTTCACTACTAGAACATGTTAGTATGCATCTTGTTTACATGTTCCTTGGTTTCTACCATACACATCCCCTTCCCCCTGTAGGGTATCCACTTGATATTAGTTTTAGGTCCTCTCCTTTGGACCGCATCCTCCTATCAACGTCACATGCATCCAAAATGAAGGGGAATACATTGGGTGAATCATTCACCCCATAAAATAACTTAGAGATGATAATACATTGTTGCACAACTACATGAACAAAGAATTCATATAGTCACATAATGACCCAAAATCTGAATTGGGTTTTCAACAGGGCACATACACCAACACCTAGGCTCAGACACAAGTTCCTGGGTTCAGGTGTCCTCCCTTGGGTGTTAATTTCCTGGGGGAACACACAACTAGTTTATCATATCAACATTGAGTCTACAACAGTTCACAAAGACTGATTTTACAGTATTAGGCACAATCCTTTAGTGCAGAACATGCATACAATCTCCTAAAATTTTCTTCAATCAAACCAAATTCGGACACTAATAAGGACCAACAGGAAAAAAAATGGATGTACCATCTACAATTTTGCTTATTTAGGAAGCATCCATGGATGGAGAGTAAAACTAGACCTCTCTCCCCAACACTATTGTGACTTGTGGCATGAGATCACCCAAAAAATTTGGCACTTAGCATGATATCACCCAAAAAATGTATTCTTGACATGATATTGCCCCAAAAAATCACTTTACACAAAATTTTCTAGAAATTTTGGATATCCTTTAGACTTCTATACATTAGGTGCACACTTTCCTTTTTACATACTTTTACATAATTTTACATAGTTTTCATTAATGATACGAATTTGACTGATTGTTTTAAAGCTCTTCTTTTGCAAGTCCTTCCTTAATACACAACAAGAAAATATTATACATCAGAAATTAAAGAAAAAAACACATATAAATCACCACATACGCTTCACCCCTAGGGTTAATTTTCTCTCATAGTTTCCATACTTCACCTTTAACATCATGTCCACGCTTCACTTGTCATCTTCGGCACACTATCACCATCACACTTCTTCATGGTTATCAAGTACACATATTATATCTACTTTATGTTATTGAGTATTCACTTAAAAATTTAAAGTAGGGGAAAATGTAGACACAAAATCATGCACTTGGGTACATTTTTGGGTCCTAAAAGCATACTAGTATTTACATGATTCCTAAGCGAGAAAACTAGTAATTAACAATTATCATTAGCCTCTTTTATGTGTTTCTTGTCTTTCTATTTGGACTTATACACTACTACAACTTAGTTAAAAATTTACATGGTTATCTTTTATGACTTTAGACACCAGTGCTCCAGCCAACGATGCTAGCGCCTTAACACACTCATCCCCGTTGGGCGCCCTTGACCTCTTTTCACCTTACTCACTCTTTTTGGGCCGTTTTTATCTTTTGTGTATCTAATTTTATCATGGGCCAGCCATCCAGTTTTTCAATTACGAAATTCAACCAAGGGAATCATATAAATACATAGTTATATGTTCAAAATAATGGACCAAGATCTAAGTATTACTACTATAACCTAAGTTTGCATCCAAGGAGGCATCCAAATGCACTCTAAATCATCCATCTAACATCCATAAAAGGGAGTATACACTTTCTGCATGTTCACACTACATAGGAAGGGGAAGTTCATTATTCCACCTACATATGTTATACATTTGTACATTCTAGAGCTAGTCCGCTGTCAAGTACAACTTACACTAGGGAACCCTAGGGCATGATTCTTACACACACTCACAAGATACTACATGGTGTAACTGACTCCTATTATAGTGTGACGCTCGGTTGTAAGTTCACCGCGGTTTTGTGGGTTTTGTAAGTGAACATCTATTTTAAATGTTTACATGTATATACAATAATTAAGGTGTGACACTACAAGTGACTAACAACGACTATCAATGACACTTGTGTGGCACTAGAAAAATCAGATTTCAAGCATCTGTGTAGTCACGAGTACTGAGTAGAGGTCTCATGTACACTCATCCTAATCCAGGTGCCCATGTTTGATAAAATATGTGAGTTCTAGGATTTATTCCGATTCTCAAAGAGATAATTCACATTCTATGTAATAGTTATCCCAGTTAGCATCATTCCTAGCTCAAGTGAAAATAAGAAAGTCATTTCCTCTCTCTCTTGCACTTAGGGTTTCATATGTTTTTTATCTCATTCCTCGTGTCACAGTGTATCTAACAGCTACATGTCATTGTCTTATATTACATTACTCTAGAATATATGGTTTAACATTATTTTTATTTTTGTTAAATGACATACAAGCATGGGTTAATATTTATATCAAGTTTGATTAAGGTTTATGAAGGATTAAAAAAGATTTCTTAAATCTATGAATATTAATTCACTTGATTAGAGTGAATGACACATAATAATGTTATTATTTGCTTTTGTGGAGTATACATTACAACCTTGTTTGAATGTCATGGAATAGTAACTTATGTGGTAGGGTGAATTGGTTAAATAATTTGGTAAAGGTAATGTGGAACATATTTGTGAAGTTGAGAGGAGTACACGACATGTGGAAGTTATATCGATGGGTTTTGGGTTTAATGGAAATAATATGTATACCTGAATCCTCAGGAATGGATAGATTCCTCTCCCATAATCCAACCCTAAATGTCGTTGTGATACTTCTCTCTTTGATCATTTCCTTGTTTTGTTCTATCGAGCTATTTTTTGGGTTTTTGGAGATAATGAAATTTCTCCCACATTGTACATGTTTTGCAGACATGAATGTGATTCTGGATATGTATATAGGGAAATTTTGTTTCAAAAATGAATATGTGGATGAATGCATGGCTGTTTTGATTTTCGGAGAAGGTTGCAGGAGAATGGAAACAAAGTTGAGTAGAAAAGTGGGCATTAAAGGCATGAAATTTTCACTCATACTCTAAATCCTAATGATTAAATTTTGTTAATAGGAGTGAGTGATTTGTGTTCCTATTTTTAATGGATGAAAATTCTTTAAAATATCTCTATTGGATTTGAATTTCAATGTTTGTATATATTTATGAGCTTCAGTGTTAGATACTAGACGGGCTTGTGTATTTTTGTGAGTTGGAATGATGTTTTAGTTTCTGGGCTAGTGTATTCTATACATGGTATAAGTTCTTGAGTTTCTATAAAATATGGGACCATGTTTTATTTTGGGACATAGTAATTTTTTAAGGAATAAGTATGAGATTCATACTAGACTACGATTATGGTTTGCATATTTTTACTTAAAGAATAAAACCAAATATCTCAGGATGGGACTATGCATGAATGACTGGCAATACTTGTTTCGGGTAATAGACTGAAATATCCGTAAGAGTATGCATGTTGTATGTTTTTTTATGGAAGTATATGCACCTTTTTGTAGTAAGAAAATGTATTTTAACAAATTCATTGTTGTATACACAAAATCATGCACTTTGGTACATTTATAGGTCCTAAAAGCATGCTAGCATTTACATTGATTCCTAAGCAAGAAAACTAGTGGTTGACAACTATCATCGGGCTCTTTTATTTCACTATTTATTTATTTTGTACACACCCTACAACCCAATCAGAACTAAACTTATTTATCTTTTATGGATTTAGACACTAGTGTCCAGCTAGGGAAGAAGCACCTAGGCTGTCCTGTCCCCTCTGGGTGCCCCTGACCCTTTTCTTATCTTACTCACTCCTTCTAGGTATATTTTATCTTTTTGGCATATTTTTCACTTATGGGTCGGCCTTGCTGTTGTCAATTACAAAAATCAAACAAGAGAATCATATTAATACATAGTTATGTGTTTAAAATAAAGGGCCAGACACTAAACATTACTATCATCACCTAAGGTTGCATCCAAAGGTATCTAAGATAATCAAATGCATCCATATAGCATCATCCAAGGGACAAGGGAATACATTTTATGCATAGTATTCATAGGAAGGGGAAGTTAATTTTTCCATCCACACATGTATGTACACTATTGCATTATTACATTCTAGCTACAACCCACTATCAAGTGCACTTGCACAAGGGCATCCTAGGGCATGATTTCACACACGCACTCAGAATACACAGAGTCTTGAGATGTAGTGTAACTGATTAGTTGTAAGTTCACTCTATTTTGGGTGACCGTCAGGGTTAGTCTAACTCCCCATATTGCTTATTTTCTTTTTGGGATTTGATGTAGTTTTGAGGGTTTTGCAGGTCAACATCTATTTTACACGTTACAAGTATCATTCTGACGATCATCTTGGTAGTACGATATACAAGTGACCAACAATGACTATCAGTGAAACTTTTTAGGCACATAAAAAAACCAGATTCTAAGCATCTTAGCAGTCACCAAGCACCCAGAAAGCAGACTCTGACACCCTAGGCGCCCTGTCTAGCTTCCTTGGTCCATCCTACACTCCACAATTTATTGAGCACATGTTGTGACAATTTGTCCCTTCGTATTCATCCAGTTTCATCAGTTAGCACAGTACCTAGGAATCACCTTGTTCATTCAAATTTGCTAAGTCATTATTTCCCTCTCTTGTACATTAGGGTTTTATATTTATCTAGCTTATTACTTGTGTCAAGTATGTATACTTTAACATTTTATACATCATACGAACAATAGACTCTGCAATTAGGATTTAGCATAATAATTCAATTTTTGTTAAATCAACATTGCTAATGAGGAATGCCTTTAACATACAAATCTTTGAAATGGCTACTTTTGAGTTGCGTACAATAGTTAGTGCACATTGAATGTATACTCATTGTGGGATCTATTTCTATTTTGGAGCATCTAGACATGTCTGTAAAATTTCCATCTATATGACTCGATCTTCACTTACTTATACTACTAGCTATGTGACATTGATGTATTACATAGCTATCCCAACAACCTGGTCACCCCTTTTGTGACTACCATTGCATATATGGTCATGCTGTTAATCGTTGTCAAACCCTATCTTCCAAAATTCATAAGATCAAAATTAAGGGCATGATTAAAATTCTTCAGGCTCTTCCAAACACATTAAGTGGTGATAAACCCTACCTTTCCCAACCATTTAACCTCTCCTATTGAATTACACTCATGGTTTATATTAATCATGTAAGTATTGGGAAAATGTCCCCCTTGATAGAGATACACTACAAAACACATGCACTAGCACTAGATTATAGTAAATGAGATATACCTTATCACATCTTATATATGACCATTGATTACCTCAATACTATGGCCATATAGATATATTTATCACTTGCATCCTATGCATCACATGAACTGCATTATAATTCACCATGCATGGCCAAACTGATAAGCTTTGCCTCAGAGAGGCACAATTTTGACATCTAAATACAATTCTTGATAATGATCAACATCATCTTGTGTTCTACCCACAATAACTCTCTCACAAGGTGATACTAACTTTGGGATGGTTAATGTGTTGATAATGTCTTAAAAATATAAGTGTCTTTAACATTTTTCTCTTTCCTTTATGTTAGTATGATTAATTATTTTTGATGTATCATGTATTAGGCAAGAATATAATATGATATGTTTGTCTATTGCAACATATGTTACAACCTTTTCCTATTATCCTTCGTATGACATTATAACATTTAGTTTATCTATGTGGACTCTAACAACATCTTGTGCCTTTTCTTAGACATATGGTTTCGAACCATATGCCTTGCATATGAGTGTGACCTAGATGTTATCTTCTATATCCATGACTATTATGCCCCTTGGCACTATCCTTGGCTTGTGTGTTGGCTCTAGTATGGTCTTCCACTTATATCCTAATCTATATTATTGAGAAGAGAAAGAAGATAGTCACATTGATCATATCAGCTAACATACACATTATTTTTCAATAAAGAGTGAATGATCCATGATCAAGCTTGTAGCCTACCTCACAGAATCTCACAACTATGAAATCCTCCTTACTTTTCTTGATATCCACGACTATTATGCCCCTTGGCACTATCCTTGGATCGTGTGTTAGCTCTAGTATGGTCTTCCACTTATATCCTAATCTATATTATTGAGAAGAGAAATAAGATAGTCATATTGATCATATCAGCTAACATACACATTATTTTTCAATAAAGAGTGAATGATCCATGATCAAGCTTGTAGCCTACCTCGCAGAATCTCACAACTATGAAATCCTCCTTACTTTTCTTGAAGACTTCATATTCCTTATCCTTGTAGCACCTTGAGGGATACATAAGGTCTTGATGTATCTCACAACATTGGTGCAACTCCTAATACCTTAACATGGAACTCCAAATTTTCATGCATCTCGTTAGATACTTTGTGTCATTTATGAAGTCTCTAATCTCCTTGGTGCATTACTTCATTTAGTCTCATATACAACACAGTCTCTCTTCATGGTTTTTGTAGCTTTTACCACTCCAACTTCTGCAATCTTATGTACCACCTCGTTCACACCCTCTCACAATGTTGTGCAACACCTCATACCCTTGTGATATCCTCACACTCTTTCTCCTTATTTATCTCCATGCCAAGTGTTGTTGTAGATCTGTATAGAACCTCAAAGAACCATGTGCACATGTTATCACCACGTTACCAAGAAGTATACGAGGCAACAAACTCCACATGTACATCACATTAAAAATCCCCTTAGCATGGCACACATCAGACCATAATCCATACTTAAGCAAGAAAGATGGAATTATTAACCATCTCACCTATAATGGTTGTCGGTTGTAATATTGTCTCCATGTAATCATTTATGTATTCATGTATTTTAACCACAAATTTGGATTATCAATCGATTGTTGAGAGAATAGACACAAAGCATAAATAAGAGATAGTTAATATGCCCGATTATATAACTTCAAATAAACTATAGTTTTGGATTCTTTCGTCAATCTAGACACATCGAAAATGAATAATTTCCCTTCTTATTACATAAGATTGCAGCATTAATCTTAGATATTATTAATATTGAATAGAAGTTGTATATCTTCATCTAAGTCTTCCGCCTATTAAAGTTTTCTCAAAAACAAGTTTTTTTAGTCTTTCCCATGCATTATACAATGCACCTCTTATCTCTAATTGTGCATTATCCTTTCACACAAGCTCTAGGGGCTTGTGGCATGCATACCTACAAACAATGGGGTGGGAGAAGGCGACAAAAAAGGGCCAAAACTCTGAGGGATCCACAAAAAGGTTACCATCACAATCATAATAC
The DNA here is from genome assembly GCA_019776745.2 of Taxus chinensis. NCBI lineage: Eukaryota > Viridiplantae > Streptophyta > Pinopsida > Cupressales > Taxaceae > Taxus > Taxus chinensis. The sequence goes on along the minus strand of CM034157.1, from coordinate 159,323,019 downwards.
AATATTGGTTTCATTGTTATGTATCTAGAAAAAAAATCTAGAAAAGTAGGAAAACAAAGAGATAGAGAAAAGCATCGAGCAAAGTGAAAACAATCACAAGAAGGAAAAAATGGTAGAAACAAAGGATAATATAGAGAAATGTGCCAAAAATTACACAAACATAAAGAACACATTCATACTAAAGTTTAATATAAACTAATAATTGATAAACATGTATATACACCAGCAACATAACAAATAAATTCTCCAAAGTACCAAAATTAGAACTTTTTTTGTAAATTTAAATCTGCAATAAACTTAGAGCTATTATAATGGGGGTTTTGATTATGTGAATGGGCTCTTTACTTGGGGAGGGCTAAGAGATTAAAACCAAAGACAACCTTTTGGGAGGATAATTTTGTTGGAAATTTAGTTTACGAATTATTAGATAAATTTGATGGAATAAATACCTTTTAGTCCTCAACACTAAACTAAAGAAGGTTAATTATTTGTACCACAAAACCAATAGACTCAAAATGCTCTCGAAATTAGTTATTTCAGACCTTCAATTTAAAAAATAAATAAATAATCCACACAATTATCCTACACACATAAATAATAAAAATACATTCCAAGGTGAGAGTTTGACCCTCTTAGCATTCATTCATATAAAAACAAAATCGAGGAAAGAGTCTTGCCTTGGATTTGTGTGGGTGACAACTTGCACAATCTAACCAAAATATCTATTCCACATTTTTTCGACATGAACCTTGCTTGATGATAGAATTCGCAGTTAATGAAGACATAACAAGATCAAGAAATATACAGTAAATCTCTCCAGGAGGTTGCTCAAATCCATTCCAGGAAAAGAATGAATGAATGTAATCTGTTTGTAATCGGAATAATGGCAGAGATGCTGCCATCCATGTAAAAAAATGAAATCCATTAATCTATCATACAATAAGATCTGGCTTAAAATCCAATAATAAGATCTGAGTATTTTTTTTTACTCAGATCTGATTAGAGGAATGGAGAGAAACTTAGCTTCTTTTTTTTTCTATAACAATCAGATCTATGCCATTTGTCTATTATGAGCACTGGTTTCCACGTTCATCGGCCGTTTAGATACGTTTTAACACTAAAAAACACTAAAAAGTGCTAAACATCCCATGCCGTAACAACCAGTCAACACTAATTCACTGGCCATTTCAGCTCTTCCTAAACCTTTCCCCCAATAAAAGGTTTAGTATGAGACTCCAAACATCGTCAGAAATAAAAATATTGCACCCAATTATATCCAGAAACTTCCAATCTCAAAACTCAGCTCTTCCTAGGCTTTCTCCCCAATAAAGGATCTGGTATAAGACTCAAAACATCGTCATAAATAAAAATATTACACGTAATTATATCCAGAAACTGCCAACCTCAAAACTCCGTAGATCTGATCAGGTAGAATCTTGAGCATAAAATTCAACAAGCTCCTCCATATTGACACTTAGAAGGGAACGATCGTCGTTGTATACAAGCCAAAGAATGTGCTCAAACAGAATGGAATCACACTGCTCTAACAAGATTACAAAACCATCCCCTGCCTGGTTCTTGGTAGCCTTTTCGAGCAGAGACCTAAACAAATCATCTTCAAGAATTTGAGGATCCACCTTAAAAACTCTCCCTTCTTTCCCAACCACCACGGTCACATGGGCTGGACCTTGGGCATCTGCATCCTCAACCTCCTCCTGCAGCCTCAGTGTGGAAAGTTGTTGATAAGGCACATCCCCTGGCATGGTCATGGCCCCCCTTCTCCATTTTCTTGTCACCCTCTTAAGAAAAATTCTGTTCGCTGCAAGAACGCCACAATCCATGTGTAGATGTCTCTGATACCCAACATGTCAAGTCTCCGAATGTGATATATGTATTGAATATGAAACTTTGTTAGCGCGTATGAGTATTTGCAGACATCGTTGGGATTGGCTGTTACTGTGATGACAAAGCATTGTGATCATCGATAAAATTTTAGAGGGAGAACCACATCGTGATTAGTGACTCTCTTGTTGGCACTTGGCATTGCAGGCCTCGGATTTATATTAATGGTACCATAGAATAGCACAATTTTATCTTAATTGTGGAGAAATGGGGGCAAAATGGGCTATCTTTTGGGGGTATGTCCTTATCTTCGTGGGGTATGTTTATGAACGTTCAATTTAAAGATTACATATATTTTAAAGGTTGAATGGTCAACCAACTAATGAAAAAGTACACTAAAAGAGTGGTAAATAGTTTATTGGTTGGTTGACCATTCAATCAACACTTTTATGTGTTAGTGTGAATAATTTAGATATTAATGTTTACTAGAGATCAAGAATGACTCGTGAGACATAAGAAGATATTACACGAATCCAATACATAACGGGAGTGTCGAATGCGTCTCCAAAAAAACAAAAGAGAAATAAAACAACAATTCTACTAACTAAACATCAAAGATCTTGAAACCAATAAAATGTGTGTTGCATGATAGGTCTTGACCATGTTGTCCGGGTATGAGGTTTCTTGAGGTCTTTGAAGCGAGTTATTTGGACGTAAGAACTAATATTCTTGAAATTATTTGTATGTGAGGACCTCAATTTGAGTGTTCTTGTGTGTGTCAAGGTTTGGAGAGTCAATGCGATTATGCTCATTTACTCTTTCTATTTAGGAAAGTTTAAGTTCGGGAAAATAGGGTTAATAAAGCAAAACAAGTAAATGATTGTGAGGAAATTTTATATTTAAAAATGTTAGATGTGTGACCTTCGAGGAAGTTTTCGTGTTTTCACCTCTAAAAACTGAATTATTAGAAAACATTCGAGAAAATTCTTTCTTAAAGATGAATCACATTGATTAAAAAATCATTTTACAATTATTTGAAAAATCTTTTTCATCACATTCAATCTAACTCCCCCAACAACCTCGAATTCAATATAATCACCATGTTTGAAGAATAAAATATTAAAATACATAAATTTTTAAATTAAAATTAACAAGAAAAAGATTAAACTTCATAATCTATTTAAATGTAAAAATTCAAATTAATGTCCAACAACCTCGAATCTTCTTTGTTTTTCATTGATTTTTTCTCTTTTTAACATTTCTTTTCAGTCTTGAGATTATAATCTTCTAAAAAGACTATTTACCTATCACATCTATAAATATCATTGAAATATAATAAACCCAATGTGAACAGTTTCAAAATAAGATCTTTAGATCTACAAATCATAAATTTTTTGTCCATATAAATTGACTTGAAACTACCCAACTACGAATATCACCTCCCTTAAATTAAGGTATATTTGTAGTCTTTTTTAGACTACCTACCATAGAATAGCCTTAGAGTTGAAGAAAATGGACAATGTGAGGCCAAGAGCTGTTGGGAAGAATTAAATGTCACAACTAGCTTCTGTCGTAATAGAGTGACGTTTATCAACTTGTTTGTTTTATGCAAATTTTCCCAATACTTGGTCAAAATATACAGGTTGTCTTCACTTAGAGCTTGCTTAAAGCTAACGTCCCTAAAAGATTTGGTTGAAGTGATAAAAGTTTATAAATATTTTGGAGCTGGTGAAAGGAAGCGGCTTGTTAGTTCACCAGTATGGAATTTTGTTTTGACATTTCCTAATAAACAAACATAAAAGACGCAGGCCTATTGTTTGCTTGTCATCCCTGGCAAGACGGCCATTTTGTCTTTAGCAAGACGGCCATTCGGATCATAGCTCTAGATTCTTACAATTTGATTTTTCTTTACCAATCTTAAGAGAAAGAGCACAAGCACATGACATTCAAACAATTATTTTCAATTTAAATATTGTTTTTGTTTTTGTCTAAAAGATATAATGTAAAGAAAATAGGGCAAGTGTAATAGTCTATTGAGTGAATAAAAAGCAACGATAGAATAAAATAGAGGACTGCAAAAAGAGGGTTCCAACAATATTTCTAATATTTAAGGTTGTGAAGAAGTGTGTATTGGGTCTGAAGTCATGTGGATAAGTGAGTCTACGATGTCTTACTCATCTACCATATACGTTTCAAAGATAGTCGCGACGTCTTTTCTTATTGATGATGCAAGATTGTTGGAAGTATGATGTAATTAATGTGGTACATGTCCTCCTTAAAGACCTTCAGGACTTATGTTTAAAAAGTCACTAGCGAATGTTGAACATCTCGCAGAGAAATATGACAAACATCTCTAGTCTTTATAAGCCAAAAATATCTTGACAGATCCAAGAGAATCTCTCGAGAAGTAGAATAGTCAGTCTCTTATTTTGTATTAAAGAGAGCAACTTAAAAAATGGCGAGTCTCATTCATTTGCTCAATAAAGCAAATATGACAAATACAATGCTCTTGAAGGATATGGTGGTATGTTTCAACGCAAAGGTTATGGGAGAAAACTATGAAATGAGCAAGGGGAACCTTTGGGATGCAAGATAAATACAATTTTGTGTACCATGGGGGTTAGATGAATCCCTCACTAAAGTAAAGATATGAGTTCGAATAGTGTTGAAGTTTTGAGATGAACGACTCTATAGGATAGGACCTTGCGAACTATAAGTAGGCTCCATAAATATTAGTATGAATCTCTCTCAAGTATAGATAAGGGCCATCTACTAGGGAACCATGTTGGGGTGGCTTCTCAATATTACTTGATCAAGGAGGGAAAGAGACAAAGAGGTTGTTTCATGCCAACACGAATCAACCCTATAGTTTTCTTAGTCCATAGAGAATCTACAAGAATGGCGTGGATACCTAAGACAACCACTGTGTAAATTTATCCAACTATTTGAAATTATGAATCATTGTCATGACATAAAAAATCCATGAAGTAATGAGAGGGATTCCGCTAAATTATGCATGGATCATGACGTGAGTATATGATCTCTTCGCATGAACATGTTTGAATTGCTTTGTGATAATCAGTTTTTCTATTCACTATCAGCGCTCAATTCAACTACATAGTCCCCAAACCTTAGAGCCATACAACAAGTAGGTATGATCGGTGAATAAAAGAGGTGATTTTTTCCTTTTGAGTATCTTAAAACCAAAGAAAAAAATAATGTTTTTCAAAACGTGGTGAGAGATTCATGACCCTTATTCAAAGTAGCTTGTATACCTAGAGCTGAATTAAAGTACACGATTATCTATAATTCCGAAGTATGGACAAAATTAATTGCATATTTATATATAAAATGAAAATAATTTATATTAAAGATAACACCACTATGATATGAATTTTAATGTTACCTTCATCACAATTTACTTTTCAAAAGTCTTCCAATTATTTATTATATAATTATTATAACATACTATTAAATTGTAATTAAATTACATTATTTTTTTTGTAAATGTTTTAAATATAATTAAATTATTAATTACGTTTACAATGGAATTGAATTTTAGTTTAGCAAACACAAATTGAAATAACTAATCTTTCTATATATTAAATAGAACATGATACAAGATTTTTCCAACAAAAGACGGGTGGTATGAGAGCATGCCCCAAAACCACAAGCAAATGAACACATTAGGCAACGCTTAGGAAAGCATCAAAGCTTTACACCATCAAAAAATAGAGATGAGACTAAGCAATAGTAGCAAACATGCCAGTGGAGGGGGGATCACGATCATATGGCCAACCAGAGCCCGGAAGATCCTTTCCGGAGTCCGACAATTCCCAACCCGAGCCCGAGGGGCCTTCTTCTTCCTGCTCAATGACATCCCGAGTGGGAGAAATGGCCATAGCCAATTGGGGAAACTTGTTAGATGGCGGTGGAGGCAGAGGTGACAGGCTCCACATGTCCTGGGTACTTGGCTCGGGATGCAGCGACGAGCCCCAACCGAGTTGGCGAACTGGTGGGGGGAGCCCCACCCCTATCAGCGAGCTGGAGAGTGGCTCTGTGGTTGACTACGCAGAGACTGGCGAGCACGACTGAAAGAGAGCCGTTGGGAGCGACTCCAGTGACCTCCACGGGGACTGCCACCGCGAGGTGGAGAGCACCGAGAAGGAGAAGGTGGCTCCTGAGCAATGTTGCATGGGGCGTCACCCCAATGCCGTAGAAGAGTTTGCAAATGCTCCACCTCCAGGGCCACTTTATTGGCCTGGACTTGAATTTGCAGCAACACATTGGAGATAACCATTGATTTATTATAAATGGAAAAATGATGATCAACCTCAGTATTAGCAAACAAAAAATCATTCCATTCTTTCCATAACCAAAACAAAATTTCCCCTCTGAAAGCGTGCCAAATCTGGGTGAACATATGAGGAAATATGGGGATATCTCCTAAAAGAATATAGTGCCAAGTGAAACACTTTCTCTTGAGAAGGAGAAAGAATGAATAGATTCAATTCTAGGCCTATTGGGATTTGGGACAATACCAAAACAAATGCAGAAGAGTTTCTAGGTGCCCATAGAAGGGGCATTTGGGAGTCTGGACACCAATTTGAACCAGACGAGTGCCAATAGGAAGGCCCTGATGTAAAATGCACCACAAAAAGTGCACAGTCTTAGGCTCCACACAGGCGGACCAGACTGTGTCAAACCTCCTTCTCCAACAGGAAGGAGAAGAATGAAGCCCCCACCTAGAGTTGAGTTTTTCAACCATGGGAAAATGTGGCGAGAGCCAACGGTAGCCCTTACAGGCCGCATAATTCTGAAAAGGTGTGTCCACATACCACTTCCAGTCAGTCCACCATGGACGAGATGGAATCACAGTGAGCTTATGCAGCATAAAATTAAGGACTACCCTAATGATTTCGTCTATATTGGCATGATCTTGGATGGTTAGTAGGTATCTAGCACGAAGCTCATTCCAAGAGTACTAAGAGTGAGAGTGATTGCAAAAAATATCTTGAATAGAATGAATTATGTTCTTGAAGAGCTTGAATGTCAGAATTCCAGGGAAGACACCAATCTTGGACTTGAATGACAGGTGACCACCACAGGAATTGATGGTTAAAGGAAAGGTCACTGCGAAAGCCATTGTCTTTCCATTGGAGCCACAGTTTGATACGTTCCCATGCTTTCCAAATACTTTAAAGCACAAAGGTGCCAAAAAATTTGACAGGCACAAGAGCAATGAGAAGATTAACAAACCCTAGGCCTTTCCAGGTGGGACTACTATAAGGGGATCCCTCAACAATACCATGTCGCAACAACACTTTCCAAGCTTCTTGACCTTCGAGATAGCGTATAATCCATTTCACACAAAGTGTCTGCCCTTTTCGGAGGATGTCCATGAGACCCATCCCTCCAGACTCATGAGGAAGGCAACAAGTTTCCCAAGAAACTCTGTGAAACCCTTTTCTGGATGAGGCGTTGGTCTATAGAAAGTCTTTTAGAAGATTTTCCAATTTTTGCACAGAGGCTTTGGATGGCACCCAACAAGATGAATAGTACACATGCGTGGCTGTGAGGATTTTAGAACACACTTGGAATTTCCCCACTAATGAGAGAGGTTTGGTAATCCAATATTCCAATTTCTTGGCAACATGTTGAATCACATACTGCCAAAGCTCCATAGGTGAAGCTTGGAAGGAAAAGGGAATACCAAGAAATTTAAACATCTCACCATGGCTAAGAAGTTTCCAGTCGAAAGAGGCTGACCAAGGAGGCACGGGGAGAAAGGATTTCCTGAAGCAGTGCATCCTTCACCATTGAATGGAAGAACCAAAAGCTAAGCAGAAGATATCCAAGCAATTCATGGCATTGCGGATGTTGCTTTCCTCCTTGATGAGGGTGAGAAAGGAGTCATCTACAAAGTGACCATTAAACAATTGCTATCCTTCCACAGAAGGCAACGAAATCCCCCTGAAAATCCCTTGAGATTTGGCCTGGACAAGAAGATAGCCAAAACCTTATGCCGCGAGAACATACAACACATGAGCTAGCGGGAAACCTTGGCAGATAAAGCAAAAAAGGTTGAAAGGCTCAGAACTGTGGCCATTAATGTTGATTTGGGTAGAGGCATTAGCGAACAACATGCAGACCGACTGAATAAAAGTAGGGCCAAAACCCAAGGCTTGCAACATGGCAAGAATAAACGGCCATTTAATCCAGTCATAATCTTTTTCAAAATCAATTTTAATGAACATGGCCGATTGGTTAGATCTGCGAGCCCATTCCATGCCTTCCCAGATGGAAATGATGTTGTCAAGAATGAAACACCCTTGGATAAACCTAATTTGCTCTGGTTGGATTATGGCAGGAAGGATATGACGCAGTCGAATAGCAAGGGCCTTGGCGATGATCTTATATGAAACATTAAGCAAAGTGATAGGCCACCAGTTAGTAATCTGCTCAGGGTCACCTGATTTAGGGATGAATTTGATGTTCCCTTTATTGATGCGCATTCCCAGTGACTGGTTTTGAAAACCTGATGAAGATCTGGGCCAACCATATCCCAAAGTGATTTTTAGAACTTGTAAGGGAAGTTGTCACACCCGGGAGTTTTATCATTAGCCATTTACATGGCAGCTTCATGCAGGTCCTCAATGGAGAGCATTCGATCACATGCCATCTTTTGCACTAGAGTGACCTTGTAAGGCACAACTGCCAAGCATTGGTCTAGGGTTATTTGATGCTCCTCAAAAGGGGCTTGAGCTTGGAAGACCAACTTGTAATGATTAGGTCTGAAGCATACGTTGAGGATCTGAAACCCGAATTTCACCATCTCGAATGACCTGAATTTGCTGAGAAGGCCACTTGGCTCTGAGGGAAAGAAAAAATTCCTTAGAAACACGATCCCCCACTTTAAGCCAGTGTAGTCGGGCATAGATTTGAGCGCCTCGAGCGTTGTAATTGTCTGTAATTTGGATCTTCTAGTGGAGCTCTGCCACTTGGAGTTACAAATTTTTGGAGAAGGGGTTCCCTTCTAGCGCCACCACCACTCGGCTAAGAGTGGAGGACATGGTGGAGTATGAGCGACGTCTAATCTTGGCTAGCTGGTGACCATAGATTCTGAGGAATCTGGTCATCTGAGTCAGAGCATCCTCCCACCAATGAATCCAACTGGCTTGTAGGGGTGGATGGTAATGTTGGCAGTGACGTGGCATGGAATTAAATTCCACACCCTCCTTATGTGATTAAGGGTGGGCCCATGTTCCATCAAGGCAGTGTTGAGAAAAAAATGGCCTTTATGACAGAGGGGTCACCTATCATGCCAAGTGATACGAAATCGTATGGGGGAGTGGTCCGAAAGGATGAAATTTGGCATAACCTCCATAGGGAGGGAATAAATGTTGTCAAACTCAAAGTAATCTTGAGTAGACAACATGGCATGATCGAGCCGTTTGAGGACCCGATCGGATCCACCTCAGAGATTGGACCAAGTGAACCAAGCTTCATAGGAGGGAGTGTTAGAGGAGTTTGGGTCGTAAAACCTAAATTTCTTACGCATATAGAACCACGCCTCCCTTTCGCCAGTTGTCCATCTCATAGGCAGGTGCCCACGATTTTCCATGGGCAGCTCAACCATATTAAAGTCACCACATATAACCCAATATGCATCGGGAACGGTATTGGCTATCCATTGCCATAGGTCGGCCCTTTCAGCTGCATCATTAGAGGCATAGATGTTAATGAAGCCAAAAGGGCGGCTGCCAACATTAAATAAGACCCATCTGGCACAATTAGTGTGGTCAACACCATGATCCATAAAAAGGGGCTGCCACTTAGGTGCAAAAAGGGAAATTAAACCCCCACGCCCCCCTCATGATTACTGGAGAAAGCCAGGTTGTCAGGCCAGATGGATTTACACACCATCGTTAACTAAAAACCTGCAACTTTCACTTCCTGCAAACACAAAACATCTAAATTGACAAATTTTTGAATAGCATCCTGAACAATATACTTGCGATTGGATTCGGTAAGACCCCACACATTCCATGATATAAAATTCATGATAAACGGTGGTCAAGGGCCATACCATCCTCATCCAAGCCTAACAAGGCATCATACTGATTTTGTAGGAATTGAGCAGTATTATTCTTCAAGAAATCTTGAAGCTCAAATTTCCTAGGTGCAACATATTCAATGTTATATTATTCCTTTGTAGAGTCCATGTTATGTGTCGGGCTATGGTTTGAGAGTGGTAGGGTGAATTTCGGGACTGTTTGAGAGGGCCATGTGAGGCAGATGTTAGCAGGACCTAGGAAGACGGAAGATTTAAGTAGTTGCGAATGGGGTTAGACTGGTTCATGAGATTCATGGTCGCTTGGGGTGTGCTGGAAAATTTAGGAAAGCGAATAGTCGAGTCATTAATTACTTGTTCCTTGGGGCGCTAGTCACAGACTTGTTCCTTAACAACTAGCTCACTTGAGCCATTAGAGCCGAGGGTTTTACTTTGGGATGGCTTATTCTTGTTTTTTCTTCCTCCAACTGTTTGCCACCCCTCCTCCTGAGTGGGTTTTGGTGCTTCAGGTGCCACCTTGGGGGCTAGGTGGTTGTGGAACGTACAAAGGATAGTCCTTGATCTTGTGATTAGAGGCCTGACACTAGAAACAAGTATTAGGAAAATTAATGTATAAGATACGCATGGAGTATTGTTTATCTCCCATTTGAATCTCCACGAACTCCTTAAGTTCATGGGAGAAGTTGACCTCAACATAGACACACTTTTGTGGGCGAGCATTATAAAATTGATGAGGTTCCATATTCACAATATGGCCAACAAAAGATGCTATTTGATGCAAGAAGTGAACACAGGGTAGTGAGAGACCAGATAATTCCACCCATAACGACACCTTGAGATCCGCTTAATTAGAAACTACAAAATATTTGGTCCATGAAGACAGGACCAAAAGAGAGTTACAAACATACCAAGTGGATGACCGGTTAAGGATGGTCGGGGCATTCACCGGGTCAGAGAAGTGGAAAAGGAAGAACCCTTTGGTCATATTCTGAACACTCTCAAGCCGACTGTCATGGACAACTAGGCCGAGGTAACCCAAGATTTTAACATGCTTTCAGAGGGGATGTGACCCACAAAATACCCAATAAGACATAATTGCTCTAACCACTGGTAAACAACATTAAACTCTGGAATGGGTAAAACAACATTAGGAGGAGATTCATTACCTCGTGAAAGACTTTCGGGACGAACTTCTGGGAGCGTTTCGGTGGTGGTACCATTGTTCGCAACTCCACTAGCTCCAACTCCAGCCATGACTTCAATAGTCGGGCTAGAAGTGGAAGAGACCATTATATAGGGGCGCCCAAAGGGCGAAAAACCCTAGAAAAACCTATAATAGAACTTTCCTGCAACACCTGAGAAGGTTGAACGATATGACACGCACTCAAAAAACCCCAGCACAACGTTTTTATTTTATAAATTTTGATTCTCTCTCACCCTATTTCACCTCCTAGTATTTTCAAATAGGGTTTTCCACTTTATATCTTCAACCCTTTAGAAAATAAAAGTAATCTATAAACTAGCAATCACATGTGTACAATGCAATGTGAACGCTAAACAATATAAGTTTTTTAATTTTGACCATTGGGATTCCTCCATTTATTGTGCTACAGAGTATTTTTCCTGGAATTAATTATATTAGTCCCTTGATCCAGGTGTTCCAAATTTGGATCGTATACCCTAGGCCTCGAATCTAGTTAGTATACATATATATAATACAAACTAATTGTAAGAAGAAACATTCTACTAAGTCATCTTCTTGATCATAAAGTTATCATGCCCTTGAACTCCACTTCTCCTTTGTGAAGCCTTTAACTTCTACTTTGGTTGTACTCATAACCTTAATCTCCTCTTTTGACCTCTTAGATTGGTCTACCTTTGGTGTTTTTATTTAACGATTTCACCTCATCCATTACAAGACTTTAGAAGAACATCTACAACATATCTAACAGGTTTTCAAAAAACTTTGATTGTCTCAACTTAGGAAAGTGTACCTTCAGAGAAAAGAAGGTCTTATAATACATATTGTTCCTAAATATCACACACATTTGTAGTTGACAATATAATACATAAATGCATGTAATATACAACTCAACCTTTTGTCCTCATAATTGTAATGGCTCCTTTTCCCTGTGTGTGTATTTTGGTCAGAGCAACTGCTGCCTTTCCTGAGAGCCCAAAGCCAGTTGAAGCAACAAATGGAGATCTGGCATAATCCCCAACAAGATGTTGGATGGGTTTTTTGGGAGGCATCAAAATTCTCTTGTTTATATCATTCAGGGTCACATCTCCTTTAACCCCACTGGATTTTAGCACAATAAATGGATAGGCCAATACAGGGGTAGCTAACTTGGCTTTCTCCTTGGGAGATGGAGGAGGAAATGTTGCCATGTGTAAGGGGTGTTTCCTACAAATTATCTTTAAAGTGGAGTCTCAACGATTCAGAAAGACAAACATGAACATCTCTAAAAAATTAAAAGGATGTGAACAATTTTGATGGATAACTCAAAGAACACCAAATACAGTAGAGGTTCAAGATGGTTTTGCCTTGCATTTTGCATCAGTCAACATTTCTAGCGGGAAACAACATGTGTAGTGGGGGTTTCCTAAAACATAGATTTAAATAGGAGATTCTCCAAGGATTCAGATAAACGAACATGAACAACTTTCAAAAAAACAAAAATATTTCGACAATTCGATGGATAGCTCGAAGAACACCAAATACAGTAAGTACCAATAGAGGTTCAAGATGGTTTTCAAAAGTCGTGAATCTCCCCTACAAATTTTTGAAATGGAACTTAATCAAATTTTCAGTTGAAGTCAAAAATAAAAGATCACAATGGCAAAAGACAAAATCTTAACAACTACATACACAAGCATAAAAATTGCATACCTTCGCTACGAAATCACCATTGTACATTAGCGTTTTAATTTGAATAAATTAAAACTCAGTGATGCTTCTGTGTTCTAACATATTGAGATCTAATATCCCTACCAACCTGGGTTACCTTCATTTCATCCAAAATTAACTCCTTTATCTTGCTGGAGAGCATATCTATAGGAGCACTCAAATCCAGAGAAAATCTCCTTGGCCTTCTCCTTGGGAGCTGGAGGAGGATAATTATTGACTTTCTCTATATGTAAAGCTAATAATACAAACATAACACCTCAATTATATGATGTTAGAGAGTCTATTATTGATTAAAAACAAATAGAAAAGATCATCAAGGCCAGTTTAATATACCCTCAATTAAAGGTCTCTTGATTAAAGGTTTTTCTTCAAATGGTTGTAAATCAAAAATCTTTGGGACCTGGATTTCTACAAATAAAAAACCAAAATATCAATAATTAGAACTCTCTGCAAACCATAGCATTCAAAAATCACCATTTACCTTGTTGACCACAAGTTGTAGGTGGTGACATGTTCTTGTTCATGTTCCATTCAGACAAAGAAAACTATTCAAATTTCATACAAGGCGAAGGCCCCAAGTTTTTGCAAAGACACAATTATCACTCATGCGACACTATTTTCGCTCCTGTTACACCATTTTTCGTTGCTTCTTTTAAGTCTAAAATGATGCGATTAATAATTTTCCAAGGCAATAGAACCCTTTTATTAGTCCGATCTAAACCAAACTATACAAATAAATTTAACATCAAAATAGAAAGGAAAAGATAATCACTAACACTAACCTTAGACATTCTTGAGAGAAATCTCAAGCTTCGCAAAAGTTTCCATCTTGTTAAATCCAGATAAATCTCAGACAAACCTGAATCCAAAGACGATATAAAAGTATAGGGGCGATAAGTTGCATATAGAAATATTTTTTACAGCACTGAGTGGAGTACACGCGTTTGCAGTTAACAATATAATACATGGATGCATGTAATATACAACTTAGCCTTTTGTCCTCATAATTGTAATGGCTCCTTTTTCCATGTGTGTGTGTTTTGGTGAGAGCAACTACTACCTTTCCTGAGAGCCTAGAGCCAGTTGAAGCAACAGATGGAGGTCTGGCATAATCCCCAACAGGTTGTTGGATGGGTTGTTTGAGAGGCATCAAAATTCTCTTGTTTATATCATTCAGGGTCACATCTCCTTTAACCCCATCGGGCTTTAGCACAACAAATGGATAGGCCAATACAAGGGTAGTTAACTTGGCTTTCTCCTTGGGAGTTGGAGGAGGATAATTATTGACTTTCTTTATACCTAAAACCAAGAATACAAACATAACACCTCAATTATATGATGTTGAGTCTATTATTGTTTAAAATCAAATAGATAGGATCATCAAGGCGAGTTTAATATACCCTCAATTGAAGGTCTCTTGATTAAAGGTTTTTCTTCAAATGGCTATAAATCAACATTCTTTGGGACCTGGATTTCTACAAATAAAAAATTAGAATATCAAATAATTAGAACTCTCTACAAAGCGTAACATTTAAAAAGCACCATTAATAATGATTTCATTTACCTTGTAGATAAGTCCAAGAACACCAAATACAGTAAAGGTTCAGGATGGTTTTCACCCCATATTTCATATGGGCAACATTTCAAGCAGGAAATGTTGCCATGTGCAAGGGGCATTTCCTACAACTTAGCTCTAAAGTGGAGTCTCAAGGATATAGAAAGATGAACATAAACAACTCTAAAAAATTAAAAGGATTTGGACAATTTTGATGGATAAATCAAAGAACACCAAATATAGTAGAGGTTTAAGATGGTTTTGCCTTTCATTTTGCATCAGGAAACATTTCTAGCGTGAAACAACATGTGCAGTGGGGGTTTCCTACAACATAGATTTAAATAGGAGGATTATCCAAGGACTCAAATAAACGAACATGAAAAAATTTCAAAAAAACAAACAAATTTGAACAATTCTATGGATAACTCGAAGAACTATCATCACCAATCCGGCACTATGATAATTATTCACCGGGAACTCCTCGTGCTATGATTATTTACTAATGCATAGCCTTTAGTTTGGTGGATGTAATCTGGAAACAAAACAACAAACATAACACAAGAATACCATCGACTATGATAAGACGGAATGATGACAAATCTGAAATATCAAAGTAAATTATAATATTAACATGAAATTGTTACAATCTCACCCATGAGGTACTTCAAGTGTTATTGACTTCACTTGCCTTCCACCAATACTATGGGAGAAACTTTACAATTACACCTCTTAATGGCTTCTTCAACACACCTTTAAACTGATGGCTTCCTTTACACACTTCATACAATATTTCTCACTACTTCCTTCTATGCTAAATGAGGGGGGTGGCCTCTCTATTTATAGAACTTCCAGGCTTATCCATCTTATCTCTAAGATAGGATAAGAAATCCACTCTGATGAATCATATTCCATACCTTAACTCTTATCTGTACATGTAAGCTTATCTTTTAAGATAAGATAAACCTTATCATTTTACATGGGTTCCACATTTTTAGACTTTTTACAAATAAAATACACAAAATATTTATGACCTCACTCCTTGTCCTTATTACCAATATAATATTTCTAATTCCTAATCATGTAGACCCTACTTCTCTAATTACCCAAACTTTGACATTTTAACATTACCGGACCACTTACGACAACTATTTACTTTTTACCACAACATTCCTATTGTACTTTTGACTATTACCGACTATACATTATTGGTGGCGTCGTACTAGCAGCGCCGTTATCTTCTATCGGACGCTACTACTAATTATACTTAACAACATCCTATTCCTGATACATACATTAATGAAATAGAAATTACGGAGGAAAATTTTAGTGTCGACATCTTCCCCCTTCCTAGCTTCTACTCCGTCCTCGGAGTAGACTCTTCTGGTGCTTGGAAAATCTTCAACTTGTCGTGGTTGACCCATTTCGTAATGGGAGTGCCATCCAATTCCTCCAGTCGGTACATACCATTTTCATGCACAGCTGCTATTTTGTAGGGCCCCATCCATTTTGAAATAAATTTTCTCTGTCTTCTTTTTTTGTATCTGGAATCATATACTAGAACCAAGTCATTCACATGAAATGGAGACCACCCGATCTTTTGATCAAAGTATTCCTTTTGCTTCATTTTCTTCTTATAGCTTGTATCCTTAGCTATTTCCCTCATTTCCTCTAACAAATGAAGATGTACCAACCTTTCTTTTACTGAATCACTTTCATCCATTCTTTCATTTTTCATTACTCTGACCGTGGGAATATCAAACTCAATAGGAAGAACTGGATCAATGCCATAAGCCAACTGAAATGGGGAGTATCCTGTTGCTGACTTTGATGTTGCCCTATATGCCCACAATGCTGCATGAATCCTTTTATCCCATTTATGTACCTGCAAGGCTGCATCTTTTGCTAGAATTTGACACAACACAAAATTTGTTCGTTCCACCTGTCCATTTGTGCTTGGCTTGTATGTTGTTGCCTTCCTATGCTTAATAGAAAACTTATTGACTAGGGCTTCTACCACCTCATTAATGAAGTGGCTTCCTTGATCTGTTATAATTTCTAATGGACAACCAAATCTGGTGACAATGCGTTCATATATGAACCTTGCCACTTCATCCATGGAAGCTGTTTTCAATGGCCTAGCTTCAACCCACTTGGTTAAATAATCTGTGGCAACTACAATATACTTATTTTGGCGTGAGGTAGTTGGAAGTGGACCTACAATGTCTATTCCCCACTTTTCAAAGGGACCAAGTGGAAGAATAGGGCATAATGGAGCTGATGAAGTCTTACGGTTACCATGTGTTTGACAAATATCGCATGTCTTACAATAATTATAACAATCTTTAAAAAGAGTGGGCCAGTAATAACCTACATCCAAGATCCTTCTTGCTGTAAGTTGTCCAGAGAAGTGCCCTCCACATGTACCATTGTGGAATTCTTCTAGCAGTTCCTTCCCTTGATCACTTCCAACTGCCCTCTTGTATTGTCCATCAGGTCCTATTCGAAATAATACTCCATGCATAATAGAATATGGACGACTAGCTTGAGTAATCTTTCTCTTAATCTTTGCATTGGCACCATCAGGAAACTTGAATTCATTCATATAATTCCAAATATCTATGTATTCACTAGGGATTGTGTCAAGGGATAACAATGCTGCATCGGGGAAATCATCATCATCACAAGATGATCCTAAACCATCATAGGCTCGAGAGAGTGCATCTGCATTGCCATGCTTCTTTCCTGGCCTATCTATAATATCAAATTCAAATTCTTGTAGCAAAATTATCCATCTTGCTATCCTCCCTGATGGGTTAGGCTTATTTACAATATATTTTAGAGCCTGATGATCTGTTACAACTATACATTTTTTCCATAGCAAGTAATTTCTAAACTTCTTTACAGCAAAAATGATAGCCAGAGCCTCTTTTGTCAGTTACAGTATAATTTACCTCAGCACTGCTCATTTGTCTGCTCCCAAAGTAAATTGGATGTTCATTCCCATTTTCATCCTTTTGGCTCAAAGTAATTCCTAGTGCTGCATCTGAGGCATCAGTGTAAACAATGAATGGCTTGCTCCAATCTGGATTCTTTAAAACAGGTGAAGACACCAGGGCTTCCTTCAGTTGTCCAAAAGCTTCATGCGCCTTATTTCCTGGTTCATAAGTAACATCCTTCTTCAAGAACTGGGTTAGTGGCTATGCAATCTTTGAGAAATTCTTGATGAACCTTCTATAGTAACCCACATGGCCTAAAAATGATCTCAACTTACTTCTATTCATAGGAAATGGTAAATCTTTGATTTTTGAAACTTTATCAGGATCAGTACCAATACCATCTCTGGATACAACATGCCCTAACAAAACACCTTTAGAACATCCAAAGACACACTTTGTAGGGTTTAGTGAGGCTTGTGCTTCATCTAACCTTTGAAATGCTATCTCCATTTGGTGCAGGTGGTCCAACTTGCTCCCATAGATGTAAAAATCATCTAGAAATACTCTGATGAAGGTCCCAATGTAGGGTTCGAACACCCTATTCATCAAACGCTGGAATGTTGCCGGAGCATTACACAACCCAAAAGGCATAACTCTATAAGCAAACGTTCCCCAAGGAGTGGTGAACGTGGTCTTCAGCTGATCTTTCTCTGCTATACGAACTTGGTTGTAGCTGCTATATCCATCAGCAAAACTATAGCACTCCTGGCCAGCTACTTCGTCCAAGATCTGATCTGAAAATGGAAGAGGGTAATGATCCTTCTTTGTTGCCTTATTGAGCTTCCTGTAATCAACACAAATGCGTAGCTTCCCATTCTTTTTTATTGAGATCACAATGGGAGAAACCCATTCTGAATTCTCCACAGCAAATATGAATCCTGCATCAAGCAACTTATCTATTTCTTCTTTTACAGTCTTGGAAAAATTAGGATTCATTCTATATGGCATTTGCTTTATGGGCTTAGCACCATCTACCAGCTCAATAGAATGTTCTACCCAACTTACTTGACGGAGTTCCTTGTAATCAAAAGTGAATAGGTGTATGTACCTTCGAAAGAGCTGGAGGTAGGATTCCTTCTCACTCTCCATCACAGCATCACCAATCTTTATTTGTTGGAGACGATCATCAACTTCTTCTTCAGATAATTTTATGGGGTCATGAGTTGGTGTGACTGGAAGGATATCCATGACTGAAACATCAACCTCACTTTCTTCATCTTCAGTGTCCACTTCACTGGTACTAGAGTAATCAGAGGATGTCCAATCATCAGTTTCATCACTTGAATCCACAGGTTCTGCCTTATGATGTCGAGGGATCACGTTTATCTTCACCCTCTCTCTACCACGTCCAAGTGTCATGAAACCTTCATTCCAGTAGTTTCTTGCATGAACTCTCCTTAGCCATGGTCTTCCCAGCAGCATTGGGTACGCAACAGTACCATTTTTCATCACCTGAAAGTCTACCACACATACAACACCCATAACAGATATTGCCACATTTGAAACTACACCTTCTAGTTTAGTTTTTCCTTTATTTAATGACCTTAACATAAGTGTTGAAGGGCGATCAATTTTTAAACCCAACATATTCATTACAGACTCAGTCATTACATTAACTGCAGCACCTCCATCAACTAAGACATCATGAATTGAAATACTATTACATAATACCTCAGCTTGTGGAGCATAGGGATCCACCTCTGCCTCCAAAACAGGGACCTCAAACTCCTTCCTTCGTCGAGCATTGAGTCCACTTCGCAACTCCTGCCTCTTCTCAGAAGACATAGCCAAGAGTTGACCATATGTAATATTTGCAGGCCTTTTGGACAGATCTTCCAAGATGGAGTATGGTCCTTGCCCCTGTGAAATCAGAAAATCCTGCACACCCAACTTTCTTCTCCTATGTTTCTTACTAGTTTCTCCTTTCACCTTCTTAGGATCATTTCCATCTTGATTATCTTTTTCTTTCTTTCTTTTTGTTACAAACACATCTACTTCATTATTTCTGCTCTTATCTACTACATCAAAAGAATTCACAGGTGCTTTTCCTTTATCATTATCTCCTTTACCAGATGTAGAAGCTCTATCTGGACAATTATACTTATAATGACCCTTTTTATAACAACCATAACATACAACTTCAGAAATATTTCTTTTTGGACCTCTATCTCCTCCCTGAGAACTAAATTCTTTTCCTTGAAGAAGATTAATAGTTAACTGACCCATCTTTTTGAGCAGATCTTCATACTCAGTAGATGTACTAGGAGAAATATTTGTGCTCACCGGGAGTGGTTGTGGATTCTGGACCAAAGGTGCTGGTGTAGGCTCTACTTTAGCAACAATTTCTTTGGGCTCCTCTTCCATGCTTTCTTCTTGCCTTCTTGCAATCTCCTTTGCTTGTTCAATGGTAGCTGGGCGGTCATACTTCACTCGTTGTCTGATCTCTGGCTTCATCCCAAGAATGAAGTGCTTACATAGGAGATTATCCACGCCGTTCATCAACCCATCCGCTAATCCTTCCTTCCAGATCTGGGCATCGAGCTTCCTCCTTAGCTCTAGAACACGAGCATGATAATCCCTTATCTTCTCCTTCTCTCCTTGGGATAGCTTTGTGATCTCGATCATGAGATCTGCATATTTCTGTTGTTCACCAAATTCTTCAAGAAAACTTTCAGTTAATAAATCCCATGAATTTTTCACATTATCACCTAGTGTTTCAAACCACCTAAGTGCTGAACCATCCAAAAAGGTAGGAAAAAATTCAGTCCATTGTTCCCTTCTTATAAGGCCATTACAAATACAAGATCGTTTAAACTCTTGAATGAAAGAAGAAGCATCTTCATTAGATTGAGCTGAAAAAACAGGAATCTTTCCCATTTTCAAAAGTAACCACCGTGAAATACCAACCCAGAAGTACAATCAACAAGACTTATGTGCACAAATAATTGGAATCACTATAATAGAAAGTGACTTTACACCTTTCTACTGTAAAATAGAAATGACCACGGTAAACTATGGTAAAACTTGACTTACTGCGGTAAAAACTGACTTTACTGTGGTAAACACTATTCACGGTAAAAAGTGAAGTTACTGCGGTAAATACTATTCATGGTAAAAAGTGACTTTACTGTGGCAAATACTATTCACAGCAAAAATGAAACCATGGTAACTACTATTCACGGCAAAAATGACTTTACCATGGTAACTACTATGCACAGTAAAAACAAGGTTACCCTCCAATTGATTTTTTGACTAAGTGGGAATATCTCTCCAGAAAATCCACCAACGAGGAATGGTCCCGGCAACGGAACCAAAATGTCATCACCAATCCGGCACTATGATAATTCTTCACCGGGAACTCCTCGTGCTATGATTATTTACTAATGCACAGCCTTTAGTTTGGTGGATGTAATCTGGAAACAAAACAACAAACATAACACAAGAATACCATCGACTATGATAAGACGGAATGATGACAAATCTGAAATATCAAAGTAAATTATAATATTAACATGAAATTGTTACAATCTCACCCATGAGGTACTTCAAGTGTTATTGATTTCACTTGCCTTCCACCAATACTATGGGAGAAACTTTACAATTACACCTCTTAATGACTTCTTCAACACACCTTTAAACTGATGGCTTCCTTTACACACTTCATACAATATTTCTCACTACTTCCTTCTATGCTAAATGAGGGGGGTGGCCTCTCTATTTATAGAACTTCTAGGCTTATCCATCTTATCTCTAAGATAGGATAAGAAATCCACTCTGACGAATCATATTCCATACCTTAACTCTTATCTGTACATGTAAGCTTATCTTTTAAGATAAGATAAACCTTATCATTTTACATGGGTTCCACATTTTTAGACTTTTTACAAATAAAATACACAAAATATTTATGACCTCACTCCTTGTCCTTATTACCAATATAATATTTCTAATTCCTAATCATGTAGACCCTACTTCTCTAATTACCCAAACTTTGACATTTTAACATTACCGGACCACTTACGACAAATATTTACTTTTTACCACAACATTCCTATTGTACTTTTGACTATTACCGTACTATACATTATTGGTGGCGTCGTACTGGCAGTGCCGTTATCTTCTATTGGACGCTACTACTAATTATACTTAACAACATCCTATTCCTAATACATACATTAATGAAATAGAAATTACGGAGGAAAATTTTAGTGTCGACAGAACACCAGAAATATATCTAGATATGGAATGAGAAACAATAGTCGCGTCATTAAAAACTGATGATCCATCAAGATGCATAGAGGGAGACCCTGATCCTCGAATGATGGATGGTTCTTCAAAATCTTCTGTTAGAGGCATAACAGAAGCTTCAACCTGCATATAATCTGTAGAATCTTTGCTACCATCACATTGGAGAAAAGGATCAATCAAAAGCTCCCTTGTAGGCAACCTATAGGGCGTTGCTACAAGACATTTTTCAATGAATGCCTTTACTTGTGCATCATTTATTTTATTCAGGGCAGCATGCTTTATACCCTAAGGAAAGCATCTAAATAAACAAAGTTATTCCTGGATGTAATGGTCAGACTTTGCTAAGTACACATTAATCACATATTTCTATTAACAACAAATTAATCGCAAGAGAAGAGAATAACTTACAGATGTCACTTTCTTATAAATTTGAGCTGGATTTTTACATTCACTAAATGGATACTCAAAAGTCACCATCTCCAATAGGCACATACCAAATGAATAGATGTCAACCAGTTCATTATAATCTTCTTCATATAGTTCTAGAGCCATAAATTCAGGAGTTCCTAAAGATAACAATTGCTAAAATTAATTAGATCCAATGATTACCACCCTTAAAGAGTGCACACATCAACCAAATGAAAGGAAAATCATATAAATAAAACTTACAAATAACATTGTGAGCATGTGCCTACCACAGTAAAGTGGCCAAACCAATATCCCCAATTTTAACCTGACCATGGTTACCGTTAACAAAGATGTTGTCACATTCTAAGTCTCTGTGAATAATTGGAGGATTATGACTGTGGAGATAAAGGAAACCCTAAAAAATTTGCCTTGCCCAACCCTTGATAGCCTTCATGTCAACATGTTTATGTTTCTTCCGATATCTGTACAAAAGTTTAGGTCAACATGTTTATCTCCACAACAATGTCCATAATAGCTAAAATAAGCGTAATAATACTATTAATGCTTCTCGCTAATTTAAGTGAAAGCTAAATCTAATGTAACTCTATAAGCATTTAGGGTTCAGGGAATTTTGAAAAACTAACTGCCTCAGAGTGTTGGATGTGAAAATATCTGTTATGATACTCACGATCTTGTTTTTATCATCTATTCATGAATTGTAGAACTTGATAATATTCTTATTCAACATATGCACTTCAAAATACAATCTCTCTAGATCATCAAGATTCTGTAAAAGTTTATCAATCCTCACTTGGTTCTAAGCCATTTTATCCCCTCGACCTCATCAAATGCCTTGTAGCTGTACCAAAAAATTAAGGGAAAAAATAGAGAGGTAGTTGTAACCTGACTTACGATGAAGTGATTCACATTGAATAATTCCTTGAGTTGCATCATTGACAAATCACTTTCCAAGCTGCAATCAATTCACTGCCTAGTCCCAACAACGCCAAAATCTTTAGGACTGTCCTAAAATGGAGTATGATAAGGAACTAGGCCTTGGCCATCAATTCCTAGGCCTGAAATAATCCAGGAAAGCATAGGAAGCAATAACTGCACTCCAAATCACCACATAAGGAGAAGTTAGATAATTAAGGCATCTTGGACGCTCGTGCCTTATGGGTGAGCAAACTAAAATGCCCAATATGTCTGATCATAAGCTTCTCAAAAAGTCAGGTTCCTTGTCAAAGACCTAAGCATCTTCTGCAACAGTCTTATTTCATGGAATGCTTCTTGTGTCAGTAGCCTACAAATAACATTAAATATGCTACCCAATTGATCAAATAATTGCAAGGTTAGCACAAAATTTGTAAAATAAGTTTGAAGCTCTTGCTATGTCCTGGTGGCAATTACAACGCAAATTATTCATCCAACACTTGCCCCTGCAACTACGTGTGGTAGAATGCAGTTCTCTGTTAAACTAATCAAATCAGCTCTGAGATAGAATATTATATACTACAAACCCCCTTTTGGTGGCACCTTTGCAATTCAGAAATATAGGGAATTCAAAAACCCTGAACCAATCGCAAATATAACATGCAACTGTCATTGTGGACGAAGCGATTCAACATGCAATTGTTAATGTTTCCTTTAAAGGCTAAACCATCATTTAAACCGTCAAATTTGACATAGTCCCGTGAATGTCTGCAAAGCCCTTTCCCATGGGGGAACGCCTTCGGCATAATTATTGAATGTAGACAACCCATGGTAATTTTTCAATGTGGAGTTGGACTAAAACGTTGAATTATAGAACTGGCAATCACATGTGTACAATGCAATGTGAACGTCGAATGGTATATGTTATTTGATTTAGAGGGATAATTATTACTTTTGTAGTTGATGTTGTTAAGGGGTTTGATTTATTTGAAGTGTAGATATCACTTCATTTAAAGGTTTCATCTCTACATTTAAAACTTGTTACAAATTTGTACATAGCCTTGTGCAATTCTTATATCACGAGTGGTAGCATTATGGGTAGTAGTTTATTTGAACTAAACATGTATACATGAAGTCTTCCGTACACTCGATAGGGTGTGTGATTGATAGTGATAGTGTAGGAATATAGATGCAACATTACATTGAATGTCGAATAGTATATGTTATTTGATTTACATGGATAGTTATTACTTTTGTAGTTGATGTTGTTAAGGGGTTTGATTGATTTGAAGTGTAAATATCGCTTCATTTAAAGGTTCCATCTCTATATTTCAAACTTGTTACAAATTCGTACATAGCCTTGTGCAATTCTTGTATCCTGAGTGGTAGCGTTATGGGTAGTAGTTTATTTGAATTAATCATGTATACATGAAGTCTTCCATACACTCGATAGGGCGTATGATTAATAGTGGTAGTGTAGGAATATAAATGCGACATTACATTGAAATGTTGTATGTGTACATTTAAATTTGTTACAAATTCATACATTAAAAATTCCAAATCTTATATCACAACATTTTAACTAAACATGTATACATGAAGACCTCCGTACATTTTAAGTATTATATCATGAATGGTAGCCTTTTGTGGGCAATTTTATTTTTGGTAAACATGAATACATTTGATACCCCTTGAACGACAATACCGCTTAGGATAGAAGAAGTGTTAAGTAAAGTAATAGCGGAGGTGCTATCAAAGTAGAGTGTAGTATTTATGATGGGTTGAGTGATATTAGTCTTGCTTCCTCCTTTTTTCTAGCTCCAAGTGTTGGTACGTGCACCATTTTTTAGTACCTTTCGAATGAAAATTACCGATAAAACTTAGAACTATATTAAAGTTCTATCTCATAAAATTCTATCTTCGTTTACAATTGTACTTGACCATTCCTCCTCTCACATAGTCTCTCGTCCATTAATTATATTGGTTGTGCCCTTTTGAATCTCCTCTCTCTACTCTTTCATAAGTTTTTACTGATCCAGCTAACCAATTTTAAAATTTGATCTAATATAAGTTCCTCAACGAGAAGGCATCAGTCTGCATTGAAATAGTATATTGTTGTAAAAGATAACAACTTCCAATTTTGTTTTCCAGTGGTCATATGAGTATGCTTTCCTCTTGTATGAATGGCAAGAGATAGCTGTCTGATTCTATTGGACCGTATTTTTCAGCAACAATTATTGAGATTTCTTAAGCTTTGGATTTCTGTTCTATTTGATACTTTGGCTTCTGCTGCAGCCTTTATTGGTAGATCTTTAAAATTTCACAAACACTAAAACACTTCCATTTCAAACAAAGCTAAGAATCATATCATTTGACAAAGTTAAATAATTTCTCTAGTATGCACTAAACTATTTTTCATACCATTCAGCAAGGTATAATAATCATTGTCACCAAAAGTGCAAGCCAGGGAATTTGTCCAAAAAGTCTTGATCTCTGAACGCGTAGCAAAGGATCTAAGATTTAAGGAAATGACAAAAGGTGGAAGCACTTTATAAACCCAAGCAAAGATCAGGTAGCTAAGATTTTCATCAATTCTTACCGTCCTTTTGGCGTGGATAAGCTGCCATTGGCAGTACTTGCTTTTCCACCTGACAGCAATTGGTTAGGAGTTTGGCAAGGTGTCAATGGAGAAAGTGAATTTCCCACAGATGGAGAACATGGTATTACAGCTTTTGCCATTTCTCTTTCCTTTGGCCTCAAGCCACGCTTCTTTTGGCTGGGGGTATCTTGTTTGCCCTGCAATGCAAACATGATTTACTATTAGCAAGACTCACCGTGTGTATTGCTTCTTGGAATGAGCTTGGATTCTGCATCTCTCATGAATCAATTCAACAAATGTAAAAAACCCAGAAAACATAGCAATAGATAGAACATTTCTTCAAGAACCAAAACTCACCATTGGGCAGAGACACTGCACAATATATTAGCTTTAACATGAGAAATATATTTATTGTGTGCAGATGCTTAGAGAAACACAAAAGTTCAGTTGTAATTAGCGTAAAAATTTAAAGAAATGGCATTATATGATTATTATTAGTAGTTTGCATCAAGATTTCACATTAGCTTTACTTCTCCCCTCCCCTCCTCTTCCCTAGAGATATAATTCTTGCAGGAAACATGCAAATAAAGAACTTCAGAAGTAATTGCCCCCATTTTTTTAATGCAGTGAAATTTAAACGTGTATAGATGGATGCTAACCAGACAGGTAATCATCAATGCACGACTAGTTCCCCCCGGTGAATCCTGCAAGATGCGGGTCAACTTGTTGTCCCGATACGGCACTTGTTGTTTTCTTTCCTGGGCTGCGAGCATGCACTGCAAACAAAACCCAATCGGAGATGGCTTCACAGAACTGCGCACCAAAGATATATATCTTGCACCATATATATATATATATATATATATATATATATATATATTGCATTCAGCATGCAAGTACTAAATATACCCCAAGCATGCAACTAAAAACTAAAAACATGAAAAGCAGTCAACATGCAATTACCGGTCAAAAATGTTTAGACGTCCGTCAACTTTAACATAGTGACATGAATGTCCGCAAAGCCCTTCCCATTGGGGGAACACCTTCTGTGTAACTAGTATTTATCTGTTGCATGAATATAATATGCAACAGAAAAAATAAATTAGTGGTGGTTAATTGTGAGAAGAGAAAGTTGGCCCAGAATTATTTTATTAATGATGATATCTAAGTTGGATATATACCACAGTTAAAAAACAAATTCTATTAGCTATCAAAGTTAAATAACAGCACCATTGCATCTTTGTCATCTGGATCTGTGATAAATTCTAGAATCATAGTGAATTTGTGGTTTAAAGATAATCATAAATCCAAATGGGCTGTAAAATCCCCCTGTTAAGCCCATAGGACAACCAAGTATCACTAACAAACCATGAGTTATGCTGAAGCCAAAATTACTACTATCATTTCTATACCAATTCGTATCAACACTTTCTAAAATAATAAGAGTGGAAATGAGATTGCTCAGAAGAAAAAATCTAGTCTGCAAAGATTCGCTCTGCAGAAGAGCTCTATTTTCCATGGAATGGAAGATGGGACCTTTACACTACCATTTATCATTTATCCAAGCTGCATCAAAGCACTAGAATTTCTGGGCTTGGTAACCCACGTTTTGAGAGCCCTGTATTCATCGTTGAGAGGAAGGAAGGTCTACAACTCAAATTTATCCTTTATCCCTTCCAGTCTTGCCAGATGAAACTCCAAAAAATGAAGCTGTGCATCGTTTGCTTGCGTTGAATCTCCCTCAAATTCATCATAAATTTCAAATTCTACTGTTTGGCTTTCAGAAGATCTATTACGAGGGATTTGAGGATGAAATCATCTTCTACGATACCCTTAAATTTTAATATGACATGCAGACAAATCTTACCTTGCTCGCAGTGAACTCGGATCTGTATTCTCATGTACCGCCATTAGAAACAAAACTATTCGGAATTCTCCTCACAGGCGTTGCTTTAGTATTAGAATTTTGCAGAGGCCGCGCGGACGCGAGCCTCCACTACCACAAATTATGACGTGCACTCTCCACAATGGGAGATGCTAGGCAGTGCCCCCTTCCTAGTGCAATGAAGGTGCCCTCCCTAGGCTATCGGCCTTTTTGATCACCGATTCACCCCGCCCAGGTAAGTATACCTTTCCATCTACCCCATCTCCTCCATTTTATAGGCTCTCTTCTCCCTTCTACTGCTCACGCCACGCATGTGGGATCATTAATCATCATTACCATGCGAGCTGGTGCTATTCTTAACACAACCACCGTAAAAGTAGTGTCATGAAAGTTCAGAGGACTCTTCTTATAGTTGTCATGATATGGTACTTGGGGATGGAGCATTGACTCCTGCAATTTCAATTTTTTCTTCCATTAGAATTCTTTCCTCAACTGTTGCTTCTTCTTAACTGCTCAAATTTTTGTTTATTTCTTTCATAGACAAAAAAAAATGGGTTGGGGTTGCTTGGATGCGGTGTCTTGTGTATAACAGGTATGTATTCATACATATAAATTGATTGGACTCCCTTTCTCCATTAGTAAAAGAAAGATTTATAGTAAACCAGTATTTACTTAAAGCAAGGATTCAAACCTGCAAAGAGATAGCCTGAAACCAGGTGCTGAGGCAATGTTCGCTGACTTGGGCCACTTCAATAAGAGATCCATCCAGGTTCTCTCACAGATCTCAAGAAAAATAACTATTACAACTTGTTATGCTTCAAATAATTGATTTTTGTTTACTTTGAACTCTTATGGACTTATTTGATCAAGAATCCAGGAGACATGAAAAGTGCATTCTACAGCTCAGTGTTTTGTGAAATCACCTCACCAAATCTCACAAACAAATGCCCATCAGAAGTGCTGCTTGTGCTCCCTGTAACATCTCTGTGCTAACAAAACTAAAGGAAGTCCTTTTTGACAAATGTTGACTAACTATTATCATTTAGACTGACATAAAATTCAAATACTCACAGAAAATCGAATAGCAGTGAATGCCCAAAGTGGACATGGGAAACATATAGGGCATCAACAACAGTATGTAGAATTTGTGAGTTTTTCATGATTCTTTTTAATCAGATTTTCAAATTAATTTGTGGGAAAATAAATACATAATCTTGCTCATGAAATTTTAACCAAAAACAATTTCCCAGGAGCACATAAATACCAAAAACAATTTCCCAAGAGCACATAAATACTCGGCCCTTTGGCTTAAAGAAGCTCAATAATTCACTTCATCAGAGCGGACAAATATATACACAAGCTCGTTGATCAAGTGATGAATCCCCCCTTTCGTACGTTATTTCGGTGATGAATTGGAAAAGGAGGAACTTTGAAGCTTAAAAATTGTAGATTAAATTTAACAAATAAACATTCTTAAATAAATTCTCGATGCATGAGAATTCTAAGTTCGAAAATTCGATGATCATAGTATAAACAAAAAACTGTAAAAAACTTAAAGAAATGCATATCATAAGAAATCTGAAATTTGCTAAAATAAATTGTCACCTGATTTTCTCCGTCTTAAATCTGGAAGCAAAAGGAGATGCTGGAATATTTATCGATTCCTCGGGCCGGTAATACTTCTGCACGGATTCTTCATGCAACCGCACGGATTCTACATACAACTGTTAAAAAACAGCTAAAAACGTCAAAATATCCTATTAATGTTAACTGCACTTATCTACTAAATATGATCAGGCAGGGAAAAGCTAAAACCTGTCACCGCAGCCGTCGAAACCGTCATTTCAGACGTCAAATTTAATGTATTCGAAAAAACGTTTAAACGATTGTCAAATTTGACATAGTCTCGTGAATGTTCGCAAGGGAATGCCGTCAGCGTAAAAATATGTGGCTTCTCCTCCAATTTACATGCAATTTATTTCACTGCTTTCTCTTGTAATTTTAGATTCAAAATTTTCCTGCATGAGGGACTCCAGCTCCAAGTATGATATGGTATGCATCTTGCCTCATGAATTTTAGTATGTGTAATTTTAATGGGTTTAAAAAGATTGAATTTGTGTTGGACTTATTTAGCTGTCAAAAACATCTATTTATAAAATATTGTGAGAAAATTATGTGAAATGTCATTAAAAAAATAGAGAAATAAGTAAAACTTGAATTCTTGATCCATTGTTCACAAGTTCTACAGCGCACCACTATGTTGCAAGTATTTATAAAATAATTTTTTTAAATTTTGATTTTATAATTGTCTCACATACAAGATATTTAAGCATGGTGGTAGTGGGAAGATCCTATCCAATGTCCAATTGATGCGGAATCTAGTAATATGTTTGATTGCAGGTCAATAGGAATCATGATACAATCAGGATGGTAATCCTCCAAAGCAAGATGCAGAGGTAAAGAGGAAAATTTGGTCCAAAAAAAAATCTATTAATTGAGGAATAATTAAAAAAAAAATCTACCAAATAAATATTTAACTATTTTAATGTTTGAATATCCATTAAATAAATTGTAGTCTATGTGTTTCATAGTGTAAAAAATATTGCCTAACCATAAACACAAAAATATAAATTTCAAAACATATTAATAAATAAAAAAAGTAACTGGAATTTTTTACCTAAAACAAAGTTGGCTAAGAAAATAAATATAAAAATTGCTGAAATTTTGAACATTCAAAACCTTTTGATTCTAATTTATAAAGAATGGTTCGTAATAACACCCAATTCATGCATGCCATGGCAAGTGTTTTGTTACACATTATCTCAGATCATAATCTTACAAATACTTCAAAGGGCCTAATCTCAGATCATATGCTCAATGCTTTGACCATATGTTTACATTCATTTTTAATTTCAATTTCAATTTGACCCACAATGGTCTAAATCAGATTATCCAGGCCTTAATAAAACAAGTTATCTACTTGAATATACTAAATTGTGTTTCCTCTGAAAAAATTAGTTCCATTTCTTGTAATTTAAATTTAATTAGATAAATTTTTTAGGAGAAATTGCATAGAAATAAGATAGAGATCAACAACATTCTAGTTCATGATTATAATTCTAAAGGAAAAATAAAAAAATTCGGCTATTCTTTATAGTCTTCATTAAGGTCACAATTTTGTAGGAAGTGTTCTATAAAATATGGTAAAAATACAGTTCATTTAAATTTTTTAATAGATATAGAAAAATATGGTAAATTAATTATGAGTTTTTAAGAAGTAAAATTAACTATTTCAGAAAATATGGTAAATTTTATCAAACAATTTATAACACCTGCAGTCTTATAAATTAAACAACAAATTTCTCTAGATAAAGGTCCTACAATCCTCTTTTTCAATGTAAACTTTAAATTGTTTTAAAATAATATAAACTAATAATAAATTGTTTATTTTTATAGCTCTTTCTTTAAATTAAATTATAAATTATTATAACCATCAAATTTTTTACATTTTTACGCCGAAGGCGCTCCCCTTATGGTAGAGGACCTCCGGACGTTTCTACGACTACGTTAAATTTGACATTTGTCTTGCCATTTTTCTGAAGGGTTTAAATTTGACGTCCTGTTACACATTTTTAGGTGTTTTTATGTTGCAGCCGCTTTTGGAAGTTGCATGTTTTAGGTTAAAATTAGTGAATTTCACCGAAGAAGCATGTCGAGGAAATACTTGGACATGTGATGGAAGTAATATTGTCGAAGATGCCATTAGATTCTGTCACCCGTTTCTGCACGGTGCGTAAAGATTGGAACAATCTGTTGTCTTCAGCCCAATTCTTTGATCTTAGCAATCATCCGCAGTTAATTATATGCTATGACGATCGTTCTTTGAGCTACAACTTTTCTACGCGAAGGTGGGAGATTTTGAACTTTAAACCCCTCGGTCCCCACAAATACGAGGCATCTAGTGGCGGGCTACTGTTGTTGTGGTTTAAAGGGTTTCAGAAGAAATATTTCGTAAGCTAAATTATTTGGGAAAATTTAGCTTACACTTTATGCCTGAAATTCGCCTTATTTATATTTGTTACAGTTTGCTAGATTTTTGGCACAGTTAAAGAATCTTAGGGTCCCAAGAGCACTGGACCAGCAACACAAAAAACCTTAAAAAGAGACTTGATAAACTCTTCAGGAATAGATATAATGAAGTTAGAAACAAGGGATGTAGATGATTCAAATGTGGGTGGAACTGGCATAGCTCCCCAAACTATACGAGAGGATGGATCGGGGCATTTAGTTGTAGGGCTTAACATGACAAATGCATTTCCACAAGAACTATGGAATTTAAGGCCTGGTATAGCATGTGGGATGAGGTTTGGCGGGTCTGGCACAACACCAGATCTGCCATGGGTATTCACAACCAGGGCAAGTCCTAATCGAAGGACCATTTGTGGTGTACTGTACAGGTATGATGCAAGCCAAGTAAGAATAGTGTGTGCCTGCCATGGTAGGCACATGTCACCTAATGAGTTTGTACTGCATGTAAATATAGCCGAAGCTTCAAATCCAAAGATAAACATCATGGCGAACCCTTATGTCATTGGCAGTGAAGTAGCATCTGCATAGGGATAGAATTGTATGGAGGCAAATAGTAGACAAGAAATACTCATTTATTAGCCTTAAGAGTATAATATGATTAGGAGTTTGAGATCAATTAGGGTGAGATATCTCACTGTCCTAGCTGCTGACTTTGCATTTCTTAACCACATGAACCATGTCATCTCTTAGATCTTTATCTCATGATGGGGAAGAATGTTCATGGTTGACAGTATCTTCTCATTTTTTAAAGCATTTGGCATGCTAGACTAAATATTACACAATCAAAATGAAAAGGCCCATTTGTTCAATGCTATCGATATTGTTCTTTATGTGACAAGAAAGGCAAATTGGGCTCTTTGATGGATTGATAGGTAATATATGCATTTTTCTTTTGTTTGTGACTTTAAGCCTTTGCCATACATAAGTCTAATAATTAGTCCTCTATGTTTTTCAGTTCTGAAAGCTTTGTTGATGTAATACTTCTCCTGGATTTATCATCAATTTTAGTGGAACCTCACTTTTTGTGTTAATTGGTTTGTAGCTTATTGAATCACAAGTTGAGTGAGGGGAACCTCACTTTTTGTGTCAATTGGTTTGTAGCTTATTGAATCACAAGTTGAGTGAGGAAAAAGTGAGGGGAAATAGTTAGTGATGTTGTTTATATTGAATTTGTTTTTGTATGTGATGCTCAACCTCTTCCATGTGATCTGATGGGAATGAACGCCAAACTTATGATGGTAGAAACAAGGTATTGAATACAATTGTTACAGTTTGTATGAATGACTTTTCTATTTATAAAAAATGGTTTCAATAGTATGAAATAGTTCTTCCAAACTGGGCCCTCTCGAATACTTTAAAAATCTTTCTTGTGTTCTCCTCCTCCAGCAATTTACAATTTCAACTTATGATGTTTAACAATTTCAAAGAAATTAAACCTTCATAGGCTTATCTTTTAAATGTAAATTTGGTTTCATTTATATTTTGGCGGTCATAAACTCTCAATACTGTTGTATAAAAGTCTATATTCATTGTTAGTTGTATTGGTTCATCATGTGAAGATAAAGTTAAATGATGACAAAGGCTTCCTAGTTAGCTTCTCTGGAATGTATACAGTTTTATGTAATCTACACATTCTTTTTGGCTTGCAATTTTTATTGGCATTCCAATTGAGGATGCAATTACAAATCTGTTATTATTTTTGTAGATCTACATAGTTTCCTAAAAATCTAACCTCTGAATGCAATGGAAACTACTAAGATATTGAAAGTGGTGTTACAATGAATCATTTTGATGTCGATTTTGATGGTGTTTTGACGTTGTTACTTAACAGATAAAAGCTACCATTTAGCTGTATTTGACCTCGCATATAGTTAGCTTTATGAGGATTGGTAATTTACTTTTGCATTTACAGTTTGTAGGGGAATTTAGTTGATTTTGCGGCCCTTTCGTATTTGAAGTTGTGTATTGAAGTAATTTTAGCAAAACTTTTGGGTCACCTTGACCTCATTTATTTAAATTCAGACATGGATTGTAAACTATATCATTAAATTCTTCATTTTTGGGGAGAGTTAGTTGCTTGAAATGGTTCTATCGACATTGTTTTATTTTGCATGTATATCAAGCAATTCTTGTGAAGAAACTTGGTTAATTTGACCTTATATGGGTCTTGATACAGCTAATTTGTTGCAGATTGGTAATTCTGGCTTTTGAATGCTTGGTTTCTATGAAGAATTAGTTTCTTTTGGTGGTTTTTGCGGTCTTCTAAAATTTAGTGTGCACACTACATATTGATAGCTAAAATTACATGGTTTAATTTGGCTCCATATATAGTCGATAAGGAGTGGAGGTAATTTTATCATTGAATTTGTGGGTTTATAGGGATAGAATTCTTTTTTCTCAGACGTTATTAGTGCATTGCAGAAGAAACAATCCCATATTCCTTATAGGTACTCGCAACCTTTACCAAAGCATCTGTTCTTTCATGTATTTATTCTTTTTGTGTTAGTGAGTTGGAAGTAGGAGGTATACTCTTCAACAATCGGCTTTTTAATACTGGATTCCTTTTGTATCAGCAAGAATTTAACAATCTCATCCCGGATTCTCAAACTCTCTTGGTAATCAAAATACTCTTTCATGTTATGTGGTGCATCCATGTAGGAGCATATCTTATCGTTTCACGGTTGTAGCATTTTGCATGTGTAACACAGGATTGAGTTTTTGATTTATGCAGGACATGATTCTAAGAATCTAATGCTCGTCCATATCAGTCCAAAGGAAGATGACCTAGCAAGAGAATGTCTGTTCTTTGAAATTTGTAACCAAGGCAAGATAAATGAATACAACTTGGGAGGGAAATTCTTGGTTGTAAAATTCCAATGTCCTCTTGTAGATTACATCGTTTGCATGTTTATTAGACAAACACTTATGCTAATATTTAATCTAAACAAAAATATGTTAAACATGATCCATAAAACTTGATGACACTAATGTTTTGTCATGCATGGAAGCCAAAGAACAGAGAGCAGAAGGAATGGACACTGTCACACTAACATATGAAGTAGCTTGAAGATGTAATGCCCAAGTTAAGAAAAAAATATGGAAACCGTAAATTTATTCTAAGAGAGAAGAAAAATTCTCTTTACAAAGAGTACCCATCCTATTAGAAAACGATGAGTTGCTGCAACCTTCAGCTAGTCAAGATGAAGTTGGCAAAGATGTGAAATCTCTGTTATATGTACAAATTTGAAATGTAGAGATAAAATTCTTTAAATGTAACGTTTCAATCTATATTCTTACACTTACAAAATCAATCACACCCCTTATCAACATCAACTACAAAAGTAATAACTACCCCTCTAAATCAAATAACATATATTGTTCAGCGTTCACATTACATTGAAGGGGACACATGCGATTGCTAGTTATCTTAAACTTAGGTTATGTGATAAACAAAGACATATGCAATAATGTATTTATTGTATTTTTCAAGTACAAATGTGTTAAATAAAAATTTTGTTTAAAATACATCTATGTACAATGATTGCTAAGTATAGTTACAATAGACAAGTATATGATATAGTATGGTTGTACCTATTAATAGCTAAATTTGCTTGTACGGATTCCTAGCAGAAATTGTCAGGATGTTGGTTTTAGATAACCTTTAGTAAACATGGTCTAGAATAGTGGACATAAATGCTTCAATAAGTTATCAATGCAAAATGTCATGAGTTTTATTGGTCTGCATACAATTATTTTATGAACTGTGATTGTACAGGTGAGTCTTAAGAAATCTTGCGTACATAGAAAAATTGAGTTTAAATCAAACATGTTGTTGTTGGTGTTCAGATCTAATCTCAACAATCATATCGTTAGAAAGTGTGAGACCCAAGGTAATAAGTCATACGTATTATCATACACTATTGAGTGAAATACCTTCTCCTGCAGCTTGTGTTCCAGGTAGCAGTCCGGAAGTAACAAGCGCTTACAAGACCGGGGCAGCTGAAAAAATCCAGCAATAGGTTTACTGTAATACAATCACAATGGAAGTATTGTGAAGGGAGAATATGGCAAAACGGAATTCTGATGGACATTGTCCAATCTCTACATCATAAGTCTTGTTGTCCAAACTGTAACGCCTGCAACTGCATAACAACTAGTATCGAGCCAATCTATCTTCTCCGCCATTACGCTCCGACAACTGCAATTCTATAAAACATCGGAAATTTTAGATGTTAATAAATGAAGCAGATTGAGAAAGTGTATAGGTGCACATTTCTTGAGGTCAAAACTGACTTCTTACCCTAAGATATATAAGGCATTAATGTGACTCAGTTAGATACACCAAATCATTGATCAGATGCACAGAATGGCCGGCTGCGATCTCAGAATAATTCTTCCATACTCAGCACATGTCGGCTAAATCCTGTCCGAATTGACATTGCGAATTAGCTGCACAAATATTTCTGGTTCGAGTTTAGTCAAATTCCGACTTTTCTCCAAATCATTTGGAAAAAATTGACCATTCATTTCAATCTGGGAAGTCACATGTTACACTGCCATGTATAAATTGCCTCAGAAGTTTTTTTTGAAATATCAACACGACATATAATGAAATATAAAAAAATGTCATTTTGCAAAGACATTTTTTCTATGTTGTAATTGAATTCTATCTTTTAAATATATTTTTCTGATGCTTTTCTGAACCTGTTCAAAATTCTGGATCCCGGATTCGTATGTCTAACTCTCTTCGATTCAATGAACCTGGCATGGTGACATTCCTAAAGTTAGCATAGCGTACTCGTATTACGATTTAACACATTTATTGAGTAATGTAAAGCATAGCAATATTTGAATGTTGTATCACTAATAACTGTCAAATCTTAGACAGAACTAGAAAAGATGGTATGAAGAAAGAGAGAATGGACTATGTTGAAATTGGAAGCCTATTCCCTCTATGCTTAAATTAGCCGTGATTTAATTATTTTTGGCCGAGTCAATTTGCTACTGAAACACTTTGCAAAAATAGTTACTTGAGATCGATTAAATTTGATACGAGAGGGTAGAATATTGAATTTACAAGTTCATTTATGAGTCGTATATATAGATTAATTTACAATATTACAGTATAGCGTTATTTTTCTAATTCAATAATTAATATATTTTTACTTTAAACCAAGTAGGAGTGACCTTGTCGTTCTGTAGGTTGTCAAAACTCAATCCGCAAATGTTTAATGCAATTATGTTAAGCGATTTTCGTCATATTTGTTTATTTCATTTATTATAAAAGACTCAAGTCTATTACGCGATTGTAGTTGATTTTTTATATTGGGGTGTGATTGACAATAGTTATGTTTGTAAGCCAGAACATCATGAGTTGCCAAATACTTATTAATTGTTTGATAAACTCTATACATTGTCATTATATCAATTGAACGCGACAAATGCAAGTCCACTGACATGTAAAGTGCTAATTTTACACTCAAGAATGTAGTGAATGTGATATGTTGCTTGTCAAATGCTAGGTATTTTGACGGTAAATTCCACTGAAGTTCCTAACATGCTAGTCTCTGCCACAAATTCAAATGAGATAGACACTATGATGGTGCGACACTACTTTTATTAAATATGAACTAGTTATGGCTAGTTCCAGTGATCTTTAACCTCAAAGTTTGAACACTGCATCAATTGTTTAATCTATTTAGGTGCATAGGTCACAAAGTCACTAACAAATTGGCCAATAATACTTTGTTAGGCAGTTTACAATGTGAATGTAAACGGTATATGTTATTTGTTTTAGTAGGGATAGTTATTACTTTTGTAGTTGATGTTTGATTTAAACTATGGGTGTGATTGATTTTGTATATCATGTAGAAATATAGATGAGGCCACTTACATTTATAATGCAATGTGTTTCTACATTTCGAACGGTCTAACCCTTAAAAATTTCAGTAAGGATGCAATTACTTTTGTAGTTGATATTGATACCAAGCTTTCGATTGACTTTGTAAGTTTAGGATTGCATAGATAGAACTTTCTATGGCATTTAAATTTGTTCGTATTTATACATTGTGCAAATCTTGTATCATGAGTTAGCGATTTGTGTTGTTTTGGTTGGAACAAATAAACATTTAACAGTACAAAGGAAATAATGTGAACATGTGATGTTGAAAAAGTTGTAATTTTGTAATTATAGTTGAAACCACTTACATTTAAAGGTCGTCATCTGTTCATTTCAAACTCTGTTACAAATTCATACAATATACATTTACATATCATAATTTCAAAAGTGGTATCAAATTGCTGTAGATCTGTGTGCATTTAATGAGACATGTATACATGAGACAGAATTTATATCATGAATGGTAGCCATTTAGAGGGCAATTTTAGTTTCTGGTAAACATGATTACATTTGATACCCCTCAAACGAAGATGTCCTCTTAGGATAGAAGAAGTGTTGAGTAAAGTAGTAGTGGAGGTGCTATCAAAGTAGAGTGTAGTATTTATGACGGGGTGATTTATAGTAGTCTTGCTTCCTCCTTTTTTCTTGCTCAAGTGTTGGTACGTACGCCATTTTTTA
This sequence comes from Taxus chinensis, assembly GCA_019776745.2. Classification (NCBI taxonomy): domain Eukaryota; kingdom Viridiplantae; phylum Streptophyta; class Pinopsida; order Cupressales; family Taxaceae; genus Taxus; species Taxus chinensis. The sequence goes on along the minus strand of CM034157.1, from coordinate 159,284,902 downwards.
GTACCTTTGGAATGAAAATTGACTATAAAACTTAAAACTATATTAAAGTTCTATCTATATGTGTCTTAACCTCGCAGTCTGACGCTTCCAATACAACTGCTTGGCCTCTTCGTTTACAATTGTACTTGACCGTTCCTCCTCTCACACAATCTCTCGTCCATTAATTATATTGGTTGTGCCCTTTTCAATCTCCTCTCTCTACTCTTCCATAAGTTTTTACTGACCCAGCTAACCAATTTTAAAATTTGATCTAATATAGGTTCCTCAACGAGAAGGGATCAGTCTGCATTGAAATAGTATATTGTTGTAAAACATAACAGCTTCCAATTCTGTTTTCCAGTGGTCATATGAGTATGTTTTTCTCTTGTATGAATGGCAAGAGATAGCTGTCTGATTCTATTGGACCGTATTTTTCAGCAACTATTATTGAGATTTCTTAATCTTTGGATTTCTGTTCTATTTGATACTTTGGCTTCTGCTGCAGCCTTTATTGGTAGATCTTTAAAATTTCACAAACACTAAAACAATTAACGCAGTTCAAACAAAGCTAAGAATCATATCATTTGAAAAAGTTAATAATTTCTCTAGTATGCACTAAACTATTTTTCATACCATTCAGCAAGGTATAATAATCGTTGTCACCAAAAGTGCAAGCCAGGGAATTTTTCCAAAAAGTCTTCTCTGAACGCGTAGCAAAGGATCTAAGATTTAAGGAAATGACAAAATGTGGAAGCACTTTATAAACCCAAGCAAAGATCAGCTAGCTAAGATTTTCATCATTTCTTACCGTCCTTTTGGCGTGGATAAGCTGACATTGGCAGTACTTGCTTTTCCACCTGACAGCAATTGGTTAGGAGTTTGGCAAGGTGTCAATGGAGAAAGTGAATTTCCCACAGATGGAGAACCTGGTATTACAGCTTTGCCATTTCTCTTTCCTTTGGCCTCAAGCCACGCTTCTTTTGGCCTGGGGGTATCTTGTTTGCCCTCCAATGCAAACATGATTTACTATTTGAATGAGCTTGGATTCTGCACCTCTCATGAATCAATTCAACAAATGTAAAAAATCCAGAAAACATAGCAATAGAACATTTCTTCAAGAACCAAAACTCACCATTGGGCAGAGACACTGCACAATATATTAACTTCAACATGAGAAATATATTTATTGTGTGCAAATGCTTAGAGAAACACAAAAGTTCAGTTGTAATTAGCGTAAAAATTTAAAGAAATGGCTTTATATGATTATTAGTAGTAGTTTGCATCAAGATTTCACATTAGCTATACTTCTCCCCTCCCCTCCTCTTCCCTAGAGATATAATTCTTGCAGGAAACATGCAAATAAAGAACTTCAGAAGTAATTGCCCCCATTTTTTTAATGCAGTGATATTTAAACGTGGAGAGATGGATGCTAACCAGACAGGGAATCATCAATGCACGACTGGTTCCCCACGGTGAATCCTACAAGATGCGGGTCAACTTGTTGTCCCGATATGGCACTTGTTGTTTTCTTTCCTGGGCTGCAAGCATGCACTGCAAACAAAACCCAATGGGAGATGGCTTCGTGGAAGTGCGAGCAAACAAATCTTGTGCACCATAGATATATATCTTGCATTCAGCATAAACTAAAAACTAAAAACATGAAAAACATTCAACATGTAATTACCCTTCAAAAATGTTTAAACGTCCGTCAACTTTAACATAGTGACATGAATGTCCGCAAAGCCCTTCCCATTAGGGGAAGGCCTTCTGCATAATTAGTAGTTATCTGTTGCATGAATATAATATGCAACAGAAAAAAAAAATGGTTGTGGTTAATTGTGAGAGAAAGTTGGCCCAGAATTATTTTTTTAATGATGATATCTAAGTTGGATATATACCACAGTTAAAAAACAAATTCTATTGGCTATCAAAGTTAAATAACAGCACCATTGCATCTTTGTCATCTGGATCTGTGATAAATTCTAGAATCATAGTGAATTTGTGGTTTAAAGATAATCATAAATCCAAATGGGCTGTAAAATCCCCCTCTTAAGCCCATAGGACAACCAAGTATCACTAACAAACCATGAGTCATGCTGAAGCCAAAATTACCACTATCATTTCTATACCTATTCGTATCAACACTTTCTAAAATAATAAGAGTGGAAATGAGATTGCTCAGAAGAAAAAATCTAGTCTGCAAAGATTCGCTCTACAGAAGAGCTCTATTTTCCATGGAATGGAAGATGGGACCTTTGCACTACCATTTATCATTTATCCAAGCTGCATCAAAGCACTAAAAACTTCTGGGCTAGGTAACCCACGTTTTGAGAGTCCTGTATTCATCGTTGAGAGGAAGTAAGGTCTACAACTCAAATTTATCATTTATCCCTTCCAGTCTTCCCACAGATGAAACTCCAAACCATGAAGCTGTGCATCGTTTGCTTGCGTTGAATGTCCCTCAAATCCATCACAAATTTCTAATTCGACTGTTTGGCTTTCAGAAGATCTATTACGAGAGATTTGAGGGTGAAATCATCTTCTACGATACCCTTACATTTTAATATGACATACACAAATCTTACCTTGCTCGCAGTGAACTTGGATCTGTATTCGCAAGCACCGCCATTAGAAACAAAACTATTCGGAATTTTCCTTGCAGGCATTGATTTAGTATTAGAATTTTGCAGAGGCCGCGCGAACGCGAGCCTCCACTACCACAAATTATGACGTGCACTCTCCACAATGGGAGATGCTAGGCAGTGCCCCCTTCCTAGTGCAATGAAGGTGCCCTCCCTAGGCTATCGGCCTTTTTGATCACCGATTCACCCCGCCCAGGTAAGTATGTTTTTCCTCTACCCCATCTCCTCCATTTTAGAGGCTCTCTTCTCCCTTGCTACTGCTCATGCCACGCATGTGGGATCATTAATCATCATTACCATGCGAGCTGGTGCTATTCTTAACACAACCACCGTAAAAGTAGTGTCATGAAAGTTCAGAGGACTCTTCTTATAGTTGTCATGATATGGTACTTGGGGATGGAGCATCGACTCCTGCAATTTCAAAATTTTCTTCCATTAGAATTCTTTCCTCAACTGTTGCTTCTTCGTAACTGCTCAAATTTTTGTCTATTTCTTTCATAGACAAAAATAAATGGGTTGGGGTTGCTTGGATGCTTTGTCTTGTGTATAACAGGTATGTATTCATAGATATAAATTGATTGGACTCCCTTTCTCCATTAGTAAAAGAAAGATTTATAGTAAACCAGTATTTACTTAAAGCAAGGATTCAAACCTGCAAAGAGATAGCCTGAAACCAGGTGTTGAGGCAATGTTCGCTGACTCGGGCCACTTCAATAAGAGATCCATCCAGGTTCTCTCACAGATCTCAAGAAAAATAACTATTACAACTTGTTATGCTTCAAATAATTGATTTTTGTTTACTTTGAACTCTTATGGACTTATTTGATCAAGAATCCAGGAGACATGAAAAGTGCATTCTACAGCTCAGTGTTTTGTGAAATCACCTCACAAAATCTCACAAACAAATGCCCATCAGAAGTGCTGCTTGTGCTCCCTGTAACATCTCTGTGCTAACAAAACTAAAGGAAGTCTTTTTTGACAAATGTTGACTAACTATTATCATTTAGACTGACATAAAATTCAAATACTCACAGAAAATCGAATAGCAATGAATGTCCAAAGTGGACATGGAAAACATACCGATCATAAATCTATAAAAAAGAAAACACTTCAACCGCTTGCCAAAACCCTTAATTTTTCTCTTTATTCTTCACCGCATTGAGAAAGTTCACAAATAATTCCTTCTTTTTGACATTTCTCCACCACCGAAAAAACTTAATTTGAGTTTGTATTTTTGTATAGATTAAAAGAATGGATTAATCCATCTAATCCGTTGATCTAATTCACTTATCAACGGTTCAAAATACTCTATACTTAATCTATGCATAACCCAAATGATTGGATGCTTCAATTTAGGGTTTTGTTACATTTAGTATTACTTGGTGCTAACAAATTGACTGATAATCATGGAAATGAATTATGAGAAAGATTACATATTTAAAAAAAATATTGACCAATGATCATGGGAGATTTATTATATATTATATATAGTCAAATATGTGAAGTAGAATTTTCTAAGAGTATTTATATTTGTCTTGTAATATAGCAGTTATGAATCTTCCATGTTAATATCTCACCTTACATGCATTCGAGAATTTATTTTTATTGTTTTAGTTATTATAAATAGTTCCTATTTTGGCCTTTCGAACTCCAATAATGTTCAATAATGATGCATGAGAGTTTTTGAAATCTATTGATTGTTAGAAAGAATTCACGTTTATATGAGAATATCTTCATGGATATCCATTTATGTTATGTGGATCATCCATTATTTTAATATTCAGTTACTTGGAAATTTGTTGAATATTTTCTTCAATATATGGATGTATCAAAGTACAATGGTTAATTGTGGATATTCCACAAATTTGATCGAGTTTAAAGAAGAGTGTGGATATCAAATATGTGGATAAGAAGATCCTTTCTCTAGTAGTGATATAAGATATGCAATACAACCATATAAATAAAAAATTGAAAACTCTCTCATGTATTCTCATTTTGAATTCATTCTCTTCAATAGGTATCAGTAGTATATCAATTCATTCTTATTAGTTTAGTTTTCATCAATGTTAAGGTCCTGAAACACATCCATAGGGAAACAATTAGGGTTTATTCAATGATTTATAGGTGCTGTCAAATATATATCTATGGAGGTTACTTTGGTCTCCGAAACATTTCACAGATGACTGTACCTTCCTTCTCAATCTTAACCTAAACCCATATGTGCAAAATATGTTATTAAGAATGACCCACTTATGTTCACACCTTGCATTACTGAGGCTTGATTTATTGTTCTAAATATTTCAAAGCATGTTTGAGTAATAGTTATATTTTCCTTGCCTTTAAGATCCAACCAATATGGCATGGTTTCACCAAACACAATTCAAAAACCCATATTATCAATGTTTACTGTCACGCACCTTGTTCTATGTTAAATTCATAGGGAGCAACCACCCTTCTTTCTCATATTATGGAATGTGTGATTAAGATCTTGAATCTCTAATTCCTATTGACTTTCCATGTGTAACTTTTTCAAAGATTTTAATTGTGTATCCACATATATATTGCGATCAATTTTTGGGTAATCGATATTGACACCTTATTGATTATACCAATGAATTTTGTTGTAGATACATTTATTTTTCTAGGTGGTACAATGCATGTGATGACACTATTTCTATAAAAAAAATATGAAGAAATGTGGTATATGATATTGGTAATTAGAATTTTTGAACTCATTTTTGTGGTTTAGTGTGAATGTCATCAGAAATGTGTTTTAGCGTACACAAATAGAGAATTCGTTGTTACTCCATGATAGTCATCATACATTGAGTTCCTTATTTTGGAAACCCTCAGTATTAGATGAGACTATATATTTTAGGGTCTACAAACATCCAAGGTTGTATAGGGGCAAATAAATATTTTCTAGGAATTCATCCAGTAGGTTCCATATGGGAAAATAACATAGTTATTATATACGTGTTTTCAAGTGTTAACAAATATCTAATATACAATATATAGATATATACCATATGATCCATATTTGCTTCTACTAGGTAAAGTTGGGAATATGTTCTTAAAAGGAAATAGCAAGACTTGATTATATGGGTTCCAACACAATAGGGGATTAATGTGTGTGAGTAAATTCACATACATGTAGAATAAGTTCAAGTACTGTTAAAGGATTCTACGTTGATGTTACCAATATGTCTGTGGATGAAAAGTAGGTTATTTAAAGTTTCCCTCTGATTTAATTGATCTAATGCATGTTTAATATTATATCCGTATTAAAAGGATAAAAGGTTTGATGTGGTACCTAATGATAACCTCATACATGATGTTGATAGCTAATAACTAGAATATTGTGTATATACAACTTCTAAATGTGTGATATGTTACCCTAATAATGAAACATAAGTTGACTTAGATGCTCGATTGATTCCATTGGACATTGCCATTTGGGGCTCAATCAATTAATTATGAAAGGATAAAAGATAATTGTTTAGAATGGTGTGCTTTGCAGGTATTTGTACTTAAGATTGGCCCTACTTGATGATTTATTGTAAATTAAATTATTATTAAACCTGATTGCAATAGTAATTAATGTTCACAATGATGTAAACAATTTTTAATAGTATAGTATGAGACATAAGAAAATAAGTATGTAAAGATACAAAACCCGAAGCGAGAGATAGGAGAGATATGATGACTTAGCTGAATTATACAGTGCAATCTAGGAAGTGATCTAGGTGAGATGAGAGAGTAATGTTAGAATAAACTGGGAACAGAGTGTCATCACTATGTGCTCTGTGAATTTTGGGGTATGTACGAATGAGGTCAGACACGGAGTGCCTGTGGTGAGAGACATGGGTGCACTGAGGCACTAGTGTCTTGCTATCTAGGATGTTAGTGACTATGTACAGATGCTCTAGAACCTGGTATTTTTGTGGTGTCGCAGAGGTCTTCGTTGTTGCTTCCTGATTGTGATATCATTAGTAGTTGACTCTTTGATCGTGTCGAGTATACTTGTAACATGTAAGAAGAGAGGTTCACCATTCACAAACCCAGAAACTACATCAAACCTAAAAAGTAAAATGTAGAATGAGGATTCATACTTGACCCCGACGGTCATCCCAAGAGTAAATTTATGACCAATCACTTGCACTACATCTCACACTCCATGTAGTTCTCACGTGTGTGTATGTGTGTGTGTGTGTGTGTGTGTGTGTGTGTGGAAATGGTGCCCTAGGAATCCCTTTTGCAAGATGCACCAATGGTATCAGGCTATATTTGTAATGTAGAAGATGTGTAGTATGTGTGGTATGAAATAGAAAAAAAATCCCCTTCCTATGTTGTGTATGAAGAAGTACGCAAAATATACAATCCCTTGTCCCCTTGAATGGATTTTATATGAATTACTTTAAGTGTTCTTAGGTGGCTATTGAATATAATCTTAGGTGATAGTATGTAATGCTTAGTTCTTGGTCCTTTATTTTGAAATCATAACTAGGTATTTATACAATTCCCTTGTTTGAATTTTGTAATTGACAACTACAAGACTGAACCCATAAGTTATTAAACATATACCCAAGAAGATAAAAGAGGCCCAAAAGGATAAGAGCAAGATAGAAAAGGGTTAGGGGTCACCCATAAGGGGAAAGGAGCGCCTAGGTGCTATTGTAACTGGACTGGGCGCTAGTGTGCTAAAGTTATAGAAATATAAAGAAGTGGCTGAAGTTTTGGTAGGTTTGTCAAGGCATGTATGAAGACCAAATAGAAAGAACAAAAGACATATAAAAGAGGATAAAGATAGTTGTCAATTAATAGTTTCTCTTGCTTAGGAACCATGAAAATGCTAGTATGCTTTTAAGACTTAGAAATGTACCCAAGCGCATAGATTTTGTGTCTACATTTTCCCCCTACTTTATGATTGTTGAGTGAATACTCGATAGCATAAAGTAGTAAGAAGATGTGTACGTTATGATCCTATAGAGAGTGTGGTGAATAGTGTGCCAAGTGGACAAGTGAAGCATGAAGTGATCTCAAAGTGAAACCTAAAGACTATGGAAAGGGGGTGGACCCTAGGGGTGAAGCGTATGTGCTAGCTTGTACTTATTTATTATGCTTGTATTTTCTAATGTAGGTTGCTTCTTTTTGTGTATTAAGGATGTACCTGCAAAAGAAAAGAGAAAGAGTAGTCAAAGTCATGTATATGAAAAATATAAGTAAAGTATGTAAAATTGTGTAACAGTAGTTATAAAGGAAAGTGTACACCTGATGTATAAGATTGTAAAAGATAGAAATATGTCTTGAAATGCTGTGCAGGGAGAGTTTTTTGGGTGATCTCATGCCAAGAGTGATTTTTTTGGGTTATCTCATGCCAAGAGCAAGTTTTTTTGGGCGATCTCATGCACGCGAGAATAGTTTTGGGGAAAGAGGTCTAGTTTTACTCTCATTCGATGAATGTTTCTCGAATGAGCACCATTGCAGATGGTATGTCCTATGTTGTTCTGTGTTGTTCCGTATTGTAATTGATTGTATGAGATAATGTATTTTGTATTTGGAGGCAAGTGCTTGCTACTGGAGAACTACTCTGAAAACTATTGTAAACCGTGTCGTATTGAGAAAACGTATGTTTATACCCTCAAGACATTAGTGCCTAGGGGAGGATAGGAGCGCCCATGCGCTAGTGTCTAGGTCTAGGCGCTAGTGTCTCTACTGTGTATGAAGTCTAGGTCAGATTTTGGACTGTTTTGTGATTGTATGCTTGTGATGTTTCTATATTGTGCTGATATGAACTATAGCTCTGAGCTGCTATAGGGATGATTAGTTCACCCAATGTATGCCCCCTCTCATTTAGGGTGTATGCATAATGATTCCAAGATTGTCTCAGAGGCATCAACAAGTTCAATTTATTTTTCCAATACTCTTGTGTTCCTAGTTTGCTTGCCTAGATCTAGTAGGTCTTTGGCTTAGCTTATTCCCTCATAACATTCACTAAGAAAATTATTACAAAAATTTGAAAACTAATACAAATACCCATTTATTGAGCCTTAAAACATATCTAGAGTTCTCTTAGGGTTCCTTTGATAGATTTTGATCAAAACAAGGTATGACAGTCTTGTTTTAGGTCTAATATTGATGGAAATTTATAATAGTAGGGTTGGAATAGATTTGATTCACCTAAAATTTAATGTAGACACCTTATAAGCGCCCTTAACAATGACCTCTAACAATTTGGTGATTTAAATTATCAAATTAATCAAGATAATTTGAAAATTTACAACTCAAAAATCTTATCTCTGTCTACACGAACTAAGAAAATTTTGTCATCGATATCTTAGCCTATCAGTGGAATTAAGAGCTAATTTTTTTTTGACATGTTCCTTCTACATGTCCTAAATATTTCAACAAAATTAGTTGGTTAGAAAATTTAATATCTTGTGCCCTAGTTCATGCCCCTGTACCTTTAAATTGCTATAAAAACGAAAAAAATTGAGTTTCAAAACTTATAATAAATTTTGATGAGATTTTAATTTCCTTCTCTTGAAATTGGAATTGCCAATATAGAGTAATATCCCTTCTGAGATGGACTTTTAAATTCTAGCTCATTGTCCTTTCACAGTGTTTAATGACAGAATATAATAAAAATTCAAAATTTGTAAATGTAACACTATTTTCTTTCTTCAAATCATTTTCTCACTACCTATTCATTCAACAATATCCCTTTTTACAATGATTTTTATTCGAATCATTACATTTCCACTTAAGAGGATTTACCAAATCACCCCTAAACCAACTCCTTAAAAGACTCAACTATATCCCTATTTTGACTCAACTATATTCTAATCATGAAAAGATGATAATATCATTTGAAACCAACTAATGAGCTCGTGCACATTTGTTTACATGGTATTTAAGACCTTATTTAGTCTTTAGCCCCCCTTATTTAGTCAATTTGACAATTGATAACTTACTACAAGATTTTTCACTTTCACTATTACAACTTACACACACACTTTTAAATTTGAACAATGGAATAAATGGAGGGAATGCTCCTACATCATATTACCAAGAAAAAAAAAAGAAGTCTTCTTCATTTTTCACCATGCATCAACTTGTCCACACTTGTACCCTATTTGATAAGCTCGTTTTCAACCATTCATGTTGAGTCTTCAACTAGTTTTTCTTTCCATTTTACCAAGTACTAAATTACTCCTTTTACCTTGTCTTCTTAATCACCTTCTTGTCTAAAATGGCCTCAATTTTTCTTAGTGTCTCCTTAGGAACTTTTTTTCCCATGAAATGACTTTCTCTTCATCTAATTCAAGCTCTTGTATAGCTATTTATTCACCTTTATAGGGGTATAGATCTGCAACATTAAATATAGGAGAGATTTCAACTCCTTTTGGAAGCTCAATTTCATAGGCATTGTTTGAAAATCTTCTTAGAATACTATAAGGACCTATCTTATTTGGTTTGAGCTTGATGTACTCACCCTTAGCAAAAAAAATTCTTTCTGAGATGAGTAAGAACAAGGTCCCCAACATTGAAATTAACCTCTCTCCTCTTATGATCTGCATTTCTTTTGTACTTGATAGTGTTCCCTTCAAGTGTCTTCTTCACTTGTTCATGCAAATCTAGCATTGCACTAGCAAATTCCTCACCATCAGCACTCCTAGCTTCCATTTTCCCTAAATTTCTCAACTCATACACACCTCTAGGGTGCATGCCATACAAAATTTGAAATGGACTCAGACCTGTACTTCTATTTGGTGAGTCATTATATGCAAACTCAGCTTGAGCTAGTACCAAATCCCACTGTTTTGGATGCATACTTACCAAGCTTCTCAAGATGTTTCCCAAGACTTCTATTCACTACCTCAGTCTGACCATCTATTTGAGGATGATAGGTTGAGATGAAGCTTAAATTTGTGCCCAATTTCTTCCATAGAGTTCTCCAAAAGTGACCAACAAACTTGGTGTCCCTGTCAGAAACAATGCTTCTAGGAAGTCCATGCAATATGATTATCTCCTTAAAGAAGAGATTTGCAATGTTAGTAGCATCACTTGTTTTAGTACATGGAATGAAATGATCCATCTTAGAGAACCTATCAAGTACCACAAATATTGAATCATGCCCTTTTGAGTTCTTGGCAAACCAAGTACAAAGTCCATACTTACTGAATCCCATGGCCTGTTGGGAATTGGCAATGGCTGATACAAACCTACATTTTGATTACTTCCTTTGGCATGTTGGCACACTTTACACCTCTCTACAAACTTCTTAACATCATTACTCATACCTGGCCAATAGTAATGAGCACTTAGTTGAGCTAGTGTCTTGTTTTGTCCAAAATGTCTTGCTAGACTGCCACTATGCTTTTCTTTCAACAAGTTCTCTCTCATTGAGCTTCTTGATATGCATAATTGATTTCCCTTGAGAAATAGACCTTCTTGTACCATATAATCCATCCAAGGACTTCTATCATTTCTAAGAGGATCCATGCATGTTTCATAGGCTTCTTTAAAATCAACATCTTCTTTATACATCTCTTCTAAGTCAACAAATC